>CM034472.1:14421841-15896975 GCA_019925255.1 Litchi chinensis
GCAAGTCAATCATCAATAGCTAATTTTTGTGTAAATTGAATTATTATGTAGCGCACAATATTCTTAAGTTAATTGTTCAATCGTTATTCTTTCTTTCTCTTTTAATTAAGAATTTAAGATATAGTATAAGCAGATTCCTTGTATCTAATAATAAATCAACAATTTTTTCTTTCTAAGTTTACATGGAGAATTGCCCTTTTTATGGTCTCAACCATTTGCAATTTGTTATCCAGAACTATGACGGCATTGTTTGCGTTGCCAACTCTATATCGTGTAAGACTCAAGATCAGATATAATTAAGTTCATTTGTTTTAGAGATACGGATATCACTGCACCAAGATTAGCTATTCCTACGTAATTTTTCAGAAAATATTTGCTGGGTGGGTGCTTCCTAAACTACATCTTTTATCGAATTTTGGTTGTGTATGTTATTTAACAACGAACATGAAATGTCTAATCATATGGATCAATTCTTCTCTCAAACGCATTTTACACTTCCACTGTAGTTAATACTCTTTAAAACTATTGGTTTTCACTCAATTATTCCCACATTGAAATTTGAGATACAATGCTGTAAACATGAAATACCAAGATTTATGTTTTAAATGATGATTTGATGATTCTTTTATCGTTTGGCCAACCTTTCTGAAGCAGCCAAGTATTTAAAGAAGTCTTATTAGTCTGTTGGACGCTTGGACTGTGATGCGGTCAATCACGATGCAACCCAACTTCATTCTTTGTTTCTTTATATAAATTTGTAAAATTCAGACATGAATAATGACAAGTGATAACGGCTACATGCATGATATACCTTTTTGTCATTTTGGAGTACATTCAAGGCAAAAGTCAGATAAAAGATTTTGTTATGAAGAATTCTAAAAAGAGAAATACTGATTAAATTTAGGTTTTTTCTACTGAAACATTTCTGATTCTTAGTATTTTATCAGGTGAACACCTCGTTATATTGCAGGCAGTACAGTTTTGATCAGAACAGTTTCATAACCAAGTTTTTTACTTTAAACAATGCTAATTTTAAGACAATGAAGGCATGCTCACTTAACAAACACCCTTCTAAACATAAACATCAAATTCATTTTTCATCTCCCAAGTGCTTATGCAGTAGGAGTCATTCAAAAGTTAAAATGCAGAAAGAGAATTAAAATTTATCAATTCTTGATTAAGTGGTTGTTCACTCCTTTTATAATTATAATGGAGTTTGAATTTCACTTTACTCATGAACAGAATAAATATGGAAATTCGTATAATAGTATACAGATTAAATTATTTAACTAAATTCACAGATATTAAACATTGGGATGCTTCTCACGTGCTCTGTTATATAAAGAACATGAAGCTGCAGCGCTGTTGCTAATCACACTAAAAATAAAAAACACATCCGTTTCTAGTTTAGCCAATAAAATGTTGGCTGTGTCTCTTCTTTTTTGTGTTTGTTTCTTTTGCAACAATCATTTTCCCCATTGCATCTTTATAGTCCTTTATGAAAAATGCATATTATATTGATGTTTGTGCACCAAACAGTAAGGCTTAAATCAATAAAACAAATAGAAATACAAGTACCATTGTAACAACACCCATGTAGGGTTTATATTTAATTGATTAAGGCATTGGCTTTTGTCTGTGTAGTTTAGTTAATATTCTATTATTTGAATGATGTTGCATGCACGAGGTTTTGGAATCATCTCACATTCTCATGCAGATTACACATACCAATAATCAGATACAGATTTTTAATTCAAGACTGATAAGCCTACGATTTTTTGTTTTCAAATATACTTACTTTTGTCTTCCAACACCTTGTAAAATAAAATGTTTTTCAATGGTTCAATTTCATTGGATTGGACCTTAACTTGAGAAGAATAATGTGTCCTTTTATCTAAATGTCCATTGGCTTCTGATTAATCAAAATGAAGTTCAACATTACATCATCAAAATCAAGTCAACAGGTATTATTAAGGGTCAAGCATTTAGGTGAATGAATTGATCTCTTTGTAAAAATATAATTGTCTATAATTTTAAAATCTTTTAAAAATAATGATTATTTGATCGCAGTTATTAAGAAATTAGTTCTAGTTTAAATTTGGATAAAGTAATTCGGTTTTAGCAGTATACGTAGGCTACATATTCTTGAAAATGATATTATTTAGACCATCACTTATTATTTTTTTCTAGGTTCTCTGTTTTATAGTCATTAATACTGGACAAAACATTGACCTGAGAACTAGAAATCTTAAAATTTGAGATTTTAGTTACTAGCTAATTCATGAAATCTTTATTGGAGGTTCCTTCTGAGGAGATAGAAAAAGACTTGATATCTGGAGGATGTTTCATAAGAGAAGATTCCAGTCTTTGTTTGTTAAATGCCCAAATAAATTTATTGAGCAGGTGTATATGAATTGTTTCAATCTATTAATTACAATTACTAGTTTTATGTCAATAAAATGATGAGTCTTACAGCAAAAAAAAAATCATAATAATTTATAAATTACACTCAACCATATATATTATAAAACTTGCTTTATTATGCATCTGATATAATGAATTTGGTAGCCACTCTACCCTTTTTTTCTTTTATATTTTAAGAACACACTATAATTTGTTTGAGCCATCATTTAGTGTAGACTACAATGCATTTTATATGAAAGCATGCAAGAGTCTTCTAACAGGATGAATTTCCAGCTTTATTCATTGACTCTTACCTCTAATTATTTTCTCACAGCCCAAAACAACTAATTGTGTTCTCCACTTTCAACTTTCTTTACTCATCTATATTTCTTCTAATTATTAATGATTTCTTTTCTTCTAATTCTTTTTTTTTTTTTTTCAAAAAGTTAATGTACCCCCTTTTTCCTGTATCAAGTTTCATTTTCCAGCCCCAAACTTGGACTCAAAATTATAATCATATCTTTATTAACATAAAGTGTTCCTCTTTTGAGTAGCATTTCATCAAATTAAGGGATTTATTAATCTTTTTCTTTTGCTTTTGGAATAATCACAATGCTGTGTACACACTTGAAAATATCCTGTTTTGAAAAATAAAATGCAACTTAAATATAATTCTATTCTCTCTCATCTTAAGATATAATAAATTATAATAAGTAATTTTAGAATGTAATTACTCTTTTTTCTTGTCAAGTATATCGATACCCCATGTGTGTGACACTAATTAAAGCAATTGGGTGCACTTAGCAATCCAAATGAGTGAATTAGAACCCACAACATTAACTAAATTGGGCTTGCATAGATGTTTTGAAAGCCAACGGAGATGTATTATTTAAAACAACACCAATTATATAATAATTGGACCCAACGAATGAATTCAATCCAAACATGGCCAATTGAGCTAATGGAGGTAACTTGCAATAACTGGACTTTTAAATAGAACACGTAATGTATGTGATTTAACTGATTGTACTAAAAACGATTGATTACATTATACAACATCGATTGTAATTGTCATGTATGGTTACAACTAAATATGGTTGATTATACTTTATATATTGTTTAAAACAAAAAATGACACGCATTAGTTTCTCTTGTTTTTCTTCATTCACCTCATAGTTATAAGGACATAAGAAACGACAAATTTAAAATATGAAAAAAACAATTACATGAAACTTACAAACAACATAATTTAAAAATTGATCAAATATGATGAAAGACTTTTATCAAGTTTTGGAGAGTTAATTTAAACAAGTTTAAGATAGTTACACCTGTCATGTTCGGGCCTATCGACCCGTCTCCTGTGCTCCATCAACTAGCCCCACATATTACATACATAAATATGAGCCATGTAATTAACAACAACCAATCATGCAATTGCTTGACAAAAATGATTTAAGACAATCAAACATGCATTTGATTCTTACACATGAACATGCTTCACGGATTAAAATCGCCGAATGTAGACAAACATGCAATTTGCATCAATTAAAGTAATCAAAGTCAACTAATTAAACATACAATTTCATGGATTAAAATTATTCAGAGGGAAACATGCATGGAATTTTATAAATCAAATGCACATGTAATCAATGGTCGTGATATGATTTCTTGTAATAGATTGAGTCCAAGGTTTTACCCTGAAACAATTTAATATCTATTTTCATTTCATCATTTTCACTCATATCTCACCAATGCACAAAATACTAAATAACAAAATCAAAATAACCAAGATTCATTCAAGTTGTCATGCTATGATTTCTTGTAATAGATTCAGCCCATGGTTTTATCTTGAAACAATTTAATATCTATTCTCAATTGATCATTTTCACTCATATCTCACCAATGCACAAAATACTAAATAACAACATCAAAATAACCAAGATTCATTCAACAAGCCGACCTCCTCCAACGACGATGGAGGCTATTTAATGTCATCAAGCCGGTCCTCCTACGGCAATGGAGGCTCCATAGTTGCCGACCTCCTCCAACAACTTCAACAATCGTAGAAGGAGGCTCTAGCCATGAAGTCTTCCTCCATCATCCTTAGCAACAATATATTTTTATTTTTATTTTTATTTTTGATTAATTAAAATAAAAATTATTTAAATAAAAATTAATAATTTGTTTTAAATTTGAATTTTTTATTATAAAATTAGTGATTATTTCATAAATAGAAATAATCCCAAACACACACTTTATATGCTGAAGTTACATCTTTTTATTTTTAATAAATAAAATATATTAATCTAATGTAATATTAAATATACATAATAATGATAAATTTATTTAAAATAGTTTTATGAAGTTAAAAATTATGATATCAACTAAAAAAAATATTTTATATTTAATTAAGATTGCAATTTTTTATTTGTTATTTATATAAAATATATTTAAAAATAATTTAAACATTTTTATTCAAAAATAAATTTCATCTAATATAAATTAATTTAATTAAATACAATCTAATCAAATCTCAACTACACAAAACATGTGACAATACTAATTTAATCTAATCTAAACCTATCTGATCATATTTCCTCCTATCATATCCAGTTATATTCCATCAAATTTCATTCACCAAATGAGACCTAAAGCTTATGAGTAAAGGTAAAATTAAAACATATACAAGTAGTAGGGAAATTTAAGTAGTAAAAAGTTGAAATTTAATTATCTATGACTTAAAAAATAATAATAATAATAATCGCTTGGGTGGAAATTGGAATATGTTTAGGGTTGTCGGACTAAACACCGACTTGGACTATTGACCTGGTGAAGTCATTGTCGGGTGGCAAATTAAGACGGTGATTGTGGCCCACACTTTTGGAAACAATTATTCTAGATAACGTGTTGAGGGGAAAGCTTTTAAGTCAACAACGTAGACTTAAAAGTAGCGAATCACAAACATTCAAGGACCCTTTCTTACTCATTCAGAAAAAATAATTGAAAAAATTAACTTGTTGCAGCGCAGGGCTGAATGCGCTGTTGCCCGCCCATGATCTCTCGTCAGGTTATGGTTGGACGCCACCCATCTCTAAATTGGTGTATTTTTCACATATCTATGAGTCATTCTTTATCCTTATATGGATTATTCTCTTATCTGTATATGAGTTGCTTCCTTTCGTATAGGAGTCGTTTTTTATATCATACTATCAATGTCCAATTTTATTTAATCTTAAATATTTTCTGATCAGTTTCATTAAATTAAAAAAAAAAGTAATAAAAACAAAGTCCCTTCCTTGCCAACTAATTTGCTCCACTTTTTTCTAACGTGGTGGACTTCTTCTTTAGAAGCCCATGCAAATTAAAATAGGTTGAGATTTTGAGTTTCAGGAATTTGTTTTTCCTGGAAAACAAACTCCAAAGATGGCTTATGTAATAAAATTTTCTCTATACTACTTGATACTTATATTTCTGCCAGTTTTTAGAGTTGCTCAAACTTATAGGAACATATCTTTGGGGTCATCACTTACTGCATCAAGCGGCAAGTCAGGCTCTTCCTGGAAGTCACCATCTGGTGAGTTTGCTTTCGGATTCCAGAAAATTGGAGAGCAGGGATTTTTGCTGGCCATCTGGTTTGATAAAATACCTGAAAAGACCATAGTCTGGTCAGCCAACCGAGATGAGATGGTGCAAAGAGGTTCAAAAGCTGAACTTACCTCGGATGGACAGTTGGTTCTCAGAGATTCAACAGGCAAGCAGATATGGGCTGCTGGACCTGGACCTGGTGGTGGAGCAGTTGCCTATGCAGCTATGCTTGACTCAGGGAACTTTGTCCTGGCAGACGAAGACTCTGTCAAGTGGGAGAGTTTCGGTCAGCCAACAGACACCATTTTGCCAACACAGACAATGAATCAAGACACCAAACTGGTTGGTCGAATCTCTGATTCGAATTATTCGAGTGGAAGATTCGTGTTTGCACTGCAATCAGACGGGAATCTCCTCCTATACACCACAATGTATCCAACTGAAGAAGCTAATCTTGTTTATTGGCCGACTCAGAAATCTACTCCTGGTGGTTATAAACTGATCTTCAACCAATCTGGCTCTCTATATCTTATAGCAAGAAATGGAAGCATTCTTAATGAAGTGTTTTCAAATACATCAACATCACAAGATTTCTACCGAAGAGCAATTGTTGACTATGATGGAGTTCTCAGGCAATACATTCACCCGAAGAGGTCGAATTCAAGTTGGCGCATGGCTTGGTCCGCTCTGTCGTTTATACCATCAAACATCTGTTTCGCAATTCGGGGATTGCTTGGCAGTGGCATTTGCGGGTTCAATAGCTACTGCAGTTCAGAAAATGGCAGAAGGATGTGCAATTGCCCTCCTGGTTACTCCTACATTGATCCTGAAGATGTGATGAAGGGATGCAAACAGAACTTCCTTCCACAGAGTTGTAATAATAAAGCATCAGAAGAAATGAATCTTTTTGAATTTGGAGAGTTATCCAATACAGATTTCCCAGATTCTGATTACGCACATTACCAAGATGTGAGTGAATATTGGTGTAGACAGGTTTGCTTGAGTGATTGCTTTTGCTCTCTTGCTATTTTCAGAGGTGGACATTGTTGGAAGAAGAGAGATCCTTTCTCAAATGGGAGGACTGACCCTGGTATAGGAGGAAAAGCTCTGATCAAGATAAGGAAAGCTAACTCCTCTGGATCTGCAAGTTCAGCTTCAAACAAGGAGCAAAATTTAACATTGATCTACATTTTATCAGCAATGTTAGGCAGCTCCATCTTTGTCAACTTCCTCTTATTGCTAGCAACCTTCATTTTCTTTTGCTGCTGGAAACGAACAAAACTCCCAAAACTTCAGCCAGTAACAGCCATAAACCTGCAAAGTTTCACTTTCAAAGAGCTAGAGCGGATCACAGAGGGATTCAAGGAAGAACTTGGAAGTGGTGCTTTTGGAACAGTTTATAAAGGAGCTTTCTCATTTAGAGGAAATGATTTCCTAGCAATTAAGAAGCTAGACAAGGCAGCTAGAGAAGGTGAGCAAGAGTTCGAATCAGAAGTTAATTCTATTGGTCAAACGAATCACAAGAATTTAGTCAGGCTTCTAGGATTTTGCAATGAGGGACAACACCGCCTTCTGGTGTATGAATACATGAGCAATGGTTCCTTAGCAAACTTCCTGTTTGGCAACTCGAGGCCTAATTGGCACAGCAGGATCCAAATTGCTTTTGGGACAGCAAGGGGGCTGCTTTACTTGCATGAAGAATGCAACAACCAGATCATACATTGTGATATCAAGCCTCAGAACATCCTACTGGATGACTTTCTCACAGCACGAATTTCAGATTTTGGATTAGCCAAGCTTTTGAAGAAAGACCAGAGTAAAACAACAACTGCAATAAGAGGAACCAAAGGGTATGTGGCTCCTGAATGGTTCAAAAACTTACCCATCACTGTGAAAGTTGATGTTTACAGCTTTGGAATATTGTTGCTGGAGCTTGTGTGCTGTCGAAAGACCTTCGAGGAGAATGCAAGGGAAGATCAAATGATACTCGCAGATTGGTCATATGATTGTCTCAGAGAAGGAAAACTGGAATCATTAGTGGAGAACGACGAAGAGGCCAAGAACGATATGAAGAGAGTGCATAAGTTTGTGATGATAGCAATTTGGTGCATTCAGGAAGAACCTTCACTCAGACCTACTATGAAGAAAGTCACTCAAATGATGGAAGGAACAGTTGAAGTCCCTGCACCTCCTGATCCAACCTCATTTATCAGTTCAATATAATTCCTTCCAGCATTTCGTACTCAGGTGTGAAATTCAATAAGATTTTCCTTGCCATCCAGGCAAGGCAAATAGTAGTCTACTCATGATTGTGTATGTGTAATCATGGATAAATATCCTAAGCAAGGAAGATCCTTTTAGCATATAGAGATTCTGATAAATATTGAACTGATAAATTAGATTCTGATAAACATATAGTAGTGTACTCATGATTGTGTATGTGTAATCATTGGTTGATTTATATTGAACTGATAAATGAGGGTTTAATAGCCACTTTAATAGGGTTGATTTCAAGGGAAAGAAAAAAACTCCAATAGGTTTGATCGATACATATTTAAAAGCACTGGTGTAATTACATATAATTGCTTGCACCGCTTTCATGCTTATTGAACGGGAAAAAAACCTCTGCATGCTGGTTGGCTCAAACATAACACATTTGTAATCCAAGCAGTCCAGAATTTAATCAACACATATTATAGTTTGTATTTTACTTAAAAATCCTGTGATTAATACACTTTATAAGCACATCGTCTATTAATAAGAGTGGTTAAACACTTCCTTAATTTTAACTTTTAAAAGATCAAAATTCAAATCTCACCCTTATTTTAAAATATAAAGTGTGAGTAGTTTTTTATGAATTTAATTCTCTCTCCCCCGACCCTAAAAAAAAATTATATATATATATATATATATATATTATAACTTCAAGAAAAAAAATATTTTATAGGTATTATGATTTTTCTGTGAGGTTCTTAAACATTGAGAATAAAAATGTATAATTGTAGAACAAAATCTAACAATCTTTGAATAAAGAAAAACGATTAAATGGAGATGAATTTATTTTCAGTACATCATTTGCGCTTGGAAAAATTATAAAATCCTAAAATGTGACATTTTAAATTTGAATGGGTTGGTTTATGTTACACTCGTCTTAGTCGTCTACAATATGATTGCAGAGAGAGGTTGATGTTGACAAAACAGGTAGGAAAAATGATACATCAATGACCTGTCTGTTAATTATATCCATATATATGTTACGATACTAGAGCACCTGAATGTACAATCTCTCATTCCATAGTAAATGGGGCTTGATCTATTGCAGGGTAATCATATTTTTCTTATATATTTTACAACATTTCGACAAGGCAGCAAGTATGTGACACGTATGCACTGCAAGAGGAAGCCGTGCATGATGACTTTGACTGGAGATTGCCATATCATCTGGTTTTGTTGGGGGTTTATCACCTGCGTTAGAATTGAAACTGGCCCAGAAGTTGTATTTTAGGTTTGCAATGTACATATCTCATTAGTTATCTGGCAACCAATCATCGATGGCTAATTTACGTGTAAATTGAATTGTTATGTAGTGGACACAATGTTCTTATGCTAATTGCTAGTCTCTTTTAATTAAGAATTTAAGATATCTCTGAAGAGCATAAGCAAAATTTCTTTCGTCTTGTAATAAATCAGCAATTTTTTTCTGAGTTTGCATGGAGAATTGCCCTTTTTATGGTCTCAACCATTTGCAATTTGTTATCCAGTCTAGACGGTATCGTTTGCCTTGCTAACTTTCTATTGAGTAAAACTCAAGATCAGATACAATTAAGTTCGCATGTTGTAGAGATATCACTGCACCAACATTAGCTGTTCCCACGTGTTTTTTCAAAGAATATTTGCTGGGTGAGTGCTTCCTAAACTACAGCTTTATTGAATTTAGGTCGTGTATATTAATTAACCATGAACATGAAAAGTCTAATTGTATGGATCTAATCTTCTCTCAAACGCATTTCACACTTCCATTACAGTCGAAACTCTTTACAACATTGGTTTTCATTCAAATTTATTCCCACGTTGAAATTTGAGACACAATACTGTAAACATGAAATCCGAAAATTTATGTTTGAAGTCATGATTTGATGATTCTTTTAGGCTCCGTTTGACACGCGGGATTGTAATAGAATGAATTGAATTTGATTAAAATGGAATTAATTGGATTGGAATGAAATTGATTAGATTGGAATGAAATTGATTAGATTGAATTGGATTGGAATGACAAATCACTGTCTCATGTTTGATGGAACTTGAGATTGAATTAAAAATATCATATTATGTTTGGTGTAGGTTGGGATTGGATTGAAATAAAATTAATTTAAATATTTTATTATATACTTAAAATTAATTTTATGAAAAATCTTAAAAAAAATATATTTTATTAATTTAAGTACAAAGATTAATTTTAAATAGTAAAATGTAGGTTGGGTTTGGATTGGAATAAAATTAATTTAAATATATTATTATATAACATAGCTTATATTATACATAAAGTTAATAATGTTGTAAATAGAGTAGGTAGAGAAATAATTAATGGGGAGAGAGAGACAAAAATTCATCTCATTGAATTCCCATTGAATGACAAGGGAGAGGGTGGGATTCAACAATCCCATGAGATTGGGATTCAAGTGAACTTGAGATTGAGATTACATTCCCAAACTAATCACTCCAAACATGAGATTTAAGAGTTTGAGATATTTTCAATCCCAAATCTCAAATCTCATACACCAAACACGTCTTATAGTTTGGCCCACCTTATGAAGCAGCTAACTATTTAAAGGAGTGGCGATATTTCCACCCCTTAAAAACATATAACACTTCTTTTTGCATTTACATTCTATTAAGATTTTTAAAAATTCATATTCTATAAGTATACCTTGGATATTATAAATTATGTTAATTTATTTATTTACTTTTTAAATATTATAAATAAATAATTATAAAGCTAATTAAATTACCTAAATTAAAACATTAAAAAAAACTCGAACTTTCTTTTTTTAGTATGTTTTGATGTTTTGTTTCATGCTCGTAACTTCTCCATCTTATGTTTACTGTCATTTTCACTCAAAATTATTGTATTTTACCAAAACTTTATATGAAAAACTATTAAAAAAAACTAAACTTTACCCAACCAAAAAAAAAATACAAAACTTTTCAAATCTAAATCTCCATTTTCACCATTTATAAAACCTCTAAAAATACAACAAAAAGCTCTCATAATTGATTATCCTTAATCAAAACAAATCAAGTTTCTTATTGGAATTTGAAGTTTGAGTATTTAAATTTAATTATAATAATATCAATATCATCTTTTAATTAAAGTGTTAATAATTTAATTTAAGGGTACTATTAAAATATTAAAAATGTATAAATTAAAGGGTATAAATACGATTTTAGACGGGTAAAATATCGCCACTTTTAAAGAAGTCGAAGAAGTCTTATTTCTCTGTTGGAGTGTGACGGGGTCAATCACAATGCAACCCAACCTGATTCTTTGTTACTTTATATAAATTTGTAAAACTCAGACATGAATAATGACAAGTGACAATGGCCACGTGCAAGTTCTAACTTTCAATCGTTTTGGAGTATATTTTAGGCAAAAGTCTGGTAAAAGATTTTGTTATTAAAGAATTTTGAAAAGAGAAATACTAATTAAATTTTGGTTTCCATTTTATATATATATATGCTCTTGCACTTATTTATCAAGTGAACACCTTCTGTTACATTAAAGTCAGTACAGTTTGATTAGAACAATTTCATAACCAAGTTTTTTGCTTTAAACAATTTTAAGACAATGAAAGGATGCTCGCTTGACAAGCTCCCCTCTAAACATAAACATCACATTTCCTGATCATTCTTCATATCCCAAGTGCTTATGCAAAAGTCATTCAAAATTTAAAATGCTAAAAGAGAATTAAAATTTATCAATTATTGATTAAGTGGTTGTCCGCTCCTTTAATATTGAAAATGGAGTTCGAATTTCACCCTACTCAGGATAAATATGGGAACTCGAGTAATACTATACAGGTTAAATTATTTAACTAAATCCATAGATATTGAAAGAAAGAAAAGAACAGTGGGATGCTTCTCACGTGCTCTGTTAATTAAAAAAAAATTGAAGCTGTGGTGCTGATGCTAATCACACTTAAAAAAACTCAACTGGTTGTAGTTTAGCCAATAAAATGTTGGTTGTGTCTCTTCTTTTTTATGTTTGTTTCTTTTGTGACGAGCATTTTCCCCACTGCATCTTTATAGTTCTTAATGAAAAATACATGTTATATTGATATTTTTTTTTGAAACACATATTATATTGATGTTTGTACACCAAAAATATAAGTACAATTGCCCATGTAGGGTTTATATTTAATTGATTAAGGCATTGGCTTCTGTCTATGTAGTTTAGTTAATTAATATTCTATTATTTGAATGATGTTGCATGCACGAGGATTATAAATCATCTCACATTCTCATGCAGATTGCACATACCCAATAATCAGATACAGATTTTTAATTCAAGACTGATAAGTCTACCATTTTTTTTTTTTTTTCAAATTTACCTACTTTACTCTTCCAATACCTTGTTAAATAAAGTGTTTTTCAGTGGTTCAATTTCATTGGATTGGACCTTAACTTGAGAAGAATAGTGTTTTCTTTAATCTAATGTTCATTGGCTTGTTGATTAATGAAAATGAAGTTTAACATACATCATCAAAATTAAGTCAACAAGCACTATTAAGGGCCAAGTATTTAGGTCAATGAATTAATCTCTTTATAAAAATATAATTGTTTGTTAAATCATATCTAATTTTAAAATCTTTTAAAAATAATGGTTATTTGACCATGGTTATTAAGAAATTAGTTCTAGTTTAAATTTGGATAAAGAAATTCTCATAACAAAATTGATAACGTGTCCAATATTACCAATTTGTAGATCATTTATTTTGTTAAATGACCAAATAAATCTATTGATAGGTTTTTAGGAATTGTTTAATGTATTAATTACAATCAGTAGGTTTATATCAATAAAATGATGAGTTTTACACTGAATCTTGTATATTACAAAACTTGCTTTATTATGTATGTGATATTATGAATTTGGTAGCCACCCTACCATTTTTTTTCTTTTATATTTTAAAAACACACACTATTATTTGTTTGACCCATCGTATAGAGTGTAGACTACAATGCATTTTATACGAAAGCATGCAAGAGTCATCTAATAGAATGAATTTCCAACTTTACTCATTCACTCTTACCTCTAATTATTTCCTCACAGCCCAAAACAACTAATTGTGTTCTCCACCTTCAACTTTCTTTACTCAATTATATTTCTTCTAATTATTTATGATTTCTTTTCTTCTAATTCTTTTTTTCCCCTTTTTTTCAAAAAGTTAATGTACCCCCTTTTTCCTGTATCAAGTTTCATTTTCCAGCCCCAAACTTGGACTTAAATTATAATCATATTCATATCTTTGTTAACATAAAGTGTTCCTCTTTTGAGTAGCATTTCATCAAATTAAGGGATGTGTTAATCTTTTTCTTTTTGCTTTTAGAGTAATCACAACGCATGTGCACATACTTGAAAATATGCCTTTTTTGAAAAATAAAATGAAATTTAAATATAATTCTATTCTTTCCCATTTTAATATAAATTTAATTCCACTTTAAGATGTTTTACATAAATTATAAGAGATGTCAATAAATCATCTAAGCTGCAACATAAATGACACAATTAATTTACAATTTTTTTAAAAAAATAAAATATATGATACCAATTGAATCAAAACTCTATGGTGAAACAACGACATCAATCGCCACAGACACAGGAAATATACCTTCACTGTAGAAGTCAAAAAACGAAAAAAACCTTTGATTTATGTAGTCTGATGTACAATTAGTGAAGACAAATACGCTTTCTACAACTTCAAAAAATAAATAAATAATGCTTTCCGCATTTTTATTTTGTGTTGTTGGTTAGCTTTTACTTCCTGTCGGTTTCCAAGTAAAGCCCAGACCATTTATTCCACAAATATTTTAAGATCTAGTCATTAACAAATAATATGATACTTCAATCATTACTTTTATTTCTTCCTGATGAAATTATTCTTACAGACCACATGCCATTATCTAATATAGCTCAATAAAAAAAATTATTTAAATTAATAATATTTTAAATCCGAAATTCCTACACAAAAATATTATGGGAAAAAAAATTATTCTTGTACTTTAAAGATAACTATAATTTAAAAATTATTCTTACACTTTTAAGGACAACTATAACTAATTTAAAAACAGTGGCCTTTGAAAAGAAAAAAAAAAAATTGTTTAATAGGTCACTTGCACCAAAAACCTCTTCAATACGCGCATGGAGGAAGAGGAGGTCTCTTCCATGTTATAAAATAGGTGGCCTCCTCATATTCTATTTTATTTTTTTGTTTATGTTATATTTTTATATAAATCGTGATTTTATTTATAGAGTCACTCGAATTTTAAGATCTTTTTATTTTCCTTTTAAAAGTTTAAAACTAAAATACATACTAAACAAGATTTCTTTCATCGTTTTTTGAAATTTAGGGATATAAAATTTTATTTATGTATTGTCTTAATTATTTTTTAACCCAAATTTCCTGTCCATTCGAATATTAAATCATAAATTGATGAAATATACAATGTGTTAAGAGTTAACTACAGTTTAGACATCACAGATTATAAATATAAGGGGAAAATTACACTGGACTCCCCTTAAGATTTTGTCTTTGGACATATAGAGAGAAAAATTAGGGATTCTGCATGCCCTCCTTCAAATTTAACGGTGGTTAAAATTGACTTTCTTTGACTTTCAGAAGACCAAAACTAGTAGAGGTAAAAAAGAAAACAAAAACCGAGTAAATAAGAAATAGATGGCTTTCAAAAAACAAAAACTAGTGGAGGAATCAGAAATACCTCGATTAAAGCATAAATCAATGTAAAAATATTCAATTCTTTACTTTGAAAATCATTTATAAAACTAAACTTCATATTTATCCTTAATTTGAATTCTTATTCGATTTTGATTCAACGTTAGTTACATAAAACCTATAAATTCCGAACTTATAACTTTGAAAACCCCAATTCAAAACTACCAGGAAATCGCAAGCCATCATTGGAATAGGTCTTCATAAACCAATGGAGGTAGCTTTTGTTGTCGGTTTTGTTTGGCAAAGGTGTAGCCTCCACGGAAAGCTCTAAGTCTGAGAGGTTGGAGAACAAGTGCATTTTAAGAAAGTATTATTTTTATTTATTAAATCATCCTCCCAACTTTTGTTGAATTATGACATTGATTGAAATTGTCGATGAAGAAAGCTGGATGATATGGGGTTTGTTTTTTTTTTTTTTTTTGGGTTTAATAAGTTTTTATCTAATAAATAAAATATAAAATGACCAAAACAGCCCTTTGATTATAATAGTGCACCAATCATCGTTAAGTTTGATTGTTTGAAGGGGCTTTGTATAGGATACCCAAACTTTTGTGGATAAGTTGTTTGAAGGTCAAACCTAAGGACCCAATTTAATTTTCACTAAATATTATTTCCTTTTTTTTCTTGAAAGCCGACATTAAATCAATAAAGGATTGTTGTTGTGATCTATTAAGTATAAAGAATATTATTACCTTTATGGGCAAATATTAGAGACATTTTTATTCAAAAAAAAAAAAATATCTTAATTCTTTCTATACCTTTGTCATCTCAGATATACTTTGGTTAGTAATCACACTACTCTATAAAGTCGGGGTTTTAAGTTCAATTTCCTCTACCCAAGTTTTTTTTTTAAAAAAAAAGGGTATTATATATATATATATATATATATTCAAAGCCATCAAATATTTGGAAATATTGCTAAATTAAAAGGTTGTTTTTACAAAAATATTCATTAATTTTCTGGATGGCAATAGATCTACCCATACCTAATTACTCCTTACACCCACTTCTTAAATTTATAAATTAATGTTTACTTGTTATAAAATTCCAAAACTTGTCATAAATAATATTAATCACTTTAATCTGCAAAAACAACAAATCTTCTTAGATATAATTCGTAGTTTTCTTGTATGTTAAAGCAAAAAATAGTAAAAACAAATGCATGGTTCATTCTTAAAAAAAATGGTTGGATAATAATTTTTAATAATTATAATGTGATATTGAGTTATGACAAATAATTTGAATAATTTTATTAATAATTTTTTGAATAATTTTGAGGAGATTTTTATATGCATAATAAAAAGGTTAAATAATATATCTATAAAGAAAATTAAAAATTTTCCGGATTCAATAAACTTTTTTTGGTCATATATTTCTCTTTTTCATTGAATTATAATGAAAGTTAATGATTTTTTTTTTCGTAATGATTTTTTATTTATTTTATAATTATTAAAAATTATTATTAAATTATTAATTCATTTTTAATATTATCTTATTTAATTATTTGTTATATAAGAAAACTAAAATTCCATCTACCAGGGTTCTCTTTTTGGGTGGCACCCTTTTATTTATTTATTTTTTTAACAACGCCCTTAATTTTTATGTTCAAATAAAAGTATAATAAAAAATAAATCTCATCCTTATCTATTAAAATATAAGATATGAGTGTCAATTTTTTTTTAATAAAAATAATTTTAAAGCACATAATTCCTTATTATAAATTGTTGATTTTTTTTTATTTAAAAATTTAAGTATTCGAATTCCATTCTGTTTTAAATGTATCGGTTTGACGGTACGAGTAATTTAAAATTTAATCACCCTCCCACCATTAAAAAAACAAGGTAAATTTGTTAAAATGAAATGGCAAGAGTAAGTAGACAGGTGGCAGGGAGGAGAAGTGGGGCCACAGGAGCCGTCAGATGCACAAAAGGTTAAAGAAAGAATCAAAGAAAGCGGTGAGGGATGAATGACGATGGCTGGCTGGGCCCCATTACTCTGATTTTGTATAAGTCAATTTTACACATCAAAATTGGGATTGAACCTAACATCAACACCCACTACCACTACCAACCTTACATCACGTGAACGAAATGTAAATCTCACGCGCCACTCTCCTCTGCTTTTTTGGGGTGCTTGATGACTAATAAATACCGCCGTCAACACTTCCATGACAGCGCCTGGCTCTGTTTTTCCCTTTATTATGGATTTCAAGACAAAATAACAATTCCATCAGCGCGTGGGCCCTGTTTTTTCTCTTTACATATATATATATATATATGAATTTGGTTACCTCATTCGTACACTAATTTTACCTTTTAATTAAAACTCTTAAATTAATTATAAAATTATTATTAAAACCAATCAAAAGACTTTAATTGAGAATTACAGTTAATGATTGGAGATAAGTTAGCTAAATATATATATGTCAATGTTGAATTTCAGTCGACGAGTAATCAATGTCCAATACCTACAATCAATGTGAGAAAGCACAAAAAACCAAGAGAATAACACAGCAAAAAACCCAACAAGATGAAGAAACACAAAGCGTTTTACGTGGTTCAGCAATAATAAACCTACGTCCACGACTGTCTCTCTTAATCTTTGCAGAGTGACAGTATATTATTCAATATTATCTGTCTTTTACAATGGTTTTTGACCCCTATTTATAGGGAAAGTATCGTTACAATTCAGTAAATAATGAAATAGGAAGAGAATCATGAATTAATTATACTTCCTAATCTATTTGAATAAAATCAGGAAACTGCTCCTTAAATTCGAGATAATGTTGACTGAGTTTGAATTTGAATTGACTTCCGTTTCTGGAGAGAGAATCATGGTTGGATTAGGTAATTGCCTATTCTGGAAGATACTGTATTTAATACGTTCTTGAGCGAGCTGCTGATTGTATGGCGGTTTCAAGCTCGAGCTCGCTAAGAGACGAATTGTGCACGAGGCGAGCTATAGTCTGGCTATGCTTACAAGCCCGTTGATGCAAACTGAAGAAATTACTTGAGTGAGCTGCAGAACTCACTGAGTTTAGAATTGATACTGGGTCTCGTCTGATGGGCCTTGACTAGGTTTACTTTATCGAGCCTAAATTGGGCTTTTACTGACCCATTTAATGAGTTCGAAAAATGCATATAACAATATATACATACGAACCAATTAAATTCGTCTATCATATTTCATTTTTCAAAATATTATTTAATTCAAATACAATAATATAATTTGATTGGTTTCTCACTATTCATAAAAATTCTCTCTCTCTCTATATATATATATATATATCATCTTATTTTAGGACTGCTTGGATTTTTGAGTAGATGATAATCAATTCACTCCAAAATACTTGATTTTTTAAAAAAATATTTTAATTTGACTTAAATAAACTCAGTTTTACTTTTGTAATTTATAAGTTATAACCACTTCCAAAATTTTAAAATATATGGAAAAAGGGAGAGAGTGGAGGGATTGAATAACCACTTTGTTTTGGGTTTAGTCCTTGTTATCTGTTGTCAAGTCTTCTTATATTTACTCAAAGAAGAAAAAATGTTTTCATATAGGCTTCTATTATTCTTTCCACTATATATTGTTTTCACTATACCTAAATCCTAAATATATAATTAAGGTTAAAATGATATAAATACCTTTCAATAATAAAATAACATTTGTACTCTTGTTAAACAGGTCAACTTGTAACATAATTAGTAAAATCTGAATATGATATGATTATTAAACAGGTTAGTTGAGTTGAAATAATTAGTAACTTGATCCATTTATGCTTAATCCAAACTCGTAATATTTGTGTTTCTTTCATGTCGACCCATCGTGTCATAACTTAAATTACCACTCCTAGTCCAAGTGAATGAAGAGTAACATAGTGGTTATCTATAATGATCGATTTTTATCTAATTTAAATATGAAAAAATATATACTTGTTAGTTTTATTTTTAAATTCAGATTAATTGATAAATATTGGTTTAAAATAAGATTAGATGTTGAATATTCTATCTAATCCTATCTTTTCTAACATTTTGGACGTTTTGGTTTTCTAAAGTAATCCAAATTATAATTTTAGTTCCCATAAAAGATGCATGTAATATCTGATATCAGAGTCGTTTATAGTGTATTTCAACAAGGATCATCTTGAATAACCATTGTATATCCAAAGGACAATAAAATCGTGCAATGTTTAGGGTAGATTAAGATGTGTTAATACCGTGTATGAGCATTTTATTAACACATTGCATACTGATAGTCTAGCGAAGCCATCAAAAGATTGAAATAGCAACTTTGGGTGCTGGTGATATTGACCAACATGGATGTTAGCTTTGGAAGCGCGAGGGAATGCAACCACCCCATTTTTATTTAATTAGAAAGAAATAAAAAATAATTAGTTTTATTCTAAAATTCAAAATAGTTGATAAACCTTGATTTAAAAAAAGATTATATTTTAAATTTATTCTATATAATCATAGTTGCTATTTAATTGGATGTTATATTTTGGATATCTTGTCTAAACAAGGAGTTGTCACCTTAATAAAAGTTGAGTTGAATTATGTCATATATGAAACGTGTTAGATTTTTCTAAAATTTGGAAGGTTTTGGTTTTCCTCGAAGTAAACCAAATTATATTTTCGGTTTCCACAAAATATGCACGTAATATCATGGCGATGACGATATTAATCTAGATTGACTCATTTGATTTGTATCAATAAGTGAGATCTATTAATGGTCAATACCTCAATAGGCTAGTTAGCTTATTATTTTGATATGGAGGAAGTGCACACTCGAAGGAGTTTGCTAACATATTTTGTATAGATGCCCTTTCGGGCCATTTCACAAGTTAGTGACTATTAAATTATTCATAGTTGCGGTATGCAATTGGTCGTAATAGAATAATTATAATATCTGAAATCAAATCTAATCACACTATCGTTGTTGGTGCAAATCAAAGAAGATGTAATCAAATAAGGTTGAAGGTATTATCCGAGCAAATGATTTTGCTACAAGTCGTATATGCAGCAAATGACTTTTTGGTAATTTAATTGATTACTTCAATAATATTAATATATGGAGTTCAATTATAATTTTATGGTGGTATAAATTTTACAAATTTGAATTACGATAAATTTAGGAAAGGGATTTATGATACATAATTTGTATTTTAAAAAACAATAAATGTTGTCCTAATCTTTTACTAAAACAACCTAGCAATATAATGAATCAGGAAATCCTAATTGACACTGTATAGGGAAGCTTATGTTTTAAGATAAGTGACTGAAACTTATAGAAACCTAGGCAGATAAAAGACTGGTGCGTTTGAGAAACCCAAAAAAAAAAAAAATATATATATGAGAGAGAGAGAGAAAGAGGTGTTGTTCAAGGAGGCTATGTTCTTTGTATTTGCTTTCTCCTCCGGTCATTGTTTCTTTTTCCACCAAGGAAAAGGAAGAAAGGAGAGACCCAAATCTTTAGAGATTAGTTTTAATATTACTGTGCTACAAAAATGTTTTCATTGAAGAGTACGAGCTCTTTTTCGCTTATGAAATAAGAATACGTACGAAAAACTTTTAATGATTAAAGTATAAAATGGAAAAGACGAGATTGATTGGAAGGATTCAGCTAGACTTCAAGAAAACTTCCTAAGAAATTTTGGTTTATATAACTCTTCATAAGAATCTTTTCTCTTCCGTTTCTTCTTCTTTTAATCTAAACCAAAAAAACGAAAACGGATTTATATAACTTGATTTATATATTTTTATGGTTTTGTTTCAATACAACTCATGTGAAACACAGAATAGGAAAATAAATTATGTTGGATTCTAAGAAATTTATTTAAAAAATAGAAATATTTTTATAAATTTGACCAATCTTTAATATATAGAAATTTTCAGGTTGGGACCATTCATATAATTTATGCTACAGTAGGGATAATTGTTCTTACAAACACGAACCCCGGGTGCACTATTTGGATCAAATAACTAGTTTTATAAAAAAATTGATTTTACGATATAGATTGTTGTTCTTATGTTGGATAACTGGTCCTGCAAATATTGGCAGAGCTAGAAATATTTACTAGTGGGGGTACCATGGGATAATAATTTATAATTATGTATATGCTTAGGGCGAATAATAAAGAAAAAAAATAAAAATAAATGATGTACGAAAAATTATAGATTTATACATTAAAAATGAATAATAATTTTTTATCAAAATAGATTATATTAATACATGCACATGATAAAATAAGAAAAGTAGTATATAAAACAAATTAGGTTATTGTTTTATAATTTGTTTTAAAAAGTTAGAAAACTATATTAATTATTTAAGTTATATTCTTCATGTTATTTTAGTATCTAAAAGAGTTATTAATCGTATCAAAATATTTTAATGTTTAAGAATTATAAATGTTTGTGTTTCATAAAATATCTTATTAATTAAATATAAATAAATGTTTACGTTTGGTTTATATGTTCCTTACACAATTTTATTAAGTTTTAGTATAACTACATTATAGCTTTTATGTGAATTTAGCAAATTGTGACTTTAATTAGATCAATCAACCACTATTGTTTTTGGTTTTAGATAAATAATAAATAAAAAGTATGATAGAGAAATAACTAAAATTGAGAGACAATAAAATATTTGAAAGGAAGAATAAAGTTTAATTATTATAGGAATGAGTATAAAAAAAAACGAAAAATAATATTATAAGAAGTTAAAATTTAGAGGCAATGATAAAGTTAATATAAAGGCGTACCTATAAAAAAATTGGTTTTTTATTTTATTTTATCTTCTCGAAGTCTCTCTGATCAGTTAGAGAGGGAAAACTCTTTCATCAAACAAAGAGAAAGACTTTGTAAAAGCTAATCTTCTGATCTGATCCAAGCTTGGTTTCAATTATTTTGCCATTTTCCTTTTCTATTTCTCTCTGTGTTCTTGATTCTCTTATTTTCATTGTTTGTTTTTTTTATAATTTTGAGGATTTTAAGGAGTAGATTAAGATGACATCTGGATCCAATTTAAAAACCCAATATGACTTATTTTATTTGCATATATTCCAGGTTTGAGTGAAAATCAGCATTTCCAAATCTCCTTCGTGGCCAACAGTAGTCATGGTTCATGAATGATTTGAACGGGGTTTAAGGCATTACAATCAGGGGTCCCAAAGCTCTATTAGGGTGAATTTACTTAAGTTTAGGAAGGAGCTCCAATTGCTATGTAGGAAGAATCCCTTCTGATGGGTTGCGTTTTGTTTCTAGGTAGCTGGAGCTATTGTCTTTTGGGTTCAATGAGATAGATTTGTATAATCTTTTATGTTGATGCTGATTTTCATCTTGTTTCGATTTTATGTGTTAGTTTAAGTTTTAGTTGTTATGCAGATTGACTAGATTTCATAGGTGTCTCGTTATTCTAATAATTATGTATTGTCTAACATTTCATTTGACTATCCTTACTTGTTCTTCTTTTGAGGATAAGATCTGATTGTATTGAGCATGTTCTGATGATTCTAAGTTTGGATAGATATTGATGCTTGTAGCCTGTGGTTTCTAAATTCGAGATAGTTTAATGAAATTTTCAGTTTTCAAAAAATTTCTAAAAATTTGAAATGGCAATGATAAAATTAATAGAATTACAAAAAATTTTGATCCAAGTTTAGATGGATATTGATGCTTGTAATATATGGTTTCTGAATTTGGGATAGTTTAATGAAATTTTCAGTTTTCTAAAAAATTTGTTAAAATTTGAAATGGCAATGATAAAATTAATAGAATTACAAAATTTTGAATGTTTGGGGATGCAGTAGTCCCCATTAGTTAGTGGCTATCTCCGCCCTTTCTTGCAAGTAGGTCCTAGATCTTAATGAAAATTAAAATCAAGGCTGTTCTTACAAATTTGTAAGAGTTTTGTGATCTAATCTTTATTTAAATTAATATTTGGGAGATTTGATTAATGTTTGGCTGTTCTTGAATGAGTGTGTTCGGCTTAGGGATATGATTATTTTCTTGACAATTTTAATTTCAATTAATTTTTTCTTTTTGAATTTATCTAGTTTATATATATATATATCATTCCGAAGTATGAGTAGAAATGATAATTTTACCGTCTATCATTCCGTTGGTTAGATTTGATAAAAAATTAATTAATGAGAAAGAACAATTGGATTTTTTTTTTCCGAAACGTTTACATTAATTTGATGTGTTTTTAATATATAATTAAAAATCTGATTTTTCTAAATCGGACGGAAATTTATTCAAATAATAAATAACTTTGATATGAAAAAGGGAAGTAGGCATGAAAATGTATGCATTTTGGCAGTTTGTAAGGGAATGGCAGCCAATTCCATGTTTTGTCAGGTCAAGTACTATCATCAATAGCGTCTGATGTTGGTAATATCAAAATTAGTAGGCCACGTTTGGTGGTACGATCTCACCCCTATATATTAAGCCTGTTGTTTTCGTGACTTCCATAACATGCCAAACTAGGAACGCCATAAATCCAAATCTTTTGTTAATTCACTGTACTAGTGGACACTCATGCTTATCACAGACTTGGGATATTAATTAATTATTCCAATATCTTCCTAATTTTAGAAATTTTAAAACATGTAATCATATGCTTCTATTGCTCTAACATGAATTTATAATAAAAAATTCAAATCATGGAAATTCCTTTAATTTTGTAAAAAGATTATATCTAGTTCACTTGTAAAATAATTAGATTAATTTTTTTTTTTTTACTATTGGTGTTAGATGGATAAGTGGATAGCCAATTAACCATTTAATAAACTCATTATCTTTCTATATAAACATTGTATTAACATTTAAATTAATTATGTTACAACATGCAATAGTAACCTGTTAAATTGGCTTCAAATATGTGTGTTCTGTAAAAAATGGCTAGCCCTCAAAGAAAGTCAGGAAAACTTAATACAAAATTTGTCTGCACTGGATTATTCTATTGACAGGTTACATAAAAACTTTAAAAAAATAATAAAAAAAGGAAGTTCACATCACTTTAGGAATAGAGAGAAAATGATTATGTCTAAAGAGTGGAGAAATAGAGAGAAAGAGAGAGAGGCTCTCAACAAATGAATTGATTACAACTTAGAAACCAAGCATATTGATACATGGGTAATGGGGAATATCAAAGACTTTTTGAAAAATGAAAACAATCCCAGTCCACTTCACTATTATTTTTTGCGGTAAAAATTAGAAATAGTGGCGACTACAGCAAAATGGTACACGCAAGTGAGTACACATATAAATGGCCAAAAATAATAATGTAGTTTGGAGCAGATTTGCAGTACTCACAAAGAAATAAAGAAATTATATATATATATATATATTTGACATCTCTCTCTCTCCTCTTTGCTGTTTTACTGACATACTATTGAAGTCATGCACACATGTATCAACTGGGAACTCAGTCTTCCCAAGTGAAGCCTGTGTCCTCTAACTGATAGAGACTCTCTCTACAGTCTTGCCACCCCACACTTACACTCTACGACACTACACTCAACCAAACTCTCTCTCTCTCTCTCTCTCTCTCTCATCTTCTCTCTCTCTCTCACTCTGTTTGTCTTTCATGAACTCTGCTGCATATCCCCGTTAAAAATAACAGTAATCATCATCTTGTTAGTTTGACAAATCTAAGTAGAGCAAGACGGACATAAGTTAAGGGCAGATGAAGTCAAGTTGGTTGTGAGTTCAATGAGAGTTGGGTTTAGGTCTTGTGTGGGGGGGTTGAATGGGGTGTATGTTCTCTCACTTAGCTGCAAAGTTTGCATTTTTCCCACCATCACCACCAACTTACCAGATCAAGAACCGTGAGAATGGCAAGCTCACCGTCCTCTCTTCCTCTTCTTCAATGCCTATTCCTCTTGCAGATGACAACTCCTCGGATGTTTTGCTTATTGACACCAAGCATGGTAACAAGATTGTAGCTTTCTACTTGAAGAACCCATATGCTAGACTCACTCTACTCTACTCTCATGGCAATGCTGCGGACCTTGGTCAGCTCTATGACCTCTTTGTCCAGCTCAAGGTCAATCTCAGAGTCAATATCATGGGGTCTGTCTCTCTAACATCTTAGCCTCTCTAATCTTTCATTTTCTTCTTAGATCTGTTTTTAGTCTTTCTTAGCCTTTTTAATTAATTGCTATCTTCAATGCCTTTCGTGGGTGATATGGTTTTCAGGGTTTCCTTTTTTTTTTTAAAAAAAAAACTTAAAAAAAAAGCTGGTTTTAGTTTCCTTTTTATCTACCTTTTCTGCTTCTTCATTTTTAACTTTTTTTTTTTTTCCTGCATAAAAGTAATTTTTACTGTTTTATTTCAGTGAGATTGCAAGGATAATAAGTATCTTTTTACTTCATTTTTGTTGCTATTGTCAGATTTAAATGCTTTTATTTGTCATTTCAAGTACAGTGTTTCTTTAAATCATATATCTTGTACAAACTTTGTTTTCTTCTTCTTTCTCACCCTGATAGCTGTCCTAATTTGTGAGATTGGCAACTCTTTTTTCTGGTTAAAGTTTGTGATATGTCATTGACATCAATTAACCTGCCCATCTTATTAGTTTGTAGTGCTATTTTCTTAACTGGGTTATTGTTGATGTGAGCCATAAAAATGTTATGATGCAGATACGATTATTCCGGATATGGCGCTTCCACTGGCACGGTAGGTTGTCATTTCTGCTCATTGGACTGTATATCATGCTACTTCACATTGCTTCCTCATTTGGGTTTGGTGGCAACTAACTCTATCTTTAAAGAAATCATACACTACTGACTTATTCAACATGTATCTGATGCTTTATTTTAGGCCTAGTGTGAATAATCTATGTTGAGAAAACTAAAATGGGGTTGCAAATTTGAGACAACTTGTTTCTATGATTTGGATGAATCTGGCATTTTCTGTTGGCTTTATATGGTTAGGAAGTATTGTCTGGGAAAAAATGCATTGTTAAATTAAGGGCTCTTTTGGTCTATGTCTTTGCTGAATAACTATGAAATGGTGGATCCTCTCTTACTTCATCCGAAAGAGGTTTCGAATTGGAATAGGTTTTCTGGTTTGGCTTTTAATCATATTACTTGTCGCTGCCTTGTCTTGTTGATCGCTACAAGTACTTACTCTTTCTTTTTCTTTTCTGTTTTATTTTTTGGGGTTTTTGTTGCATTGATAATGTTCAGCCGAGTGAATACAATACGTATGCCGATATAGAGGCGGTTTATCAGTGTCTTCAGACTGAGTATGGAGTGAGCCAGGAAGACTTAATCTTATATGGGCAGTCAGTCGGTAGTGGGCCTACACTGCACTTGGCATCTAAATTGCCAAGGCTAAGGGGTGTAGTTCTGCATAGCGGCATTCTTTCTGGTCTTCGTGTGCTCTGCCATGTAAAGTTCTCATTTTGCTTTGATATATATCAGGTAAACATCCATTTTTTTCAGTTTTCTTCGTATTATATGTGTGCTGCATTATTGATTACAACTGCAGTATGTTGGTTGGTGTACATTGCGCTGGTGTACAGATCTGATTTTCAGTTTGAATAATTTAGTGACTGCTAAATTATATTGGAGCTGATTTAGGGTTTATGATTTCTAAGCCGTTCATTGTTGCATAAATGCAGAATATCAACAAAATTCAAAAGGTGAAATGCCCCGTTCTTGTTATTCATGTAAGTGCTTACTGAAATCTTCAAACGCTACAGTTTCTAAATTTTATTGTTGTTTCCGTTGCCTTACATTTGTTTGGAATTTTGATGTCATAACATAATTGTTCGTGTTTGCATTCAAGAGATTGATTTTTCATTGTTAGATCTTGAACCGTGAAAAGATAATACATATTTCATTGCAACTGATGAAAGAGCATGCTCTTTAGAAGAATGACACTCAAACCTAAAGTTCCATCCTTGAATCTCAATCCTGAAAAAAAACTTGTGGAAGTTTCACTTAAATCTAATAATGTAACTGATTCATTCATACCTTCTTCCATGTGCCTTAGACTCCTCTGCTTGAATCCATTAAAATGCTGTAGTTCTGATTCTGGTGAAATCCAAAGAATTTGAGGCTCAAGTATGAGACTTTAGGTTTGATCGATGTTTTGTGCTCTTTGTTTTATGATGCTTTGAGTACAATTTAATTGTGGTCAAGCTTGTTTAAAAATTGCTTCTGTCTTATACTCAAGCACGATTATAATTGCTGTCTGTTGTGTTGTCCAAGCTTGACTTTCCATACTCAAGCATCAAATGACATTGTCCAATTTTGAGATTTATTATAAGGTCAAGTTTGATTCGATTTTGATTAAAAAAAAGGACGCCTAAAGCATTTAAAGGTACCTACTGTATTTTAATTTGATCAAATTTTGAAGGCCTTTTAGAACATCCAAAATTTTCTAGTACACTAAGAGAGCTTTCAGCGTGTATACTAGGTTTTAATATATTTTAAGTTGATCAAATTTAAGTGAGGATATCTTTGTCACTGGACTTGTTTAACTTTGAGTGGTCAGAGTTGATTATTTAGGATAGGAGTTTAAAAGCCTTAGCAAAGAAACAATTCTCTTCTTTGCTTAGTCATAGAATGCTGCATATATATGGCAATAAAAAGCCAGTGTACAAGTCTACTGCATCTTCAAGAAACAAGTCTATCATTTAGGATGTGAGTTAGATAAAATTGGCAGCCATTTTCTTGTGTTCATGTAGATGGCTCTAAATAATCTAAATTGGAGAAAAGACGAAAAGCGAAATCTTGTATTGGTGTTTGGGGGTGAGGGACCTGATGCAAGTGGTGGAGGGAACTGGAGTTTTTTACCATGAAACTTTGTTGGAAGTGTCCTGGCAACATTCTTCTCTCACAAGAACTGAAACCAGAACAATTTGGCAACACAAGCTATCTTCTTCAACACAAACTCGTAAGTTATTTTTACAATTGATGTCATGTTGGCAACAGTATGGGGAAAGAGAAAGAAAGATTAGTCCTTTATTGCATTCCAAATTAGCAGACTTCTATGGTCCAACCTTTTTCATGAAGCACCTATCTATCCTTGCAAGGTGTTGCTTTCTGATGGTAATTAGGATGGTAGATTCCTGAAAAATGTAAGAGTTGTTCTTGGGGATGGAATTATGCAATATGAAATCTTTTGTGCCGTAAGCGTTGGTTTAAGTGAGAGGTTAGAACTTTGCTTATTGATCTCAAAAATGCGAGAATTGTGTGTGGGATGGAATTATGCAATAGAGCTTAAATTGAAATATTTTGAGTCTTAATTTAAGTGAGACGTTAGAACTTTAAGTTTTGATTTGAATTTCTTTTGAGTTTTAACATGATGATTCTTCTATTCATACAAGTCATGAATGCAAGTTATAGTGGTGAATGGCAATGGAAGCAGCAGCAGTCATGTGATGGTCATCTTAATGATATACTTGAATAGGTTGCTCTACTCCTTTTAGAGTTCAAATTTGTTCAGGTATCTAGAAATAATATTTTATGATCAAATTGTCATCAAGTGAGTTTTTTTGGTACACTAGTTAAAACCTTGGGCTTTCCATGTCCAAATTATCACTCCCCTGTCCCGCAATCTGTGTAGATGTATGGCATTAAAATCAATATTATGTAAAAAACTAAAATAGATATACTATGTCATAAATTTCCTTGAAAATGATATTGCCTCACAAACCGTCCTCTAAGCAGTTCATGACTTGTAAATTTTGCAAATGAATTTTTGTTGATCTCATATTTCCTCTCTTTTATTGTTGGAAATTTCAAGGGCATGTCTTCATATACATGCCTTATGTGCCAGTGAACCAGATGGTGAATGGCTAAACTTACTCGTTCTAGCTTGATTGCTGGGTTCAATTATGCCCAAGGTTTAGTATGTGAGGGAGCGGTTGCTTCATGTGGCAGGGTAAAATTGGGTTGCAGGATTAGCAGTTCTATGGTGGAACTTACGTTGCATGTAAATTCCTTAATTCAATCTTTCAAAATATACATAAAATTCCTTGGTAATGCTTATCCAAGGAACAATGTAAAACTTCTTATATCAGTTGATGGTGTTATTTGGTTGCCCCTCTTAATGTCTGTGATTTTTTGAGAAACATCTTTATAATTCTTATTTGAGGATCCTTGCATGCATGCTAGCTGACCTAAGGAATTGCAGGTCTACGTTCTAAAGCAACAAACACATAATCCTTTTGGGTTCACCCTTAGAGCTTGGTGTGACACCTATACTTTCTATGCACTATTTTGGCATGTCATAGAAGTTCCTATATTCCTAATTAATATTATGGCCATCCCTGCTTGATTATATTTATTAGAATCATCATTTTAGCAAATGCTGAAATGGGGTTGAATCAAAATTTTACAGGGTACAGAAGACGATGTTGTGAATTTGTTACACGGAAATAAACTGTGGAAAATGGCAAGGGAGCCATATGAACCTTTGTGGATAAAAGGAGGTGGGCACTGCAACTTGGAGCTATACCCTGATTACATCAGCCATCTCTACAGATTTATTCAAGAAATGGAGAATATGACCACAGAAATCCGCCTTAAGAAGATTCGGCAAAATTTACGCCTACCAACGAGGTCCAATAATAATGCAGTGTCTGCTAACAGATGCTGCTGTAGGATTAAATGCTGGAGACCTAAGTGCTCAGGATGTCCAAAAACCAGCTGCATCAAATGTTCCTGGAGAGTCAAATGCCCGAAATGTTGGATTCCAAGCTGTTTAAGATGTTGCCGGAGCAGTCTGAAATGCCCGAAATGCCCGAAATGTTGGAGACCCTGCTGCTGCATAAAGTGTTTAAACTGGCAATGTTGTGTGGAAACAAATAGTGGGTTAAATGGAAAGCAGGATGGCTAATGGTGGTGAAGTGTCCCTGTATAGATCTGCTGAACTTGCTAACATCCCTCTAATGTTGTGCATTAGTGTACAAAACAAGAGGAAGTAGACTTGTCTGATAATTTTAAGAGAATCAACATAATTGAATGTGTTCTTGATATTGGTGGATTCTTAAATCTGTTATTTCATATTTGTTGTGAGCTCCTACTGAAATTATTTTGGATTTCACTTGAGATTTGGCTTGTCACATGAATTTCCATCAGGTTCATGTTGGAATTGTTTACTAACACAATTGGGATGTCTAAATCTGACACTTAGCTATGGGAAAAATGTGTTACTACAAATATTTGTACCAGTGATCATTTAAGCTTGATATTTAGTGATTTCATTCTGTTGACAATGGAAAATAATCACTAAGGAATCCGTAACTGTGTTTACCAAAACAGGCTGAATCAAGCAACCTGAGTAGGCAGAAATTCATCCCCGGAATAGTTCACATGCAAGATGTTGTGGCGAAAAAAAGGGGAGAGACCGGACAAAGCATGGGACTAAACAAGATTGGCGATTCTATGGATAAGAATGAGGTGGTTGAACCACCAGCTATGCAAAAATTTTTATTTTTAAGGCATAAAATGCACATTTGCGTGAGTTTCTCTAGAATTTGGTCATGAGCCATGACTTTAGAGGCAATGTATATGACCATGTCCTCTAGTCCTATACGTGTTTATTTCATTTTTTTTGTTTGTCGAATTGTGCAAAGCCCAGGAGGAGTGCCATTCAACATGTTAAGCTTGTCATCTACTTCATTGACGCAAAATCATGATAGTTGAGGGTAGTTTGGATACAATTTCGAGTATTTAAAATAATAATTGATGTATTTACAATCCCACAGGAAAAAATTAATGATAATGATAAAAGGGTGAATATATATATTGTTGTTACAGACTTAGATATTGCTTTGTAATACCCTAGATCTTATTGTTGTTACGGACTTGGATATTATTATTCTTCAAGATTGCAGAAATTTAAATATTGTAAAATTATTGAAGAGTTTATCCATTCCACTAAACCTTTTTATTCCTAATAAATACTCTAGTGCCCTAGTTGGCTAGAGTGTGAAAGTAGGAGGTGTACAAGCTTGACCTATTGGAAGTGAAGGCCGAAATAGTGAAGCCCAGCTCACACACTAGGCTCAGCTATGGGCTAGGTCGTATGGTTACTGTGAAACGGGAAAAGACATGGGTGAGACTTGGGATATTATGAGGTTGCATTAATTTTTTTTATCACCTAACGTCATTGAGTGGTGAATGAAGGTTTTTCAACCAATAAAACCTTTAATCCTATCATGGAAGAAATAAAGAATAACATTAAACTTTGTGAAAATATCATCATATGACACAAAAAATCAATGAACATTTGAGTCACTTCTAAGTAAGTTTAACATTTTGAGTCCCAACCCTTATTATTTTGGATAACAATGTCATTTAACTATTCCAAAGTTACAACTCACATTTTGTTCTCTTTAACTTCTGATGGCCTTCTTTGATCACCTTCACTGACGAAATCTCACCATATGAATCTTTCATTTTTCTATTTTACACTACTTATCTCTCTTCTTCTTTCTTGTTTGTTTTCCCTCTCTTCCTCTTCTTCCTCTTTCTCTTCCTTCTCTTCTTTTTCCTCTTCTTTGTTTTCTTCTTCTTCCTCTTTCTCCTCTTCTTTTTCCATGTCTTGGTCTTCTTTTTCTTCTTCCTCTTCTTTCTTCTTTTTGTTCTTTCCTTTTTTCCTTCTTTCTTCCTCTTTTTCTTCCCTCTCCATTGAATTCTACAATGTCGATCTGTCCTAACTTAAGACAACTTAGGATGGACCAACATTAGTAACATTGATTTGTCCTACTGTTAGTAATATTGGGATGGACCGGCATTAGTTACTTTAAGTCACCATTGTTTCTAGATTTATTTTTGGAATGATGAAATAGGTTTTTGGTTGTTTATAATATAACAGATAGCAAAACAATAAGCAAAATACTTGTTATGCTACTTTGATGTGGCATAAAAGTTCATTGATAAAGTTGAGAAAATAGAAGTGTTTAATACTAGTCACATCACTTTGTCATGATGTTATTAATACTAGTGTCTTGGTAGGATTACTAGGTCATGAAAGACATGAAAGCAAGATTAAAAAAAAAAAATAAAGGTTTTCGCAAATCACAACACTTTGATAAGATATTTGTAAATCTGGTTTATGGTGGGATTAGTGGTTTCTCAAAGAATTCAAAACAGAACAAAAGCATTTTTACTATTCATCCCACCTTGACATAGTGTTAGTGGCATTGATGTTATGGTGGGATTAGTAGTTCATTAAAGGACTTTGGAAAAAATAGAAGCATTTTTACTAATCACGCTGCTCTCATATGACATTAGTCACGCCAATGTCACTATGGGATTAGATTCAAATGAAGGGCCTTAAATAAAAAACAAATGTTTTTACTAGTATTTTGACATTTGATCCATTCTAGCACGACTCTCGTTAGGACAAACCAACATTACTAACGCCATTGTTGCAGTTGGATAAAAAAGAATAAAGAAGAAAAAGATGAAAGAGGAATAAGAATGATGAAGAGGAATAAGAAGAAGAGAGACACTAGACAAAAGAGGAAGTTCATTGGAATGGAGAAGATGTTGAATGGAGAAGGATTTCAATAGTTAATGTTTGGAAAAGATGAAGTTAAGTTTTCTTTTTTTTTTTAAAGGGTATTTTTGTCTATTACATGGTCATTGAGACTTGAATGTTAAAAATAATGAAATAGGATAAAAATGTTAACTCCCTAAATTTTTAAGTCATTTTTGTCCTTTAACCTCAACCTATCCAAATTCATATCCAAATAATGTAGAGGATAATATTTAAATTACTACTCATATCCGGCATCATTTTGGTTTAAATTTAGACAATAATTTAAATAATCTTGTATTATACATGAACAAAATTTCACCTTAGAATAGTGATGCTTCATTGACGGGTGCAATATATCTATTATTCTCAAATTAGTCTTTCTTTCTTTCTTTAAAAAAAAAAAAAAAGGGGGAAACAATTGCATCCCCAAGTGTAAAATCTCAAGATGCCAAATTGGAAGAAAAGTAGATATCAAGAATAATAATTAGGGTTAAAATCAAAGAGTGACGGCTTATGATAGCTGTAAAATAACAACATCAAGTCTTGAAGTTGTATATATATATATATATATATATAGCATCCGCAAGTGTAAAATCTCATGATGCCAAATTGAAGAAAAGTAGATATCAAGAATTAATTAAAATCAAAGAGTGACGGCTTATAATAGCTGTAAAATAACAACATCAAGTCTTGAAGTTGTACTCTATTATATATATATATATATATATATATTCCCCATAAAAAGGATAATAATTTTCTATACATAACATCTGTGACCGGCTGTGAAGTTGAAAGATCAAAGAAAGACTATAGACAGGAAGACAACATAATCCTGCTAACCTACGCGTTTCCTCATCCAGGCAAGTAATTTATATATATTATAGTCAGATATTCAATTGAATTACTGGCTAAGAAGGTCATCAAATTCCTCCCCATGTCATTCAACTTCATGGAGCTAGCTGCTGGCCTGCATATATGGTTTGAATTGTTATTTTAAAGGGTTTGAACTGATCAATTCTCACTTGCGTCTTCACTTTATTGTAATACACATTTCTTTGTTTTGGTTAATATAAAATAGAAATCATCATATGGTAGTAATATTTGAAGTAGTTAGTGTATTTTTCTTTCATATTTGAGATAAATATTCGAGTTCTATCTTACGCATTTACTAATATATATTAGCAATTTTTTTTTCTTATTATGAGAATGGATATCGATATTACAAAAGTAGATTTACAGGCAGAACATATAACATTTAATTTCAGTAAATTTCGATAAACTCTTGATTATCAATCCATGTAAATTTTTAATTGCCTTATATATATATGTCTATATAAAGAAAGGACGTTCTATAAGTTTATACAAAGATCGAAGTATAACATGACATTATAGGATTCTATGTATGCATTCTCTCATTTAGCAGGGGCCAAGGAGAAATCAAGAAATGAGTAGTGATGCACCTAGAATTTGATTAATCGAAGAAGACAATGATTAAGTGAGGGTAGAAATAGAATAGTTCCAAGTGGGGTTGACGTTTATGAAACATATTATATTGATATATGTCACCATCTCCAAGTTGGTAAATTTCAGTTTTATTCGTATAGTCGTTTTCTTCCTTTTGTAATTATTTTGATTGTTCTGCTTGAATGTGTCCATCAGCTTCAACTCATTGCCCTATCTGTTTGATTAATTCAACATAATATTCATCATCTTTCAGACTATTTTTCGCTTTTATTTTTTTTAATTCATTAGTAGATTTATACAAATAATTACACAGAAACAAATAACAAATACACAAGTGGAATATATTGTTATTTTTGTGGTATTATATGTTTTGGTGATAGGGGTTTAAATTCCATTTATACATATTTACAAGCATATGTAAGTAGTTTTCTCATAATACTGTGAGTTGTACATAGAATCTAAAATCTCTATTCCTGATAGACTTAGATAAATCTTAAAATATCAAATATAAAAAACAAAATTAATAGTTCAAAGTAATAATAATAATAATAATAACAATAATAATGATGATAATACTTATTCTTTTGAAACATATATTATTAAATTTGATAGGTAAATATAATTTTATTTGTTAGCCTTGTTGACAAAACCTATGTTTATGTTGCATATTGTTCTGAACATGTCTGTCGGATCCCGTTTAATTAAGTCTTTGTTCATTAATTCTATGTTCAAGTTTGAAAGAGCTGCACCGAACAGGCATCAGACTTTTCTAATCAGAACTACTAACTTGCATGGAGTGATTAAAAAATAAAAATGAAAATGATCTATTTCAGAAGCCTATTTTACGAGCATATGTAAAAAGTTTTCTAATAATATTATGAATTATACATGTAATCTGAAATTTTTAATATTGATAGATTCCAATAAACCTTAAAATATCAAATATAAAAAACGAAATTAATAGTTCAAAATAATAATAGTAATAATAACAATAATAAGAATAAATTATACTTATCCTTTCAAAACAGATAAGTAAATTCAATTTTCTATGTTAGCCTTGTTGACAAAACCTATGTTTATGTTGCATATTGTTCCGAACATGCATGCCGGATCCCATTTAATTTAGTCTTTGTTAATAATTCTATGTTCAGGTTTGAAAGAGTTGCCCTGAAAAAGCATCAGATTTTTATAGTCAAAACTACTAACCTGGAGTGATTAAAAAATATGAAAATGAAAATGATATATTCTAGAAGCCTATGAAAAATAATTGACCCAGCAAATCACTTGTTACAATAATGATTTGATTATAAGCCGAATACGTTAAGAATAGGACTATTTGATTCGGTTATTATTATTATTTTTTTTTTAAAGAAAAAACAGTGGGAAATTGGTTAGGAAAATTCCACATAGCCCCATATTTAGGAAAGCACCACTTTGTTTTTACTATTTCAAATTTGATCAAAATAATCCTTTATGTTTTGAAAGATACGATTTTAATCGTTTATTTGATTTTTTGCTGTTCAAATTGAACAATCAAATGTTATAATTGTTTTTGCATTCATATAACAATCTATTTATATTTTGAGGGAAAAAAAAAAGATAGCTTTTATCATATTACTTTTTAAAAATTAAGTTTTTTCATAGATATTTATTTAATTTACTTTGATTTAAAGGAAGTTTTTGTCTGTTCAAAAACCAATTACAGTCAAACTAATAGTTTGAGAGTGGATTGTAATTGTGAATGACTTAATTTTGGTTATTTTCCAAAATTTAGGGTATAGATTAGCACACACCTAAAATATTAGGGATTATTTTGATTAATTTACAAATAACGAAAACAAATATTTATTTTGTAAAATTATACGAATGGTTTTGGAAATTTCCCGAAATTCATGCTCTTAAGTCTCATTTGGATGGTCATATTGGATTATTTTGGATTGAACGGTATTGGATTAAACTGGATTGATTATTATATTATCAATTGTTTGCTTAATCATTAGATAGGATCGAACTGGATTAAAAAATATATTAAACATAACTAAATTTAAAAATTAAATAAAAATATTTTAAATTACATTGATAAAATACAAAGAATTTAATCATAAAATTTAAATTAATTTCAAATATAATGTATATAATATTTAAATAAAATATTTATTTCTTGCTAATTTTATATTTATAACTTAAATAATTAAATCTTTGAATAGAAAAAATTAATTTAATTTTATAAGTGAATAAAAATAAAAAAGTAATAAAGGCATGGGGCCAAAAGCGAGGAGAAGTAGCCGATGGAAAGAAAATGGAGAAAGTTGTTGAAAAACCATTGCAGTGTACTTGATGAAACCCACTTTTTCTTATTGCCGCTTTTGGTTGGTTTCTTATAGCCACTTTTGTTGGATACTAAAGTAGCCTGTTGCATTCCATTCACCAAACGCCTGTATATAATATCTAAAAATCTAACTTTTTATATCCAATCCAGGTCATAACCAGCCACCCAAACAAGCCCTTAGATCCTTGAAACTGGTTTGACTTAGAAATTCATATTCGTAAATTTAATTTAAATAAAAACACAATCATATAGAGTTCTGGAATTCGAGAAATTTATTTCCTAACCAAGAGTTTGCTTTTTTCTATTTTATGATTTTTAGTTTCAAATACTATTAGTTGTTTATCGACTTTAAATAAATTTTGGAGAAAATATTAGAATGTTCTATGATAGTGTATGATATACAAGGAAAATTTATCCCTATAGACAGAGACAAAGTATTTTAAGTCATAAAAAATTGAACAGAAAAACCGAGGTGAAGTCACTGTTGTTATGTAAATAGACATTGGTTTTAGCAAGGGGAATATTTTGTAAATCTAACTTTATTTGAAATTCTAAAGACGGGAAAGTGCCAATCTTTTACACAACCTTTATTTCTCTCGATTTTTATGATACGTTATCTATATACTATTGAGATAGGACTTTATTGTACGACTACAAATAGCTGCTTTCATAAACCGCAGATGTCAACCCACATTTTTAGTCGAAAAATTGTCACATATTTTTGCGTTGTTGGTGCTCTAACTTGCCCTTTATGTGTGTTAGAACGCTTAATAGGTGGATTGGTACCCACCATACCAACATACTTGGAGTGTTAATAAATATCTGTATATCTTAAATTTTTGGATTTTATTGTTGACTGCCATAAATAATCACTTTGGAATTGATATTATTTATGAGCTAGAACATAATTGCTACTTTGAAATTGTGATGGTAAACATAATTAATAATAACCACACCTTTTTAACGAAATTGAATTTTAATTCAGAGCTAACAGAAAAAAATAATTATAATATCAGTATTCACTAGTAAATATGGAGACGCAAAAAAGGTCATAAAGTAGTGGATCAATCGATAAGGCGAAAAGAGGTAAACCACATAGTGATGCGATCCGATTCAAGGCAGCAATCACGCCAACAAACAAAACCCACTTTCTCTAATCAAAATCCAAAATCAACGGCCGCATGTGATATGTGATGTGAAAGCATACCCCCCCACTATACTCATAGTTCACATCTCTCCCTTTAGGAACTCAAAACATATAGCGGGGTCCACCCACGGAATTCCAACATGGACACACGTCCTACACACGGACATTCCTAAACCTCCCGCCGGTTTTATGCTTTTGCTTGTCTTCAAACACTTGGACCGTACTGCCCCTCATATGCCCTTCAAATTACATGATCTCCCATTTTGTTTGGCATGCCTCGATTGACTTAAACCCTAATACCCTATATATATATATATGTGGGGGTTGCCTAGCCAAAAGTTTTGTTCCGATTTCGAGGGGACCAAGTGTGTAATGGGATGAAACTCTTCACATAGACATTTTATGAGCCTTAGATTTTGTTTATTAATTTTAGGATTTTTTGTTTTTGACAATACAAGTATAATTTATAACGATTAAGATCTTTTAATATAGACTTTTGAGTATAATTTAGATCTCAACACTTAAATAAATAGAAGAAAGCGATCCATATAAAGTAAAAAAAAAATTACTCATACATTAATGAAACTTTAATAAATTATCTATATTTATGAATAATTTAAAAAATTATCCATTTTTACGAGTAGAGGCACTCGAATCTAGCCTTTAACGTGAAGGAGTAAAGCAGAGTTATTGATTTTAAGACTTAAATTTTCATTTTCTGTTAGATTTAAGTTAGTAGGCTATAAAAAATCAAAATAAAGAAATCGGCAGGCTACAACATGGCCAAGCATAGAAACACAACGCCACACGTTAAATATTCAATTTGAGATTACTTTGGAAGTTCGTCCTTCAAGTCTGGGGTTTTAGGCTGATTTTGATTGACTTTCAACTTTGTTAGCTGCCCTTTGCTTCATTTTGTTTTTGGGTAATATCAAAGCAATTCTAAATGTTTGTTGAATGTTTCGTTTTGTAGTTATCTTCCTCCAATCAATATCAGAAATTAAAGCAGTACGTTTTACGTGATCATAAATTAAAACTTTAAAATTTGACTTACAAGTTAAATAGGTTAGAAAAGAGATGGAGATAAATGTTATCACCATGAAATATAACTTTTTTAAGACTTAATATTATTTCTAATTCATTCCTAAACAATCAAATTAAATATTCTTTTCTTAGTAAGGCTTTATATTATTATGTGGAATTTGTGCTCATATTCATGATTGAAGAAGTTGGTTGGTTCACATTTACAGTAATTGAATAATAATTAAAAAATAAATAAATAAGAGTTAAAAGGGTTTGTAATTGATGGCTTTGAGAATAATAATCGAAGTAGCAAGTTCAGTCAAAAGATGAAAAAGAATCTTGTGGAGTCAGAAGGAAATTCAATTGAAATTCCTTTTCTTTTTTTTTTAAAAAAAAAAAAATTAAGTCCGACGGCTTTAACTAGGGAGAGTGGATGTTACAATTTTTTTTTTTTTTCCTTTTAATGATAGATTATGGTAAAATTCACATATTCTATAGATTTTGTATTGATTTTATTAGATTTTTTTTTTAAAATCTAATGAAATCTTGAGGAGAATGATAAATTTTGTTGTAAACGTTTTTTTTTACATTAAAATAATTTTAAATTTCATCCAAATTCATGATTTAAATAAAATATGTGAAGTTAATGACTTTTTTAATATATTTAGATTTTATTCGATTTCATACAAATTTGAATTTAATATATATAGAGTTCAATGAATTTCATACAAATAAAATTAAATACACTTATATTTCAACATAATTCATTCAAATATGGATTTAATACATCCTAACTTTTAAAATCTTTAAATTCCAATGAAATCTTAAATTGAATACACTCATACTCTTAGGGGGTATATTCAATTTAGAGTTTATTGGAGTTTGATAATTTTTTTTAATAATATATTTAGATGGGATTCAGTGATTTTTTAGACTCTATATTCATTTTATTAAAATTCTTTGAGAAATTCAATAAAATCTTAAGAAAAATAGTAGTATTTGCTATAAACTTTTTTTTTTTTTAAATGAAAATCACTTTAAAATCCATTCAAATTCATCATTTAAATGAAATTTGTTAAGTCAATGACTTTTTTAATACATCTAGATTTTATATTAATTTGAATTAAATACATCTAATTTTTCTTTTTATTAAATTTAATATACTTAAATTTTAATGGATTTCATACAAATATAAATTAAATACACCTAAATTTCAATGAAATCTATTTAATTCTAGATTAAATACACTCAAACTTTTAAAATCCATTGAGTTCCAATAAATCTTAATTAAATACACATTCCTTAATTATGAGTAGGGTGCCGATATTGTCACTCGATAACCTTATTTATACATCGGTACAACCATGGTACATCAATATTTTTTATTACTAAAATATCCTACAAGAAAATTACCTATAAGGATAATATAATTTTTTTAATTGATTTCAACAAAAAAATATATAGTTGGTTTAAGACTTTTATCAAACACCTTACATGAAACTTTTAACTCTTTGATAATGAAATAAGTTTGACCTAAAAGTTTTCCTATACTTACTCACTTCTTTTTTATTTATCATTACATAATTCAACACTCAAAATATGATAAAATCATGAGACCTTTCAAGCAATCATCTTCTAAAAGTGTCCATATGATAGCTTTGGTTTATAATGGTTTGGTATCACAATGAGGAGAAATTTTATTACTTCAACCTACTTTTATAGCCTCAATTGGTGATGGAATGGAACGGGTGGTTGAGGGAAAATGAGTGAGCTTTGGTTGAAGAAATAATAGAGGGTTATTTTTGGATTTTAAAAGGGTGTACAAACTAAGCGGTTCCTTGTTTTTTCATCTAAAATTGAATAATACTAAAAATTATTAAAGATTGAATAGTAACTAAAGTATGAAATCGTAATGATATATTTATTTTATTTTTCTTTACTTTTGAATATATAGTAATATTGTTTATTTTCAAAGTTAAAATTGTCTACAAACTAGTAATTTAATATTTATATCTTTTTACTATCAGTTGTTACGTAATTTCATTTAATATGATACAAATAGTAATTACGATTTCAAACTAAGCGGTTCCTTGTTTTTCATCTAAAACTGAATAACACTAAAAATTATTAAAGATTAATAATGATATGTTTATTTTCTTTTTCTTTACTTTTGAATATATAGTAATATTGTTTATTTTCAAAGTTAAAATTGTCTCCAAACTAGTAATTTAATATTTATATCTTTTTGCTATCGGTTGTTACGTAATTTCATTTAATATGATACAAATAGTTACAAATAAATTATTTATAGACTAAAAAACTTTTTTGTATATATTAATAAAATACTTATTCATAATTAAAATGTGATTGATTATTATAGTAGTATAAATTAAATTATATATTAAATAAAAATAAACAAATGACCTTAAGTTAAATTACTATTGCAACGAAAGTTAAAATTGTAAACTAACATATATTTCCTATTAAAATTAAACAAGAATAATCAAATACTTGAACAGATTGGAACTATATATAATGTAAAATTAGGATAAAATTATAAACATATTATTTTAGGAGGATAGATTTGGAATAATGTATTTAAAAAATTATTATGTGATTTAGTATTAAGATAAAAAATAAGAAATTGTTATTTTTAGTAATTTTAAGTGGTTTGATCAGTTTATAAAAAACAAAAATAATTTAATGAATTCAATTTAGACTTATTAAGTAATAAATGCCAAAAACAAATAACCCTTAAGCATAAAAATTTTGAAATTTAGTAATAAGTGTATTTATCAGTTGAGGGTTGTTGACGTCTTGAAACGGTCAACTCAGAGATTCAAGGGGCACAGATTGCGAACGTGATAATAAAGGGTATTAATGGTATTAAATGTGTAGTGAATGAGGTTTAAGGTTGGTCTGGAGTAATAAAGATGAAGGAATGTTGGTGGTAGTAAATACGCAACAGTAATAGAGCAGTTAATGAAGAAATGAAGGGGAAGAATGAATGCAAAACGCAAGAATTTTTACGTGATTCGACGATTGCACCTACGTCTACGGCCACTCTGAGGTAATTCCGGTAAAGTGACGATATTCTAATATTCTTAGCTTGTCTGTATAGTAAAAATCTCCCACATTTATAGAGGGGGGGAGAGATACAAAGAGTGTAATACACGTTACAAATTATGATTATTTCAACTAATCCTGACATAAGCCATGCTGTATTTATTGCAAAGGTAATGATTGTTTTTTCAATGCACACGTTTGTATTTATTGTACCAGGAGAGGTATTCTCTTTATTAAATGCACGGCCGGCGTATTAAATACTCATTGGTAATTGTGTAAATGATACCGACGAGAAATCGGGGTATTAGGTGGAACTGATGACTTGCTGCACAATGTATTACCTAGCGCGAGCTCCCTAGTTCGTCAGACTGAGCGAACTGAATAGGTGTTGAGACGGGTTGAAAGTGTGCTTGAACTGTTTTGGCGTTGAGCGAGCTTGCTGCAGCGACCTGAAAATTGGACCTTCTGGGTCTTCATTCCTGTTCATGCTTATTGAGCCCGTACTTGCCCAATTGTCCAGGTCGAGAAAACGGGTATAACAGGGGTGTAAATCAATTTTTTGGATGATAATATTTACATCCTCACGAGTATATACACAAGTATACACACACACACACACACACATGTGGTTATTATCATGAGTAATACTATACTATTAACAAATTTGTCAAAATTCATTGTTTGAATTATGTGGTAACTGATAAATTTATGTGTAATTATCATATCATCAATTTATCATCTCAAAATCATCATCCCAAAATTAATTAATTTTTTTTAAAGTCCAAAATTATTATGATATGCTTGTCGTATTATTTAGATAAAATTTTTGGGATGTGTATCTTAATCTATTATCTGGTTATTATTTTATGATTTATGAATTGCGATGGGAGCAATCATCCCCAGTTCATGCTTCCCGCGTAAAATATTCCAACACGGCAAAACATGCTTGGCCATGATTCTCTACATTCCTATTACCTTACAATCATTTTTGCAATCAATCATCTACAGCCTTCCTTGCTTTTTTTGTCTCACGGATTCACCAATCACCTATTACCTTCAAGTAATACTCTTTTATTTTTTTCAATCATTACATCGTTTACCAAGACAACCACTTGGTAGCTTTATCGCTGCGATCATGGTCTCCCCTTCACCTCCACCTCATCATCATCATCGTATAAATATTTCAAATTTTCAATGAAACTATAGATGTTATTTCTTTTTTGACACGTGGTTCACTTACAAGCGGATTACTTCATTATAAATTTGAAGTTTTAAATTTTTAAAAATATTTTATATTTATTTTTTCAAAACATGAGTATAGATAAAATGTGTATCATTAAGAAATAGTTAAGCGAAGTAATTACTTAATTTTAGTTTTTTAATTTTCTAAATTCTTTTTATGAATATTCAGGTTAGAGTTCAATAATCAATTTTATTGATTTCAACAAGATTGCAATATAAGAAGATGTTTATTGGCATTTAAAAAAATAATTATGAATTTTTTATTTAACATTTTGTGTCTTTATGATGTGGTTTGGGCTTATATTAATAGACTTTTAGAAAATGTATACAATTTTCCTAATAGGTAATTGTATACTTTTAAATATTAATATATCCCTTAGTAGGAGTGGTTGAATATATATATATTTTTAATCTTGAAAGATCGATGATTCAAATTTTATTCTTGTCGTTTAAACTATAAGTTGTCGATAGTTTCTATGAATTTAGATTTATTTCCCCCACCTTAAAAAAAAAAAAAAAAAAGAAAATTAGGGCACACCACTTCTTAATAAAAGTAGTAGAGCATTGTCAAGAATTCAGGTATAATTTTTGTCCTAAAATAAATTTTTAGAAATAAGGATTTGAGTCTCATCTTTGTTCTAAAATAAATTCATCATCATGATTTGTATAACGTAACCTAATTTTTGTATTTTTTTCTCATTCTTAAGTCCAAATTCATTTAACTAGTGAGTTTAATATATGTAATTGTTATCAAGCTTTAAAGATATTTAATTTTCAATTGGAGTACTTAATTCATAGTATCTTTGAAATAAATGGATTTAGTTAATTTATTGATTTGGGTAAAGTTCCTTTTAAAAATTCTTCCATGACAAACCTTTGATTGATTGTAGAGTTTTCAAATAACTCCTTTTGGAAGCAATGTTATTGAAAATTCTGACCCAAACTAGTTAAATGAAAAATTACTTATTTTATTGTTGACTGAAATTAATACTTATTTCATTGCTGAATGAATTAATAAAGAATTATAAATGACATATTTTCAAAAAAAAAAAAAGGAATTAAAAATGACGTGTCATTAGTATTCTCTATTCAATCTAATATGAATTATTTATTACATTTCCAATTTTTTTTAGAAATATATTACATTTCCAATTTTAAAACTCCTTTTTAACACAAGTAAATCATAATATTATTCTTTAAACAAATTACTATTAACTTTTGAACAAAAATACTCAGAATCTAATTTAAAAAAAAAAAATAAATTCTAACTTGCTTTATAAAGTAAAACATGTTATTATGTTAATATAAAAAAATGTTATTATGTTAATTCGTTTTTTATTATTGTTATTATTTTTTTGATGATGATCAAAGTTGTTGACTATAAACCAGTTGTAGGAACTGGAGAAACTGCGAGTAACAACGAATCGTGACCCAAACACCGCGTAACCAAAGAGTTGAATTGTCGGGTCCGATTCCCGAAAATACCCTTTATAAATAGAGGGAATTTCTTACAAAACAAGGCCTGTGATCTCCGTCTTCACAACTAAGGAAGAGAATCCAATTTCCATATTCAGGCACTTATCTCTGCAAATCTTCCGACTTTCCAAAACCTGTATATTCCCTTTTCTCTCCTACAATACAACAGAGAGGCCTTTTGTTTTCGTCAAAGCCTTTCGCTTTCATATTTGGTTTGTTATTTTGACATATAGACAGGCTTCAGGTGGGACTGGACTTGGTCTCTGGTTTGGTATTTTTTAACAACTCTATTGGTTGGCTCGTCCAAACAGGTGAACATTCTAATGTTTTTACTTTTATTTGGTTTTGAAGTAGTCTTTTGAGTTTGTGAGAGAGACGCGGCACCACTTGGAGTTCAAATACAGAGAGGCTCCAGTGGTGTATCTATAATTTTCTTCTTCTTGTCAATATTCGTTTGAAACTTTTGTTTTGTTTTTTCATCTTGATTTTGTATTTAATTAGTGATCCTGGTTTTTTTTTTCCTATGGATTTCAGTTTCTGGCCATTTGTCTATACTAAAAAGAAAGAAGACGAAATGGCCAGCAATTCACATGATTTGCGAAAAGCACCCACAATTCACCATTATAGTGCATCTATGGAGGACGTTGATAGTGAAATCGGCAGCGGGGAATATGCATATGCTTCATACATGGTTCAAATACCTGCCACCCCGGACAACCAACCTGTTGTTGATTCACAGAGAAATGGAGAGCAATTCGTGTCGAGTTCTTTGTTCACTGGAGGTCATAATCGAGCTACACGTGCCCTTTCAAAGGAGAAGGTGATTGAGAGTGAAAAAAGCCATCCCCAGATGGCGGGCTCAAAAGGGTCATCATCATTTTGTGCTATGCCTGGTTGCAATGCTAGGGTCATGACTAATTCACAGGGTGCTGATTTAGTCCCTTGTGAATGCGAGTTCAAGATTTGTAGGGAGTGTTACAGAGAGGCTTTGCAAAATGGTAACGCCGTTTGTCCTGGATGTAAAGAGGTTTATGTTGAGCAGGCTTTGTCTGGGAAGGCTGTGGATGATCATGATGCTAAGCACTCTTCTTTTCATATAGAGAAGAGGTTGTCTTTGATGAAATCTACCAACCCCAGTGAGGACTTTGATTACAGTAGTTTTCTCTATGAAGCAAACAAGAGCTATGGATATGGAAACGCTTTATGGCCCAAGGATGATGTGGACGGAGGAGATAATGATGGGAATGGTGGTCAACCTAAAGTGTTTGTTGAAAAACAATGGAAGCCACTTACACGCAAATTGAAGATATCTGCTGCAATTCTCAGTCCATATAGGTGAGATATATCTCATTTTGATTCAATTACATACATGCTTAAAAGTTGTGTTTCTTATGTTGAGGTTGAATTTTGTTTTTAGGCTCCTAATCCTTATTCGGATCGTGGCTCTTGGGCTTTTTGTGGAATGGAGGATCACTAATCCTAATGAAGATGCAATCTGGTTGTGGGGTATGTCTGTAATTTGCGAATTGTGGTTTGGCTTCTCTTGGCTACTTGATCAGCTCCCTAAGCTCTGCCCCGTTGATCGTGTTACTGACCTTGATGTTTTACGAGACAAGTTTGAAACACCTGGTCCAGGAAATCCACAAGGAAAATCTGATCTCCCAGGCATAGATATTTTTGTATCTACTGCAGATCCAGAAAAAGAACCACCACTTGTTACTGCAAACACCATTTTGTCAATTTTAGCAGCTGAATATCCGGTTGAGAAGCTTTCATGCTATGTTTCTGATGACGGAGGTGCGCTTCTAACATTTGAGGCCATGGCGGAGGCTGCTAGCTTTGCCAGGATTTGGGTTCCTTTTTGTCGAAAACATGATATTGAGCCAAGAAACCCTGAATCCTACTTCAATTTGAAGAGAGATCCGTATAAGTACAAAGTACGTCATGATTTTGTTAGAGATCGCAGACGTGTCAAACGGGAGTATGATGAATTTAAGGTTCGGGTTAATGCCCTCTCTGATTCAATCAGGCGACGTTCTGATGCCTATAATACTAGAGATGAGGTCAGGGCTTTGAAGCGTTGGAGAGAAAATACTAAAGATGATGAGTTTGAACCTATGGAAAACTTGAAGATTCAAAAAGCCACATGGATGGCTGATGGAACACATTGGCCGGGCACTTGGACAATCACTGCACCCGAGCACTCTAGAGGTGATCATGCCAGTATCATACAGGTGATTCTTTGTCGACACTGTTCCATATGTTAGCCTGTCAATCCAATCATCATTTGAATACAATCTGTTGTCCCTTAATAATATGCCGTTTTGCTTGAGGGAATTCCATTTTTCTAATGCTTTAAACCCTTTTTTTTTTTTGGTTTTGACTTTGAGGTTGTTCTAACTATGTTTGCTTAGTACTACTCTATTAGGTTCAAGTTGCATTTTTAATTTGCTTGATAATTGACATTGTGTGGATTAAAGCTGAATTCTATCAATTGTCAAATGCAGGTTATGTTGGATCCTCCCAGCGATGAACCACTAAAAGGTACTACATCTGATGCAACTTCTATGGATTTAAGTGAAGTAGACATCCGTCTTCCCATGTTGGTTTATGTGTCTCGTGAAAAACGGCCTGGTTATGATCACAATAAGAAGGCTGGGGCTATGAATGCCTTGGTTCGAGCCTCTGCTATCATGTCCAATGGCCCTTTCATTCTTAATCTTGACTGTGACCACTACATCTTCAATTCCCAAGCATTGAGGGATGGTATGTGTTTCATGATGGACCGTGGTGGGGAACGCATTTGTTATGTCCAGTTCCCTCAGAGGTTTGAGGGAATTGATCCATCTGATCGTTATGCCAATCACAACACTGTCTTCTTTGATGTCAATATGCGAGCTCTTGATGGGCTTCAAGGTCCATTTTATGTTGGAACAGGATGCCTGTTTCGCCGGACTGCCCTTTATGGTTTTGAACCCCCTCCGTCAGAAGATAAGGCTGGTTGTTGCAGCTGCTGCTTTCCACGCCGCAGGAAGGTTGCAAGAGCTGCCTCGGTTGCTGATGTTGTTCCGGAAGAGAGCAGTTCATTTTCAATGGAAGAATATGGTGATGAGGAAATGAACATTTCTCTTATTCCTAAGAGATTTGGAAACTCTAGCATGCTTACTGATTCTATTAGAGTGGCAGCTTTTCAAGGCCAGCCTCTTGCTGACCATCCATCCATAAAGAATGGGCGTCCACCTGGTGCCCTTACCATGCCTCGTGAGCCTCTTGTTCCATCAACAGTTGGAGAGGCAATTAATGTCATCTCTTGCTGGTATGAAGACAAGACGGAATGGGGACATGATGTTGGGTGGATTTATGGATCAGTGACTGAGGATGTTGTCACTGGTTATAGGATGCACGAGAGGGGTTGGAGGTCTGTGTATTGTGCAACCAAAAGGGAAGCCTTCCGTGGGACTGCTCCTATAAATCTCACTGATAGGCTTCATCAGGTTCTCCGATGGGCTACAGGTTCCGTTGAGATATTCTTCTCCCGCAACAATGCCCTCGTAGCTGGCCCCAGATTAAAGCTTCTGCAGAGAATCGCCTATCTTAACGTTGGAATCTACCCGTTCACCTCCATTTTCCTCATTGTTTACTGTTTCCTTCCTGCACTTTGTCTATTTTCTGGTCAGTTCATTGTTCAGTCTCTCAATGTGAACTTCCTGGTATACCTCTTGGCAATCACCTTGACTCTTTGCATACTTGCAATGCTCGAGATCAAGTGGTCTGGAATCACATTGGAAGAATGGTGGAGGAATGAGCAGTTCTGGTTAATTGGAGGCACAAGTGCCCATCTTGCTGCTGTGCTCCAGGGACTACTAAAGGTGATTGCAGGAATCGAAATATCATTCACTCTTACATCAAAATCAGCAGGAGATGATCTTGACGATGAGTTTGCTGATCTCTACGTCTTCAAATGGACGTCCCTAATGGTACCTCCGCTAACAATCATAATGGTTAACTTGATTGCGATAGCAGTAGCATTTTGCAGGACAATATATAGTACAATACCGGCATGGAGCCAACTGATAGGGGGTGTTTTCTTTAGCTTCTGGGTATTGGCTCATCTCTATCCCTTTGTAAAAGGGCTCATGGGAAGAAGAGGGAAGACACCTACAATTATATATGTGTGGGCAGGACTAATCTCAATATCAATTTCTCTTCTTTGGGTTGCTATTAGTCCCCCATCAGCAAATGCAGAAATAGGCGGGTCATTTCAGTTCCCATGACTTCATTTTTTGGCATCTTGAGGGACAGCTATAGGGTTTTGGAAATCACATTGTAGACAAAAGATTATGTACATTGATTGATACATCCATTCTTTGCAATAACAGCGGCCACATTCTCTTTGATAATGATAATACGGTTTTAACTTATAAGATGTTCCAGCACAGACCCATGTTCTTGCAATGTAATGAGTTGCACACTTGCACTACTCTATTCGAAAGAGTTACATTGGTGGAAGTAATTCAAGAATCCTAATTTATTCTATTCCCAGGATGTCTTTGAGATTGTTCTGATTATTTCTAAAGTTATAATTCAGCAGAACATCTATTAACTATAACATTAGAAACTGTGTGTGTTGAGAAACCATGAATAGCGATTGAATTCTAGTTTGTATTTGTTTGACATTTAAAAGGCAATTATTACCTTGATATTTATGAATTTACTTAAGTATATGATGAAATAGTTAGAGTAAGGGGTAGATATGTCTTTTCATAAATTTTAACTTATTTATAATTTATTTTGTTTGTGGTAGACATATTTTACACTCTAAAAATTATTTTTATATACAAAGATGGAAGTTAATTGTTCATGGCAATTCGTCCGAATAATAACAGCTAAAATTTTATATTTTAAATGTTATAGTAATAATCTATACAAGTATTAATCTTCAATTAAAAATAGTAATCAAAAGATTTATAAAGAATGTTAAGGGTCAATTTGATATTGTTATAATTTTTAAAATAACTTATCTTGAAAAAACTAAAATAATAATTATTAATAGTTTTGAATAAATAATCTGTTATAAAATTAATGAGTCTATTGTTTAATTAATTAAACACTTTTATTTTATGTTTAAATGAATGTGAAGGATTTGAATCTATAAAATTTTATTACATCTCACTGTAAATTATTTTATAACAATAATCATTTACGAACCTTTCTAGATTCATCATTTACGTACCTTTTAAAATTAGTGTCAGATTTATTTAAATTATTAAAAATTATTTTTGAAAATTTTACCAAACAAAATTTCTTCAACGCAATGTTAAATGCCCCTAAAAGGAACTTAAGGACGTGTATTGCACTTTATATAAAGTTAATAATTGATATCGAAGCATCGCTTTCAAAACGTGGTTCTATGGTGTAGTGGTTAGCACTCTGGACTTTGAATCCAGCGACCTGGGTTCGACTCCCGGTAGGACCTTTTTTTGGGCAAAATAAGATTAACATATTTCACTTTAGAAGGTGAAATGAATGTCTCTCTCAAAAATTTTAATTATGAATTAAAGAAAAAATCTTCTCTCTCTTAGAATTAAAGAAAAAAATCTCTCCCAAAAAATTTAATGAGCAATTAAATTCTTGAACTTTTCTCTCCTCCATACTATTCTTTTTTTTATCAAATTAAAATGTATGATTTAAAGGGAAAACCGTAGAGGTTTCAACAAAACAACTAGGTCTCATCCATACATCATAATGTCTCATCCGTACGAAAAAATTGAAAAGGTCAAGATTCTGAAAAGAAAAAAAAAATTGAAAATGTCAGTTCTCAACCTATTAAACAAGCAAGATTCTTTAATTTTCTAGTGTACGCATTTATTTTCATTGATTTGAAAGGAAGGAACCAGTTATTTTCTTTGTAATGATTTTTAACAAACAATAATAAGCATTGGGACTTTCCAAAAAAAAAAAAAAAGTCAGCATTAGGAAAATTGTCAGTTCTCAAACATTTTTTTTTTTAAAAATTTTTTGACTTATCGTACATATCATGAATAACATATATCACATGTTTTATCGAATACTTTTAATCAAAATATTTGAGATGTGATCCAAAACTAAAGCCTCCAAAAACAAAAGAAAAGACCCGCAACGCTTGAAAAAATTGTCACACATTACATGCATGCCTGCAGCTCGAAACCGACCATTTCCATGAGAGGTATGCTGGAAATTGAAAAGGTCTCATCCGTACGACAAAATTGAAAAGGTCAAGATTCTGAAAAGGAAAAAAAAATTGAAAATGTCAGTTCTCAACCTATTAAACAGCCTCGAAAATTTAATATTCTAGTGTACGCATTTTTTTTCATTGGTTTGAAAGGAAGGAACCTGTTATTTTTCTTTGTGATGATTTTTAACAAACAATAATCAGCATTGGGACTTTCAAAAAAAAAATCAGCATCAGGAAAAATGTCAGTTCTCAAACTTTTTTTTTTTTCTTTTTTTTGACTTATCATACCTATCAGAGATAATATGTATCATATACATTATCAAATAATTTTGATCAGATCTTTAAGATATGATTCGAAACTAAAGCTCTCAAATGCAAGAGAATAGACCCACAACGCTCGAAGAAATTGTCACACATTACATGCATGCCTGCGGCTCAAAACCTACCTTTTCCATGAGAAGCATGCTGGACATCCGGCTTGCTAACCACTTCACCAGGTCACTTGAGCTGTCAGTTCTCAACCTGTTCAAGCAAGATTCTTTAATTTTCTAACCTAATTATTTTTCTATATGATGATTTTTAACCTGTGCATTATTTCTTCCTTCGCCATGATTATATTATTATATATTATTAAGGGTGGTTTGTTTATTTTATTTAAAAATTGAATAGTCTTGAATATTATCGAAAATTAAACAATGACTAAAATTTAAGACCTAAATGATATGTTTTTTTTTTCCTTCTAATGTTTAGATATAAATATTGATCATTTAGTTTTATTAAGAGAAAAATAATTGAAAACAAATACTTTTACATTTATATTCTTATAACTAATAATTATTATGTACTTTTATTTTAAATTTTATATATAGATAAAAATACATCATTTTATAATTTTAACTAATTTTATCTATATAAATTTAAATTTGTCCAAAGTCATGTTTGGTCCAATCAAATATCTTTCATTAACTTATTCCAACAATGATTTTATCCCATTAAAATGAGTTAGTTGAAACTCATCCAACAAGTGGATTATTTTTCTCCCACATTTCCTGTCTGCTCTTTCTTCTCGTTAGCTCCTCCTCCAGCTCTATTGCTATTGTCGTCGTCGCTAGCTTCTATCGGTCGTCCTCACATCGTTTGGATTTTTCAATCGTCTCCACTAGTTGTTCTTCTCCGATCGAATCTCCGTTCTTCTCGTTCTTTTCTTTCTTCTCTGTTCTTCTCTTTCTTCTCTCTTCTCTCTCTCTCTCTCTCTCTCTCTCTCTCTCTCTCTCTCTCTCTCTTCCACCGCCTGCGACTCTCTAAGCAAGAACTCGTCGGTAAAGTCGAGATTCGATCGATTCACAACTGAGATCCACGTCGATTGGATCGATTCACAGCTAAGTTCCACGTTGTCTTCGTCGCCGTTCCAGAGCATCAACGCCTTCGTTGTCTTCACCATCCGTCTTGCTATTAGAAATGATGTGGTATTTGATGGGTTTAGGGGGGTAATGAGAAAGGGAGGAGGGTGGAGGTGTGGAGCTAGAAACAGTAGGGGAAATAGAAAATTATTTTGAAATATCATGAAATTTTCATTTAAATCATTAACAAATTTCATTTAAATCCTATTCTATACTAGTGTCATCAAACATGAGATAATATTTAAATTAATTAAATCAAATCTCATCCAATCAAATCTAATCCAATCTTATATAAATGATTCAATCATATCATATGTAACAAACAGGGTCTAGTAGTTTAAGAAAGTGTTAACTTCACATAGGTTATATATACTCTTTTTAAGTTATAAAATATATGTTGTTATAATTACTATACAATACAAAATCCAAGTTACTAGTAACATGTGAACAATGATAATATTTAGGATATTCATGAAGATAATATATGTTGTTATAATTACTAGGGGTGGGCACAAAAACATGGAACCGATCCGAACACCCTGATCCGGTCCGATCCGTGGGTGTTCGGATCGGATCACATGTTCAAAAGTAAGGCGTTCGGATTCTCACTTGTGCAAACACCATGTTTCACGGATCGGATTGGGGTATCCAAAACCTATCCGATCCGTGAACCCGTGAACAATGATACATACGTAATTTCATATGTCTCTATATAAAGTCCACGTAATTTGATGTTGGTAGCCGACAAAGGAGATGTTGCACGTGTTTGATGTTGAGTAATTTGTATGAATGTTTACAAATTTTGGGAGATATGTATTACAATTCACAAAGGTACACCAATAAGATATCTCTATTTATCTTCTTATCATAAGTTGAAATTGAAAGTAGGTGTTCTGATCCGGTTCGATCCGCAAACTAGGTGTTCGGATCAGATCGGTTCTTTCTCCTTGATGGATCATGTTCGAATCCAAAAATGACGATCCACGAAGTTACCATGTTCGGATCGGATCCGATCGGAAGCGATTCGAACATGATGTTGCCCACCCCTAATAATTACTATACAATACAAATATGTATATTTTAGAAGGATAGTTATGAAAGAAAATATTTTAATTTTTCTAACATTAAGGTTTTAATGCTTGATTTTTATGATAATAAATATTGATGTAGTTCTAATCAAGTTTGATATGCAGGTGTTTTAGAGGTTATTTGTTTTTTCTATTTAAGACTTAATAGTACTGAATTGCCCTTATTAAATTGTTTTTATTTGTTTTTTTAAGTGGTCAAATTACTTAAAACTACAAAAAAATAACTTAAAAAATTAAGTAAGAATTTTTAATTTTTCACTTATTATGATCGTTTTCACGACATAAGCAAATAGGCAGTTGAAAGCCCAAAGGATGAGTATAGTAATGAAGGGCCCAAAAAGCCCAGTTCTCAGGTCCTAATGACGAGCTCGCTGGATCCTCCAGTTCACGCCTATGTCAAATCTACCTTAGTACGCTTTCAGCTCATCCCAATGACAGATCTACCTTAATGCATTTTCAACTCGCATCCATGTCAAAGCCTATCTCGGAACATCTTCAGCTTGCGAAGGTGAACAGGTCAGGTCCCTAAGTTCGTCTCAAGTAATCCCTCAAGAAGCAGATGACAGATCGTCCTGGTCTTCTGATTTCACGCTGGCACAATCTCTACAATTCCCAAGAGGCATTTAATGCAATGACAGCTGTGCATTTAATACGGTGAAGACTTCACATAAAGCATTTAATGCAGGCATGGGTATGTAAGAATGATTAGTGCAGCAGTAATAAATGCAATATGACCAAAGTCAGATTAGTTGAAAATAATGATGATTTTTAGCGTGTAAAACACTCAATTGTAACCCCTTTTCTGTATAAATAGGAGAGAGATTCATTGTAAAAAATAAATTCAGATTAGTATTACCGTCACTCTGTCAAAATACATTCAAAGTGACTCGTGGACGTAGGTACACTTGCCGAACCACGTAAAAATCCATTGTCTTTGCTTTGTTTTCCTTCCTCATTCTTTGTTCTTAATTGTTTCTAAACTACCTTCACCTACTTTAACCAACATTTAATCTTCTTTACTGTCATTCACCGACATTAAATATCATTTATTCTAATTTATTATCAGAGTTGTAGTCTGGACCGTTGAATCTCCAAGTCGACCAATTCCAAATGTCGATATCACTTAATTGCAAATCACTTAATGATATTTAAAAGTTTTTATTTGTAATCTATCATTCTCAAAATAATATAATTTCAAATTTATCCCAATTTTATATTACTCAAATTTTCTTTTATTTTTTTCATTGATACTTACAAAAAATATATTTAAAAAGTAAAACATAAATACATCTCATCCCAAATTATCTAGGAATTGAATTAATATATTTTAATTTACAATTTAAACATTCATTTTCTTTAGTTGTTTTATTAAATATATTAATATATTTAAATATAAATATGACTAATGTTATTATATTTTTTTAATTATATTTTAATTATAAATAAAATATTATTAATATGTACATAAAAATATTTTAGAATTTATTAAATTATTTATTTTTAAAATTTTATATTAAATTAATTAAAATTACATAACAATAAATAGAAAAAAAAGGTATAAATATTGTTATGCATATTTTTCGGACTCAGTATTTGGGCTGGTAAAAGTCCAATTTAGGCCCATTTAAGACCCGATAAGAAGACCCAATGAGGTCAGTGTAGTCAAAGCCCATCAGATGAGGCCCAGTATTGACTCAAAGGCCATCGAGATTTCTAGCTGGCATCAGCAGACCCATAAGTATAGTCAGGTCGCAGCTCGCCGCCTGCGCAGCTCGTCTCTCAGCGAGCTCGAGATTGGGATCACCATGACACGTCAGCTCGCTCAGACACGTGATAAGTACAATATCTTCCAGAACAGGCAGTTACCAAGTTCAACCATGATTCTCTCTCCGAATATGACAATTGCCCAGTCAAACCATGATTCCCTCGTCAGATATGGAGATCAATTCAAATTCAAAATCAGATCAACATTATCTCGAGATAATTATAGCAATTTCCTGATATTATCTAAATATATTAGGAAGTATAATTAATTTATAATTCTTTTCCTTATTTTTCCCAATTGTTTAGGGAATGTAATTAATTCAGGATTCTCTTCCTGATTTGCTACAACCAGAATTGTAACACCTCTTTCCCTATAAATAGGGACTAAGATCATTGTAACATCGACACACAATATAATATAACATACTGTCACTCTGCAGAATTAAAGAGACAGACAGTCGTGGACGTAGGCCAATTATTGCCGAACCACGTAAAAGCTCCGTGTTCCTCGTTTGATCCTCTGTTTCTGTCTTTGTCTTTCCTTGGTATTTGTGCTTTCTCACATTGATTGCAGGTATTGGGCATTGATTACTCGTCGACTGAATTCCAACGTCGACATTTTGGCGCTAGAAGGAGGGGCCCAGACTGCAATCTTTTTCATCTCAGTTCATCAACTTCTGACGATATGGCAAAGACTAGATCAAACAGGTTCCTTGGAGATGATGACCAGACAGAAAGTCACATGAACCAATCTCAGCAGAATTTACAGCCTGGGCAAGATGCAACCACGCATGCAGCAGGCCCGTCCCAAGGACAGATACTCGGGGCTGCGCCAGGCATCCCTCCTCTGCCTCACCGTCAAATGGTTCCAGTCGCCCAGATGGCCGAAGGACAGAATGCGTTGTTGCAGAGACAAGAAGCTTTGGAGGATACGGTTAGACAGCTCACACAAGCCGTCAACATGTTGGTGCAGGCCCAGGCTCAGAACGTGACTAGGGTGGAAGTTCAGGCACCACAGGGAGTGCCCCAGCCTCCTGAAACAGCGCGAGGACCTGAAAGGTTAGCAAGGGAAGTCCCGCGACCTGCAGACTCGGCTCGCTCATCTAATGCGCGTTCGAGGGCCGGAAGACACCCTGTTCAACACGAAAGGGAGGTCGCACGTCCTGACAGCCTGGTAGCAAGATTGAGCCAGGATGGAAACAGGCGGATAGAAGTTGGCCAAGGCAGAGTCCGAGCCGTAGCTCGTTATGTTGATGAAGTGGATGGGCAGCAGGTAAGGTCCCATCATCATGAGGACCAATTCGAGGAAGACGAAAGGTATGACCCTGAACATCCGGCTCCAAGTCATGATCACAGGAGGAGATATGAACTCCAAGACCTCCAAGTAGATGAGCTCCTTCGAAGGGTCCGGCAGTTGGAAGCGCGACCTGGAGTTCTGGAACAGCGTGGGCTCTACGGAGATAGGACCCCATTCACAAGGGAGATTGAGACACAACCTCTCCCTCCAAGGTTCAAGATGCCAACCATTCAGCAGTACAATGGGGATAGTGACCCATATGACCATCTAGACGCATTCAACGTTCAGATGGACCTGCAGACAAGAAGTCCGATGGTGAAGTGCCGAGTATTCCCCGCTACATTGGGGGATATTCCGAGGACGTGGTTCAAGAATCTCCCAGCTCGCAGCATAGGAAGTTGGGAGCAATGCCAACAGAAGTTCGTTGGTCAATACAGGGCACTGAGAAGGCAGCTCGCTCCATCCTGCCACCTAGCTACGATTTTTCAGCGTCAGGGTGAATCACTGAAAGAATATATCACCAGGTTTAGACGCGAGGTCGCAAATGTTGAACACCCATCAGATGAGAGCATACTGACAGCGATCTCAGCTGGATTGCGAAAGGATGGAAAGTTATACGAGAGCATTTACAAGACCCCAGTGAAGGATCTGGGAGAATTCTACGAGCGAGCTACGAAAGAGATCAGATGGGAAGAAACCTTTGGCCTGAAAAAGCAGAATCAGAAGAACGAAGCGGGCAGTTCCAGCCAGCCAAAGAGGAGAAACAATGGCAGGAACGAAGAAGGAAGGAATAACGGCTCAAGTAATCAGATCGCCAAAAGAGCGAGGAGAGAGCCAAGATATGAACGACCTCAGCGTTGGGGTCGCCAGGAAGAATACAGCGTCCTGACGACATCACCGGACAGGATTTACGCTGCCGAGCGGAATAAGGAGGATTTTGGGAGGCCCAATCCTATAAGGGCTCCAATTCAGCACAGAGACCAGAACAAATTCTGTGCCTATCATAATGAGGTCGGACACAGTACCTCAGATTGCTGGGCGTTGAAGAACGCCATTGAGAAATTAATCAGGCGAGGTCGCCTGAGAGAATATGTGGCAAGACCTGCTGACCAACGACCTCACCAACAACGACCTCAACAGCAACAGCCAACACACCATCAACAGCCTCAACGAGCTTCCGAACCAGACCACGAGCCGGCGGTAAGGACCATTTTTACCATTTATGGTGGCCCTCATATCGCAGGTGATTCCAACAGATCGCATGAGAGGTATGTCCGAGAGGCAAATCATTCTTTTCAGCTCTATGGATCCGAAGGACCTGCGAAAAGGGCAAAACCGACCTCGGACGAGATTGTGTTTACAAACGAAGATGCTAGAGGAGTAGTCTGGCCTCATAACGACGCGCTTGTTGTACGAGCTAAAATTAGCAATGCGGAAGTTAGGCGCATTATGATCGATACCGGGAGCTCGGTGAACGTGATGTATAGGAGTTGTTTCGACCAAATGGGGCTGCGAGAAGAGCAAATGAGACCATCCCCGGAGCCTTTATTTGGATTCACTGGAGATGCTGTGGTACCAGTGGGGCAGATTAAGTTGCCATTGACTCTGGGGGAGGCAGGTCGTCAGGCAACAACCTTGACAGACTTCTTGATAATCAATTGCCCATCAGCGTATAATGTGGTCCTCGGAAGACCTGCTATGAACGAGTTGGACATGGTTACGTCGACCAGAACTCTGACAGTGAAGTTCCCAACTCCTAATGGCATCGGATGTGTTCGAGGAGAACAGCACCTAGCTCGTCGTTGTTATGAAGATGCTGTGAAGATGGGTGTAAAAGGAAAGAAGGTGAACGTGGTCTCAAGAGGCGAGCCACGAGCTATGACTGAGAAAGGAGTCAGTCACGACCTGGACCCTCGCGAGGTAGATGCAGACCAAGCTACCGGTCCAATTGAGGAGTTAGAAGATGTACCAGTCAGCGAGGTAGATCCTGAGCGATGCTTGAAGCTGGGAAGGGGATTAACTCCGGAGCTGAGAATCCAGCTCGCTGACTTCCTGAAGGCGAACTTGGACGTGTTTGCATGGAATCATGAGGACATGGTGGGAATAGATCCAGAAGTGATGTCTCACAGGCTGAATATTGATCCTCATTTCAAGCCAGTTCGTCAGAAAAGAAGAGCAATGACAGGGGAACGATACCTAGCACTAAAAGAAGAGGTAGACAAGCTTCTGGTTAACAAGTTCATCAGAGAAGCCTACTACCCGACCTGGGTTGCCAATCCTGTACTAGTAAAAAAGAAGAACGGGAAGTGGAGAACTTGCATCGACTTCACCGACCTAAACAAGGCATGCCCTAAAGACAGTTTCCCCCTGCCAAGGATAGATCAGCTCGTGGATGCTACAGCTGGCCACGAGCTCCTGAGCTTCATGGATGCATATTCGGGATATAACCAGATCCCAATGAAGCCCGAAGACGAAGAGCACACCTCGTTCATAACTGATCGGGGGTTATACTGCTACAAGGTGATGCCCTTCGGTTTAAAGAATGCTGGAGCGACCTATCAACGCTTGGTGAACATGATCTTCAAAGAACAGATTGGAAAGACCATGGAGGTCTATGTTGACGACATGCTGGTGAAATCCAGGCAGATCGGTAACCATGTTAGCAACCTGAGAGAGATGTTTCAAATTCTGAGGAGTTACCAGATGAAGTTAAATCCGCTCAAATGTGCATTTGGAGTAGCTTCAGGGAAGTTCCTGGGCTTCATGGTCAATAGTAGGGGAATTGAAGCAAACCCCGAGAAGATCAAAGCACTGATTGACATGAGGTCGCCTACCAGGGTAAAGGACGTACAGAGCCTCAATGGCCAGGTCGCAGCTTTGAGTAGGTTCATTTCAAAGGCAACAGACAAGTGTGTCCCTTTCTTTGACATTCTGAAGAAAGCAAAGAGCTTCGAGTGGACTGAACAATGTGAAGTAGCCTTCCAGCAGTTGAAGGAGTATATGGGACGAGCTCCACTTCTTTCCAAGCCCAGAGAAGAAGAAAAGCTGATCTTATACTTGGGAGTGTCGGAGCAGGCTCTGAGTGCTGCCCTGGTGAGGGAAGAAGAAAAGACGCAGCTTCCGGTCTATTATGTGAGCAAACGGTTACAGGATGCTGAAACCAGATATTCGCAGATGGAGAAACTGGCTTACTGCTTGGTGATTGCGTCGAGGAAGCTGCGACCTTATTTTCAAGCTCATACCATCGAAGTCCTCACCAAGTATCCGTTGAAGCAAGTCTTGCAGAAGGCAGACACCTCAGGTTGTTTGTTGAAATGGGCAGTGGAGCTCGCACAGTTCGACATCCAATTCAAGCCAAGGACGGCTATCAAAGCCCAAGCTCTAGCGGACTTCATTGCGGAGTTTACAGGATCTGTAGATGACGAGGCTGAGTCTTCCGAAGGTCCGGCTTGGGAGCTATATGTTGATGGATCAGCCAGCGAGCAGAAGGCTGGAGCTGGAATTCTACTGATCAGTCCTGAAGGCCACAAAATCCTTTGTGCCCTAAGGTTTGGCTTTCAAGCAACAAACAACGAGGCTGAGTATGAAGCCTTACTCGCGGGTCTACGTCTGGCTAAGGAGATGCGAGCTGAACGCTTGAAGATCTTTAGTGACTCGCAGCTCGTTGTCGGCCACGTATTGGGAGAATATCAAGCCAGGGGACCAAAAATGGCCCTCTACCTCCAGAAAGTTCACGAGCTGCTAGGTGCATTCCACAAGTACGAAATGAAACAGATCCCGCGAGCTCAGAACTCGCATGCTGATGCACTAGCTCGCCTCGCGACTACACGAGACACAGATTTCCTTGGGGCAATCCCAGTTGAGTTTCTACCAGCTCCAAGTACAGAGGAAAAGAATGTGACAATGGCCATCATTGTGCAACCTGACTCCTGGATGAGCTCGATACTCAGCTATTTACAGGATGGAAAGCTACCTCGTGACAAGCTGGAGGCTCGGCGTCTTCGAGCTAGAGCAGCCAGGTATTGCATCTATGACGACGTGCTGTACAAGAAAGGGTTCTCAGCTCCACTGCTAAGATGCATTGATGGCCCTGAGTATGAAACAGTACTAAGGCAAATACATGAAGGCCATTGCGGGAACCACGCTGGGGGGCTGTCTCTAGCTCAAAAAGCACTTCGGCAAGGCTTCTACTGGCCCACCATGAGGCAGGACGCCATCAATTTAGTAAAGAAATGCGACAAGTGTCAGAGGTTTGCTCATATTCCGCGAGCTCCACCAGCTTACCTCCAACAGATGGTGAGCCCGTGGCCCTTTGCGATCTGGGGGATGGACCTGATCGGACCCCTGCCAATGGCTCGGGGAAGATGCAAACATGCAGTGGTCGCGGTAGATTACTTCACCAAGTGGGCGGAAGCAAAGGAGCTAGCTGAAATCTCCACAACAAAGATTGAGAAGTTTGTATGGAGCAGCATTATTTGCAGATTCGGAGTCCCACAGCAGATTATAACCGATAACGGGACCCAGTTCGCTAGTGACCAGTTTCTCAGGTTCTGCAACGACCTCAAAATCGTTAAGAGCTTCTCAGCAGTGGATCATCCACAAGCCAATGGCCAAGTTGAAGCAGTGAATAAGATCATCAAGCAGACCCTGAAGATGAAACTGGAAACAAAGAAAGGAGCATGGGTAGATGAGCTTCAAAAAGTATTATGGTCCTACAGAACCACAGCTCGCAGCTCCACTGGCGAGACTCCATTTTCAATGGTATACGGATCGGAGGCTATGATCCCGGCTGAGTTTGAAGTCACCTCGCAAAGAAGAGCGACCTTCAATCCAAATGACAATGATCAGCTACTTGCAACAAACCTGGACCTGCTTGAAGAACACAGGGAAACGGCCAGGCTAAGGGTAGCTGTTTATCAGCAAAGAATAGCGAGGTACTACAATAAGAATGCTCGGGTTCGCCGATTCAATGAGGGAGACTTAGTCCTACGCCTCATTCTACCAGGAGCCCGCAAGCCAAGTGACGGATCCTTAGGCCCTAACTGGGAAGGACCGTATGTTGTCAAAACAGCCTTGGGAAATGGAGCTTATCGCTTAGCTAATGTAAATGGGGCAGAAGTCCCCAGAGCTTGGAATGCCGAGCATCTCCGCCCTTATTATCAATAAGTTTTTCATTATTTGTAATATGGATTAATTATAAATGATAGCTCCATTCTTCCCCTGTTTTTGATTCAACTTTCCTCACCAGGCTAACGGGCTCCGAACTCAATAGTTCAAAGAACAAATGAAAGAGCCTAAAAAGCAAGTGACTAAATATCCTTGCATAGCTCACCTAAATGAGCCTAAAAAGCAGGTGAGGTGACGACCCCTGCATAGCTCGCTACAAATAAAAGAGCCTAAAAAGACAAGTGACTAAATATCCTTGCATAGCTCGCCTAAATGAGCCTAAAAAGCAGGTGAGGTGACGACCCCTGCATAGCTCGCTACAAATAAAGAGCCTAAAAAGCAAGTGACTAAGTATCCTTGCATAGCTCACCTAAATGAGCCTAAAAAGCAGGTGAGGTGACGACCCCTGCATAGCTCGCTACAAATAAAAGAGCCTAAAAAGCAAGTGACTAAGTATCCTTGCATAGCTCACCTAAATGAGCCTAAAAAGCAGGTGAGGTGACGACCCCTGCATAGCTCGCTACAAATAAAAGAGCCTAAAAAGCAAGTGACTAAATATCCTTGCATAGCTCGCCTAAATGAGCCTAAAAAGCAGGTGAGGTGACGACCCCTGCATAGCTCGCTACAAATAAAAGAGCCTAAAAAGCAAGTGACTAAATATCCTTGCATAGCTCACCTAAATGAGCCTAAAAAGCAGGTGAGGTGACGACCCCTGCATAGCTCGCTACAAATAAAAGAGCCTAAAAAGCAAGTGACTAAGTATCCTTGCATAGCTCGCCTAAATGAGCCTAAAAAGCAGGTGAGGTGACGACCCCTGCATAGCTCGCTACAAATGAAAGAGCCTAAAAAGCAAAGTGACTAGGTGTTTTTGCATAGCTCGTCAAAATTTTAACGTTTCAAGTATTGTTACTTACCAAATTTTATTAATTAAGCAGGCAATTACTTTGATTTAAAGTTCGTTGACAATCAGCTTGCAAGAAATATGGTAACTCTAAAGATGAAAGACACGAAATATGTTATGCGCAGAAAATTAAATACATTCAAACACAGGAAGAGTAATGAAAGAAATTTCATTAAAAATGAGAACTGGCTACAAGTATAAAGCTGAAGAAATAGAAGTAAAAAAGAAAAACAAAATTTTCAGTCTCGAGTTGAAGGGCCTGGATCAGTTGAAGATGCTTTGCGCGGAGAAGCAATGGGCTCAGCCTGGGAGGACGTACCAGGAGCATGCTCTGAAGGGATTGGACCAGCCGAGGACAAGTTGGCTTGTGATTTAAAATCTTCAATAATTTCAAGACCTATATCCCCAAAGATAGAAAAATCCATTTCTGGGTAGGACGTCCACAATGTGAAGAGGAAATCACGACCTGTTCTTTCCTCAGCCTCGTCCTTTGCATCTGCAACCCGCACTTCCAGTTCTTGAGCTGCTTGCTCTCTAAAGATCGACAGCTCTTCGAAGGCATCATCAGCGAGACGATTGACGACCTCAGCCTCTTTCTTCATGTCTTCAATACGTTGCTCCGCAGCATCAGCTCGCTGAATGGCCTCCCCACCTGTTGCCTAAGCACCTCAGCTCGATGCTCAGCCTCCTCGGCACGCTTAGCCACGGTTGCAGCCTCCTCAGCCCGTTTGGTTGCAGCCTCCTCAGCACTTTTAGCTGCAGCTCCCATTTCATCAGCTCGTTTTGAGGCTTCCCCAGCCTGTTTTTCAGCAGCTTCAGCCCGCGCCAAGGCAGTTTCAACTTGGCGATGAAGCACTTCGACCTTTTCTTCTGCAGCTGAAGCCCTCTGCTCGTCCAATTCAGCTCGCTGCTCGGACTGCCTCAGGTCCTCTTTCACCTTGAGAAGCTCGTCTCTTAGCATGATATGCTCGTGTTCCATCTTCTTTAGAGCTTCCTCAAAGGCTTGACTTGCAGCGTTCGCCTTAGCGATCTGAGCTTCCTGACCTTCCGTTCTGCCCGAAGCTAAGTTAGCTAAATCCTCAGTAGCCGCCTCCAGGTCGAATTCCAGCTTCCTCATCTCATCCTTGGTAGCTTTTGTCTCCCTTTTTCGCTTCATTGCAGCAAGGGCACCCTGGAAATTATGAACGGATTAAAATCTAGTTAAGTAAGGGAATCAACAGATGAGGAAAAATAACTTACCAGCATGCAATGGCGAGCCGTGAACTCATCTAGGTCCTCGCCCTTAAGACACCTGTTTTCCAAGACATTCGCGTGATTGAGCATAATTGTTGCCCAGTTGTCAAGGAAAGAATTTAAATATCTTCCTCCAGGACCCAGCTCGATGTCTGATCTGGTTGGGGAAGGAGTTCTCTCGCGCTCCGGGATATCGCGTGCATCATCATAAGAACCACCTCGTCGCGATACAACGGTACGCTTAGTCGCATGTCCGCTGGGGCCAGCTCGGGTTGACTGGGGAGCAACCTTAGAAGGAGCATCACCTTTCCCAGGCTGCGAACTGGAAGTAGGAGGTGACTGAAGATTTGCAAACACATTTGAGAGAGGCACCTCGTTAGGAGCAACAGTTGAGGAAGCAGTGGCTTTAGCAGCATCATGCACCTCGCTGGGAGCGGCGGTCGCAGGGACAGTAGTTTCATCAACAACAGGCGCTTCGTTGGATACAGCAATTGCAGGAGCCTGGTCCTGGGCAGATAGTTTAGAGCGTTTTGAGGGTGCTGCTGGAGTGGCCAAGTCTTCGGCAGGCCGTTTTGATGAAGGAGTCGAGGAAGCTTTAGATACAGAGGGACTTGCAGGAGGAGATTTCATGAGTATAAGTCTCCTCCTGTTGGCTGGGAGTTTTGTAGAAGAAGGAGCAGGGGCTGGAGCACGAGCTGGGGATGGCAGTGAAGCCCCTGGAGTAGATGTGTGATGTGGAGAAGATGATGGGTCAGCCTGTGCAGTAGAAGCCGCAGGGACTGGGTCTGAACCTGTCCGAACTGGGGCAGGAACTGTAGAAGAACCTTTTTTAGACGCACCCTTTGAAGGAGTGCGAGTTGAAGACGGCTTCGCCTTCTTTGGTGTGCGAGCTGAAGAAGATCTCGCTTTAGACGAGGTGCGAGCAGGAGCACCTCGAGATGAAGTCTTCCGAGGTGGAGAAGGCGAGCGAATGTTATCCGAGCGAATGACATCCTCTGACGATGAAGAGACTGCTGGCGGAGGTCGGGAAGTAGACGCATCCTGAACAGAAACCTCAAAAACAGAAGGAAGTCTAGGCCTGTCACTCATCTTGCCTATATCTTCCCCAGCTCGCAGAAGATGGGAGTCCGTAAGAGGAGCAAGCTTGTAAGCCCTAAGGATAGCATCGTCGAATCTGCTGCTGATGCCCACGTTGTTCGATTTGGCGAGCTTGTCAAGAGCTCGTTCCTTCCCGCTGTTAAGAGGAGACTCGTCCATCTTCAGCACTGCACAACAAATGGTCAAAAAATGATAAGTAATGAAGATACAAGACAAAGTCAGCTCGCTTAAATTTTCTTATGAGTACCTGGTTTTAGGACGAAGCTGAAGTTTCGGAGATCTGCAAGAGATGGGCACGAGATATAAAACCAACTCGTCTTGTACGGCCCAACGTTGGATTTGCCTTTCGCTTCTCCTTTGGGCAAAAGGTCTTTGTATTGCGACTGGCGAGCTGTGAGATAATAAATGCCATCCGGTTTCTCTCCATCTCCCGCAGACACGGCCTTGAAGGAGTAAAACTGCTGAATAATCCTTGGTGTATGGGCATGAAGGCCATTCCTGAAGAAGGCTACAGCCAGCGAGATCAACTGCGTATAAGAGTTGGGAGTCAGTTGAAATGGTGCGAGCTTGACTTTATTGAGAAATCGACCAAGAACGGTGGAACGGGGAACCGTAACCCCTGCTCGAGATGCTGGGTGCTGACAGCAATGAATCCCCTGGGTGGATAGCATGCATGATTGTTTGAGTCAGGCAGCAGTATACGGCAACCGAAGGGAATATGGAATTGCTTGACAAGTCCTTCCACCTCAGGACGTTTTAGCGATGAGGGATGACGAGCGAATGCTTCACGAGCCTCTCTTCCCTGAATAGCATGAGTTCGGGCTTTGTCATGCTCGCGAGCTTCATTGCTTGGAATCATCCCTTTGCGAGTTCCACTTGAAGACATCTAAAAATAAATAAATAAATACATATATATCATTGCAGGAACAACAATGGTGATGGAGCCAGATAAACCCAAAACAAAAAAGTTTTGAAGAAAAAGAAGCCTCACCTTGAACTGTTGACAAGATAAAAAACGGCGAGAAAAGCTGATGATTTCGAGAAAGGATTGTGGGTCCTGGTTGCTTGAAAGCTTGAAACGCTTGTTTGCTTTGGAAGAAAGTGACAGATGAAAGAAGAAAATGGAAAGGGGCCAATGACTTATATAGACAAGCAAGCGTGAGTCCCAACCGTTAGATCCTTGGAAAGTGTAACCGTCATAGATCTGACGGTGCAGCGCAGAACGGGGCTTTGGAAATCATGCAGCCGTCAGTTGAAGGACGTGCGCATTAAATGTACGTGTAAAAGACGTGCAGACGTCGTTTCAGTCACCACCTGCATGATCGCCACGTGTCGCAACTGAAAAGGTGGAATTTGAAAGTGCACAAAGGCGGTTACAAAAGTAAGCGTGACAAGGAAGCCAACTTTTACCAGCAATTCAAGCTCCCAGCTCGCTAAAGCAAACTGAGAAGCTGGGGGGCTAATGTTATGCATATTTTTCGGACTCAGTATTTGGGCTGGTAAAAGTCCAATTTAGGCCCATTTAAGACCCGATAAGAAGACCCAATGAGGTCAGTGTAGTCAAAGCCCATCAGATGAGGCCCAGTATTGACTCAAAGGCCATCAAGATTTCTAGCTGGCATCAGCAGACCCATAAGTATAGTCAGGTCGCAGCTCGCCGCCTGCGCAGCTCGTCTCTCAGCGAGCTCGAGATTGGGATCACCATGACACGTCAGCTCGCTCAGACACGTGATAAGTACAATATCTTCCAGAACAGGCAGTTACCAAGTTCAACCATAATTCTCTCTCCGAATATGACAATTGCCCAGTCAAACCATGATTCCCTCGTCAGATATGGAGATCAATTCAAATTCAAAATCAGATCAACATTATCTCGAGATAATTATAGCAATTTCCTGATATTATCTAAATATATTAGGAAGTATAATTAATTTATAATTCTTTTCCTTATTTTTCCCAATTGTTTAGGGAATGTAATTAATTCAGGATTCTCTTCCTGATTTGCTACAACCAGAATTGTAACACCTCTTTCCCTATAAATAGGGACTAAGATCATTGTAACATCGACACACAATATAATATAACATACTGTCACTCTGCAGAATTAAAGAGACAGACAGTCGTGGACGTAGGCCAATTATTGCCGAACCACGTAAAAGCTCCGTGTTCCTCGTTTGATCCTCTGTTTCTGTCTTTGTCTTTCTTGGTATTTGTGCTTTCTCACATTGATTGCAAGTATTGGGCATTGATTACTCGTCGACTGAATTCCAACGTCGACAAATATCAATTCATTAGTTTTTAGATAATTTTAAATTTAAAAAAAAAAACAAGTTTACAATATATTCAGATATAAAGAAACAAAAAGATAAATATATTATTCAGATTTTAAATTTTAATTACTATTAAATTTTCGATCTTCAATAATACTAGTCATTCTTAAGGTGGAAAAACAAACTCTTTAATCTCTGTTAGTAATAATGAACACGCAAACAAGCACGTGGGTTTTGGTCTTCAAATATGAGGTCAGCTCCCGAACTAGGGTCATCCACAAGAACAATTTTGTCCTTCACAGTTGGAACACATGAAGCTGCCCAAGGTGGGCAGATCAATAATTGTAATAAAACCGCGCTTTATATAACAATCTTGTCCTCCGGCTGATCCGATGCCATTTTGAATTCCTTAACCCGCCAAACAATCACTCTCTTGAGTTGAGTTGTCTCCTTTTAGCGGTCTCTGTCGGATTGTTTTTCAAGGGAATGTCTCAAGAAAATGATGAAACCGGACGCCAATGCTACTGCCGTAAAGATAAATCTCTCGGTGTTTTATGCTCCAAGTATATCTCTTTTTCTCCATCTCTTTTATGTTTTGTTTAATCTTGTTATGCTTGTGATAGTCTTTCTTTTCCTGTCCTCTTTTGGTTTTTGAACGTTATATAATCGAGATGGTGTAGAATCGATTGGAATTGATGATGCTGCGAGCCGTCTAGGTCTTAATCTCATCTCTCAAATCCTTATTAGATTTCTAGATTTTTACTCAGTTTTGGATAAATGAGCTTGACTTCTTTTCTTGTTTCTTTTTTCATTCTCTCAGTAGCCAAACATGTACTTATTGGTTGCAGGAGTTGAGCTCGGCCGCATATATGACGTGGTCAATATATTGGAAACCATCGGAGTAAGAGTTTTCGATTTTCTTTGAATCCTAGTAGTTTTGAGCTCCATTAGGTGAGTTGATTAGGGTTTTGTATTAATTAGGTAGTAGCAAGAAAAGCAAAGAATCTATACTCATGGAAGGGTTTTGGTGCAATTCCTCGGGCCCTAAATTTGCTTAAAGTATATCATTAACATTGTTTCTTAATTTGACTTCACTGTTTCCACAAATATCTTTTCTTGGTTACAGGAAGAGGGCTTGAGAGAGAATTCCCTCACCTCAGGATCTACTTCCAATTCAATCTTGCTCAGTACTCTATTTGATTACTCATAAATTCAACATAAATGAAGTTGAAAAGTACAATTGCAGAACTCTTTCTTTTTTCGCCGGTTATTTGAGAATTACAAGTGTGATGTGGGTACATGGTATCCTGAGGATATCTTTGTCACTTAGGCACCTCAATGTCCATATCAATTGCTGTGAGAAAATATATAAAAATCATTTGTAAAAGTTGCAGTTATTAAAATAGCTGTGATTTTGCTTGTTTTAGGTTGCATTTGAGGAATGTTATCTCTAAGTTTCGGTGAAGTACAAAGGATACTCTTTGTTTATATTTCAGTCATTCACTAATTTTAGAGAAGGTTCCTAATATATTAGGAATGTAGGAAGGTTTTTAGTGAATTAAAGTCGTCTTTACCATGTAAGATCTCCTAAGATCGAACAATGTCCTTATATTATTTTGCTACTATCTTAATTTCGTTTACATATTGGTGGTTTGATTTTTATCATCAACTCTATGAAATATATATATGTATGTATGTATGTGTATATATATGTATATATATATTTCGTTTTATTTCCTTTTTCTTTTTATTTTTTCAATGTTTAATTATTTTAAATAGGTTTTACTTTACAATGAAAATGGGGGTTCATCCGGTGCAGACATTGATGTACAGGACAATTATTTAATGAAAAATGGTATGCTCTGTATTTATTTATTTTGTTCAGTCATTTGATTTGGCAATTAATATGTTTTCAAGTTAAATGTTTCTTCTTTATGAATTAAGGCACTATGAAACATGTTTGACATTGAACATAATTTGACTACCTAAGACTGGACAATGCCATTGTTTATGTCATTTGAGTTGTTATTCATGGTCATTTATACAGACAGCAAAAAAGAAAAATCACTCTGGCTTCCATCTCGGAATCTTGTGGAACTTTTCCTTTGCTCAGATGCAAGCGAGCTTCTAGTAATTTCCTGTCATAAGCTATTATCTATCTTTCATTTGGTTAATTTGTTTTACTTCTTTTCTGTAGGTGGATATCATTACTTTTGATAATGTTGCAATGGCATTGCTTGGTGACACTTGTAACTCAACTGCTATGAGAAGTAAGCAACCCTACTATCATCCTTCTTTTTAATACATAGAAACTAAGAAGTAGATTGTCTGATATCATGTTTTGTTGTATATATATACGTAGCAAAAGTTAGACGACCGTATGATATTGCCAATGTATTTTCTTCCATGAATTTGATTGAGAAGCTATGTATACTCCGTAATGCTCAAATTTGATTAATGTAGCGAACCCTTAGTAAGAAAAATTGTTCTGCTTTACTCATTGGATCTAGTTAAACAAACAGACCCATCAAGAGAACAGGAGACAGTATTCAAGTGGCTGGGATGGAGAGGAAAACCCTGCAAAGAGTCTGCCACTGCTTTGGATCTGAATAAACCTAAGAAGAGGGTGTTCGGAAATGAAATTAATAACTATGGTCAGAGGGAAAATAAGGTGGATCTTTTAACTAACGGGAAATCATATCTGAAGGTGAATGTGCCAATGCATGCTGCTAAACACTACAACTTGGAAAATAAGGATGACGAAAGTGTATTGGAACGTCATTCACAACACCGGTCAGAAGGTTTTGTATATGGCCCATTTGCTCCTATCAATGTGCCTAGAATTGGTAATTCTGGAAACAAGAATGTGAAACGGATTCCAAGAGTGGAGGGCCTGGCTTCTTCTTATCGTCCTTAGTATCTTGATAAAGGTACCCGATTGGATTTTTGTTATAAAACTTGATTTTTGGCTGCGCATAATTTGCTAATTGTTTTGCAAGATTATTGCAAAATATTTTGTGTTGGTTAAACATTAGAATCTTCAGTGTACCTTGTTCTTTCTTGAAGAGTAACAAGGTATATGATTATTCAACCACCAACACAGCTGCTTTACTAATTTCAAAATTCTTTGAAAATGTAATGATTTTTACGAGCGTTTAACAAGCCATAACATTCTGGCTGAAAGGAATTGCCTTCACTCACTCGTTGACTTTGGTTCTGACTTCATAACACTTCCCCCTCTTAACTATTTATTTTTCAAGTAGAATAAGCATATATATATTTAATTAAGAATATGAGCATCTCATCAATTAGTTTCAGTGAATCCCAAAAGAAAAAAAAATTGCATATTTTTATGTGCAGTGATAGTAGAAGGTGTCAACTACAGTTCTTAAATTCCATTGATAAAGCTTTCCTCAAAATTTGAAAGTTTTGTGAACAAGCTTAGGCATCGTGTAAGAATAAAATAGAGGTTGCTTTCTTAATTTCCGTGTCATACGGACTCCTATCATGCTTGACACACCTACTTTCTGGCAACTAATTATGCAAGGTCCAATTTGTTTGATTGTGTGGCAGCTCTGATTGACCTTTTTGGGCATAATGTGGAGGCATCGAAGACATGGTATGTTGAAGTTGGGGACAAAGAACGGACACACGAAAGATCCTGACGCTCCTGTCTTAAGTCTTAACAGTTTTAACACGCATGTTCATCAAAGGACTACATTCTTTTCTCTGTTACTTCAGTGGCATGGATATGTGGCTTCTTGTTGGATGCATTTTCTTGATATGCTGATAGGGTAGCCATCACACTTTGTTAACTACAATTTTACACAACATAGTCATTATTTCTTTTCTTGCCCAACTTTCAAATCATATGGCTGAGCTTATGAACATGGAACGGATAAATAAGAGATGATTACCCCTTTGGTCTGTAGTCCGTATATGATTGAAGAAACAAGGGCATTATCAAAGGATTTCAAAAATATTAATTCTTTTAAGTACAGGGAACAATTGGTTTTATCCTTGTGCAGAAGACATGAACATTTGTAGGAGTTCTTCCCGATTAATGAGACATGAATTTGAATTTCTCTAAAGCATGTCTTGTAGAATAAGATATTTTGAATTACAAAGTTATAAGTAAATATGAGTGTAAATACTCAAAAAGTTGGGTACCAAATCAACGACAATTTAGTGGTATTTATTTTAAGATGATTAAATGATGTGATGATAGTAAATTTTAATATAAATTAATTGTGACATTATATTAAGACTTTTTTTTTTTCAATTTTATCATTATTATTTTTTCATGTTACCACTTGTCGACGTTGGAATTCAGTCGACGAGTAATCAATGCCCAATACCTGCAATCAATGTGAGAAAGCACAAATACCAAGGAAAGACAAAGACAGAAACAGAGGATCAAACGAGGAACACGGAGCTTTTACGTGGTTCGGCAATAATTGGCCTACGTCCACGACTGTCTGTCTCTTTAATTCTGCAGAGTGACAGTATGTTATATTATATTGTGTGTTGATGTTACAATGATTTAGTCCCTATTTATAGGGAAAGAGGTGTTACAATTCTGGTTGTAGCAAATCAGGAAGAGAATCCTGAATTAATTACATTCCCTAAACAATTGGGAAAAATAAGGAAAAGAATTATAAATTAATTATACTTCCTAATATATTTAGATAATATCAGGAAATTGCTATAATTATCTCGAGATAATGTTGATCTGATTTTGAATTTGAATTGATCTCCATATCTGACGAGGGAATCATGGTTTGACTGGGCAATTGCCATATTCGGAGAGAGAATTATGGTTGAACTTGGTAACTGCCTGTTCTGGAAGATATTGTACTTATCACGTGTCTGAGCGAGCTGACGTGTCATGGTGATCCCAATCTCGAGCTCGCTGAGAGACGAGCTGCGCAGGCGGCGAGCTGCGACCTGGCTATATGGGTCTGCTGATGCCAGCTAGAAATCTCGATGGCCTTTGAGTCAATACTGGGCCTCATCTGATGGGCTTTGACTACACTGACCTCATTGGGTCTTCTTATCGGGTCTTAAATGGGCCTAAATTGGACTTTTACCAGCCCAATTACTGAGTCCGAAAAATATGCATAACACCACTTAGAGCGAGGTATGCACTAAACTTGAGTTGTTGGCTTTTTGCCAAGCTGGTTTTTTGACATTGTTTAGCATTAGATGCAACTGGTGGATGACAAGCTTGGCACGTGTAGGGTTGAAGCTGCATTTCCCACCTTTGTGTAAATTTAGCTTATGACATTTATCCACTTGTATTGGTATGTCCTCCTCTTAGTTTCCGGAAACTTATTTCGGATCGTGCCTTATTTACATCAAAAAGTCCCAACTGTATTATACATTCTTGTAATATGTACTGGTCAAAAAAAAAAAAAAAGTCGATATTAATGTGATATGCAGTATGGATGCAGGATTTTCCAAATTAAGACAGTGTATTCAGCTTGTCCAAAATCTTGTTCTTTTTGGCATGGAAAGTAAAAGGTCTGTCTTGACACCTAAGTTATAGGGCCTAGCGAGTAAGCATCGTATCAATTGAACAAAGATTAAGACAGGTAGATGAAGCTCAAGCACGATATTAACAAGACATCAAGGAGTATGTGGTGGTAAGCCGACTTGGATAAGTATAGGGCCTTATTAACCGATAACCACTTAGTGGTTGGCCCACTTTTGACTGCTGCTCGTTAAAAATGGACCTGCTGTCCTGAGCAAGAGGCACTGTAACTGCTTCAATCAATTCATCAATTTCCTTTTTTTTTTTTTTTTTAAAATTATCATATTACATTATTGAGATTAACTCAAGAAACAATCGAAATTAAACGGAATGAGATACAAATGGCACGGTTCAGAAAACGGCTCATATACATGAGGGAACAATCTACAAATAGACGGGGGAACGACCCATATATAAGTAAAAAAAGGTGCAGCCACAAATGTGACTATATTATCTTGAACCATAGACCAAGAGTGGTCCTTGGCAGTGCCACTGCCATTGCAGGAAAGGCATATTTGGACTTCCTATTTTGCCTTTGTATTTTCGCTCATTCTACTTCTTTATTGTCAAACTCACTATTATTCATACATAACAAAATGCGTTGGCTAAAATATTATAACTCATAACCCTACCTATTCCCTTCTCAATTTTTGTCCCCTATAACTATCATTTATAAGATACACATAAGTGCATCATTTATTAATAAATTGATTTTTTTTTTTTATTATGAAAGTAATTATCTTTCATATATATAAGTAAATATTTAGACTATATAAGTAATTTTTTTATCTTGATAGATCTAAAAGTCTTTAACATAAAATAATAATATACAAAATACAAAATAATATTAATATTATTCTACCGAAATTAATACTTAAATTTGATGTTAAAATGATGTGACATTCTAAAATATATGAATATTAATTGATTAATCAACCAATTAAAAAATTGATTAATCAATTAATATTAATATTTTTTAAAATATTATATAAGTTGAACATTAATTTAAATGAAATAATATTATTCATAAAATAATATATGATTAATGTTACAACACAGCATCTTGAGTAAGAAAGTTTTACTTGCTTGCTACTGAATTGAAAACTTTTAACTTAATTATGAGATTTCCATTTATTGTTAAAAAGAAAAGAAAAGAAAAGAAAAAAGAAATGGCGAATCCGTAATAAAAGAAAATGAGAATGGCAGTGTTGTTGAGATTAGAAAGAGAAAAGAACAAATAAATAAACGTTGGTGGGCTACAGAGAGTGAAGAGAAGGTAAGCGAAGCGAAAGATTCTCCCACATCATCAACAGAGACGACATAGAGAGAGGTGATTAATATTAGAGAACTGAGAGGGTGAGGGATTTTGATGGCAACCTCAGCTGGAGGCTTCACTCGCCTCACCAATCCTCCCTTATTCAACCTTCCTCTTCTCCCCTCTTCCCTCCGCCGCTTCTCCTTCCCCCGCCGCTTCTCCTCCTCCCCCGTCTGCTGCCTCTCGGGCGCCGGCGGCGTCTTCAACGACGACTTCGTCTCCACTCGCAAGTCCAACCTCGACCGTGGCTTCTTAGTTATCGCCAACTTGCTCAAGAGAATCCAGCCTCTCGACACTTGCGTTATCTCCAAGGGTGTTTCTGATGCTGCCAAGGACTCCATGAAGCAAACCATCTCCACCATGCTCGGTCTCCTCCCCTCCGATCAATTCTCCGTCACTGTTAGGGTTTCCAGACAGCCTCTCCATTCTCTTCTCGTCTCTTCTATTATCACCGGGTATACTATTCTTTCTTACAAGTCCTTCAAGTTTTTATTCAATTAGGTATCATCAAACATCGTATCGTTTTGGTTTGGGCAGGTACACCTTGTGGAACGCTGAATACAGGGTCTCCTTGATGAGGAATTTCGATATTTCTTTGGATGGATTGAGAGCCTCTAGCTTTTCGAGAGAGGCTCAGGTTTTGGATAAGGACTCTCAAAACAGAGAGACTGCTGGTGGTGGTGACATAAGTGTTGAGGATTTGGAGAGAATCAGTCCTCAAGTCTTTGCTGATTTGCCTCCTGAGGCATTGAACTATGTTCAAAGGTTGCAGTCTGAGTTATCCAATGTAAAGGAGGTGGGGCTTTGTTTTGTCTTTTCATTTTTGGTTGTTTATCAGTGTTAGTCAAGACCACTTGGATGTAGTTTCATGTCACTGACTACTTGAAAATTAGTGTAAATGATTATGGGTAAGATTGTGATGATATTCTAGTCGTCACTTAGGTAGCAATATGGTAGTAAGATTACAGTTATTCGATTGTTTTAGGTAGGTCAAGCTCTTTCAAAGTTAAAACTACAATGCACAAGTAATCACCATTTCCAAGCATTACTTTTTTGTCGATGTATATCAACTAGTGTAATTATAGGATTGAGCACGCTGTTACAATGAAATTTGATGGCGTTTATGTTGTTGACCTCTGATTTCCTCATCTCATTAGAGATACTAATGTATTTATGCACAATGAGGTTTGAATGCTTGACGGTGACGGTGCATCTCATCATATACAGACCAAATGATGCTTGATAATTTTCCCATTAAGCTGATTAGTTTATGTTGTCAGGAATTGCATGCCATGAAGCTGGAAAATATGCAAATGGAATATGACAAGGGAACTAGGAATAATTTGTTAGAGTATCTACGATCCTTGGATCCTGATATGGTAATGTTCTGAGACTTATCATTTGAAATAATGTTATCTTACATTTAGCTTAAGGCATAATTAAACTTAAAACATCTTATTTTTATTGTCAACAGGTGATTGAGTTATCCCAACCCTCATCGATCGAGGTGGAAGAAATCGTTCACCAACTTGTTCAGAACATATCGCAGAGATTCTTTAACGATGAAAACCCTTCAAATATTATAGGAGATTCAGTCACTGCTAAGACAGAGAATCATCATGACGTAGACTCTGAAAATTGTCACACAGTGGGCACATCGCGTGATTACCTTGCAAAGCTGCTTTTCTGGTATACTTGCATATCTACTCATAGATATTTAAATACCCTGTCTGAATAAAAGTTTATCTCCGAACGGTTCATTGTTAATATACTGTTGCTTCTGCACGTAAATTTTTTCCTGCATTCAGACCTCAAACTATACCTCTGGGTGCACGAATGCACATCTAGAAATGCATCCAATTTTGTGCATAACTAAAAGAGCACATCTTTGCACAAGCAGACAACACACCCAGAAGCTATAATATTTACATAAAATTTTTAGTTGTCCTTCTCAGTTTACGATTAAGAGAACCCTTATCTGCATTAGTTAGATGAACTATCAAATAATGTACTGTTATTTATATCTATTCAGTTTCAACTATAATTCTTGCTTATCTAATAGAATGTCCATCTTGAACCACAATTAAACAGTTTCGTTTCTTTTAACAGGTGTATGTTATTGGGTCATCATTTGAGAGGCTTGGAGAATAGACTGCATCTAACTTGTGCGGTTGGATTGTTGTGAAGTGAAGAGTGTAGAGGCATGTATATTCTTTTGGTTTTTTTTTTCCCCTCCTTATCTGTATGACCTTTTTATTTTTCCAGTAAAAAGAAGAGAAACAGTTTGTGAACTTGGACCTTTTTCCTTGGGAGGTAAAAAATTACCCTAAAATACAAACAATAAATCTTGGTTATAACTATCAAATTGGGGTGGGTGTTTATCCATGAACTTGTTAATCATATTTCCTCTCCTGGTGTATTTCAAAATGTTTCCAAACTTCACCCTCATTTAAGTTCTGCAAGTTTATAGCTGCCACAGTAAGTATAATCAAGCAAGCATTTGCACTACAATAGCAAAATAAGATTGAAATTTTGTCTTTTCAAATGCTTAATCATTTAAGAAATTTTCTAACGAGGGATGCCACATTGTTCATCAATCGTCATCCGACAATAGTTTGTGATGCAAGAGTTTAAATTCAAAATATGTTTTCTTATATTATCTCAGTTGACACCATGTGATTGATAGTTTTTCAAAGCTAATCTATACTTTATATTTGCTGTATTGATTTGGCATACCCCTTAAAGGCACCGCAACGCCATGCATCTATCGCATAAAAAGCTCTCTTCCTTTTCAGCCTAATAAAGCATTCAGCATGTGAGACTATTGCAGGAGTTCTTCAATACTAGACTTACCCGCCTGACTTCTAAGATATATATTAGATCTCTTACACTGATATTGAAAAGTAATGTGTTTATTACATTTGGAGGGTTGAACTGCAATTAGATGGACAAATTTAGGTCTGTTAAATGCATTTTTCGTGAATTTCGTTGAACATGAGTGATCACGCTAAGTTATAGCAAACATGTGAAAAATACCGCTGAACATATGGTTGGATGCACAGGAGAACCAAAAAAGAACAAAAGAAAGAAAATAATGTGGTATCTGTTGATTTTGATGGGGAATGGGTGGTCATGATGTTTGATCTCATCTATTTTTCAAATCTGTGTCAATATGTTTTCTTAAAATAATAATAATAATAAAATGCCAATCCTTTGCTAAATTTGTCAGAAATTTGCTTCACAGAATTTTGGTTCTTCTGTCCTTGGTGAATTTGAGCAAGGGTAGAGGTGGTACAGACCATTCTCTGAGTTTGGTCTCTTGGAGAGTTCTAGTTATGTTTTCCATGAACATAACCATGAATTTGCTCATATTGGTTTTTAACTCATTTAGTTGGTACACAACTGAATTTTATGTTGGATGACTACCACGACAGGCATGCTTGGTTTTGGAATCTTGGATCTTTTGCAAATTTCTTTGTTATACTATAAGCGCCAACAGATGGGACAACGAAAATAGCAAGAGCAGCACCTTTATATATATATATATATATATATATATGTTCTTCCCACCAAAATAGTTTACAATCAAATAACAATAGACAAGGCCCAAATAAATGCATTCAAAATTTGTCTGTATGCACAAAAAAATATTTGTGGTGAATATCAACATGAATCGAATGGTAAAAATAAAAGAATGAACAAATCAATTACAAGGAGTCCAGAATAGGTTGGTTATTCTTGTTGGTGGTTTTGGGAATGTTTTTGGAACTTGTAGAGATCATAAGGTGCCCAAAGATAATCAACTGAGCAGGGCTTGTTTGCGTCAAGTCTAGTCCAGGGCTTTCCCTTACCACTCCAATGCAGCAAGCTGGCAGGCCCTGGATGCAAAGACCTGCAAGTATTGACCAAATTATCTCCACCAAGTCCATGCTGGTTCCATCCATGGTCAATGCCCTCAACATCGCCTCCAAACACTAACAAAAACGGTGGAAGAGATCCCAACTGATAAATCCTCTTCTCCTTCTGAATCCTCATCCATTTCTCAATCTTGCTTGTATAATCACCTTCTCTCCACCTCTCCAAATCCAGCACCATTACTCCTGTATTGAAGTAACATGGCCGTTTCGCTGCAAAAACCCTGGAAAAACCTCGGTCGAACCAGAACTCATTGTTGAAGTACTTGGTGAAGTTTACATGACAGTATTGTGGTGCTCCAATTGTTCTTGACCCTGTTAGAGGTATCCTCCATAGCTTCTCTATGTCATCCACCACTACAACGTCCGAGTCTAGATAGATCACACGTTTAACACAAGGTTCAAGCATATCAGCCAAGTAGCTTCTTGCATAATTCAATGGATTGTCAAGAGCAGGACGAATCGAAGAAGAGATAAGATCGTTAACAAGATCTTCCCTGAAGACATAAACCTTGGAGTTCAAAGAAGGAAAGACAGACCCCACAATCCGAGTAACGTCATTTGCGTTGACCGGACTCGAATCAGAAGCAATGAAATGGAAGAAAACATTTTGTGGGCAAGAAGCGTGTTTGAGAACCGAGTTGACAGCAGCAATGGTGCCTCTCAAGTAGTCCGGATCAAGTGTCATTGCAATGTGAACAAGAGATGGATCACAGGCCAATGACAAACCATTTTCTAACAAAATGGGACATTCAAGACCATTTTGATACTCTGGTGCCTTCAAGAACTGCATGGACTCATCAAACTCTATCCTTGTTTTAAGGCCCTTGGTGGGGGGATATGATCTGATAGCAATAACAGGAAAGAGGAAGAGAAAGAGGGAAGCTACAAAAGCTGGTCTAAGAAGAAACATGATCGAACGTGAAGCTTGGTTGGTGTTGTTGATTGTGTATATGTATGGCTATTCTTGATCTTGAAGATGTTGTATGTAGTTATTGATATCAAATTCTAGAAAGGAGAAGCGGAACTTGAAGCGGTCTAGAGATGGAGAGGACTTGGAAAAGTATATGCAAACTGAAGAAACGCGGTTGTGTGTTGTGAATGTCAAAGTCTGCTGGCTTGAATGCTGTTTGGTAGCGAGGAATTTTCTTTTCAGCCGGGCCTCCGCGTTTTAATTCAATATATTATAAATTTTTGGGCTTCTTGGAAGTAGAATCATTGAATGGATCACATGCTTTCAACCCAATTCTTTAGTATGAGTGGTGATATTCCAACCCCTTAAATATTTTAACATTTATTGTACTAACACATCATAAAAAATGTTAACTACCATTAAAACTTACTATTAATTAATCATTTACTGTGAAAGCCAAAAATACCCTTAGTATATATTTTATTATTTTATTTTTAATTATTATATATTTTTTGAATAAATTGTTATATATATTTATATAATAAAAATTAATAAAAAATCATATCATAATTATAATTTAGAAGCAAAAAATGCTTTATAATTATATTATGATATGGTTTTTTTCTTAATTTTTTATTATATAAATATATATGACAATTTTTCAAAAAATATAATAATTAAAATTAAAATAATAAAAAAATATATATTAGGTGTAGTTTTGACTTTTCACAATAAATGATAAGTTTCCATTTAGTACAATTTTGAGATATTCAAAGAATATTAATGTAATTAATACTATAATTAATAATCTTTAAAATAATCATTAATTGAGTGTGTGTATAAGAAGGGTTACATACAATATTTAAGGTGTGAAACATCGCCACCTTTATATCGCCACTCATTTACTATTCTAATACAAGATTCCAATGGGAGTAGGCCGCATGGTCCACGGCCGAATACGCTGTGGAGAAGAGGCGGGCTGTCGGTTTCTATACAATACAATTATTATTATTTTTCAAAAAAAAAAAGTTTGCACTTCGCAGTTCCCAGGACTCGTTTATTTCATGTGGACAACCATATACCCGTGTATATTTATGGCCGCAGCCAGTCAATTTTTGGGGGCAATACGCATACCCTTACGGGGTTTTAGCAAAGTTTCCCTTTGAGAAAAGGCAAAATTACATGCCTACCCTAATGCTGATAGCATCTGCAAAATAGACCCCTGTTAATGCTAATGTTATATGGCATCCGGGACCAAAATTTTCAGTTTTTCACAAACATTTATCAGCAGAAATTTTCCTGTCAATGTCAGTAATTTCAACAAATTTAACTTTTTAACATGGTTTTGGAACGGAAATAATTAGAGTAGAGAATCACATTTTGCTAAAGATCATTCTTTTTGGAAATTTAAAAGACTACCTCATTAAAACAGAAAATCAATAAAAAAGGCCCTCCTCAAACCATAACTTCTCCTCAACAGAGGGTAGAGCTCAGGGCATGAACCACCCGGTTACTATTTCTAGCAACAGCTTGACAATTAGCAACCCCCACATCCCAACACAGGAACTTAACATCTTCACTGATCAGATGAGCCACGCCAAAAGAAGCATCTGTCTGATTAATCCCTCATACAACATCTGACTCCACCCAACAAACATCTAAATTCAACTTCTTAGCCAAAATGAGACCTTCTCTTAATGCTAAACAGTTCTCTGTTTCGGCTGAAAAGAAACCAGCAACGGTTTTGAGAAAGCAGACACCACGTTTCCCTCACTGTCGTGAATAACAGCAGCACCAAACAAATTTGTATCTTTTTGAACTGCAGCATCTGTGTTTAGTTTAAGCGCAGCTCTTGCAGGAGGCATCTAACAAGAACTCGTATTATTACATTGAACCTGCTCTTTGCATCTTAGTGCAGTCTTAAGTATTCTTGAACTTAGAAACATATCAGTCCACCATAGAACCTCCTCTTCATTCCTGAACTTTGCATTGCAAATGAAAGAATTTTTCTCATTCCAGATACACCAAAACACAGAGTCTGCGAGCTAATCTTTATGTAAAGCCATCGAATCATTTTGCTAAAAGATTTCAAACAAAGAAACGTTGCCAAATCCAGAACACTTGGGTTACCTATGAATTGAGATGATTGTAAGTTAAGCTTATGAACACATGTTCTAAAACATAATGACATCAAAGAGTAAGCAGAATCACAGAAGCATACAGAAAGGAACTATTCTACAGATTCATGAAGTAATTACGATCCATTTCAACAACAGATTCCTCAACATCAAAATAGAGCTGTGCCAGTTAGAAAGTCAATGCTGAGTTTTCTCTTTCAACCACCTATTGTGGATCGCAGCCATCAGAAGGCTAGTAGTATAAGCCTTCAAAGCTGTTAATACTTGGAACTGACATAACCGTGGCTAGCTCTCCTTTTTCTGTGTTAGAGAAACACAACTCCAACCCCAGCCCCAGCCCTTGCACATTTCTTTGAATTCCTGCATTATTGAGAAATCAGTTGTTATATATTAAGGTGACAGAGTTTACTCAAATGGACTCTACCATCGATGCTAGAACATACAAAGACATTGAAAGTCAATGCTGAGCTTTCAATTCCTCTTTCAACCATCTATCGTGGACTGCAGCCATCAGAAGTCTAGTAGTATAAGCCTTCAAAGCCGTTAATACTTGGAACTGACATAACCGTGGCTAGCTCTCCTTTTTCCATGTTAGAGAAACACAATTCCAACCCCAGCCCCAGCCCTTGCACATTTCTTTGATTTCAGGCATTATTGAGAAAGCAGTTGTTATATATTAAGGTGACAGTTTACTCAAATGGACTCTACCATCGATGCTAGAACAAGCGAAGACATTGAAGAAGTTGCGATATCCCTCCATCAACCTGCACGGTTAAATTCCATAAAAAATATAAAATATTATTGGACTTCCCTTGCTGACTCCCTGAGGATTCACTTTGCAGCCAAAGGAATGAGAGATCAGCAACCATTTCCTGGAGCAAATTTGCCGCAAAAAAGCTGCACCCTCATAGAACCAAGGATACCATGAGATTAACCAAAGCTGGCATGAATAGCTGCATTTAGATCCACAAGGATAGGGTCGCTAACCTTGATTACTGCACAAAGGATGAAAGATGCTGATAAACCTTTAACCCATCAGATCTGATTGGAATAGCATTCATGCACTTTCAAATATAACAGATGCTTTAAAGAGGAAGCATAAAATTCCATACCAAGTTAAAGCAGCTTGGAGCCTGATGTCGATATTATAGCTGAATTAACTCTCACCTGCCCATCCTGCATTAAATTACCTGGCACGAGATAGCATCCTGATTTAACACCCTAATTACAAAATGCCATCAACATATAGCTTGCCTTCAAAATGGTACCTTAAAAAAAAATTGTGAGGATGGTATTGCCACTTGACTAGGGAAGACTCAATGCACCCGGCATGAGTTCCAGTTCCGGCATCATGTCTAAAACAACTAATATGAAGATCCACATAAAAACTTTCTCACATAACGGGAGGCAATCAATGGACTAATCATCAGACTTGAATCTAAGAGACAGAGACATGTCTCAGAAGCTTCAATTTCTATTCTAAAAACATAAACATCACACATAACATACAAACTTAAAAGATTATGAGAACACAGTTGATGCCAAGAAAATGTTAAAGACAGGTAAATGATTAATTTAGCTTATCATCATCAGATTTTATCAAACCACATACTCATATAACACATAATTTTGTGACACCAACATATGCAAAACATCATACAAATAATTGTTTAACTCAACAAGGGTCAAACTCAGTTCCCAGCTGCTTGAACCGTATATTTATACTCAGATCTTTGTTAATAATACCAGAATTCTGTGATTGACAAAACATTGACACATGAGAGGAAGGAAGAAGAAACGAGAAAGACCCATATACATAATAGGAAAAGGAACCCTCTTCCTAAGATCTAGAAATCATGCCACAAGACTTTAACGACTCGAAAAGGTGTGGTTCCACCATTGAAACACAGATCCCTATTTACAAGATCATACTGCTTCCTGCATCCTGGACATCGACCATCTGCCTCAAGAATCCTTTTGTGACAGAAAAGGCAAAGCCGAAATCCACATGAACAAGGAAGAAAGCTGGAGTCTGTGACGTCCAAGTCCTCACAGCAGATAGGACATGAGGAAGGTTGAGGCATGATATTCTGCCATGCCCAAGCTACAACTCCATGACCACAGTGCCAACCAGAAGCTGATGATACATTGTGCTGCTTTGAGAGGCTGGGAAGACTCAGAGGACGAAAAGCATCACCAGGCATCCATGCTTGACAATTCATTATACGAACTGTCTCCCTGCTCTCTTTCTCTGATAAGTCCACTCCAGAATTCTTGTTAGCTTGCTCAAAATCAGCTAATCTGACATAGGTATCAGATTGGGTTGGGTTGTCTACAGCTGGGCTATGCTGAGGCTGATTATTATCCGCATTCAAAGCGTCAGCAACAGCCTCCCAGTCATCCATGCACTCGTCCTCTTCATCATCACAGACACTTCCAGAACAACTACTACTGCCAGTGCCCCTGTTGCTTCCACTAAGACCTTTACTAGACTCCTTATTACACAAGCTGCTATTAATTGGGTCATTCATCAAAGTCCCCAAATCCGTGTCATGGATGCTCAGGCCCTCATTATCCTCTTCTTGTGACCTTGATTTGAGGCTGTTATATAACTTATTTGCTCCATTGGCTATTTGCATAGAGGATGGAGAAGACTCACCCCTCCCATTGGAATCATCCTTACATCCCTTGTTCTTGACTGCATTACAACCCAAACTCCATCATGAATAAATGGAATTGTGAACATGCAGCAAGATAATGAGCATTTCAAAACCTAGTCCAGAAAGCAAATCTATGATGACTTTTCCTTGCTTTAGAAAAGAACAAACTAAAGAAATTAATCACCATTCTTTCAAGTCTAAATTTTGAAATAGTTTGAGAAGGTAAAGAGCATGATCTTATCCCATTCATACTAGATAACTGTATAAGGAATTGAGTGGAACATCAAGTGCAGAACCTATGTCACTCTTTAGCAACATTTCTTATGGAGGAAAGCAGAGGAAGATTCAAACCATAAACTTTTTCCACAAGTTGTACAAAAAATCATCATATTAACATTACACATGTCCAACATATATTGAGATGACATGTCATTAAACACCAATTCAGGAACAAAGAACTTTAGAACTCATAGGACATTTTCTTCAACGATACAGAGAAGAATAATCACAGCAGATCTTTCTTAAAATCAATAACACAAAAAAGGAAAGCATAAATTATCAAAATTTTACATCAATGGGAAAAATGTTCCCAAGTAATACTTTCTTCTACAACTGATGATCTGAACAAAGACTCAATCGACGTTTAGAATTACAAAACTCATTGCATTATTCTAAACAGCAGATATGCATATATTACCTGTGATTTTGTTCTAATGCTTATTTAGTTAGCAAAATAAACTAGAATATTCACAAACTTATGCAGTTATGCTCATCACAACGGAAATGTTGAAGATTAAAAAAAGAAGGCCATCTATCGCGTGTCCTTGACAAACTTTGAATTCATTTCTATATTAATTTGTTGATTATCACCTACTATATGGATCCTCCACATATTTCTTCATATATATAGAGTGATTATATTCTAATCCTACTTTTCCATTCCAATTAGCTTCCTAACCAAAATGTTATTATCGTTATTAAATAGAAATTTCAAAAAATTAAAATTCAAAAAATTAATTTTTCTTTTGTTAAACAAGAGAGAAAAGTAGAAGATGAAAATCGTACTCCGCGACAGCCATTGTTCTCGGCGAACATCGAGCTTGCATTGCTTCAATTTGGCCAACCTATTAGCCTGCATTTCAAATCAAAACCAAATAAATAATAACATTTTTTTAGGGGAAAATAAAAAAAAAGAAGTTAATGTGAAATTTATTGACCCTCTTTTTCTTGCGCGAATCCTTGGAGAAGGAGGCATTGTAGAATGAATCAGAATCCATTTGGGTCTAACTGGAGGACGGAGATAATCCAGGGATAGTACAGAACAAAACCAGGTTAGCGGCAAGAATAGGGAAGGGTGTGGAATAAAAGCTGTCAAACGGCCTCTGCGATTTTTTGCGCTCTGTTTTTCTTCGACTCCTATATAGTTGAAACGGCTCTTGTTTTTTTTAAACAACTTCTTATTTACTATTATGCCCTCCAGATCTAACTTATTTACTAATGTATATTGCTGGCTGGGCCTGGCTGGTGGTGTCTACTCTATTTTGGCGTACAAATACGGTTTTAAATTAAAGAAAAAAAAACACGTTAAATTATTATAAAAATATTTATTTTTAGAGTCATTAGTGAAATCATAAAAGCGCACAACAAACGAAGAATATAATAATATACAACAAATGCTGTATGGGCTTCCTTTCTCTTCAAGCTCAAGTCTTTAACCTCTCTCCTTTTTTTTATTATTATGAGTAAAATACAGTTGAACTACTCAATTAAAACGTAATTACAAACAGGGTAATTATTTCGATGTTATTATAATTTACCTCCTATTACTAATAAGACTCCATTACATTTAATGGTGAACAGTATCAAATTAACGAAAAGATAAAATTAACCTCAAATAATATAAAGTCTCTTTCTTCCTCTCTTAGTCTCTCTCTTTTCTTCTTCTTTTTCTTTTCTTCCGCTTCTTCTTCTTCTACTATTCTTCTTCCTTGAACCCGATCTGGACTCATATTCTTCTTCTCTTCTTCCGCTTCATCATCTTCTTCTGCTATTCTTCTTCCTCGAACCCGATCCGAATTCTTATTATTCTTTTTTGGCTTCTTCTTCTTCTTCTTCTCTTCTTCCGCTTCATCTTCTTCTTCCTCAAACCCAATCTTAGTTCATCATCGAGTGAACCCAGAATCTAGGTTTTCATGAACCCAGATTCTGGGTTCATTCGTTAACCCAAATCTGGGTTCTCATGAACCCAGATTCTGGGTTCATTCCTAGATTTTTTTTTTTTCAATTTTTTTTTGATTATTTGAGTTGAACTGATGATTTTCATTTTGTTGTTGATGAGGTTGAATTGGTGATTGTTTGGATTGATGATTTTTTTTTTAATTGGTGATTATGGGTGATTTTTTAACCGGTGATTGTAGGTGATTTTTTTATGGAGAACTGGTGAAAAAGATTATGAGGATGATAAGTTGAAGTTGGATTTTTTTTGTTAATATTTAATCTTTTATTTTGATTTTATTTAATTTTTTTATTTTCTTAAATTGATCTCTACCGTCCATCTCAAGATGGACGGCGGAGATCTGGATAAACTTTTTTTATTTGAGTTATTTGAAAATTTATCTTAAAAAATTCAAAATAAGGTTAAAAGACAAGTTTATCCCTCATACAGTTAATCTTAACGGAGGGTTGTTAATAGCACGAGGATAAATTGTAATAACACTGAAACAGTTGTTCCGTTTATAATCACATTTTAATTAGATAGTTAAATTATAATTTGCTCTATTATTATTATTTTTTGCTTGTAGGATTGATTTTTTATTATTTATTTTATTATTTGTTTATTTTAATCGAGCAAAATACACAAAACCCCCCTGAGGTAAGCCTTTAAAGACAAGAAGTCAATGTTTGAATTTTATAACATATTAACCCCCAACCGTTTGTGACTGTTAGTCCACGTTAGTGCAAGGAAGGGTAATTTCTTTATTATGGTTAAAATTAAAAAAAAAAAAAACCGACTAACATTTTAGAATTTAAAAAAAAAAAAACTGGGAACCCAGATGATGAATTTCTGGGTTCCCAGATGAACATCATCCCAGATGATGTTCATCATCTGGGTTCGTCCCAGATCTGGTGAAATCATCTGGGAACCCCTAAATAAACGAAACCACAATCATCATCATCAAACTCCATCTCAGAATCATCATCATCAACTCCAAAACATAAACAAAAGAATCATCACCCAAACCAAACTCATCTCATCATCAACAACAAATCAAATTCACACATAAACAAAAGAATCATCAACAAACCTATTCACAAACCCAGACATTTTTGGGTTCGAATCGAATCCAGATTTATGAAATCTGGATTCGATTCGAACCCAAAAATGTCTGGGTTCGGTTTGACGAACCCAGATGCGGGGTTCACACGAACCCAGATCTGGGTTCGAAACACGAACCCAGATGCTGGGTTCACACGAACCCAGATCTGGGTTCGAACGAACCCAGATGCTGGGTTCGTTTCGAACCCAGATGAAGAAGAAGAAGAAGAAGAAGAAGAAGAAGAAGAAGAATGGTGGTGGTCGGTGTGCGAGGGGGTGGTTGTGGAGGCTGGTGGTCGGCGTGCGAATGGCGGTGGTGATCTGGTGTCTGGTGCTGATCTGGTGTCTGGTGCAAGCTAGTGGAGAGAGAGAAAGAAACCAGTAATTATTTTTGTTTATTTATCATTTTATTTTAATAATATTTTAAATTATTTTAAATTATAATTTTAAATTATTTCAAACAGTAAGGGTATTTTGGTCATTACAAGTTAAAAACTAGTCAACCGTTTGATTTGACTGTTAACTTGGGGTCATTGTGTTATAAAAATCAAACTTTGACTATGAGTCTTTAAAGCCTTACCTTAGAGGGGTTTTGTGTATTTTGCTCTTTTATAATCTACAAATCCATTTAATCTGTTTAACGAATTTGAATTTGATATTGGAGCCCCGTTAAATCTCATGATCTTTGAAAAACAGAAAACCAGGGGCCATGTGGAAGGAGACTGACCGACCTCAAATATTCCAATTTAGAAAGGGGTTGTGCTTTTACACATTTGAATAGAGATTCAAACTCTGCTATGGGATCTACAATGTTTACAATTTCTTTCAAATAAAGCCAGATTCATAAAAACTTGAGCACATTGCATGAGAAAGGTTAAAATTTTATTCAATTCCAAATATAAAACCTTAAAAAAAAAAAAAAGAATCTTTTATATTGGATCTTCATTATTCATACAGTAACAACATATACGAATGTAAAAACAAACTCAACATTTATCTCTATAATTCAGATAGTAATTTTTCTATCTGTAACCGAAATCTAGTTCCAGCCCAACTACTTAAATTGCCATTGGAACTGGAAATAAGATGTTCAAACTGTGTATATTATTATATGTTGTCGCTTGAATATTATTCAGCTGACTTGCTCACCAATCAAGTCCAAACCCATAACAAGAAAGCAGAGGCCTTGAAATAGCAAGAAGTAGAAGTGGACTCCATGAGCAGACAGCAGACTTCTAGCAGCTGCTGTCAGCAGAAGAAAAGCAAGTAGAAGCTCCTTCCTGTATATTCTGTTGCTCTTCTTCTTGTTGACCGGTGGAGCCTTTTCTTCGTTTTTGAGTTTGCTCAACATATCCAAACCGGACTCAGAATGCCTTCTGAGGATCTTCTCTTCCCTTTCAGCAAAGGCTAGTAAATCAGACTCTGATGACCTGCCTGTCTTCTTTGTGACTACCCATTCGTATGCGCTTCCCAGCTGAAACAGTCCAGAAATCATGGCGTTGAATTTGGTTACGGACATAGTGTTCTCGAAGAGTAGGTAAGGAATCAAGAAAGGGAAGGATTTTGGAGATGGGAGAATGTTGAGGAAAGACATGGAAACGGGTACGTAACAGATGACCCAAAGAGGAAGTTCTGCTTCTGGTATGAACATGGTTAAAGGTAGAATTATGCAAAACAATGTGAATGAGTAGAAGGGAAGTATCAGTTTCCTTAGAAGAAAGAAGAGGAATATCAGGTTGGTCTTCTTCCAGATTGATATCTGCATACGATATATAAATAATGTTTAATCAGTCTGAGAATTTAATTTCATGAGTTCATTAAAAACACACAAGTGGAGGTGTAGGAGGAAGACCTTGGAAGTTATAATAGCAGGAAGACATAAGCGAAACAGCTGCATTGGACCCGAATGCCAGCGATGCTGTTGCTTTTTGTAAGCTTCGTAGGATTCTGGCAACTCGCAAAGCACTTTGACATCGTTGAGGAAAATGAATTTCCATCCATTCAAATGTGCTCGAACAGCTATGTCCATGTCTTCAACTGTTGTTCTCTCAAGCCACCCTCCTGATTCTTCTAAAGCCTTGATTCTCCACACTCCAGCTGTCCCATTGAATCCGAAGAAATTGAGGAAAACGCCATTCACTTGCTGTTCCACCTCAAAATGGAAGCATAGATTGATGTTTTGAAGCCTTGTGAGTAAATTCTCATCCTTGTTTACAAAGGACCAGCGTGCCTGGACTAGACCAAGTTCAGGATTCCCCTGTCATTGATCGCCAGATTGTTTTAGTTGCCATCAACAAAATGTTTTTGAAAGTGATATCTTGGTATCATTAAACAACTGCGAAAAAAATATAATACCTTGAAGTGTGGAATTGTTCTCTTGAGGAAGTCAGAATTGGGCTGGAAGTCAGCATCAAATATTGCAACAAATTCATAGTCCTTGACATACTCACAACTCATTGCTGATTTAAGATTTCCAGCTTTGTATCCCGTTCGGATCAACCTATGTCTGTAGATTATGTTAACTCCTTTTTCTTTCCAAGCTGAGACTTCATCTTGAATCAAAAGCTGCAAATTTCCATCATCTGAATCATCTAGAACTTGAATTAGAATCCTGTCCCTTGGCCAATCCAGTTGAGAGGCAGCACCAATGGATTGTGCATACACCTAAAAACCCCATGTGCGTGATTTAGAATCTAAGCAAGAAGCATAAGTCATAACAAGCTACAAAATATAGAAAACTTACCTCTCTTTCATTGCACATTGGAATCTGGACAAGAACTTTAGGGAAGGAGGAAGAGTCTTCAATGTCAAAAGCCTCTCCATCAATCTTAGGCTTCAAGTTTTTGTACTTGATCCAGAAACAGCCAAGACAGAGAATTAGCCTATCAAGAGACTGAATCAAGAAAAGTACAATGCAGAATTTGGAAAGTGATATGACCAAGGGAGCAATGTAATCAACTCTAAATGATAACCAAGCCATATAGGACCACTGCACAAGACTTTGAACCTCCCATGGATGATGTATCAGACTCAAGTTCCATTTCATAAAATGGGCTACAACTTCTATTACTAAACCTACTATTGACACAACTAGGAAAGCTTTGATGACCCTGTACAATCTCCCTCTGCTTTTAGGCTCTTCTTCTACATCAAGCAAGGCGACGCGCTTCTTTGCTGAGACAAACATGGCCTTAAAAGCCATGGCAAGCCATGAAAGACATACAAAGGCTCTGTGAGCCTTGAGAAGAATAAACCATGTGAGTTGCTTGGGACTGACACCCTTTTGTTTCTCAGGCAACAATGTTGAATCTGAGCCATTGAGCTCCACCAAAGAGAAGTTGTTAGGCTTCTCTATAGTGACCACTACTGAGTTTGGAGCCATTGCTTTTGTTTAGAGAAAAACAGATTGACACCCAGATCAATATTTTTGGAAGAGAGGCAATGAGATTACACTGACAATTCAATCACATATTATATCATTATGAGTGAGAAAAACGAAACAAAGATAAACAAAAATAGTCAAAATTTCATAAATTTTCCACTGAAATCTAGATCTAAGAAGGTTGACATGTGAAAACAACAAGCCAAAATGTGGTCCTAATGCGCAAGATGTGGAGAGAAAGAGAAGAGGGGAGAAGAGGAGAGATAAATTAAGGACTTAATAATTTCATATGCTTGTGTGAACAATATTAATAAGGAGAGGAAGACACCAGATTTAGTGTTTACAGCTAAATGATTACCATAACAAATTTTTGACTAATAATTGATAAAGTTTAGTCAACTTGAGAAAAATCCATCAAAGGAGTGAGAATGGGGAATGGGGATCGGGGTTGATATAACTGGAGGTTAGAAAAAGGAGAGTGACAACTAGGTACAGCCAACTTTTGCATACCACCTCACAGATTATTCTTTGTGTGTTGAAATTTTGTACTTAAAAACGACGTTTCATTTCTAAAAATCTACGTAACATATTTCTGAGAAGTTTCTTCTCCCTTTTTTGCCCTTGGTTATGATGATTAGATTATTTAAATAATTGAGCAAGATCCATCCAGCCTAATTATAATTTAATTGAGAACCTGCCTGGATGTACCTCAGTGAGGTTGGTACAGTTACAACTGATTTAATTTGTGTATCAGAAATTCCTTTTACTGTGTAGAAGGGTATTAACTATATAATGATCATTGATTGATTCTTGATGATTATTTTATTTGACCTGACTTTTTTGAACATTTGCTACTTTATATTTTTTTATTACTAACAGTTCATGTACAGACACCTAAGATTCAGGTCATTAATGCTAAATTCCTCAATTTATTTGGTGAAATCAAACAAAGCTCACATCATTTTTAAACTATTGTAGTGAAAAAAAAGAAGAGAAATTTACTTTATTGAAATAATATGATCCTTATCGCTGCATTTGCTGCGTTGTGTACGATTTTTAAATTGGATTACCCATGATATGTCTTATGTTTAGTGCGGTAGAATTGGATTGAAAATAAATTTGATAAAATTAAAATATATCATCTATGAATTAAATAAAATTTTCAAAAATTAATTTTATAAAATAAAATTATTAAAAATATTTTCTTAAAAAATCATTGTAATTACTATTATTAAACTCACAACAGCCACTTGATCATATTTATTACATAAGTTTGCATTGAGTTTAGATAAAATTCAATCCAAGCTCTTGTTTGATAAGAGCATGGAATTGGGAAAACCAATCCTACCACCCCTATTTTATCCCACTTTGATGGGTTAAATAAAACCCATCAGACAGGCGTGATAAAATTGTCCAAAGTTTAATTAATTAATTTTTTTTAATTTTTTGTGAAAATCAGAAGAACAAAAAGAGGAAGAATTAGGAGCAAAGAGAGGAGAGGGAATGGAGGCGTTACCAATGCAGGAAATTGAGGTTTAGACCAGGTGGAGTAGCAACATTGTATGTGTAGAGAAAGCTAGGTGGAGGCGTTTTGTATGCGGAGTCAATCGACGGTGCGGTCAAGTTTGGACGAGATGGAGGTGACGACGACATTGGTGAGAAACATGGAGGAGGATCAGGCAAGGTGCTGGAGAAGAGATAGAGAGACGATCAAGATTTAAGGGGGCGAGATGACAGGGATTCGAGGGAGAAAGATGATCAGGATTTAAGCAAGAGAGATGATCTGGTTGGGCAAAATGAGAAGGCAACGTTAACAGTGCGAGACACTGGAGATAGGCACGACGAAGCTTGGATGGAGTCACGGCATCAACGACAATGATTTGGTTGAGAGTGAGAGAGTGACGATTGGGGCTTTGAATTTGATTTGATTGAAAAATAGATTTGTTATTTTAAAAATAATTTAATTATTTAAAATTGATTTTATCCAATCTTATATTGCATCAAATATATTACAATACTAATTTATCTAATCTCATATTACAATATTAATTTATCCAATAAAAAAAAAAATAATCCAATTCAATCATGTGTGTTAAATGGGATCAAAAGGTTTGACATGGGATAGGTTTTCCAAACAACCAATGTATTAGGCTAGGTTTTGTCGAAACCCAGTCCAATTTCTTGCTCCAACAGAGTCCTTAATGTGGCTGTCCAAACGCACCGAAATATTTATTTTAAAATTTCCACCTTCAATATTTTATATATTTAATTTTTTTGAAACATCCACTTTTAATGTTTTTGTTTTCCTTTGGAACAAGCAAAAAGAAGAAATACATATTATATAAAACATAAAAACCAACCGAATTAGAATGAAACAAATAAGGAGGCAGGTATTGGTGGAGCGAGGTTCCGGTTTTTGGAGACCATGTGAGTTGGGACTAACTGGAAACAACTGTATGTGGAGAGTTCATTAATTTCACATCCCCTGCAATTGCCATTTGTTAGTTAATACAGTTACTTCTCCGACTTATAAGAACACATATCCAGAAGTACATATGTGTATTGAGTTATTGTAGTACTGTAACTAAACATAGCATCTCTATAGACAAGCTGAAACCTTTCTGCTGAATTGAGTTTTTATTTTTATTTTTATTTTATAGAGTGAAGATAAATGTTGGGGACCCTTTTTTTTTTTTTTTTTTTTTTATAGAGTGAAGATAAACATTAAGAACCTAACTTTAAATACAACAATAAGTCTTTTTTCACCCAATAACATGCCACAAACAAGATAAAAAATTTTCAGTCAACTCACAAAATTGAATAAATTAATCAACAGAATTTACTTAACCCTAATCCAAATAATTCTAGCATCTCTACTTAGAAAAACCAAAAAATCAACAAACCAAAATAATTACCTAACAATCTGCAGGATTTGACTAATTCTTCAAAGCAAAAATAGCATACTAAACTCTAAAGTCATGGCTATTTTTATAGTCTTATAATTTTTTGATAAACAAGATTTCTAAAAAGAAATAATGACTAAAAAGGAAAAATATCAAATAATAAAGGAGAAAATAATATTAAATTTTAAAAGGAAATAATATCAAACTCAAAAAGAAAAGAATATTAAATACTAAATGCAAATAATTCTAATTTAATAAAAGAAATAAAATAGGAAATAATTAAAAAAATCTCAATTAAACTAATTTCTAAATTAGAAAAGCCCAAGCAATTCTAATATCTCTACTTAGAAAAGCTGAAAAATCAACAAAATAATTACCTAACAATTTGTAGGATTTTACTAATCCTTCAAAGCAAAAATAATATACTAAACTCTAAACTCTCATGGCCTTACAATTTTTTGATAAACAAGATTTCCTAAAAAGAAATAATAACTAAAAAGAAAATAATATCAAATTGTTATGACCGTTTTCACGTCCTGGGCAAATGGGCCACTAAAGACCCAAAGGACGCATACAGTAGCAGAAGGCCCAAAAGCCCATTCCTCAGATCGCAACTACGAGCTCGTTGGATCTTCAAACTCGTACCCGTGTCAGATTTACTTCAACGCATCCCCAGCCTGCAATTATAACGAAGTTTATCTCAGTCTATCTTCAACTAGCATAAGTAATCAGATCGATGAGCTCGCGCTAGGCATTGTCTTGAGAAGCCAATGCCAAAGCGTCTTGACTTCCTGAAATCACGCTGACTCGATTTCGACAATTTCCAAGAAGCATTTAATGCGACGGCTATGCATTTAATGAAGAAAAAACTTTACCTAAAGCATTTAATATAGACATAGGAATATAAGAATGATTATGTGCAGCAGCAATAAATGTAGTATGACTCATGTCAGATTTGTTGAGAATAATGATGATCTTTAGCGTGTAAAATACTCAATTGTCATCCCCCCTCCCCCCTCCTTTATAAATAGAAGAGAAATTCATTGTAAAAATAAGTTTAACACTAGTATTACCGTCATTCTGTCAAAATCAATTCAGAGTGACTTGTAGACATAGGTACACTTACCGAACCACGTAAAAATATTTATCTTTGCATTCTTCTTTCTTTCCTTCTCTGATCATTACTCGCCTATTTACTATCATTCATCCACCTTAATCAGCATTCAATCGCTCTTATTGTCATATACCAACCTTAAACAATATTTACTACCATTTATTAGACAAATCGCAGTCTGGGCCTTTGGATATCCAGGTTAATCGATTCTGAACGTCGACACAAATCAAAAAGAAAAGAATATTAAATACTAAATGCAAATAATTCTAATTTAATAAAAAAATTAAATGGAAATAATGAAAAATAAATTTTAATTAAACTAATTCCTAAATTAGACCATTTCTTAAATTAACCCACCGTGGACTTCTCTTTAATCCGCGCCTTTGGACGGTGGAGGTTCTCAACAGTAAGACTTGCATTTGGCAATCAATAACGATGAACATGCAAAGAGAAAAAAAAAATTATTTAACATTAACAATATATGATCATACAAAATTTAGTAAAACTGTAGCATCAGAAAATCCTAATCTTTGTTGGACAATATCGATGTATGTTTTTAGAGTTTATCGATGAAATTTTGTAATTTACATCCACATGACGAGGCATAAACATAGCTGAAGGTAGAATTTGGATAAAGTATATTACTAGTTGTCAGAATTCTTTTGCTCTTATTGATATTTGCACTTGTTCCCTTTCCAAAAGTAAAATCTCAACCAATCGTTAGCAGATAGTTTTGTCTTTATCTGAACTCCTCATTATAAAGAGTCGCATGCATTCTTAGCAAATTCAATAACATAAAATGAGGTAAAAAGAAGAGATAGAGGTTGCAGTTTTTGTATATATATGTGTCCTAGCAACCAAGCATTGGAAATGAAGCCTTCCCATCCAGCAAAGCCCACAAGTAGCGGTGAACATGGCAGATATATTTGCATCTCAAAGCCATCGAATTGTCTTTGTTGGTTTGGCAGCTCACATGTGAGACGACGATCCTGCTTCAACTCCCATGTGATCAGCTACGCTGGCCATCAATTTTGTATAATATCAACGAGTCTAATTTGACTATGTGATTGTGATACTTTTATTTAATTATTGATTTTACTATTATTGATCTCCATATCAAGTGGATCGGTTTTTTTGATACCCAGCATATCCTGCTGTGCTTGTATTCTCTCTTTGCAAAACAGCTATAGAACTGTCCAACATGTTACATGTCTTACAATCAATACTTGTTACTATCATAAAAGATTTTAATCTGGATCAGGAATTGATGGGTTCATTAACTACTTTAATTTGGAATATCTCACATTACCTTTCTTTGCTAATGGTAGCATTATTTCCAATTGGGTAGCCTACTAAACAGAAAATAGGACAAACATATCTTTCTGTGATGTAGCATTTAGTACTATTGATAAAGTAGACAAGGTTGATCTGTCACCATTTATGGTAGCTACTTATTATTCTATTAGGGCCACATATAAATTTGTCACTGTTGTACAATTATAACACTAACAAGAAAAACAAAAAGGTGGATTTAAGCATTTCAGTTAATGTTGAGTTCATTTAAAAAAAAAAAAAGAAAATCTGTTCAATTTAATTTTATTGGGCCAGGCTCCATTGTAGCAAGTGGCACCTTTTTATGGGCCAAGCCATGCAAGCAGATTTAATTATCCAACCAGCATTAGTTATCCAAAAACAATAAATTTAAACAGTAATAACAGACCAAAACATATGCTGCTACAATTCAAATTTACTAATCAATTGGTGAACCAAAATAAATGAGGTGACAGTCACGGTTTACAGATACAGATATGAAACCCCACAAGAGCTCAAGATGCCCAAAATTGTGTCGTGCGTTGCCGACACAAACATTTGCTATGTACTAGTCACATTTATCAACTGTGTCTAAGTAATAAAAACAGTAGTAGTTTTCTTTTATAGTAGAGGACAAAAGATAATTTAAACACAAGCTGTTTAATTAATAAGATCAAACAAGTTGTTAAACTGAGGGTTAACACACTACACATAATTTTGTATCAACATAAAAATGGATCATCAAGTGAGAGGAAATTATTCATTAATATATTTATTAGGGTCTACAGAGTTCAATCTGAATATTACACAATTGTTAATCGGTTTAAAAGAGTTGATGTGACTTAGATTCAAATGCTAGTAGTTCGCAACCCGAATCAGATAATATGGAAGTTAGATCATATGCTCATGAGTCACACCAAAAATAGCCCTTCTCAGTCCTCAGAGATTATACAAAGAAGACAAACAACAATAAAGGGTTGCAAACGGTTGCAATAGGTGGGTATAAGGATGGGAATGGTTAACATCAAAAGATAAAAAGAACGTGAGGGTGTCTCATATGTTTGTCGATATTTCCACACTTGTCTAACGTTTGGTGAAATGTCCATTATCTTAGTTGGAAGTACTGCACCGTGGATGTAGATAAATATTTCGTTATATAACTCTGTAGCTGCTGTACGTGCCATGCCAGCATGAGTCGTGATATGTTCTTTTATCTTCAGCTCTCAAAGCTTACAAAATCTGGCAGACGTTGATGAATAATGCCCCATTATTGAAGTTATCTATTTTGCCTTATTCCTTCCTAGACTTCTTGATAAAAAGAACAAGTGGGATCCTAACTCAAAAGTACTATAATTTAAAGAATAAGGACTAGGATCCTAATTTGTTGATCTAAACTATGTCCCAGCTTGGCAAGATCTTGAGTCACATTTTTAATGTATAACATTTTGGGGCCAATATTTGTTTATTTTTATCTTATCTTGTAATTAGACTTAAACACTAAGTAAGATCATTCGAAGATAGAAGATATAATTATTTACAACACAAAACTAATAATTAACTAACTAGTCATTTTGAGATGTCAATATTTTGTATATTTGATCATTATACCTTAATCCATCTAACAGTTGAAATATTTTTTATTTTATGCCTCATCGTATGAAGAACAAATCTAATATTTTGAAACTAAATAATCTACACCTAATATTTTTAACTAATTGACTATCTTACATAGTATTATAGTAATAACAATTAAAAGCATCCTTCACAAATGTTTCCATTTGGTTCATTTTTTCTTCTTTTAATAAAATCATTGAGACCTTAAAACACCTAATATCTTACTGGTATGTGTTGAACTCGAATGTTTACAATGGACTGACAAACACTAGAGCAATTTAGCGTTTATGTTAAGTGGTGTTGTGTAGCTCAAGATGTTAAGGTGTTAAGCCATGATATTCTTTCATTGGTGCAACTGGAAGTTTGTACTGTGGACCAAAACCATCGACTATGGAACATTATGGTTGAAAAGCATCATCAAAATGGATTTCTGCAATTGCATAGGAGGGGTTTTTATAAGTTGACAGAATTTTGAAGCACAGGAGCAAATAGAGATAACGGGTCATATTATACATAAGTTTTCTGTAGGGTGACGAGAGTAGATATTAATTATTAAATTTTGATTTAAAGGTCCATAAAGAGTTTGATAAACGAGTCGAGGGAAGTTTCGATAGAGCTTTAAATTGGTGTGGTTTTCATAGAGCCACTTAGGCGATGTTTCTCTTATGTGTTTTTTTTCTCCCTATATTCAATGTTTTTACGGTTGTAGTTTCATTTTTGTGATGGATTATTTGTCCTGAATTTATATGAAATTGTTGTATTGTTTGAAGTTTAGTTGAATGAAAAATTATTCCTCTTAAAACAGTTTAAAGGCCCAGAAAAATCAAAAAATAAAAAAAAAAGTTAATAATTGAAAAGAGATTAATGGCTTCTTAACTACTCATTAACCATAGTATCTAAATCCAAAGATACCGTACAACAAATATAAGTACATAGGTTTCCTATATAAGAGATCACTATCTTCTTTCCATTTTATTTTTTTTTTAATTTATATGAATTATTTGATTAAACTCTATCGGATATAAACCACTCTTCACCTTTTTTTTTCTTTTGAGAGGAATAACTACTCTTTACCTTGTCCAATATAGTAAACATGTCATTCAATAATACTATTTTATCCAAATTTAAGTGCCAAAACGATGTAACATCTTTAGAAGTAGGAGGATTATACTTATCAAAATTTAATTAATTAATTTTAATTGATTAGTTTTCATACTTTTAAGAAGAGTAATATTAGGTTTCTTAAATATTTTATTAAAATTAATGTTTGAATGATATGAAATGTGAGTTATCAAATTTTATAAATTATGAAATAATATGATAATTAATAAGATTCATATATTATATTATTTAAATATAAATTTAGATAAAATATTTAAAAAATCAATTTATAAGAATGTCAATTTATTTTCTATCAAATTTGGGTAAAAAAATATTTCTTTGCCTATATTAAAGTTAAACCACGGTTACAAAGAAAAAGAGTACAAGTCAAGAGATACATCATATTTATTGAATGTTAAAAAGGATATTTATTGAATGTTAAGAAGATATTACCATTAATGAGACAATTTTGACCGCAATCGTCGTACATTAGTAAATGTCAACTTTTTGTCTCGATTTTACATATTTCCTTCAACGGTTTCTCTTTTTCCCTCTTTCATTTTACCTGTATGTTTTTTTTTTTTCCTCTTCTTTTTATAGAATAAAAGATTTAACTATTTTACTTAATTATTAATTTTATTCTTAATAAAAATTTTTGAATTAATTGTAAGGATAATTATTAAAAAATAACTTTAATTGAAGGGTAAAATTAATAATTTGCTAAGATAGCTAAACTCTTTTATAAATTAAAATTGTTAATATATCAACTTTTTAATAATTCCATATATTATTCAATTTGTACACATGAAAATCTTTCGGAAAATTAGGAGACAATTTGAAAGGATGCAACTCGAAGGAATGGGTAAAAAAAAAAAAAAATCTAACATTCATTACTCTATTTGTTAAGGGTACTCAGAAAACAACCCTTCACCCTCGTGTCTCAGACATCACATGAACGATTCATTGTATAATGTTTTTAGGCTACACATCTTCAAATCTTAAAGCTAATCCCCTGCTATTTGAAATTGAATTGCTCGTGGTTGGCTTCTACTTGAACACCTTCAACATTGCGACCAGATACTGATGAAACACACACACACACACACACACAAAAAAGGAACAAATAAATTCTTAACACCCAATATTTGTTTTTAGAAGATTAGTAACTGCTTAACAAGGATGAACTAAATATTTAAAATTATAATATTTTCTCATTTTTCTGTACCACACGCTTCACCAATTTCATTAAATATCCATAATAATTTCAGATTAACAACACCCATTTTCACTTTCTAATTCAATATGAATCCATGGCAGTAAACTTAGTACAATATTAGCCTAGCGGGCAACTCATCGAATTTAGACCATCTCCAAAGTGTAACACCGAATTTTACACCATTTTGATATCAACACTAAATTTTTTCATACCAAATTTTTTTTACTCCAATGTATATAACACCAAATTAGTGTAAACAACATCCTCAAATAATATTCTATACATAATTTTTTAATCAATATATATTAAAGATTTAAACATACATTAAAATATATTCAATATTATACTTATTTTAAATATCTCAATAAAATATTTTAGATGATATAATTTTTTTATAATAATTTAATATATATATTTTTAATTAAAGTAATTTGTAGTTAATAGTAAATTTGGTGTTATGAATAGTGCAACACCAAATTTGGTATTACACTGTTCATTGACACCAAAATATCACTTCAGGACAATAATTTGGTGCTTGGGTTGGAGCATAAAACTGCACCAAAATGGTGCTCAACACTAAATTGGTGTGTTCGTTGGAGATAGCCTTAATAAAACAATTTCCATATTAAATTCAAACAAATCCTTTAAATAAATATTACAATACTTGATAAAAATGATTTTTTTTTAATGATTGAGATCAACTCAATTACTCAGACTATAATTGAGATCAGTAGCAATAAGCGTTATGATACGATATGAGAATTAACTCTCATAATATAAGAGAGACTAACCCACAAAAAATAGGAGGATAGCCTATAGATAGTGGGGATAATACCCACAATAATTTTATGGGATTTGATAAATTCGATTAAGACCAAAATGTGCGGGGCGATTTATATCTATCACTAGACAAGAAGCCAACATGATAAAAAAGAATTCGACCAAAGAATCCTTTGAATTTTGAATGATTGAAGGTGATCATGATCAAAGCATCAAACACGTTTTATTTTATCACAAAAGTAATCAAACAATAAATAATAATATTGAAATCGTCATTGAAGCGCACTTTTACAGCATGAAAGAATGTCGGTAATAAGGTCTCAATCATATTGAAATTAACATATTTGAGATCCACTAACTTGCCATTCTACAAGTGGTCCCTCACTTGACCTATATCACGTTGATCAGTCATAGTCATATCAGCAACCATCATCATACTAGTTCCAGATATCGACAACTACTACTATCTTCCAGCGGCTGTGATTTGATTTTCAAATATAAATATTTGTTTGGTCATTTTACGTATGTACATTATGTTTTCTTTTAGCTTGAACATGTTCCTATGATACGCGGCTGGTACCAGAAAACATTTAAAATTTGTGGCATAGCACAAATTTTAAATGTTGAAATACAACAACATTTCTCATTATAAAAAACCGTATAATTGCAGGGTTAAAAAATTTTGGTTCCTTTTTATCAAATCTAATCAATATTATTAGAATTGTGTGACAACATGAATCATGTATACAAGATGTTTTAGACACCTCACAAAGTTAGTAAATTAACTATTTTTTATAAAGAAAATCAATATTAAGACTGGATAATTATAATACTTTTTTTTTTATAAGATAAGACTTAAAGTTTATTTTTAGGTACATAACTATTCTTATATACTCACAGTAATAATGTTACATTACTACATTTTAAAAAAAAAATAATAATAATAACAAACTTGTTGGCTTTGACTCATGGGGATGAGACAAAAAATTTAAAAAGATGGAAAAGAAGAGGCCTGAAGTTAAAGCCCAACCCAACCATACAAAGTGCAAGTTTACAAACAGGGGAGAAATTGCGCCGTGGTATCAGGAAAATAAACAGTTAAAAAGCTGGCCCACTAAACTCCCATGCATCACGCCGCTGTACATCATCCTCTGCTTCCACGTTTCTACATCAGACGGTCATCGTTCCCTCACTTAAAAGACAGAAGACTTTCTGACTTTCGTTTTCACACCAAACATAACGCTACCCTCAATATTCTTCCACTCTCTGTCTGTATAGTCTACACTTACATGATCTCCGCATATCAATATTCTATTCATTATTTCATTTCCAAAACTTATACAAATTTGAAGTGAAAATAAAAAAAGAAAAAAATACCATATGGTTTCTATATCTTATCTCTGTATCTACATGACTACTACATAGGAAAAAAAATGAAGTACTCAGCTTCTTCTTCTCCTTTTGAAGCTAAACTCCATCAGTACAACAAAAAGGAAGGAACATTTGGCATCATCAACATGGGAAAACTAGCTACCTACTTGTTTTCTTCTCTGGCTTTAACCACCATTTTCAGCTTCTTCATTCTCTATCCTCTAAACCCTTTAAAGTCCTTGCCCAAACGTGACCTTGATCATCAAAAGCTTCCCTTCATCAAACATCAAAAAGGTATACCTATAATGCTCTCGCTCTTTTGTGTTACCTCTTTTTTGTGGCAACGAAGTTTTGTGCTTGTGCATATGTTTTGAGTAGTTTTTTTTTTTTTTTGGGTGTTGCGTTTGTAGAGAAGGAGAATTGCGACTACTTTAAAGGGCATTGGGTTCGAGAAGTTGGAGGATCTCGGTACACAAATTCAAGCTGTGGTACAATTCCCATGTCAAAAAATTGCTTCAGGAATGGAAGAGAAGATAAAGATTTTCTGAATTGGAGATGGAAACCTGAGAAATGTGATCTTCCAAGCTTTAACGGCAAGGCGTTTCTCAGAATTCTTCGAGGCAAAAAGCTTGCATTCATTGGTGACTCAGTTGCTAGGAACCATCTGGAGTCCCTTCTCTGTCTCCTGTCACAGGTCAGTTACAATCGTTACTATTCCTGTTTGTTTGATAGTGTATAGTTTTAACAATATGTTTAATTTCTAACCCAAAAAATAGTTTAGAAAATTAAGACATAATTCAAAAACTTGAATTGCAATAATTATTATATATTTTAACATTCTCTCAAAAATAAATTTACACATCAATTTTTTCTCTAAATTTTTATTAGTATATTATCCACCGTTGTTTAAATTTGTATACTTTTCTTGTGTCAGTTACCCACCGAAATTCGATTCCATTTCTAAGTGTAAAAGCAAGCTAAATTTAGAGAAGATGATAAAACTTTGATTAATTTGAACATTTATATGGGAATTTTGCCCATGTTACCTGTTGCATTTTGCTGTTTTTAGTTGCGTTTTAATACAAAACTCTCTAGTGATTTAAAATCTGAGGCAGTATGATAGTTTAATGAGATGTTTTGTACCTCTGTTTATAGACTTAATTGTAAGTTGTAAATTTGTAATGTTGGTTATCCTACTTTTATATGTGGGTTGTCCTCCCATCCTCGTATGAATCTATCTTCTATTTTTGTGTAGATGGATCTTTTCCATTTAAAAATAATTTTTTAGATTGTACTATAGTGTTTCTATCACGATTGATCTTGGTAATCTTTTAAGTTAGTTTTAATCTTTAGAAAAAAGAAATTGTAGTATTGGTTAGTCAGTTTGTATTACTAAATGACATCAGTATCAATTAATTGTTTAAAAAATCAAGAGAAAATTTCTTAAAAATAAAATTAATAGAAAAATTTTAGAATTTTTTTTAATTATTACAATCCTTAACTTGGATGATGCAAATTAAGTGCGCTTTTTACCATTATTCTATGTTGTTACAACTTATTATAATTTGATTTATGGAGAAACCAGAGGTATGAACGTGCTTTTACTTTTTTGAAAAGGCATGGACGCGTGTGTAGTCATGCTACCGTGGGCATGAAAAGGAAACACAATTATCGTTATTAAAATGTGTGAAAAGCAGTAGTCGACCCAACAATTAAGGCCATCCCAACTCCCGAGTCAAACGTAGATTACAGATTGCACGAGTGATTAGCGCGTGGTCAGTATGATACTTGTCTCAAACTGAGACTATTGATTATTACATTTGACATTAACAATCACCAGAAAGTGTGACCCAAACATGTGGCATTATATTCATTAGAATTCTTTTCTACGGAGGATGATTTGAATATAAAGATTGACAAAAGATTTTACTTACTAGTTTTTTGAAAGACAAAAAGTAGCAAAATTTTCAGATTTTTTTTAATTTAAGTTAAAATCTAAACATAATAAGGCTTAGTGATGCGCAAAGCAAGGTTAATATAGCGGTAAAATGTGCGTCCATCCATCCTGCTATAAGATCATAGGTTCAAGTGTATCATCTACTAATATGTAGATTTCTTTTCTCATTTTTTGTGGATTGGTTTATTCCGTTCTTATAAGTTAATTTTTAGATCGTATCACAATATTTATTACAGTTGGTTCTAATTGTATCTTATACTGATTTCAGTTATCAAAATAAATAAATAAAGCTCATTGATGTATTAAACCCTTTAATAATAAAAATATATGATTAGACAACAATTGAGTACCAAAATGTGTTATTTGTCTTTTACCAACTCTTGAGATGAGGAATTACGATTTTACCTCGAAGGTTCAGTAGACGATAAAAGACCACATTTTGTTAAAATGTGGTTGACCTCACCTAATAATAATAATAATAATTATTATTATTATTATTATTATTATCATCATCATTATTTTACCAGCATCTAATTATTAAGCCCTTGATTAATGATTTATTTTGGCTTCTGTTTTCGTGACGTTAGTTGCATATGAATTTATAAATCATTTGCAGGAGGAAATTCCAATTGATGCATACAAGGATTCCGAAGACCGGTATCGGATTTGGTATTTTCCTAACCATGACTTCACGCTTACAATCCTGTGGTCCAAGTTTCTCGTACATGGAAATGAGAGAATGATCAATGGTTCATCATCAGGCATATTTGACTTGCACCTCGACAAGGTTGATCATAAATGGGCTAGACACCTCCCCATCATTGACTATGCTATCATATCAAATGCACATTGGTTCTTTAGGCCAATCTACCTTCATCAAAATGCCAATGTAATAGGATGTATCTATTGCAAAGATCCTAATGTCACTAAATTCGATGTTATTGAAGCCATTGGGATGTCGTTTCGGGCCGCATTCGAATACATCAACAAATGCGAGAAATGCAACAATTTGGTGACGTTGTTGAGGACATTTTCACCATCTCATTTTGAGAACGGGAGTTGGAATACTGGAGGAAGCTGCAACAAGACAAGTCCTTATTGCGAAGAAGAGACTGACTTGAAAGGCTATGAGTGGGAACTGAGAAGCACCCAAGTGAAAGAAATTGAAAGAGCAAGAAAATTAGAAGGCAAAAAGCAAGGTAAGAAATTTGGTGTTTTGGATGTGACAAGGGCTATGTTGATGAGACCTGATGGCCACCCTGGAGCTTACTGGGGTAACAAATGGATGAAGGGTTACAATGACTGTGTTCATTGGTGCTTGCCTGGTCCTATTGATGTCTGGAATGATTTTTTAATGGCGATTCTCACTAATGGGGCTGGTTTAATATTTTAACATTTAGAAGTAGGGTTCTATACATACATACATACATACATACATATATATGTCTATCTATCTGTCTATCTATCTATCTTTTGACGGGATGTATGTTTCTCTTAGCCATCTTCAATTTTTTTGGGGGCAAACCATATGTATTCTTTTTGTCATAAAATATTAATAAGATGCTAATCATGGAGTTGCAAATAATTAAAAAATGTCATACTTTATGATATAATTTGTTTTGCATCAGTGTGATTTTTTTACAATAGAAAAATGTTGTCAGTCAGTCTTTGTAATAAGTATATCGATATATTACCAAAAAAAATTTATTGGATACATAACATTGAATTTTTACTTGCACGCATTCATTGAACATAATATCTTTGTTATTAATCATAAATAGTTGATTCTTAATATCTTGATTTTCGTTTTAATTATTACCAAATAAAATAAAAATAGTAGAGATATTGCACAATGTAATTACTCGTTTTGGACACCTTACCATAACGATTGCTAGTTTGTCCTGGTCAAGAGATATAGATGGTAGAGAGTGGGACCCGAGATACGTATACCATATAAAAAGTGCATGCTTTGCATGCAATGATGAGATTGCGCCTGTAAATCAGGTTAATACAAAGCGAAGAACATCCGCACAAAATCACTTGCAGTTACTGATTATCATGCATTTTCCCACGTCCAAAAATTATCCGACGGTGGACGCAGCACCGCTCAAAAAAGTAAGTATTAATATGTAATCTCACGAGAAATAACACATATTTGTCCTATTTTCCCAAACGGCTCAATTCAAATCACCGAGTCTAAACAGCTAGCCCTTCGGTTTTTTTTTTTTTTCCTCAATAGAACATTATGTAGTTTTCATTATAATGTACTTGGGTTGTCTTCCAAATGAAGTCTTCTTCACATTATCAAGACAAACTAATACTTCACGGTATCAAAAGAGACAGATGAATGTAGGGAGAGTAGCTCCATTCTTGTTGTCTTCGATAGCAGCCACCACCATTCTCAGCTTCTACCTCTATTTTCCAAACCCTTTTACGGGTATGCCAAGACATGACCTTCAACATAAGCGTCTACCCATCCCAACACACAAAGGTGCTTTTTCAACACATCCCATCTCTCAAGTTTATTTATTTATTTTGTCTTCTCTACTTCTCAATCACTCGTATGATTGATATATAATCGAAATTTTAATCTTCAAATTCTTAGACCATATGACACTTAATCAGTAAAAAGTATTAAAAAAAAATCTTAAATGATTATTTGATTTGTAACGATTGTATAGATATTAGGATCGTGACATGCTTGATTTAATAGTTATAAAATAAAATTAAAAAAAAAAATCATTGTTTGAATGATTGAATTATATTTTTAGAATTCGTTTATTTTACACGGAAAATGATGTTTTGATTTTGCAGATAATGCGATTTTAAAGTGCGATTTGTTTACGGGTCAGTGGATAAGAGACAATAAGGGGTCAAGATATAGCAATTCAGGGTGTTCAACGATTCCAGATTCTAAAAATTGTTTTAAGCACGGAAGAAGGGACAAAGATTTTTTGAACTGGAGGTGGAAGCCAGACGGTTGCGATCTTCCAAGATTTGATTCCAAGACTTTTCTGGATATGGTTCGAGGCAACAAAATGGCTTTCATCGGTGACTCTGTTGCTAAGAACCATATGGATTCTCTTCTTTGTCTGTTGTCTATGGTCAGTCTCCTATATCTTATTTATCTCATTGAAACTTCCTCATTTATGCATTAAATGAATTTGGTCACCATCAATTCCAATTCTAGCTCTACTCATAGAAACGGGGGCAGTGATTTTGTTTTTTTTGTGAATTTAAGAACATGATATAATTTTATTGGGTTAGAAGTTTTGATACAATTAATCACACGGATTACACATAGGTGGATAGAAACACAATTGATATAGATTCTGACTCACGAACACAGGATTGTAGGCTTTGATATCATTAATAATAAGGTAAGATTCAAGTTGACACAAATACTTTTTTTTTTTTTTCATGAGGGAGGAGGATTAAATTTAAATAAAACTGTTAATATCTCGTGTTTTAGGATAATAATAAAACTAAAATCTTTGACTTCTTAGAATTAAGTGAAGTACTCAACTATTCATATTAAGGAGTGTTATGCTTGACACAAATATATGTTAACATGAATTTTCCTCCTAAAACACAGTAAGCTTCTTGACAAATTCCGAAATCATTAGTATGGTGTTGTGTTTTCGATAGGTCAATGTTTCACATTGACATAATGCAAGTTTTGCAGGAGGAAATGCCAAAGGAAGTTTACAGGGATTCTGAAGACCGGAACGTGATATGGCACTTCCCTGATCATGACTTCATGCTCATGATCCTCTGGACCAAATTCCTTGTAGCTGGGGAGGAGAGAGTTATCAATGGTTCCTTATCCGGCACCTACGACTTGCATCTCGACAGGATGGATACCAATTGGACCCCGAACCTCCCTACAATCGACTATGTCATCATCTCAAGTGCACATTGGTTCTTTCGACCAGTTTACATACGTGAAGGTGACAAATTAGTTGGTTGTGTATACTGCAACGAACCTAACGTGACCAAGCTTAACGTGGGTGGTGCAATTGGGATGACCCTCAGGGTGGCACTCGGTTACATCAACGAGTGCAAGGAGTGCAGGAGTATAGTGACATTAGTAAGAACATTCTCACCAGCCCACTTTGAGAATGGAAGTTGGAACACAGGGGGAAGGTGCAATAGAACAAGTCCTTTAGGTAAAGATGAGATAAACTTAAGGGGTAGTGAGTGGGAAATAAGGAACATTCAGGTAGGAGAGGTAGAGAGAGCAAATAAGGTAGCAGAAAAGCATGGGAAGAGCTTTGGGTTTGTGGATGTGACAAAAGCAATGTTGATGAGAGCTGATGGCCACCCAGGAGCTTTCTGGGGCAACAAATGGATGAAGGGTTACAATGACTGTGTTCATTGGTGCTTGCCTGGTCCTATTGATGTCTGGAATGATTTCTTGATGGCTGTTTTAGCAAAGAAGACTGCTTTTGGTTCTTAAGGAGCTGACTGAATTTGTATAAATAATAAAGTAGATATATTTTTCGGGGTCTCAAGTTCTGTTTTGCATGTACATGCCATTCTTCCCTGATGAGAAGATGTGAGTACCAGTAGTTTTACAAATATCAGTAGAACAGGATTGTTTTACCAAATATAATTCATTCTCTCTATTACTAACGAATTGAACATGAACTCCGCCGTACAAATGCACCACTACTTGCTTCTTTGAATTAACAGAAAGACATAAGTGATCATCCTCATATCACATGAATACATGAACTTCTACAGAAGCTTCACTGTTCTTCAAGCTGCAGCTTCATTGAAGAAAAAGTTGCCCGATTGTTATTGTAGTGTATGTAAATCCATATATGTCTAAATGGCAATATTACGTGGAAGAGCTGACAAAAGTTTCTTTCAATTTCCAACCCATGCTTGAACACAACTTAATATCTTAGGCCGCCACAGCTTGGTAAAAACACTACTAATCAAGCCACGTGAACATTATATGAATTTGCATAAGACGTTTCCCTGGGATGTCCACATAATTTGGTACAGACGAACATTAAAACATGGTAAGGGACTTCAGACTGAAAGCCAACACAAAATGTTTGCTACTTAGCCCCAACAGAAAGCATATTTGTAATCATGTTGCAGGACTTAAGCTTGAGATAATTACTCATGCCCATTAACCAACACACAAGTATCCTCTCATCTAAACCTTACCTATAAACTTCTTAAGCTTTGTCACTAATTGTCAGTGTAACCTTGGATGAAAATGATAATAATTCTCAGCCACCCATTATCTTACATGATTGTTGAAAGCTTAATAAAATTGAGGCGAGATTCTTGAGATGCTTCCAAAATCAATCACCAATGAACAGCTAGACATGGAACAACTGATTGATCTGAGCATAAAAGGACATCCCTGATAAATCTAGTAATTGTTTACTCAATTCCACTTAAGTTACTTCTGAAAGATGCTTCCCGGGTAGGTTACTTATCCTATATCCCACTTTCAACAAAGCTTCCATTTAACGAGGAACCAAAATTAAGAAAGGACATTCAGTAGAAGAAAGCTGAGAAACCTAGTAATCACATGTTTGACATCCCATAAAAAACAAAGTTACATTCAGCCAAATTCCAAAATAAAATGTCAATTCTTTCATTCTTTTGAATATTTATAGACAAAGGATTTCAATTACTATTCTTGATCAACCATGCAATTTAGGTTAAGAAAATCAACCATGAATTTCACACCATAGTAGTTAGAAAATACTTTTTCGATTCGTTAATACCATAGAATTACAGCAAACCAATTTCCGTTACAGAAAAAAAGACACACTATACAAAGTTTTATGACATGAATTCGTCAACAATGACAAATCATAATCAATATCATACCGAGGCAGAGCAATACAGTGCACAATGCAGCCAGAAACAAACATCAACATTTTATAAGTAATAATAAGTTCATATTAAAACTGAATACTGAAGACATAAATTCCATCATATGTGGTCAATAATACATATAGATTAAGACACTAATGACTCTTAGGTTGATCACAAATTGGGAGGCATCATTTGCAGTGGACATTTAAATAGTTACCAAAAACACAGTTGAAATTAAAAGTTGCTTAAATAATTCTGCAAACTAGGAACTTACTTTTACACAAGATTAATACCAGCTTACAGAGAAAGTAATGGGCAACGGGAAAATGTGTGAAAACGTACATAAAAAGGAAGATTAAAGTAAAATGAGCACTTAAGACTCTAGGAAAATTCCAGAACATAATATAAGCTACATGTACAAACCACCAAAAATAATAATAATAATAATAATAATAATAAAAAAATAAAAATAACAGAAGAAAATAAAGAAAAGTTCTGGACCTACAAGAAAAAAGGTGACTGTAGAAACAAGAACCATACAACTAAATCACATGAAATTTGGATTATGCTGTAGCATGTAGGGTTACTTATTTAGTTATTTGTAATACCAATCAAATGCAAAAACTCAGCTATTTTGCAAGACCTACAAAAACTGGTGAGACGTACAAAAGTTTAATAAACTCTAGTAAGTGATAACTGATAACATCAAGTTACATTCACATCTAGCAGCAATTCAAGATACTTGCAAGAGGGAGCCACTTAGGATCATACAGTAGGTAAGCTCCCACACGCAAACAAGAAAAGCATGACCTTTGTTTATGTTGTTCACTGAACATCCAAATCCATACAAAAGCTGAACACTGGTCTCCACAAAAGCAAACATATTCTCCCACTAAACGTACCATTGATTGTGCATGTAAAGGTATAATTTCCAAACAAATTTTCAACTTAACCTGAAATCGTGAGGTAAACGAAAAGACAAAGATAGCAACTACTGTTAAAAACCATAATCTGCAATTCTCCTAGTCCTACTATTGCTCTAGATTCCATATCAATTATATAAACTGAACACAGAATGTACCATGATCAACTTATAAAGCTAAAAAAAAAACATCAAATTCAACACATTATATAAGCCCACAAATGAAAAACTCATGCGTCTACAGAGTTACCAAGCACAAAGGAGAATAGCTCGCGAGCAGGCGAATACTCCACCAGCCCAATATCCATTGCATACCCACAAACCGGAAGCTTCAATTCCCTCAAAACACAAAAGGCCTCAGCAATTCTCGTTTTAGGAACTTCTTGAGCAACAGCACAATAAGGAATCCAATTCTCGGCACGATACTCCTCTGCCAAGTCAACCCCTTCTTTCTTGATTGCCTCACACAACATGGACTGGAACTGGAGCAGCGAAACCGAAGGCGTCGGCGAAAGAAACAAGACATTGTTGTCATTGCAAAAGCCCCCGATTGTGGAGAAAGACAAAGGCAGTGGTTCTTGCTTGGAAGCAAAGGTCTTGACTATTGATTCAAGCTTTGCCGGCTCTATAATGGAGCTCGAAAAGAGGGTTATATGGGGACGTGACTCGATTTCGATGAGTTGGGTACTGATTTGTCGGCGAGCCAGCACATTCCATGCTTTCAACACTTGGTTTTCTAGTGCGGGGTCGAAGTAAAGTTCGATTGCATAACCTTGTGACATTGGAATCGAGCAATTAAATGAAAATAATTTTTTTTTTTAAAAAAAAAAGAGCTTTTAAAAACGCAAAAAAAAAAGGAGATCTAAGAATGGATTTAATTAAAAAAAAAAAAAAACCCTAATAGGGATGAAGAGAGATTTAAAAAAAAAAGAGAGAGAGAGAGAGAGAGAAAGAATTGGGAGAAAGGAACAACAACCCAGAAGCTAAAGTTGGAGTATGAGAATACCCAATAAGCCAAAAAAGAAACTTTGAAGAGAAAACTGAAGATGCCCCACGTCGGTTAAAGAAGAAAAGAAGAGAAATTAGAGACGGGAGAGACGAGAAATGAGATCTGAGGTGGGCAATACAAGAAAATAAAGGTGAAAAAGAAGTTGGGGGAGACGGTGAAGTTTCGAAATCAAGACAAGTGAGAAGTGGAGATGGGGAGCATGAAGAAATGTGAAGAGTACGTGTATGCGAGAGATTTTAGAGGGGAAGAAACAATACCATGTGAAAGTAGCAATCTGTAAAGGGACAACCAACAGGGAATAAAGACGAAAACACTAAAGTTTTCGGCTATTGCAGATTACAGATACAGGGAGGGATAGAGAGAGAGAGTCGGGTTCCCCTGAGGCAGCTGAGCAGTGGTTTTACAGTAGAGACATCAAAAATGAGAGACAGCTAGCAATTTATTATTATTATTATTATTTTTTAAATGATTTATTATTATTGTTTTGTTGGGTTAGATTTTTGGTTTGTTTATTACGTGGATAATGTTAAACATGGCTCTGTAGGTCTTGCTGTTATATTATTGGCCATTGGACTTCATTTATCGTGACAAGTGAATTATCAAATTTTCAAATAGGAAAAAAAAATTGGTGATGGTAAGGTTATGATTAAAATTGCTTCTATTTATAAAATAATCATCTATAACTTATGGAATAATCTGTTTAAGATATAAGTAGTTAAGTGTTTGTTTTATAAGTAGATTGGATTGAGGCGTGATGGTTAGATCATCAGCCATCTTCTATTTCTCTTGAGGTGAAGAGTTCTACTTCTACTATATTATGGGCATTTTTCTCTCACTCGTTGTGGGTTGCTCATTCCTCCTTTTAGGAGCTCATTCCCGGATTATACTACAACGTCTTATCATTGTTGGTCTTGGTTATCGACTTCTCCAATGTCGAACGAGGTTTGTTCCTCCTTCGGTGACTTCGGCAACAGAACCAACATTGTCGAAGGAGAAATTGACCTCTTTCGATGATCGACTCCTTCAATGTCCAATAATGGAGAAGGCAATTGCTTCCTTTACCAAAGGAGGACTAGCCTCCTCTGATGACTTCAATAATTGTTGAAGGAGGTATAGTGGTGGCCACCACAGTGGTCGTCGTTGTTATTATTATTTTTACTATTAATTTTTAATTTAATTAATTAGTGTAAAAATTATGAAAATAAAAAAAATTATTAATTTATTTCAAATTTTAAAATTTTCAGTTTTTATGATTTATAAAAAAGTGAGGGTCTTATTGACTTTTGATTGAGAGAGAGAGAAAGTAATATGGAATTTTGAAAGGTTAAACATTAGCTTTTCTAATAATCATATTCCAAACCAACCAACTTCTCAAAAGTTGATTATAAGAGAAGCAAATTATGAAATAATTGAATTATTGGAGGTTTACCAAACACCTTCCCACTCAAAACTTATTAAATAAGTGATTATTTACAAGTAGAAATAACAAATGCACTCTAAGTATAGTAAGATGGATAATCACAACTTTCAATAAAATTGAGATCTTAACTTCAAATTCTCATCCTAAGTAAAAATAATACAATTTCTCTAACTACTTTAAAACAGACATTAGATATTTCAAAAAAAAAAAAAAAAAGACATTAGAAAAGAATAAAAATATCTAAGGATAATAATGAAAAATATTTTCTGATTCAAAAAAAAAAAAAAAAGTTTTTAGCCTAAATTTCAATCACTTTTAAGCTATTTTCATTTCACATAACATTCTACATAGGTCATCATATCACACACAACTCAGAAACTAAGGGGAGTTTATTCAATCATGACTTTGAAATATTTCTATAGATTTTTTTTAATGAATGACCTTGATAGAGTTTCATAAACCTTTAATGACTTTACATATTCATGAAAGACTATCATAGACTTTTATAAACTATTTTTTAAAAGACTTTTATTAACTTTGATAGACTTTTAAAAGAAATTATGAAAGACTTATATAACCTTTCATAGACTTTTATAGATTTTCACGTACTTTTATAGACTAAACTTTCACTAAGTTATAATATAATATACATTTTATAAGTTAATAAAACTATATTTATTATGTTAATAATGATGAAAAAACATGACACATAAAATAAAAGTAAAGTCACCTTAATTGCATAAATTGATAACCAAAAGACATCAAATATTTTAAGTATTTCATTATTCATTTTATGTCTTCTATGAAAAATAAAATATCTAATATCTATTATTATCAATAATCTCAACACTATTCCACATATGAGTAGCTATAGCAACCCTTCATTCATTAACATACTCTCTCTGTTGTTCTTGAGTCTTAAGAAATGAGTTAAAACCATCTTCTTCATTACTAATAATGATAGAGATGATGAAGATTCGTAGATATTAATAAACTTTTATAGATTTTCATTTACTTCTAAAATAAAAATATATTCATTTGACAAGCTTTTGCAAATTATACATTTTTTAAGTTATGTTTCTCATCTCAATGAAAATATTTTCTTTTGACATGGTATAAATAAACCGGTGGAAAGCAACTATTAAAACTAATGTTTTACAAAATTCAAATTGGTTAATTTTATGATATTTTATAAATATCAAAATTGATTACTATACTAATCAAATTATTTAATTAAAAGTAAAATTTAAGAAATTATCCAACAAGTATGTAATAGGAATAAAAGTTGAAAAAAAATCAAATGTATAAACATAATTAAACAATCAAATTTAAAAATTTATTTTTTTAAAAATAAACCTCTAGCTTAAAAATCACCAAATATTATAATTATTTTTTTTTAATTTGAAATAGAGGTTTTTCCTCTTATTTTCTAGTATAAAAAAAAAAGATTTTATTGATTAATTTCATTGATTTTAAAGTAATGAAATTTTTCATTTGTACATTTGTGAGTTATATTTTTATTATTTGTACACATGTTAAACTGTTAACTTATAGCACAATCATTAATAATAGTCGTATTATTTATCATAAGAATAATGAGATGATTTTGATCAATATCCATCTAGACTTTTTTTTGGTACGGTATTTATATAAAGAGTAAAATACACAAAATCTCCCTGAGGTAAACCTTTAAACACGCGAAGTTTAAGTTTAAGTTTTATAACAAGTTAGCCCCCAACAGTTAGTGTCAGTTAGTCCACGTTAGTTTGACGAAGGGTAATTTCGTCAATGTGCAATCAGATGAATGTGAAAGAAAAAATCAAGAAAAAAAAATCGAAGAACAGTACACTATTCTTCTTGATTCATCATTTTCTCATCAAGCACCAAAAGAAAAATTGAAAACCAAAAAAAGGGAAGAACAATTTATTGTGCTTCTTCTTCTTTCATCATCTTCTTTTTTTTCATTCTCATTAACAAACACCAGAAAAAATTAAAAAAGAAAATCTGAAGAACAGTTTTATTCATTTTCATCATCATCAGGATTCATTGTCATGCCCACATCAACACTCAACACATATCAACACCCAACATCAATGCCCAACACAAATCAACACCAAATACAAAAAATCAAAACAAAAACTTGAAGATGAAGAACCCAGATGCTGGGTTCGTCGCTCTGGGTTCGAAACGAACCCAGATCTGGGTTCGTTTCGACCAACCCAGCATCTGGGTTCGAGACGAACCCAGCAGCTGGGTTCGAATCGAACCCAGCAGTCGAACCCAGCTGCTGGGTTAGACGAAACCAGTGCTGGGTTCGTCGCGAACCCAGATCTGGCATTGGGTTCGTTTTGACGAACCCAGATGCTGGGTTCGACGAAACGAACCCAGCTGCTGGGTTCGACGAAACGAACCCAGATGTCTCTGGTTCGTGGAACCCAGATGTCTCTGGTTCGTGGAACCCAGATAAACTTTGGGTTCCACGATGTCTTTGGTTTGTGGAACCCAGATGACGAACCCAGATGTCTCTGGTTCGTGGAACCCAAATGAACTTTGGGTTCCACGAACCCGAATGAACCAAAAAAAAGAAGAAGAAGAAGCGAGAGAATGGTGAAGTAAATAGAGAGAGAGTGAGAAGAAGATGAAGAAGATTTTGGGGGTTTTGATGAGAGAAGCAAGAGAATGGAGAAGGAATTAGAGAGAGAGAGAGTGAGAAGAAGATGAAGAAGATTTTGGGGGTTCTGATGATCGAAGCTTGATACTGATTTCTGATATTGATTTGTTTTTTTTTTTTTTAATTTTTAATTTATTTATCATATTTTAATTTTTAATTTTTAAAATTTTTATTTTAAACTGATAAGGTTATTTATGTACTTTTACCCAATCACATGGTCAAAGTCAGAATTCACGGCGTTTGACCGTTAAACTGGAGGCTAACTTGTTATAAAATCTAAACTTTAACTTCGCGTGTTTAAAGGTTTACCTCAGGGGGGTTTTGTGCATTTTGCTCTTATATAAATATAAATTATAAGATGTTTTCATTTCTTAAATTTATTTTGCTCGAGATCTAACTTCTTAATTTTAATTTAAACTTGAAATCTTCTACAAAATAATAAATTGATGTCCTTTAAAAAAAAGGGGCCTATTAAGATTCGAAAACAAAAACCTAATAATTTGAACATAAAGAAACTTTTAATGTATGCCGCTAAAAGCAATTTACAAACACAATAAAGATGTAATAAACAATAAGTTAATCTCTCTCAAAAAAAAAAAAAACCATATGTTAAAAAAATATGTAATAAACAAGCATGCAAAGTTGTAAAATTGTGGTAATAGCAAGGAAATTCCATCACATCATATCCTGTCTAGTATAGTGCATGTAACCAACTGTACAAAGGGCATTTCACATAGCAATATATATTATGATAAGTCACAAATTATAAAGTCTAAAGAAACATCATAATAAAATAAAATAAAAGGTGCTTAATACACTTATCCAGACTTGCACATAAAATTATCATTTTTTCTACACATAACCAAATTATTCATCGCTGACATAGTCCATGTTGTAATATTGATTAAGGATATACCAACATTTCAATTGAGTATAGGCATCTCTATCTTCTTCAAAGATTGGGATGCTGCCACAGTATTCATTGGTGCAGGAATATATATGAACCTTATTGGACGCCGATGGAAGATAATAGGCACAATTGTTGCGTCCTCCCCATCTGGTTGTGTTGCTTATCCCTATACCCTTCCTATCACCCAAAAATAAAGCCTGGTCACCTAAGTTGTCCACCTTAACCCATGCCATGATTGCAAAGTCTATCTTAAAAATCCGAAGCCGAACTGAGGGCACAAAATCCACTACAAATAGTTGACCGTTTGAAGTCACAAACTTCACGTCACAACACTTGTGAGGAATGCTCCTAAGGTCCAAAATCCTCACATCAGAAGATGTCAAGCTCAATATACCAATCTGAAACTGTCTAGTTATGACAAATATTCTGTCATTAAAGACGACCATGTCCAAGATCCAAGCTTTGCTAACAAAATTGTAAGCACTCCAATGGTGTCTATGAGACGGCGAAACCATGACTTCGAGAGAGAATCACAATGAGGGTGTCTTGATTAGGTCCAGTAGAAGCTAAGATAAATCGATCACTGTAATGCATGCAATAATTAAGGTGAGGCAGACTAGAGAATAGTTGTTGCCCTGTCATGGGGTTTATAAACCATAAATACTTGAAGGGCTCTCCCATGATTATATGTCAATTAGACAACCCGATACAAAATTTGCTAGCAAAATCAGGGTAACTTAGTCTGATATGTATTGCCATTAGATATGTCATAGAGAAGGCAGAATTTTTCATCACGTGATAATATGTAACAAACAAGTGGTGCTAGTGATGTCGAGACCGTCTTATTAGTGGCCAAAAAGAATGATCTCCAATTCTGACAAACTTGACCAAAGCTTAGATAGTCTGGTGTTATCAAATGGTTGGAGATTGTATCAAGAAGTTTGCCTGGAAGGTCTTGCCATGGCCTCTGATTGTTACGATCTGCGCTGTTTCTCTTTTTTCTACTTGTTGGATCGGAACTTGTAGCATTTTCGGCATTGTATTTGTACCTGCTTTAAGTATAAGAATTCGCAGTGCATTTTTGCTGTCAAAATGGGAAAAACTACAGAATGCTCATGAGTTTTTGTTGGACTTTTCATATTTATAAATATTATGGAAGACGGATGCTTTCTACGATAACTAGCAAATTACCTTTTATTCGGTTAAAAAAAAAAAAAAGAAAGAAAAGTAGAGTTGGTTACCCAACGCAAATAATTGTAGCAAATTTTGGCACATGAAGCATTTATAAGGATGCTGGTGGCAAGCATGTTAACAAATTGGATGATTTCATATTTTAATTGAGATAAACAACCAAACACAAGTTATTGATATACAATGTGTTTAGCAAAAAATAATTAAGTTTGATTTTATAAAACATTGTTTGAAATCTCTTAATAAGTTATATAACATTTGCACTTTAAAAAGCAATCATAACCACACAATCATCCTCTTATTTGTAATGACCGTTAGCCACTATGATGACTATTTGTCCACATGACAATATAGAGCAAAGTGTGGTGGAGGTATGTCCTCATTGAACCATAAATAAATGAGCAAGTTGGCGGGTTTGTAGTGATCATTAATCACTATGATGGTTATTTGTCGACGTAGGTTTTTAGTCCTTACCCCTGAAGGGGTATGGTGGAAGTTGATTATCCTTGAACCACAAATAAATAAGCAAAGTGATAGGTTTGAACTTAAAACTTATAGATATTTTGGTTGCAAACCTGATGCTACCAATCATGGGAACGCCACCTTGCTAATTTATTTGTGATTTAAGGATAACATACTTCCATCACACTCACCTTTGCATTCTGCTTTGCACTATTTGAGACTTGTGATTCAAAGAGGGCCAACTTCCATCACACCCTTATGGGAGTAAAGCCAAAATCTCATGTGGATAAATAGCTATTGTAGTGACTAAAGGTTACTACATTATTCATCTTATAAACAAGTCGGAGAAAGTCAAAGAGCAACTACATTTCAAGAAACAATCATAGCTAAACACCATGCTCTTATTATCCATTTTCTAAAGATCTAGATCATCCACATTTATCAAACTAAATAAGCCAAAGAAAATTGAGATACACAAAAAAATATCAAATACATGCCAACGATCACATAATAAAAATAAAACAAGTTGAAATATATACCTCTAACATTTGTTTATTCGTTTAATTCAATACTACAAGTTTACACTCTATAAAAAGATTTTAAAAAATAGTTTGATTGTTCAATTGATTTTTGCTAGCAATTTTGTTAAAAACAATCAACATAAATGAAAATTAAATAGATCATTTTAAACCCAAGTAAGAGATTAAGGCTTCGTTTGGTACAACTTCTCTAAATAGATCCATTAGAAGTAGATATTTTAGAAATAGATCTTTTGGAAATAGATCTTTTAGAAAAAAGTTATTAGTTGTTTGGTTGTCAATTAAAAAAGATCTTTTAAATTGTAGAGTGTTTGGTTAAATTAAGACTCTTCTCTATTGGCCATGAGATAACCCTAATAACCATATGTGAGTTACACTACCATTGATTCATGTGCGCATAAAAGTAGTTATTGCATAAATTAACTTGGATTTAACTTCTAAAAAGGATAAAACCTTAAAAACCATTAAACGAATCTGTGATCAAATGGCTATGCCGAAACTCAAAAGAATTATCATTAAAGTGTAATTCCAAGCAATTCAATAAACATAAGGAGAAACAACGATGCAATGTTTAGTAATCTCACCGCCCACATCCCATCTCCCCCCATCCAATCCCATCACGCCCGCCCCCACCCCCGCCCTGCCAAAAATTAAAAAATATATATATATGGAATACCTGAAATTATTGATAATCGAAATCGTGATTGAAGACGATGATAACTATTATTTACCTTTCTCCCTTCTTTGTATATCTATCTATAAATTAGACTAGGGATAATGACATTTATGTGTACACATGTGTATATACCTAAAGTAACAATAACGTGTCTTACTCTCGTGCGGGCCTCTTCTCCATCTCTATATGGGTGGGTGGGTCTCTTCTATATGTGAGCGGTATCCTGGGTCGCATCATTAATGTTTTTATCCCGATAGGTTCCAATTATCCTTTGGGCTTATCCAAATCATAAAAAACAATAAATAAATAAATAACAATAACATGTCAAAATATTTATTTCTCATTGACTTGTGTTTATTGTTTAACATACGAAATGATTTTCTAAATTAGGGATAGATGCAATTGGTTTGAAAAAGATTCAAAAAGTAATGAAATTACAAATTTACCGATGCATAACTCAAATAAATAGAACTCTCAAGTTATTGTCCTCGATACTTATGTTTATTAAAAATTTGTATATTTAAGTGTGCATAGCATATATTTAAAGATTTTCTTTTAAAAGAATAGTAAATTACAATTTAGTCCATGTATTTTTGCAATTTGTAACTTTTTAAGGCACAAATCAATTTTGATTTTTGTGGTTTTTAAATTTTCATAAACTCATCAATTTGACTCCTTTAATTAAAATTTTAACAATTGACCGTGACAAAGAATATGAAAAGATTATATTATCTTGGCTAATTTTTAAACAATATAAAATTATCGTTTTGCCGTCTAACCTTTGAAATTTAATAATATAACTGTAACTTATCAACCAATAAGAATTCTACAAGTATAATCCAAAAATTAATGTAAAAAATTAAATTATTAAAATCTGATAATAAACTAACACATCATCATTTCATAAATTAAAACATATAAAATTTTTAGATATATAAAATGAGATTAAACATTTTTTAAATTAAAAAAAAAAGTAAATTAAAATCTAAACAAATTAAAATAAAAACTTGAAAAGGAAAAATTTAGAAATAATAATAAAAAAAAAAATTATCTCCATCTAATAAAGTTCTAGATTCACAAATCTACATGGTAGATGATCTTCATTATTGGTCAAAGATCGAATCAAGCAACAATCGTTGCAAGATTTGAAAAACCATATCGTCTTTCGAAGATCTGAGTTTCCAAAACCAAGTTGTCGGACATGATTCGCGATACCCAATTAAATTATAATATCATTGCTGCAACAAATCAAATAGTAAGCTTTGGGTATAACAAAGGCAAAACGTGTTAGCAAAAAATAACCCTTTTAGTAAATCAGCATCTTAATTATAAAAACATCCTATAACAATTATATAAATTTGTAGCTTAGACAGTGCTTCAATGGTAAAAGATATTCTCACCTGTGACCTTGGCAAGGTTATAGGTTCTACACTCATTCCCTATAAAAAATTATGGGTTTTCTCCCCATTTTATGTGTGGATTGCTCCCCACCTCTATGGGTTGTTTCCTCTGATATGAAAACTGTTTTTCAGACCACGCTATCAGTACTGTATCCCATTTGGTTTTGGTTGTTCCTGGACAAATACCAGTAATCATTATATATATATAAGTTTTTTTCTATACTTTTTTTATTTTTATTTTTTAATTTCTTCGCTCGTATATCTTTCAATGAGAAATGTTTCAGTACCTCAGGTGTCAAATTGATGAATTTGATTGATTGATCATTAATTTTTTAAATCAGATATACATGATTATAAAAAACCCATATATATATAATGCCGGAAAAGCATCTTATGGGATCCAAATTCCCTTGGAGTTTTTTTCTAATATTTTTGAAGCATGTGATTGATGGTTGAAAAAGTAAATGTGAAAAACAATCAAATTTCAATTATTCATTGATTATAATATTTATGTGTCATGAGGTTAGATTAAACCAACAAAAAACTCGAATTAAGAAAAGGTTCTGTCGACATCCAAATTCAGTATACTCAAGTTCTTGATCCAATACTGTAAATAAAGTAAAACAAAGGTAAAAACAAAAGAAAGAGAAGAGGAAAAACACTGAATGCAAAGAGATGTTTTATATGGTTTGGCCAAAAAGGATGTTTACGTCCAAGTTTTTGATCCAATACTGTAAATAAAGTAAAACAAAGGTAAAAACAAAAGAAAGAGAAGAGGAAGAACACTGAATGCAAAGAAATGTTTTACATGATTCGGCCCAAAAAGATGTTTACGTTCACGACTATTTCTCTAGTTATTTTGGTAGTCACAATATATTATTGATTGTTATTGTTACGATGAATTTTCAACCCCTATTTATAGTGTTGAGTATTACAATTTGAGTACAATAAGAATAGAAAATAATTATACGTTAATTCTACTTCAAAAACCGATGTTCATCAATTTAGGGATAGATTCCGCTGAAATAGGAGTTTGATTTTACTTCTAATTCTGGTAGATGACTCTTCCTCAATTTATACTGTTGCATTTTTGGAAAAATTCATTTAATGAGCACTTTAAACTACGAGCTGAATCTCGTTCTGGGCGACCTAGAGTTGAGCATAAAACAGCCTTAATCATGATTGACTAGCGACTTGAGAATTGCAGTAGTGAACTGAGAGCTCGTTTTCGCGAGCTGGACATTGGCGAACTGAGCTTTTGTCTATTGAGTCATCTATTAGATCAGTTCGTTGGGTTTTTACCAATCCACTTATGCAACTCCAAATATACCCACAATAAGTTCAAATTTCTTGTGATAATTAACTAATAAATATATAAATATTTCTCTTTAAAAGAGGGATACAGATATCGTAGAGCATAAAGTGCAGAAATATTGGGTCTGTTTAGAAGAAAATTGGAGGAAGAAAAAGGACATGAATCGGTGAGGTCCGCGGGCCCAATAGGCTTCGAAGTCTAGAAAAATACATATTGTGTGTGGTGCAGTAAAATCAGACCACAGCTTAAGATTCAAACTGAAAAGCAGTTCAAAAAAAAAAGATTCAAACTGAAAAGCCTGTAGACCACTTAAAACCCTGACCGCCAAAAATGCCCAAAACCAGAAAGCGCGGTCGCAAACCCGAAACCCCCCTATCCACCAATGTCAACAACACCTCCTCCTCCTCCCCCTCCACCCAAAACGACATCCTCCTTTCAATCCCCACCGACACTTCTTCACCTGTCCGTGGCCTACCCAGAAAACTCACTAAACACCACCCCGACCACACCATCACCGACAACAACACCAACACCAACGACGTGGAGCGGAGCAGACACGCTGACGCTAACGACATAACCAGATTGTCAGCCGGGTGGGACAGCGTGGTAGAGAAAGCTGTTCCGGCGATGGACGCTGTAGTGAAGGTGTTTTGCGTGCACACGGCGCCCAATTTCTCGCTTGCGTGGCAGAGGAAGAGACAGTACAGTTCCAGTAGTAGTGGGTTTATTGTGGGTGGGAGGAGAGTGCTGACTAATGCACATTCCGTGCAGCATCATACCCAAGTCAAGCTTAAAAAGCGCGGCTCCGATGTCAAGTACTTGGCCACCGTTTTGTCTATTGGCACCGAGTGTGATATTGGTATATTCGAAGCATCATGTTCATGTGTTCATTGTAGTTTTGTTTTTAATACATGGCAAGTTGATTGGTAATGCTTTTATATTTTATATTTCATTATGATGCTGATAGAACAAATGATCAGAAATCGGTCATCGAGTTTATTATAAGTGATTTTAATTTAATATATTCATGGATGCATTATTTTTGTTTCGTGGTGATACAGCATTGTTGACTGTTAATGATGATGAGTTCTGGGAAGGAGTTTCGCCTGTGGAGTTTGGAGATTTGCCGGCACTTCAAGATGATGTTAGTGTTGTGGGCTATCCGATTGGGGGTGACACCATCTCTGTGACAAGTGGGGTTGTGTCGCGCATGGAAATACTATCTTATGTTCATGGCTCAACCGAGCTTTTAGGACTTCAGGTTATACTCTCACAGTCTCACATAATTTGGTTTACTATTTTGTTGTTCTTAGTCACGTGGAATTACTGTGAATTTTAGTTTAGTGGAATTGGTTATGGTAACACCTTATTTTTCTTAATACCTCCACTGGGTTTAATCAGTTCCAATTCTATGGTTCAGTTCATTTAGTCAGAGGCAGCTTTGATTGTTTTAGTCATCACTTTTATATATTCTGCATTGATTTGTTGTGCTGATATCTCTTGTTTGTTTATCATAGATAGATGCAGCTATAAATTCTGGGAACTCTGGTGGACCTGCATTTAATGATAAGGGAAAATGTGTGGGTATTGCATTTCAGTCTTTGAAACATGAATATGTAGAGAACATAGGTTATGTGATACCCACGCCTGTCATTATGCACTTTGTTCGAGATTATGAGAAAAATGGGGCATATACAGGTATCTTATTTGTACTATATCCTTGTGTTTAAGTTCCCCCAGTGTTTCTTTTCACTCTTGTCCTCATTTACTTCTGTTCATTATTTATTAGTTATTTGTTTTCCCATGGCAAGTCTTTGAGAACCATTATTCTTTCTGTGCATAAATGCCTTTCATCAATGTGTTAGGGTTCCCTATTCTTGGAGTTGAGTGGCAGAAGATGGAAAATTCTGATTTGCGCATGTCAGTTGGGATGAAAGCTGATCAAAAGGGTGTTCGTATAAGAAGAATTGAGCCAGCAGCTCCAGAATTCCGTGTTCTGAGGCCTTCTGATATCATCCTTAGCTTTGATGGTGTTGACATTGCTAATGATGGAACAGGTGAATTTCACTTTCTTTTTCATTGTTAAGAAGACATCTTTCCATTTTGTTCTTACTTAAAAAGTTCCAGATGTCACAATTTTTGGTTGACAGCTATCGCTACTTGCTTGTCTTATCGTATGTTCTATCTTAGAGTATTCTTTTATAATTGGAAGTTTTTGTATTTCATGACTAAGCTGTGGGGTATTTTTAAAGATTTCTAGTTCTTTTGCAGTTTCTTTGGATTTGACTTCTCTGTTGCTCTCCCTTGTTTTGAAATGTATTATTTTTATTGACTCGTAAATTAACAAATTTGGTTATGCAACTTATGCTCAATTTTATATCAGAGTTACCAGCATGAAGCTGTCAAATTTGATTCCTAAATAGTTATGTGGTTGGAGTTAAGAGTAAATAATTGGTGTAATGTTGTAGACAAATGTTGTGCAACTGCACAAAATTATTTGACATGAAGAATTTGGGAGGACGCATGTAAGATAGGGAATGATTTAATGGAACTGGAAGGGGAAACTGGGACTAGCTCCTTGACTTGCAACATAAGAGCTGGTAATGGTGATGATAGTCATATGATGATATCGTCATGATAGAACTATTCTGCAGTTTCTTTATCATGAATGCATTGTAGAAAAGAGTTCATAGTTGTTGTATTCAAATTAAGAAGCTAGTTAGTGAGCTCCTGAACTCAGTTTAATAGATGTATTTAGATGAAGCTCAGCAGTTGATGTGGAGCGAATTGTAAGTTTGAAAGGTGATAAATGTGGGAGATTAGCTGTTGTGTAAAGAAATGTAGGAGAGGCACTCACCTAGGCAAGGGATGTGTGTGCCTTAAGGACCCCTGTGGCAACATGACTTAACTCCACCATGCTAACGTGCTCAGCACTTAAGCAAAAGCCTAACTGAAGTACACATTTATATCATTTATTATCCAATGGCTTTTGCTTCTAAAACCTGGATCTTTGGTGGTATATTTTTAACTAAAAAGTGACATTTGACTCCTAAGTCCTAATGACATGCACATGAATTGGAGTTTGGCTGTAGCACTGGCAGTGCAGCAAAGGTGAGAATGGTGACACTCACATGTTCTCCCTAAGACCTGAGTCAAGTTCAAGGTAATTAACTTTATTACAATTTGCACCTACATGAGCCACTTCCCTGAAGTGTTAGGTATTCGCTGCAAGGGTCCAACTGAAATTCGCATGTTCTTGCTTCTAATTAAATCAGTTGGCTTTTGTTTGAGAAGCCTGGTTGGTGATGTCAAGGCCTTGTGTAAGGATGCTGGTGTTATTAGGTGCTAAGCTATTTCCAAAAATGAAAATCGCTTAGCACACAAGCTGGCAACCTTAGCCTTATCTTCAGTTGGGGATCTTGTCTCAGCGAGTGTTTCTTGTATCTTTCCAGGGGCTCTTGTTTTTTGAGGGTCTGTTGCAATGAATTTATTTTACTTCCAAAAAAAAAAAAAAAAATCAGTTGGCTTTTGTTTGAGAAGCCTGATCCTGCAAGGCATATATTTTTGGATTGAGAATGAACATTGGAGCTCTCTGTTATTTACTTATGGGAGTTAATTAAGAAAGTTATATTATGTCACTCATAAAGTCTTTTTTGTTTGTTAAGATTGTAAATATGTTTATGTGTGAATTTTTCTAATATTTTTTTCATCTTAATTTTAGTACCATTTAGGCATGGGGAGCGCATGGGTTTTAGTTACCTTGTTACTCAGAAGTATACTGGAGATAATGCTGTGGTAAAAATTCTCCGCAATTCTGAGATTCTTGAATTCAACATAAAACTTGCGACTCTTAAGCGGCTCATCCCAGCTCACATCAACAGCCGCCCTCCTTCTTATTACATCATCGCTGGATTTGTCTTCACAGCTGTAACTGTTCCGTATCTGCGTGCAGAGGTGTGCATCTAACTTTATTACATAATGATCTCTCTCTCTCTCTCTCTCTCTATGTGCGCATGCGCATGTGTGCATGTGTGATTCTGGAGGGATTTGGCTATAAATGCACGTGTTCTTTCTTTATTTCTTTCTTTTGCCCTTTCTTTCTTGTTGATTTCTGATTGGCTTGACAAGTTGGTCTGGGTTGTTCTTAAGCATGTGGATACTGATCTTTATTGTCTTTGTTGTTCGTTTTGTAAATCCAATTGATCTGTTAATTTAATGATAAAGTACGGAAAGTAGCTTGTGTAGACCAAAACTATATGGTTGTGCAGCTTGTGCTTATTATATATATGTTATGTTAAATAAGAAACGTATATATGTTATGGTAAAACGCTATATAAAAATTACTTAAAAAAAAAAAAAATGCTATATAAAAAACTTTAGAATATTTTCTCACTCTATTCTTCATTAAGTAGGTTTTAGGTATTCTCCATGTGGTTGAATTATGGTTTTAAGTAAATTGTGAAGAACGAAAGTTAGATTTTTAATTTGATTTCCTTTTAGCCTCACTTATTTGATTGGCCTTGCCATTCAATGTGTCAGAACCGGTGGCATGCATGATCCCACTACTTATATATGTGGTACTGGAGTTGTGTGCTCTTGCCACACTCAAGTTTAGGGTATCCCGAAGGACACAGAAATGAGTTTAGATGTTGCACCAGCTCAATTTTTTTTGTACTGTTTAATATACGTGTGGATTAAAGCTAAGTAATTAGCTTCTTCTTCTTCTTCTTCTTCTTCTTCTTCTTATTATTATTATTATTTGAGGAATTTGAACTGTGTTAATACTTAGATTGCTGTTACAAACATGCCAAGCACAGTGTTCGTTTTATTTTCTTTTATCTTGCCCAATAGTCTGTCTACAAAATGGTTTACATTGGCATCGCTAGATCTGATTTTTGCTTGCATTCAATTCAGTATGGGAAGGATTATGAATTTGATGCTCCAGCCAAATTGTTGGACAAGCATTTTCATGCAATGGCAGAATCTGCAGATGAACAAGTTGTTGTCGTTTCTCAGGTTCTTTATTCCGCTTTCACACTCCTAATCCTTTTTCTTTATTTTCCCCCATGTTAGTGTAAGGTTTTGTGAATTTGTCAAACGTTTTAATAATAATGTTTGCATTACAAAATGATTATAAGATGTTTCTTGTAGAACATAAAACATCTGGAATTTGTACCAGGTGCTTGTGGCTGACATTAATATTGGATATGAGGATATTGTCAATACTCAGGTCAGGAATCATGTGATGCAGCACAGTTGGATAATGCAATTTGCTGAAACAAATACATTAAAGTTCACATGTTGAATATCTTCTATGTTTGCTTCTTAGGTTCTTGCTTTCAATGGTAAGCCTGTGAGAAACCTGAAGAATCTGGCTGAGATGGTGGAGAGTTGTGAAGATGAATATTTAAAGTTCGATCTAGAATACCAACAGGTTCTCTCACAGACTCTCTTCTCTCTCTCTCTTTGTCTCAATATTTAGTATTACACTGATTTTGAACTCAATGGACAGATAGTGGTTCTACAGACTAAGACTGCCAAGGCGGCTACTTTTGATATCCTGGCAACTCATTGTATACCTTCTGCTATGTCTGATGATCTCAAGACCTGAGTGAAGATTGAAGGGAAAATAGAAGTTTACACCTTTACTGGCGATGCTGGTAATTCAGATTTTGCATGTTTCCCCCATGAACTAGGTATACTAATACATCAAAAATTAACAATACAGCAGAGCTTTTGCCTTAAAAAAAAAACTATGGAACCTGGTAGTTAGAGATCTACTGTAGTTCCTATAATGCTTATACCTGCTGACTCAGTTGTAGACTTATAGTTATGGAGTTGAGAGGTTTAATGACCTAGTAACAGTTGAGTTTAATGACCTAGTATCTAAGGATAGTTGGTTTGGTTAGACCTAGAGCATTTTCCAATAATTAATTTTGTAATACGTTGTACTTCAGGGAAGATGATGTCAGACAGTCAGAGACATGAAACATGATCCTGTAATATTGTTATTGATAAATTCTCATGAGAAAATTAGAATGTCAATTCGCTAATAATCACAGTTTGTGAATGCTCTATTTATTTCATCTGTGTTTCGGGGAAGGACCCAAAAATGTTGGCATCAAGAGCTCAGATCAGATAATAACATCACAAACAAATAAATAAACAAAACAAAATAAAACCTTAATCATTTTGGGTGCTGGGCATGTACCAAGTATTGACATTGAGTTGCAGGGTTACTGCTGCTCATTTTTAGTGAGTAGGAAACACTTAAACGAGCAGCAATTTCTTGCAGGTTGCAGCATTTCTGTTCTTTGCTTTCATTCGCTCTCTCTTGTACCTCCCTTTCTGAACTTTATTATTTGTTTCATGGAAATGAACAAATCTTTGAAACCCATAAAAGGCTGAAAATTTGTGTTGACTTACAATTCTCTAGCAGAAGGTATTAAGTATGAACATAGAAATCTGAGACTTACTCATTCTCTCATTCTAAATGGATCATTTTATATTTAGTGAAATTGTGAAAATGAGATAATATACCTTAGGTCTGCTTTATCTACATTTGAGCTGTGATTTCAAGCCAAAGCAGGGGCGCACCCCCTATCTATTCACCTTTTTCATTCATGTGCATCTGATTTCGCCGTACACAGATTCGTTTTTCTGGCTTCGCGACAAAAGCGCTTTCTGTGCAGGTAGTGAGTCCAGGCCACAATCAACTCTATAATTTTCAGCTCTCTCTTCTTTTGCTTTTCCCCACATGAGAGTGTAAAACCCCAGCGATATCATTATTGCTCCTATGGCACTGCATAAATATTGCAAGAGAAGGATTAACACCTTTTGAGGGTGAGCAAAGCATGCATTAGCTAGTGGTAGAGATCTCTTAGAGATTTATACCTTCCAATATAAAGCATGTCACCAAGAAACATGACACCCATGGCAACTGCAAGGGCAATTGAGAAGGGTTTAAACATTGCTAGGTACACTGGCCCCTTTATTCGCAGTGCCCATGAATGAATTGCATTGTTAATGACTGAACTAAACAATCCCTACACCCAAAAACACACATTAAGAGATTACAATTACTACATGGATCTTCGATCAATAAGGCAAATGTTCGTTTTGTGGGTTCTATTAACCTATATCTTATAAAGTACATGTTGAGGATGACTCTTGCAATCAACAATTTGACATAAAGGGATTGTATATTTGTATATTCAACATCTAATTATCAATTATCAGTTACCACTACATCTATTTACCCAGCATTTACATGAAGCGTATGTGTTTCACATACATTAAAATAAGATTTGTAGAAGATTCTTACAGAGCAGAGAATGGATGCCAATGCTATATCTGGTCTTAGTCTCCAGGTACTTGAATTCCTTTCTGTAAGCAATCCTATAATGGCAGTCATGAAGCACACACACAAGTTGTAAAAGAAGACTACAGTTAGCTCTGCCGGGTACGTCTCCATTATTTTTGCCTGTGAAGATCTTACTGAGTTAAAATTTAATTCTTCAAGTTCCATTAGATACCACACATTTAAATACAAAATGAAAGATATACTCAAAGGTGGTATACCAACAGTATGTACCAAAGTGGCAGGAGAATATTTTGAGCTGTGAGTAAAATTCCGCCAGTCACCCAATGATTGGAGTCTGATGAGTGCAGATGTTGATTAAGTGAAATGGATGGTGACGATGAAAGTATGATGATGGGAGGGCCCCTGAAGAGAGTTACTATAGATGCACCAACTATTGATACAATGGTACCCAACACTTTAGCCTGACTGCTTGCTTTTGTGAAAGAAAACTTCTCCATCCTAATTTTGATGCCAAAACAGAAGAAGGGGATTTTGTAATTGCATTAAATTCTAGGCTTTCAAATAAAATTAATAGTATAAGATTTATTGATTATATGGTATAGATAGATTTCTTTTATCATTCCGTTTGTGAAGATATGTGAATTGAGAGTTTTGTAATGTCTAACTTCCAAAACGCCTTTGATTGTGATGTATATGTCTTGTGTTAGATTTGGGGAATTACATTTCTAGTCTATGAGGAGAAAGGACTCAACAAACTAATTGATGTTCTAATGTTTATAGCTGTTAATGTTTTCTTTAGCGACTAGACACATAGGATTGGTGTAACAAATTTCAGACATTAATGACATAATCCTAAATTTCTAATGTTTTTAACATTTTTAATATCCGAAAGTGCCTTAGGCATACATAGAAATCCTCTGGTCCAAGAGAAGAGGCACTGAGCAGGGTATCCCAGCAAACCACAGAATAAAAGATAAATGCTAATAGATATTCAGTTTTTTTTAAATGGAAACTTGCTCTGGAATTCTGACAATGGAGATAGACAAGCATAATACTTTTAAATTCGTACATAATACTTGACTGCATGTTACATGTTATAAATTACGCAATAGAAACACAATTGGAGACAGACAAGCAAGTTAGGATATTGACAGATGCTCTGAATTTGCAATCAACAAGTAAACAAAGTGAAGAGAAGGAAACCTGAAAATAATGGCTAGAATGAAGGTAAATGCTGGTGTGAGGTTGCTCATAGCTGAAGCTAGTGTTGGAGAGCTGTAATTGATGCCTTTGTAAGCTAATATCTGTGATGAACCCCTGCTAGTCCCATGTCCACTAAACTATGTTACTATTGACAGAAACAACAAAAATAAATATTATCTGCTTCATGATTTATTGACAAACTATTCATTCAGATGAGTTGGAATTGAAGACTTACCCTACGAGACCAAGAAGGCCAATTTCACATAGAATTGACAAGGTGAGAGGAGGAAGCACTGTTGATCTGCATAGAGATATAAAAATTATATATATTAAAATCCATTGTTTGGTTAAAGATGAGATTAATGATGGTGAGGAGATTATTAAAGAAGACCTGAGAGACAAGAAAGGAGCAGGAAGAAGAATGAGAGAAGCAACAGCATAATCATAGAACATAAATACATGATAACTCATGCCCCTCAAAGTGGCTGCTTTGTACAGTGTGTTTATCCCCACGATTGCACATTCCATTGCCACCAACGCCGTAAATGGCACCACTTCCCTCTTCAACAAACCTCCTCCTGCCATCTCCTCTCTCTCTCTCTCTCTCTGTTGGTGGACTTGGTTGACTTGTAGTGGACCATCATTTATGTTCTCATGAAATTAATTAATTATTATGTGTCTTTCATGTGGGGCCTTTTAACACGTAAACTGGAAAGGGCCATTATTATTGTTATTATTTTTGAAGAATTGAAAGGGCCAATGGGCCATTATTATTAGGATAAAGAGGAGGTGGATGTGAGAGAATCTCAATGGTGCAAAAGTAAAACCAGTCTCATAATTTCCCGTCACAGCAAAAATAAAGGGATAAATCTAATTTTCCCCTTATAATTTGATATAATAATAAAAAAACCTTACAGACTTATAAAATCGTTAAGAACCCCCCTATAGTTAATATAAGTATCCAAAACAGCCCTTATCATTTATAAAAATGTCCAAAAAACTCCCTACCATCAACTAGAATGTTAAAAATTAATGTTTGACCGTTAGTTAGAAAGTAGGACTGGGCACAAAAACATGGAACCGATCCGAACACCTTGATCCGATCTGATCGATGAGTGTTCGAATCGGATCACATGTTCAAAGGTAAGGTGTTCGGATCCTCACCTGTGAAAACACCATGTTTCACGGATTGGATCGGATTGGGGTATCCAAAACCGATCCAATCCGTGAACCCGTGAACAGTGGTACATACGTAATTTCATATGCCCCTATATAAAGTCCACTTAAGCTAACCCTAACATCCATCTCTCACTCCCTCTCACTCTCATCTCAGCAGCTTGGTAAGTCTATTTGCAGTTTTAGCTTGATATTTACATGATTGGGTGTTAGTGTTTTAATGATTTCTATGCTTGTTTGTTGTGTTCTGTTGTTGAGTTACATATTTCACTTGCTGATTATATATATATATATTATTGTTGCTGTGAATAGATGAGGAAAAGTATAAAGAGTGGTGAGAAGCTTGAATTTGATATTGATTATGTTAGTTTGATTGGAAAAAGTTAAAATCTTGGAGTGACAAAAAAAATAGAGAAGAAGATGAAGAATGAAAGTAGTCGTAGACTTAAGTCAAATTGTTAGGAGCATTTTGAGTTGTTCGAAACTAAGAAATGTAGAAGAAGGTCTTGGTGTATACATTGAAATTGAAAGCAGGTGTTCAAACATGGAATCCGATCCGCAGATTGGGTGTTCAGATCGGATCAGTTCCTTTCCCTTGATGGATCATGTTCGGATCCAAAAATGACGATCCATAAATTTACCATGTTCGGATCGGATCCAGTCGGAATCGATCCGAACATGATGTTGCCCACCCCTATTAGAAAGTATAAAACCGTCAATTCATTATAAAATAAATTAAAAAATTTTAAACAAATAGATAAATGCCACGTGTATGATAAAAATTATTTTTTAAATAAATAATAGGAAAAAATTCATTTTGGTCCTTAATTTTTTAGAAATTGACAATTTTTTAAATATCTTTAAGATAATATATCAAACATCCTTAAATTTATAAAAAATTCATCATTTTAGTCCATACCGTTAGTCAACCGTTGGTCAAATTGATGGTAAGAAAGTTAAAATGGTAATATTGCATTAAAATTTTGAAAAATTTCATTTTGGTCCCTAATTTTTTAGAAATTGACAATTTTTTAAATATCTTTAAGATAATATACCAAACATCCCTAAATTTATAAAAAATTCATCATTTTAGTCCCGACTGTTAGTCAACCGTTTATCAAATTGACAGTAAGAAGGTTAAAATGGTAATATTGTATTAAAATTTCTCAAGGTAACACGTATGTGGTATAAAAAAATTGAGATATTTGAGAAGAATATTAAAGGTAAAAAATTGGAGTCATATTTGAATTTTTTGTACAACTGTGGGTTGATAATATTTGAGGTAAAAAATTGGAGCACAAAATTTGGGAGATAAAAAAATGGACAAACAAATTATAAAAAACAAATTGGAATATTTTGGCAACAAAATTGCAGTCACCAATAAGCAATAACAATCCCTTTTAAACCAATTTTCTTGTTACTGTTGTTACCATAAAAAAAATTAATATTAAATTGTTATTATTTTGGTTTTATATGTTAAGGGCAAAAGTGTATTTTCCTTACTCATCAAAACCTATCAAATCCGATGCAACAAGCAATTCATTCACTCAACATGTAGAATCCAAAAAAAATTAATAAAAAATTATAACGGTATTTTGATCTTTTAAATTCTAATTTATTTTTATATGGAATGATATAATGGTCTTTCCAAATATCTTATATTTTAATGCATCATGGGTAAAAAGGTACTTCCAACAAAGTAGGGGTAGTTTGGTCTTTTTACGTTTTTTGTTAACGTTAACTGTTAAAAAACTAGTCAACAAGATTAAAATGATGAATTTTTAACAAATTTAGGGATGTTTGATATATTATATTAAAGATATTTAAAAAATTATCAATTTCTAAAAAATTAGGGATCAAAATGAAATTTTTTTGAAATTTTAATGCAAGATTACAATTTTAACCTTCTTACCGTCAATTTGACAAACGGTTGACTAATAGTAGGGACTAAAATGATGAATTTTTTTATAAATTTAGGGATGTTTGGTATATTATCTTAAAGATATTTAAAAAATTGTCAATTTCTAAAAAATTAAGGACGAAAATGAATTTTTTCCTAAATAATAATTAAAAAATATATTTTTTAAAATAATTCCACCACATAATTAAAACAAATAAAAAATAAAAAAAAAATTCATTCCTTCAACCACACTTCTCTCTCTCCTTTCTCTCTCTACTTCTTTGATATCTTCTTCTTCATCTTTTGTTCTCCTTTCTTCTCTTTCTCTTCTTCTTCTTCTTCTCAAACGCCATCTGGGTTCGAAATTGAATCGAGATGTTCACAACTGGGTTTGATCACCTAGATGTTCGCATCTAGGTTCGATTAAACCCAAATGCGAACGAAATTAAAACCAATCTCATAATTTCCTGTCATAGCAAAATTAATAATGTTAACTTATCCTACTTGGCACTTTCTATGTTCCCTTTTACTTAAAAATGATTTTGTTTGGTAGTATGTATTTGACATGTTGGAGCATCAAGTTTCATCAGTTAACTTATTTAATATATATATATATATATATATATATTCATGTTTTTTACAACATTATATGTTAACGTCCAAATGTAGTTTGATGAAAAAAAAATCATTCAGTCTTACAAATTTGAATCGTCTTCATAAATAAATCTCGAAAAAAGAAAAAAAATTATATACTAAGATTCACATATTGGCGTGCGTAAATTGTTCCCTTCTATATTCTTTGAGTATGTTTACTAGTAGAGGATTATTAAAAGGGTAAGGAAATTTAATTCCTACTTATAAAAAAATGTTCAACTATAATATTTAACACTTTAGGTTATTATACGTTAACACACCTTTTTATGTGTAATGTGAACATGTAACAAATGATGAATATGTGCTAAACGTATTCTTGTATTTACTAAAAATTATTGAGAATCAAATTATATAAACCATATAAAAATAATGAAAGAGAACTTAATTTGGTCTTTCCACCCAATGAATTAAGTTTCCTTTCCTTGATTTCCATTTTTACAGAATTTGATTTCTTTTGATTTTATTCTCGATTATTGAAGGTGTCTTCTTAATGTGTAAACCTTCTTTATTCTCAAGCTTGTTCACTTTGGCTTGTACTCTTTTTCCTCTGTTAAATTTTTTGAATGAACAAATCTCTTGGAACTCTTCCTAAATACCTGAAAAATTGTGTAACTTGCAATTCTCTAGTAAAAGGTATTAGGTAGACAACATAGAAATCTCAGACTCATTCACTGATTCTAAATGGATCATAGTTATCATTATATATTAACAGGTAACATCCTTGGTTTGATTTTAATGTGGAAGATTAAGCTACTCGCTTGAGGCATGACCTCTGGCCTGTCAGAATTGGTGCCTCTGAAAGACGTGGACCATGACAAGTCAAAGAGATGCAATTCATAGCACCAATAATGCCTTTAGGTCTGCCTTATATACATTTGAGCTGTGATTTCAAACCAAAGCAGGCGTCGAGCATCTCCTATCTGTTCTCCTTTTTCATTCATTTGCATCTACTGTCGCTCTACACTAATTCGTTTTTCCTGCTTTGCAACAAAGGGACTTTCTGTGCATCTGGTGATTCCAATCCACCATCAACTCTATAATCTTCAGCCATCTCTTCTTTCGCTTTTCCCCACATGACAGTGTAAAAACCCAAAGAAATTATTGTTGCTCCAACAACACTGCATAAACATCGCAAGAGAAGGATCAAAACCTTTTGAGACTCAGCTTTGGTAATCAAAAGCAGGCATTAGCCGGTGGCCAAGTACAAAGATGGTAGAGATCATCTAGAGATTTATACCTTCCAAGATGGAGTGTGTCACCAAGCAACATGACACCCATGGCAACTGCAATGGCAATGGACAAGGGTTTGAACATTGCTACATACACAGGACCCCTTACGTGCAATGCCCATTTATGAACTGCATTGTTCACGAATGAACTAAACAGTCCCTAAACACAAAAAACACCCACATTAAGAGATTACAACTACTATGTGGCTCTTCGTTCGACCAGGTAATGGTTCTCTACTAGTACCTTCGTCTTAAAGAATAAATGTTGAGGATGACTCTTACCGTCAACAACTTACCTAAAGAGATATATTAACTTATCTTCAGCATTTAATTACAACATTTGCAACAAATCTCGGTGGAAGCTTAAGTCATAATTTAAAGTGAAGTTTTTGGAAGATTCTTACACAGCAGAGAATGGATGCTAATGCCTTATCTGGTCTTAGTCTCCAGGCACTTAAATCCCTTTCTGTAAATAACCCTATAATGGCAGACATGAAACACACACATAAGTTGTAGATGAAGACTACGGTTAGTTCTGCCGGGTACTCCTCCATCATTTGTGCCTGTAAAGATATTATTAAGTTAAAATTTAATGCTTCAAGTTCAATTAGATAGCACACATTTGAATACAAAATGAAAAATGGATTCAGAGATAAAGTATACCAATAGTATGTACCATAGTGGCACCAAAATGTACTGAGCCGTAGGAAAAGTCCACCTATGACCCAGTTATTTGAGTTTGATGAGAGCAGAGGTTGATCAAGGAAAATGGATGGTGATCATGAAAGTATGATGATGGGTGGGCCCTTGCAGAGAGTTACTACAAATGCACCAACTATTGATACAATGGTAGTCAACACTTTAGCCTGACTGCTTGCTTTTGTGATAGAAAACTTCTCCATCCTAATTTTGATGCCAACACAAGAATACAGTTTTTGAACAAAAAAAGAGTAATAATAATAAAAGAAAAAACAAAGAGAATGACAAAATAAATAGATTGAATGTTACAAGTTGTTAATTTAAGTTGAAATTTTAAAGTGATATAACCTCATTTTACATTCTATGAACGTCCTTGATACAAGGAAAAAAAAAAAAACAGTCAGGTATTAGTCAGGGTGTCCAGCAACGTAGCAAACCACAAAGAGAAAAGATAATGCTAATAGATTTTCGCTTAACTTTTAAAGAAAAACTCTCCATGGAAAACTAAAAGACGTATAAATATCTAAAGTGATGTAAACTTTAGGGTTAAAACAAACAAGTGAAAAATACTATGTAGAGAATTTTAGAAATGTAAAGAAAGAAGAGACTATGTATAAGTGTAGAGAGAAAAGATTACGGAAGAGTGTAGAGAGAGTAATTTTTATTCATGAAAAGTGAGATATAATTTACATAAGGTTAATGTCTATTTATCGACAAACGTTGTTTTTTATCAATCAATCAAATCTTTTCAACACAATATAACTAATTAAATACTACATATAACTTATAAGTATGGATTTGACAACTTGATAAATTAATCATTATATAAATAATCAACTTGATAATTAATTATCGTAAATTAAATTGATAATAACTTATCATATAGTAAATTAATAACTTACTAAATTAAATTAGTAAGTAATCAACTTGATAATTTTATAAAGTAAATTTGAAATTTGCTTCTTCTATGAAATTGAATGGTCATATTCACAGCATAGAGACTAGTGTACCGCAACAAGACAATAATATAGTTCAAAAAAAAAAAAAAAAAAAGAACAAGACAATAATATCCAGTCGTATAAAGCATCTTTTTAGAAAACCTAAGAAGTACGATGGTCATTTTGACTATTAAAAATCTATGCATGAAAGGAATGTTATACTTGTGTTGTGTGGTGGGGAGAGAAGCAAGCAGACAAGAGAAGCAAATTAAAACCACACTCGAAAAAAGACAAGCTGCTTACCACATTGACGGATGATTGTCCTCTAGTCATTTATCAGAAGATAAAACAAAGCGAACCTGAAATGATGGCAAGAATAAAGGTCAATGCTGGTGTGAGGTTGCTCATAGCTGAAGCTAGTGTTGGAGAGCTGTAATTGATGCCATTAAAACCCACAATCTGTGACGCACCCCTGCTCCCATATCCACTAAACTATGTTATTATTGACTCAAATAACAAAAACGAGTAATACGCACCTGATATTTTCTAACTAACTATTCATTGGAATTGAAGACCTACCCTATTAGACCAAGAAGGCCAATTTTATATAGAATTGACAAGGTGAGAGGAGGAAGCACTCTTGATTTGCATACAGATAACGACATAGAACATTAAAAATCATTGTTTCTGAATTTCTGTATATATTGTTTGGTAAAAGATGAAATCATTGTTTCTGAATTTCTGTATATATTATTATTATTATTATTATTATATAAATGATTTGAAATGCCGTTGCCCATTTCAATGGCAGATAGACACTAAGGTCATCTACTAATTTTCTAGATTTCCTGTGTTCATGCGGTGGTAATTTAATTTTGGACGACTTCGATGTAATCATAACCATATTCCTCATTTTCTATTCATTTCCTATCATTGATAAATGAAATAATAAGTCCTGTGGACAATGTTAAGATACAGAAATGCATATGAAAAGAGACATTTCTAATGATTATGTTAAAAAAAATTAATAATAATATTATAGTAAAACATTAAATTTACTTTTTTTTTTTTTTAGTTTTTAGCTTTTTTTTTTTTTTAAAACATAATTAAAAAATAAAAATAAATAATAAAACCTATTTAACGATATATACACTCTTACACTTTAAAATTTTATATTATAAAAGTATAATAAAAAATCAAAATAATATGTTTATTAATTAACTGAATTTAATTTTTGATTTGTCATTATGATATTTGTTAAATACCATTGACAATTAAATTACATAAATCCTCCCTATAAATGAGAAATTAAATTTTTGATAGAAATGAAATTTTGTAGAAAAAAATATAACATAAATATCTCTTCAGTGAATTTTTTTTATTACATTATTGATTTCAAACATAGTTAAACAAATAAAAAAAGAGATATAAATACATTAAATCATGATTTTCCTTTAAGAAATCAGATATAACAAAAAATTTAAAATTATAGGATTTTGTCAAAAATAAAGTTTAAAAATTCATTAATTAAATTTTTAAGTCAAATTATAGAAATTATATTTAAAATGTCTAAAAAAGATTAATATTTGAATAAAATCACAAACATATTTGCTTATATTAAAGACATTTTTTTGGTTTTTTTTTTTAAATAACATTTATTTAGTATTATATAGTTATTTATACATATAATATTTCAATAATTCCAATAAATAAAAGATAAATATATATGTGAATAAAGATAAAGAAAATAATAGTAATTAAATATAAAGAAAGACGATGATAAAAGAATGTGTGAGGTTTTTTTTTTAATCTTTTTAAACGGTAAGGAAAATGTCATTAAATTTAGAGAAAACTACTTATATATTTTATTGTGTTTTAGAATAAGAGTAGGATTTAAATCATTTAACTCCCTCAAGGTTTGCCTAAAAACAGATGAAAATATAATTATCCTTTTATTGCACAAAATATCCATACTTAACATTGACTTCCGTCAATTTTAACAGTTGATCAAAAAATTTCATTAAAAGTCTAAAATGTCCTCAATAATGTAAAGTTATCCAATTGTCCATGAATAAGACAAAAAAATATAATAAAATATTCTTACTTCAACCACCAATGCCACCAATTTTGCACATGATTTAAGGTTTTATAATTTTATTTAATTGACCAATTTGCCTTTATGAATTGAATTAATGTCATGAATTAATGTTATCACCATTAGTCTAAAAATTATTAAAGATGAGAAAAACACTAATCAAATAATTGATTAAAAATTAATTTAATTAATTAATTAATAAGTAATAATTAAAGACAATTAAAAAAAAAAGGAGTGGGATCTCCAAGTTAATTTTTTAGAAAATGAAAAAATTAAATAAATTAAATACAAAAACATTTCTGTGAGATGAAAAAAATAAATAAATAATAGAAAAAAATAGAAGATGAACCCAGATCTTCAAACTCTAAAGATCTGGATCATTAAATTAAAATAAATAAAACACAACAGCTCTTTCACTCATCAATCAAATCAAACCATCGACACAACCAAGACCCAAACCAAAACTATCAACATTTACAAAAAAAAATGTACCTATATTTGTGTAGCACAGTTCAACCTGTATTTTTTATGAATAATAAATTTTCATCAAAAATTTACATTCCCTGAATCAAAATATGACAAATCTTCATCAATTTATTGATTCTGTTCTTCCATCTTGAAGATTTCTCATCGCCCGCCACTTTCACCAAAATATTCTCCTCATGAACCGTCTCTACAACTAAATACAATCAAAAAATAAATAAATAACTTGAATCTTACTAGACGAGACGTCCTACTAGCGAAGACAAAAGAGAGTGGACGTGCCCTACCAGATGAGACATCTCTTGTTCTTCATCGTGACGGATCAAGCTTGACCTCCCTCTGTATCGATTCCAGGATTTCGAGCCTAGGCCCTTGATTAGGGCTAAGTGTTGACCGTGCACAGTGGCTCACCGGGTACCTTACATAATAGACGTGATGCTATCGTTGTACTGGTGGTGGAGTTGGATGGATTGTAGGAATGGGAAGCCAGATCCGTACGACGGTGAAGAGGGAAGAGAGGGAAGCTAGAGCTATGCAATGGTGGAGACGGACGGACTGGAGGAACAAATTGGAGAAAGATAGGGAAGAGAGAAGAGAGAGAGATTGAGAGTTTTGATAGTGGTGGGAGGTGATGTAGTTGACTAGTGACGGTGAGTGGGTGAGATGAGAGAGAGAAACATGATTTGATGATGAAGTTAACCTATGGCTCGTGGGTGAAAGGACTAAAATGTCTTTCACTCAGTTAAAGTCAATATTAAGCATAGGGGTTTTGTGTAATAAAAGGATAACTATGTTCTTATTTGTTTTTAGGTAAACCTCATATGAGTGTCGTACAATTCATTCAAAAATAAAATGAAATTCCCTGGGTCCAGTAGGTTCAATATATCTAGCAATTGATTAGAGAATTTTCATTAAGATATATTGAAAAGTTAATCATTGCATTATCAAAGGCAATCCAAACATAACCAAACCAGTTAATTTGTCAGTAAATCGAAAAGTTTCTCTGTTAAAACAAGAAAATTGAAAAAGTTAGCCACATTTATAAAGTGTAAAATTCCAAATATCCAATTTGTAATATGCTGCTTTATTTATTTATTTACTTGTTCCTAAGCGGGTGCTGGCAGCAACGAGTGGCGGAATGTCAGGGAACTTGTAAAAAACAGTAAAAAAAAAAAAACGAGTGGAGGGTTTGGAATTCCCTGCAATCGTGTCCCTTTTTTTTTTTTTTTTTGGTTTTTTTTTTTTTCAGCAATTGTGTCATGTTTTTAATTGGCTTTGTAGGTTTCTCCTGGACAGCTTATTCACTTACCTTTTCTCTATAATCAGCTCATCTACTTTTCTCTTTTCTCTTTTATTTTTTGGTTGAAATACTTCATCTACTAATTTTTTTTATTTCGAGGAAAGTTCATCTACTATTTTGATTGAAGGAAAAAGTATCAATCTCGTCTATCAGAAAGATAATGGTCTTTGTTGATTAATCGTTGATACTCCTCTTTGTTTTGTCACAATTCCTTAGTTGAATTAAGGTGTGCTGGTTCTAATTGGTTCATACATCATTGACAGTAATTTTATGTGTTCTAGTAAGCAACTCATCTCCAATTAGTGGCTTTATAAGACATTGATGCTGACATGCTAAATAGGAAATTCAAATCATGGCGAATACTCAAACCTTTTGGGCTTTACTTTATATACATTTGTGGTTGTGGTTTTTTGAGTCATACATATATAGCAGGCGATTGAGCACTCCCCTATCGATCCATTTACATCTTTAATCATTTGCATCTGATTTTGCTCTAGACTAATTCGTTTTTATAGCCTTGTAACAAAGGCGCTTTACCAACTTCATAGTCTTCAGCCATCTCTTCTTTTGCTTTTCCCCACATCACAGTGTAGAACCCCAGCGATATTATAGTTGCTCCAATTACACTGCGTAACATTACAATTAAGACCCGTCTCAGAGAAATTCATTCATTTCCATGGGAGAAATACAAAGAGAGAGAGATTTCAATTAAAGATTTATATATACCTTCCAACATGAAGTGTGTCACCAAGGAACATGACGCCCATGGCAACTGCAATGGCTATCGACAAGGGCTTGAACATTGCTACAAACACTGGCCCCTTCAGTCGCAATGCCCATGTGTGAACTGTATTGTTCATGCATGATCCAAACAGTCCCTGAACACCAAACACACAGACTTTAAGAAATTACAATGAAGTACTATTCAACTCGTTAGACTTTCTTCATTTAAAACACGTCTCGTGACGTGTAATGTAGACAGATGACAGATGTCAAACTTCTGATACTATATTAGTTACCGGTAGACCCAAAAACTTAAGCTAATAGAAAATGATCCACTTATAATATTTAAGATTTGAGATTGACACATTGACAGTATGTTTAAGAAAGATTCTTCCAACTATAACTTGATGGACTTAGTAATATTAATTGTGCGTAGGATTCTTACCGAGCAGAGAATGGATACCAATGCTATATTCGGTCTCACTTTCCAGGCATTTGAATCCCTCTCCATAATTAACCCCACGAGGGCAGCTATGAAGCTTACACATAAATTGTAGAAGAAGACTACAGTTAATTCTGCCGGGTACTCCTTCATTATTTGTGCCTGCAAAAGAAATAATAAATTCAGAGTTCAAGTTCCATCAAATGATACAAACTTGAGTATAACTGACGATTGGCTTCACAAAGTAGTATACCTGAACAATGTACCAAAGCGGTATTAGAATATACTCAGTAGTGAGGAAAATCCCGCCAGTCACCCATTTATCTGAGTCTGATGAGTGCAGATGTTGATTAAGTGAAATGGATGGTGAAGATGAAACTATGATGATGGGAGGGCCCCTGTAGAGAGTTACTACAAATGCACCTGCTATTGATACAATGGTACCCGCCACTTTAGCCTGACTACTTGTTTTTCTTGAAGATACCTTCTCCATCCTAAAATTTACGCAACAGTACACAAAGTTCGTTTGAAAAAAAAATCAAAGTGGGGCTTCAATTGGTTCTAATTCTATTGATTTTAGATGCGTCAATATAGTTACGGGACTGCTCACTCTTCTTTTTTTTTCCCCCAGTAATTTCATGTAATATTAATTATTAAAAAAGAAAAAAGAAAAAAGGCATGGTTATTTCAATTAGGTGGGTGACAGTTTTATAAATAGGTGGAGGCATGTCTGAGACACACCATAACATCCTTGATACACACATTCGCAGAGTTGTAGTTGAACTTGGCTTTCTCATAATTGTTCAAAATATAAAAATAATTATAACCTGTTAAATTCTCTTCTATAAACTTGTGTCCAAGTTATTATTATCGTCTGTAAGTAATGCCCAAATGATTTTTGAAAAATTGTATTTCATCATAATTCATAAAGACTATTTTTAAATCGTGAATTAAAATTCATGTAAATTAATTTTCATTTGGTATAACTTTTTCAAATAGATTTTTTAGATTAGTTTGAGTTTCTATATCTCAAATAATATTATAAAATAATTCTTGTAAACCATTTCACAGAGCTGGGCTGACAGCTGAGATGTCGCTGAAGAACTTCAAGCCCAATTCAGACAGGTTGGGCAGCCACAGGCCCTCAGCCCACTCTAATCTAAAAGCCTTAATCGACAATAGCCAACCCAACAAGCAACATAAAGTAAAAAACAAATCACTTTTCCAAATCATAATTACAATATAAATAGAGATATTTAATAATCGTAATTATTATTATTATTATTACAATTTACGAATATTACTGAAAAATATCTTTGACATGATAATATAAAACTGACATAACTCTCTTCTCTTAAATATATAGCAACTCGATTGATTTTATTTAGAGATAATTGTAGAGAGAATTCTTTTTTGAGGTTAAAGTTGAAAAATAATTTTTTTTTAAATCCTTTATTTTCATCATTTATATTTTTATTAAAAAATAGATTTTATTACAAGATTTTTTTTAAAAAAAAGTTAGTATTCAATGTGAATTTAAAAAAAAAATTATTTATTAAAAAAAAGAAAAATCCTTTTATTTATGCAAAATTTCCACAACTAGGTGGATTATATTGAGGCCAAACTTTGAGAAGTACGATGAAATTTACTACGAAAAGAGAAAAAGTCATAAGAGATCAAAATCACACAAACAAAGAAAAAGAAAAAGCGAAGATATTGACAAACGCTCTGAACTCAAAGTGAAAAGTAGTATTCTCTTGTAAATATCGGAGACGAAGAAAGGGTGTTTCAGTAATTGCAAAAACCTGAAAATGACGGCCAGAATGAAAGTAAAAGCTGGTGTGAGGTTGCTTATAGCTGAAGCTAGTGTTGGGGAGCTGTAATTGATGCCTGTGTAACCCACTATCTGTGATGTACCCCTGCTCAATTATTTATTAAATTAAATTAAATTATCAACATAGAGAAAATATAAAGTGAAAAATCCTTTTCAATGATCTTGAAAAATTTTAGACTTGAATGATAACAAATTTGTTAGAATTGAAGCCTACCCAATTAGACCAAGAAGAGCAATTTTACTCATGATGGAAAAGTTGAGAGGTGGAAGGACTCTTGATCTGCATGTAATTAAAACAAAGAGAAACAACAAAGTTATTGATTGTGTGCATGTTAGTTTTGGTAAAAAATCATTCATAACTAAAAGATGAAGAAGAGAGAGAACCTATGAGAGAAGAAAGGAGCAGGAAGAAGAACAAGAGCAGCAACAGCATAAGAATAGACAACAAAGACATGGTAACTCATGCCCTTCAAAGTGGCTGCTTTGTAGAGAGTGTTTAGGCCCACGTTTGCGCATTCCATTGCCACCATCGCCGTAAACGGCACCACTTCACTGTACAAGTATGCCCTTCCTGCCATCTCTAGTCTCTCTTCCTCACACCAGCACACACCCAGCAAAGTTGAAGAAATTAAATTTTGTTGAATTTTATGTCGGCGGTGGGAGGTGAGTAGATCAGAGACAGATCGCAATATAGTGTTGGCCGACGAGACACAGCTCCATATTTTATATGTAGTATGATGTCTTTTTTTTTTTTTTTTGACAACATGATGTCTAATTTCTTATCATCCCAAACAGATGAAAATAATTAATGATGAACACCTTTTAGTGGGGGTGAATATTTTTGGATTTGTATTGGATTGCAAATTTTTCAACACAAACTAACCCAATAGATTATTTAATCTAACTCAACTTAACCTAATAATAATCAGGTTGGATTGAATTAAGTTAAATTAATCGGATTGAATTTAATTTACCACAAAAATACAAAAAATTTTATTGCTAAGTTTAATCATTTTAATAATTTGATTAAAAATAAAATAAATATAAATAAATATTTAATAATTAAAAAATAAATGATTTAATCCACTGTAAAAGTTATCATTAATTTTTATTACTAGCAAATGCTATTTTAGAGAGAGGAGAAAATATTAAATTTAGAACTAAAAATGAACGTTTCTCATGCTATTTTAGAGAAAGGAGAAAATATTAAATTTGGAATTAGAAATGAACGTTTCTTGCGTTGGGTTATGTTGATTTTTCAATTTTATCCCTCATCCTCCCTTCCCCCGCAATTTAATTTTCAACTCAACTTAATCTAACTCAATTCATCTTGATTTTTTTAAGATTTAACTCGGTCCAATCTGATAAAAAATGATCAAGTATTAGATCAGATTGAGTTTATTAGGTTGGATTAGAGATATCCATCCCTACTTTTTAAGATTTTATTATGATTATTATTATATTATTCTCGTCATTATTTTTTTTATCTTTTAAAAATTAATAATCAAAATATCATAGCATTATCAAAATTTATTCAAATCAATTTCTACTAGCGTAACTGAATATGTGCTTCATAACAAAAGAATAAAGCTTGTAAAAAATATATAATCAGATTCAAATCCCTACATTAAAATGAGTAGAGAGATGCACCAAAGTTTCCAACTAATAAGAGGTGACGTACAGTTTATTTACTTAAAAAAAATGTTTTAACATAACTACTAATTATTTTTGGATGTTAGGAGTGGGTGTCGAATCCATGCCACTTACAATCGGAGGCATAGGGGTTGCTAGTGGCTACCAACGGCACTAGCAGTCAAACGACATTTTTTTAAATATACTAATTATCTCCCATCATTCAGTATGAGTTGACCTTTCATCCTCATGTGAGTCTTTCTTTTATCTTTACATGGGTGGATCATTTTCAATTGAAAGTTATTTTTCGGACCGTACCATAGTGTTCTTATTCCGGTTTACTTTAGTAATCCCTGGGATAATCCCAGATTCAAAAAAATAAAAAAAATTGATCATGGATAAATTTGTTATTTCAACTTTTGTATTAAGATAATAAATTAGATATTTTTTAAATTAAAAATTAATTTGTTCAGTATACTTAAATATTTTATTACACAAACTATAAAAACCTTACACTGTATCTCTATTTAATTTGTCAAACATTGTTGAGTTGGTTAATTTTATTTTATTTTTTTACTTTTTCATATTTTCACGTCATCACTTATGCAAATTGTAATAGAGTAATGCAATAATAATTGGTTCATTTGCTCTTCTTTTTTATTTTATTATAAAAGGAAAGCGACAACACCAATGTTGATTTGATGGTTCTAATCGCGACTGGTCACATTGTGTGGAGTAATAATTGGCAGGGTAGGCATCTCCAACTCAATCCGACCATTTTTTATTACATTAGATTAAATTGTGTTACATCTTCAAAAAAAATTGGATGAATTTGGTTGAGTTGAAAATTAAATTGGGTTGAGTTGGGTTAAAAAATTTTCAACTCAACCCAACCCAACCCAATCCAACCCGAATCCAACATATATCTATCCTCAATTCTAAATCAAAGATTTTCTCCCCTCTCTAGAAGAATATTTGTTCAGGATAAAAATTAAGGATAATATTTATATTGAATTTATTATTTTATTTACAATAATTGGATCTTTATGTGTATTCATTTTATTTGTAATCAAATTACTAAGACTAAAAAAGTTATCAACTTGATCATTTGTGTATTTGTGGTAAATTAAATTTAACTCAATCAACCTAACCCAATCCGACTATTATTGGGTTGAGTTGGGTTGAAAAATTTTTAACTCAACCCACGTTGGATTGGAAGATTTTTAACTCAATCCAATCCGAATCCGAAAACGCCCACCCCTAATTATTGGAGTGGCATCACATAATTTGCACGTAATATATTCCATAATAAAAGAGAGTCGTGTGAAAAGTATCTTGCATGTTGCATCAAATAATTTAAGATGTCAACTGTTGCAAGGTAAGTTGATTGGAAGATATTGTATTTTTTGTAATATTATACAATATTATAATTTATATCATTTTGTTGGGACCGATTCTCGTTTTAAAAACATTAAGATTCGATTGTGGTATAATGTTTTGTAACCTCTCATTAACCAAATAAAATACACCAAAACGGCACTTTGGAAAACACATTTTATAATTGGTTTGTGTCTCCAACATGTCTTTGCTTATTATAAGGTGTAATCTCTTATGGAGTAGTATTTGTTTCAACTAATGCTAGATCCAAGAAATTAAAGTAAAATTTACGATACCGATATAGGATGATTTTGTTATTGTTATGTCATAATCCATTATTTATGAATGTTTCATGTTTTCAACCATGTTTGTAAAGAATAATAAATCTTCTCAAAAAAAGAAAAGAATAATAAATAATTTCAAAATTTAAAATTTTCGTTAGAGTTGGGATTAATTTTGAGGCTAACTTTTTTTGTATACGTTAATGGAATTACGAGTTTGAATAATGTTATTTTTTTCTCAATTTTAAATTTTATAATAATTCAAAATAATTAATTATATTTATAATATTTTTATATAGCCTTTTTAGAAAGAGTAATTTTGGTAAAACGGTTCTAAATCCACTGGTCATAAATTCAAATCTAACATATTTATATGGACTTGGTTATATTCAGCTCCAAATATAAATGAAAAAAAAAAATCAGACTGTATTCTTACATATATTTCTGAATTACTTTAATTAATTCAATTTTTTTTTTTTAAAAAAAATAATAATACGATTTAAATATGAGAAGCATCACCACTAGACGAGTATCTTTCGGTCCTATTTTTACGTACTTAATAAGGTAGCTACTCTAAGAACATGGGGATTGAAGAAACGAGCTTTTCATAAATGGTTGCAGACAAAATAATGAAGAGAAGAGCACAAGAACAGGCTTTTGTAGAAAAAGAAAGGTTGACTTGCAGAGAACATTTTTCAAAGCAAGTGGAAGGGAACGTGCCCTGCACAACACGCTTCATCTATGTATAGAGGCAACGTGTCCGCCACACTCTCTTGGAAAATAATTTAATGGGTCCCCCCGGTTACCAATCAAACGGTTCTGTTTGCATCAATTTGTTAAGGGATATTTGGAAAACACCACCTGAGAAGCAAAATAATCAAAAAATACCCCCAGTTTTTTTTTTTTTAATAAAAAAACCACTTTCCACCACTAAAAATTCGTACAAATTATTAGAGATTTCCATCCATAATTATTAAAAGTCCAAAATACCCTCAGTTTTGACAAGTTAATGAGACAAATCAGTTGTCAAACATTTTTAAACCAATAAAAAGATCTAAATACCCAAGATTTTAAACCAAAATTATGTCACTATTTATTTACCAGTTGTATGTATCATTTTTATATAATAACTTGCTCAAACATGGGTTGGTCCCAAAGGTTTTGTTCACTCCATGTAGCCATATGTGTAGCTCTTGATTTTTCATCATTTAAAAACTTAATTCATTTATTAAATTACCATTTTACCCCCACAGTTTTACAGTGTTTGGATTTTTCTGACGGTGGGGTATAGTTTATCTAATAAAAAAAATTGGGGGTATTTTTTGATTATTTTACTTTTTAGGGGTTTTTTCATAATATCCCATTTGTTAATTTGTTAATTTCCTCTTTCATATTCTATTTTAATTGCTTTTAGGGTGATGCTTCAGGTTTCAGTCACCAAAAAAGTGTATTTTAATGGTCCATCACCAGCGTCCATCTTAAAAATAATACTTCATCATAGCAAACTTCACCACTCTTCCGTTACATTTTAACATCTCCGTGACGTCTTATTCAAGAAAAAAAAAAAAAACAATCTCCATGACGTCATTTAGCACTTCAGTCCACGCCCCAGAGAAATTGCATTCTCAATCAACCACCCATAGAATAAACAATAACGAAAAACGGCCGAGGTATATCACATTTACATCCTTTATCAATGATGTGATGGCACCCACCACGAGTGAGATTAACCACCTTTCTTTAGCGTAAAGCACCGCGATTAAGGTTTCATGATTATCCTTTAAATTATAATATGTGGGTAATCCTCTTTCTAATTAATTGTAAAAATAGTCATTGAAACTGTCTTTTGAGTTGATTGTGAGATTAGTTATTAAGACCATTCTATTAGTATGTATTCTCGTATTCGGACCATCCTTTTGATAAATTATGAAAATAATTATTTGGATCATTCTAATATTATGTGTATTCTTGGTTTGGGGGGGCAGGGGTGGAGAGGCCATTTTGATAGTGTGTATTTTTGATGGGTTTCTAATGGTTCTTGGACAAAAAAAAAAGTTGATAAACAATCGTTGTGTATTCTCAAATTTGCACCATCTTTTCTGGTTGATTGTGAAAGTGGTTATTCGGACTATTCTAATAGTTAGGAGTGGGGTGGTGGCGCATTTTACTAGTGTGTATTTTTGATGGGTTTCTAACATTTCTTAGAACAAAAAAAAAAGTGATAAATAATAGCTATGTATTCTCATATTGGCATCATTTTTTTGGTTGATTGTGAAAGCAGTTATTTGGGTCATTCTAATAGTGTGTATTTTCTCGATAGGGGGCTATTCTAATAGCATGCTCAGTGGGTTTCGACAGTTTTCTAACAAAAAAAAAATTGATAAAAAGCAGTTATCCAGAATGTTTTAATAGAGTGTATTCTCGATGGATTCTAATGGTTTTCTGACAATATATATATATATATATATATATAAAGGTTCCAGTAGTTCCCTAGGAGAAAAAAAGTGATAAAAATGTCTTTGGTTGCTGGCATTAGGGGTGAGCAAAAAAATCAAGACCAACCCGGCCTAGCTTGACTCGAACCTAACCAAATCGACCCGAAATGTCGGGTTTCAATCTTACTTCAGGTCGGTTCGATCGTAAAGGAGGAAAATCGATTATTTTCGATTTCGAGTCGATTGTAGGTCCGAAAAACCAAATCGACCCGAAATCGATTAAATAAATTTAAAAAAAAAAAAAAAAGAGTTGTATATATTTTGGTCCAAAGTAAACACACAAGACAACCTTTATCCCCAAAACTAGGGGTGGGCATCTCCAACCCAACCCAACCCGATTATTTTTTATTGGATTGGGTTGGGTTAAATTTTAAAAAAACTGAGATGGGTTGAGTTGGGCTGGGTTGAAAATTAAATTGGGTTGGGTTGGGTTGAAAAATTTTCAATCCAACCTAACCCAACCCGACAAATACACATATCTACTTCTAAATTCAAGTTTTTCTTCTTCTTTTAGAAGAACATTTGCTAGGGATGAAAATCAAGAATAATCTTTATGGTGAATTAAATTTTTTATTTTGAATTATTGAATATTTATTTATACTCGTTTTATTTGTAATTAAATTGTTAAAACTACAAGAGTCATCAATCAAACATTTTATACATTTATGGTGGGTTAAATCCAACCCAATCAACTCAACCCAAACCAACCCTATTATTATTGGGTTGGGTTGGGTTGGGTTGAAGAATTTATTGAGTTGGGTTGAGTTACAAATTTTTCAACCCAACCTATATTGGGTTGAGAGATTTTCAACCCAACCCAACCCGAACCCGAAAACGTCCACCCCTACCCAAAACTCCCCTCAGCTGTCACTCCCCTCTCCACTAAGACCACCATGGATCTCTCAACTTTCTCTCTTAACTTCTCACTTTTTTCACTCCACTAATGTTTTTCCTTACCTGTTCCTTCTCCTTCTCCATTTGATTTTCCTCCTCCGTTTGAGTCGTCTCCTCTTTTCCTCCACGCTCCACCGTTTATCTCACTCACATCTTGCCTCTCCACTGTTTATGCATGCATCGAGGGAGAGAGATGAGGGTGGAAATTCCTCATTTTTTCCTCCACGCTGCACCGCCTCTCTTACTCACGCTTTATCTTTTCGTTGTTCGTGCATCCATCAAAGGAGAGAGATGAGGGTGGAAATGGAACTCGATAACGAGGAGTAGAGACGACAATACAGTGGATCGTAAATACGGAGGTAATATAGGGTCTGTGTGATGTGGTTTCTTGATTTGGTGGGTTGATAGTTGTGTATTGGTATAGATGTAGTTTCTGGGTTTGGTGTATATTGATGTGGCTTCTGGTTTTGAGTTGTTTTTATATTTTATTATATTGGATTGTGAGGATCTATTTGGAACATAAAAATTTGAGATATAAGCAATGTTTTTGTTGTTGTTTGTTTGGTTAGTTTAGCTTTTTTGATTGAAATTTTAGTTTGTTTGTAGGGTTGTTTGACTTGTTTGAGAGTGTGGTGTAATTTGGATTTTGGTGATGAATTAGTGATGTAAAACCGATGAAAGTCGATTGAACCGACCCAACACTAAGTGGTTAAGGTTGGTTTTCCATCTTACATTGGGTTGGGTTAGTATTTGATTTGGAAAATCGAAAATAGTCGGTCTAGGATCGGTTTTGACCAAAACTGACCTGACTCATGCCCACCCTTAGTTGGTGCAGTTGGTAGGTGCTAGCAATTCTCATGCATTCCATTGTGTGTAGCATGGGTTTGACACCCATCCGTCCAATACAAATATATATTATGTAATAATAATAATAATAGTTCTCTCATCATTATATATGAGTTGATCTCCCACTTTTATGTGGATTTTTTTTTACCTTCGTGTGAATGGATTCCTCCCAATTGAGAACAGTAATTTGAATCGTATCACCAGTATCCTATCTCAATTGGTTTCGATAGTCCTCTAGATCCATCCCAATTATAGTTATAGTTACTGCACTAAAAAAATAAAAAAAGTTTATAAAACGCAAAAGTTTATGAAAATAAAATCTTGATCTTACAAAAGAGTATAGTCAAATTTAAAGCCAGATGATAAAATAATGGGATAATCTCAATTTTCCCCCTGTAGTTTGATGAAATAGTCAATTTTCCCTCTGACATGTATTTTTTTCAAGTGATTTTTTAATCACGGGGGGAATTTGGTTATTTCATCAAACTATAGGGGAAAATTGGGATTATCCCTAAAATAATTAAAAAAAACACTAAAAGAATTACACTTCTCGTACGATTTCCATTAAAATAGGTTATCATTACTTAGAGTCCTTTGATGTCAATCGAAAGGTTTCAGTGCTCTGGATTTTTGCAAGAGTTTCAACATGTCCAAGTTAGCTTTTCTTCTCCTCATCTTGCTACTGGTCCTTCCCAGCGCTCTTCTTGGCTCCCCCCTCCTGCCCCTGATCTGAAATTGAATACAGATATTGCGTTTAAAAAAGATTTGCCGTGGGCTGGTGTGGGCGCTGTGATCAGAGACAGTCAGGGTCTTGTGGTTGCTGCCCTTTCTAAACGTATTCCTGGCAGGTTTAACTCTGAAGTTGGGGAGCTATTAGCGGTTAGAGAAGGTTTGCAGGTTGCTTTGAGGCTTGGGATTCGGGTTGCCTGATTAGAATTCGATACCTCCAATGTTGTTTCCATTTTGAAAGAGGAGGTTTCTCCTTAGTGTTCTCTTTACCCCATCATTGAAGATATTAAGGCTCTGTGTAATGCAGCTGGTGTTTGTACCTGTTATCATGTTCCTGGATCTTGTAATCAAGTGGCACACACTCTTACTGCTTTAACCTTTTCCTCTCCAGAGGATGGTATGTGGCATGAACCAAGCCCCCTTGTATTTCCTCCTTGCTTTAATTTTAATTTTTATTTCAAAAAAAAAAAAAAAAAGGTTTTAAGTATTTGATGTCAACTGAATGATTTTAATAAAGTCGGTAAAACTCAAAAGTTTATAGAAATAAAATATTGCTCTTACAAAAGAGTTCGAATAAATCTAAACCCACATGGTAAATCATCTAACAAACTAAAAGAATTATACTTCTTGTACGGTTTCAATTAAAATATATTATCATCGATTAGAGATCTTTGATGTCAATTAACGCTTTATAAATTAGCTTAAAAAACTAAAAGATTCACTTTCCTCTCATATTTCAGTTACCGCCTGTTAGCACCTTTTGATATTAGATAAGGAATTTAATGAAGCCAATAAACTCAAAACTTAAATAGAGATTGGGTTTGATATCAGATTAGGAACTTAATGAAGCCAATAAAACTCAAAACTTTCATAAAGATTGGAAATTGATCTTGGAGAAGAGTAAGTGGGATTTAAAAACAAACAAAAGAAAATCAGTAGAAAAACTAGAAAACTTACAATTCTCGCACATTTGTGATCACCACTTGTTAGCATCAATTAACGACTTTTGATGTTAGTTTAAAGGTTTAATGAAGTCAATAAAACTCGAAACTTGCATTGAGCGTGGAAGTTGATATTAATAAATAGGATTTCAAAAGAATTTAAAAATAAACATTAGAAATCAGCTAACAAACTAAAAAACTTACTTTTTGGACGATTTTGATTAATGTTAGTCAACGTCGCTTAAGAGATCTTCTAAAAGTCCGTATAACGTTTTGATGACAGTTTTCAAATATTCTTAAAGTGACCCCAAATTTGATTCAAGGGTACAGAAAGCAATTCAAGTTGATAGACACAAATTCTACGAAAAGATCTCAAATTCAAACTCATTTTATTATGAATTGTTTTTCTGCCGAATTTGATAAGGGTTAGTGATTTGAAAATGATCATTTTTTTGAAGTACTCAAGAATAACCCCAAAATCAATTCATGAATAGAGTGCACCAATTCAAGTTGATATATATATATATATATATATATTTGAATTATAATACTATGTTAAAAGTATGGTGAAGAAATCTCAACAAAAACAAAAAAGGATGGAGGAAGAAAAATCCAGTCTCCACACTTCAATAGCACATATACTTACATTCCATTTGACATTTGAAATCAAAGGAAGAATAATATATCATGTCAATGATTGTTAGATAGTTTCACCCTACCGGTCATTTTGAAAGAATTAAATAAAATTTATATAAGCTGAGAATCTCCAGCTTTGCAATCAAGGCTTCAGTATTAGAAGAGGTTGGTAGACTAGTATAGCCAGAGTCTTCCTTTGGCTCTCCTTCTTTTGCCTTTCCCCATAGTACAGCATAAAACCCAACAGCTACTACTACAGCTCCAATAACAAAGCAACATTAGAGGATTAGTCAAGAATAGATGACAATAATTATTCATATGAACCAACTAGTAGTAATTAGTTTAATTGGTACCTCCCTACATAAAGAGCATCCCCAAGGAACATGACACCCATAGCAGCAGCAATGGCAATTGACAATGGCTTGAAAATGGCTATGTAGACAGGGCCTTTCATGGGCAACCCATTCGTATGTACATTATTACTCATGAATGTTACAAAAAATCCCTGAAACAAGAGTGTATATGCAATTAGACACTTTCATTGGCCAACTCAGAAATCCGGTCTTCTCATATTCTTACCGTGTATATGATTGAAATCAATGCTATATCAGGTCTTAGTCTCCAAGCACTCGTATCTTTCTCAGCCATGAAACATACAGGTACAGATATGATGGTTATGCACAAGTTGTAGATGAAGACTACTACAGACTCAGATGGGAATATCTTCATAACGTGGGTCTGTTAAATGCCACAAAATTCTAGTCAGAAACTTTTGGAGCATTTTCAAAGGGATTTCTTGCTTTATCTTTCAAGGAATGTAATATATATACCTGGATAATGTACCAGATTGAAAATAGAAGGTACTGAGCAGCAAGTTAAAGGCCACCAACAACCCAATTTGATTGTCATGAGTTCTGAGGAAGATGTGAAGGTGTTGAGGATGAAGTGGAAAATATTGTTGGGCCTTCATAAAGAACCATGACCAATGCGCCTGATATCGATAGTATGGTGCCAATTATTTTGGCTTGTGTGCTTGAACTCTTGATAGCTAGCTTTTCCATCCTGTTTTGAGGCTTGTAAATGAGAACAGAAAGAAAAGCCAAATCTAGAAAAGAGAGTGGTGATGATGGCTAAGCAGAAATGCAACACTAATCGTAAGTTATGAGACTACCAACTACATGCACCACAACAGACAATACATTAGACAGTAACAAATGTCTTGTCTTAACAAAATATTGTTAATATCACTTCGCTAACTTGTGGAACAACTAAATGATTGTCCTGTTAGTGTTTGTTTTAAAGGTACATACACAAACGACTTTCATCATTCAAGAGATGAGATGCTACTAAATAATCACTCAAATTTCAATCGATTCTTGTCTCTTTTACAAATCTTGACATTATTAGGATTTTCTGCATATACTATCAGTCAATAAACTAATGAATAACAATCTTTAGTCAGTGGAACTTAGGAAATTACAGTGTGTTCATCACTTCTTCATCATGCTTGCCCGAGCAGGTGAAGCAATTTTAATCAGTTGATTACAGTAACATAGCTGGGTAGTGTTGCGAGTGAAGGCACAATTACTTAAGTCTCAGAATCAGAAACGATAGAACAACAAACAACACAAAGAAGAAGGAACCTGAAAATGATGGCAAGTGCGAAGGTGAAACCAGGGGTGAGGTTGCTCATTGCTGAAGCAAGAGTTGGAGAACTGTATGCAATGCCCTTATAACCAAGTATCTGAGACAAAACTTTGTGCCCTCCAAGAAAAGAAAAACAAGTTAAATTACGATTAGATCTCAAGATTGCAGTAGTACTTGTACATACCCAATAAAGCCAAGGAGGCAGATTCTACAGATAAGAGGTAACTTGGATGATGAAAGCACTGCTGCACTACATATATCAAATACCAATAGAGAAAATATTAATTGAAAGAAGTAAATGGCTTTGTCATGAAAAGATGTATACTACAATGATGATGCGAAGTCTGGGGATACCTGGGGAAAATGAACGGCCAAGAGAGGAGAAAAATATTGGCAGCGACATGAGAATAGAGGGTGAAGACATAGTAGCTCATCCCTTTCAATGTGGCTGCCTTGAATAGAATGTTTGATCCTACAGTGGTGCACTCCACTGCAACCATGGCTGTTAGTAGCAAAACATTCCTGTGGTTGTTCTTCATTTTCATCTCTCTAGGGTCCAATATGTTTACACTTTTGCTCTTCGTTTTCTTAATGAATCTCCTTTTCTACCATTGACTCTTCATCTGCTTGCTTCAGTAGATGAATACAATATAAAAAGACTCTTTATTTGCTCATGTGCTTCATAATATAATATCAGATATTCAGATCCTCTGACTACCATCATCATCATCATATTACTGTCAATGAAGGCTGGACTGTGGCACAATTAACATGCTTATTATTTTTAATATTTTACACAACTATACTAATGTGTATATTGATGGCGATACCAAAAATTAGAAAAAGAAAATCACAGTCAATATCTTTCCAACAAGAGTTGTGAGAAAGAAATATGACTGAATGAAACTAATATTCACAATAATTGATGTCTTAGAAGAACGAACATACTTTTTTTTTTTTTAATTTATTTGAACTCATGTAATCTTTTGCTCGGAACTGCACCAAAAAATTGAAGAGAAGAAAGAAATCTTTTGGTTAGCTATTCAGGTTACCAGCATGAAATGTGAAAGCGACTACAGTTGCTCCAAGCAAGCTGCATAAACATTATGTATTACTATATTCCTACCATTAGTGAGAGCCTTTGCTAAAGAGATTGCATTCATAGTGACTTCTACTGATCTTACACAAACTCTGCTTGTTGAGAATTTATATGCAGCTTCAAGGTTGGTTTTTTTTTTTTTTGGGTAATAAAATGAAACTGTGGTCTTTAAAAGTTTCAGGCATGTATAGGAGCATCAAATATTACAACATTGTAACACTATCACAGAGAGGAGAACAGAGGATGCTCTGAACTTCAATATATATATATATATATATATATATATATATATAAAGCACTTCTGTTTGCTGTGTTAAACAGGCTGCTTATACTGCACTATGTCCCCCTGAGATTCCTATGAATATTAGTGTTAATCAATTTTGATAAAAAAATGCAATATATTTCGTATAATCAGGATTTAAGGAAAACGAAAAAACTAACTAAATTCTGTGATTTTGTTTGAAAATCTCTAATTTTCTCTAGACAAGCTCACAAACATTCATGTCTATTCTATCATGTGTGTTTCGAGAATTCAATCTTCTGGTTGGGTAATTCCAAGCTACTAATGTTGCCAGTAGTCAGGTTTTCTTTGGCTTGTCCCCATAGTACAGCATAAAATCCAAGCGCAATTACAATTGCTCCAATCAAACTGCATAAACATTATACATAATTACAATGCTGTTTGCTTTATATAAAACCAATAAGACTGGTGAAAAAACAGAGGAAGAAGAGTAAACTCCTCATTCAGGATCTGGATAACAGTAGCACAGTATGGATGTGTGTGCGTAGGTGTGTGTGCATACAAATCAATTTAAGTTTTTGCCAATGCATGTAAAATACAAAACTCAAGAATGATTCAGAAAGTCATATATATACCTGCCAAGATGGGGGGCTTCACCAAGAAGCATAATTGCCATAACCACTGCAATAGCAGTTCCAAGGGGTTTAAACAAAGCTACAAAGACAGGCCCTTTCTTGTGCAGGCACCAAGCTATGACGCTAGTTCTGTAGACAGTCCCCACTATTGCCTAAAATGAAGCCAAAGCAGTGTCAGCGAGGGATTGAAATCTGACAAACTTCCCACCACATTTTACTAAGCCTAAACACCAAAAAAAAAATGGTGGGGTGTTGAAAGGTGTGGGTGTCGGAGGGGGGGGGGGGGGGTACTAAAAACTATGATAGAACAGCTGAGATAGAATATATTATACCGCAGTGATGACAGCAATCATTTCAGTGCCAGAGTGCACTTTCCAAGTGTTTGGATCTCTTTCTGCTATGAGAGAAACAACTGCACATTGAATTGTCCCAAAGAAGCAGGTGAAAAAGACTAGGGTCATTTTGTCAGGATACTCCTTTAAGACTGCTGCCTGGAATTAAAAATGAGATAAGTTTCTCTAAGGAAGACCATCCTTAAGTTTAAAAGTTTCCAACAAATTTGAGCAACTTGTACCTCATTTGCCTACTCTAAGCGTACAATATCTAGGAGCAACTCATAAATGTATATTGTTTCATAAAAGGTTTGGACTACATCATTTTTAATTCGAGATTTTTTTAAAACATCCAAATGTTGAAATAAAACGGTCTATTTTGAATGCTACAAGCAGCAATCCTCCAAATTCACAGCTTATAGTTGCATCTTTCAAATTCTAAAATTGCTTTATAATTTGCATTATGCGAAGTCTTTCAAAGAAACGTAATGATACCTGAAAAATTTTCCAAGTTGCAGATGACACACAAGTTACTGTAAGGAAAAGGCCTCCAAGAGCCCAGTTTGAATATTGTGCGACAGGAAGGTGAAAATACAAATGAGAAGACAATGAGAATCCCATCAGAGGTGGGCCCTTGTACAGAGTTACGATAAATGCTCCTGATATTGATACAATGGTACCTACAATTTTAGCCTGGCTGGTTCGGCTTTTCAGAGCTATTTTCTCCATCCTGAATAAAACATTCAATTGTGTTATATATAAAACAAAAACATTCAGTTTAAACATATTGTAATAGATGAACAACCATATCTGAGAAAGAAAATCAAACTAACATAACTTATTCATATATAAGACCATAAATTAGAGAAATAAGAAACGAATTAAGAAATTACATTAACTGACAATTGTAATATCTTAATTCTGTTTACATTTTATAATCGCCGCTATTGTTACAGACTTACAGTATACTTCGAAATAGAATATTGCCAAGATTATGATTTTTCCTTCAAGGCAAAAGAAAACAATTTATTTCCATTAGTGAATCAGCCTTTATAAACTAAACTACTCACCTCTCTACTTAATCAGCTTGTATACTTATTGATGTTTGAATTAAGACATACTTTACATGCCACAATTAAGTCAGTTAAACAAAAAATTAACCATTTAAGCCAGAGTATAAGAATCGAAATCAAAAGATATAATGGCCACCACAAAGCAAAAACATCAAGTATAGTAGAGCCATCTCCTACCCAACAATAACAGCAAGCAGGAATGTAATGCCAGGAATCAGGTTTCCCATAGTGGAAGCAAGAGTTGGGGAGCTGTATTTGATGCCGGTAAATGCAGAAAGCTGCACAAAGCATATCCTGCAAAGCATATATATTTTCCACCAATAATCATCTGAATTCTAAAACAATCAATTAGTCTAAACGACATAAAAACAAAACAAAACGCTTTAAACAGTTTAACTACAATGTGTTACCCAATTAGGCCAAGAAGGAAGAATTTAGAGAGGAGCAATAAAGTGAGCGGAGGGCCCTTGCCTCTGCATATTAAAAATAAAAAAATAATGATAATAAAGAAAAGGAGTTTCATTTGATAAATAATAAGCGAAGAAAGTGTTAAAAAAAAAAAAGAAAAGAAACCTGTAGCAGCGATAGACGAAGTACTGAGAAAGAAAGAAGGTGCCAAGAGCATTGTAGTAAACAACATAAACAAAGTTGCTCATTCCACCACTCATGGCTGCTTTGGCCAGCGTTATCATGCCCACCTCCCCGATCTCTACCACCGCCATCGCCGCAAACGGCAATGAATCCGTCGAAAACCATTGACCCACCATTGTTGTGGATATGAAATGATACTTGGGAACTTGAAGGTTCAAATATGAGAAGAGGACTTAGATGGGGTCGTCGGTTTGGTTCGACCCATCAAAGAAAAATCAACCTTTTTTAGCGTGGGGTCAAATGGGCGCGGCGCACCGCGCATGGGGTTGGCGCGATGGGCGGCAGCGATGATGGAAGTTGGTTCCGTCGAGGGTGTGGACGAGAATATGATGGTTAGGAGGAGGAGGATCCAATTTACATGACTTGAGAGAGGGTTGTTGTTGTCGTAGTTTTTTATAACGTATCTGATACGACCATCTGTTTTAACCGAACATCCAACTCGCAAGTCATTACTTTCCTGTTAAAGTTTTGAGTTATTTTGTTTTACTTTTCTTTTTTTAATTTAAATATCATTTGTTGTTTTTTCCCATTTAGAATGTGGTATTTTTTTGAAAAATACAAACAATACCATAAAAGAATATCAAATTTCATTTTTAGCTATAATTTTAAAAATATTTATTTTTAAGCCCTCAAACAAATTAATTATACCATGTATCTACTACTCCGAATTGTTCCTACTTATCTTATTATTCTCCTCCTCCATTGTTCATGATAGCAAATCTTTGGCTCCCTTCTTTGATTATTTGAGATTTGTTGAGATTTTTGGATTTTTTTTTGTGATTTTGTGTTTTTTTTTTTTTTTTATATTGAGTATTAATGTTTAAGATTAGATTTTATTGGATTTAGCTTGAAAATAGAAATTTCTTGTAAGATGCAACGTTGAAAACAATGACAAGGTTTTATGGTTCTACAACATTTGGTTTCGAGTTATGTGGGGTCATAGAACCCAGTACCAGGTTATGTGGCCCCATATAATTCGGTACTAGGTTTTGTGACCTCATAAAATCCATTAAGTTTGATGACCTCATAAAACCTCGTACCAATTATATGGGGCCATAAAACCTAATAACCAAAACTAAGGTGGCCCTACATAACTCGGAACTGGGTTTTATGGCCCCATAAAATCCGATATCGGGTTTAAATCTCATGGTTTCTAAATTTTGACTTGAGGTAGTTTAATAAACTTGAGTATAGAATGAAAATAATTTGTTTAAGGGGTTGAAAACAAATTTTCATAAAAAAGTTGGTAAAAATTTTTGCATTTGTTTTTAGATAAAAATAAATTTGACACAATCAAGTTAAAATTCTCTCACAATCATGCGGAGTCCAGATATCTATTTTCAATTTTTCATCAACAGGACATAATTACTTTCACAATGACTATAAAAAGTATATGAAGCCTCGGTCATATATAATCATTTGTATTAAGAGGTGATATGTGATTACGATAAAGTTTAAAAAAATGGAAAATGACAAATGATACATTTTATTATTTGAAAAAATCAAGTAGGGTAATATAGTTGGAAATGTGTTATAAAAAAAAATTAAATAAAAGAACATGAATAATGATAAACTTCTTAAAATTCATTTAATTTATTATTCAAATGATATAACAAGTTAATTTGTCATTATTACATTATTAATACGAGAAATTTTTCTATGAGACGTTTTCTTGGTGTGATTTGCTGATGTTAGTGTAATCTTCTAAATTCTAATAATAATGTGGTACATGAAAGATTTTCTCAACTGCTCTCTTTCTCTCTCTCTGTCTGTGTTGTCCTTAATAGAAATGTAGCCAGGAATCATTAACAAAGTGGGCTAAAACTTTTCTAACAATTTCAACATAGTTTTCGTTGTTTTTAGAACTCCCAAAAAATTCAGTACACTTGTATTAATAACATTTAAATATACGAATAATATTCATCACAAATAAAAACTCTATCTCTTTACAAAACGATTATATATTGTTTCAAATATTGTAAATATTATTTAAATCAATTGTCTATAAATTAAGTAGATGAATAAAATTAAATGAATTAGTTTATCCCTAAATTTTTTATAACTAAAAATTATAGTTACCCTAAATTTTTTAATCAATATAATCGATTTATAAACTATTCAAATTCATAATAAAATAAACTAATAATGACAATATCTAAATTTTATTAATTAAAAATTATAATAACCTAAATTTTTAAACAAAATAACCATTCAAATTCATAATTTCACATAATAACATACCAAATTTGAAAACCAATTGTTTATATATTTGTCGACGTCCGGAAATAGTCGACTAAGAAATTCAAAAGCCTAGACCGCGAACGTTGTAATAAATGGTGATAGATGTAATAAATGTGTAGTAAATGGGGTTTAAGGTTGGTAGAGCGTAATAAAAAGAGTTAAATGTTGATTAAGATAAATGGATGATAGTGATGAAGCAATTAATAAATAAAGGAGGGGGAAGAATGAATGCAAATACAACAATTTTTACGTGGTTCGGCGAGTGCGCCTATATCCACGGGTCACTCTGGATAAATTCCGACAAAGTGACGGCAATACTAATGTGTTAACTTGTAAGTACAGCAAAAATCTCCCCTATTTATAGAGAGGGAAGATCCAGTTGAGTATTATATACATTACAAATCATGATTATTTCAACTAATTCTGACATAAGTCATACTGCATTTATTGTTGGAGCAATGATTACTCTCTTCATGCACACGCTTGCATTAAATGCATCAAATAAAGTCTTCCCTCCATTAAATAAGCAGTCGTCACATTAAATGCTCCTTGGGAACTGCTGAGATGGTGCCGACGAGAAATTAGGAGAATTAGGTAGATCTGGTGGCTTGCTGAACAAGGTATCCTTTGGCGCGAGCTCCCTGATCTGAAGAACTATGCAAGTTGAAGAGATGCTGAAGCGGACTCAAACATGAATATAGACTGGAAGTGTCACAAGGCAGATTTTTCATGGTGCAAGCTTGCGAGTCCAGCGAGCTCATTTCAGCGACATGAAGGCTGGACTTTCCAGACTTCCTTGTACTGTACTTGTCTCTTGAGCCTTTAGCTGCCCATTCATCCATATTGAGAAAACGGGCATAACAATATTCAAAAAGATTAGACCGATCGTTGATGTGATACAAAGATGGAATGGAACCATGTTTAATTATGTAAGTCAATAAATAAAAATTACTACAAATTTTAACATTAAATAAAATAATTAAATATAAAAATTCTTAAAATACATACTTAATATGGAAAATGGAGTCAACAAAAGTTATTTTTTATTTGTTTCCACTTTATGCTTAAGTAAATAAAAAATAAAAATTAAAAATTAAAAAAAAAAAAAGAGAAAGAAAGAAAGAAAGAAAGAAAGAAATCAAGTTTTAAAAAATATAAAAAATAAAAAATGAAATTGGTTGGAAGTAAGAAGCCAATCCATGAATCAAAGAGAGTTAGGGGCCAAAGTAAAAAGTCAGATGAACAAAGACAAAAGTGTCGGGCCTATAAGAAATAGAAGAAAAGTAAGGGCTAAGGGCAAAAGCAAGAAGCACAAATCATGATTTTAAGGGGAAAATAATAAAGTTGTAATATTTAAAAAAAAGTTTGAGATGGGTTAGGGTAGGCTTGAGCCCACCCTAGCCCAAACAGCCCTCCGTCCCCGGACTCCTCAATTAATGATAGCATTTAATTTTCATTTATACTTATACGGTTAATTAGGGTATAATTAAGCAACCATTTACATATATCAATTGATGATCTATCTATCATGTTTGCTTGGTTGAAAAAAAATAAGATTGTGACTGCAAAAGTAAAAGAAAAGTCAGTAAAAATTTAAACTTATAATGAAAATGGGTAAAGATCTTGCTAGATTAATATCATGAGATTTTTTTTTAAAAAAAATATTATCATGAGATAATTGGTAGAATGATAAAGAACAAAAGAAATATTAATAGTATAATATATATTCAAGAAGTTGCGGTTAAATTTATCTTTTTTAGTTAAGCATCTCAAATTCATAATAGTATAAAAAATGCTAATAACCATGCAGATCACTATATTATCTTAATGAATATATGTAAATGGGTGGTTAATTATCTCCTAGTTCACATTATAATTATAAACAAAAAATTAAATGTTATCATTAATTGAGGATAGCAGAGAAAGATAGTAGCTAGAGAGGGGAGAAAATCTTCTATGTGTCCATTGTTAGTGGAAAGTTACAATAACATAAGCATACCACACTCACTCAACATGGAAAATTTTCTTAATCAATATATTTTCCCATAATTAATGTGGTTACTATTGATCAACATATCATGTGATTTGGATAAAAATTTTTAAAAGATGTAGTATTATTCAAAGTAAAATAATCAAGGCCGAAAATGATAAAACAAAAGTTAGTAGAAGATTGTTTCAAGCCATTTTGATTAATTTCCACATTATCCTCCATGGATTTGAATTCCCACTTGTAAGTGTTGGAATCCAAGTATAACACAACATTTGTATCCTCACATGGCAATTTATAAGCCATGATGATGCTATCAACATGTTTCCTTGTTACTCATACATGTTATTTCTTTGCCATGTAAAGGGGTGATCAGCCACCAATTTTACAATACTCCCTTTATTGTATCCGAATTTGTTAAAAAAAAAAAAACGCACACAATTGGATAAAAACTTTAGTAAGATACAGGGAAAACATCATTCTAGTCTTTAAGTATTTGAAAATTATAACCTTTTTAAGTCTATTCACATTAATGACTCCTATGGTCATCAAAAATATTAAAACCCATCATTTTAGTCTAGTTGAATATTAGTTTTTCAACTTTGACCGTGAAAATTGGAAAAAGGCATTGATGCCATTGAAAGTTTTTTATATAAATTAAAAGGATAATTTTGCCCTTCATAAAAACATAGAATTCCAAATACGCCATCAAATATTATGTTAGCGGAGAAATTAGCTCTCTACAATCCAATTGGTCTAAGTCGATTAGACCTCAATTAATTGAGGAAAGAGACTCGAAGGGCAAGCCCAAAAAGGTGAATTCCTTTGAAGAAAAAGTCCACATCCAACTAGCTAAAAAATTGAGCTGAAAAATAATAATATCGCCCTGCCAAGAGACAGGAAACAGGATCAAGGAGAAATTCATGTTGGGATGTAGAGAAAACCCACTTTACGTCAGCATATAAGCTGTCTCATCAGGAGAACAGAAAAGTTAGGCATAGGTTCAGACTTAGGCTGACGTGGCAAAAGTGGCAGATGTCAAGAGGTAGGTGGGGAAAAAGGAAAGGTTGTGGACACGCCACATGGAACATCAACATAGCTAGCAAAGAGGAGGAGTCGTGTGCCTTATGCGACTAAAATGGTCAAACCCAGGGCAAGAAACCTGGTAAGGGTGAAAATGGCTTGACGAAGGAGGCAAGTGACAAGACACAAAAGGATAAGCTAAGGAAGCTTGGAAGGGGAATTGATCAAGGAAAATGGAGGGAAAGGGACTAACCTTTTTTTCCAACCGACAGTCTATATTCTTAGATCGTTGTTTAATTATTTGGGTTCCTAACTCTTTAAACGACGATTTGGATTTGGATTATGGTTCGATCTCTATGGTCGAACATTGAGATCATCAATGGTAGACAACGAAGATTTTGAGTCTCTATTTGGTGGAGATCCAAATTGGACTCTATCGTTAATAGGATCCCCATCAATGGTGAAGATCCTTTTTTTTTTTTTTTTTTTACTTCTTTTTTTAATTTGTTTGGCAACTTTTGATCTTTGTCATCCATTTTAAAGATGAATTGTACAGATCAAATTTTTAATTAATTTTTTAATATTATTTTTAATTAGCTTTATCTCAGTCCATTTTTAAGATGGACGATAGAGATCCACTTACCTTTCATTTTTTTTTTCTTAAACTATTTTAACTAAATTAAAATAACTTACTAAAAACGATAAAAATAACTCTCTCTTAGTTGGTTTGACTAAAGGTGGGGATCAAATTGATGGGTTTTTAAAATTTTAAGCATACTAGGATTCATTAACGCAAACATGCTTAAAAAAGTGATTGATTTAAAAATTTAAGGATTAAAATGAACTTTTGTCTAAAATATATATAATTGTGTTTTGGAGAAGTGAAAAAATATATAATTATCTTCTGAATCAAGTGCAAATATATAGAATGATCTTTTGGATCTAGCAAACTTATATACAATGATATTCTAAATCATCAATGTTGTTGCAAAATGCTTAATAATGCCTTATTAAAAATCTTATCAATAAAATCAAATGGGATAAAATCAGGTTCAAGAAAAAAAAAGTACAATGCATATATGTTCAGAAGAATTGTCTTCTTTAAAAATTTGCTCCCCTTAATGCCATACTCCCTTGACTTCTTTCATGGAAGAAAAGGATTTCAAAATCATTTGAGGATGCAACATAAATATTTTGTTTTAGATTTTAGAGCCTTAGTTTCAAATTCAAAACTTTGGTTCTGCATTGGATTTGAATTCAAAGTTTTTGGTCCTTCCTGGATTTAAATTTTTGAAGCTTTTGGTTAAAACATCTCCTCAATGCAAATACATCACATAAATAAAACTCATAGAAAATAAAAATGATTTTTTTTTTTTTCAGCTATATAGAGGGGTTCGGTATATGGGCAAAATAGAGCACATTCATAAAAATAATTGTATGAAATAAATTAAATCATCCTCCATGGAATTTGAGTTCCGAGTTATAAGTCTTGGACAATTACAAAACCACATTGGCAATTTGGCATTGCCTCAAGGCAATTTAATAGTGCATGATGATGCCATCAACGAACGTGTTATTGCCACTCATGCATGTCATTTCACATTAGTTTAAAACAATTTATTATAATATCAAATATATTTAATAATTACAAATTTATATAATAGTTTCATGAAGTTTATACATTTAAAATTTATTAAAAATAAATTTTTATTTTATTTATTTAACTTTTAAATTTTTATTTCTTTATTTATGTTAAATATATTTTAAAATTAATTTATTTTATTTTATTTAAAATTCAATTTACAAAAATATTAAATTAATTTAGTCAAATCTAATCTCTACTACATCAAACACGCTATAGTACTAACTTAATCTCATTCTATCCAATTTTTCGTACCAAACATGAACAAATGGTGTAGAAAGCAAGATTCATTTACTATTGACTTCCTCGTTTAAATGTAATAAAATAATTGTTGGGCACAAACTTTTTTGTTGTTTAAGTTAAGAATATGATAATAAATGATGTGGTCCATCAAATTTTAGTTGTTAGGGCATATTTAATATATGGGATCAAACTTGTTATTTAAGCCAACCTGCACGTTAGTGTTGATAGTTGTAATATGCCGTGTTTTACGACTACAGTTGACGTAAATTGTCAAATCCAACTATTTTATTGCATTGTTGGTATTAGCTTTGATTGGATAATACAATAGCCTAATTTAAACAAAAGATTAATTACACACACTCCTAACTTCCCATGAGTTTTATTACACCTGAATTTTGACTGGATGGCCAACACTTAAAAGATCAAAATGCTTTGACAATGATAATTAATTTAATTTCTTCAAAATTTTTAGAAAATTAGAAAATCAATTTAAAAGTATTAAATATTGATAGATAATATTTTTTTTTTAAAAAAAATTATGAATATAATAAATAAACAATAGCTGCTTCTGAATAGGTTAAGCTACCATCGGTTAACTCCCTAATGGGAGGAGGCTTGCAACCTTCTCTTAGATCTAGAAGGAGGCCATGAGCCTCACCGTTTTGGTTGCCGTTGTAACACCAGTAATGACAACAACCATGGGGAGGAAATGGTAGGTGTAAGCTACAGTGAATTATAATTTTTATAACTTGAGGGGTTATTTTATGGTTTTTATTTTGGTGGACCTGTAATTGCTAAAACATTTTTTGGCCTATCTAATATTTTCTTTTGGTTTTTTTTTTTTAAATATGTGATGAATTGAAAGACGTTTTTGCCTCTTGACTGTTTATTTAACAGTTAGTCAAACAGTTAATCAACCATTCTCATGAGGGATTGGTGTAATAAAAGGAAAGTTGTTTAAGAGTGCAATTTCACCTAAAGTCAATGAATGTTTGAGCAGTTAACCCTTTATAATGAAAATAAAATGTTACTGCATATCTATTCATAGATCAAATAATTAGTGTATTTCTCTTTTACATTATTATTATTATTATTTAATAAGCGATTTTACAATTTTAATATAAAATGAGTTTAAGTCTCACAATATGTATTTACTAAAATACATGGAGAATTTTTTTTCTTTTTCATGTTATAGGAGTAGATTGTTCCCTATGTTATGGATGTCAGATTGCCTTGTAATGATATGAAAATAAGAGTGAAGCTATTGCCACTAAACTGACATCTCACTACACCCATTTTTTAAGAAAAACTTTTGTTGCTTCAAAATGTTTATATTAAATTTATAAAAAGGACATAAGGATTAAATAAACAAAGCTCCTCAGTGCATTAATGTGTACACTAGGTCTCTTATAAACCGTATCATTTTATTCAAAATTATTTCCAGATTTATTATAATTCAATATGAGTGTAACATACATTTAATAAGTTGAGAAACAGCGGTAGGTAAGGTTGCTATTGTGACTTAAGTCACCCCGACCCTAACTTATGTCAAGGGTTCGATTTGTATCTCCTATTAAATGTGAGTAGATCTTCCACTTTATGTGGATAGCCCTCTCCCGCTTTTGGAAGCAAGAATCGGGGTCGTGCTTTAGAGTTCATCTTACTAATTTAGATAATGTTACTCAATAAAAATCTTTAATAACAACTATTGGATTGATTGTAAGATTCTTCAATAATAATTATTTCAATCAATCTAATGATGATTATTGAAGAAACTGATTTGGGTAATATTACTCAAACTGATAAATTAGCAAAACCCAACAAAAATCATTGAGACTTTGAGATATAAATATATGTTCTTTTATGCATTAACATGTACACTAAATAACCGGTGAAAATATCCATTTATTTATTTATTTTATTGTCTTTATTAGTTGCATACAATTTGGATTTCGCTTGATTTCATCATTATAAACCAACATATGCACCCATTTATATTGTCAAAGCAAGCAAGAAAAACTTAAAAATAAAATAAAAAATAAAAATAAAAGGGAAAACTCTTCATCTCACTATTTGCTGAAAGCAAGAGACAATGGATAATTTTTCAAAATGAAGAAATCTTTTGTGAATTACAATTTTTTTTTGGATAAATTGTGAATTACAATTTACTCCCACTCTTGAAGCACAAACAAATTTCTTCATTATGTAATATGTAGATGCTCTACCTTTGAATCATTGGCCAACTGGCTTCTTAAAGGACCAACTAAAAAAAAAAAAAAAGATGATGAATTACTGTTTCGAGTTAGGTTATTGAGTATCAAAACTATCACTATGAGTGCAGAGGGAGAACAATATGTGGGTAATTTTGGAATTTAATAAAGTAGGGAGAGAAAAACACTAATTTTTAAACTTTGAAGATAGCTGTGAGATACTAATAAGTATTTTGCGTGACAACAGAGCAACCCTTAAAATAATCATAACAGTATGACATTTCACAAATTAGAGGGGCTTCTGTAAAATCATCCCTCCCTTATACGAAGCACATCCTAATGAGAAATTGAGAATTTGCATGTTTGTGTCAAGGATTATGATTTGTGAGTTGTGAAAAAGAGCAACTGAAAAAAAAAAAAAAAAACAGAAAACTAAATAGATCTATGCATATGTAGCTAAAATTGCAGTGATCTTATGTTGTACTTTTCAAAAGACTACTGGACAGATATGCTCACTTTGCTGAAACAAGTCCCATAAATGATGGTTTTTTTTTCCTAAACTAGTTTCTAGCATTGCTATTACAAACTTGTTTACATTTCTTCATTGGTTTTCAGAAAAGGGGCTCTTTGAGAGGCTGATTCCAGGCTACAATCTTCACTCTCCTTAACCGCGTTCTTCTCTTTCATTTGTCCCCAAATCACAGTGTAAAATCCAAGTGCAATTACAATGCCTCCAACCACACTGCAATAAACATCATATTAAATCACCTTGATTATACAAAATTACTTGGTCATTCCAAAATGAGTTTATATAATATATACACAATGGAAGAAAGTCATAATACAAACCTGCCAAGATAAAGAGTTGAACCAAGGAAAATGAATGTCAGGACAACTGCAATGATCATCCCCAAGGGCTTAAACATGGCTACAAACACAGGACCTCTCTTGCGCAAGCACCAAGTATGAATACTAATACGGAACAAACTCCCAAATACAGCCTGCAATTGAACCCAAATTAATACCGAAAAACTGAATGATACAGGGTCAGAAAGCGTTATGCTGAGAACGAAATGGAACAAGAAATGCTGTATGAACAGACTAAAAACAACTAAATAAAGAGACTTGAAAAATAATGCAATCTGTGGACTTTGGAGTTGTTCTCACCTGGCTAACAATGGACATTATTTCAACTTTAGTCTTCAGTTTCCATGCATTTAGATTTCTTTCCACCAAGGCAGAGAAAATCCCAGCTTGAATTGTTATGAACAATGTAAAAAAGAAGACAATGGTCAATTCTTCTGGGTACTCCTGAACAGTGGCTGCCTACGAAACCAAATCACTAATGTTAAGTTATCGATAGCCATACTGCTTGGGGACCATATTATTCACACATAATTATTGTAAATGAATGGGATTACATGATGTGAAAACAAATAATAGTTTCATTTTCATGATGTCAGAGCTTGGAAATCTACCTGAAAAACATTCCATAATGCTGATTCAAGAAAAGTAACAAGAAGGAGTAGGCCTCCAATGATCCAATGATATTCCTGTGAATGAAGGAGCTGATGAGGAGAGTCAGAAGTTAATGAGTTTATCAAGAGTGGTGGACCCTTATATAAGGTGACTATAAATGCTCCTATTACAGCTACAATAGCACCCAAGGACTTGGCTTGACTGCTTGATCTTCTTAAATCTAGCTTCTCCATCCTAACATTTGAAGCATCATTTTCAGGAAAGGAAAACATCATCATATTTTACTCTATTTTGGCGTACAGATAATTACCAGGCATGTTACAATTCATCAGGCAATTTAGAAACTCTACCTGAAAATGATTGCAAGCAAGAAAGTGATAATAGGAATAAGATTTGCCAAAGCTGATGCAAGAGTAGGGGAACTGAATTTAATACCAATGAAGTATATTATTTGTCCTGAGCTCCTGCATAGACATATTTCTATATAGTTATACAGCTAGTTTATGCAGCAACAACATGACCTCATTTGTTTAGAGAATTTAAAATTACCCATTGAAGGCAAGCAAGAAAAATCTCCAAAGCAGAGAGAAAGTGAGAGGAGCCCTCTTGTTCCTGCAAGAATTAGACATCAAGTCAGCAAAATGCAACTACAGTTCAAAGTATTACAGATGGTAAATGTACTGGCTGCATACCTGCGGATGAGGAAGTACGGAAGAAGTATGAGGGTAGCAAGAGCATTATAATAAACAACTGAAACAAAGTTGTTCATTCCTTGATTCATGGCTGCTTTGCTTATTACTGCAAGACCAACATCTGTGCATTCTACTGTTACCATCGCCGCAAAGGTTACTGCAGTCTGTATACTTGATGCCAATTCCATTTCTTCACCACAAATTCTGGACAGTCCACTAGTCAACTTCCTGCTTTTCATTTATGTCAGAAAAGAGAGGTGAGAGGCAAGAAATTATTGTATCTTTTGTCCAGAGAGAGGCCCCACTTTTGATTGTTTTCTTTTGCAAGATGCATTATGAGCTCACTTGCTCCACATATTTGTGAACTAAACAAACAATTATCAACGGCTCACAGACTGCTACGAGTTGGCCTTGATGTCATCGACTCAATTGGCATTAGAAAAACAATCACTTAACGTCGTTTTATTTGTCAACTTGTAAAGTTGGAATGATATAGGAGAAAAGTCGCTTCAGACTCAACTACCAAATTGCAAAATTCCCATAAAAAACATCACATTAACAAGCAACAAAGGTTTCACGAAAAAATTTATAAAAAAAAAAAAAAGCAACAGGAACTATTTCACCTTTTTCATTCAATATTTCTTTGATTCATCTTAATTGCAAATGATGTTTCAAAACTCGTTTCGACTAACAACACAATGAGTAGAGAGCAATCGATTGAAAAAAATAACAATTATTTTGATAAAATTAAAAATTTACGGAACTATGAATTTCAAAATGTTTTATAAAAATTAGGAACTTAGATCTATAAAACAATAAAATAAAATAACAAACGAAATAAAAGATCAAATCTTTTACCTTATATATTGATCTTTGTAAATTGCCCACTATCTTATCTTTTTTAATATATCTCCACATCAAGAAACAATTGATCTCTATAGATTAATCTGTGTAGATCTCTTTAGAAATAATAAATGAAATAAAAGATCAAATCTTTACCTTATATATTGATCTCTGTAGATTGCTCACTACCTTATCCTCTTTGATATGTCTCCACACCAAGAAACAATTGTATTTACTTACTTTTGATATCTGTAAATTGCTTACTACCTTATATATTGATCTTTATAAATCACTTACTATCTTATTTTCTTTGACATGTCTTCACACTAAGAAACAATTGTACTCACTTACTTTTGATTTCTTTTCAAAAAATAAAAAAAAATCAAATCAAGTGTTTAATTTCTGGCTATAAAAAGAAGAAAGGCACAATTTTTCTTCTTTGTATATTGACTGTTGAAAAACAAAAAAACCAAAAATTTTTCCAGTTTCTCATACATACGGCCTACCAAAAACTGTTTTGAAAAAACAAAAAACCATTTTTGTTCTTTTTAGACAGTATTTGACACACGAGATTACATGAAATGGATTGGATTAGATTGTAATGGATTAAAAAACTATTGTCTCATATTTGGTCGAACTTGAAATTTGACTAAAATTATATTATATTGTGTTTGGTATAGGTTATAATTGAATTGGAATAAAATTAATTTAATCACTTTTTTTTTATATATTATAATTAATCTGAAAATTAATTTTATAAAAAATTTGAACAAAAAAGAGAAAAAATATTTTATTAATTTAAATATAAGATTAATTTTAAATACCAAAATGCAGGTTACTATTGAATTGAAATAAAATCAATTTAAATATTTTATTATATAACCTAACTTATATATCATTTTTCCACAAATATTGATTTTTTTATAATTATATTATTTTAAAATATGAGTAAATAAATATTAATTTTGGACATGAGGTTGGTGGACGAAAGAGAAACAAGGTTAATAAAAGAAAGAGGAAGAAAAGTGCAGGGCAATTAACGAAAAGAAAGAGAAACAATTAATGAGTCTTGAATCCAATGTTATTGAATCCTACAGTAGAGGTTGGGAATGGATATTCTCATGACAATGAGATTGAAATAAGATGAGATTGGATTTTTATTGCCAAATTGGGCTCTCCAAATGTAGAATTTGAGAGTTTAAGATATTTTGACTCTCAAATGCTTTCCAAAAATAGCCTTACAGGCAATAATTTGTATTAATTCAAAATTAATATTAAATCCCAAATTTATTTAGAATTTAACTATTGTCTTATATAACATAATTAATTCAAAATTAATTTATGTTATGTTGACGTTCGGAAACGGTCAACCAAAGATTCTAGGGCCCAGACGGCGAACTTAGTAATTAATGGATGGTTCTGGTCGTACTAATGGAATGGTAGTAAATAGGCAATTGATGAAGTTCTAGGTTGGTGGTGATTAATTCAGGTGGAGGAATGTCGGTCTTGGTGGTTGGTCGGATTTAATTAGGTGATCAGCAAGAAATTAAAGAGAAAGAGAGAGAGAGAGAGAGAGAGAGAGAGAGAGAGAGAGAAAACACGATTTTTTACGTGGTTCAGTGACTGCACCTACGTCCACGGTCACTCTAGAGTAATTCCGACAGAGTGACAGTTCTCTAGTATGTTTAACTTATTGGTATAGTAAAAATGTCTCTCATCTTTATAGAGGAGGGGAGATCACAATAAAAAATACAAAAGAAAGTTATACAAGTTATTGGCAACGACTAATTTCAGCTAATTCTGACATTGCCATGCTGCATTAATTGTAAAGGTGATGATGATTTTCTTCCTGCACAGATCTGCATTTAATATACCTGAAGAGACCTTTACTTCATTAAATGCTTCTGGGTAATTGTGTAAGCAGTTTCCGACGGGAAATCATGAGGGTTGGTAATTCTGACAACTTGCTATACACGGTATCCCCTGGGTAAGCCTTCTGGTCAGCCAGGTGATACACACTGGAGGAGAGCTGACATGGCCAAGAGGAGAGGTAAGGCGATCTGGGGGTCTATGCGAGCTCGCGACCTCGCGAGCTCCCCGACCTGAAGGTACGAGCAGGGGGCATCCTGGGAACTGTTGCTGGCTTGCGACCTGGGCGGCCTCACGAGCTGGGCTTGCAACTGCTGGTCCCATCCTTGGGCCTCCTGGGCCCTTGCTTCTGTTTAGATTAAATAAGCATGCACTGGCCTATCTGGGCCGAACCAAAAAATGGGCATAACATCAAGCCCCCAGCTCTCTGTGCATTCTGCGGACTGGGAGCTGACTTGAACATGTGATTGGCGCCCATTTTCGAATCTTCTGGTGTCGCTTCAGTTTCCGTACTGTAACTGTCGACACGTGGCGTCCATACAGGCGTTGGAGCCGAAAAACGTGTCTCGGGACCGTATACATTAAATGTGCACGTCTTGTAACTGACAGGCATGATGGCACAAGACCGAGATTGGTGCCTAGCCGTTGGATCTTTGACGGTTATGCCTTTATGTTGGATCGGATGGCTGGGGACGTATGTCCTGGCCTATATAATCCATAGGCCTCTTCAAATTTCTCTTTTTGCTTTCCTGATACAACTCCAGCATCCTTCTCTCCACCATTTCTTCTTCTCTGCTTCTTCTAGTTTGTTATCTGCCCTCGGATAAACTTTTCAGACTCCGCCACTTCAGGAATCAGCCACTGCTCTCAGCAAGCCGTACATAGTTCAAACAAGGTAGTTCTTCTCCTGCTTTGCTTTTTGTGTTATTGCAGGATTTGCTCCTGGGTTGTGTTGTTATTTTCTGCTTATGTATCACATCCGTTGGTCCCTGTAAGCCTGTTAGGCCTTTAAAGATTTGTTGTGTTGGTTGCTTGAGTATCTGCGTACGCTGGGGGTGACCTGGCTGTTAATCTAGGTGTCCCATCTCTTAGCCATGTGTTGTTGTTTAGGATTTTCGATGACATTGTCTCTTTACTGCCTGGTAGGGTACCTGTAAACATAGGGTTAGCAACACACATATTTAGAGTGATAGAGTACCTGACGGGCCCGTGTCCCTGGGCCTTCTCTGGCCCTTTGGAGGCCAAGTGTGCGACCTGACGAATAGGGCAACAGCTCCAGGAATTCTTTTTCTGTGTCTTGCTAGGCTCAGTATGCTGTAGGCATTCTGATGTCATTCCTTCTGTACTGTAGATGTCAGGTCGCTCACGCACTGGTCGAGGCAGGGCTTCTACTTCCAGGAGGCGGGCAGGACGTCAGACTAGTGAGGTCGAGGCTACGACCTCGCGAGCTAGTCCGTCCAACGAGGAGGTCGCAAAAGGGGACGAGGTTGCTGAGGAAACGGACCCCCATCCATTTAAACACACGCCCTCGCTCGTTACTCTTCCAAAGCTGGAGGCTTGGGCCCAGGAATTCAGCTTCCCCTTGGGGTGCAGAGCTAACGTCCCCGCGGCCACTGATCGAGCCGCTCATCCTCCTGAGGGCTTTGTAGCGATCAGCCGTGAACATATAGAGCTCGGCTTTAGGTTCCCTGTTCCTGGCTACCTCAAAAATCTCTTGAACAACCTGAAGCTCGCCCCATTTCAATTGACCCCAAACTCGTATGCCTACATAACCACCTTGGCTGCGGCGTTCGTTAAGTACAAACTAGGGTTCCCTTCACCCCGCATCCTCCGTAGTGTTTTCAGTTTTAAGGCGATCTCTGGGAAGGACGGACTCTACTACGCCACGCCTCGCCAACATTCTACTCACAGGACGTATTTACCCCAGAGTTGCACTAAGTCCAACGTGGGGGAATACAAGTCAAATTGGGCCTTGTTTACGTACCATTCGCTCGCTGGGTTGAATAATAGGAGTTTCGTGATGACACCTAGTAGGCACACAAGTACTTAAATAATATTAGAAGTAGATTTTTTTTTTTTTTTTTTTTTTTTTTTTTTTTTTAACGAGCTGGCTTTTGCTTTGTAGGTGTCGCAGCTCCTGGTTACCAGCTTAGACAGGACGAGCTCTCTATTCTGAATGCTTATGCAGCAGCCAAGGAACCAACCGATGACTTTTTTCCTTCCGGTAGCGAGCTAGTAGAGCGGGGTCTCGCGCCATCTGCCACAAGTCCTCTTCTGAACATAGTCCAGCACTTGGGAATGAGGGGGGAAAGGTGCGAGGTTCCTTCCGCCCTTACTGCTCCTACACAGTCAGAATCAGATCCGCAGCCCCTGCAACGAAGGTCTCTGAGCCCGAGCTTCCAGACCAGCGCATCTTCGGGCGACATGGGAAGGCTTACGATGTCCGTTCCTCCTCTCAGGTCGGTTCCTCCTGCCGGACCAGCCGAGGTCGTTGAGGTGGATGACACTTCATCAGATCGCTCGCAGAGAGCGCCCCCTCAGCCCGCTGCAGCTGCTCCTCCTCCAACTAGGCCATCCGTGACTCCTCAGAAGCGAGCTGCCCATCCTGAAGAACAAAGTCCTTCCTCAGCGAAGAGGGTGAGGTTTCGGCTGAGGGGGGTCCTCCCGAGGGGCAGGAGACTGAGGCCCTTGTTAGGAAGAAGAAAGGGAAAGCCATAGCCGCACCCCCAACTCCGAAGAAGAAGAAAAGAGTCGTCGAGGTTCGTAAGCCCGGGGCAGTTATTATCGGCAGGGAGCCAGGTCTTGAGGCACCTGCGCGACCTGCGGGACTTGCAGGGAAGTTACAGGGAGACTCCGAGCCACATCCTGATGCAGCAAAGGAGATGGAATATCTTAACAGCTTCGTGGAACTCGTGCCCGGAGTAATGGGGAAGCGCGATCCGGAGCTGCAGAAACCTGAGCTCTCAGGTCAGAACCTCGTAGCTTTCGCAGCTCGCCACGCGGCGTTGGTAAGGTTCAACCCCCCTGTACCTTGATTTTCCTCGGCTCAGATTTTAACAACTCTTCACTTTTTCAGTTGGGTATGGCAACCGTGAAGCTGATGAGGGAGGTAGACGATCAGCTTGGCGAGAAGGAGGCCTTTAGGGTGTCCAAGGTGCAGTTCGAGGAGGAGAAGAAGGTGATGTAGGAAGAAGTCAACCTCCTCCAGAAGGATAATGTGGAGCTTAAGGCCAAGCTTAAGGATGCTGATGCGGCCTTGTCACAGGAGACCGCTCGCAGGGAGGCCGCTACCTCTGAAGCCAACAAGGCCCACAGCGAACTAAATCAGCTGAAAGGCGAGCTCAGTGCTGTAAAGGTAAAGCTACAGGTCGCAGAGGATAAAGTAAGTCAGCATCAGTGGGACTTGGGAGCAGCTAGAGGGAAACTCGCGAGGGTCGAGGAGAAGCGGGCCGAGGCAGAAGCGAAATTGGCTTAGACAGGGAGGAAGCTGGCTCAGACCGAGGCGGGCATTGAGGCCAAGTTAGCTCGAGAGCGCAATAGGGTCGAGGAAGAGGTTGAGAGGGCATTTCTGTTCAGCATGTGGGAGCGCTATCCGGACTTGGACTACTCCTTCTTTGGGTCAGAGGGGTCCAAATGATCCAGGAGTTCGCGGAGCTTACTGCAGGTGCTCAGAGTGCGCAACATTTAGATACTTCCTCTGCTCTCCTAGTTGATCCATCTGCTGTCCCGATCCCTTTGCCAGAACAGGTCCCTGAGGTACCTCCAGCTTTAAAGGATCCTCCAATGCCTGAGCCCCCAGCAGAGGCCCTTCCTGATTTACCAGCTCCTGAGCCTGTCCCTGGGGCAGAGCCCCTAGTAGAAGCCCCAGTTGATCCTGCTCCCTCAGATGAACCGGCTGGTGTCTAGGGCGTTCTCATTTCATTTGTTTGTTTGACTTCTTGTAATTTTCTTTTATTTGTTGGGACTCAAACAACGAGCTTGGGGCTCGGAATTATAATATTGGATTTCCTGCACAATTTCAATACTTTGTCCAAGTGTAGATATGCATATTTTAATTACATGATGGGCAGTTGCTAACCGTAATCAGCGATTATATTAATGCATTAGCTCGTAAGGGTCTGGACTCAGCAAATAGCTTGGTCGAACGAAGTATTTGACCCTCCATGTGACATAGTTGGACAAGTCCTTAAAGGATTGACAGGAGCTTACAGCTAGTGAGGGGCTCGGAATTTCCTTGACTCGTATGTTTCAACGACGTTGAGTGCACTAGCTGACAGCATTTTCCCGAACTTTGAGATTTCAGCCTGGGGCAGTGTTCGAAGTTCAAGGGTGAGCCCTTTTCGCGAGTTCACGGACAGCTTTATATTTGAGAGGCGTGGCCTTACCCCCTCCCGCGAGGTCGCAGGGCAAATGGTTCGCGAGGTTCGTGGGCATCTTTATATTTGAGAGGCGTAGCCTTACCCCCTCCCGCGAGGTCGCGGGGCAATGATTCGCGAGGTTCGCGGGCATCTTTATATTTAAGAGGCGTAGCCTTACCCCCTTCCGCGAGGTCGCGGGGCAATGATTCGCGAGGTCCGCGAGCATCTTTATATTTGAGAGGCGTAGCCTTACCCCCTCCCGCGAGGTCGCGAGGTCCGCGGGCATCTTTATATTTGAGAGGCGTAGCCTTACCCTCTCATTCAGAGCTGCATACCGTTCTGGGGTCATTGGCCTCCTCTTCTGGCGGACTGGCCTGTGCTGGGGATCTATGTTCAGTCTGTGACACATAACATCAGGATCTATCCCCACCATATCTTCATGGTTTCAGGCGAAGACGTCAAGGTTCATCTTCAGAAACTCTACGAGCTCAGTCTTCACTTCTGGTAACAGGTCTCTTCCAACCTTTACACATCTCTCCGGGTCTACTTCACTGACCCGCACATCTTCTAGCTCTTCAATAGGTCCTGTGGCCCTGTCTGCATCCACCTCGCGAGGGTCGAGGTCGTCGCTCACCCCAGCTTCAGAGATAACTCGCGGTTGGCCACCCGAGACCACGTTTACCTTCCTTCCTCGGACTCCCATCTTCACCGCGTCTTCATAGCATCGTCTGACCAACTGCTGTTCCCCCTTGACACAGCCTACTTCGTTGGGGGTCGGGAACTTGACTGTGAGCGTTCTGGTGGAGGTGACCATGTCTAGCTTGTTCATCGAAGGTCGCCCCAAGACCACGTTGTATGCTAAGGGACTATTGATGATCAGGAAGTCTGTAAGAACAGTAGCTTGCCGGCCTGGTTCTCCGAAGGTGAGAGGTAATTTGACCTGGACTATTGGTATCACTGCATCTCCCGTGAATCCGTAGAGGGGATCTGGTGAGGGTATTAATTGCTTAGCTCTTAACCCCATCTGGTCATAGCAGTCCTTATACATGATGTTGACTGAGCTACCGGTGTCTATCATTACCCTTCGTACTTCGACGTTACTGATCTGGGCTTTAATTACAATCATATCGTTGTGGGGCCAGCGTACTCCCTTCTCGTCCTCCTCGGTGAATACAATATTGTCTGAGGACGCTTTTGTCCTTTTGGTGGGTCCCTCGACTCCTCCATATTCTGCCAGCAGGGTATGGTTGGCTTCTCGGACGTACCTCTGGTGCGACCTGTTAGATATACTTGCCACATAAGGCCCACCATAAATGGTAAAGATTGTTCTTATAGTGGGCTCGCGCTCGTGCTCCTGAGCTCGCTGAGGTTGCTGTTGCTCGGGCTGCTGGTCTTGTCCCTGAGGTCGTTGGTGCTGAGGTCGCCTGCCAGCGGGCTGTACTACATATTCTCCTAGGCGGCCTCGTCTTATGAGTTCTTCAATAGCATCCTTCAACTGCCGGCAGTCCGATGTATTGTGCCCATTCTCATTATGGTAGGCACAGTATTTTCTTGGGTCCCGACGTCGGTTAGGGGGTCCAGTCGGGGGTGGCTTCCCGAAGTTCTCCCTATTTCTTTCTACGGCGAAGATCCTGTCTTGCCTGTCCGACAACACACTATAGCTTTCATATCTGCTCGGACGCCGAGGTCGCACCCTCGGCCCTGGTCTAGCTCGCTTTGCCACAACATTGGCAGTCTGGTGTCTCGGTTCCCCCGGCTTGTCACCGCCATGGTTCTTTCTCTTCTCACGGTGGGAACTACTCGCTTCACCCCGCTGACCGCCGGGTTTCTTAGCCCCGAAGGCTTCTTCCCATCTGATTTCTTTAGCAGCCCTTTCGTAAAACTCCCTCAGATCCTTCACTGGGGATTTGTAAATGCTTTCGTACAGCTTCCCGTCCTTCCTGAGCCCTGCAGAAATAGCTGTTAAAATACTCTAGTCAGAGGGCATTTCCACATTACTCACCTCTTCTCTGAACCGAGTGATATAGTCCTTCAAGGATTCGTTCTGCCTCTGGAAAATGGTAGCGAGGTGACAGGCAGGCGCGAGCTGTTTCCTCAAGGCCTTATATTAGTCTAGGAACCTCTTCTGACATTCTCTCCAGCTCCCGATGTTGCGGGCTGGAAGGCCTTTGAACCAAGCTCGCGGAGCATCCCCTAGAGTAGCTGGGAATACTCGGCACTTTACCAGCGGGTCATCTGTCTGAAGATCCATCTGTACATTGAAAGCGTCCAGATGGTCGTAAGGATCTGTCCTACCGCCATATAGAGGGATATTGGGGAGTTTGAACTTCGCTGGTAAGGGCATTGTCTCGATCTCCCGGGTAAATGGTACCCTGCGATTCTCCCGCTCTTCCCCGGTTCGGCCTCCAGGTCGAGCTTCTAATTGCTGGACCCTCTGTAACAACTCCTCTACCATTGGATCCTGGGTCAAAGATCGCCGACTGGGGTTCCACCTACTGGTACTTTCCTGCTCCCCAAAGTGACGGTTCTGCGATCTGCCCTCTTCGCCGAAAGCTTCTACACGTCTGGGGGCCCTCTGCGGCTCGGGCTCATAACCTGCACGGTATCCGCGAACTCATTCTGGCCCACGACTACCCTCTTCACGCCTAGCGCCCTCGATGCTTGCCCTCGCCCTTATCTCGTTTTGGCGAGGTGGGATCTCCCGCTCTTGGTTCCGCTCTCTGGCTCTCCTTGGGCGTAAGTTCGAGGAGCGGGCTGATCCATCGGTCAGCGACCTTTCCCTGGCGGCTACCCCTTCTGGAGTTGGGATTTCTTCTGAAGGTCGACAGCGAGCTCTGCTTGGAGGTGCGACCTCCACCTGTCTTTGCACCGCACGGGCTTGGACTTCCACCAACGCCCTAACCGTCGTCGTCAACTCCCTTACTGTATCTTCTAAAGCTTGCTGGCGTTGCTGCCATTCCTGAGCGACCTCGTTTCCTGAAGGTGAGGTGCTCTGTTCTTCTTGAGTTTCACGTCGTTCTTCTGCCACTCCGACACTCCTTGTTGCCTTAATCCTAGCCATGGTAGACAAGTACAAGTAAATGTGAAATAACGACTAAATGGAGATTACCAGGTCGCTGTTGGGCCCTCCTTCTAGCGCCAAAAGATATTGACGTCCGGAAACGGTCAACCAGAGATTCTGGGGCCCAGACGGCGAACTTAGTAATTAATGGATGGTTCTGGTCGTACTAATGGAAGGGTAGTAAATAGGCAATTGATGAAGTTCTAGGTTGGTGGTGATTAATTCAGGTGGAGGAATATCGGTCTTGGTGGTTGGTCGGATTTAATGAGGTGATCGGCAAGAAATTAAAGAGAGAGAGAGAGAGAAAAAAAAAACACGAGGATTTTTTACGTGGTTCGGTGACTGCACCTACGTCCACGGTCACTCTGGAGTAATTCCGACAGAGTGACAGTTCTCTAGTATGTTTAACTTATTGGTATAGTAAAAATGTCTCCCATCTTTATAGAGGAAGGGAGATCACAATAAAAAATGCAAAAGAAAGTTATACAAGTTATTGGCAACGGCTAATTTCAGCTAATTCTGACATTGTCATGCTGCATTAATTGTAAAGGTGATGATGATTTTCTTTTTGCATAGATTTGCATTTAATATACCTGAAGAGGCCTTTACTTCATTAAATGCTTCTGGGTAATTGTGTCAACAGTTTCCGACGGGAAATCATGAGGGTTGGTAATTCTGACAACTTGCTATACACGGTATCCCCTGGGTAAGCCTTCTGGTCAGCCAGGTGATGCACACTGGAGGAGAGCTGACATGGCTAAGAAGAGAGGTAAGGTGATCTGGGGGTCTATGCGAGCTCGCGAGCTTCCCGAGCTGAAGGTACGAGCAAGGGGCATCCTGGGAACTGTTGCTGGCTTGCGACCTGGGCGGCCTCACGAGCTGGGCTTGCAACTGCTGGTCCCATCCTTGGGCCTCCTAGGCCCTGACTTCTGTTTAGATTAAATAAGCATGCACTGGCCCATCTGGGCCGAACCAAAAAATGGGCATAACATGTTATATTATAGAATTGAACTCGTAATCTCTAATAATTTAAACTAGAGTCACTACTGAGAATCGAATTCAAGATCTCTTATAAAATTAAGTAAATAATTGTTAATTCATAATCAATAATTAACTTATTAATTATTAAATAATTTAAATAATCAATATTATTCAACCACTAAGTGAATACAAATTTTGTTACTTATGTAACACTTGTAATTGAACGGTCCAATTATAATATTTTATATACATGCTTTTTATAGTGAAATGAGTTATCAAGAGGACTCGATAGACCTATAGTTTTGAGTTATAGTAATATCTAAATTATTAATTAAACACTTTAATTAAATAATTCACTATATTTAATCTTAGCGCTACTCCACTAAAAAACCTATGATTACACTTTCAAAATTGTAGATATTTATATATAATTTGGAAATTTCAATGTTCATTAATTTAATCATTTCGTATAATTTAAGTTTCCACAAGTAATTTATAATTAAAGTTAAGTCAAAATATCTGTTTTATCCATCTAAATATTTCTTGTTCATATAAATATCATTGATTTTCTAATTAACAATATATTTATAACAACTTATAAATTTATCTTTTTATATATAAACAGACAGTTGAACACTCTTATTATGCAAAGTCTGAATCAACCCTTAAAGAAACTATTTCTCTGTTTCTCACAAGAAAAAGTGGATTCTATTATTATATAAAATGTTTTCATCTACTTATTAAATAATATCCTCAAAGTATAAATTTATTAACCGAACATTTACATTGATCTCACCCATGTAAATCAAAGAATATAATTCAACAAGTGTCCATAATACATTCAAGATTAAAATTAATTCATATATGATTATCCGATTGATAACTATGAATCTCGAAGTTTAACAGACATTATTTAGAGACTCATGTTTATTATGATCCAGTCTTATATAATCTTTATTAAATAAGGTGTTTTTATTTTCATGTCATCACATGAACAGTTTCAGATAAGATTATCGTACCGAATATTAAATGAACCGTAATTGTAGATTTACTATAAATAAAGTACTCAATTTTATTTACTTTTTACAAATTTTTTAGATTACTTATCTCAAATTAAATCTACTTGTATATAATATTTATACATTTAATTTGAAATTACATCAATAATCAAGAATGTTTATCATTATATTGATAATTTTTGCAAAATAAATAAATTGAATTAAATGATAACTTTATTAATGTTTATAAAATCGTTTACATAATTACAAGTTCTTAGGATATAAACCTAACAATCTCCCATTTGCCTTAAAGTAGATGAAACATATCTCGTAATCCTAGACCCTCTAGATGACCTTCAAACACTTTAGCTATTAAGGTTTTTGTAAACGAATCAACAAGATTGTGTTGTGATGCAATAATCATCAAGTTCACATCTACCCCTCAAACGATCTCCCCAATGAAATGATTTTCCTCTCTATATACTTCCCTTGTTTGTGGTTTTTTGATTCTTTGGAATTGACCACTGCATCACTATTATCACAATAAAGAGTGAGTGATTTATCCATATCTGAAACAGCTTGACAAGCCAGCGAAATGAATACTTAGCTACTCGGTAAATATTCAGTTTGACCATTTGTCAATGGTGACTGATGGTCAAACTTAGTTAAATCTATAAAAAATTTAAAAATATATATATAAGCTAAAAATATAGCATCATATAACTACAAAACATTATAAAACCTGTCTCATGCAATATAAAAAATCACTTTAGTACAATCACATAATTAAAATCACAAAATCATCTAAATCCATATAAATTAAAATCATAAAATCAACTAAATCAATATAAATTAAACTAAACTAAACCCATATAAATTAATATCACTAAATCAACTAAACCATATAAATTAATATTACAAAATCAACTTAAAACCATAATTATAACATAACATGCAATAGAAATTAAACATAGAAACAACATTCATCAATATTCAAGAATAGAAAAATAAAAGAGAAATAAAAATTAAGGAGTAAAAAAATAAAATTAAACATAAAAAGACAAGAATAGATTAAGTCCATCACAATCAACATTCAACTTCATTTTGGTTTAATTTATGCGCAGTTATCACACACAAAACTTACTATTTCTCTGGTTCCAAAAATATATATATCTTTTTTATTATATACTTGAGTAAATTATAATTTAACTATCCAGTTGAAACGTAATTACAGACAAAGCAACTATTTCAATATTATTGTAATTTACCCCCTTGCCGTTAACATTTCTCGGTTAAAATTAACTACTTGGGGGGCAAAATTGTCTTGTAATCTTACTTTTGATTTTTTAAGATAAATTTTAAAAATTTTAAAATAACTTAAATGAAAAAAGTTTAACCAAATCTCCACCATCCATCTTGAGATGGATGATAGAAGTCAATTTAAGAAATAAAAAAAAAATTAAATAAAATCAAAACAAAAGATTAATTATTAATCAAAAATCCAACTTCAACCCATCATCTTCTTCTTCACCGGTTCACCATAAAAAAATCACCCATAGTCACCGATTTAAAAAAAAAATCATTAACTCAAATAATTACCAGTTCAACCCCATCATCAACAAAATGAAGATCACCGATTCAACTCAAATAATTAGAAGAAAAATTGAAGAAAAAATTGAAAAAAAAAAAAATCTAGGAATGAACCCAGATCTAGGTCCACGAATGAACCTAGATTTTTGGGTTCATTCGTGAACGTAGACTAGCTTCACTCGGACCTAGATCTGGTTTATCATCCGGATGAACCCAATTGATGAACCCAGATTTGGGTTCATCCGGATGAACCCAGATCGGGTTCGAGAAAGAAGAATAGTAGAAGAATATGAACCAAGATCAAGTTCAAGGAATAAGAATAGCAAAAGAAGGAGAAGCAGAAGAAGAGAAGAAGGAGAAGAAGCAAAAGAAGAGAAGAAGAAGGAGAAAAAGAAGAATGAGAAGAAAAGAGAGAAGGGAAGAATGAGAGAGACTGATGAGAGGAAAAGAGAGAAGGTTTTATAGTTGGTCAACTGATCAACTTCAATTATCAAGGATAATTTCATCTTTTCGCTGTTTTGGTACTGTTCGCCGTTAAATCTAATGGAATCTTACTAAAGGCAGAGGGTAGATTGTAATAACATTGAAACAGTTGTTCTGCCTGTAATCACGTTTCAATTGGATAGCTAAATTGTAATTTGCTCTATATGTTTCTATTCAGATCACTCTATCTGGAATAAAACTTGTAATCCAACGGCTCTCGCACCTACACAAACATGGATAGTCATTGACCCACACCACACATTGCCTACTCAAAAATGTCTAACCAAAAACATAGACTAGCACTTATTGTCATGTAAGGTTGACATTTGGCATGGGATTACTAATTCAAGGTGAAATTTCTCACTTAGTACCATGTAAGGATAACAGTTGGCAAAACAATTTGACATCTATCACTTCTAAATATGTAAGAAAGACATTTCTTATCAGTCTAGTTCAGTGTCTTGCTTACATTGCTAATTTTATGAAAAATGTTCACTAGATTGGATCTTAATGGGCAAACATGGACAGTCATGTGATTGTCACATGCCAAAGTTAGGCTACACTACACCAATCAAAGTGCCATGTTGGCTTCTAGTTTCAGTAGTGTAAGTACGAATGGTCGATCGACGATATAAGCTTCGTTAAAACATTGTAATCTTTTTTTTTTTTTTTTTTTTATATCTTATTCTTTTAGTTTCAAAAGAAGTCTACGTTTTCTTCTCTCAAGTTCCAGAGACTTCTCTGCTTCATCTTCATGCTTTCTTTAAAGTTTTTACTCTCTTTAAGGGTTGTAATATGGGTCACGATACAACGGGTTGACACGAATTCATAAAAAATAAATGGGTACAGGTTGGAGTTAAATGAATTTATATCATAATCGTGTCAACCCACTTAAACTATTTATTAAATTAATCAAATTAAATTTATTTAAACGAATCGTGATTCACACGATTAAATAGGAGTTAAATTGTAATTTAACATATTAGAAGGGTTTAGGTGTAATTATGCACAAACTCACACACACACACACACACACACATTTAACAAATCCCTAAACCCAACCCATTTGGCCATTTCAAACTCATTTCAATAGCCACACCCAATCACCCACACCACACCTCCCATTCTACCAAATCACCCTTTTCTTCCTCGCGGTCATGGTCACCACCTTTTCTCTCACAGTCACCATCTTCTCCTTCACATCACCACCTTTTCCCTTTCAGTCATAGTTCGATCACCCCTTCTCCCCTACGGTCGTTGCCCGTTCTCCACTTCTCCTCAAGGTTGTCGCCCCTTCTTCACGACTCCACCATCTCCACCACCAGATCAGATCAGATTGACAACCAACATTGCTGGGAAATGATTTCCGTCTCCCAAAATGGTCTTGAGACTCTTGACCAACTTTAGGTGTCCTCCTCTTTCATTTTCTTTTTTGGATTCTATATTTTGATTCTTTTTTTTTTTTTTTTGTCAGTTTTCTTTGGTTTTTTTTTGTGTAATATAATTGTTGAAAGAGGGTTTTTTGTCAGTTTTCATACATATCTTTAGTGTAACGTAATATGATTTCATGGTCAAATGACTCTCAGATATGGATCTAAGTGTTGACTTTGAAGACAATAGCATCGATCTGGAAGATAAGCTTGAAGATGAGGTTGAAAATGTGGGAAGTTCAAGCAAGTTAAAGCAAAGTAAAGCTTGTGAATTAATGTGTTGATTTGGATTTGCATTAAGTTTGATTTTGTTGTAGTTTTTGTTGATTTAATGTGTTGGTATTTACATATTGAATTAGATGTTTAAATGTTTGATTATGAATTATTTATTATATTGGTGTTTAAAACATTATTTAGGTTAAATGCGTTAAATGAATGAAACGAATTAAATGGATTAAACGGATTAAACGAGTTAAACGAATTAAATATATTAAATGAGTTGAATGAGTTGAAAGAATTAATGAATTGACGAGTTAATGAATTTGAATCTTCTATGATCCAAGTACTAAACGAATTTATCCTGTCGTGTCATATCATTCGTTTATAAACAAATTCATGTCGAATTCAAAAATATCAATCTACTTCTTAAATGAATTTGTGTCAAATTAATCGAATTCATAAATGAATCAAATCAAATTTAACTCAACCCAACACGTCAACCCATTTTGCCCCCCATAACTCTTTTCCACATCTTTCTCTTATCGTCTCTCTTTCTCTATAAAATAGCATGACCTTACCAATCACACTGCCGGCAATGACTCACCACCGTCTCTCCACGTGTCACTGTTTCTGGGCCTCTTGCCTTTAAGGAACGTCTCTGGTTCTCGTGTGTAGCCAACACAGTGCAGCTACCGTGGGCATCCCAATTGCACTCTTGATGCACCACCAATTTATCCATTACGCATTGCACCGACACCGACTTGCCGCCGCAGGTATCTCAAATTAAAAAAATAAGCACGAGCGAGTTGGACTGAGTTGGCCCAACTTGGCTGAGTACTCATCTCCTGACTCCGGTCTGGGGTTTGCTGTATCAACAGGGTGTAGATTCGAGTCAACTCGCGGAGAACTCAGCTGATTTATGAAACACTGACTACAAATATACATCTCCGTCACTGTTTGTAATGTATAACTGAATCATAAATATCATTCTTCAAAGTTAACAAAGTGCCCCAAAACTTGGGATGACAAAGCTAACAAACTACATCATTTACAAAAACTCCAGAAACACGGCGAGCATTGCATAGAGTTGTCAACTCTTCCTCCGTTTTCTCTTTAAGAAAGGCATAGCACTTAGGGCACCTGCAGAAACATTTGCAGCATTGCTCTTAACATTCTCCTGCTGAGCCACATCTACCTTCGAACCATCATCATTTTGATTCAGCTCAGAACCTGCTGCATCTGTCCTCCCTAAAGCTCTTCTGGTACTAGAAAAGGAATCAGCTGAACCGATATTGGGGTCAACAAACTCAAAGCAAGGGGAAGCATTAGCATCTTCATCAATGGTAGCTGGGTTCTGAACAGCACCTTGGTTCTCGCCTACGTCACTTTCATCTACACAAAATCCGCCTCCCATTGTCAAATAATCTTTAGATACTTCTGCCTCAGAGAAAGGATCCTCATTCTGCCTCGCAGTTAATTGATCAATTTCACCTTCATCAATGCGAAATCCACCACCCCCATCAAGATGGTCACTAGAAAAGCCCTCAAGTGGAGGATCACCTGATTTATGTTGTTTCTTTCTGTCAAGGCCAGCAGAATCATTTTCCATCATGCCTCCAGCCCCAAATAAATCCGGTTTGACTGCCTCTTCAGTTGTGCAATCTTCATCACTCATTACCTTGCCCGCATCATCAATTTCCGGGTCATTCATACTGTAGTTCACAGGCTTCCGGGACCGTGTTGACTGGAACATACAAAGAGACGAATGAGAAAACCCAATACAGTTAAAAAGTACATATATATTCAAACACATGTTCATACAGAGTATCAAGGCAGAGAAATATCAAACCAACATAGAAAAAAAGCTCATACACTGAACTACAAATAAATCAAACCAGTTGATTGGCCATATTTAAAAACCATCTAAAGGATGGCATAAAAGGTACATTAATCATATCAACAATTTTGAGCAATTTAACAATTATCACGCTCTTTTAGGAAGAAGACAGGCAGCTCAGAAACAAGCATGATTAATATATTTTGCATTTAATCACCTGACATCATGGTCACTAGGATCCAAGGAAGATGATTGGTGGGTTTAAAAAATAATTTAGGATGGCATATTTCCTGCTTGACTGTAGGGATAATAAGAAGATTTCTAATTCACCAGCAAAGCAAGAGAGTATTGGAGCTTCATTATCTGAATCAGAATCCTTCCCTCAATTCCCTGTATTTCCAAAGAAGCACATCCCTCCACTCACTGGTTAAGCACTATTTTGAGTTGGTACTAAGGGACCAAGATAGAAAAAAGCAAGCAATTAACAATTGAGAAAACTAGATTACATCTGGAGTTAAACTGTATACTGATGCACCGCTAACAACATCCAGTCATTGTTCCATTGTTCATGTTCTTCATATTCGAGAGTCAATACTTCCTCACATTATAAGTGGAGCAACAAGAGAGTTACACTTACCCTACGCACTTCTTGTGGCCATTTCAACTTCTCAGCATAACCTTCATGCTCACCATTACCACCAATTCCATCACAAGATCTAGTTTCAGAGAGTTTAGCACCCAGCCTTCTTCTTCCCCTTCCCCTTCCTCTTCCAACACTACAGTCTCTACCTCTTCGTCCCCCATGCAATACTTTACAGGTACTTTCCCCGCCAGCATGCATAGATGACTCTGGACTATCCCTTTTGGATGAAACAAGCTTCTCAGGGACACTCCTTTTACTCGACTGCTTGGGAGCAGTTTTTTCAATTTTTATGTTCTGAGATCCAGCTTCACTTTCCTCTGTTTCCTTCAAAGATTTCTCTAAATAATTACTTCCACCTTCAGGATGACTAACTCTTCTCTTCTTTCTACTTTTAGGAAGTTCTTGTGCAGCGTCATTCACCAACTCTGAGGATTGGTTACCAGTAATTCCTTTAACAGCTTTCTTGATTCTCTTACTGCGAATTTTTGCAAATCTTTCATTGAAAGTGTAAAATGCTTCTAAACGCAGTTGAGTCTGCAGCAAACAAGCAACAACAAATGATCTCAGCATCCATTTTTACCACAAGAAATATATGATGATACCATAGCCAAATAAAGGAGATAACCTACAAAAAAGGTTAGTCAGAAAATAAGCACAAAACATTCTTGATCCTTAAAGAAGTCACAGTCCAGGAGGACAAGTGCACAAATTTGTAGATGTAAGTGTCTGTGTGTGTGCGCACACATGCAAGTGTTGTTTGTCTAATAAAGAAAGGTGGGGGATGTGATGCTGGAGGCACAAGTCCCTAACCTCACGTTTCTCATACTCCTTCAAAACAGGTAGGAGCAACTCATCCAACTTCTCACTACCCCAGGCAAACTTATCCCAGCAAAATCTGTAAAGAACCAGTACATATCAGAGATCGGCATTTTCTTATATACATATACACATATATATATATATATATATTGAAGAAGCAATTTCTTTTAATTATTAACAAAAAAAAATGCAGATAACAAAATGTCCACAGTGATATCAACAAATCAAGAAAGTGTCAGCATAAACCATAATGAAAATACATGTCAGGCAGTGAATGCCCATTCAGTCACCAAGGGCCAATTATTCTTATTTACATATTCTAGTCACATTCCAAAAGACCAAAACGTTGATAATACCTTCAGTATAGGGTTTAAAGGATGTCAGGATCATATACCAGGATGACATGCATAAAAAGTGGAAACTCAAGATACCCATCATATTTTGAATCAGACCCCAGTATGTAGTCCACATGATATAACAATAAGAAAATTTATAAGACAAGAAGATAGTATTCCCATATTTCACAAGCAGCATAATTACCTCAGCTTTTCAGTCTATAATCAATTATAACAATTATCATAAGGTCACATACACCATGTCAGAATATAATGCCATCCAAATGAATATGTGCAGTATGGATCCAGTTGGAAAAGAAATACAATTAACCAGTTCATAAATTAACGTGGCCAAGGACCATCCAACGTTGTACAAGCATTCTTCATCTTTTATGCATTAAATGATAAGGACATCATCTTAAAATAATATAATAAAAATAAATAGACTTTCACAGACATTAAAGCTCAATCTTAAAAGAGAACTTACTTTCGAAGAACGAAACGGTCTGGCTTTCCCCATGAGAAAGGCTCAGTTGACTTATCCACTTGGGGACAAGAATAAGCTGAAACAACTGCTTCACTTGGAAAAGTGGAAGGTATATGCCAATTCTTGCTCACATTCCTCTGTAAGTTAATGCATTCAAAAGTGATAAGAGACATAAAATTCTATTTACACAACAGGTATCCTAGTAAAACAGGGAAAAAAAAAAAAGCACGAGTAACTATAGTTACATGCGTATCCATGAAAATCTTCTTAATGTTTTGGCTGTGATCTGCAGACTGCTCGGTCTCATCAGCTTGGAAAGAGTTTTGCTCAAATTCAGTTACTCCTTCCCCACAACTGTTTCCACGATTCGCATCATTATCAAAACCTTTTGACCCTCTTTTTCGGGCTTTTGATCCTGTTCGTACATCCAACTTCCCCAAAATGGTTGGATCAGGTGATTCAATCCACTCCCGGAATTTATAAAGTCCATCATCCTCAGGAAATGCATTTACAACCTCAATGGCATTGACAATGTCGATTCCACTGCAACACAATACAACCTATTAAAATCCAAATAACAGTTAAGCAAACCTATCTAGCAGGCATATAAGCATCCCCTTTATATACAACAACTCAGGGCAACATTCTCCAGAGAGTACACTACAAAATGGATTCATACAGGAAAAAGATAACAAATGATCTCTCTAAAATGCATCAGACTGCAGCATCAATAGCACGAGCCCCAAATAAGAAAATTAAATTTGCCTAAGTTTATTACCTAATTCCTTCAGTATAATCACTCCCAAGAAGAAGCGCCATGCGAATCAGTTTTTCCCTAGTTAGACCAAGCTCCTTTTCGATGTCCTGACCATAAGAGCATAAATGTAAGCAAATCACGCATATAGTAATCTTGCCTCAGTATATGACAGGAACACAGAATAGTCAACGAAAATGATAAGACATAAATGACTGAATACAAACCAAACTAAAACACATATCATAAATTTTATCTTTATTTTTTTATAATTTTTGTAAAATATAAAAAATAAAATAACTGGCAACAACAAAACAAAGAGTAAGAAAGAATGGATAATCAATTGCAATTGCGAAGGAAGAAGAACAAATGTGCAACCCTAATATGCAGCAATCATACAATTTAACAGTGAACAGAAAAAAAAAAAAAATATATATATATATATGATGCATCCAATATTTCAATGAAGAACCAAAATAATTTTACAAAGCCAAAATAAAAAGCAAGAAGAAGTATTTGCTGTATAGATTCCTCATTAACCATCAGAAACAAAAAGGATATCATGATCATTTAAAAAAAAGGAAAGAAAAAGAAAGAAAAAGGAAAACTCATTCTGTGTCTTAGTCAGGTCAAAACCTGCATGAAGTATGTCTCTACATATTTGCGGTCATCAAATATATTCTTGTAAACACTTCGAGCCCCAAACAAGAATACATCAGAATCATCAGTTACAACTCCATCGACAAGATTTGCAAGTTCCATATAAGCACATTGAGCTTCAGCTTCCATTGGTGCAATAATGTAAGGTAAGCCAAACATTTGCAGCAGCTCCTTTGGAAGAAAAGAAAAATAACGCATAACATCAATTAGTCAAACAATCAATCATATAGATCAAAATCATATCAGCATCAAGTTTCTTATCCACCAAGCCAATAGAAAGTGTAATTCAAATGATCAGCAACAGAAAATATTTTATAAAATGAGAAACGACAGACTCCATTGTATTAAATAATTATTAGTGCATAAACAGCACTATGTGATTAACCTTCCTAAATCATCAACACCAAACTTTGATGTAAATCTAATACACATAACATAATCCTCTGTGAAACATACATATATTCTGAAAATGAATTGTGTACACAACCCTTTTCATTTTTCAGAAAAATATTTACTCAAAAAAAGGGTACATAGATTTAGTTATCAGAGAATTCAGGCGTACAAACGACAGAAAAAAGTTCCATTCAGGATTTTTCAGAACAGAAAATTTTGCAGCCATGCTCTGAAAACTTTAGAAGAGAACAAGACATAACAATAAAACTTTAGTACACACCTGGCATTCAGCAAACATCTCACTGCTAACAGATTCAGCATCACGTTCCAACTTCCTCTGCTCATCTCCTAGATTACTACATTCTTGATCCAACACTAACATTTCCTCCTCGAAACTAGCCTCTGTCAATTCCTGCATACTTTCAATTACCTTTGTAGCAGATTTCTCTATATTTAGCTCCCTTGCAGTAAAATTACTGCAATAAGCTCTTTCTGCGGACAAATTTTTCTCTGTATCAGTATCATATATCGATTCATTCACAGGTGCATCCACCACAGGGATGGAAGGGTCACTCATCCCCACTGCTTGACACAATAATTCAGCTTTAAAATCATTTTTCTCACCATCAACACTCATAGAGGGTTCAGCTTCAGCGTCTTTTTTCTCAACATCAACCCTAATTGAGAGTGCAGCTTCAGGGTCTTTTTTCTTATCATCAGCCAGAATAGACAACTTAGTTTCAGAATCAGTTTTCTTATCACCAACCAGAATGGAATCAGAAACATCACCAAAGACTTCACCAGTACCATGGGAACTACCCTTGGAACACTTCTTCACGTAGCAAGACAGCTCATCACCCTCATTAGAAGCATCTAAGCATTGCCCTTTAACAAAGTGATTCTCGTTCAGCTCCAAAGGGACTGCTTCTGCACAAGCTGGATCACCACATAGATATGTTTTTTCAGTTGAACCTTGCCTTGGTTGTTCGAGACGGGAATTAAGGTACCTTTCACCAGACTTATATGCCGCTATCCTCTTCTTATCAGGATTATCTGCCACAGATGTCTTCAACTGGCTCTCTAAAGAATCATTAACTTGGGAATTTCTTACCCGACAAAAAGTATCCACCTTATCTGCTTCACCAACAATTTCACAAAATGATTCATTTTGTGGAGTGCTATTCTGCCTCAACAGATGTGGCCCATCCATATTATTTTCTTCATCAATGAACATATTTTCATCATAAGCATTTTGCCCAACATCTTTAGATTTATTATCCTTGGATAAACTATGATTCGATTTCTCACTGCATGGATCCAAGAGACTCCTCCTTATAGCCTCCCGCAAATTAGCCTCTTCTTCCAAATCACCTATAGAGATTGTTGTTCCAGTTTCTGCCTGACACGAAGACAAACTTTTAGGAGCAGCAATAGGGCCTTCCTCCCATTCCACTTCACTCTCATCACTGATGTTACCCTCCTTAACATGAAGAGGAAGATTAATTTCTGCATCAACACTCCCAGAGAAAGTATTATCTTTTCCCCCGATAAATCCATCCTCCCAATCACCATCGGAAAATGAATCATAAGACTGCTTCTCTAATGGAGTATTATCAGCAGAAAAGTTTATTACGGGATTACCTCCTACTAAACGAGCAAAAATATCACTATCATCATCTTCAACAGACTTTCTCTCACCATTGTCTTCAAAAGATATTTCTATAGAATTTTCAAGTTTGAACATGGACTGCTCGTTTTGCTCATTCAAGTTTAAAAATTCACTACCACTATCATGCAAAGGTTCTACAGACTTATTATTCTTAGACAGACTCTTTGGGTTGACGGTTTTTATTAAATTTAGCATAGAATCAGCATCTCTTGTCTTGTTTATCTTTGTTCTCTCATTCTCAACCTCTTTCATCATATCCAAGTTCCTTTGTAAATCACGGGTCATACGCATCCCCATAGCTCTCACTCTACTAACACGAAGACGCCCACTCTCATCTAGATATGTCTCAACATCACTGTCAAAAACTCTTCTTGGTTCGTCTGGGGCTGGAGTTAAAGCATTGGACTTATTAATTGATGCAACATTGTTTATGGAATCTAAAGAAGGTTGCTTTGATTGTGTCTGCTGTTGCTTATCTCCATTTCTCTCCACTCTGGCAGATGCAAGTACTCTGAAATGTATAGTACAAATAAAAGTCATAACTCCAATTCAAATAAGAAATCATTGAAGTAAAAGGCAAAACCAAAGCAGAAAAACTTTTTGTTGAGAAAAGCAATATAAAGGCACAAAAGCAAGCATTACTCACTGTTTGTCCCCAGTAAATGATGATGAAAAGATAAATTCTCTGTTGGCTTCAGAGGCTATTCTTGAAGTTTGTACACCACCAACCCCTCTCCCAGCAGCAGTTTTCTGCACAACATCTATCTCCCGCCGGAAAGCAACAGTTTTAAGATAAGCCTGTATTTGTAACTCCGAAAATTTCTCGGGGGCCTAGAGGCACATGACATAACAAATTGCGATGGTATTCATAAAATCAACGAGAAGTTTAATAGGCACTGAATTAACATCATCTGATTTCATTTGCACTGTTTCTGTGTATTAATGATATGGTTCACAATTGTAATTTTTGACACAGTAAAATTTATTTAAACATATCAATTATGCCCATCCATTATTTGTACAAAATCCAGATATCTTAATACTTTATTATATTAAATAACAGTCAGAGTAACCCCAACAGAAAATCATATCATGACTGCTAATTAGGAACTATTTATTAATAATAACTGAAATGAAACTAATTACGCCACAAGACTTTGTGAATGTACAGACAAACCAACAATTGTGTCACTTTCTTCTTGATCAGAAGTCAAAAAATAGGTAACAGGTATGATTATTAAATTTTCTGTTCTTCAATAGGAGAGCTTTGCAAGTGATGACTGGCAACTGGCCAGACATATTCCAGATTTGTTTTCATTACAACAATTTATGACCCAAGGTACTGCTTTAATTTAAGAAGGAAAAGCTCAACATAGCAAGGCAACCGTCTCTGCTGTACTTTTACCATCTCAATCCTATAGTCAAGCAACCTGCAACCCTATAATATTTTCCTTAGGTGAAAAAGTCCAAGTCATTCCCACTCATGTAAGGACTATGCCACATCTTAAAGCACCTTCTACGCATCAGATAAAGCATGTTATAGCATGAACACATGTCACTGCTAAACTAATATAGCAGTTCTAATACCATGCATTTTCCAGTTATCAAATTTCAACATCAATTGAGAATGCATATTATCAGATAATTTTATGATTGGTGCTTATAGCAGATCACAGCAGCAAAAATCAACATTTACGTGCAATTTTGACACATATTAAAGGCATTAAAAACGGACCTTCTTGACTTCTTGATACTTCTGTCTATTTTCTGCCATCAAATGCTCTCTCATCTGCAAAGAGGACATTCCCAGAAGATAACAATTATACAGTAAAACTTGGAAAGCTGGAAAACCTGAATTGAGAACCTGTATCTACAATTCTAAATAAATAGATGCTTACCTGAACAAGAAGATCAAGTTGCATTGATGGAGGCAGAGATGCTAAAACAGCAGGATCAACATTCCCACCCATTGCTGGCTGCAAAAAAACAACAAAATTACCCTTTTTTCTGCATAGATAAAATATTCTCTTGAACACTGACTAGGACATATGCCTAAGACCTACCACCACAAAGAGAGGAACCCTTGTTTCAGGAAAAGAGAATCGAGAAATCCACAATGATGGTGTCTAAGACCTACTAAATTGCAGTTAAAGAAGCATGGTCAACGTAAATAAGTTTTTAATGACTTATGGTTTGAGGGACAAATTGAAATCACTTTAAACCTTCCCAAACATCAATAGGAGTTCAGAAGCCCACTGTGTCAGTTAACGCCTGCAGCATCAAACAACATCCTTGCTTCTAAAAGTAGAGTTACCATAAACTTACAATAGGGAGGATATGCTTTATATGTCATTTGTAAAATAATAATAAATAAACACATAAACTTACCAGTATCATCTCTTCATCTTCATCACCATCCTCTTCCTCAAGAGGAATTGAAGCAGCAGATGTAGATGCATGGTTAATTGAACTTCCACCTTCCTCTGCCACAATAGACGCTGCCAACCTAATTTACTCATCAAAATTATAAGAAAAGAATGAAACTAGATTGATTGAATAACCTTATAGTTTCTACTGTCAAGCAGCATACATCTCATCTAGCTTTATGTGATCATAACTCTTTGGTACCAGATGATTACTCTCTGTATTACTGCTCGTGATGTTGCCCTGATATAGGTCATTTGACAAAATCTTCTTCCCCTTAGCATCATTCTTCTGCTGCTCATTCAAAAAGATTTGTTTGCCTCGATAATATCATCAGAAGAAAAATGCAGAGAATATTAAAACTTAATACTACAACTCTCATTGATATATATATATATATATATATATAGATATATATCAATTAGAGTTGTAGTACACACACACACACACACACATATCAATGTGTGTGGAAACTCACCTGAACTAGAAGCTCACACTGTATTTCAGGAGGCAAAGCAGCAAAAACAGCTGGATCAACATTTCCATCCATTGTTGGCTACAAAAACAACATGCACTCATCATTACATCCTAAAAGGCAAGTTAGATAAATCTCACTCAACTAATCACAACCTAAAGAATCGAATTGAAAAAGAGAGATTCTTGATTCCTCAAAGCAAACAGGAAATAATTCAAACGCTCATTATTCAAACAGTGGCAAGAGACACCTCCACAAGTCAATCACTCATGTTTCATGGGTGAATGATGCCAAGAACTTAATTGTAAGCCTACAATCAGACTTGCCAGAGTTTAACATATTTAAACCACAGGCTAATATCAAACCAGTCCCACAACAACACTGGTAACTATAAGAACAAGTATACACAAAAGAATAAGCAAAAGAAATCATAACTGTATAGAGAGCGTCGACTTACGAATAGCATCTCTTCATCTTCATCACCATCTACTGCCTCAGCAGGATTTGCAGCAGAAGATGTTGATGCATTTTTATTTAAACTTGCATCCTCTTCTGTCGCAATAGATGCCGCTGACCTATGTTCAATATTAAAAACTATCACACAATGCAGTTTAAAATATCCTCACAACTACAGCAGTATATGCCACTTACATTTGCTCCAAATCCGCCTTGTTGCCACTCATCAATATAACAGAATTTCCTTCCACATTGTTCACAGCACCAATTTGCTCTGGCATAACCACCTTACCCTTAGAATAATTCTTCTGCTGCTTTCTTTGGTTCTCAAGATCCTTTGCCAGCTCTTTCAGTCTCATCGTCTTGAGCTATTAACGAAAATCAAGCAAAAACAACATTAACGGAACCACACCTACTTCCGAAAACAATTTAGAAACTAAAGAGTATCACTCAAAATGCAACAATTACAATTACCCATTTCCATCAATTCCAGTTTTCCATTTGACAAAATCCAACAACAATAAATTCAATTCAGCTCCCTTCCTCAAACAGAGTATTAATACAAAAAAAAGACTTTTTAATCTATCACAGTCACACATTTCACTCATATAAAGAGGACTTACAGGGTATGAAATAAAAGAATAATTTTTTAGTTAACTATCAGAACTCTCATGCGACGCATTCGAATACTACTCATTTAAGTTCCAGATACTTGCAAATAACAAAATGCTACAACTTATAAAACGAAAATCGGTTACTATACTTGATTAATAAGCAATTTCTCAGCGGTTTTTCGAATCTTAGCCTGGGCATTCTCGCGCTGCCTCCGACGAGCAATAACAGTGCGGCGCTTGAGGGCCGGGGTGCCACCATCGAAGACGAAAACCGGCTTCGTTTTCAAATACAACAACTTACAAATTCGCCGAAAAAACCCAAGCAAGTGGGCGTTCCTCACCATCTCCCCCTTCTCGTCTCTCATCGCCTTCATAAATTGGACCATCCATATACTCGCATCTACATGTACAAAAATGTTTACTTATGATAACAATTATCGTGTGTAAATGGAAAATTAGGGTTTAAGGGGGTACCGATGGCGAGTTTTCTGCCGGCGAGGGTATCGACGGAGACGCGGCGACCGACGGGGGCTAGCAGGTCCCAGAGACCGTGAACACCCATTTTAGTAGAAGAAGATGATCTTCTTCAATGTCGGTTCTCTGATTTTATAGCGTTGGTTGCCGCCAAAGACCCACGGCTTTTTGTATTCAACTAACTACACGGATAACTTTGTTTTAGTCCCTACAGTTTTATAAACTGTCAATTTCATTTTCATTTTTTTTTTTTGTTTCGTCTCATGTGAATGCTAATTTTAGAAAGGGATAATTGGAAAAAAAACCCCTGAGAAGCAAAATAATCAGAAAATACTCCCAGTTTTTTTTTAATGGGGAAACTATCCCCTACCGTTAAAAATCCGTACAAACTATTAGAGATTTCCATCCACAATTATTAAAAGTTCAAAATACCCTCGGTTTTGACAAGTTGATGAGACAAATCAGTTGTCAAACATTTTTAAACCAATAAAAAGACCCCATGTGGCCATATGTGTGGCTCCTGATTTTTCACCATTTAAAAACTTAATTCATTTATTACATTATCATTTTACCCCTACAGTTTCACAGTGGGTTTTTCTGATGGTGTAGTGTAGTTTATCTAATAAAAAAAATGGGGGAGGGGGGGTATTTTTCGATTATTTTACTTTTCAGGAGTTTTTTTTTTTTCATAATATCCCTTTTAGAAATTGTGTTGATGTGGGTGTGGTTTTTTTTTTTTTTTTTTTAACCAAAATTTTTATGGAAAAATGCGATAGAAATTGCATGAAGATGTTTTTGTTCTTGACCTTTAATTGGATTGTGTAAAAAAAGGGATGATTTCACTATCAAATAAGATAGGAAGTAAATTGAAAATTTTCCACATTTTGTTATTTAAAAACCTAAAAATATAAATTAATATTTAAATAAAAAGATAAAAATAAATAAATAAATAAATCTCTAACAAATGTAGGGGTGTGCAAGATTCTATATGATCGAATGAATCGATTCCAATCCATTAGATTGAATTAGATTTTAAAGTATGATTGAATTAGATTCGACGTGTAATTTAAAAATCCATTAGATTGGATTGGATTAGATTACAGATTCACATATAAAGTCCACTAAACTCACCAACACTTAAAAATCATTTACTATTTTGAATTTTAATTTATGGGTTAAGTTGAATAAATAGTCTAGTACTATCTTAATATATTAGAATTTTTTTTTTTTTAAAGGATGTCTTTTTATCTCTATATTTTCCTCTACTTAGTTAATCAAGAGTGTAACGCCCCGAATTTTCTCTATTTAAGAGAAATGAAAATATATCGGGATGAATAGTATTTTCGAAATGAATAGTATTTTCAGAAAGAATAGTATCCGTGTGAATAGTAATTTTTCGGAAAGCGGACCCTGAAGTCAGAAAACTTTGGAATAAGTAATGGACTCTAAGGAAACTAAAACGAATAAAAAATGAGTTCGTTTAAGGTAAAATTGAGCAGTTTCGGATCTGATCAAAAATTCGGAAAGATTTTCGGAAAAATTTAAAAATTTAGAGAAGTATCAAAATGAATGTTAAAATGCTTTAGAAGTATTTTAGAAACTCAAATGACACTTTCGAAGGAGATTCAAATGGAAATAGAATCAATTCAGAAATCGTTAGAGGTGATTTAGTGAATTTAACGAAGAGTCGAAAAGAGGCATGGATTGACTTTTAAGAGTCACCGAGGTTATTAGGAGTATGTACACAGTCCGAATATAGGCCCCGGTAAATTTTGAAAGGATTTCGAAAAAGTCTCAGAAAAACTGAATTCGAGCATTCCGGAAAAGTCAAATCAAAAGAGACAAGAAAGGATAAACATATGAGACAAGCAACCATGGAAATGTGACATGTAACATAAGGGAATTGTAAATTGAGTATGAATTTAAAAGGTTGTGTGATAGGTTTTGGGATTTAAATTGTGACTTGTAAGTGATTGAATTGGAAAAAAATAAATAATAACAATAAAAAAAAATAAAAAAACGGTATAAATTAGTGGTGGGACCCACTAGAAGAAAAATATATATATATGTTAATGGATTGTGATGGAGAAAAAGAAATAATAAAATAATAAAAAAAAGAAAAAAAATTGAAATGAATGAAGAAGAGTGGCGTGTGAAAGTGCCGAGAGAAAAAAAAAACAATAATAAAATAAAATAAAATTAATAAATGGAAAAGAGAAGAACAGGCGATAGAGATTAATATATATATATATATATATATATACATATATGCGTGTGTGTGTGTGTGAGTGGCCATAAATTGAGGGAAGAGAGAGCAGAACGGGTAGCTGCACAAGAAGAAGAAAAAAAAAATAGTGGAGCAATCGAGAAGAAAAGAGAAGAAGAAAAATAAGGAGAAGAGAGGGAAGGAGAAAGAAAAGAAAAATATTTTGGGTGTCCGATAATCCAGATAGGTAAGTTTATTTTAGTAGGATTTGAATTTCAGAAAATTAGTTTTTTTTTTTTATGAGTTATAAATTAAATTTTGTATGATTTTAGGGTACATCTAGGATGATAAGAAAATCAAATGAGAACTCGTTTTAGATCCAGAAATAAGCAAAAGAGTTATGTGAGTGGATAAGTTATAGAAAGTATCCAAAAGGTTGGTGTACACTTATCTTAAAAACTCATTTTTTTAGTAGAAGTTTTGGTTTAATTTAGTATATGAGTTTATTGCATTTTAATTAAATAGATTCCATGAAAATGTGCGAATTAAGTTATGAATGATTTTTGTAGTATTTGATATTTAAATTTTGAAAAGTTTGTGAAAAAGTGTGTATTGTTTAAATAAAGAATATGAGGTTATTATGATATTATTTTGATAAATTGAAATAAAAGTTTGTTTGAATACGATTTTAATGATTTTCGAATGAAAACGGAAAAGAAACGAAAAGAAACGGAGAGAAACAGATAAGTTAGTGACTTGATCGTGTACTAGTAATGTGAAGGGCAATGTGATATTTGCCAAATTTTGATGAATAATTGAATGAAAAACGATGTTTTATAATGTACGTTTGTGATTTTGATGAAACATGGAACAACTTGATTGAAAATTTGTATGTGTATATTTCTAATGAAAAATTTTATTCGGAAATGAAAATGGTTGATTTGTTAAATTTTTAGTAATACATGAAAAATTATTAGGGCCCGAGTAAACCTGTACATTGGTAGGTGGGGATTGGTAGTTGGCATGTCAATAGGGTGATTATAGCAGTACTGTACTGATTTGCTTATATATGTTGATATGATATTCATGGACCTTACGAGGCACCGAGTGTTGGATCCCAGAATTTATGTGATATGTAAAATGAGATCCGGCGGGTAATCACCAAGTGTCCGATGCTGGAAAACTCATTTCCAGTCGATGGTATTGTGTCAGAGTTTACGAATGACACTAAGAAAAATATTAAATGAAAATCATGTAACTATATTCGAAAATGATTTTTATGTGTTTATAAATATGTATTTGTTAATAATGGGCTTTCGTTGTGATTTAATATACAAGTTTGAAGGTATCATGTTGATATGTTTGGAAAAGTCTTTCATGTGATTTATATGTGTTTTTATTTATAACGTAAATTCCTTACGTATTATGTTGGTATTTTGAGAAAAACGTAAAAATGTTGTGTTACCCTATGATATTTTTGTGAAATGAGGAATTTAAAATGTTTGTTTTATATGTACAATTCTTGATAAATTGACGTAATTGTAAATTTTAATAAAAGTTTGAGCATTTTGGAAGTTTGATTTTTAATATGCTTGAAAACAAATTTAATTTGTTTTATACATGCAATTATTAATAAATGGAGTTATTTATGACTTTTGATAAAAGTTTAAAAATTATGAAATTTTGTGTTACAATAACATAATTTTGATAAAATGATAAAATTTTGAGATTTGAGAAATTTTGTTTGACAATATTATAATTTTTTTTAATGAAATGGTATTTAATTTTTATTTCGTTTCCTTACGAATATGTGAAAATTGGTGAAATCTGGTTTTATAGGGTCATATTTGGAAAATGACTTTTAAGCATTTCATATATATGCATTTATAAGTAAATTGATTTCTTTATGATTTATTATGAATATTTGACCACTATGAAATCTTGTTTTAAAATCTAGTATATTTGAAATTGATGAAATTTAAACTTAGTGTACACTCATTAAGTAGAAATACTTAGTGCGTTGGATTTTCCACGTGTAGGTTGAAATTCTGAGCGCTGTAGATAAGGGTTGACAAGAAGACATCTGCTGTGTTTTTCACGAGTCACATTCCTTTCATAGTTGATAGTTCTTCGTTTAGTATTGTATAGTGGTGTTAAAGTATCTGAAAATGCATGTACATGTATATAGATTTTCGAGATTTTATAAATGAGGATGTATAAGTTGTAGAAAAAGTTTTTGGGTTTGTAAAGTAATTTTGTAAAGAAACTCTTATTTGTTGTTTAATTAATGTTTACTTTCGATTAGGATGATTTTTATTAAAGTTTGTGTTTATAAATGTTTGTGTGGTAAAGTGATTTTGAAGTCGGACAAATGATACAAAATTAGAGTTGAGAAAATGAATGTATTTTAGAAGTGTTTGCTTTTAAAATCTGCAGGTTTTATAAATTTGGATTTTTCAGAAAAATAGAGGAAACTCTGCCGGATTTTCGAAAAAAATAAATAAATTTAGTGCATATATGTAAATTAATATCGAATAAACCGATTAAGGTAACATCCTTCGACTCGGGTTCCTATCCGAATGGAAATCGGGTGAAAGGTGTTACAAAGAGACCATGCAATATGCCAATTTTACAATACATAGTAAACTCACTTACATAACTATACTCATTATTTCACCTAATGAAAGAATTAATGGATTTTAAACAAGTTGAGAGGAAAGTAATGTGAAAAAGTGGAAAATTTTATTGATTCTCCCGATAACAAAACTATTTCTCTACAAACTTACATATATTCTGATTTCTAAAGTTATCTGATACACCTTACAACCCACACTCTATTAGACTATGTTTGTTTCACCGGATTTGGAGTGGAATTGAAATTCAAAATTTTCAATCCCACGAAATTCGACGTTTGAAGAAGAAGGTTTGGGATTGAAAACTCAAACTTCTTTCTTGCGTTTTGATAAGATGGAAATGACTCTTTCTTCTTGTTCTCTTCTTCTGACTCGTGTTCTCTCTCTTCTCTCACTAGTCACCACCATTTCTCTCGTTAGTCACTACCGTCCTCTTCATCTTCGTCGTCGCCCTTATTCTTCATTTTTTTTTTTTTTTAATGTTGTGGTCTAGGTTATAGGTTCGATTTGGAACCCAGAACTAGATAGAGGAAGGGGAGAGGAGATATTGGAGGAGATGAAGAAGAAGAAGCACAAAGAGAAGAAACTAATAATAATAATAATAATAATAAGATGGTTAGTCTAGTTGAGATGATTGTGTGTGTGTGTGTTTTGACATCATATTTTTATGTATTTTTGTTTGTAGAATTTTGTGAATTTATGTGAATTTTTTTTTTTTCTTGGTAATAATCAAAATGAATTTATGTGGATTTATGTGAATTTTTTGTGGATATGTTGGTGGATTTTTGTAGATACGTATGATAGATTTTTTTATTTTTTTAAAAAATTAATTTTAATTTAATAATATCATAAAATATTTAAATTAATTTTATTTCAATCCAATCTCAACTTATACCAAACATTAGACAGTAATTTTTCAATCCAATTCCAAGTTTTATCAAATATAGAATAGTAATTTGCCAAATCTGATCCATTTAATTTTAATTCAATCTATTTTATTTCATTTCAATCTCGCGTGCCAAATATAGCTTTAAAGTGATGACATGGTATTTAATCATCACCGTGTTGTTGATTCCATGTAATAATGTGGCCATTTGGACGCCACTAAAGCATGATTAAGCACACTTAACTAAATTGTGAATTTGGTACATCAAGCGTATTAAATCAAAACCCTTTGAAACAATATCCTTCTTTGAATTAATGTTTTAAACGTTATTATGATTATCATCATTTATGACAATAAAAAAAAAATAAAAATTCTACAAATATATGTTGTTTTATTTTCAATTGTTTTTAGATAATTTTAAGTGGTGACCACTTAAAAAAAAAAAACAAAAACAACTTGATAGATATAATTTAGTATCATTAAATCATAAGTGTAGCAAACAAACAATCCCTTAATATATTCAATCCATAAAGATTTATTGTATACGAAAATATTATTACAAATTTTTATTTTTATCATTAGCAACTGCCATCAAAATAATCAATTGATTTGATTGTTAAATCATGAATTTACCCATAAATAGAATAGCATGGATTTTCTAAGATAAATATGATAGATTCTTACTTAATTTTATTTCTTTAAAATTATATAGGTTTTCAGTATTATTCCTAAATTTGCAAAATGCTTTATTGAGTAATAAATGGTCGAAAAAACATATGCTAAAAGCAATTTTTCATGCATAAAATTTTGGTAGAATGAAATTTTATCCATGCATCAATCTTTTTAAAGAATAAATTTCATATTTTCACTTGCATTTTATATTACACTATTAATAATTAGTATTTGAATGCAAATCACGAGGACTTGTGAACATTAGTGGTGAAACAAAACTTCCCCTTCCATATATCATCATTAGTTATGTTCGTTTTATCCATGTCCATGTAGCATCACGGTCAGAATTAGTGCATTAAACTTTCGTACACAAGAATTCTTACTAAAAAAATATATATTCTCCTTAGTTTTTATATTAGAATTTATTATTAGTGTCCCACCTATTTAAGTTTTAAACTTTTTAATTGGACGGTCACTTTTTAAAATTAATAAAATTGAATTAATATTTTATGAGATGATGTGAAATTTATATCTAAATATATTCAATTTAGATTTATATAAAATCCAATAAAATTTAAATGTATTAAAAAATCATTGAATTTATAGATTTCATTTAAATGATGAATTTGGATAGATTTTAAAATGATTTTTGTGAATAAAAAAGTTTATAACAAATTTTTTCATTCTACTTATGATTTTATTAGATTTCTTAATAAAATTTAAAAAAATTAATATGAAATATGTAAATTTCATCAAAATCTAATACTTAAAAAAAAAATCAATCAAATTCTTATAAACTCTGGATTAAATACACTAACTAAGTTATCTACATTTAATCATTGTTATGATTTAAAAGAAAAAATCAAAAGTGAAATGTGCATAGATTTTTTAAAAACATGTACATGGGGAAAAAATAAGAGGAGGAACGTAGTTACAAGTGTTGAATATAGAATACAGCGGGGAGGAGGCAAACCGGGTAGTTCTCATGACAGTTAGAAAACTGGGAAGACATGCCACGTGCATGACAAGAGCCGCACGTGCACCTGAAGTCGCTCCGCTTTCTGTTGCCATACTCTTGTCATGTTTTTCTTGTCTGGTCCCCATGTTTTTTCTCTATGACTAGTTCATTGTTTATCTATAAATCATACCATCTCTCCTTTTCTTTTCACCTTACATTATATAATCCAAACTTCATATCACACACACACACACCTTCTACATTCACTTCCTCCATCTGGGTTAGTCTTTCTCTTCTCTTCCTTTTCCTCTTCATCATGTGATGATGATCTGCTTACTGTTTCTTTTCATTGTGTCTTGATGCATTTTGCATTTTTCATGGCTGGCAAATCTATCAACTTTTATTTAGGTTGTGCAAATATGAGATCTTCTGCTTAATACATGCATGCTAGCTTTTAATCATTAATAATCATTTTTTTTTTATTGGATGATTATTAATTGTCGTTTCCTGTAGTCCAAATATAATTCTAGTGACATAGTCTTATGATGATACATTGATTTTGCAACTAATGAGAATTAGAAGAGAATTTATAACTATTAATGCTATTAATTTTATCTGTAAATTATTTTTGATGACTCCAAAGTTTACATACTTCTATTCCCAATAATACATAAATGAAACGATTTTTTTTAAAAAAAAAAAAATTGTTTAAAATTATAGGATATGGCAAGATTTATTGCCTCCATATTTGCTAGAGATGGATGATAAGTATCATGCAAATCAGCAGCTTTTCTGGTTTGTTAATTATTGTTTGTAGAATGTTTTCGTCTGTGTTAGATGATTTATAACTGGAGAAGAATATGACAATGGATAAAGAGCTTCAATATTGTTGTCCATGAAGAGTAGATCTAATCAAATCCAAAGGGTGATATGAGTTTGAATTTTGACAAAAAGTCTTGTTTATGTGCACGCCGCTCTGACTGCATTATTGAAGCCTATTTTTTGTCATGGCAGGCTCTAAAATAAGTGTTGATTAAATAAAGGATGTCTTCCCCAAGCAAAAGAAGAGAGATGGATGTCATGAAGTTGTAAGTGCAACTGTGGTTTATTTTTATCCATTATTGTTTGTTCTGTTGCTAGTGGGATTTTATTTCCAATTGATTTCTTACTTGCCTAAGTAACAATTGATGTTCTTGATCTTAACAATGGTGTAATATTGTCGTGTGTTTGTGTTACATAGAATGATGAGTGATTATTCTGTGGAGCCAATAAATGATGGGATTAGCGAACTTAAAGTGGAATTTCATGGTCCAAAGGACAGTAAGATTTCCTGCCCTCTTTACGCTGCTGCTCTTTTGGCATTAACATCCTGGCGCTATTTTGATAAGTGACTTCTTTTGTACGAACCTATGAATGTAAACTTGTATCATGATAAGGCATCGAGTCAGAGAACATGGCTGGTTTTTCTTTTGCTTGAGTTGTCTCAAAAGACATCCATGATAACTTAAAGTCTCTTTGTTTGATGACAATTATATTCTTACAAGGTTTTCTACATCTGTATTTTTGCTGATACCAAATTAATGGCCGTAGGCCTTTACGAAGGAGGTGTCTGGAAAGTTCGAGTGGAGCTCCCCGATGCTTACCCTTACAAGTCTCCTTCCATTGGGTTTATTAACAAAATATTCCACCCCAATGTTGATGAGCTGTAAGTTCTCTTACATGGTCACCTATGAGTAGCACTATATATCACAATCACAAATTTGTTGAACTATGTTCAATCTGAAAACTGTGCTGCTGTTGACAGTCCTATTGGCCATTTTCTGTAAGGAGAAAACAAATGTATATTTCTCCCCTTTCATGTTATATATAGCTCTGCTGTCGTGCTGACAAAATATAAGAAAATTGTGCTGCTATCTTTTTAATATGCTCAAAACTATTTCTATTACTGTAGGTCATTTTATGCTAACTGATCTCTTTGCTGTGATTTGAAGGTCTGGTTCTGTATGCTTGGATGTAATCAACCAAACATGGAGCCCGATGTTTGGTAATTAGGAAACTTTTGTTTTAAATGGAAATTTGACTTAAAGTTTTTGCAATCTGCACGGTGCAACATAGTGCAACATAAATGCATACACATCAATCTAACAGAGCTTGTGTTTACCAAAGAAATATTTTTCTGCCTTTTTACCTGGTAAACATCTTGCTAATGCAAAGTCTCATCACCAGATCCTGATATATTTTTGCTATGATTTACACAAGCAGGCAACCCAAGTTGAGCCCCCTTCATTAGGTTTTCATGGCTATGCAACGTGGCTGTAAGGGCCCTTCATCCATATGTATGCTTACCATGTATAGCAAGAGTGAGAGGACCTTGCATTCTCTGATTTTGGACATCCGAAAATCCCCCTATCATTCCTTGTTCAGGGCCCTTAAAGCTGGGGACTACTGGCGACTTTCATTCTTACCTCACACTTTGTTCATTATCACTTTGCTCACTCCAAAAGAATCTTGGATTATGAGCTTGTGACAGGCGAAGGAACTTAGTAATAGAATGATTTTTTCATTTGATTTGAATTCGGTTGGCTTCACAATGTGTTTCAATAAATCACCAAAGAACGTGATAGAATGTATCACATATATGGAACTCAGTATTTACATGGTTCCGGTCCTCCACTTGTAGATATCTTATTCTGACTTCTTTTGGCTGCAGATCTTTTGAATATATTTGAGGTTTTCCTGCCGCAGCTCTTACTCTATCCTAATCCTTCAGATCCATTAAATGGTGATGCAGCATCATTGATGATGAAGGACCAGAAGCAATACGAACAGAGAGTGAAAGGTGAAATCTTCTTATGTTTTCTTATTCTGATATCTGGTTGTGACTGAGAGTAGAACAAACAGTGAGCCTTTTTGAATTTATGTACTGGGATATGTTTTAGCTGGTCACTCCCGTTTTTATCAATTTTGGGTTGAATTTCTATGCAACTCAGTGAATGGCTGTATTCTTGCTAAAAATATGTTCCATGTATCATCAGTATTGTGTGTGTTTATAAGCCACATATCTTCATTGTAGAAACTAGTCCGGAATATCTCCTTTGAAATTTGAATAATCTTACTAGATGTATGCTGTTTACACTCTTTTGTTGCTTGATTATGACAGAGTATTGTGAAAGATATGCTAAGAAGGAGAATATAATGAGCTCACCCCTAGAAGATAGTGATGAGGATGTAAGCAACGACGATGTTAGTGATGGACAAAGCATATCTAGTGATGACAACATTGCTGGAGATGCAGATCCATGAGGAGCTGTCTTCCCTTCAGCCATAATTAAACCAATTATTTGTTATGATTACATGTTCGATTACTTGTAAAATGATAAAGGGTAGTTAGACTAGAAGCATGATACCATTCATTTGTACTGAATGTAAGTTGTTTGCGTAGGCATAGTGACTGTAATGACAGATGGAAATGAATAGGATTGGACCCTTACTCTAATTGTTTTCCTCTTTTCGCATAATTTGGTTAAAACATCAAATCAATTGCTTCAGAAATTAAACGTAATGTTCTTCAAAAATATACCGGTAATGTTCTTTAGAAGATATTTACAAAATCTAAGGCTAGGAGGCTACACAAATAATTTCTGATTTGACTTACAAATACTTCTGAATGACTTGTAGAAGTCTGAATCAGGACTAACATGATAAAGGGTCACGAGACTCGTGACAACTACTTTTACAAATCGATAATGAACTAGCGAATAAATCTTAGAGATCTCTTTTAAGGGTCAAGATGTCAATTTGAGTTTGAAGAGAGGTTATGACATTCTTTGCATTGCACGAACTTAAACTGACTGTCTAAGTCACTTCAATGAGCTTTCTGTTCTGGAAGAGCAGAATAGCTTGAAGTATCTAACTGTTTATTGGTTGAATAATTCTACATTTTGATGACATGACAAGACAAACTCAGCCTTTTGTAGCTGCCAGCTCATGCCTTGTTAATAAGAATCCAATTTCTCATTGTAGATTCAGCCAATTAGCCGACTGGAGGCGTTCTTTCTGATACCTGGACTCACCTGAACATAGAGAACTCCTCAAAGTTCCATAATCTTGTAATCATAGGTCCTGCCGACTCATATTCACTAGTCTAAGTTTGTTTTTGACGAATCTGGAATTGCAGGCCTTTTCGCCTCAAAATTTAGATTCCCAGGATGAATCCAACCCTCATTCTGATAATCTTCTTTTCATTCCTTTTCATTCTCTACACTGCAAATTCTTTGGAAGCAAAAGCTAAGGATTCCCTGGTCACCTTTCTCAGAGAACTTACTAACAACAACAGCCAATTTGATGTGATTTGGAACTCAAGTTCTGATCCATGCCTGGACCAATGGAAGGGTATTATCTGTGACGATCAGACTGTGAAAAATATAAATGTCACCAGGTTCAATCTTTCTGGAACATTTGATGCCGCTCCTCTTTGCAATGACCACTCTCTTTCTTCATCTCTGTCTTTTCTTATCCTTGATGGAAACAATATTGGTGGAGGGATCTCAGCTGATATTGCAAATTGCAGACACCTAACTCACTTGCAAGTGAGTAGGAACCAGTTTTCTAAAAACATTTCGGACTCACTTTCCAGGTTAAATAACCTGAAAAGACTAGATATTTCTTACAATAAGTTCTCTGGTAACCTGCCAAACTTGTCCAGGATTTCTGGTCTTAATGTGTTCCTTGCACAATTTAACCAGCTTACAGGAAACATACCTCCTTTTGATTTCTCTAATCTAGTTCAGTTCAATGTCTCCTACAACAGTTTCAGTGGTCCTGCTCCAGACACAAAAGGCCGATTTCCAGGCTGCTACGTTGGTAATTCCAAACTGTGCGGAGATCAATTGCCAAATAAATGTCCACCCCGTAGCTTAGACTTAGACTCAGGGAATAAGGAATCAAATAGCAAGGTTAGACAACAGATTCTTATGTACTCCGGATATTTTGTGTTGGGCGTCGTTGTGATAATCTTCATCATATACAAGCTACTAAAAAGAAAGAAGATAGAACAGAAGACTGGAGCTGTAAACAAGGTAGCATCAATTGATGATACTATAAGCAAGCGTGGAGCGACATCAAGTGATCAGTACAATACAGGCGAGAGCAGATCAGAAGTTTCCATGGTTTCTGGTGATCAAAGCGCAGTGGTTTCCACTTCATTGGTGGTTCTCACAAGTCCTGAAGTGAATGGATTGAAATTTGAGGACTTGCTGAGAGCTCCTGCAGAGATGCTACGAAGAGGAAAACATGGTAGCCTCTACAAGATCATGCTTGAAAATGGTATGGTCCTGGTTGTCAAAAGGATTAAAGATTGGTCAATTTCAACCAGTGAATTTAAGCACAGGATGCAGCGGTTAGACCAAGCCAAGCATCCAAATTTGTTGCCAGCCCTTGCCTTTTATTCTTCTCAACAAGAGAAATTATTGGTGTACGAATACCAACAAAACGGAAGTCTCCTTAGGCTTTTGCAAGGTATGTTAAACACTGGTTACTCTTTCTTTTAGAATAATTGTTTATGTCAATTAGTGTTCATGGTTTTAAATGCACAATTCATACAAAAATAGTACAAAATAAAACAAGTTTAGAATGAATTCTATAATAAGAATTCTCTCTATATGTTAACAAATTCTTTGATTAACACATAAACTAACATGTATGATTAACATAAAGATGTGCATATAGATTAACACACACAAACACACCCCATGTAGGATTCTGAGGTGCTATATATATATTTTTACATGTGTATTTCAGGCGCTCGAAAGGGCCAAGCATTTGAGTGGAGCAGCAGACTAGGAATTGCAGCTGGTATTGCTGAGGTATTAGCATTCATGCATCATGAACTTAGTGATGCTTGGATCGCTCATGGTAACTTGAAATCCTCCAACATCTTGTTCAACAAAAACATGGAGCCATGCTTAAGTGAGTATGGTCTTAAGGTGATAGAGAACAATCAAGCCTCCTCCTGCTCCTCTTCTATTACCATTGATGGATACAAAATCACTGGGGATGGTTCATCAAGTGCCTACAAAGCAGACATTTATGGACTTGGTGTGATTCTTTTGGAGCTACTGACCGGAAGGCTAATGCAGAAAGATGGGGAGGACCTGGCCAAATGGGTTCACTCAGTGGTTCGAGAAGAATGGACAGCAGAAGTGTTTGACAAGTCATTAATGTCAGAAGGTGCAAGTGAAGAGAGGATGATGAACTTGCTCCAGGTTGCCATTAAATGTGTTCATTCTTCCCTAGAAGCTAGGCCAACTATAAAACAAGTTGCTGTCATGATCAATACCTTAAAGGAGGAGGAAGAAAGATCTTTAATTTCTGAAGCATGATACATGTGCTTATTCTTACGTGTAAGATTTCGGATTTCTACACCCTTGTTTTTTCTTTTCTTCCATGCAGAAATGAATTCTGAGTATAACCAAGCAAATCCTAATCAAAATAAAAGTTAGGAATCCAGGATCTCGCGCTTGAAAATTATTAGTGATTTATATTCCCAAATCTATGCTTTTAAAAAAATAAAAATGATTTATATTCATTTTGGCTGTAATATTCATTACAATAATAAAGCAATTGCTGCTTTACTTAATGGTTTAAGAAGTGAGAACCGTGTTGGAATATTTATCACATCAGCTAAACCAAAAACATGTATGCTTCTTTATATATGTAGTTGCAGATAGCACTTGATATTATATAGTTAAAGGTAGTTTATTGCATATCATGTAGCTAATATAGTAAAACAATATGCTCTTTAAAGATTAATTTTAGAAACCTTTAGGTGTGTATAAGTTAATGGTTGATAAAATAAACAAATTTGATATATGTTGATGACAATCTTCGACGATAACTCCAAAGAAGAAAATGAGTGCGTGGCTGACCGATTTTTATTTTATTCTTTTTTAATAAATTAGAATTATTTTCAATAAGGATTTGATATTCTTTCCTTTTTGAAATTGATATTCTTTCTTTTTAGGTATAGATATTATTTCCTTTTAACTTCTCATTAATTATTTGATATTATTTCTATTAATCAAATTGATATTATTTCCTTTATTGAATTACTGTTTTTTTAGGGAAGACTTGTGTAAGGCTATAAATAATCATGAACCTTTAGAATTTGTTATATGTTAAGATGTTATGAGTTTGCTTTAAATATTAATAAAATGCAACAAGTTTGCTTTGGAGATCACTTGGACGAGGGTTAGATAAATTCTGTTATCTAATTAATTCTGAAGGGTCAATTTCTAATTTTGTGGGTTAATTGATTCACTGTCTATTTTATCATATGATGTGAATTAAGCTATTAGGGCTTATTGTTGGATCTAGATTTAAGTCATTAACATATTTATAGCAATTATTGAATAGAAATATGTATAAGTTAACTTTAAAAAAAAAAATAATTACAGAGAGAGTTGGAAGTGTAGAGAACGAGAAATTGGAAAGCAAAAAGAGTGAAATTTTTTGTTAAAAACAAGTACATTTTTCAAGAGGATGTCTCCTATTTATAGACATTTTTGGTCACCCATTATACAATAAAAAATAACTAATACAAAAGACATTTTAATGTTAAATCAGCTTGATAATGTATATGGCGGACAAGTTGCAAGCTAACTAAATGTATGTTTGATACAGCTTATCTACTGATCAAAAGTACTTTTTTAATGCCAAAAGGTCTACTTGATTTTTTTTGCATCGTTTAGTTGACATCCTAGTAGAGCTTTTGGGGAATTAAAAAAGCTGAAAAAGGTCTACTTGGAGAAGCTCAAATTTTAAGCTTCTCCAAGTAGACCTTTTTGAGCTTTTTCTAAAATATTAAAATGTCTAATATATCGCTATTTTATTTTGTTAATTTCTTTAAACCCTTATAACCCTATTACACTTTCATTATAAATATAAACATATAGCCTCCACATTCATTAACATAGAGCATAACATAGATTTATTTGGTGAATGTGAGATGGATGAGGAACGTGATCGAATTGCAATTCTTCTCATGCATCGAAATTAATTAGTTTCTGTTATTAGTATTGATTTTCTATTATTGTTGTTAGATTTTTAGTTTTTTATATTTAATTTTAAAGATGGTATTATTTTTTATTGAGTTGTTTTAAAGAGAATTATTTGAAAAGTCACATGATATTCCATTGATGAAATGTTAATGAAAATCTACTTAGATCAAATAAAATTGAAGATGTAAAACTTCACAAACCTAAATAAACACTTCTCTTTTGAGAATAAAAAATAGAGAAACAAAATAATTTTACATTTATTTTATTGAAAATCTATATTTTGAAAATATATTTACATCAAATAATTATTAGTTGTTTGATTGATTAGTTTTTTATGGTTAAAGTTGAAGCAATTAAATTTCTAGAATGAACATATTACTTTTCTCTTATACCCTTTTTGGTAAATTAATAATCTAAAAGTGTTTTAAAAATAATTTAACCAAACACTCTATAATTTAAAAGAGTTTTTTTAATTGACAACCAAACAACCAATAACTTTTTTCTAAAAGATCTATTTCCAAAAAATCTATTTTGAAAAGATCTACTTTTAGTAGATCTATTTAGAGAAGCTGTACCAAACGAAGCCTAAACGTGTTAATTAACGTGGAAAGCTTTTTGAGAAGCGGTGAAGGGCACTTGTACACGACATTCAAAAAAGTGTTTATAATTTAGAAATCAATTTTATATTACTTGGGCCTTTGAAAATTGTGGCCCATTTAATCCAGCCCTTTCAAGTGGTTGTTACTTTGTTTGTTGTTGGTAGTAATAGTAATAGTCGACTTACTTATGACTCGATAATTAGAGTTAAAAAGAGAGATAAATAACAAGTTTTATTCTTGCAAAATAGAGTTTTTTTTTTTTTTTTTTTCCCTTTTCAGTAGTACTTGCTAAAAAAAAAAAATCACTATCATTTTCAAATTCAGTTGAAGTAAGTTATTTCTAGGCTATGATTTTTTTCTCAACTTTTGCTAATCAATAAATAAACTTGTTCAACGATTATTACAATATAAATTAAAGCTGATTAACAAGTAATCTGAAATTTTTAATTTCCTTATATATTTGATCTGTTCGTCCAACTCTTGTATTAATTGCTTCTTCAATATATTTTAGTAAGTTAGCTAGCGTTAAAATATATCTAAAATTTGGTTACTTTATTGGTTGAATAAGATTATTCATCAATAATAATATTTAGATTGATTGTAAAAACGATTATATAAGGTAGTAGCCAAACCCAATTAACTGTATAATTATAAGATATTACAGTTCAATGATTATTAATATGGACTCAAATGAGATCCTAAAATTTGCTTTTATTAAATTGTCATCCGATAACCGATGCCGTTGAAGTAATCGATGTATAAAAGGTGTTGATTTTACTCATAGTAGCAAAAATTAATGCTTAAAAGGAATATGTAGCAGATATTTTGGCATGCACCAATGGGCATGAGAAGAAGTGGCAGCCGAACTAATGAAGAATAGCCAAACTAACAAAGTCATGAATTTTTGTGGCCATTCTTGGTGGTGTAAAGTGAAGATAAGAGTTCCGGCTGCTGCTAGTCAACCAAGAGATCACTGACTCCAATGACCAAAATTAATATTCTTAATTTCTTCCTTCAAATTTACGATTCATGAAGTCAACTGATCAATTCCACAACTCCAATTAATGCGTAATTTAGAAGCATGACTATCAATCATCATCGAAGTTGGAATTCTATTGAAGTGGACTTAGTGACTATTAATCGGTTTTCACATGACTACAGATTTTAATGTCTTCCATAATTTTCTAATGATGGATTGGAAACAGATCATAAGCGACCCATTGTCTTTACTGATCATTTGCTGCAACTTCTTGTTGTTATCTCTATATATAGGTGGATGGCAATCATGTTCATCAACTTGTTAGTTGATGAAATTTTCTCTTTTCTTTACAGTTTTATTAGTTAATGATATTCTAATTTTAATTGTACTTGGACTATAAAATTATACATAAAATAAAATTTAATAGTTTTTTTTTTAAAAAAACTGATGTTTAATGAGTCGTAAATCTTAAATAACCTATCAAAATCAATTACTATTTATGTAATTAAGAAATCTACTCTAATACTAAGAAAATAATAGTTTTCATAGTTAAGAGAGAAAAGTTTCCACACAAATTTATATATGGCAATATAAAAAAACAGGCCGTTTCTATATTTGAAGTTTTGATGGTAATTGTGGTACCAAGTATCCAATTTGATGTTCCATTTATTAAAAACAAAACAAAAATGCCTTTTTTGTTTTCTCATTGCAATGCATACTCAACGTAAACCAACAAGATTCTTCTTAAATATGAGAAGAATCACGTTATAGGCATCCTAAAAAAATCTCATATTTAGACCCCAAAATAATATAATAATTTATTCTTAATTACTATATAAATCATGAAATAAGAGAATATGGCAAATATTAATGTAACATGAATATATAGTCCAAAACGTTGACATTACAAAATGAGAATACCTATAAAGTGAAGGAAAATGAGAGACCAGAAAAAAAACTAAAGAGAACCAAGAGAATGATATAAAAGCTTAATTGACAAATTAATTAAAATCCTATACGCAAAAACAACATAAACAACATGTGAACATGCTTTTTGGTTGTTAGCTTATGCTTATCATGTGTAACTTTCAAAAGACAAAAAAATTCCAACCTTTCTCTTTCACTCACTAAATTGAATTACTCGCACTTAAAAGTGAAACCCAGAAGCCAACCATCGGGTTGTTTTTCAATTTTCATTCAACCTACCCATAATTATGAATATGCAGGTAGACATTAGCCAGGCTATGGATTATTGCTTGTATGAACTTCTCTTTACCTAGCACTCATTAATAATAATCTTACTTCTAATGTTCAACTTTAAATTTGATTGCTTTTAGACTTAAGATAAAGAAGCAGTCACCATGTAACCCATCTGTGCAAGTAATATCTTGAACCAGAACACTCTAACAACAATGTGATAATTCAACTTCCATTATTTTTATTTTTTTGTTTGTAGGCCCAATAATCAGGTATGGACATTACTTGTTAAATATTGAAACCTTTTTTTTTTTAATTATAATTGTCTTGCTCACCAGAGTATTTTACGCACAGATGTTGTTCCTCCTAGCTTCATCTTAAGTACATAATCATATCCCCCCATGGTGACCATTTACATGTTTGATTAAATGATAAGTACATCTGTACATAATGAAATGAGTAATGACCACCATCATTTTTGTTATTGTAATTTGTAACATACATGATGGATGGTCTCCAAATCTGACAAAAATTTTATACATAGAGCCTTATACTAAACAAGTAAAAGCATAAATATAAGTCCAAGCCAAATACTTCCAACTTCCGCTTTAATTCATAATAAAACGTCAACGTAATCATTGAAAAATTTCATCCCCAAGTACTTATATGCATTTTGTAACTATTAATCTGCCAAAAGTGAGGGTGACTCGAGTGGGTACATTACCCCACACCATTAACATTATTATGACTTATGAGTTTGGTCCCATGCTTCTCATCCAAAATTTTAAATTTTCACTTTAAAAAACTGCCAAAATCTGTTATAATTGCATAAGATATTTTGGACTCAAATTTTGATATAGATTTTGACCTGACAAGTAAAAAGTGAAAATATTTCACAAGACATCATTGAAAAAAAATATATAATCTGCTCCCAAAAATTTTCCTCATCCCACGGCACAATCCACTGAAAGCCGGCCCAGGTAAAAAGCCCACAAGTATAAAATCGAATTTGTCGCATGTGGTTGACCAACTGAGCAGCACGCGCTTCGAGAGCTCGTGGGACCATTTCCAAGCTGTTGTGTGTATGTGTGCGTGTTTTTTCTGAGGACCCTTTAACGTCCCACTTTGGACACTGCTACCACTGCCTCTGTTCTGCCTTTGCTTTTCTTCTTCCATCAATCCTTTTTTTTTAGGGGGAGAGAAAACCCAACTTTCCTCTTCTTTGTGTTGAGCTGTTCAACTCAGTAAAGAAAAAAAAAAAAAAGGACTCTCTATCAGTTGGGGGGTTTCTTTTTCTTTTTGTTTTTGGGCAGCAAAACATCATTTCAAGCACCGCCCTTTATTTATTTATTAGGAAAAAAAATAAATATAGAGTTTTGGTGGACTATCTCTCAAGAAGAATCAAATTAGGTGAGTTACAATTTTGTTGTTTGTGTTTGTATGTCAGCTTCTGCTTTCTTATTATTGCTCAATCAATGACATGGATAGGGATTCTTTTCCAATCATGCAGATGAGTTAAAAAAAAAATATGTTACTTGTAACACCTAACAACCACCTGGTACAGTCTATTAATGCAACTAGATAGATAGTTTCAAATCTGATGAAGAGGAAAATATAATAGTCACTTGGATTTGTTATTTTGGTTGTTTTTGTTATCTGGGTTACGAAAAGCATGGTTTTTGAGTGCTCTCTTATGATCTGTGGAACGAGAGAGAGCAGAGACAATAGGTGGTTCTTGGAGCACACTCACTTGAAGATGTCTTGGATTCATAGACAAATGAACCAAAAAGATGGTTTTTTGACATATCCTCCTCCACTTGCTCCTCCAACTACGTCTACATCTCCATATATTAGTACTTTTCACAAAGAATCAAGTCCTACTTCATCATCTGGTGTAAGAATAAGTCCTGCTGTTCTGTTTATAATAGTGATTTTGGCAGTACTGTTTTTCATATCTGGTCTTCTCCACTTGCTTGTTAGATTCCTCATAAAGCACCCGTCTTCATCAGCTTCTAATCAATCTGATAGTAGATACCCTGAAATGTCCACCTCTGATGCTCTTCAGAGACAGCTGCAGCAGCTTTTCCATCTCCATGACTCTGGCTTGGATCAAGCTTTCATAGATGCACTACCTGTTTTCCAGTACAAGGAGATAGTGGGTCTAAAAGAGCCATTTGATTGCGCTGTTTGTTTGTGTGAGTTTACTGAGAAGGACAAGCTTAGATTGCTGCCTATGTGCAGCCATGCTTTCCATATCAATTGTATAGACACTTGGCTACTGTCTAACTCAACATGTCCTCTTTGTAGAGGAACCCTTTTCACTCCTGGGTTTTCTATTGAGAACCCCATGTTTGATTTTGATGATTTGAGAGAAGAAGATGGGGGTCTTGGTTATGGAGACAGTGGATTCACTGCTGCTCAGAAATCTGTGGAAATTGAAGAAATTGTTGTTGACAAGGGTGTTTTGCCTGTGAGACTTGGTAAATTTAGGAGACTAAATGATGGGGCAGGGGAGGCTGGTGGTGAGACTAGTAGTAGTAATTTAGATGCAAGAAGATGTTATTCAATGGGTTCATATCAGTATGTGCTTCATAATTCAGACCTGAGAGTTTCATTGTGCAATGACCGGCTTGGCCATGGTTCGAATCTTGCAAAAGGGATGGAAAACAATGGCAACTCTTCGGTTAATGGGGATGTGGAGGGTAAGAAGATCAATAGTGTGGCTAAAGGTGAGAGCTTTTCGGTATCGAAGATATGGCTTTGGTCTAAGAAGGGCAAATTTTCAAGTTCATCAGATGACCAAATGGGCATGCCTGAATCTCTTAAAATGGACTTGCCATGGATGGGGAGAACACAAGAAAACTAGAAGGTATATTTTCCTTGCTTGTTTATGGCTTAGTTAGTCCATTGATCAAAACTGTCATATGCCCTCTTTTAGCTCTTTATTTTATTTTATTTTACCTCTTTCTATGTGAAATTTTTTTGGGTGCTAATTCCACAATTGAGATGGTTGGTTGTGCTATATGAACTCCTAGTCTTAGATACATCCCTTCTCTGAAAAGCATGTTTTTGTAATAGGTTTGACAGAATAGGATTCATGTAGGTAACCCCAAGTAGGTGACAGATGAGAAGTTATGCTGTTGTTGCTGTTATTTATGTTGCAGAAATTATTTTATGATGTATTTTGTTTATAGAAGAAGATATTTATAATTTTTTTTTTTCCTGCGTTCTTGTGTTCACATAGCAATATGTATTGTCAACTTTCTTGCATGTATTGGACTGGAATTTTAACACCAGTCTTTTCTTTCGCAATACTGATTTTTCAATCAGGATGCTATTTACTGTAGCTTATATAATGATATAATGATTCCCCACCATAGCAAAGTGTACACGTTGATGCTCCCTCCTAGAAATCTTCACAATATATCACCCTTAAATATACTTATGTTTTATGTTTATATAGGCATGATCTAAGGGAGGAGGCAACTGCTTTTACTTTTGTTGCCTTTTTGAGGCATTATTGGGTGTATTTTGGCTAGCTTTTTTCGTTTTATATACCCAACACTTTTGGGGTAAGGGGTGCGAAATATTGTGTGTATTGTGAATTGTGATATTTAGGGGTGGGCAGCTGGGCAAGTGATGGTGGGATCCATGAAAACTTTGTGACAAAATTTTTCAAAATCTTGTAATGACTGATGAGACCTTTAATTTAAATCTTGGCAGTAGTTGGACACTGATATGTGTGGGTCATCATATTTGCTTTACCATGTGGCTTTTGTTGAAACTAAACCCATATTACTAAGTAAATCTTTAATTATTTTAAAAATTTAGGTGATAAGCTGATTATAATTGAGAATGCTTTTACATTGATAATTGTTTTAAAAGACTAGAAATTGGTCGAGAGAGAGCAAAAAAGTGGGAACTGAGAGGGAAGAAAGTGGCACCAAAGTCTTGAAATTTAAAGGACAAGATAAAAAGGGAAAGGAAAGTGTTCCTTATCATGGTCCATGGATGGTCCAAGTCCATGATGCACAGTTGGGATTTGTAATTTCCTTTGAAATATTTGTGGCAGAAAAGAAATTCAAGTTTCTTTTTATCAATTTAGGAAGAGAAGACATAAATGTGCTTGTTAGTATTTTTTATATAAATAGCCTTTACGATGAGATGAGGAAGTTCGCCATGTAAAAGATTTCTGAAATTTACGATATTAAGATTGTGAATTCTAGTTATATTCCTTTTTTAAATTCTAAATTAATTTGAATAATTATTTAATAAAAAAAAAAAAAAGAGAGAGAGACACAGATTTTTCTTATGTAAGATGTATAGATGGAGTTTACAGCAAAATTTTTTTAGTTTTATTGTCATTTATAAAAGTAGTTTTACAGTAATATCATTGGGTTATACAGTTATAAACGTGTGTTTGTTACTAAATGATATTTTGTGAAAATTCTATTAGATTATGTGAAATTGTTTTATAGTTTAATGTTAAAAATGAGCCCCTTTGAATGAATTCCTTGTTAAAAATAATAAAAAGTTGGTCAATTGCATTGTGTACGATGATTTTTTTCAATCCCAAAATATATATTTTTTAAATTTTTTTCTTTCTGTTTTGGTTTTTTTTTTTTAATGGTGCGGGAGCGAATTAAATTCCGAAAACGATCCATAGGTGTTTAATTGATTGATATCTAATAGAGTATGGCTTTTTGACGAAAAAAAAAGTTATTTATATTTATAAAGAAAAATTTTAAATTTTGGACATTTTTAAATAGATTTAATTTTTAAGTATTAAAATGTAAAAATCATCTTATATTGTATTAATTATATTGTTTTGAAATAAAAATCCGTGACAAATATATTTATTTTTTGGAAATACTAAAAATTTCATTCAACCATCCAAATTTGGAAACTACAGATTAAAATTACCAATATTCAACCAAACTTGAAACAATCATAATATGGTCAATACAATTAGATCTTGTCTTCAAAAGAGGAATGAGCAAAGATGATAAGATGGAATGTCAAGTGAAATCCAATCATGGATATATTGAGACATCTGTGAGATCCAATCAATCCGCATAACAACTAAAATTAATACATAAAACTGAAACATAAATGAAAATTAGCATCACACAAAAGATATCTCTTTGACCTAAAAGGCAATAGCTACGGTTACTTGGAAACAAGATATGATGCATCAAAAGGGATTTTTCTCATACAACAATCAGGACTTTTTGCCAAACTTGAATAAATTTTCTCTAATGCAGCTTTGAGGTCTTTGATTGCAATGTCTTAATTTTGATGAAACCATCCAAGAACTATCACTATCATTGGCCACAAAGGAGATTTGGAGTTGCTGATCGTCACTCAAATCTGGAATATTTACAAACAAAAACAAGTCATTTTGGGTTTTTAGGATTAGATCCGGATATTATCTGGATCCAATCCCCTGAACTCCTCAAAACTGAAAAAACAAAAGATGGTCTTAATAAAATGAAAAATAAACCACTTCTCGAAATCTCTCTCTTCTATTAGAGCATATCCAATGTAGAAATGAATTGTAAAAAAATGAAATGACACATAAGACAAATGGACATTGTGTTAAAATAGATTTTTCCAATGCAACTATTACTCTCAATTGTCAAGCTGATGTGACAAAAAAAAAAATAGACAATGTCAATATGACCCTTTATTTTCAAATAGTTTGTTAGACAATCATTTATTGTTGACTAATCAAGTTAATTTTCTACATCACCCCATCACTTTTTGCATTTTTCCTCTCCAACCTCTCCTCTACAGTTTTAGCAAATCACCACCCTCCATCTTCATTGCCTCATTAAAGTGTGGTTAAAAAAAAATTCAATATCTCAATAAAATGTGCATTTTAAGTGGATGCATTGGAGAACATATTTTAACTTGATTGTCTATCAAGTCATATTTGTGCTATGTAGGAAACACGTTCTCTTGATATTGATGACATGATTATTTTTTTTCAATCGCAATCCATTTTTACATTGGAGATACTCTTAGAGAGAGAAAACTCTCTCATCTAACAAAGAGGGAAAACTTTGTAAAAGTTCTCCTCCTGCTCTGATCCAGGTCTAGTTCCCTGTTTTTTTGTTTTTCTCTTCATTTGTTTCTCTTTGTTTTCCTCCCTTTAACTTTTCAGTCTTTTCTAATAAATTCAAATTGCAAATGTTCTTTCAAGGTAAAATAATTATATTGCTTACATGTTCTAAAAGAGATCAATTAATCGATAACTAAACTTATCAATAGTTTTTCCTCAAAAGGTAAAAGTTTTACTTTTACAAGAGTTATAACATCTAAAATATGTTTTTTAATTGAAAACTAAACTTATCAATAACTTTTTTCTGAAAGTTTTACTCGTGAAAACTCTACTTCTAAAATAAGTTATATTTAAAATATATATATATTTCAAATGCCTATATACATAAATTTAAAAGAATTTTAATTGAATAAAATCTTCATAAATATTTTGGAAGTCATAATGAACTAATATCAAAACCCCTTAGGATTTTTTTTTTTTTTTTTATATTATTATAAAATGAAACTGGTTGACGGAATATGTAGACAGATACTATGTTACCAACTGCAACAGAGAAAGTGCACTACACCAACACAGACTCGTGGAAGATCAGACTCTCATTTCCGCATCCCAATTAAGAAATTGGCTAGAATTCGACGCAAATGTATCCAATTAAGAAATGGACGATAATTCAGGATATTAAGTGGCATGAGTATTCAAAAAAAAAATGCTATATATTCATGTTGAGGTAATACGATGTACGTTCAGTGCAAGGGCGGTCAAGTATCGGTATGTTTCAGCGCTTAGGCAAGGTTTCATTAGAGAACAGCATCGAGGTGTTGGGGATGTGTGTGTATCCATTTAACACGGAATGATAGGATACGAGTTGGATTAAAGTTGAGAATCTTTGAACTAGAAGTGGGCTCCATGTTTCTGTTGTTCGAGTTGGGTTTTGTCTCTGACCCTACTTCACCTCTCACGCTACTTAGGCGCGTGCCTTCCTGTCCTCAGCCGACTGCCCACTTGCCTGGTTCCATCCGGCCCATTTCAGTTCAAGTTGCTTGAGTAAAATGTGCCACTCTTTTTAATTTGTTTCATGGAGGGAGGACCATTATTCTCTCAAATTGTTTACCAAATGCCAAGACCTTTTTGTAATAATAATGCATGTAAGTTCAAGACCATAGAGTGCTACCTAATTTGCCGTAATCAAGCCAATGAAATTCATGATGAACTAATTGAGTCTTTCTATTGCAGTTGCTGAATTAGATGCTAAGAACATCGTTGAGTTCATTTAAAAAAAAAAAAAAAAAAAGAACATCGTTGAGGATATTTATTCTAGGTCTTCCACTAATAATGTAGCAAGTTTTATTTATGAGGACGTCGTCGTTTTACGTGTAATTATAGGCCATTATGAGCGTCGAGTTATCTGTTTTGACTCTCTCTACTCAAGAAAAATTATATTATGAGGATATTAACTTTTATTGTATCTATCTCCCGCAAAGGGAATAATACAACTCATAGATTGACAGTCTTGACTCTCTTTATTTGAGTTGTATTGAGAAGTTATTAGCCTCCATTATATATTTCTTAATTCATGTTAATGCATTCATGTTTTAATTTCATCAAAAAAGAAAAAAATAAATAACTAAATTCATGCAATCATCTCCATCTCAAAATCCTAGAAATAGATTTAATAGTCTTGTGATACCATATTGTTAAACATTCCTGTTAAAATCCACTATATATCAGATCACAAATAGTTTCTTCCATCAAATTAATTCCGCCTTACCAAGTTAATATTGAGTAAGACTTGTCAAAAAGCCACACCCATTTCATTCTCACATGTCAAAATATATCACATTGTGCAACTAAAAATATTTTAATTATAACTTGTGATTATTTACCATAACATCAAATTAATATCGTTAGCTTTCATTTAAAAACCGACACTTTACCATCAGAGCGCTAATAGCAGTAACATAAAACTCAAACATTAGAAAATTATTCATATAAACTTTAAAGTTTAGAATAATGGATCTCTATTTTTTGGTGATGGGCAATATTACTTGTTGATTGATCAAGTTTAACTTATAATTCAAGCATAATGTGAAACCTGAAATATAATGTGAACTGATAAATTTAAGTTTGATGTACTAACAAATTTAATTAAAAACATATATAATAGCGGAACCTGAAATTCAACCGACCGACCCCGTCATGCATCCTAATTTTTATCCGAAATGGGAAACGCTCTCCGGGCCCACCGAGGCGCACTTTATCAGAGGCAGCGCACTTTAACGTAACACAGAACAAAGTTTTTGGCTCTTGGCTCCATTGAGTGTTTTGCATGGTTGTCACGTGAGTGGAGGCGCGTCTTTGCCGAGATTCATCCTAGACGAGAAACCCCTGGCCGCCAAATCTTCGTTGATGAAATGGCCGTTCTGCCCCTGTCCTTCGTCGAAATTCAACGCGTAACTAAGAGGATCATACTGGAATCTCGAGCGCTTGGAAACACCACCGCCGACGCCGGCGCCAAGACAGTGGCTGTTCCTCCCGAACCGACGGATGAAGGTCTTCCATTTGGGACCGGCAACCAGTTCGGACCAATTGCGGACCTTCATCCAGCCACGGAACCACCAGGGGTCGTTGTTGGTCATGGATTCGATGGTGCCGATTCGCTGCCACCAGGTTGATCCAGCAGTGGCTCCGCGGTTGGAGCCGATACAGGGGATGCAGAAACAACCTCGCTTGCGGAACTCCATTTCGTGGAGGCCGTCGCTCTGGTCATCACCGGCCTGTGAGGCCATTTTTGCGCCTCTGTTGTTCTTTGTGGTGGTTGTGGCGGTGGGCTGTGAAAATGCTGGGTGCGACTTTGGTCGGTACAAATAAGAATAACGTGTATCGAGTTTTTTCAATGGAAAAAAACGGTTTACGTGAACCGGCACAGCCGATTGCCAGGTGTGCTTTGCAACTATAATAATTCGTGACAACTCCCTTCTTCACGATTATGATTGGAGAATTGACCTGAGGGAACTGGCTGTAGAAAGTATTAATTTACATTTTGTTCTTGATTTCATTTATGTATATATTGATCAATATTGGTAAGATATTTCAATATAAGTAAATAATCTAATATAAACAATTTATTTATAAGGTAATGTGACATCATCTTATCTCACAATAATAAGAGAGGATATATTTACTAAAATCTATCCATAATATATATTCCATATATATAATTAAAAAATTTATCGATATATGTATTATCATAATATAATACTTTTTAAAGAAACATCTTAAAATAATGTTACACAAACAAAAGTTGTATCTGCAAATAAATCCTCAGGCCAAGTATAAATAAGATTTACCAAAAAAAAAAAAAAAGAGGAAAAGTTAAGAAATTTGGAAATATGTTTAGTATCAAAGCAGTTGTGGGTTTTTCAAAAAAAAATATAATTAATTATCTTTCAGAAGTTAATTTTAAAAAAAAAAATGATTGACCTAGTTGGTGGCTGTATTTTACCTGCTAAACGAGATATGTTCATCGTGGCTGTAAGTGTGATTGTTGTAACTGAATAACGGTCAGAAACTGAAGCACAATTGAAACTTGAAAGGGCGATGACTCCGCCGCTAATTAATGTCTGTTTCAGTGCAAAAACGACAACGTACAAGCCAAACATATTCAAATCAAAATAATGTTGCGGCAACACTAAGCAGGTTGTCTGTACCTAATACACGTGTGGAGAGAATCCAACCCTCGCTGGCGGCACAATAATATATATATATATATTTTTTTTGGTTAACAAATTATGGGTCATCCGTTAAAATATATTATTGTTGCACCTTTTATAGTATTGTCCACATTACTTTTTAATTGCATTCTTTATCATTAATATGATATTTGTTAACATTGATAGGCATTTTTTTTTTCCAAACCCATAAGATTTTCGTGGCACCAAACGGGCCCTAAAGATAATGTATTTTCACCCTTTATTTTCATATATTTGTAAACTATCCGCAAGTTTTTTGATAAAAGAGAGAGATGTATTTATTATTATTATTTTTTTTGAAGTAAAGCTATATTTATTAACAGAGGCTCTACAAATCGAGAGCACCAGGGAAGATACAATAAGCACTGGTTGAATTCGGGTGAAGAACTTCTCTTGAGAGATGTATTTAATGTAAGGTTTATTAGAGTTTAATATATATATATATATATATATTTAATGATAGATTTTAGTGGAATTTATAAATTATATAGACTTTATGTAGAGTTTGTTGGATTATTTATGAAATTCAATGAAATCTTTAGAAGAAAAGTAAGATTTGTTTTAAACTTTTTTAATTTATAAATTTTATATTAAGATCCATCAAAATCTAATGAATTTCATTATTTAAATATGAAATGCAAAGTCAATTATTTTTTGCATACACAAAAATTTTAATAAATTTCATACAAATATGAATTAAATATACTTAAATTTCAATTCTATAGACAAATTTGAATTAAATACATCTAAATTTTAATGAAATCTATATCAATCTTGATTGAATATACCTAATCTTTGTTAAGTTATTTATGGAAGTCTAATGAAATATTTAAGAGAAAGACAAATTTGTTTTAGACTTTTTATTTATGAAACCAATGAAATACTTAGGAGAAGGACGAAATTTGTTTTAGACCTTTTTTTTGTTATTTAATGAAATCCAATGAATTCATAAATGAAATCCTTAGAAGGACAAAATTTGTTTTAGATTTTTTGATTCATAAATTTTACATTAAGATTCATCAAAATCTAATGAATTTCATTAATTAAGAAATATAAAGTCAATTACTTTTAGCTTGCACATAAATTTCAATACGTTTCATAAAAATCTAAATTGAATACACTTAAATTTCATTTCCATATGTAAATTTGAATTAAATATATTTAGATCTCAATGACATTCATACCAATTTGGATTGAATGTTTCCGAACTTTTAAATATGTTTAATTCTGATGATTCTAGCTACACCCCGACATGAAAATACAAGATCAATTAAATGTGATAATATAGAATAATTAACCAAAATTCGAGTACAATAAATAGAAGTTGAAATGGTTAAATACTAATTAAGTTTATGGTTTAACCAACGAGGCACCTCTCATTTTGCTCCGTCTCCTTTTTTTTTTTGGTTTTTCTTGTTCCGTCCGTTATTAATTCATGAAAAATTGAGTTTATTTAAAGAATTTTTAAATACGAAACTATCCAAACTGTTCTAAATGCCAAATGGTAAGTACCCATCTCAAATTATCAGAAAATTGGATTCAAGTGGAAATTGATTTTTATTTTTTTTTTTGGTTTTTGTTTTGGAAATAAAGTGGAAATTGACTTGATAAGTATGCAATCTTGAGCAACAACTACTGGGGGTGTATACAAAATAGGCTTTAAATGGAAGTTATTTATTTATTTATTTTTAATTATGGTAGGAGAAGAAGATTAAATTTAAAGAAACTACTCACATTTTATGTTTAATGACAAGGATAAGACTTGAATTATTACTCTATTAAAATTAAGGAAAACATTCTACCACTCCTATTAAGGGATAATGCGCTAGATAAAAGATAGACTTGATAAGTAATTAATTTTCATAAAACTGCAAACAAATCTCTAACCTAAGGTAAGATTACTAATGTGTCAATTTATTTGTGCATAATTCCTTGATTATTGAAAATTTTCGATAACATAATTCCCACTATTAATTGGGATATTCTAAAATTTTGAAAATGGTTTGACTACTTTATTGGTTGGATGAGGTTATCCATTAACAATAACCATTGGATTGATTATAAGGGTAGTTATTAATAACAATCTAATAGTTGTTATTGATGGGTAACCTTACCTAACCATATTTTTATATCAACATATCTGATTATAATGCTTTTATAATCAGATATATTTGATTTTAAACAGTAAGGATCAATTTATCAAATTAATCAATTGTATTTGAATTAAATAGGAGGGATAATTTGTTTTAAGAGAGAGAATACAATAGATGAATTTGATTGGTTGATTCTTACTTTTTAAAATCAGGTATACTTGATCCTAAAAGTGTTCTCTCTCTTTATATATATATATATATGTATAACTTTAAAAAGTTATGACAAACCAATAAATTTCATTAATTACATTTGAATTAAAAAGAAAAGAGAATTTGTTTTAAGAGAGAATGTAATGGATGAATTTGATTAGTTCGTCCTGATACTGATAGTAAAAACACTATATATATATAAAAACATACAGTTTATATGTCCTAAAATACATATTTTTATTTTTCTACTTTTAATTGCATGCATATTAACATAATAATAAATCCATCTTACTCAACCATGACGCCACACTCATCAGTTGCACTATTCTTGCCCAAAGTCATTGAATATGCAAGTTCATGTACTTAGGCGCAGAATCAAATTTTTATCACCTTTAAAATTCACTACATATTGGTTTTGTCACCTTTGCTAGGTGAGCGTGCAGCTTGCACAGTTAATCAGGACCATTCCTGACATCAACTAGGCAAGGATAGTAATGGATGACTCTGACTCATGACTCAGGATAAGGTAGATGAGCTTGCCATATAGCCTATATTGGTAAACACTACCAAATCATGGCAGGCCATGTACTTTCATTTACAAAGCTGGCTTCTTTTCGTTTTATCCACTTCATGAACATAGCACATAATTGTTACTTGGGTTCCGCTTATTCCTGTTAAGATATTGAAACAACTTTCATGTATAGTTGAACACTAAACTCATAATTTGATATGTAGTTTTTTTTTTTTTTTTAAATTTATTTATATATATCTGACATCGGATCAGACTTCTATCAAAACCAGTTGAGATAGACTCTAAAGTATGACTCGGATTTTTACTCTTAGAAGTCGGAAAAGAAGTACACACAAATAATGAGAATAAGAGTTAAGTCTCTCAATTAATAATTGGACAGGTAGGAGATAACTCTACCATCAGCCTATTTTACTTTTCTTTATTTCATATGTAGATTTTATAGTATTTCTTGAACATTAACTTGTGAAGTGGAATATTAATTCTGTGTAATTTGAAACACATCATACTTACAAGTTCCAACAACATCATCTTTATTTTGGCTGTGAGACCATAGCAAGATCCAAGTTTCTTTTATCCAGATTTGAGATTTGTGCAACCACTAGCCTGATTCAAGAATATGAACTGGAAAACTGAATTGGACTAGATTATGTGGAAAGTGGCCTTCTTTAAAAGGCCTCATAAATTCAACTTATGCAAAAATAACTTGAAAACTTCATGCTATCAATTAGTAACAGGCCACAATCCACATTATTGTTCATAGAAAGTTCTTCCAACTGAATCTTTTTCTCGCAGATTACTAGATTTAATATTTAATTTTTCTATTTCTTTTGTTTTTTCCAATAGTGTAACTAGTTCTAGACAACTTCTATGAAACTCAAATTTTTAGTTGAGTCACAACTGACAAAGCTCTTCAGGCCATGGTTGGCACTTTTGCTTTCTCGAAAGATTCAAGTCTTCATTTTTGAAATCTGATTAAGAACAAACATATGTACAAAAAGACACGGTCCGGTCCAGTCCTAAAATAGTGGTGACTAGATACTCTAGATATCTGGTCTAGTAGAAAACACATTACACATCCTTTTGCAGTTTTGCTAAACGCAAACTTTGGATATCATTCCACCTAATAGCTACAAGAGAAGAAAACAGCATCATCACCCACTTGTACAATCACAACTTCATATATGTTACTGACATTTAGTCAAAGATCTTCTTCTGGGCTCCATTGTGTGATATATAGTAGCAGACTATCAATAGCCATGAGAATAACCCATGTAATTTAAGCGTGGTCGAATGTTATGATGGTTAGTATAAGCAGGATCCCCATAGTCAACAGCCTTTATCACCACAGCTTCACGTCGTCCATCCTGCTCTTGTACTGCCCCGAATACAATCTCATTTGTCTCACAGTTCTTCTCGTAGTAAGTTTTTGGATTCGGTGAGAAATGTCGATGATGATTCTGTTGTTGTTGATGTTCCTGCAGGTTCTGTATCTGCTGTTGCTGCTGGTGGTGGTGATAGTCACCATCCCATCCATTATAGTAACCTCGGCTTTGCTTGGCGTAGTGTTTTTTATCCAACTCCTTGGTCATGTACGGATAAGTTTTCCTCGGTGTGGGAGTTCTTGTTTCTAATGAAGGTGGCTCATCTTCATCTGGAATCACAAAGCTCTCTTGCATTGGCCATGCATTTGAAGGTGGACTCCGTTGCTGGTATTGCTGCTGGAACTGATAGTGAACGGGCTTTCTCCTGAAGCCAGAAATTAATCCCCCAAAGATTTCAGCCACTGATGAGCCAGTGTTAAACACAAGTCTTCCAATTGAACCAAAAAGGCCTTCTTCTGGTTTTTGAATATCGCCTTCAGATGGAATCAAGGGTGGCCTTGCAGATTTATAAGGCCTTTGATATGGCGCCACAGGTGGACCTCTTTTCATTGAGGTTCTAGGATCCTATCAAAACCAAAAGGCCAGATTTGAAAAATGTATGCATCATATCATGCAGAGGATCCGGGAAGGATAATTCTAAATAGTTTATATCATAGCATACATTACATAATTTTTTAATGCAAACTTAACCTATTCTTATTCAAATTCAATCGGAGAAATAAGAATTATTACCCTGGTATTACTTACGTCTTTTCGAGAAAACATTGCCTGCACCCAACGCTGCAGCAGTGCCAGCATGTAACCAAAGAATACAGCAGCAACTAGCATAAATATTCCTGCAATGTTTGGATAAATTAGCTTATAGATTTTATACATTTGAAACAAGAATAATGAGGATGATAATTTGTTGGATATACCTAAATTGTAACTACTGTCATACTGATAGGAGGAACAATCATCATCATTGAGTTGTATCTCTCGAATTGCCTGATTTCCTCTATCTATTACCAAAAGAGAGCAGCTACTTGCTACATAGACCAAATCAAACTCATTTGAAAATTTTGCATCTTCACTAGGACCATCAACATGACCTCCCCCCCGGCTCCATTTTCCTCCTGCAATAGTCGTAACCCCTGTGCAAAGAGAAAGTTAGTTTATTGGAATCACTACATATATGATGAAAGATTGGAATCAGAGCTATAAACAGCCTGCTCTGATGTGACAAAGATTATATACAAACTTCAAACATTACGCTCTAGCAGTAACAAAATAACAAGATTAAATTAATTTGGTACTTGTAAAACCGAGAATGCGTCAAATGTATAGCAATTTACCTGTATCACTGATCTTCCTGATAGCCATATTCATTGTATCTGCAATGTATATGTTTCCTCTGTCATCCACCGTGAGCCCTTTTGGATGGTTCAATCTTGCGTCTCTTGGTCTCCCATCTACATGCCCGTAGTACCCTTCAGCTGATCCAGCAAGAAGCTTGGGCCTGCTATCTGCAAGTTACCATTCATTTTAGTATATAAAAGGTTGACAAATTGTACCAAAATAAATCCGCTGAACAACAATGAAAGGAGACAAATTAAAAATATGACCAGAGAATAGAATTAGGTTGTCTATGAACAAAACTTTAACTTTAACACTTAATGCATCTTGTTCGTGAGAGAAACTTGGGTGGCAAGGAGCACAATGAGCCTGCCCAAACTCAGATCATGATATGTGACATGTGTATCCATCCGTTCACAATGATTACCAAGTCACATGGTATGATTCTAGGGGGGAGGCGCATCCGATCCCACACAAGTTTCTTTCCTAAAAGAAATGCAAGGCCATGGAATCTATCATTCAAGAAAACAAGTCAAAGCTCACTTGATCTGCCTCTTTTACTACTGTTCATAAATCTATAACTAGAAAAAAGCAAAAGTTTAAGTGCATATCTGTTACTAAAATTAACAATGGAATTAAGCTTCAGGAAGAAGCTCAAAGGTAGCATACATCAAGTTAAAAGTACTTGGTTGTCTTTAAGTACACAAAACCCTAAGAATCTAAGATTAAGTCTAAGAAAGATAAAATGCATAAAAGCAGTACTAAAGTAAACAAGGAGCCAAAGTAATCACTAGAGAAAATCACACAAAATAAAAGTGGTAGTGTGAAAATCTCCAGAATTAAGTGGGCAGAAACAGAACTAAAAGTTATAGTGCACTTTGCAAAAGTGGAGACTTCAGCTTAACAAAAGCATATAAATCTCACCATTAATTTGTTTTAATGAATTTGGAATCTTTTTTGAAAAGAACATCTATGTTGTCCCTACCAGTTAGTAAATTAAGTACAAAAATCATTGATCACCAAAATGAAAGAAAATTATAATTCCAAATTTAGAGCTAAAGACGAAAGCAACTTACACTTGGACAATGGAGTTGAGACTTTGTAGATGTTACTGTTTTCACTATCCAGGACAAGAAGCTCTCCATTTGGTGACACCTCCACTGAATGTGGTTCAATCCCAAGTTTACTTCCATCAAATACTGTCTCCACTGTATATCCACCCTCAAATTTCACCATGGAACCACTAGAAACAGCTGAAATTCAGACATTCATTAACAAACAATAATGCAAAGTCGAAAACATCAAGCTCTAGCCTCAAAAAAATATATGGAGAACCACAACAGGGTAAATCAGAAACATAAAGAAACCTGTTTTAGTAGGAGATTTAAGAGACCACAGCCACTTCACAAGAGCAGACACCACATTAGTGACAACCCCACTTACAATTTCTGCAAATATGTTAAGTCATTAAGCACGTGAAAAAAGTGAGAAAGAGGAGAGATTTGAAACAAAAATGTTAACAAAAAAAGTTTCTGAAGGTGGTAGGTACTCACTTGCTGGTGGAGTAGAAGCTGAAACTGAAGAGAACCCACAAAAGAAACCAACCAAAATGAGAACAAAAACAAGGCATTTCCTCACCATTGTTTTGTTGGGTTTTCTTTGCTGAACATGACACTGAAGAACATATAACACTCAAATGTGAAGGTTTTTTAAGACATCTTTGCCTTGCAGTTCTTATATCCAGTTAAAAGAGGAGACCCCACAACTGGCTTGCTTTATTTCTTCTTTTATATTTATACATGTTAATCAGTACAACACAGACCTTTTTTCAGATAAAGAGTGAAAAAGACAAAGTGAGCTAGTGATTATGGAAGGCTTACTACTAGAAACAGAAGGGAAATCTCTTCAAGGAAACAAAGCAAAAGCTGAAGACACCAAAAGTGAGTGAGAGACAGAATGTGTGTGTGTTCAGTCATCAAGTGTCCGGTCCCTGGAATCATATGCTTGTCTTCAATTACTTTCAAGTTTATATTTAGAATATGCTTCTCCTCTTATAATTTACTTTCAACTTCACATTCACATTTCGAAATAATTTGTTATAGCAGCTATCAATTACTTTCAAGTTTATATTTAGACTCCTCCTTGATCAATTAATATTTGGAATATAATTGTACTTCATGCTAAAGTATAATATCGTATAAACATCTATTATGTTTTGTGATTTTACTAAGTAAGATTTCAACATAAATAAGGACACATGTTTTTTTTTTTTTCCATTTCGAGAAAAAAAAAAGAATATATTTGGAACTAATGACTACAAGGACCAAAAGCAAAAACTATTCTAGCCAAGTCATCAGCAACCCAATGAGAATACATTTGGAAACAAAGGAAATAATTAACACTAAATCTATTAATAATAGATATAAATGTTGTGAAGTGAATCAAGTTGTCAACTTCACTTGTTAATGTCATAATCCCATTGCACAGCTTCAGTTACATTAAGCACATTGGATTCCACATGCAATGAAAAAAGTATCATAGTAGCCCGCCTACACAAGACCTTCAAGAGCAGCTCTAGCTTCTGCGATCTCAACAGTTGACTAGTTGACCAATACCTTTTTGTTTTATCAAGCAACATAAAAACATTTTTCATGGTTAAAGATTAGATATGAATATTAAGTTTAAAATCTATGAAAAAAAAATCATTTTCTTTGTGAGGAATACATTAAAAAAAATTTGAAACTTGAATTTATATTTAGATGACAATTAAAATTACCTTACAATTTGTAATATGTATATATATATTTGCTAAAAACAGTGAAGTGTGTTAATTTAACTCCTTAAACTTTATGTATCATAGACCCAAAATCTTTAATATGCTTTAGTATGGAGCATCTTGATCATGTGCTCTTGGTTACATCAAATGTGCCATTAGAAATTAAAGTTGGGAATGTTTTGATCTTTTAGAAATTGATGATTTAATCATTTGTTTTATGTGATGTACTAGTAACATTCGAAGTATATAATCATGTGCTTTGCCTTTTAATTAGTGTTATCTTTATAATGTTGTGTCTTATTTATGCTTTATTGGTTTACACCGCCAGTCAATGGCTTGTCTTTCACATTTTCCCTTTACGACTGTTCATACAACACCCAATTCCGCCCGCAATATTTTTAATGATTGCTAACTTCAACCTAACACAATTAGTAATTCAGAAGGAAATTAAACGAATTTTCCGATGACCATGTATAGATATAATCTTCGAAAAATTGAATATGTTCTAGTATTCTTTAAAACTCCGACAAGATTGACAGTTCTAAGACAAAAAAAAATAATAATAATAGTAACTATTTTGCATAATAAGGGTAGTGAATGTTGATCAACACAGTGGTCATGCCTCCGGAGGAGTGTGGGGGATGTGGGGTACTGTCATGTAACCACTGGTCTGAGTGATATCAAGCTTGCAACCAAAATATTTATGAGGTTACTAATCCAAATCTTGAGAATATTTCCTTATTCATTTGTGGTTTAAAAAGAACATGGTAGTAGCTTATCTCCGTCATAACGATAAAAATAGTAATCTCATATCCTAGAAACGTCATCTTGCTCATTTGTAATTCAAAGAGGATATGACAATACTCCGTCTCTATCACAACAACAAAAATATACCTAAGGGTCGGGACAAAGATAGACCTAATCTTCATCTAGAGTTATTTTGAACCTGAAGGCCAACAAGAAGAGGTGAGCTGAACCTTGTTCGGTGCTCCCGGAGCCTTTGGACACCATGTGTCGTTAGTACTAACATCTCTGCCAAGTACCATCCTCAAGTAACAGCCCTTACCTGTCACCAGAGAGAGTTTAAGATCCCTTTTCTATTCCATGGCGCAATATAAAATTGTCACACACGTAGAGGTCGAGATTCAAATAAAAATAGATGGTCTGATACACCTAAAATTTAGTTGAAGACCATAGACTATAGTTTACATTTAGTGAGGCATGTGCCATAGACCACATGAATGAAATAATATTATCGAGTCTAATTAAACAGAAACACTAATTTTTAGAGCAACTCGCTGCCGTGGCAATGGCATGTTATCGACAAGAGTAACGCTGACATTCTTTAATTGATTTTTTCTTGGACATTGTGCCGCATAAAGTTAAAGTTTGTCACGTTCAATTTGTTGGAATTGATATAGTTAATATCCCCTTTGATTTTGTATTATACATGTAAAGTTCTCAGCAATTTCTAACGTGTCCTGTAGAAATAAATTCATCAACTTGTTCCTAAAATTTGTTAAAAATCTTCCTGTATAATGAGAAGGAATATTAATGAACAAACCACGATGACCAATAACCACTCACCAACATCAACGTCGAAACTTGTTTTGATTGCAGGGAGAAGCAATATTATCTACTACTAGCCAAAATAAGTAATGATTGATACCAAGAGATGCTAGCCTTATTGGCAACATCTTTTACAATGAAACGCAAGTCTCAAAGTCCCTCTCATTGCTGTCTTCAAAGGGTATTGATTTAATTTGTGCGTGGTGTTTGGAGTGAGACGTATTCATACAAAGTCTGACTGGCCTATTCCAACATTTTTCACACCCCTCATGATCTGAAATTTCACTTAACTCATGCAGTAATTCTAATTTAACTGTAATTAGAGTAATTGTGTGTTTTGGCACAAAATAATTGTTTCTGCAAATTCTGCACTGAGTAAACGTTGGAAACATAACTACACAAGCAGTTGTTATCTCAAAGTAAAACCTGGGAACCAACAGCATTTACATGCCTAAAAGCTTAAACTATTTCCATGGATGAGATACTATGAAGGGATGAGATCCTATGAAAAATATACAACGTAATCGACAAAAAAGAAAGCAAGAAAAGGATTGAATACACGACTACAATATATTCTCAAAAACTAAACAAGGTAGATCATTCCCACCTCTAAAGTCGAAGCACGGGGAATGCTCATAGCATAACTTGGTCCCCTGGAATTTCTTCTCAAGAAGTCATACCCCAAATTTATCACAACTTTCTTCATCAGACTAGACCCTCTTTTTGCTCTGACATAGCTGTGTCCAAGTATGAATGCCATTCCTGCCTCCCTTGCATCCATCAGTTCCTGCAACTCCTCTTGTGCATCTAGATCAATTCTTGGACTCTCTGGGACAACAAACCTCACTCTCTTCTTCAATTTCTGCGGGTGTTCTAGCTTTAATGGCTCTTTCAGCTCTGAAGAGCCTACGATTTCCGATGACTCTTCATCATCTTCACACAGTCTTATGCCATCTAAATTTGATGAAGTTGTCCCAACAACTGTCATTTTTTCATTGTTTTCCGAATCTACGATGCCTAAATTGCATTCTGGTTTCTCTGACCGAATAAATTCTGCAATACTACAAACAAGATCCTTTTCAAACTCCAAGTCATCTCTGTGAACATCACGATAGCCATAACGTGCTATGCATCTATACAGTCGGTACTCCTTCGGACCAACTCTTCCCACTAGGAATCTTTCCTCAGGTCTGACATGTGGCACGGGGACTGATTTGATGCAGAGAAAGACCACAACCTGGTGGAAAGCTGGAAGGTTGGTAACAAAATGAGAGAAAATAGCCGGGATTCCAGAAACTAGCTCTGTATGTATGAGGCCAATCCCCCGGACCCTAACAATTCCTAGATTGGGACCTAAACTGAGAAGCCAGTTGATGGAGACCTTATTTTGAACATCAAACTCATATTTCTTGACTGTACCATAATGCCATGCATACATAACAAGTAGAAAGATCAATGATAGCGCAACGGGGACCCAAGCCCCTTCAAGGAACTTGATGAGGGATGCCGAGAAGTAGAGTGCTTCAATCGAGCCAAAGAAGAATGTAAAACAAATGGCCAAGAAGACGTTTTTGTGCCAGCATAAGACAATAACTAAAGACATTAGGCATGTGGTCACCAGCATGACGGTTATAACTGCTAAACCTGTAGGATAATAAAGAAGAAAAAAGTCGCAGTAAGAATGATAGTGGTCCCTTCTTATTAAACATAACCTATGTTCACACTTTAATGCGAGTAATTGATTGGCTTGCATGTGCGTAAGTAGACGGACTTTGATGTGGATAGTACCTGATGCATTCCCCATGTGTTTTGTGTCTCTAAAGCCAACTGTAACAGCCAAGCACAAAAGCATTAAAGTCCAGTTGATCTCTGGAATATAGATCTGGCCATGTACTTTGGAAGATGTGTGGATAATTTTGACCCTCGGAAAGCAACCCAATGCAGAGCACTGCTTGATTATTGAGAAAGTTCCAGTGATGACAGCTTGACTTCCAACTACTGCTGCGAGTATGGCTATAGCCAGAACAGGCCATCTTACTTTCTCTGAAATAACAGGAAGAATAGTACTTTGATTATGCTATCGCAATCTTGAATTTTACATAGGATTAGTTCTCATCTACAGAAAACAACATTTACCACCTACCCGGTACAGACACATAGAAACCAATCCGGTATTTACTTTCGATAATATGATGCTTAGAAAGATAAGCTGCTTGTCCCATGTATGCTAGGATTAAAGATGGATAAACCACCAACGTGAAAGCAATCTGCAGGTAATTGGATTAGTTACTCTTTGTTGATATTTGATTGCTAGATTAAAAATTAATCATTTTTTTGAATGACACAACCTTTGTGAAATTTTTTGAGTAGCCTTGAACCAGAAAGTTGCATCTTTAAAGAATTTGATTTTCAACTTTCGGACAAGGGTAACTGGATTTTACTACTTTGGCCATGAGACTTGGCATGCGTTATGGAAAATTTTGACCATCCATGTTCCATGAACTTTATCCGGTTATTTATTTGTACCTCACAGTTGTCATTCATGTTAAAGGCATATTTATGCACCTAATCTGAGTATTAAATCATTGCAGATTAAAGCCAGTAAAGTTTGTAACTGCATTCATGAAGATGGTTATGCATCTGACTTTCGCAAGAAGATTTAGAAGCACTGCACTTATAGGCATCAACAAAAATTCAGCACTAACCAACAAATCATATTACCTGAATTGACAACTGCGAGAAGTGCCCAAGGTCAGCAAACATGGCTTCCGAACCTGAGATATAGAAATTCAGTATTAGAAAGAGTAAAAGTAAAAGATCCACATAGTTCATTGTACATATCTTGTACCTGTTATACACAATAGGATTCCCCCCAAAGACATCCAACCTCCCTTTTGGGTCTTTTTCAAAAACTTGTACATGTAGTATGGAGAGAGTGCTTGGTAAACATGGGGATTCCAGTGGAAAATGTTGTAGACACCAATAGCACTGATGCATAGAAGCCATGTAATTACAATAGGTGCAAACAAAAATCCCACCCGATGGGTCCCATAATGTTGAAGGGCAAACAGGAATACCAATATAGCACAAGCAACTGGAACTTCAACATCTGCAAAATCAATAATTTCAGAGGAAACAAACACTAAGAATATAATCGATATTACAAGGTTACATTGAAGATTCTGAAAGAAAATGTGTCCGGCTATGACTCAATGAAAGACACTTCATATCTTTCAAATTACAGTAGACTGAATGAAGACAAAATATGCTCCATCTGCTCAAGGTAATAGGTAAATATGTAGGATCAACAGTTAATGGAATTCAACCTCAACTATATCCCTCGCAATAGTTGTAATGTTTTCATATCTGATTTACCAAACAGTTCATGAGTATCAAGAGTAAAGATATCCTAAGATCATATGTAGTTTGAAAAGGAACTAGCCACAGTTATGGTCGACAGCCCATATAGGCACGACACAAAACAAGAGAAGGTACAGTGGGCACAGAGAACTGCATTGTGTCTAAGCAAGTGACTATGCTATTTGCATATATATACATTTACAAGTCAATGAATTGTGACGCGCACATACTGCATTATGTATTGATTAGCTTGAAAAAATCACAAACTGGAAAGAAAATTCATAGGTCATGTACCATATGAATATCAAGTCTGTTTTAGTATCTACCCCCTCATGCTGCTTACTATTCTTTAACAGAAACTATAATAAAGTTGTGTGAGAACCCAAGACATTTGCTCCATGAATCTTGAACCATATTTAGGCAAATACTCAATCAATACCAGCATGTTTTAGACTATGAGAAATTCTACTTTGAGGAATAAAGATCTTTGGAGCTTAAAACTTCCAGTTTAACAATATTTTGTAATTGAATTAGGGACAGGATTGCACTGACTAGAATGTGAATAAAGTAGCAGAACAGGAAAAGGAAGGTAAACAGAAATCTTCCCAACTTGAGAGAGAGTTAAAAAGCCAACAGTATAGAGAGGATCAAACAGAAGCACATCGACATCAGAGTGTAATTTCATTGCTTTAAGATTAGGAGGTAAAACAACACTTAATGTGTTAGGATCCACACTAACCCAAGAGAATACTATAAAAATAATGTAGACCTTTATTATTCAATTAAAAACCAAACTCATACAAAGATAACCCCTTCAATGCTACACTGAGGGAATAAGACTTGCGCTAGGCTTGCCTCTCTCATAGCTCCTCTGTTAAGATCTAGAACCCAAAGATGATCTCAACCTTAACAGCCCCCTCTTTAAATAAAAAGAGAACCCTAAAATAAATCCCACACTTTCCTTTCTGCCAACTGCTAATATTGTTACTAGCCATTTAATAATCAATCCCATTAATGGCAGCCCTTCCTGTTTTGAGTTAAGAATCAATTTCATTAATGAGCTGCACCTGCTTGTTTTGACTTAAGAGTCATTCTCATTAATGGGCTGCACCTTCCTGTTTTGACTCTTCCTTTCATAGACTTCGAGATTTTTTATTTGTTTCTTTCTTCTACGATAAGTAACGACAATTGGGGGTTTAACAAAATATATTTCAGAGTCAAGCAGACTAAGCAATGTTCTTAAACTATTACGTGATATCAGTTCCCTACAAATTGCCAAAGGACGGCAACTAGGGATGAAGGACCGTAATCCATTAAGTGAAAAAACTAAAGATGAAAACCCACTACATAAAGATTAACTAAGTGACAAACAACTCGATCATGCACAATTGTGGAATCAAGGACAATTACATCACTATTGATTATTTAAAAAGTTAAATGGTAATATAAATATCTCCAACTATTTTCCTTAAGTGATTGAACGTAAAAGTGGTGACAGCCAATGAGAAAATGATTGTCACTCCATTCTAGTATATCACCCACTACAATGTTTCAGACAGTAACAAGTTGGTTGACGCCATAGTCATGATTATGCATGCCTGATGGGTGACTTGTCATGGTCATAACTCTGTTTTGACTGGTCCCAAAATGTCCATACTGCTAATTAGGTATCCATTAAGATGATTAAGCTAAACTATTCCATAAATTTCACTTTTCTATTCATAATCTTATCTTAATTAAAACCACTTTCCAATCCACTTTGTAATGACAACTTAACTTTATAAAAGATAAACTTTATGGACTCTAATCTGCCGATTTATTTAACTTAAACTTCTTTCATTGGCCACATGCTGGATCATTACCTTATTATAATCAAAATGTGTCAACCTTCCACATCATAATTAGAAGTATATTTAGTAAGCTTGACAGTGATTAGAATTTGATCACAGCAAACAGGTTTGCCTTAATTATACTAATAGTGACCCCACAATAATGCATAATTCTACAAAAATTAGGTACTCCCTTATTGCCCACTAACTCAGGTCTGCAATTCCAGGAGTGGAAGCAAAAAAATTTGGAAATCTCAATCCACAGGATCCCTGAATTCCTACAGTGAAATCAAGATAGAGACACAAAACTATAATATGATTATTTTACACATCTTCCTACAAATATTCGATAGGGATGCAAAAGATATTGTCTCAAGATGCTACAAAGATTAAATAAATCTTTGTTCCTTTCTTGTAATCAACAAATAACTAAACAATCCAATTTCATATTTTGAGAGAGTTTTGGCATCCAATCCTCATGTAAGATTACAAAAATGGTTAAAAACAACTAAACAGTTGGAAATATTACTAGTTGATCAGCATCAACGATATGCAAAATTTATCATCTGCAAACTAATGATTGATGTTAGATATGAAATAACAAATATTGGAAAAAAAGATTTGGGTTTGAGATAGGGAACTTACACTGGTGATGCTCTTTTGACATGGAAAGTTCAAGGCCAGATACAGCCGAAAAAACTGCTCAGCATAAACCAAACCAAACCGTTATCACTCAAAATCAACAAAAGATTTCATCTTAAATCCAAAAACACAAAAAAATAAACAGCTTCAATACCAGAAAGTGCAGGTGTAAGCACCCCATCACCTATGACCATACAAGTACCGATCAAAGCCAAAACAAGCAACACCTTTTGCAGTACTCTATACTTCTCCAAAGTATATTTCAAGCCAGACCCAAAAAAGCTCTTATCATTTGAAGAAATCACATCTTTATTGTATTCTGATAGCTCCTCATCTGCCAATTGACAATTGGGCAGAGAACTAACTCTGGCATACCTACAAAGCAGTGAATACAAAGCAAAAGTGCCACCTTCACCATTATCATCAGCTCTCAGCACAATAAACACATATTTCACTAATGGTATCAATGTTAGTGTCCAGAACACAAAAGACAACACCCCGTAAATCTCCTCATTACTCTCTGAGTGCTGTATATCCTCAGCAAAAGTGCTTTTGTACACATACAAAGGAGAAGTGCCTAAATCTCCATACACAACACCTAAACTCTGATAAGCCAAAGTCAACACTGTCTTCCATGAATCTCTCTGCAACAATACATAACCAAAAAAAAAGCTGAGATTTTTCAAGATAAAACAAACAAAAAAACAAATTAAAAAAAAAAAAAGGACTGCCACATTTTGTACCTTGAGTGGACTGTTACTAATCACACCTTCAAGATCCATCCCAGGCTGTCATAAAATCACTCAAAATCCATTTTTGATTCAAGTTGAAGCGAAATAAAGACTACCCAGATAAATAGTCACACCCTCCCCAGTTCAACACAAGTCCAAGAAACCAAGTTAAAAAAGAGTTTGGTTGAATGGATGAGAAAGGCGTGCAAGTTCAATTCTTTTTATATAAGAGAATATCCAAAGTAGTTAAAGGGTCAAGAGACGCCCCACCGATGTAAAAGACAAACTAAGAAAATTCACCAAACACAACAAACGAATATGGAGAGTAGTTTTGGAATTGCAGTTATAGAATATTGAAAGAAAGATATATATATTATGGCCACCAATATTCAAAGACACACAAGGTAATATGTGGGTTTGAGTTCTCTTTATATTTAACTTACTCTTTCAATGCCGAGTAGCGTACAAGTGTTTTCATAAATACATAACATGTTTTTAATTTTCTCACCCACTTTTCTCTCTCTCCAGTCTCCACTTGGCGTTTGGCTTTGGATGTGCTTGTGTTTGTATGTGTTGCCTTTTTGAGAGGTGACGTTGTCTCCTCTGTGAATGGAGTGTGCACTAACTCTCTCGAACTTATTTCTCTTATCAGACCTAACACCCACCACTCAGACAAGCTCTCTATGTGAGTAAAGTTTGGTTTAACGCTTAATCAATGACTAATTAATGAAGCAACTGCACAGTTTGTTTGTTTTTTTTCTTTGTTGCACGATAATAAAAGAGCCCAAACAAGAATTATTTAAATATTATAATTACCATGTTCCTCATTAATTATAATTACTTTTATTTATTACCATGTCCCTTTTATTTACCATGTTTGGGCTGGTAATTACAAAAGTAATTACCAGCCCAAACAAGATCCCTTTTTTATTTATCCTGCAGTGTATATATATTGTGAGAGCTAATAGTAGGTAACAGCTGTTTATATTATAATTACCATGTTCCTCATTAATTTTGATGCTAATTATAGAGCAAGTGAGTAACTATAAATTGTATTTCACATTAATGGATGTATTTAATATAGTCTGTTGGAATTGGATGAAATTTTTTTAATAATAGATTTAGGTGAAATTTACAATTCTATAAATTTCATATTGATTTTGTTATAATTCTTTAAGAATGTAATAAAATTTTAAGGAGAATTGTAAGATTTGTATGATTTTTTTTTATTCATTATAAAGATCACTTTAAAATTCAGTCAAATCTATCACTTAAATAAAATATGTGAAGTTAATGATTTTTTAAATATATTTTAGATTTTATTGAATTGCATATAAATTTAAATTAAATATATAAAAATTTTAATGAATTTCATCTAAATCCACCACTTAAATGAAATATGAAAAACCAATGATTTTATAAATATATCTAGATTTTATACAAATTTAAATTGAATATATCTAAATTTTAATAGATTTTATATAAATTTTAATAAAATATATATAAATTTTAATAAATTTTAAATTGAATAGACAGGTTGATAATCAATTGTGGTGGTGGTTAATTGAATTCATTTTGTTTTAATGATATGATGTGATGTTTTTTGCGTTGAAAATGTTATACATCTGGTTATCAGATGATTCTAGAGAAAAACCAAAGTGAAAGTAACATTAGTGGGTCCAAATTTTTAACTTTTATAAATAGTGGGATAAGTTATTGTGATAATTACTCACTGGGAAGTGGTGCATGCCTCTTCTTAAAATGCAAGTTCCGTACGCTCCTTCCATTTATATATTAATTCTATTTAAAGAATCTTTCCATTAGTATGTGAATATGTAGATCTTTTCTTACAGTTTATGGGAACTTATTTTAAATTATGTCTAAAAGTATAGAGCGGGAGGTCTTAGATATAATATCCGTATTTGTAATGTGTATTTATCAAACAAAAATAATTAAATAAAAGCAATGTTATTTGAAATGAAACTTTGAGCTCTATTTTAAAGAAAACGTTACCTAACCTTCTTTTATAATCCTAGATTAAATAAAATTACATTTCACGGTTCTACAATCAATTTTTGTTTATGTAACTTAGAAAGAGATTTATGACAGTATTTTATTACTTAAGAAACATGTTTTCAAAACTTTCCAAACGTAATTTTCTATTGAACTAAAAAATTGGTAAAAAATAATGATAGGGTTGATTTCGTTGAAAATGTGTCCATAACATGCAAATCATGGGGTTTAGAAACTTCTTGTTGCCTACTCTTGAGGGCGGTCACAATCAGAGGGAAGGAGGCCAGCCGCCTGACTTTACCAACTAAAGACTGACCGAACTTCTAACAATTGAGACGTAAATACATGTATATACCATGCGTGTGTTGTTGAATTGAATGATAATCAAATTCTTCCTGCCACCAGCAATATTTTTCAAAGCTACAGTCAATTTGCAAGCAAGAATCAGATTGAACGCAAAGATGGAATTACTCTCTAGTGTCAAATAGTTAGAAGCTTTCGGGCACGCGGAAATGAAGCGTAAGAATTTATAATTAGTTCTTTTTGAAAATGAATGATCATGTTATAGATTTTTATTTAAACGAATTTAAGAATAATATGGTGTATTTATATTACAAAAGATATATCGCTTTGTTTAAAAGAGATATCACTTTTGAGGTATTCTTGGCATTTGAACATAATAATCTGGTGTAAAAAGTAGAATATTTCACTTTCAGTTTCTTGTAAGAAATTCTAGTTCTAGCTTCTGGTATAGAATAAATCCTACTAGAATCAGATGCACTTAGGATATGTCGGAGAAATGTATAGGATTTCACATTTAGTGGCCAACAGAATGTAATGGTATCTGATTTATATCTACTCATCTGGAAATCCATATAGAAAGTCTTGCAAATTTTCGAGAGGAAGAAGAGAAAAATAAAAATGCCATATTAGGCATGGACCCCGTCAACACAAAGCCCTAAGCTAATATTTATAGTTTGTAATGTGAGACTCATGAGATCCATTCTGGCTTCTAGGGTAGAATCTTACCTATCTCACACACGTGCGGTCCTTTCATGTGATTATAAACTTCATAGTTTTAATCTACTCCTAATTAGTGTTCAAATGTTTGTCTTTACTTGAAGTCAAAACTGATCAACAAGGACATTTTGACCATGTGAAAAAATCAATCTCAAACATGTATTAATTTTAGTAGTACCCATATCATCGTATATTTTAGAATTCAATTTAATCTGATAATCTCTTATAACTATCAACAACATGATTGTACCAATTATATAGTTAATAATTATGTCAAAATGATGACTACACATCACAATATCATTGACGATTCAGCTTAATATATAACTAGAATCTAAAAACAACACTGTTGTCACTAGGAGACATGCTAGCTTCTATCGACCCAAAATCCACACGCAATAATTGTGGAAAAATTTATAATATGAAGAGCCAAAGATGAACTAAGAAAGCGCAAAGTGGGTTGGCGCAACGGTAAAAATATTACCCCCACTCATGCAGTCTCAAAGTCATGAGTTGAAATGCATCCCTTATTAATATATATGTGAATTTCTTTCCTCACTCTTTATGAGTTAGTCTCGAGCCACGTTATAACATCTTTTTTTATTGGTTCTGACTATCTCAATTTTAAAAAATAAATAAACCAAAAAAATGTATATTGAGATAAGAAAAATCTGCTTATGATGATGTGGTTGCTTTGAATGTGAAGAGGACAACCAAGAAGTGTCCAAATATCATTTACGGATAGAGGCAGGTGCATGGGGCACGTCGCTATTTACGGTGGGTGACCACTTGCCACTACTAAGTTAATTGCCCTCTGCTCACGTTGGCATTTTTCTCATGTTCTTTCGCTTTACATTTTTGGATTGTCAATAAAGGTTTCCTAGTTTGATAGTTGGCTCCCATTATCGTTTATCATCACTCTTCTCTCTTTTATCATCATTTTCTTGTTTTATCACAAATTCGACTATTTATGTCTATGATTGCTGCACTCTTGGCACCACTAGTTCCATTAGGAAAAAAAAAAAATCAAATTCAGTTGATTGTCAACCGGTCGATTTATCTATACATATATGATATGTGAATATTTCTGAACTATAAACATTCGTACATACGTGTCTAGACAGAATTTGTCATAGTATCTTTAAATCAAATTATGAGATTATGCAAAAATCACATAATAAGTATGCACATATAGCTTTTATATACCTAACTATCAATCGTTCGAGTACACTAGAAATTGTAAACCTCAGCATGGCTATTCAAATGTCAAAATCACATTATAAAAGTAGAAGAAAAACAAAGAAGAGTGTGGTTTCCAAACAAGTGGCGCATTTCAAGCAGTGAGCATTAAAGTGATGATATAGCTAAATGGATGGATAGGCAAGCATCTAAACTTCACAGCAAACAAAATCTCCAAAAGAATCTTCAATGGGGATGCAAAAGCACTGCCCATTATCAGACTATCATATTCAATTTGAATTTTTATATATAATAATAATAATTTAACAATTGTAATAATTTGGTGATGGCATGAAGATCAAGCGAGACCATATAATCCGGGTTTTATTCTGCTCCTACGTATAAGACAGCTAAACTATCAACTACATATATTAAATATATACATAGGTGCATTGTATGTTTAATATTTCAATCTTGAATTATTACTAAAAAATTCCAATTCAAATGCATCAGAGAGATTCAGATTTTACAATTTATAATAAAAATCATCTCAACATATATATGGAAAGTAGTAGGGTGCATCGTTTAAAAAGTCCAAAAAATCATAATATTAAATTGATAGTAAAATAGATGTACATATTTCACTGACAATCAACATGTGGCCAGGTGCTCTAAACTCATTTCAATTTCTACGAAAGCAAGTCAAAGTTAGAAAATCATACGTAATGTATTACATAATCTAGCTGGATGATTTTGATTTTTGACTTGTTAGTATATAAACAGTTTCTTAATGCTTCTGCAGTTTTCATGTCCATTTACTCATTATAAGAATTATATGATATACATCAATGTATGTTCTAAAACCATGTATCACTGGCAAAAATTCTAATTTAATCCGATAACATTCAAGTTCCATATATTTAAAAAAAAAAAAAAACATAAACATTCAGGTTCTATATATATAATCTTTCTAGGACATTTTAAAAATGTTATTTTAGTACCACTAATTATAATCATATATATTTAGAGTGACTTATTATTATGGTGGAATCTACTAAAAATAAGTGATTGAAATTTATGATTTTAAAATAAAATTTTAAGACATTCTTAATATAGTTTAATTTACTTTCAGCTATTTTGGTTTAGTCAATATTCATTTATGAGTAATCAGTGTATATACTAAATTAATTTAAGTGCATATTATGGTGAGATATATATTTATGGAGATTTAATGTCTTGCACGGATAAAAAGACTACTTAAGAAACTTTTGCAAACATTCTGTTTGGAATTGTTTTAAAAAATGATATTTTTGAAAACTACTTTTAAAAATGAAAAACATGTTTTAAAAATACAAAATGTTTAGCAGGATTTTTCAAAACTTATTTTTAAAAACAAAAAATGATGTAAATATGTTTGATATTATTTGTTAAAATGAGTAAAATAGTTATTTAGAGAGAAAAGTTTGATTTAGTTTGAAAATAGTGAAAAACATATAAAAAATTTGTTTTTCAATTTTTAGTTATTATTTTAAAAAATTTGTTTTTTATTGTCAAGAAAAGGTTTTACAAAATAGCTAACCAAATACTGTTACCATTTTTTATTTTTGAAAATGAAAAACCATTTTTAAAAACGAACCACAGGATAGCCGAATCTTTCTCGATGTGTAGAAATATTGTGAGAACCACAAAAAAAAAATAAATAAATAAAAAGGGTATAGACAAAAGTAGCATAATTAAGTATTGAATTAACATTTATGTCCCTTTTGAGAAAATGTAACAATTGAGTCCCAAATGATATTTAAAAGTACCAATATACCCTTCCGATAAAAATATGTAATAGTAGTTGGGTTTTGAAAAAAACATGTTCCCTCCAAAATAAAAAACCTTTGCATTTTTGAAACCTTGAAAAAAACATATTCCCCCTCAAAATTAACAGTCTTTGTCTCCCCCAAAATCAACAGCCGCTTTTGCCTTGCTGTCGTCGTCCGTCTGTTCTGTGTCAGTCGTACATGCACGACACCACTAGTCACACCGAGACCACTGGTATTACTAACACTCAATACATTGGTGTGACTAGTGTTTTCGCTACTGGTTTTTTTCCATCTACCCATGACACCACTAGTCACACTGAGGCTACTGGTATTACTAACACTCAATACATTGTTATGACTAGTGTTTTCGCTACTGGTTTTTCTATCTACCCATGACACCATTAGTCACACCGAGGCCATGAGGAGTGTTAGTAATACCAGTGACCTCGGTGTGACTAGTGGTGCCGTGCATGTACGACTGACACAGAAAACTCGATGGCAAAAGGGAGTGGAGGAACGGTGCCGCGTGGCTCTGTGTACAGAACGAACAGACGACGGTAGCAAGGTAGAAGCAGCTGTTGATTTTGGGGGAGACAAAGGCTGTGAAGAAGAAAATGAAGATGGATGGTGGCTGAAATTCGTAGTACAGAAGAGAAGCAAGGTGGACGGTGAATGGTGGCTGAAATTCATAGTGCATAAGAGAAGGAAAGTGGACGGTGGATGGTGGCTGGAATTCGTAGTGCAGAAAATGAAGAGAAGAAAATGAAAGATAAAAGACAAGAAAATGAAAGAGAAAAGAGCAGCAGAAGAGAGAATATAAAATAAGAAAGTCATCAGTTTTAACTTTTGAAAAAAATCTGTTTCCCCCAAAATCAAAAGGGTATTTGTGTCCAAAAAAATAGGGTTTAAGACTCAATTGTTAACTTTATTGAAATGAGATAAAATTGTCAATCCAATAATTGAAATTATCATATGCTGATATTTCCTCTAAATAAAATCTTAAACTGCATGATTCCTCTTATTGACGCCCTGTTGGTTGACACCCCTACAGGCTCAATGTTTGAATTGCGAACCTTTTTAGATCTGTTTAAATACTTGGGCCCAAAATCGAAAATTTCTGCCAAATTTTCAAGATCTTTTGCGCGAGTTCATTAACAATAATATTGCATGTGGAAATACCTGAATTCTACTAGGTTCAGTTTCAGGGGTTTGGTTACAAATACTTGGGCCCAACTCTTGTTTTAAAAAACAAAGGGTTTTGTTGAAATCTAACCTTTTTTTACTGACCCTGTTGAAAAATAACCTTTCAATTGTGAGGTTATTCAGATGGGTATAATTTTGGACAAAAATGCCCTTAACAGTGCAACTAATTACACTGACCCACCCCTTTCACTAACTCTCTCCCTTTCAAACTTTTCCCTCTCATTCTCTCTCTAAAATTCCCTAACCCATTCTCATCCCGCTTCCCTCTCTTCTTCTTCTTCTTCTTCTTCTTTCCTTTTTTTTTTTTTGCTGAGTTGGGTCTGGGTCGCGAACCCAGAACCAGATTTCTTTTTTTTTGTTTGTTTGTTTGTTTGTTTGTTTATTAATATTGATGAATTGTATTGATGATGTTGATGAATTGTGGTTGATGATGTTGATGAATTGTGGGAGATTATGGATTTTGATATTGAAGGAATGGGAGGGGTAATTTTGTTTAAAAAATAACAATAATGTCAGTTTTGATAATTCAGAAAATTAAGGTGTAATTCTGTAATTTTAGAAAATATATTTAATTACAAAACAACCCCAAAAATTACAAAACAACCCCAAGAAACGCCCTTTATGTTAAATATTATAATTATAAAATAACCCCAAAACTTTATTTAATTACGAAATATATGTAATTAAACATTCAGGTTGGAATCAAAACCTTGAGGTAGGGATCCCAACTTCGAGGTTGGGATCAAACCTCAAGATGGATCCCAACATCAAGGGATGATCCCAACCTTAAAGTAAGGATCTTAACCTCTAGGTTGGGATCCAAACCTAGAGGTAGGGATCCCAACCTCAAGGTTAGGATCAAACTTGGACGGATCCCAACCTTAAAGTGAGGATCCCAACCTCCAGGTTGGGATCAAAACCTGGAGGTGGGGATCCCAACTTCCAGGTTGGGATCAAACTGGAGGTATGGATCCCAACATCAAAGGATGATCCCAACCTTAAAGTAGGGATCCCAACCTCCAGGTTGGGATCCAAACTTGAAGATAGGGATCTCAATCTCTAAGTTGGGATCAAACCTGGACGGATCCCAATCTGAAAATAGGGATCCCAACCTCCAGGTTGGGATCAAACTGACGCCCTTTGTTACCATTAAGGGTATTTTTGTTCATTTGAGATTTTTTTTAAGAATAAAAAATTAAAAGGTTAGTTTTGAGGTTGAGCATTTCAAATGGGTTATTTCATACATTTTCTCAAAAAGAAAACACGCTGGATCTTTAAAGCCCAATAAAATGAGCCAGAAAACCTGCAAGTATATGTATTTGCATGGAATCTTCTATTTCTTTCGATGTATCACTAAGTCCTAGCCCCAAGGTCAATTAAAAAAAAAAACGCAAGCGGAGCCAACTTGACTTGTCTCCTCTGTATCTGCGTCATGGTCTCGTCATCTTGAACTGAAACAAGTTGGACTGCGACCAACTCCTGATGAAGGAGAAACTAGACTTCGCTGGCGTCTTCAAACACACTCTAAAATTAGCAATAAAAAATCCCAAGTTCGTACTCCTTTTTCTCATCACCTCCTTCCCTTTTATTCTTCTTCTTGCTCTTACAGGAAATCATCTTGCTGCAGTCCTTGATTGGAGCACTCAAAATACTAACACATCCTCCTAACTTTATTGAGTATCACACCAGCTATGATTTCCTGCACGCGCTGTTTTCAATCCCAAGAATGTTTGAAAACGTTTATACCACGCGTCTCTTCTCAAGTCTCCGACTCTTGGCCGGGATCATTCATGTGCTTGACATAGTCAACTCCATCATCACTGTTTATACAGCATCAGTGATATATACGGGAGAGGGCAATCCAATGAGCCTCAGGCAAATGTTATGCACGCCCATCAACAAGGTAGGCTTCAAAGGTCCTCTCATCACATCACTTTGTGCTCTTGTATTGTCTTCACTTACTTCGATTGGCCTGTCAACCTTGGCTATAAATATGTTTATGACAACATATTGGGGGCGCTTCTTGGGATTATTATTCGGGGTGCTTGTCATGGTTTTGTTAACAAAACATATTGAGTGGAGTGCAGTGTGGAATATGGGTGAGGTGTTGTCGATCCTGGAAGACAAGCATGGGGATATTGCTATTGGGATGTCTGCATACCTGAGCAGAGGCAGTAGAAAACGTGGAATGTATTGGCATTTGTGTTCTTTGCATGGAAAGTTGCTTTAAGAATATCATGTTTTTATTATGTGGGGTGGCATGGTGGAGGAATTGGAAATTCTTTGCAAGTGATGGCTGGGAAAGTGAGTTTGGACTGTGTAGGCAACTTTATTATGTGGGTGACCTTCATGGTTTATTTTAATGACTGTAAAGGCGATTGCAGGAGAAGACGTTTGATGGGGCAGAAGGAAGAGTTGCTCGAACTGCGAAAGTCTAAACTTATTATTTGAAGTTATTTTGTGGTTATAACTTGTAATGTAACCATTTGATTTTTGTCCATGTATCTGTTTACACGCAGTTTTTGTTATGCAACCTTTTCTTCTACTGTCAAGCGTCTTTTAGACAATTGGAGTCTGGTATTTGGTTTTCCATTGTGAAAATTCTTTCGGTGTTGTGTCAACCGATTAATTTGCACAATTATCATATATAAAATAAGAAGTGTTTTAGACGGTACTGTAAATAACATAACCTTGTATATATGACATATGAATCAGGATCAAAATGCATGTTTTGTTGTATATGATGCTACCATATGCAGTGTACTTCAATCTGTTCAGCCTTGGTAACCAATTAGACTCTTGAGAGACTATATTTTGGGTAGAATATGTTATCTAAAAAAATTAATACCAAATATATGTAGATATAGTCTAATTACTCTTTATTCAATACACTACAATGCTTTCAATATATAAATTAAAGTTGACAGAAATTGAAAACATAAATTATATGTATATAAGTCTATTGCCACCCAACATATATCTCCCTACGCCCATTTACTACTACTTTCACCCATCTATTAAACTCTAAAATCAATTTTGCTTTATACACCCTTCAAAATTTTATATAAATCCTTTATTCAAAATACAATTCCATAAAAATCCTCAATGGTGGTGTAATTCTACACTGCAATAAGATATTTTGTGGCCAAACCAAGTATTTTAAACAAATACTTTCGTGTTTGTCTTTATACTGATTTAAAACAATGGCATATTGATGAACTATGCATTTTCGGGTTGAGTTTTGTGATTTCTTCATGGAGTACATTGTTTCTGCTTTTGCTTTGGTCTACAAAATATCTCTATGAATTAGTTTCATAATATATATATATATATATATGAATTTCTCTTGGCCCCACTTTACAGCTATTTTCTTCTTCCTTTTGCACACCGACAGTGGGTCAACTCTTCCTAATTTTTTATTCTTGTTTTAATTCTGACAAGAATTAAATTAAATATAGAATGGATTGTTGATTTGAGATTTCTAATATCATTCAAAATTCTTTAGAATTTAGTAAAAGTTACGAAAATAATATCTGAAATGTTCCGCGAAAGCCTTCGCAATTTTAACATTGTGAAGAAGATTAAGTAGGAAGAAAGGTGATAGGGCTTCTAAGTAAATTTGTATAAGGTTGCTTTCATAATAATAATAAAAAATTAATTTATGGGTGTAAGTAAATTTGTACATGGTTACATGCCTGAATACTATCCTCGTTACACTTCGCATTATTTCAAAAAAAAAAAATGCAAAACAAAACGAAACGAAACGAAAAAAAAACACTTCGCTTTGGAACAATTATATCCCGTGGAAAAAATGGTCCTCATCATAGTGCCTTTATTAATCTTTTCTAAATTTATTAACACTTTAATAAATATTAAACATACAGTATTTGTAGCTTAGGTAGTGGCGTAGAGGTAATAATGGTGCCACGCATTACCTTTACCTTGAGGTAGTGAGTTTTACACCCATATCCCACAATTTGTGAGTTCTCTATCCTATGTATTATGGGTTGCCACTCCCTTCTCCGCTCCCACACACCAAACCCACCCCCCTAAAATTAGATGTGAGTTGTTCCCCTCCATCTTGAGAGCTATTCTCTAAACTGCATCATCAGAGTCATATTTTAATTAGTCCTGATTAAGGGTGGGTAATACCATGTTCGGATTGCTTCTGATCGGATCCGATCCGAACATGATAACTTCGCGGATCACCATTTTTGGATTTGAACATGATCCATCAAGGAGAATGAACCGATCTGATCCGAACATCTAGTTTACGGATCGGACCGGATCGAAACATCTACTTTCAATTTCAACTTATGATAAAAAGATAAATAGAGATATCTTGTTGGTGTACCTTCGTGAATTATAATACATATCTCCCAAAATTTGTAAACATTCATACAAATTACTCAACATCAAACACGTGCAACATCTCCTTTGCCGGCTACCAACATCAAACACCATCAACAACTACCCACCCAGAATAATAATAAAAATAAATAGGAGAATCAGGCACCCAGTTTTCAAGGTCATTTTCAACAATAAGTCTTCTGAATTTCAATACGCTCATCTTTATATTAATGGAAATCATAGTTCAAATCCCACCAGCAACACTAACAAACTATCCCAATCCACAATAAAAACACAAAAAGCCCTCATCCTGCCTAGTTTCCTCCTCCTCCTCTTTCTCATCGCCATCAGATAATATCATGAACAACTAAACAACAACAACTCGTGATCATCATGATCAACAACAAGACCCAAGGGGCAAAACGATAAAGGGTACATGGCATTCATGGTGGTGAACTATTTGAGTCTCTTCTTGGGTTCAATCTCTTCAAGCTTGGTGTCGAAGTACTATTTTGAGTCTCTTCTTAGGTCCAGTGCGGTGGCTTCCCTCTTTTCCTCCTTACCTCTTCAAATGCACCAATAGAAAACCCTTCTCTCACTTGACCCGCGGAATCTCCATCCTCTCGATCCTCATTGGCCTCGCTCTCAGCCTTAACCCTCTTTTCATGGGAAAACTCCTATCTTCCAGTCTCCACATCCGCTCTCCTCTCCTCTCAGCTTGTCTTCAACCTCATTTTCTCCGTCATCATTGTCAAGCAAAGAATAACCTTCTCCAATCTCAATTGTGTCGCTGTCAATGCTGGAGAAGGACTGGGTGGGGGTCGGGTTGCTGGTCGTGAGCTGAAAATGCAGCTCAGGGCTGTCGGCATCCGCGATGAGAGCTTGGAGTTGTCACTGTCGCTATCAGCGCTGAAGAAGGACTGAGTGGGTTGTTGGTCGCGATTTGAAGGTGAGAGGGGGTGACCGAGTGAGAGGCGAGTTAGGTTAGACTTAGGGTTTGAGTTAAGTGAGCTTTATATAGGGGCATGCGAAATTACCCATGTACCCCTGTTCACGGATCGGATCGGTTTTGGATATCCCAATCCGATCCGTGAAACATGGTGTTTTAATGGATGCGGACCTGAACACCCTATTTTTAAATATGTGATCCGGTCCGAACACCCACGGATCGGTTCGGATCGGGTCGTTCGGACCAGATCCATGTTCAAATGCCCACCCCTAGTCCTGATTATCTTCTAAACTAGTATTAGTAATTAAAAAAAAAAAAAGCAATCTTTTAGTTAGGGATCCATTGTTTTCATATTCGTCACGACTTCGCTGATATTTAATGAATTCCAATGATTTATGATCAATTTTTTTTTTTTAATATTGATGATCATAATAATGAAATATACTAATAAAAAAGTTTTTGCAAATTTTCACTCTAAAACTGTTTATTTCCAATTCGTTGAACATAAAGCTCAAAAAATAGAAAAACATACATATATAATTTAGCCAGCTAGCTGCTTGCAACAAATTTGTATTTTTAATTTTTGATGAGTTTTATTTTTATTTTTTAGTTGTTAGTATATGAGCAACTTCTACTGTAACACTCGAATTTATTCACATACATTAAGCTGGCCTCTTGTGAACAAAAAATTTTCCAAATGCGAGGAAATATCAATGTTTCATAACTCAGCTGAATAGGTCTAGTTCTCAATAAGTACTCCTAGATCGACACCTTCCCGATTTGAGAACCTCCAAATTTGAGGTCCTACTCTGGCCAAGCGAGTACTTAGTCAAGTTGGTCCAGTATTCAAGCCAACTTGGCCTACTTAGGCCTCACTCACTTTTTTTTATAAAAAAAATCCACAATACTAAAATGGTGTCATTTTGATTAATTTAATTTTTTTTAAATTAGCCCAAAATAGATCCAAAACGATATCATTTTAATGTGCAGAAGTTACAATAACAAGAGAGTTCTCAGTTTCCCATTTGAAACAAACCCTTGCTCTCAATCTCCTTGCTTTTCCAATCCAATAGCTTCTTCTACTCACTTCTGTTGCTTCTTTCATTGGATTTGCTTCTCTATCGGCATAACAAACATCTTGATCGCTTCTTTTTTGCTCACTTCTCCTGCTTGCTTATTTCACTACCATTGGACTTGCTTCTCTCACTAGATTTGCTTCTTCTCACTTCGCCAACAAGATTTGTAAGTTCATTTTCTTTTATTATTATCATTTTTTTGCATTTCTATATTTACTTTAGTAGGTGTATGAGAAAAATTTTGTTAATTGGAATTGAGGAAGAAGTAATTTTTAATGTGTTGTTGCCTTTGTAGTTTTTGGAACACGAAAAGATGCAGTTTGATTGATGAGCGATGATTAAACCAAATACTTTTCGAGTAACCGAAAACTCACTACTTGTTGTCTAGTTGATCGAGTGGCGAGTTCTGAAACCATAGGAAATATTAATAGGAACAAAAGCAATATAAAACTCTTAAAGCTTTATAATTCCTGAAATTTGATACTTTGATTGATAATATTTCAAGTTTGAATTATATTATAATTATTATTATTTTGAAATATGAATTCTATTATTTTCAAATTGAAAAAAAAAAAAAAAACTATTTTGACCCAAATTACAAGCGTTATTTACATGATCTTTTCTATGAATATGATACAAATCAGATCATACAATACGATATTACTTGAATTTGAATTCCACAAAATAAAAAATCTACGAAATTTAAGTTTTTTTTTTTTTTTTTGAGACAAGAAAGTTTAAGCCTTAATTGGAACACATGGGCCCAAATCTCTTTGGAAGAAATATAAATTAAAAAAAAAAAAAAAACTATTGAAGCCTACTAAATATCACCCCTCCAATTATTTCAAGAATATATATATGAACCCTCCAAATCACAAAATTCATGCCCTCAAAATTTTCTATATGCACTCTTTTCATAAACACATTTCATAAGTTTTTTTTTTTCCTCTATTAAAAAAATCTATATTGTTACAATCCAATTAATATTATAAAATAAGCTGAATATATTATCATTTTTTATAAAATAATGAGTCAACGAAAAATAATCCAAACCTTTTACAAAATAGAAAAGTAGTTTGGTTTTTTTCTTTTTACAAAAACATTGGCAAACTTCCAAATAATATTACACACTGAGTGAATAAAATATTTATACAAAAATAAATTTGAGTCAAGTTTTTTATGCTATTCTCTCTCTCTCTCTCTCTCTCTACATATATATATGTATGTATGAGTGATATGACAATAATTTAGAAGAGTAATACTATATTATCCAAAAATTTACCCAAATTCATTATTCAAATGATGTATCAAATTTATGTATAATTATCATATCATCAATACATTATCTTAAATTAAGGTGATAGCTACAAATCAATTTGTCACATCATTTCGATAAAATTTTTAGATAAATTTTTAAAAATGTAGCATTATTCAATTTAGAAATTTGTTATCTTTCGAGTGATGTATGTAAAAAGAAAAATGTAACAATTAATCTTGACTATCCGTTAATTTTTATACAAATATATCATTAAATTATCAAACATATAGAAAAAAAAAAAAAAAAGTAAAATTCTTATTCTTTACGTGGATGCATCATGCAGCCAATGCTAATTAAGTGATCACCTAACTTTTTTTTTTTTTTCTTTAATACTTCTCTTGACATCAATTCAGATATCTATCAGTGCCTATAAATATAATTCGTTTAGTGAATAGACCACAAATCTACTTCTACGATAATGGAAGTCAGTCCACGATTAGTAGAAAAATTATCACTCTTTTTATGTGACCCCGCACACTTGAACTTTGCATAGAAGTATAGACCACGGTAAAGCAAGTCAACTTAAAACGTAACCACTCACCAGACTTTAAGTTTGACTAATCAACGCTTAATCTTCCCTTGTAAATATGTTTCATCTGGATCTAATCATTTTGAGAACTGAAAGAAGATGGACAACAACCATATTATAATGACCAAAGAGAAGCTAGAATTCTTCAGCATCTTCAAAGAAGCCCTGAAATTACCATTTAAAAATCCCAACTTCATACTCGTTTTTCTCATCACTTCCTTTCCTCTCTTCTTCTTCTTGCTCTCACAGGAAATCATCTTCCAGCAATCCTTGCTTCAAGCACACAAACTGTTTTTTCACAATCCGCAACACCGGGATCCAATCGATATTTTTATTGAAAATTTTTCTGCAAGCCGTCTCTTGACAAGTCTCTTACTTTTGGGAATCATCCATGTGCTTGACCTAGTCAACACCATCATCACTGTCTATACAGCATCGGTGATGTATACAGAAGAGGGCAATCCAGTGAGTCTCAAGCAAATGTTATGCACACCCATCAACAAGGTAGGCTTCAAAGGTCCTTTCATCACATCAGTTTGTGTTCTTATACTGTCTTCACTTACTTTGTTTTGGGCCTGTGGCTGTCAAATATGGCTAACATGGTACATGACATTAGATTATCAGCCCTTGTTGAGATTACTATTTGGGGTGCTTTTCATGGCTTTGTTACCAAAACATATCGAGTGGAGTGCAGTGTGGAATATAAGTGTGGTAATGTCGATCCTGGAAGACAAGCATGGGGATGTAGCAATTACCATCTGTGCATACCTCAGCAAAGGCAATGGAAAACGTGGATTTCTATTGGGGTTTGTGTTCTTCGCATGGAAAGTTGCTTCGAAAGTGCTATGTTTATATTATGTCGGGTGGCATAAGTCAGGAACTGGAAATTTGGTGCAAGTGATGGCTGGGAAAGTGTGTTTGGATTGTGTAGTCAACTTTATGATGTGGGTGGTTTTCGTGGTTTATTTTTATGACTGTAGAATGCGATCATTGGAGAAAAGATTGATGGAAAAGGAGGACGAGGTTCCACTAACTGCCCAAGTAGTCTAAACGTATTTGAACGCATTTTTGTGGTTTTAACGTGTAATGTAACCATTTCTTTGTTTACAAGCACTTTTATGTTAAAATTTGTGTATTTCAGATAAATGCTTGGTGATGTAAATTTCTGCATTAAGGGGAGGGTTCAAATTAATACAGAAAATGTGTGAGTAGTGCTAGAATTTAGCAAGAGTTTAGCATCACATGAGTCCCAGTTTTGAGTCAATTATCTACATTATCTAGTTTGTTGATGTAATGGATGTTAAAGTAATGGTCCTAATTTTATATTAATGGTGTGATTAATTTGTGGGCAAGTTAGTGGGTTATGTATTTTCTTGTTGAAGTTAGTGGCCCATTTTAGTGGTCATGAAGTCCTTATTTATTGGTCATATTTTTCATGTAAATGCTTATATAAAGGCTTGTTTATGTTGAATTAATCTCAAGCAATTTCTGGCCATTTCTTGCCATAACATTACAATTTTATTGTTTTCGCCCTCACTTCTTTACAATTGTTGAGAAAAGTTCTTTTTGAATATTTATAGTTCTTTAGAAAATTAACAAATCCATCTCTTGGACCTACTCAACACCATCCTCATTGTTTATACACCAACATCATTAACCTAATTTTTTGTAGGATGAGCTAAAATGAATTTTACATTTTAAAGGTGGGTATTTTTTGTCCCACTAGAAAAATGCTAAAGATAATTGTTCCTTCGATAATAATTATAGGTTAATTAGGTGAATCGTATTCTTTGACTTTTAGAAAAGAAAGGAGTTGGGAGGCAACCCAACCTTTGGCACACCTAGTCTGCCCAGGTTTAACCCTCATCAACAACCTAATTTGGTGGTAATTTTTCGACCACTTTATGGGTCGTCCTCTTCTATCTTGAAAATAGATTTTTGGGTAATACATTCAGTCGAGGTACCTATAAATTCTGACAGTCATTTACCCTAGATGTCAAGAATTGTTGTAAAAATAAATAAATAAAACAACTAGAATTCCATGCCCTTCTGCTTAGGAAAATTCTAGAACATATTTGGCAAGTGAGCAGTGTGTCTGTGTGTCTCTCTCTATATATAGAACTTTTATGATTAATACCTCCTAACTTTAAAATATTAGAATAAATTAATTAAATTCATCTATTGCATTATCTTTTATAAAATAAATTATTTTTTATATTTAATTCAAATGCAATGAATGAATTTGATTGATTCATTCTAACATTTTAAAGTTAGGAGATATTGATAATAGAAGTTATATATATATATATATATAAACTTTGTAATTAAGCAACCCAATTTCCGTTTCAAGCATCCTATTTGTTGAAGTGAAGAAAAAAAATAGGGGCCAAGCTCCCTAGAGCTTGGGATGGGGAGTTCTAACTGCTAATATTCCATTCGAGCAAATAAAGACGTCTGGATGGAATAGTATATTGATGACTCATAAGACTTTATATTATAAGAGATCATATGTAATTAATTCGATATTAAGCCTTCCTAATTTTAATAGTTGAGTCACAATCTAATAGTAAAATTATTTTACATAAACTTAATTTTTCAAATGACATTTGATAAATTTAATATATTATATATTTTTCATTTAAATAAGAGATAATCCCAATTTTCTCCCTGTAGTTTGAAGAAATAGTCAAAATTTTCCCTCACAGTCAAGTGATTTTTCAAAATCAGGGGAATTTTGACTATTTCTTCAAACTACAGGGAGAAAATTGGGATTATCCTTTTAAATAATGTATATTCCATTCATCTCTATTTTCTTAGGTGACATAAATAAAGAAATTTTGTTTGGTGACGTAAAAGAAGTGCTGTGTGGATGATGAACTTGCAAATTATTTTATTTCTCTACACGAGTTTCGATGCATAACGGTTTTCTCTAGGATGGATTAAACAATAATAAGGCAAGTCAACTTAATGTTGTGTATATCGGGAGACGTTGACGTTAACGATGTGCTTCATCTCCTCCGTAAGATTTATGCTAGCTTCTTCATCTGAATCTGTACATTTTGAGCTGAACCAAGATGGACAACCACCAACTTATGAAGAAAGAGAAGCTAGATTTCTCTGGCATCTTCAAACAGACTCTGAAATTACCTCTCAAATGTCCCAACTTCATACTCCTTTTTCTCATTACTTCCTTCCCTCTATTCTTCTTCTTGCTCTTACACGAAATCATCTTCCAGCAATCCTTGATTCAAGCACTCAAAATATTAACTCAAGTTCCACCACACCCAGATCCAATCCAAATACTGATGGAAAACGTTTCTGCAACGCGTCTCTTCTCAGGTCTGCTACTCTTGGGAATCATCCATCTGCTTGACCTACTCAACACCATCATCACTGTTTATACAGCGTCAGTGATGTATGCAGAAGAGGCCAATCCACTGAATCTCAAGCAGATGTTACGCACACCCATCAGAAAGGTAGGCTTCAAAGGTCCTCTCATCACATCCCTTTGTGCTCTTGTGTTGTCTTCACTTACTTCCATTGGGTTGTCATTCTTGGCTATGCCTATCGGCATTCACGTGACAACAGATGATGATCTCTCCTGGCCCTGGCACTTGTTTATATTGGTATTGGGTGTGATTTTCCTGGCTCTGTTAACAAAACATATTGAGTGGAGTGCAGTTTGGAATATGAGTGTCGTGATGTCTATCCTGGAAGAGAAGCATGGGGATGCAGCAATTGGGATCTCTTGGTACCTGAGCAGAGGCAGTAGAAAACGTGGATTTCTGCTGGCATTTGTGTTCTTTGCTTGGAAGATTGCTTCAAGAATATCATGTTTGTATTATGCGGGGTGGCACAGGGGAGGAGTTGGAAATATGGTGCAAGTGATAGCTGGGAAAGTGAGTTTCGATTGTGTAGGCAACTTTGTGATGTGGGTGAGTTTGGTGGTTTATTTTTATGACTGTAAAAGGCGATTACTGGAGAAGAAGTTTGATGGGGCAGAAGGAAGAGTTGCTCAAATTGCTGAAGTATAAATTTATTTGAAGGTTTTTTGTGGCTGTCATTTATGTCTTGGACAGTGGATTCCATAATAAAATTGATTTTCTCCCATTGTCTGAATCGATTGAATGCAGAATAATTTTATGAAAAAGTGTTTTGACCTAAAAATTGTTTTGACCTTGTAGTATAAAACATCATATGATATACGAATCATGATTTACTTGCATGTTTGCTTGTACATGATGTGCAATATGTGGTGTTCTTTAATCTGTATAGCTTGGTAGCCATCTATGATGAATGAACTTGCATTAATAATGCTTTGATTTTTAACTCTCACCTAATGTCATTAATCGCTAGCAAGTGTGGAAGGGGTTAGATATAGGCAATGCAGATATAGTGCAATCCCTGTCAAGCAGTCACCAAATTGATGTTGATATGGGAAACCTTGATGTTAATATGGGGTGTGGTTTTTAACAGATTTCATGCTCAAAGCAGTTGGTAAACTTTGGCTGAATTTGATTGTTTAATTGATGAGTAGACCAAGTAACGAGTAATAATAGTAAATTAATTGGGTGAAACATGTAATCTTGTTCTAATTTGGACTAATTACAACTTGCTCAAATCAAATAAAATTGCCTTTTAAAACAAAATGAGTCGAATACAATTAGAAGTCCATGGCCTGCCTGGGAAATTTCTGGAACTGCTATGTTAACCGAAAGTGAACAGAATATATGCAAGGGTTGTAAGCAATCCATTTTCTGTCTTCCATAGTCTGCTTTGTTCTCCATTAATCTCTCTTTTCTTTTGTGTTTCGAGTACAAAATCTATCATTTGAATCTGAAACAGCTGATCAACCTGTTCTCAATGTTGGAGTTGTGAGATTGAATTTCATGACCTCAACCAAGGCTGTGGATTATAGATTTTTGACCAGTAATTGTAAAATTGTTCGCAAGATCTTATATAGTGTCTAATGCAACCGTGTAAGTACTGTACCTTCTGTATTAAATTTGCAAGCTTAATTTTAACATTTTGAACGAGCAACAATCTTTTGTCTGCTTCATGCAGCTTGATGTTTCATATTCCGTAGTACATGTAGTGTCTTTTTAAAAATAAATAAACAAAACTTTAATGTGTTTTCTTTGTTCTATTAAGGTGAAGAAATTAGTTACGCTATAATAAGTTTTTTTTTTTTTGGGGAGACACTAAGGTGTTCGGGTATGCAAAATATGTATGTAATTAATACTATCAATGGCAATGAAAACAAAATCATAGTAAAAGCAATCGCCACAAATTCTTGACCCTAAATTAAGAGATATTTTAGACCTTAGATCTCAATCACCCTTCCTTTACCTTTATTACCGAAACATTCTAGAGTAATCTTCACAAGAACGGTACAAATATTAGCTTCCGATAATCTAATTTTAATTAAAAAAAAAATTATAACATAGGTAATGCTGATGTTAAGAGAGATGGAATGGATTTATATAATTAACAACAATATATATATATATATATATATATATATATATATTTACTTAATTACTTGTTTCCAAATGAAGCGAGCATAAAATTAAACAAGTCCCGAATAGGACGGTGTCTCGGTGGTTTCCCGCGAAAATCTGTTTGTTAGTCTTAACGAAGCTGAGATCCTGGAATTTGCAAGGGTGCAGTCGTGTGATTGACTTGCCGGGCCATGGAAGGATGAGTAAGACCGTGCTTGCATTGCCCTCCCTCAGCTCCTCCTCCGCCCTCTTCCGCCCCTTCCACCGCCACAACCAGCCTGCCGCTGCTTCCATCCCCGAAGCACCCACCACCCAGATCCTCCTATGGCGCTACCAGATTCTCGACCCGGACTCCGAAATCGTCCAGCTTTGGAACTACGTCTTCCTCATCACCTGCCTTGTGGCCCTCTTCATCGACCCTCTCTACTTCTACCTCCCCTACGTAGGTGGCCCGGCCTGTCTCTCCTCTGACAACTCCTTGAGCCTCTGGATCACCTTCCTTCGCAGTTGTGCTGATCTCTTCTTTCTCCTTCACATGACCATGAAGTTCAGGACGGCCTTCGTCTCCCCTAGCTCCAGAGTCTTTGGCAGGGGAGAGTTGGTTATGGATTCCAGGGAGATTGCTATCAAGTACTTGAAGTCTGATTTCATTATCGATCTTGCTGCCACCCTTCCTCTCCCTCAGGTTTTTAATTTGAAATCGAATTCTTTTACGCTTTTTCAGTGAGACTTTTTGACTGATTCTTTATCTGGGGTTGCAGATTGTTATCTGGTTAGTGATACCAGGCACAAGAGACTCTAGAGCTGATTATGCTAACAGCACCCTTGCTCTCATTGTGCTTCTCCAATATATTCCAAGAATATTTGTTATCTTTCCACTGAATCAGAGAATTATCAAAACAACTGGGCTTGTCGCCAAGACTGCTTGGTCAGGAGCTGCTTACAATCTCGTTCTTTTCATGCTTGCCAGTCATGTAAGCTGATGAATCATCGGTGTCTCGCCCTCCTTGTCTTGTTATTTAAATTTTGTTCTCTCTTTTTGAGATTTCACCATCACTGCAGGTTTTAGGATCAACGTATTACCTGTTATCTATAGGGCGTGTTTTCAATTGCTGGAAGACGGAGTGTATAAAGGAAAACGCCTCGCGAATTCTATGCGTTCCAAGTTTTCTAGATTGCAACAGTCTTTCGCGACCTGAAAGGCAGAGTTGGCAGAATGTCACTAATGTTATTGGTAACTGTGATCCAAGCAAGGATAACCTCGCCTTCAATTTTGGGATATTTGGAGATGCTTTCAAACAGGAAGCTGCTTCTGCTGGTTTTATTGCCAAGTTTTTGTTTTGTCTTTGGTGGGGCTTTAGAAATTTAAGGTAGGATTTTCCTTTTTCTGGTTTGGATCGAGTTAAATATTCACATTTTGAGATTATGTTGACTGCGTATCCTCACTTGTCCTGCTTATATTCTCTTTGCAGTTCATATGGACAGGAGTTGGATACAACTATATATCTAGGCGAGAATTTTTTCGCCATTCTTATATGTATATGTGGTTCAGTTTTGTCTGCATTGTTGATTGGCAACATGCAGGTATCATCATGCTCTACTACCTTCATTTATTAGTTACGATTGCAGTTGATGTTCATGATTTTAAGCAACAAATGAGTAATAACAATAGCAGCATCAGTTGGCCTATTATTGAACACTGAATGTATGCAACACATAGTTCACATGGTTTCATCATTGGCTTCCCTTTGAAATACAATTTCATTCTAATCGAACCAAGGCTGTCGCAGAACATTGCTATTCGTTCTCTTATCAGTAATCTTTTGTTTGTAGTTCAATATGCTATGATAACCTACTTGATCAAAAGGTCTATGTTCTAATTCTAAAAAAACTATTTGCAGAGCTTCTTTGAGGTGGTAGTGTAACAAAATGTTTCTACTAATTTGACATTTGCTGAATGTAAAGATGAATTCTTTGGATACACCGATGTGAACTTGTTATGGGTTGAATTTAAACCGCTAACATGCTAAAAATGTTTCATGAGCTCTAAATACTGGTACAATTGATTGAGGTTTCCACTTTCTTTCTTGCAGAACTTTTTGCAGTCTATGACAGTACGACTTGAAGAATGGAGAGTTAAGAAAAGGGATACTGAGGAGTGGATGAGACACCGTCAATTGCCTCCAGATTTGCAGGAACGTGTTCGTCAATTTGTGCAGTACAAATGGCTTGCTACAAGAGGAGTCAACGAAGAATCTATATTGCGCTCATTGCCTCCAGATCTTCGTCGTGATATTCAACGCCACTTATGCATTGCCCTTATCCGACGTGTATGTGTATCTAAGCTTGCAATTGTATTAAATGTGCATTAATTCCACCAGTTCCTAGTGGAAAAGCTAGATGAAGCTCGTTGTTTCATTGCTTAGGTGCCATTCTTCGCCCAAATGGATGATCAGCTTCTTGATGCAATTTGCGAGCGCCTAATCTCATTCTTGAGTACTAAAGACACCTACATCGTCCGAGAGGGTGATCCAGTGACTGAGATGGTTTTCATAATAAGAGGACAGCTGGAGAGCTCCACAACAAATGGAGGAAGGTCAGGGTTCTACAACTCCATAACACTAAGACCAGGTGATTTCTGTGGTGAAGAGCTGCTGACATGGGCCTTAATGCCTTCCTCTAGCCACAACTTGCCATCTTCAACTAGGACAGTAAAAGCCTTTTGTGAAGTGGAAGCATTTGCTCTACATGCTGAAGACCTTAAATTTGTAGCGCAGCAGTTCAAGCGTCTTCACAGCATGAAACTACAGCACGCGTTTAGGTACTACTCTCACCAATGGAGGGCATGGGCTGCATGCTTCATTCAATCTGCTTGGAGAAGGTTTAGGAAGAGAAAGTTGGCAAATGAATTGAGCAGACAAGAGAACAGCTTCTACTACATGCATGAGCAAGAGAGTGATGGAGTAACAGATGCAAATGAGCAAGGAAGTGGCAACAATTCATCAGCCCACCAACCCAACTTTCCACATCTTGGAATCACAGTTTTGGCTTCTAGATTTGCTAAGAATACCAGAAGAGGTGCTGCTCAGAAACCTGTTGATACTGCTTCTAGTAGCTTAAAGATGCCCCGGTTGTTTAAGCCTGATGAGCCTGATTTCTCTGTAAATCCTGAGGATGTTTAGTTAGAACAACTAATGACAAAACAAAGAAAACATAATGAAAATTTGACAGAATCAGTTCATGACATAATAGTTAGGATCTTTGTTGACATTAATGTAAATTCTACTGTTAGATTAGTGTTGATTATCACAATTTACATGTATTGTAACTTTCAAAGGTATTCACTCAAAAACACATTGCTCCATATGTTACTTTAAAATAAAAACAATATATATAGCTGGAATCAACCATTTATCCCCTGGTGAAACATTTTCCAAATTGATATGAAGCAGCTGTCCGGTGTGTAGATTTTGTTGAGAAAAGATTTGCCTCCTATTGACGTTTGGAAACGGTCAACCAGAGATTCTGAGGCCCAGACTGCGAGCGAGGTAATAAAGGATGATGACGGTGATGGGTGTGTGATAAATGAGCAGTAAATGAGGTTTGAGGTTGGTGGAGCTTAATTAAGGTGAAGGAATGTTAATCGTGTCAGTTAGGTGAATGCAATAAGGTAACCAATGAAGACAAGAGAGAGAAGGAAGGATGCAAAACACAAGGATTTTTACGTGGTTCGGCGACTGCGCCTACATCCACGGTCACTCTGAGGTAATTCCGGTAGAGTGACGGTACTCTAGTATTGTTTAGCTTATTTGTACAGTAAAGATCTCCCCTATTTATAGAGAGAGGGAGATGATAAAAAAAAAATACAAAAGAATATAGTACACGTTAGAGCTATGACAATTCCAACTAATCCTGACATAAATCATGCTTCATTTAATGTAAAGGTAATGATTGTTCTCTTCCTGCACACGTCTGCATTTAATGCACCAGGAGAGGTCTTTCCTTCATTAATTGCATAGCCGCCGCATTGAATGCTTCTGAGTAATTGTGGATGGTTTCCGACGTGGAGTCAGAAGAGTTGGTGATTCTGATGACTTGCTGCAAAAGGTTTCTTCTGGAGCGGACCAAGGGTCTGTCAAATCAAGCAAGCTGGGTTCCTATTGACGCAGGCGAAGTAACGATGGGACGATCTGGAAGTAGCGCGAGCTCGCGACCTGGGCAACCTCGCGATCTGGGCGAGCTCGCGGCAGTGGTTGGGAGTATGGGCCTTCTGGGCCTTTACTTTTGTTCATGTCCAATTGGGCCTTTACTGGCCCATTTATTAAGGTCGAGAAAATGAACATAACACCTCCCAAGACCTCCTCTAGAAACGTGCCTCTTGTAAAAATATCAGAAATAATAAAGAAATAAAATATAAAATAATAATAATTACTACAACATAAGAATTTATGTGGAAAGCTCCAAAACAGAAGAAAAATCACGATCCTTAGAGAGAATCTCACTATTTGAAAAATTATTACAATCACGTAGATTATTATCTCACAACTCACGACCTCAATACACCCATACTCTCCAAAACATATACCAATTCATATATTTCTACAGTCTAAAATAAGAAGAATAAGAAAGAATTTTAAACTAAAGTCAAATACATTACTTAAAGTGTATTTGATTGGGACGATTTGAAATCAAGACTTTAAACTTTTTTTATAGCTTTCAAAAATTCAACTTCTTTGTTTGTCTCCAACGTTAGATTAGCACCATTTTCCTAACACTAACAAATAATTAGAAACTATTTCAATTTTCATTTATTTATATTTGATTGGGGCCACTCATACATTGCAGTAAGCAGTTTCAGAAGATAATAATAATAATCATCCAAATTAACACCAAAGCCAAATCACAGTCGAAAGCTGAAACCTACAGGGAGAGGAGATGAAATTTTATTAAGAAAAGATGGGTGCACTAATTTGAGCCCGTGACTACTCATGGGAGGTGTACAGCTTTTACCACTCGACTAAAACCTACAAAAGCGTTGGTAGGGGTTAATCAAATAAAATGGTCGCACAAAGAAGATCCCCTCTGTTATTGTTAAGACAAAGATTCAGAAAAGACAAAGTTCAAAGTATATTCATATATTGCACATCACTTACCTTAAATTGAATAGATGAAGTACAATAAATCCTACTTTTTCGAAATTTTCTTGTATTATTAGGTGTAAATTTGATAGAATCAAATGCTTTTTTTTTTTTTTAATAAATAAAAAAAAAAAAAAAAAAAAGGAAAAGTTGACAGAACCAAATGCATGGGTAGGGGCAACCGATAACAACTTAGATAGCATATCAAGAAAGAGTCGTGATTATTTCGTAAGGGAACTTCTTTGCCGATATAAGGGCTAATTGTCCTAAAATCTTTTTTTTTTTTTTTTTTTTTCAGGATAAGACTTTTTTTTTTTTTTTTTTTTTTTTTTAGTTTAATTTTTTTTCTTTTTTAGGGCGAGTCTTATCCACCGATGCGCTTCTAGGATTTTTGTCTTGAGGGGTCAAAGACAAAAATATAAATTCAAATTAACAAAAAAAAATACTAATATTCAAAAAAAGAAGTTATCAAAAAATTAAATATAATACTATTTAATCTTATTATAAAAAATAAATTAATAAATAATATAAACCCTAATTTTGTTAATCAAAATGAAATTCATTACTCTTTTGAATCTTAAAAATAATTTATAGTGAAATATACCATTTCTATATACATAATCAAGGAGTTTGTAACAAAGTCATATTTCCATCAATTTCATAATATTATGAAGTCTAATCTTAACAACACATAACTGAACATAATCTTTCAATACTAGTTGTTAACATTGCAAGAGTAAAGTACAAACAACATTATTCTGTAGTATGTTTAAATCTCGATTACTTACATGCATTTGGTAATTTAATTGTTATCGTATTTATATTAAACCATGTTAACATGTATAAACTTAAAACAAATTTATATAAATAAATTATGAATTATGAATTAATGAAATAAATTTACAAAACAAATATAACTAACACTAATTTCAAAAACGAAAACATAGATTTAACAAAACAGTAATATGTGAATCAGTAAAATGAAACTAAAATATAGATTAACAAAAGTAACAAATAGGAAAATAAATATTAAAAAGGATAGATTTTATCTCTTACTTTAAATGACAATATACATATATATATGAATACGATATGTGGAAATCAGTCAATAAGTTTACGTGTAAGTGACAATGATATGACATATTCACAGCTCACTCGGTCATCTCGTGAATTATTATGATTTTGTCTTTTATTTGCTTACTAGTTTTAGCTATTCTGATACAGTCCAGACGGTTTTCAATTTCATGGCTTGACAATACTAGTTTGGTTCATTTAAGAGTAAAGATTGAAATTGTTCTCACTTACAAAGAATAGTTCTAAGAGATCAAAGCAAACTGAGGAAGTGAAGCTGATGATTATCATGGCTGCTGCTAGAAAGCTATTTATATCATCTACTGCATTCGGTAATTTTTCTTTATCTCTCTGTTTTCTTCAATTGAGATTTTGTGATCACTGATGTTCTTATATATATGGTGGTAAATCAGAAAGCAAGAAAGTTCTCTCTATTGAACTTATTATAGTTTCTAGTAATAAGTGGCTTATTTTAAGCTAAACTGCCTCAAAACGTTAGAATTCTCTTTCTTCCGTTTTCCTGTCTTTCCCAGCACACTCTCACATGGAAGCACAGTAAGTGACAGGCATGTTGTGTTGAGGATATGTAAGTATGTACTAATGCATGTGTTCTTTGATATATTAAGAAAATGAATCGGATTCTGAGTTGTTGGAAATGGTATTGTAAATCTATCTTACTAAATAGATGATTGCACACAGTGCAAAAAAGGTTGTATCTGTTACTGTTGCAATATTCTGTTTGTGTTTTCTTTATCAACCCGTTTATTCCTAAATTGGTAATGTTGCTCAATATTTCTTCACAAACCTATACATTTTTTTTTTTTTTTATGCAGAAATCTGCAAAGATGTTTTTAGTGTGTACTAAATGAACAAATTGCTTCCCATCCTATAAATCATTTGGCAAGTTTTTACCGTTTGATTGTAGTTAGCTTTTGAGATGTAGCGATTATTTCAGCCATGTCAACTTTGATATCTTGAAAAAGATGTATTGAATGTTCATTGAATGGATTTATTGGAATTCCATAATTTCAGGCCGATATTTTAGTTCTGGAAGGAGTAGTAGTCATTTCAGTGCATCCGTTGCAATTGAGAAACCAATAACTCCAACTGTCCGGATAGATCATACTAAGCTTCTTATCAATGGACAATTTGTTGATGCAGTATCAGGTTAGCCTCTCATCCTTTAATATATTGTTGAGGATACTGAAGGTTGCTTACCATGCATGTGGTCTATGGCATCATTTAATTGTTTTTTTTTCTTTTTTTCCTTTAATGAATCTGACAATGAAAAAGAAATAACTGAATGGAACATTTTATCGGAAACTTTTCTGGGTATAGGAAAAACTTTTCCAACCTTCGATCCTAGGACAGGAGATGTGATTGCTCATGTTGCTGAAGCGGAGGAAGAAGATGTCAACCGTGCAGTGACTGCTGCTCGCAAGGCATTTGATGAAGGACCATGGCCAAAAATGACAGCTTATGTACCATTCACCTTTCTTTTCCTTTTTCAATTCATTTCTTCCTTTAATATTTTTATTATTGATGCTTTTTTTTTTTTTCTGTAAAATGTATACAGGAAAGATCACGTATAATGCTGCGCTTTGCTGATTTGCTTGAAAAGCACAAAGATGAAATTGCACAACTTGAAACTTGGGACAATGGAAAGACTTATGAACAGGCTGCTAATCTTGATATACCAATGATCATACGTGTATTTCGATATTATGCAGGTAGGTGAAAATATGCTCTTGTTTATGTTGGGCAGATAAAATTTGTGACCTATAATGTTGTCTAGACACAATATGCGCTCTATACTTGGGATAGCACTGCAAGACTTATTTCCATTAAATTTCAGGTTGGGCAGATAAAATTCATGGTCTCACTGCTCCCGCTGATGGACCATATCATGTCCAAACTTTGCACGAACCCATTGGTGTTGCAGGGCAGATTGTTCCATGGAATTTCCCCCTACTACTGTACTCATGGAAAGTCGGTCCTGCTTTGGCATGTGGTAACACAGTCGTACTAAAGACTGCAGAACAGACGCCATTGTCTGCCCTCTACGTGTCAAATCTACTCCATGAGGTATGTATCTATTGCGTATATGGGTATTGTATGCATGCCTGCACCTTCTCGTGTATATGTGTTTATATGATCATTCTCAGATGTCTGGTGGATTGTATGGGTATCTTGCTGTTTTACCATGTGATTTTCTTCTTTCTATGTGCATTCTATTACAGGCTGGACTTCCTCCTGGTGTTTTAAATGTGATCTCTGGCTTTGGTCCTACTTCTGGGGCTTCTCTCTGTAGTCATATGGATGTAGACAAGGTATTTCATGAGCTTTAACTGTTACTTCTGAGTGAAGAAAAAGGTTTTCACATATGAGGATTAAATATCTTATTTGCTTTTTCTTCCTTTTTTTTTTTTTTTTGTATGTTAATAATCATGAGTTAGAATTTAATGAAATGTTGTACAATTTAAATTACCTCAGACACACTTTACCATCTCAAGGTATTGACACCTTAGTTTGAGATTTATCTACCTAAGATGTTTTAGTACCCTCGTTGCAGCTTTCCTTCACAGGGTCTAGTGACACTGGAAAGATTATACTTGAACTGGCTGCAAGGAGCAATCTTAAACATGTGACTTTAGAGCTTGGAGGAAAATCTCCTTTCATTGTGTGTGAGGATGCTGACGTTGATAAAGCTGCAGAACTTGCTCATTCCGCCTTGTTCTTTAATCAGGTTTCAACATCCATTTTCCATGATATTAAGTATAAACACATGAACCATTACCATGATCATTAAGTTTGCCATTAAGATCATACCGTGACTTCTGCCTGCAGGGCCAGTGTTGTTGTGCTGGTTCTCGCACATATGTTCATGAACGTGTGTACGATGAGTTTGTAGAGAAAGCAAAGGCACTTGCTACAAAGCGTGTAGTTGGAGATCCTTTTAAGAAAGGGGTTCAGCAAGGTCCTCAGGTAACAACTCTTCCACACCACCTAACTCCAAAAATGGCAATCAACACTTTTAAGACTTTAGCGATCCTATTATCTCTATCACTGGAATGAATTAGTCATATAATCAAAGGAACTCTACTAATATGCCTATGAATTCATTATCTTCGTAAGCTTGTAACTTGAAAATATGTGCTTCTGAATTAGTCATTACAATGTATATGTTGCTTAAAGATAATAAACACTTTCTTTGTGGATGTTGCATATAATATAGATTGATGGTAAGCAATTCGAGAAGATCCTCAAGTACATACAGTCTGGTGTTGAAAGTGGTGCTACTCTTGAGGCTGGCGGTGAAAGATATGGCTCCAGTGGCTACTATATTCGGCCCACCATTTTCTCAAATGTTCAGGTATCAACCAGGCTACAACTTTAATCAGAATTACTAAGCATAAAACAAGTAGCAGTGCAACTAAAGTGATTTTAACACTTGTTATTCAGGATGACATGCTGATAGCAAAGGATGAGATCTTTGGCCCAGTTCAGTCCATATCAAAATTTAAGTAAGCCTATAGATAATTTTACATAATATCTCAACTTTGCATTCTTGGAGTTAATACTGTAATTAACTCATTGATTGATAATAGGGATCTTGATGAGGTGATTAGAAGAGCAAATGCAACCCGGTATGGGCTGGCTGCAGGAGTTTTCACTCAGAACATAGATACTGCGAACAGATTGACTCGAGCCTTGCGCGTTGGCACAGTATGGATTAACTGCTATGATCTGTTTGATGCTACAATTCCTTTTGGTGGATACAAGATGAGCGGACAGGGGAGAGAAAAAGGTATCTATGGCCTTAGTGGCTACTTACAAGTTAAGGCTGTTGTCACTCCTTTGGAAAATCCAGCATGGTTGTAGTTTCTTCGAACTTGTTAAACATGAAGGTAGTACCATCTATAAATAAGTTTAATATCGAAGTCTTTATTCCTAAGTAATCCATTATCCACTTGTGGATACTAGCATGTCATGATATAAAATTTGGGTAATTTAAGATGAGTATGATTTATATGTTACATAAGATGAATCTGAGCTTTTTGTTGCTTCTTTTGTTTTGGAATAATTTGAGCTTCGTGTTTATATAGGCAATCCTAAGAAACATTGGAATCTAGAATCGGCTTCGTATGTAACAATGCTTACAAATATTTATTCATTTCATGATTTTCAATTATTATAAAGAGAATTGCGATAAATAATTAATAAATATCCATAAAAAATGCTTTCACGAAGTAGAAGGCAGATAATGATTAGGTGAAGTTTCAGGGGTTAGAGGCTTTGGCTGTTGTTGATTTGTCAAGAGCCTTCTCTAATGTTGCCACAACTTCCTCCATTGATGGCCTCAGTTCCTTAACTGCTGTGCATGAAAAAGCCAGCTGAAGTGTGAGATCAAAAGCTTCGACTGAGTACTCCCCCTCAAGTTTAGGATCAACCAATCCTTTTGTGCTGCCATCTCTTGTAAGGAATTTTGCCTGTTTAGCAGATTGTGGAAAATAGCATCAACAACCAACATTAAGAACCAAACTTTAAGTACTAAACTTGAATAAAATATATCAGTTTCAGACCATTTTATCTAATGGCATTGGTTTCTTCAGATTCATATTAATGACTCTTTTTCCTGAGAGAATTTGTAGAAGTACTATTCCAAAGCTGTAAACATCACCAGACGAAGTTACTTGACGATTGCTTTTGTACTCAGGGTCAACATAACCAAAAGTTCCCCTCACTTCTGAGCTCACATGTGTTTCACCTAAGTCCATAACTTTAGACAATCCAAAGTCTGAAAGTTTGGCTTCAAAATTGGGTCCCAGGAGAATGTTTGTTGGCTGCAATAGACACCAAAATTTCAGTCAACTGAAGGAAAGAACTTGAAACCCTTTCTTTCTCAAAGAATCAATGTAGAAATTTATATCATGTGAGCAAAATTCCTAAGATTAAAAAGCTGAACTGCCTATGGTTCTGAGGGTTACAGAATTCATGGTTGAAATGAATTGCTAAAAATTCTAATATCAAAATTTCACATAGCATTAGAACATGTAATGTTATATAGACCTGTATAAACAGAGAGAATGCCTATTATTATTTGGTATGTGAGACAAACCTTGATATCACGGTGAACAATGCAACCTTCCGAATAAGTGTGGAGAAACAAAAGACCTCGAGCACTATCGATTGCAATCTGTAGCCTTTGTGTCCAGGACAGGATCCTATCCTTCCCTGTTATGAATCACATTGATCAGGCTTTGAAGATATGATATGTAGAGATAAATCTTCCTGTTAAGAAAGATTAATACCAAAAAGCCACTTGGAGAGATTGTCATTGGGACACAACTCGTATATGATGAACCCCTCATCTTCTCTTAAGCAATAACCCATCAGAGCCACGAGGTTTGGGTGCCTGATTTGGGATAAACTTGCAACTTCTCTGACAAAAGTCTCTACATTTCCATCATTGATGATGTGCTTAATTGCAACGTGCTGATTGTTTGACAGTACTCCTTTATACACCTTTCCTGATAATGATTAGACAACAAATGAGAAAAGCAAACCATGAAACCATCCTTATAATTAGTTGCCAAGTCATAAATTTGAGACCACACAGTGATGATATAACGAGTAAATTCCAAATTAAATGTTCTTTATTTGCTTAGAAACTAACCAGCAGTTCCTTCACCAATGAGATTTATCTCATTTAGATTGTTTGTCGCAGAATAAACCTCCTTGATTGAAATTTTTGGACAACCAGGATCCTTTAATTGCACATTCTTGAATGCTGCCAATCAAATAGCTAGAATCAGCATGCAATTTTTTTATATCTAGAAAAGTGCCTTATGTGGGTACATTGTTAATACATACAAGGTCTTATGCCAGGTTGCACTGGTTTTTTCCGTCCCTCAAAGAATATGCATGTCGCAACTATTATTAACATGAGAATTCCAATGATTCCTCCTATAAGAATCCAAGTCTTTGTGCTAAGTTTCTTCTTTTTAATATCTGATGTTTCATTCTCTGCAGAGCAAGTAATTAGTCAAGATAATGACTATTATAGCATAATGGTGCAGTAAAACATAATGTGAAAGTGAATCTAACAAATTTCATGGGATTTAAGGTTTATCAAGCTACTGACCAATTTTGGAAGAAGTTCCCCCAGAAAGGCATTCATAAACATTTTTGGCATACATTTCATCTTTGATTCTTCTACTTGTTAATGTTACCATCACTGCAAACCTACAGATATCAGCTTCATTGTTGATGGAATTATGATCAGAGAATTTGGAATGTGGTCCTCTTATGTCATTCCAACTTCTTACACAGGAGCTACATGTTTGATTCCAATCTTCGGCAGAGCTCACAAAATTACAATTTTCATTGAGATTTCTCAATTCATCTCCCAACTTATTGGTAACATCAGCAACAGAGTAATCAGAACAGCTACCTGCACCACTTGTTAGCTTTTCGATCCCACAACTGAAAACATCTCCCTCAAATGTCTTCATTGAAGCCAAACAACTCCTCTGCTCACTAGAATTCAAGTATATATTCCCTGTTTGGTTTGCTTGGTATCCCACTGCATAGAGATACTTGTGGAATGCTGATCCACAGCAGTCTTTGGGCAGAAAGCCTCCCCAATCTCCCACTTCACAGCTTGAATTTGAAAACGATGATGTCAACTGAAAGTCAAGGCTGCAGTCATCTGCAAAAGGCTGACAAAGTACAAGCTCCTGAATGACTGTGATCATGAAGTAGATGCACACAGCAAGGAGTAGATTTGGATACTTGTGGCAAAACCTGTTTTCTGAAGACAATATAAGAATTCCCATAGAGTCTATTCCTTAAATGGTAGACAATGAGAGACCAATAACAAGTAGATTTTTGCCAAGTATCTACTATGGATAGAAGGTGATCATAGTAGAACTGCTCCGCCTCAACACAATTTTCTTTCAAATTCCACTGTCAAAAACCTTGAAATTTCAAGATTTAATTGAATTTCAAGTTTCAACATGTGGTCTATCAAAACAAATCATGACACTCAAAGAGATTGACATGATTCCTGTTAGCTTGCTAACTATACGAGACTGATCCAGGGACACAAAAACAAAAAAAAAACAAAAATGAGAGAGAGAGAGAGATTGGAATAACCGTGGATTCTAAATGCAAATTGTATAGTGAAGATGGATTTTTTGCAAATGCAAGTTCTAGTGCATGCATGGAGGCACACTCCTGAGAAAAAGAGGGAGTGAAGTTGTTTGTATTAGAAGTAATTTGGATGTTTTTTTGTCTTAGACTTAAATGAGAAGAGGAAGGCATGCATATGATTGGAAGAATGAGTTGATTACAATTATAAACAACGAAAGCTGAGTTTTTGACATTTTTTATGACTGTAAATTTTTGTATGCATCGATTAAATGAAGAAAGATGATTTGATTAGCATTTGTTATATTACTTTTTGCATAAGAAATATCTTTTGCCGGCCTATGCAATCCCAGAACCTATAACAGATGCCTATGTTTATGCTTATGAGGCCGGTGTGACACTTAATGATGGTTAAAGAATATGCTACCATGACATTCTAAGGACTGACAACTCCAATTAGAGATTTTTTACTTCTCTTAATGGGAAATCAAATAATTGTAAAATTGAGACAAAAATAAAGTATGAATGAAGAAGAAAAATAACATATAGAATTATAATGGTTCGGTCATATGCCTACATCCATTCTCGTATGACTGAAAAATTTCACTCAACGTTCAATAGGGTTATGATAGTTATTTATATCAAACTCTAATCCCAAAAGTACCCTTACAAATTAAATTTCACTCAACTTATTTGTATATATATTACTTGATTTCTACTAAGCTTGAAATCAATGTAAATTGTAAATGAAATGAAAAGAAATTTAACTTAGATTTGAGAGAATTCGATGACAACTATTTATTAATCTTTTCTGAATAAATGGTGCATACATATAATGAAGCAGCGCTTCTGTTTATGTACAAGTTTACATTGCTTGTGTGACACGGCAACTTAGCATCTTGCTGTCACATGATGATTGGCTCCTAACAGCTTTTCCCGCCAGTTTCCATCTGAATCAAGTGATGCAGGTCCACTGGAACAACTCTGTGGACTCCTCATGAAGAACTTGTCAAGTGAGAAAGGTTGTTTAGCTTGAACCTTCTGATCATTCGTTCAAGCTGAACATCCTTCTCATCATTCCTAACATTCCCCCTCAAACTTAATGGGGAGTCTCTGACATTAAGTTTGAACTTTAGAGCTTGAAAAATTGATGTAGGCAAGGACTTAGTAAAGATATCAGCCACCAGCCACTTGCTCAATGGAGGGAACATAGTTGATGAGGAGCTGTTTTTGAATTACCTTCTCTTACAAAATAGAGATCGAGTTCTATATGCTTTGTGTGAGCATGAGGAACTGGATTTTGTGACATAGCTATGGTGTTTTGATTATCTACCCAAAGTGTAGGAATTTTAGATTTTGGTACCTGCAGCTCTTGAAGAAGAGACTTGATCCACAGCACTTCTACCACAGCAGATGTTAGACTCATGTATTCTGCTTCAGTTGATGATCTGGAGATTGTGTATTGCTTCTTTGCACTTCAAGCAACAAGAATAGAACCAAAATAGATGCAGAAACGCAAAGTTGATTTCCTATCATTTGGGTTGAAAGCCCAATCAGCATCCGAAAATCCCACTATGTCAAAGCTTGAGCTCAAGTTGGTTGATCTGTCAATAGACAATCCTTGAGTAGAAGTGCCTTTCAGATACCTAAGGATTCTTTTTACTGCTATCCAATGCTCATCCAAAGGTTCTTGCATGAATTAACAGACTTTGTTGACTGCAAAAGTGATATCTGGTCTAGTTATTGTAACTTACTGCAATGCGGCCACAATAACTCTACAGTCACTTGCATTATCAATAGGATTTTCTTTATATGCTAATAGCTGACTTCCCACATTAGCTACCATTGGTGATGAAAAAGATTTAGCTCCTTCCATCTTTGCCTTTTTAAAAAGAACTTCATTATATCTATGTTGTGAAAGATGAATTCCTGTACATGTATTCTTTACTTCGAAGCCCAAAAAGTAATAAAGATTCCCCAAGTCTTTTGGAGCAAAAGAACTATCAATTGTCTAAATAGCAAGCTGATTTCTTCCTCACATGAGCCTGTAACAATGATATTGTCTACATATACAAGTATGTAGACGCAGGACTTATTTATGTGTTTGATAAAGATAGATTGATCTGCCCTGCTAGAGATGAAACCGAGCTGCAAAAAGGTATTTTTGAACGTATCATACCAAGCCCGAGGGGCTTATTTTAGGCCATAAAGAGCTTTGTGAAGCTTGCAGACTAAAGGCTTGTCTGCACTGCCCTCCTCAAAGCCAGGTAGCTGTTGCATAAACACTTCCTCATCCAAGATGTCATTGAGGAAGGCATTGTTTACATCAAGCTGTCTTAATTGCCACCTTTTGGACACTGCATTGGACAGCATAATGCTGACAGTTGTTGGTTTAGTCACAGGGCTAAACATCTCATTAAAGTCAGTCCTTTCAAGTTGGTGAAATCCTTTTGCAACAAGGCAAGCTTTGTGTGTGAGCAAGCTCCTATCGGGATTTATCTTGACTTTAAACACTCATTTGCAGCCAATTATTTTCCTGCCAGCAGGAGGAGGCACTAATGTCCAGGTTTGATTGCTTTGAAGGGCTTGAAGTTCAGCGTTGATAGCTTCCATCCGCTTTGGATGTATTAAAGCTTGCTGCAAAGTATCTGGCTCTTGCTCATCCAATTGTGCAACACAGACTTTTGGCTTGAACACTCCTGCTTTGCTTCGAGTTGTCATTGGATGATGATTGCAAAGAGGTTGTATTATAGGAACAGGTTCTTCAGGCAGTGTAGTGGACTGAGAATGAGGCAGAGGAGCACTAGTTTCAGAAGGAGGAGTATGTGTATTAGTATCTGTTGTAGTAAATCTCTCGACTGGTGGAGTGGAATGTGTTGGAACAGGTTGTATTGAAAAGTCTGAAACTGTCACAACAGGTTGAAATAGAGTACTGGTGGTGCTTCCATTTCGCACAAGTCTAGAATCATTTTCATCACAATGAGAACTTGTTTTAGCAAATGGAAAAACATTTTCCTTAAATACTGCATTTCTGGCAATGTAGAGTCTTCCCCTTTGATTCAAGCACTTGTATCTCTTGTACTGATTACAATAGCCTAGAAATATACAAGGTTCACTCCTATATTGTAGTTTGTGCTGGTTGTAAGGCCTAAGATGAGGATAAACTAGGCAACCAAACACTTTGAGTGATAAGTAATCTGGTTCATTTCTAAATAGACACTCAAAGGGTGTTTTTCCTTGGACTACAGGTCTAGGCATTCGATTAATCAAATAAGTGATAGTGACAAAATCTTCTGACCAGAACCAAATAGGCATTGAGGCTTGGGAAAGAAGGATGAGACTTGTCTCAACGATATGTCTGTGCTTCCTTTCAATGAGGCCATTCTGCTCATGTATATGGACATGTGCGCCTGAAAATAATTCCACAATCTGCCAAAACGGATTCTAAAGCAAGGAATTCTCTTCCATTATCAGTTTGAAGCATCTTAATCTTGTAAGAAAACTACAGTTCTACTTGTGTTTTAAAGGTTTTGAACACTTGAGCAACATCACCTTTTGACTTAAGAAGAAATATTCATGTATACCGAAAATAAGCATCAAGAAAGCTAACATAAAACTTTGATCCTGTAGATGAGGCAAGGGGTGCAGGACCCCACAGATCAGCTACAACAAGCTCAAATGGACAAGTATAGGATGTGATTGAATTTGGAAATGGTCGTGTATGAGATTTACCAACTTGACAGTCATGGCAAAGAAAGGAACTAGAACTCGAAAGCTTTGCATTTATTCATTATGATTTTTACAATGTGTGAAGAGGGGTGTCCTAGCCTTTGATGCCAGAGAAGAACATTTGGATCATTTGGCATACAAAAGTTATCTATCTTAGCAACACTATTTACATAAGAAGATGCATTATTGGTATGTACAATGGAATCATTTTTTATTCTAAAATTTGTACATGATGAGAAGTTGTGTTTGGACTTCAAAGTATTATGTTTGAGCTAAGAAGAAGATTGACTTGCTAACAGACCCTTTTCTGACATAACCTTTTCCTGACTTTTGCATTGAAAAGGTACATCAAACACATTCACGCCATTCCTAATAACCCCTCGTAGAAGAATCCTCTTCGAAGCTTGGTCCTTCACAAGGCGAAAACTCGGATGAAACTCAATGAAGACATTATTATCTCTAACCAATTTTGATACACTAAGCAAATTCTTGGTGATTTGAGGTATATGTAGGATATTCTTAAGTAAAAAGACATGTTAATTAAGAGTAAAAACACTAAAACCAACAGATGAGATGTCCAAACCTGCTCCGTTGCTGACGAATATCCTTTCTTTGCCTTGATAATCTGTTTTGGTCATGAGATTGGTAGCATCTGGTATGCACTGATCAGTGGCACCACAGTCAGGCTACCACTGAGATGTTACAAGTTGATTTGCAGCCTCTTGACCAGCAAGCAATATAGCCATACTATCATGACAATTCAGGCCTGAGTTGTGGTTTCCATGTCCATTATTTCCACCTGAATTCTGATTAAATTGAGGTTGATTGAACTGTGGTTGATAAGCTTGATCGAACCTGTAGTAGCATCTTAGTGCTCTATGCCCAGGTTTGTGACAAATCTGACAAGAAGGCCTATTGTTGCCGTTTCTTGCTCTGCCTCTTCCTCTCCTTCCTCCTGAGTTTTAACCAGATTGTCTTCCTCCATAGGTATTAGAACTGGTATTAACATTTTCTTTTGCAAAACTGCCAGGATTGTTACCTCCAGTTCTCCTACTCATAGCAAGATTAACACTCAAGGTTTCATTTTGCAAATGTTTGTCAATTCGTGCCTCATGTGTCAACAATGGTGCGGTAATCTCAGTCAATGAGTGACTAGTTAGGACAGAAGTTATTGAAATCACAACGGGATCATACTCAGTGCCCAATCCACTCAAGATTGACTTGACTCTTATCATCTTCACTCATAATCCCATAAAAGAGAGTGCATCCATTACAGCCTTTCTCTTAGTCAAGTAATCAACCATTGACAAACCATACTTCTTTAAAGTCTGAAGTTGCAGCTTTAGTTGCATGATATTGACTTTCGATTGTCACTTAAACAACTTTTCTATATTTATCCATGCTTGACATGCAGTTTCGCAACCAACTAAATGTGGCAAGATATCTTGACTAATCGAAAATAAAATCCAATACAACAAGATTTGATCTTATTGCTCCCAATCAAAATATGCATCATTGATTGTTCCATCGAGATTCATCTTGCTAGGTGGTGAGAAACTAGAATCAATATAATTACTCAAACGATTACCTTTGATTGCAGCTAAGATTTGTTGACGCCACAATAGGTAATTGTTGTGATGCAACTTCACCATGAGCTCCAGCTTCATCGGAGAAAGAAATTGAGAATCAACAAGTTGAAAACTGCAGCTCCAGCTCTTGAAGCTGAAGACATGGTGTTTGGCACATTTGCAAAACATTCATCCATCCGAGCACATCTACTTCCATTTTGAGTTTCCAAATACGAATAACCATTTTTTTAAATGGATCCAAAACCTTAGGGTATCTCAAATGTTCTCATGCTCTCATATATTATAATTTTAAAATATATATATATCATATCATAAATATCAAAGAATTTACTTCATACACTATATAGATATCATTTGATAGATAATTAAATTACAAAATTATTCTCTAATATTTCCATATATTTTCATTTAATATTTTCATATTCTCTATTTAATGATTTTTTCTTTTAATTAGATTTAAAAATTAAAATTAAATAATTATTTATTTACTGAAATAACTGTCTAATACTTTCTCTAAAAATAGATAATCATGGTATAATGTTTATCTTTTTTAATATCACCTCAAGTTAACATTAATAAGTGATAATTATGTTTAAAAAGTTTATTTTAATTTAATATTTATTTATCTTATATGATATATAATTTTCTTTTAAATTCATGAGAATATTGAAGATGCTCTTAACATTTTAGAAGATAGCTATATTTTTTCCATTTTAAAATTGCTTGGTCCAATCATAAATTGCCTATGTTATCACATATATGTTTAAAATAATTTGACATAATAATATAAACAAACAAACAAACAAACAAAAAACTGCGCTAAAGGTGACTTTGTTTTAAGTGAAGATCTAAAGAGAAAACTCTTCTAATCTTCATCAATGGATCTCTCTAGTTTAGAAAGAGAACTAGGTCCCCTGCCACAAGAAAAAGATTCCCGATTTTCCCCTCATGACTCACAAGGGACGTAGGTCTTCTTCATTTTTTTTTTAATTTTTTTTTAATTTTTATAATAATAAAATATTGTTAATCACTTAAATTATTTTTGAAATATATATGTGATGACATGTTAATTTATGATTGATTCAAGTAATTATAAGATAGAAAAAGATCATCTTGCCCTTGAAAAAATTTATCATAAATCTTACCATATTTTTAGAGGTATTATAGGATTTTATTAAAAAGGTAAAACAAATTATATTGAATCTATACAGTCTATGAATTTCATCAAAATTTATCATTAAAAATAAAATTAAAAAAATAAACTCTAATAAAATTCTAGATTAAATATACCCCTTTATAAAAGTTCTGATTTATTTAATGTATGAGAAAGAAAAAAATATAATAATCTTAATCATTTATTATTTATTATATTCATATATCACTTGATTATAAAAGATCTATGGAAAAAAGAAAAGTTAAAAAAGATCATTCTAAATTTAAATTACTAGATATTAGGTAGCGACACCTGTGTCTTTGTTAACGATGATAAAAATATTCAATCTGAACCAATCAATGGGTCCCGATTCAGGGTGAGATTGGGGCATTGAAATTGGGTTTTGGATTGAATTTGAGTTAAAAATGTTTTACTTGGTTTCATATTGAGTCATATTTGAGTCAAACACTTTTGACCTTATCTAACCTAATTAACTTCTTTTATTATATTTTTATTATACACTAATATCGTTTTTACTAGCATTACTATTATTATAGTTTACTTTTCAATGTTGTGGATCCTGTATTTTGTTATGGAATTTTGTTACATGTTAATTATTATTTTGTGTACATAATAGAATTTGTCATGTGAAAGCTACTATGTTGGTATTTATACTTAATGAATTTATATTTTTCATGACCTTTATATTAATATTATGTTGATGTGATGTTAAATTTAAGTAAAAATTAAATTATTTTAAGTTTTAATATTTATTTATCATGTACATTTATTTTTATTATAAATTTTATGATTTAATAAAAATTAAATCGAATCAAAAATAGATTGAGTTTAGAGTGTACCGTCCTAAATGGAATCAGTTTAAGTGAAAGGTGACAATCTATCTGCTTCACGGTTTTGGGACAGATCGCTCCGGCTTCTACTGACCTGCTGTCATCCCTAGTACTTTGAGTCTTTTTGTCTTTAGCAGATCATAGCCACCCGCACCCTGAGTAACATAGGTGGATTTTCTTTCGATTTTGCAGTACAAAATTGTTCGCGGCCTCGATATTCACGTGGAATCATTAAAAAATTCAGAACAATCATCATATATGCGTCATGAGACCAGGCAAGTAATAGAATTATAGAAATGAGAAACTTTAAAAACATTTTTTTTTTTTTCTGAAAGAAGAAAACTTTTAAAACATTGTAAAAGCTGATTGAATAAGAATGTATTGATCCAATTTTATTTTATTTTTTTTTAAAAAAAGAATGTATAGATTCAAATTCTCTCAAACTTTACAAAACAACTATTATATTACTATTTTTTTTTTGGGAACCCGACTATTATATTATTAACAATAACATTACATATATATATTTCGTCATCTTTGTTTAATGTATTTATGTAGAAGCGTTAAAAAAAAAAAAAAAAAAGTGCGAGACCAATTATTCTGATAGAGTCAAACGGCCACACTAAACAAAGATGACGAAAAAGACGACGACCACCTGTCTTCTCTGCATTGCTGTTTCTGACATTAGCCCTCCATCTTGTCTTCTTGGACGAAATTGCTTATCTCGGAAATTACCTGGTCTAACGTGCGCCACGACGACCCATTGTCCTCTTCCATTGCTTGCTTTGCCAATTCCGCATACTCTCTCACCTTCTTCCTCACATCCTTTCCCTTGTCTCCTTCCATTAACTCCTTCACCGACTTCTCTAACCCTTCCCTTTTCACAAACCTTCTCACTGACCCCTTACCTGTCTCTACTCTTAACCCTACTTTGATCTCTTCCACCACCATTCTCGCATTCAACGGCTGCTCAGCCATCTTAGGCCATGCCAGAATTGGCACCCCTGCGCATATGCTCTCCATCACTGAGTTCCACCCACAATGGCTCAGAAACCCTTTTATGCTTTGGTGCAACAATATGTCTCTCTGCTCCACCCACTCTCTCACTACCATTCCTCTCTCTTTGACTCTCTCTTCAAATTCATCACCAAGCTCTGATTCTTTTTTTCTTATCACCCACAAGAAGTTCACCTTTGAATCCTCCAACCCACTTGATATTTCTTTGAGTTGCTCAGCTGAAACCTCTGCCTGAGTCCCGAATGCCACGTACAGAACTGAGCAACCCCGTTGAAGCTTCCAGTCTAGCCACTGAATCCAGGGGGGTTTCTGGTGTGGTTGGTGTTGAATCCTTGGTGAATCAGCCAGGCAAAGAGGTCCAACACACAAGACCTTGGGTTTACCCTCGCGGTTCAAGTGTTCAACAAACAGAGGTTCAAGCTCGTAAAAGCTGTTAACAATCACGCCGTAACTATTTGATGTAGCGATGACGGTGTCCAACAAAAACTCAAAGTGAGGACCCTTTGGTTCAGGGTCCTTGAAAAGTGGATCGAAGTCGCTTCTGGTCACCTTGATCCACGGAAAATCGGTCACGGTGATCAATTCATCATCTGACTCAGGTCCTGATAGAAGACGATGCACGCCAACAGACCTACTCACACACGTGGAATAATTATTCATGCCATAAAACACAAACCTTGGAAAACCAAACTTCGTGGCCGACTCCAACGTCCACCAGAGGAAGCCGTCTGATACAAGGAAGGTGACACGTGGCATAGCCTCAACCGCACGTTCGAAGTCCGGTTGCATGAGCTTGGTGGCTCTCACAAACGGAACAAACAGTGAGATGGAGGGGAGTTTATCTGTGCTTTCGATGCCAGGTGGGATTTCGGGAACGTTTTGAGGAAAGGGAAGGTCGACTATAGAGGCGTTAGTGTTATCAAGATAGTTGGAGATGAATAGACGGTTGGCAGGAGTGGTGATGACGGTGACGGTGACGGCTGGACGGCGGAGGAGAAGGTGAGCTAGGTGGAGGAGAGGAATGGTGTGACCCTTTGACATGAAAGGAAACAGAACCACGTGGTGTGAAAAATCAGAAGACATAGAACCCATCTCTTGTTTGCGATCTTCACAGCTTAGCTCTGCTCTATACAAGTTTGCTTGCGTTTATTACGAGTTCTCTTTTTGTTTGGTTTTTGAAAGAATCACAGGGTGAATTACTTTTGTGTGAAAGTTAAAAAAAATTAATAATAAAAAATAAAATAAAATAAAAAATGAAATAAAACAATCTTTCAAAAATGAAAGTTCTGCATCCCGACGTTACATTTTTCGTCTATTTCATCATCTAACGTTCATCTAAAAACTTTTATTTTTAAATGAAAATTCACGAAAATTCTAACAAATGGGTGTAAAATTTATGTTTCCAAAAGGTCAAAGTGTTTTTTCATTTTCATGCAAAAATTGGGGTTTTTTAGAAGTCACCCAAAAATCAGGTATTGTTCTCTTATTGCTTAGCCTTATCTGTTGATCAATCTCACTTAAATTTAACAATGAATTTTAGTGACAGATTAAAAATAATTACCGAGCCGGCCACCCATTATTAAATGACGGATGATATTAGGGCGTTATAACATGCTTTATAGCTAATGATTGCATTTTAATCGAATTCATTTTAAACTACTCATATACGATATTCAAACTTACAAGTGTACGTGGCAATAGCTACATATACAAAGACATAATTTCATCTGTATCAAATTACATTAAGGAGCTATTTGTATTTTTTTTTTTTTAAATAAGACTTAAAAGTTGTTTGTTTTTTCTATTTAAGATTTAATAATACTAAATTGTACCTATTAAATTATTTTCATTTGTTTTTTTAAATGATCAAACCACTTAAAACTATCAAAAAATAACTGAAAAAAATTAAGTGAGGATTTTTAATTTTTCATTTAATTGCAAACCATTTAATGATATTTAAAAGTTTTTATTCTAAATCTATCTTCCTTAAAATAACATAATTTCAAATTCATCCTAATTTTATATTACTCAAATTTTTTTTTTTCCTTGATACTAACAAAAAATATATTTGAAAAGTAAAATCTAAATACATTTCATCTCAAATTATCTTAGAATTAAACTAATATATTTTAATTTACAATTTAAACATTCAATTTTAGTTATTTCCTTAAATATATTAATATATTGAAATATATAAATATGGTTAATACTACTATATTTTTTAATCATATTTTTATTATGAATAAAATATTTTTAAATATGCACATAAAAACGTTTTATAATTTATTATATTACTTATTTTAAGATATTTGTATTAAATTAATTAAAATTACATAACAACGAATAGTTAAAAAAGTATAAATGTTAACTTACTAGTTTTTAAATAATTTTAAATTTAAAAAACAAGCAAGTTTATCACATATGCAGAGATAAAAAAAATAAATAAATATGTTATTCAAATTTCAAGTTTCAATTACTATTTAGTTTTAGTTTTCAATAGCATTGTTTAATCTTTAGATAAAAAAACAAATGATCCCTTATTTTCACTAAAGTTTTAATTTAAGTTATTTTAATTTGTTTATTTTTTTCACTTAAATTTTAATTTAAGTTAGAAAATATTGTACCAAAAGTCAAAATTTCTTATTTATATCTTAATAAAAATGACTTTTATCAATAAATATACATTACTTTCCCAAATTAATCTTTTATTATTATATTATTACCAAAATATCTTTAGAGAAAAAAAAAAACCCTCAATTTTAATCAAATTCAAACCCTAACCTTAAATCTAACCTCCCTAGGACCAACGACCGCTGCCGTCAGTTACTAATAAACCACCAGAGGAGGCTGATCAACCTCCTCCTTGCACTCGGCGAAGAAGAAGGCCAACCTCTTCTCAAATAAAAAGAGGAGACCACGGTCTCCCCCCATTTGAATGTGAGGAGGCCACCGACTTTCTCCATTCCTAATTATTAAGGACGGTGACCTCTATGTGGGAATCACTAGCCTTTATCACTAGTGCAAGAAAAGGCCTCTTGCATCGACTGACGATGGAGGAGGCTCTTCCTTCACTATTGTCGTTGTAGCCTCTTTCTACACTGACAATTGAGGCTGACGACCTCCAAAATAGAGGGTGCTGGCTTGTGTTTTCAACCTCCTTATGCATAAATAACAGTGGATGAAGGAGGGGACTCCTCCTTCCTCCACTATTAAATTTTTTTAAACAAATATTATTTTATTTATATAAAATAAAAAATAAATATATAAAATATTAATAATAAAAATTAACTTATCTTAAAATAATAACAATTTATTTTAGAAATTAGTTCAATCACTTAATATCTAAGAATAGGAATCTTAAATGAAAAAACAAACAAAAATCAATATCTTAATTATAAAGTCTAATTAATCAATCATTTAAAATAAGCTCTTATCAAATTTAAGATAAAAAACAAACACCACCTAAGTTTTATAAATTGAATGTCTAAATACATAATTCTAGCATGGTTATTGATCCTGTTGGTGTAACAAAAACCTTAATAATATTGATAAAGAAACAACTTTTAAAATTAATATGAAATGAATAAATTTACTACAGTTGGAAACTCAATCTTGGTCCCCTCCCAAAAGTGTTTTCGTTTGGTTGTTGACTTTTCAATTTGCGCGTAATGTGTGGAGGAAACGAAGTATGAAGTATCTGCACGTGATTTGTAGATGAAACGGAGTCTCTGCATGTGACTTTTCAGCTGCCCTGCACCGAAAGTTTTCTCCTGGAGTCCTATCTAGACAGACCAGGTTTGGCTTGTACTAATACCTAACAGACAGACTTGGCTTTGCACCTATTTATGAGATGTGTCATCGTCTGGTTCGGCTTGTACCGATACCTACTAGACAGACTGGGCTTTGCACTAATTTATGAGATGTGTCACGTTGCAGCCAAGAAATTCGTTGCAGAAGCAGCCTAATGTTAATGCTATTATTAAATTTGGTGGATCTCAACAATTTTCCTGATTATAATCCAAAATCGATTTTGTTTTACATAAAGAAAATACTCTCAAGATATCTAAAATTATAAACTTACACTATCTTTTTGAACTTTTGAGATTAGATAATAAAAATGGTTTTTGTGCAATATAAACATAATAATAAAACCAAAAAAAAAAAAGATTATAGTAGTTCGATAGTGTATATACATCCACTTTATACGATTTAGAAGCTTCTAATATATATTTTAATTTGTTAATTTGTGATTCTTATTTTTGATTTTCCGATTATTTAATCAATGTATGTATGTATGGATGTATGTATGCAGGAGAGAGAGCGAGAGAGAGGGGGGGGGGGGGGGGGGGGGGGGGGGGGTTCAAGGGGCGTGGCGTGGGTTGGGGGGCCACCGGAGCATTTGGATGACTTATTTGGTAAATAGGTATTGATGTAGTACCATTAATAACCAAAAAGACAAAAAATTGAAATCATGTGTCTTAGACAAATTATTCCTGTAGAGCGGCTAGAGCCAAAGGCCACATGGCAAGTGCAAAACTGCCTTATAAACAGAAAACGGAAGGAATGAGTATCAATGTCCCTACTGTCAGATCATGAGTTGGGATTTTATGAAATAGAAAGATGAGACGTCTAATACTTTCCTCTTTTAATTATAACGTCAACCTTCACGACCTTTCTAGTTTTTAAATTTTTATAGAATTTTCTTTGAAAAATATAATAAAAAATTTTATATTTTACCTTATAAAATTAAATTTTATCATAAAAATATAAATACATTATTTACTTCGATTAAGAGTACAAAATCATAACTTGAAGAGGTCTAAAATTATTTCAACCAAATCATGGTAAAAGTTCTTTTGAATATAAAATCTCTTCTCAAATATACTTTATAAATAATAATTGAAAAGCTCGTATTTTTATTTTTCTTCTTTTGTTATTAGGAACCAAAATTAAAAAATTAATCCCTCAAAATTTTCTTTTTTAAGGATATATATATAATTATTAACATAGAGAATTGTAAGTAATATTTATTAAAAAAAAAAAAAAGAAAGGTAGAGAATTGTAAGTGATTATTTCTTGGTTGCAGCAATGACACATCTCAAAAATCTGTCAAACCAAACACTATACCATATTTGATAGCTTTGTTTCCTGACTTCTTTATCAAATTGCATGCTGATTGAAAATCGGCACACCCAAACAAAAGCTTTTTGTAGTGGACCACGTACGATTGAGTTTACAGCTGAAGAAAATCTGTTCATTTTTTCTTAATTTTCGGAAAAAAAAATACTACTTATACGTCAATATTATATCGGTGAAATTGTATCTTGCTTTTATGTAGTTAATTAATGTTGCATAAGTGAATTTATATTTTAATAAAATGTTACATCTATAAAGTTGAATATCAAATCTGCCTAATACAATATGAAATTTAGTAAAAGATAACCATTACCTGCAAAATCTGTATGCCACTCTAAAAGTTTTTAGCACAAACTGTTAAAGATAATTCACTGGATTTAAAAATAATTAAAATTAAAAAAAATTAAAACTAATACATAGTAATTTCAAACAAATTGGAGCATCTTTAAAATATAATCTAATCTTATAACATTGTGAAAAGATAAAAGAGTAGTTTTGAAACAAAGTAAAATTTTTTAAATATGATTTAAAAAATGTATTTTTAGAAATTTTAATGGAGTGTCGCTATACAATGAAAATATTAAAAATAATAATAAAAATAATGTCCAAATAGATTACAATCATATTTATCCTAAGAAAATCTTTCTAGAAAAGCGGTCAGCATTCTCAAAAGTTCAATTCCTTTAAGTAATTATGGAGATGTTGTTGGAAAAATGGGACAAATTCCCATTTTAAGACTCATTTTTTATTGGGTTAGAGATCTTGATTAAAATAGATCAAGATAGATTCATAAAAAAAAATAATAATAATGCTTGAATGAATGGAAATTAAATTAAAGATTTAATTTTCAAAATATAACGGTTGAATTAAGAGTCATAAATGTAGTTATTGAATTTAAAAAAGTGTAACTATAAATTCAAATTGCAGATTTAATTTTTCAAATTATAACTGTAAGTATTAGTTGTAGAATTGAATTGCAAATTTAATTACCATGAATTGTAAAATTGAATATTCAAATTATAATCGATTGTATTAAATAAAAATTTGAATTATCAAAGTGTAACCATTAATTGATTTAATAGTTTATTTAAAAACATGGAGACTATAGATTGTCATTTTTTCAATTTATTTTCTCTCAAACACTCCTAATCACAAGGTCCAAAGTGATAAAGATTTAGATGTTATTCAGTTCATCAAATGATATCTGATTGATGTTATTGTATCATGTGAGACAAACAGTTGAACAACTCATATGATGAATAGCGAATTTATTTTAAAGGCACCGTTGTTGTTACGAACTTCAATACTATTACTTTTATTTTATTTTATTTCAATATCTTTTACTATAAATTTTTTGTAATCTAAAGAGTTTTGGAATTTTGATTTTATATTATTGTCAATTTTTCTAATGGATGTTTGGCTGTCAAAGAGAGACAGAAAGTTTTGGAACCTTTTCCAAAAGAAACAAGACTCTTGGAGAAACTTCCAGCAAAATAGAAAAAAGACAAGGGAAGTTGTTTTCACTCAAGCGAAAATTTCAAGAAGTCCATCTCACCATGATTTAAATGAAGGGATAATCCCAATTTCTCCCCTGTAGTTTGAAGAAATAGTCAAAATCTTCTCTCCCACTCAAGTGATTTTTCAAAACCAGAGGGGATTTTGACTATTTATTCAAACTACAGAGAGGAAATTGGGATTATCCCTTCAAATGAATAACAAACTACACGTGAAATTACTTGACTGAGTGGTCAAGATGCTTGGTGCTTCGATACCAAATTTGAGTATAGCTGTCCATATAAAATGGATAACTTCAGTTTGATCCATTAATAATTATAAATAAATTATATGAAAAACTCTTTGGGTTGTGAGTAGTTTCTTCAATTTAACATGGATCTCTTCTTCCGTTTAATACAAAAATATAGTATAAGTAAGGTTATATTCCACACTATACCTTAGTGTCACTATTAAAGGGTGTCAGTAGCTATAATAATGAGCTTGTAATATAAAAAAATTAAATAACAAACTACAAATTTCCTCCTATATCCCAACTTACACTGTCTTTTCCTATTTTACTTTCTTACACTATTTCATTCATAATCACTTCATTATTTTCATGGAATTTATATCAAATTAATTGTTATTACTATTTTTCAAAAGAATTACTTTATTATTTTAATAAGTAGTTCAGAGTAATTTTTATTTTTTTATTTTATGGATTTTTTAAATTTCGGATTATTTTTTATTATTTTGATTATTTTTATTTAAAATTAATTTTTATCGCTTCATTATTTTCTATGATTTTTGTTATTTTGGATTAATTTTTATCAATTTATCATTTTGATAGAATTTTTTACTTCGGATAAATCTTTATTAATTTATTATTTTGATAATTTTGTATTTTATATTATCTTCACCACTTTATTATTTCAATAAGTATCTAATCAAAATTATTTTGTTATCACAATATCATCTTAACAAATTTTTATTCAAATGAATTTTATTCCTTTATTATTTTGATAATATTTTTAATTTTAGGTTAGTTTTATCGCAATCTTAAAAATTTATTTTAGAAAAATTTTACAAAATTTTGGTAGGTAGTATGAAATCATTTTTTTATTGAACTTATTAAAATAACTTTTACGTCTATTTCCTTTTCTTAAAAATAAATACCCTTTATTTTTAAAAATTGTATTCAACTTTTGTATTACAATGCATAGTGAACAAAAATTTAACTTATAATGTTGTTAATTATCACTAGACATAAAAGTTTAAACTTATAGGAAATGGTCAAACTATAATATCTAAGATTTGAAATTGACAAATGACATATCCTCTTGTGTATAACATAGACATAGACAGATGATGGACACATGTTAAATACCTTCTATTGTATAATATGTGTAACAAGAGGATTTTCTTATAAAAAATGGAGAGAATATTTGAACCAGAGATTTCCAAATTTTGATACCATATTAGTTGTTAATAGATTTAAAAGTTTAAATCGATAGGAAATGACCGAACTATAATATTTAAGATTTGAGGTTGACATATGACAAATGTATTATTTATTAAAAATCTTGTTGATTATAAAATATTATCAGTTTGTGAAAATAAAACGTGTTTATTTCTTTAACTCTTTGGTTATCAAATTACCTTGGAATTAAAAATGAGGTTTTAGTATTGCTTATCTTGATCAAGAATGGATTTTTTGTTAATAGTTTTGCAGAATTCATCTGATGTTAATTATGGTTATTGTATTGTTTAGATTTTTTATTTTTTGGTACTTTTAATAACTTAGTTCATTATTTATCATCTATATTGATCATTATTTTAATTCTCTATTTGTGATTTATATTGATCATAATTCAAATAAGAAATACAATTAATCATTTTAAATATATATATGAAAAATTGTTATAATGTAATTATTTTGAAATATGCATTATAAGGGTTAAGATTTAATACACTCTTCACTAAATGTGGCTTTGTTTTTCAATTAATTATCATACATTCAAGATATTTAATCATGTATAAAGATTGAATTAAACAAAATTCTAGCCCACCCTAGCATTGAATACTATCTACGTCCCTGCGTGTGATGCATAAATATTTTATATAAACTCGAGATTTTACAAAATGTTAAAAAGAATCTCTTATTGACATACTTTTCTGGAGTAAATTTGGGTGTTCTATATTATTTCAAAAAAAAAAAAAAATTGGGTGTTCTGTATGTATGCACAAGAAGTAGGATTTTTGCCGATTAGGGAAAGTGCTCTAATTCACTGACAGCTACCTGAAGTTAGACCGGACTTAAGAAGTTGTCGATTAAAGATTTCCAAACAATATTGTAGCTCTTCTATAAGCTTTATTAAGTTCTCTCCTAATCGAGGATCCGCACTCAAGTACATCTCAAAATGTATTGCTCGGTGTTTTTGCTCAAAATCATGAGTTTTAGCTCAGGCCCATTTAATTATATCGGTCACAAGTGGCCCAATTTCTTTGACTCACATCACATGTGAACAAAACAAGTGCCAATTTTAGTTGCCAAATGTTTTATACAATTGCTCAAAAAAGCCTCTCTCCATCGCCAACCCCTCCAAAGGGCATCTAACATGAGCCTCATCCATTTGTGGAGGGGGAGGCTCAATCTCATGTGAGCAGTGAGCCTCCCCCTCCACAAATGGAGGTGGCTCATGTTAGATGCCCTTTGGAAGGGTTGTCGATGAAGAGAGGCTCTTTTGAGCAATTATATAAGACATTTGGCAACTAAAATTGGCACTTGTTTTGTTCACATGTGATGTGAGCCTGCCTCCCCTTGATCACATCCTATCCTAATTTGAAGGATTTAGTCATCAAATTTTAAGCAAGTTTGCTCCCATACTTTTCTCAATTTTTTTTGGGTTAAAAAATTACTTTCACATTGTAAATTACTAATGTATTCTTTTGCTCATAATGTATGACCAAAGTAGTTGAAGTGTCAGTTTATATTGAACAGTTAGTGACACACATTAGTCACTAAGCGTCAATGAGGGGATGGTAACGTATTTTGTCTAATTAAATTGTATCTACCACATAGACTGTGTATATAATATGATAGTTATATGTCGCATATGACATTATTTCTGATTAAAGATAAATGAACTTTGCAATCTCAAACATTAGTCTCGTTTTAAATATGTCAATCTTAACATAGGTGTGGGCCGTATGGCTACTGACTAACCTCAAAAAGTTGGGTGGAATACTAGTTTTGTCAATGTGAGAAGCAAAAGAAAGGCTCAGATATCATTATTAATCATCTCTCAGAAGATCAAATGCGTTAGTTTTAGATTTCTTTATTCACTTGAAAGTTTTTAAAACTTATTTCACTTGGATGTTCTCAAAATTTGAAAATTCTATCCAAATTTATAACAATTACTTAATGGATAATTTTTTAATTAATTTTATTAAAAATAAGTGTACTAAGATGGATAAATTTTTAATTAATTTTATTAAAAATAAGTGTTCTAAGATAACAAATGGTCCAAAAGCACCACTTTAACATTGGATTAGGCCGAGTTTCTGGGATGCTTAAGGGGTGACAACCCCACTTGGCCTCCCTTTGTGCGTGTAAGGTTGCAACTCACGTTCGCCATAAAAAATGTGGCAGATTTTCCCTTCTTTTGTGGGCTTCTCCTTACTCGTATGGGAGCCTTTCTTCCGCTTTTGGAAGCTCTAGTTTCAAGCTATTCTTCGATAAACCCGTTGCTGTAATATGTATGTAATATGTCATAAAATATATATATATATATATATATTTACATTGGATTAGACCAGCCCATTAATAAATCACCCACGCCAATTCAAAGGTAAGCAGGTCTTCTTTTCTTTCTTCTGTCATGCAATCATGTTACAACATGTAATGACTTCGTAATAGGGAAAAGAACCAACACCTATCAGTTTAAAAGGGTGTAATAAAATACGATGAATGAAAATTAAAACCAAAATAATAAAAAGACGTTACAATTAATTTGCATCTTACTAATAATCACTTAAACAATCATGATCTAAGAATTTACAGTTGAATTGCACTTAATCTGATCATGGAACAGCTGAAGTAACCTCAACATGGATACTTTGAGTTATCTGCCTCTGCCTCTCTCTATCTCCCGACTGATCAATTCTAGCATCACTCAATCGGCTACTACTCTCTGTTGGCTGGCCCTGGTGGTCTTCACTCAACTCAACATCACCGAACCGACTGCTCTCTTCACCAATCCTCCTGGAACTGGCAGTGCTTCTACAGATGGGGCAGTTGGGGTTCTTCAAAAGCCACTCATCAACACACTTTGCATGGAAGCTGTGGTTGCAGAGGGGCAGCAGCCTGCACTTATCACCTTTCTTGAAGTTATCCAAGCAAACTGCACAGTCTACTGGGCTGCTTCCTTTGCTTTTGGCTATGTAATTATAGCAAGGAAGCTTCTCCACATCATCTCTAGACATGCTTGTGCTTCCAATGCTGCCTCTCTCAGACGTCATTCCATTTCCAAACCCTCTCCTGAAAGTCCTTGCAACGACACAAATATGTATGAAAATCAACACCCCAATCCCCAGAAACAGCAGTATCACTGATATGATAATAGCCATTTTATGATGATCACCTTCAATCAACCTTTCAGCACTCCAAAGCTTTATTGCTGTTCACAATTAATCTCTTTCTGTAAATCCCTCTATGATAGCCAGTCGCCTTATCAATTTCAAGAAGTTCTAATACATTTTGTGGAATCTGTATCTAAATGACATGAAAATTTTTGGTGAGGTTGGAGAAGATGAAGACAAACACAACTGATGATCATGTGGGGTACAATATATATATATATATATATTCTTAGAGAGTTAGAATTTTATTGATGGATGGCCTCCCTTCACTAGGAAATTAAAGAAGAATAATTATTTAATCTTGTTTTATTTTTATAATGTTTAATGAGGATTAGTTGACCTCTATGATGGAGTGGGTGTTAAGAGCCAGCCAAACTTTAATTTAGAGGTGGAAAAATTATATAAATCATGATTAAGAAGAGAGAAAAAATCAAGCTTGTTTCTCTATCTGTTGTTATTTTAATGCTTTTTACAATTCTTGTGATTTTGACAATACACGCATACAAGCACTCTCCGCTGATAAAGAGACAAGTTGTATGGATCTGTTTCCCTTCAAGCTTCCTAAGCAAGGCTTAACTACTAGGATACCCATCTAATCACAAAAGATTAGTGCTAATTAATCGCTATCGCAAATCTGAAAAACCAAATTCTGTGTCTTTCTATTTTTATATTGTTTTATTCTTTGTCTTTACTTGACGAATTTATATGTTTGTCATCTTATCAACGTATAACAAATAATTTATAGCTAACCAGAAGACATAAGTTGACATGCTGATATTGACTAGTTTAAAAGATAAAATCAGCCAGGCTAAGCTTTTATTTTTAAGTTTCCTATCCGTAATTTGCTATGTATTCTCTATTTCTTAGCCCAATTACGATCACATATAAACTGAAACCTTTTTTAAGAAAACGATCGTAGTAAGCAATATAAAGTTGGTTCCAAATTTTTCATCAACTATAATGTGATAAGTGATTTTTAGCTATTAAATATAAATTATAAAATGTTGAAATAAAACCATCTTTAACAAAATAATTCAATTTTTTTTCCTGAAATGTACTATATATTGATAATTTTATGTTTTTTTTTTATTCAACAAATAGCTATCAATTTTTATTTTTATTTTATTTTTACCGATTTAATAGCTATCAAGTTTTGTAAGTGTTATAATCAATTTTATCATAAAAATGCTTTCTTTCAGTTAAACAGAACTACAAAACAAATATAAGATTAAGAATGGATAATTAAACACCTCTATATCTAAACATAAGTTAATTAAATTCAAGTGGCAGTTAATAATTGTCTTTTATCTAATTATGTGAAACAAGAGATATCATATATATATATATATATATATATATCTGTGTGTAGGTGTGTGTGTGTGGGGGGGGGGGGGGGGGTGTGGGGTGAATAGAGGGTGGAATGTCTCTCTCAAAAAAAAGAATTAAGTTGGCCGGTCACCCACCAATGTGGAAACTTGATGACAGCTGATCAGGACATGATTAATTGTTTACTTCATTTTAGTAGTCATAATGAATTAAATTAACCTATTCAAATTTATCACATCATATGTGTATGTTTATTTTAAATAAATTGTGCTAATTTTCAAACAGAGTTGAAAATAAATTCTAACTCAAAGATATTCAGAAAGTATTAGATATGATTTAAATCTATTTTTAAAATTAAAAATTAATATTATTTGTGCAATCCAGATATATAATCTTATAATCGAAAGACATTTACTTCTATAAAGAAGAAGAAATTTCTCATAAACCCATCAAGACATACTGAAATTAATTATTATTTAGTATTTACGCAATATAGATATTTAATCCTATACTTAGGAGACATCTAATCTATAAAGATGAAAAACTCCTCACATGAGGTTATCAAGAAGATCAATCAATATTTGCATTGCCCAAATATTCTCATAATGGGAGACTTCGACTCCCTCAAAAATAAATAAACAAATAGGGTGGTGTATTTGAACCTTTATCATTAGGGTGGATGAAGATAATGCACGACCATATAAGCTAAAAGGTGATCTACTAGGGACATTTAACATTCATTTGCTTTTTTTTTTTTTTCCCTAAAACTGACACTAAACGGGTTATAGGTCTACTAAGATCAATCATTACTTGCTTAAAGACAACTACAATGAACATTCAACATTAATTTGTTTTTGAGTTATAGATCTACTAAAATCAATTACTACTTACATGAAAAATAATAGTAAACATTCCTAACTTCTATTCCATGAAAAATAAATAAATAAAGTCTTCACATATATTTGTAAAATATATAAATTTGGTGTATTTGAACCTTTATCATTAGAATGGATGAAGATATGTACAATCATCTAAGCGAAGATTGGGTGTGCTACAAAAATTTAGATAGTCATTTGGTTTTTTTTTCTCTTTTTCGAAAGTTAACACTAACAAGTCAAAGGTTTGACAAGACTATCTAAGATCACTTATTGTTTACATGAGAGATGATTAGAATGAACTGTCAACATTCATTTGTTTTTGGGTTATAGATTTACTAAAATCAATCACTATTTGCACGAGAAATAATTACAATCACACATTCAACATTTTTTTTTTTTTTTAAGTTGACACCAAACAAATTTTAGGTTTGTTTGGAGCTTACAACCTACTGAGATCAATAACTATTTTCACGAAAGACAACTACCATTGAACGTTCAACAATCATTTTTCTAAAGCTAATATATCGAACGTATTAAGGTTTGTCAAAACTTACCAAGATAAAAAACTATTTGCACAAGAGACAACTATCCACACAAATCTTCTAAAATATCAGAATCAAATGTCTAACACCATAATAAACAAGAAAATGCACAACCACATATACCAAAAGATAGTATATATTACTTAATTAATATCAATGTAAATAAAAGGAAATAATAATTCAGCAGAATCAGTATCCTTTTTAAACCCAAAGATGTTTATTTCTCCAAAAAAGAATTCCCAAATTTGAGTTAAAAATAAAGATGTTTACCTTTAGAAATACTTATATGTACACAAGAAACAGTAAATAAGAAATTAAATTATTTGCTCCAACATAAATTTCATGTTGAAAATTATCAAATTATATGGTTATTAATTTTTAAATTTTACTCAAATTGTAACTAATTTAATTTAGATTTTTTTGAGAAGAATTCAAAATAGGTTTCGGAAATATTTAGTAGTCTAATTTTGATATAATTTTACGTTCTATAAGTCTGCACTCTACTCAAGCACTTTTAATCGAGGTACGAAAGTTACTTCTCCATTAAATAAACAAATAAATATTGACAACAAATTATCGAAAAATTAAAAATTGAATTTTGCAGAGTAGTGACATCTAAGAAAGGTGTAACTATCACAATTAAAGTAACGAGGTTCTATGTTGCCACCCTAAGTCACCTAAGATCCATTTGATCATCACCAAATATAAACATTTTTAAAAGATGGTGATAATTATTATAAATATAGAATTAATTTTATGGAAAAGACAATAATATATGATTGAGACATCCAAACTCCAATCAAGCTCCTAGATATATCTTTAATTGCTCACATGGGATGTTTTGGATCCCACAAACAAATATTATCGACCTTTAACTTCAAATCTAACCTATTTAATTTTACATCCAAAATTTTGTTTCAAATCTTAGGACTTATGTAATCATCTTTGACCGCTGTATCTAAAATGTAATTCGATCTGGACAACTATACTTAGTGGAAGTCTGGAAGATCTTATTTAGGATAAGATGTGACATAATACTATACAAACAATTAAAATAATTATAACCATTATAATAATACCAACTTTCAAAAGATATATATATATATATATATATATATATATATAATAATACCTTACCGTCGTTGATTCCTGCAGGCCACGCAACCAATGGCTTAGGCCATGGACATTATATTTTTGAGGCGTTTTGGTGGAATATTATGTCATATGAGTAGACGACAGCAAGAGGAAATATTATGCAGTACAAAATTGTCAAAATAAAATTATTTGTATAATAATATTCACGTCATACTTCCTTATTTTATTATCTGCAAGAAAATGTAATTAGCGTAGGCGTTTAAAAATTTAGTAAATGGATAAAGCAATATCTTATTAGTAGGAGAAAGCATTCCGTTTTGCACTCAGCTTCTGACTTTCAATAAATTTCCTTTCTTTTATATATATATATATGGGAAGAGGTTGCTTGTATTACTGCCCCATATACATGTACATACATATATGTATGTATATGTGTCTTATAATGTCTCAAGTTTCTAATATACATATGTGTATGTATATATATATATGTATATGTATATGTCTATGTATATGTGTCTTATGATCTCTCAAGTTTCTAATATCCATGCATCTAACTAGAATTTTAATGTTCAAAGTTAAACAGAAAATACACATTGACCATTTGCCCTTAAACTATAATTATCATGTTACCTTTTGTAAAAATTAATAAAATAAAAAAATAAATTTCAAAAATTAAAAATAATTAAAAATAAATTTTAAAATAATATAACTAAAATCTCCATGGACAGTAGAGATTTGTATAGAATAACTCAGATTTTCATATGGGTTTTCACCCAGATGAAGATTTGAATTTCAAACCTAGATCTTCAATTGGATTTTGAGTCAAGATCTTCGATTGAAATATGAATTCTTCATCTAGATATTTTACCCAGATAAACATTTGGTCAAATCTTCAAAGATTGAAGATTTGGGTTCAACTCATATATTCCATTTTTTTTTAATTTGCTATTTTTTTCTTGCCATAATTTTTAATTTTTAATTTTTGATTTTTATCAAGTTTTTATTTATATATATAGTAATTTATTTTATGAAAGTATCTTCATAATGAACGATGGAGATCATAATTTTTTTTAATATTTAATTTTTTTAGTTTATTGAAATGATGAAAATAGTCCTTCCTCAATTAAAGTTGTTTAACTATTGACCAACAATAAAAACTAAAATGATGAATATTTGAAATGTGAGAAACCACAGGAGATCTAAATGCATTTACAATTAAAGAAGAGAAGTTTTTCAAAAACACACGAACCAAAATTAAATTTATGCAAAAAAATTCTTTTGGTAGGTTGGATTCCAACAAATATGACTAACACTCATAGCTGACTGTTGGCGCTGTTGGCCAAGCCATAGCCCCCATGCCTTATATGGCATGGGTTCTATATCCAAAAATAATGCCTCCTCCCCCCCACACCAATATGTGTGGGTAACCGTCCCACTTTCGTGTTGGTCATTCTTCCACCTCTATGTGGATTGATCCTTTCAGTATGGAAGTAGCTCCCCGGACCGTGCCACTCGTATCTTATCCTGATTGGCCCTAATCGTCCCTTGGGTCAGTCTCAATAATTAATACACACACACACACACACACCAGTACTCATCCAATCCAACATTAATAGTCTGATCTTGAATTAAAACACAAGCTAAATAGAAAGAAATTTTTATCAAATGATTTCAAATCTGAATAGCAAATGCTATTCCATTAAACTAAAAATAACTATATATTTTATATACTAATATAGCCTAATAAAAATACAGTTACGTAGTATGGTTCAAAGTATCGTTATAGAGCATGTATATGAAAGAAGTCATGACACTCTTCACCTTTTTGTTTCAAAGGTAAATTCATCTTTTTAGTTGAAGAAAAAAAAAATCACCTTTGGAATATTATATTAACTCAAAATTTTGATTTAAAATTATAATTTCATCATTTATTTATTTACTTTCACTCAATTTAAAGGTGAAAAAATAAATAATTAAACTAAAGATGAGTGACAACTATTGGATTGTATAAAAGCAAATAGACTGGATGTTGAAGTCATAATTTTAAGTTTAATTTTTAAGTTAATATAATCTAATGTATATTTAAACAAACAATATCTCAAATTAATTGAGTCCTTAATCATAATAATAATAATAATTTTTTTTTTGGAAAAAAAGGTTGACAGCTCTTTAGCGGAAATCCACAAAGAAATCACAAATGAACGTAATCAGATTGTAATTGGATGCTTTAAAACTGACTCACAATCCAACGCAATTAATCCATCAAATTCGATCGAGTGGTTCAAATCTAACAGCTTTGATTTGAATTTTAAAATTAATTGAGCACATAATCATAACAAACTACTATTTTCTACTGTCAGTGGCATCCCCCTCCCACCCCAACTAATACTGGAATTTAAAATCCGATTTGAATCTAAATAGATTGAATTGGTTGGGTTGAATGGTTTGATATCCAACTAGAAAGAACGATCATTTGACTTCCCTTGCTTTTCCCCTTAAAAATCAATCTAACATATAATTGCGTTATTGACCACAGCTTTGGCATTGCCTAGTAGGGTCTGCAATACCCTACATTAAACAAAAAAAAATTGAGGTAGGCAGAGTATGACTGAATCAAGTAACATATTTTCTATTAACTCTTAGCAATACATCCACAAATTTGACAGGCCAACAGTTAATCATACTCAAAAGAATATCACAAGCTTCCAGCTCAACTAATGGCTTAACAGCAGCATTTCCAGATCTCCCCATGTTTCATGGTATTTACAAGAAACAAATGAAGAACAAAATCAAATCGATCGTGCTCACTAAAGCTCATATATGATATGATGGTAAATGAAAATATTACTCACTAATGCTCGTACATATGCTCTATATGACTTGTGTCAGGAACCAATCACAAGGCCCTCTCGAGCCATATTAGTCACACGTAGCACAGCTTGTGCACTTAAAGGTGACAGTTTTGATTGACAAAAGTGCTCCCAAGAGTCCATCTCTGGATATTCTGATACTGTTGTAGGAGTGAGGTCATGAGATTTCTTGTACACAGTTTGCAGTTCCAGAAGGAGGGTCCGAGCAGCCTCCCTAGACTCAGGAAGCTGATCACTGAGCTGGGATGCAGCTACCTGAATCAATTTGTCAATACCATATGTTTTAATACCTTCAACACCCTGTTCACGTGAGAATGCATAATAAGCTTACCGGTAAACAAGAAGGTTGATATTTGGCTAAGGATCAAATTGAACAAGTCATAAGGATAAACGACATATGAAGATTCCAACACACAACTTGTTTGCACAGATACTAGGTTACTAAAACAATCACAATAAAACAGAAAATGAATACACACAACAGCAAATTGGTGCATGTTTGTTTTAGAAAATTTGTGCATGTTTGCCTACATATATGCAAATATATGCAAGTTGATAAAGCAGGTATATATGGATTTAAGGGGGAGCACTTGCGGATGCTGATACGACTTACACAATAAAGTTATCACATCAATTGCAAAAGTAATTAATGAGCAGCCAGTACAATCTATATCATAAGATCAGCATACCAACATCTAGAAGCACAAGTTGAATATCCCACCTTACACTTAAGCCATTCACAATTAAATTTTCTGCATCAAGAACATTTCTGAAACTGACCATAAAAGACAACTAAATGTCTAAAAACATGAGTAACACTATATAAATGCTAATCAAAGCAACAAATATAAGCTTTTATCATTTCACCAAGTCTAGATTTTCCCCAGAAAGCTAAAAAGAAGAGGAAAAAAAATTCATTTTCCATTTACTTTAAAGTGAAGTACAGACATCAACAGAAGCAAAGGGAGATATTGTCATTCCAAATTAATAGATTAGTTTCAGAAAATGCAATTTTCATTCTAGTGTTCCAACCGTTGATAAGCATTACTTTTTCTGTTATCATCTTTCCAAGGACTTAGTTGAATGTAAATTGATATAGCTATAAACAAAATAAATCATAACAAAACATGCTCATATTATGGCTTTATGTAGGGACTTAACAATAGTATTTAAACTTTAACATACACTTTCATGTACAAGGTTACATTCAAGTAACAGGCTTGTAAGGTGGATCTAAAGACAACCCATTTTGTACATATATTGTCATTCAATTTATAGAATGATGGATTTTTTAAAATTCAAAACAATATATCTCACTCAGACATGCATTCCCACCATAGTGAACCAACATTAAGCCAAAAGCTTAACATATATGCAAGGCACAACATAGTTCAAAATTCAACATAGACAATAGATTCTCCTTACCAGTCGTGGAACACTTCGACAAAAACACATTGATGCTTTAGCTCGAATTCGAGGATTCCTATTTTTAAGATATGGTTGAAGCTTTGGTAACAACAGTACAGGAGAAACCCAAGTAGTCATCGCCACCAAAGCTCTTTCCGCAGCCTCACATACAAATCGTTTATCTTGCGAAGACTTGAGAAGAAGCTGAACCAACTGTACCCATTTGACCACACAGGAACAATTAGGATTTAGGAATCATTGCATTAACAAAAGATACTAAATAGCCAGATGTGACAGCAGAATTTTGGGAAAGTGAAGTACCAGAGGGTCCAATGAATCAATAATATGGTCATTATAAGCATTGAAAATGTCAGCAGCTGTCATAATTGCAGTTTTACAAACAGCACTTCTGGGATTCTTCAGGGATTTCACTACAAGCGTGATCACATTTCCCCTGTTCACCAATATACACATAAGTCAAACTAATTTATGCAAAAAAAAAAAAAAAACATATTGAACAATATATGGTGAAGTAACACGATTAAATTAGAAAATTGTGTAAGACTCTCAGACTTACAGAATATCCACCATAGATGCCTTGTGAAATATTGATAATCGACGTACAGTATTGAGTGCTTCACAGACCAGGATCCAATCCTTAGAATCGAGTCCAACTAAAAGTGTCTAAAACATGAACCAAAAAACTTTTAAATGTCAGCAATGGTTGATCTCAAAACATCATGCTATCTAAAGCAGATATATGCTTAGATGAATAACTCTCAAATAAAGAATGAAAAGAAGGAAATCCCACACCTTTATACTTGTATCAACATCTTCTACATCACACAAGTTCTCAGATTCAATGTATTCAACTTCGGAATTTCCAATCTCTACTCCAGCATTCGTAGCTTCATTTCCATTGATCTTAGTAGAAACCAAGGAGACATCAACATTTTCGATAGCACTCCCAACATAAGGTTTGGTAAAACTCCCTTTGCTGGAGCTTTCAGTCTTCCTATCAGAAGGTGGTACCGTATTGAGATCTCTAAGTGCAGTCTCTGACATTACTTCTAGAGGCTGCAATAAAAGGAAAACTGTATAAAAGAATCTCCCTTGAAAATATCATTAGTTGAGAGATTTTTTTCATCATAATAATAATCCCACACACCAAGGAAGACATAGAACATAGGTAGCAAATTAAAACAATGAATATCCGACTCCAATGTCTGAAATATAAAGTTAATTGAACTCAGCTAACATAAATATACGACCTGCAACAACATTCAAAATTTAAACTAGCAGCAACATCATGCCATGATGAACACTCAAATTCATCTATAAATTCAACCTCAGGCATTTCACATTTTCATTTCTACCTAGGAATCACATTGAGCTTCCCTTTGAACATATAAATTACAAGTAAATCAAGTGATTCAAACCAAATTTCACATCCACATTACAACCATTGCAATGAAAAATGCTCAACCAAACCATAAGAGAATAACAAAAATAATTAGATCTTCTTTTAGCAATCCCCAAAATCATCCTTCTTACTCTTCATTATTCAGCTTAAATAAAGTCATTAACAGTCTCAATCTCACTCTATCAAAGATTTTGCACATTTCACCGCACAAATTCATATACTCCCGCTTTCCCCCTTGATTTACACGCAACATTCAAGTTTCAACCAGCATCACATTCAACAAACAACAAATGTTCCAAAATCTTAACATTGTACATAAAGTATCAATGGCCACTCAACTCTTTTGGTGTATATCTGACACCAAATAAACCACACTTCCACGCCTAAAAACACAGATCAAAACTGCACCAATTCCACTCTCAAAAAATTAATTATTATTATTATTATTATCAATTAAAAAAAAAAACAACAAACAAACTCTCCACTCCATGGAATCAGAGTCACATTCAACAAAACATCAACAACATCACAACAAAATATCAATCAAGGCCTAACCGACGCCACTAAATCTAGCTAAAACAACAATTTCGTTTCATTAAACATCGCAGATTCAACCGAAAAACAGGAACGACAAACAGCGATCTAACATCAACAACAACACGTCGAAATGAAACTCGAAAAAATAAGATCTCGCCTAACAATGCATCACAGATTGCAATATCATCTCCGTCGAAATCAAACATTTCAAAATAACAGCAAAAAATAACCGGAAAAGAATCGCAGAGAGGAAGAGTACCGGAGAAGAGACAATGACGCGATCGATCGGCGAGTAAAGTGGCCCGTTACTCTCCAGTGAGTCTTCTCTTCTCTGACAGTGAAAATGTGAAGACTGAAGACTGCGTTTTGCTGATTTTGTGGTTCTTTTATATTACCAAGATATTGGAGTGACTAATTTATTAGAAATGATAACTGCCGGTCATGTAAACGACGTCGTTTTGAACTGCTGTTAATCCGACCTGGGCCGGCAACCACGGGATCTCTTACAATGCATGTGATCTCCTCCTCATTGATTCTTTTCTTTTTGGGTTTTATTTATTTATTTATTTTATTTAATTTCCGTTTTTGGGTTCTGGAAAACGCCCCTGGTTGTGTAGTAAATAACAATACTGCCACGGCACTGTTGACACTGTTTTTTTCTTTGTTGGGGTAACTATTGCGATTTTGAACTAACGGTGACGCTCCAACACTAGAAAATGAAGGTCTTGAAATGATGTTTTATCATTTTAAAAAGATTGATTAATCATTAATTGTGTAGCTTTTAATGAACATTTTTTTAGTAATTATTGATTATATGTTTTGAATTGTTATTGTAAATTATTGGTTATTATCATTACACGTTTGTAAAATAACATAATTTTGTAATGTAGCTTGCGTTAATTGACCATAGCCGACGGGTATATAAGACTAAGCCAAAAATGAAACATCAATGAGAATTACTGAATAAGCCAAAAATGAAACATCAATGAGAATTACTGAATAATTTTCAATTGATGATGACTTCATTGTTTTTAGAATAAAATTGTATTAAGATGAGAATATGTAAGATTTAATTTTAGTCAATTGAGCATGATTGGAGAGAATAGTCAGATGGATCCACCTTTGAAAGGTATTAGAAATTTGGACGTAATCTAACCTACCACATGGATGCTAGTGTCGGTGTGCCCATTCTTTGTTTTGTTATAGTTCAAAGGTGATAAGGAGAACATAATAATTTTCTTGGCGGTTGAGCTCATATGATTATAACCGAAGGTCAAAGTCATTTTATGCTTAGGATTAAACACTACAAGTAAAAGACTCATCGCATTTGTTAGTATACAAATGTGGTGGGATTCGTACTCTTTATCATAGATGTAAAATGTAAATTCATTAATTACTTGAGTTATGAATAAATATAAAACCATTTTAATAGTTTGTTTATCGTACTTATATAGATAAAATTAGGAGTTTAAATTGTATTTCTCTTTCCTAACTTCCAAATTTATAGTTTAAAAATGCTATTGTTTGCCATTCAAATAAAATAATGTTTACAAAATATGTCTAAGATACGTATTATTGATAAGATTTGTAGGACCAGGTTATCAACTCAAAGAAAAGATCGCTAGGCATCCCACCATTCACTAAGATATTGATGGTTAAATTCCCACCAATGATATTTTAAAACTTATGTGGATAGTATTTTAGTTTTAGAACAAAAGATTTGTAAAACCCAAAAAAAGAAATAAAAAAACTAATAAAAATATGATAGATTTCATCGTTTTATCAGAGTAAATATTCACACTACGCAATTAGCGTGCATTTCATCTTGGTAAGTTTTGAAAGTTCTTTGACCCGTTTAATATCAGTTTTAGAACAAATATTATGAAAATAGATTTTTGAATTATACGTTTCATCTAAAATCTAATTTTCTTATGAAGTATATATATTTTTTGGCTTTTCTTTTCTTTGTTTTTGGGCCAAATTCTTACATAAGATTTTATTACATTGTACATTTAATAAGATTAAAATATTATATCCACTCATAGCTCAAATAATTAATACATTTCTCATTTACATCCGTAACAAAAATTTAAGTCTTAGTATGTTATTTATTAGCATCTATAGGTAATTATTTACTCTCATTATAGCAATATTCCGCTGTTATGTGAGTAATTTTTTGTTTACGTCTCATCGTATAAATTTATTGGTATGTATAAAAAATAATATGAGGATAATTTTTTCATGATATCATAAGAGTAGCTTTTTGAATTGTATATATAATTGGTAATATTGACAAATCTCAATCAATCGTTAATCATTAATATTCGGTCATAATGTAATTATGTATAAAGGAATAACATTACTACTAAAATAAAAGTCAAACCAAAGTTTTTCTAAGCATGTACAGTTGTTAGCAGTGGATTAAAAGTTTGTTCAAACATGGGTTAAAAAAAAGTTAGCTGAAATATTGTTTTTTTCATTTTTTGTCAAATTACTATCTGATTAGATTTTGAATTTTTTTTTTCAATTTATTATTTTAATTTTATTTGTGTAAAATAATATTACTATTCTTTAGACCCCATTTGGTGTGTAGAATGTATGAGATTGGATATTATAAAATAATAATTTATAAAGAAGAATAAAATTAATTTGCTAATTGATATTAAAGTTACTAATATCTTAAAAATGTTTTCATAAATTATGTTAATTGTAATAAATATGTTTTTAATAAATACAATATACCTTTTTTTTTAATAATTCAAAAATCCACCTAAAGTTGAACCTTACAATGTTTTGGAAGCAACAAACTATTGAACCTTAGACCTTAAGAGAGTAAACCACAAGTTCAACTATTCTTACTAACTATTGACGGGTATACAATATAATTTTAAAATATATATATAGTGATTTTACCATCATTACTTTCTAACTTTAAAAAGTTAGGAAAAACCAATTAAATTCATTCATTGCATTCTTTTTTCTCAAACAAATTCTCTCTCACATTTAATTCAAATACAATAAATGAAGACATTGATAGTAAAATCACTATATTGTTATAAAACATGCCCTAAAAACAATGAATATAGAATAACAATAAAATAAAAAGAACAAGTAAAGTAAGAGAGAAAGAGAGAAAATAATTTAATTGATATATATTTCAATTGTTACAATATAGGCCTAATTATAGGCAAATTAGAAAATCATTTCGATAATGAAATAACAACAAATAAAGTAATGAATATTATCAAAAAGGAAGTGGTGTTAAGACCATATATTCATAATACTCTCTTTTGGGCGTACACCACTTGATAATATTCTTCGAGATTTTGGACATACTCAAATACTGCCTCATTAAAAACCTTGTCAGTAAAACTCAATGGGATAAAAACTGGTCAAAAGGGAAAAATAGTGCAGAATACAAAACTCTAAAAGAGATGACATATTCCCTTGATGAAAGCAAAAAATATTTCATGATCTGTTGGATTAGAAATTTAATAATCTTATAAATTCAATAGTATTTGAACGTGCTTAAAGGAATTGCCTCGTTAAAAACCTTGTTAGGAAAATCCAGTGGGACAAAACCTGATAGAAGGAAAAAATAATGCAGTGCACATATGTCAATATTGACCTAATATACTTCCCCTAAAAGGTATACAATTGTTACTCTTGTAGTTCTTCGAAGATATTGAAAAATATGTTTGATTCAATTCCAGTGTCTTCGAGTTGATGTACTGGTATTCTCTCTGATTTGTGTTTGATCTTCAAGCTGAGACAATATCTTGTTTTCTCAAAACTTACATCTTAAATGCTCTTTTCAAACATTCAACAATTCTTAGGAGCTCTTTAGGAGTTCCGGTTTAATTCATGTCATCAACATATATTGCTACAGTTGCAAATCCATATTTTGATTTATTTATGAATACACAAGGATATATAGATCATTAATATATCATTCTTTTGTGAGGTATTCACTAAGACGATTATATGATATTCATCTGGATTGCTTTCAGTCATATAAAAACTATTGTAACTTTATTAAATACAAGTTACAAGAATTTGAATTATATGTTTCAAGCATTTTAAATCCTTCAGGAATTTTCATGTATATATTGGTATCCAATGACCTATATATGTATGTCATTACCACATCCATATGACACATTTAGAATCTTTTGGAAACTATCAAACCAATCGAAACGTAATCATATCCATCACAGGTGAATACATTTCATCTTAATACATTTGCAAATACCTATTTATATCCAATGAGTTTGACATCTTCAGGCGTCTGGACCATTGATCAAAATACATCATATTTGCTTAATGAAATCAATTCTATTTGAATTGTTTCATTCCACTTAAGTCAATCATGCCTTTTTCAATACTTATTGATACTATGTAGTTCATGATCATTATTTACAATCATGACTCCACAGTTCTCCAAGAAAATTTTTATATTTCCAAATTTTTATATCTATCACAGGTGAATACATTTCATCTTATTACATTTGCAAATACCTATTTATATCCAATGAGTTTGACATCTTTAGGCGTCTGGACCATTGATCCAAATATATCATATTTGGCTAATGAAGTCAATTCTATTTGAATTGTTTTATTCCACTTAAGTCAGTCATGCCTTTTTCAACACTCATTGATACTATGTAATTCATGATCATTATTTACAATCATGACTCCACAGTTTTCCAATAAAATTTTTATATTTCTAAGATTTTATATCTCTTCAGAAGATTTTACCGTTTCTAGGATACTAGCCTTTGTAGGGGCTATTAATTCTCATCATATGAAATTAACTATGAGACAATTTATTTTTACATTATCAATATTGGGTTTCTATAGTAAACCTTTGAGATACGATTATATCTCATTGTCTCAATTTTCATATGAGTAATTATTTTGATCAAAATATATGACGTCTTCAAGCGTCCATATGACAAGTTTAATACAACTTTATAAATGTAACTCTGTTTTTGTTTTGATTAATAATTTTATGTCGACATTTATGCACAATATGTTATTCAATATCCTTATCATTTTTTTATAATAAGCAGAGCAATAAAATATAATATCTTAATTTTCTTTAAGTTTTCAGTATACATGCCTCTTCAGGGGCTACTGTGAATTTTCACACATTCTTAGTGCAAACTATAATATTTATAGTTTGAGCACATGCACTTTTCCATATATAATTAAGATCCCTTTTGAGTTTCATAAAGGGAGATTTAAAGAGTTCTATCTCTTCAAAAACATATAACTCTTCAGGAGTTATATTTATATGATGAGGATTATATATAGCTCAAGCGTGACCTTTAAAATAATCATGATATTTCATTATTTACTTCAAGGAATAATAACGTTACAACTAAATTTACTTTTCACACTTCTGAGTGTAATGAATGATTTATTTGTTGTCATTTATATAAATTGTTCATTAGGAACAATCACCTAGGTTAATGTATTGACAATGAATATAAAATCATTTGAGTATACAGTTTTCAAGTAAACGATCATTTGAACTTCAGGTTTATATAACTTATACAATAATTGTCATAATGAAAAATGCATACCAATTGTAATTTCACATCGTTAAGTTTTTTAATTTCATCCTTATTCTCCCCCGAATGACGAGAAAATTTATTCATTGACATTATTTTATTATCCTTCATGAACTTATTTGCATCATCGTAATGTTCTTCTAGGATTTATTTATATCATCATAATGTCCTTCCAAGACTTAATTATACTGTTTTACTGTCCTTCAAGGATTTATTAGATTATCATATTATTTTTTAATGACTTAAATGTCACATAGTGTCCTTAAGGGACCAAACATATAGTGTGCTTCAGGGATCAAATTGTAATATCAATTATTGTCTTTCAGGGATATTTACTAAGTAGGAATCTTCAGATTCTATAATGCATATTCATATTACTTCCAACAATTTGATGCTATTTTCTTTGTATTATCGGATGAAAAACAAACTTTTGATTCATCACAATTTTTGATTATATTATATTTATGATCAGAGGATAGTCATCGTAAAATATGCTTTTGACATATCACAATATAAATAATACAAATGCAATATACTTTCATTAATGTATATCTAAATAGATTCCTTTAGGATTTATTAAAGTAACAAAGTTTCACATATATAACATTGTTGTTTTTCATTTTGTAATATGCAGATTTGCTCTTCTGGAGCCTTTATATATCAGTAAAAAATTAATATAACATTTATGTATATTTTAGGTATACAATTATTATAATTTCATATTCCACAAATAGTAAACATTTTGTTTACTTTGCTTTGATGTGAATTCCACTTCAGGTGGTTAAAATTTGTTATGATCACTGAGGTTTTATTGATCATAATCACCGTCATGACTATTAGATAATTTAATATTCACTTCAGGAAATGATATTAATTAATTTTGTCATGCGAGATAAATGATTTTTCACCCCATAATCATTAACATTGCTACTTCAGGAGCAAATTTAAAGTACAAATTATTTCAATCATCTGACTTCATTTATTTGGTAATTAAATATACATATATATTTCTTTAAAAATATAAATTTATTCTTTTACCAAGATATATAAATTATAATCATAGTGAATTAATGAATAATTTCTCAAAATATTATTACAACTAATTATAAGAAATATTTAATAATCAAATAAAATATAAGAAAATACATGTCACGTACCTTATTCCGTATCTTGCTTTGAGGAACAAAAATAACACGACCTTTGCTAATCAAAAATTTTATGAGAAACAACAATAATTATAATTTAATATAAGAAGAATAAAAATATTGTATATTTTCTTCTAAAAAACTCAAAGCTTCAAGCTATGGTGTGATTATATATCATAATTACATGTTCAATATGATAGTAACTCAAAACTTCAATTTTTGATAGAATTGAGAATGAAATTCTTTTCCAAATCATATCAATCACTGTAATTAGTTTTAGAACTTCAAGTTCTAAGTAAATTACAATCATACCTTAATTTTATGATATATTATAAGAGATCCCAAATAAAATAACTATAAAAAAAACCTTAACCATCATCGCTATCTAGTTTTCACATCTAACAATTCATGCCACCTTTAGACTTATACCGTCACTAGAGAGGTAATGATTTAACCATAACACCAATAGATTTTAATTGTATAACATGAGATATGAGATCGTTATATATATATGTATAAATACTCGTTCAAGTAATTCGTATTAAATACATAAGTATGAAAATACATACCTTGATACGTTAAAATTCATAAATAAAAATAGAATAACGTATTTACGAACTTACATTTCATGATCTATATATTCCGAAATCATGAATAAAAGTTAGTATAAAAAATCTTCAAGTCTTTACTACTCACCCTTAATGAGGAGACATGTTTTCAAACATAATTGGTTCGAGACAAGTTTTTATTATTATTTTTTGGTATCAAATTTGAATTGATTTAATTTTTATAAATCTTTTTCATTTGTAATTTTGAAACTTCTAGTTCCAAAATATAAGTGAATTATAATCTAAAAACTGAAGTAAGAATCTGAAACTTTAGGTTTTAAGATCTAAATAAAACTATAATAAATTTATTGAGAATTTGAAACTTCTGGTTCAAATTTAAAATACAAAAATTCGGATTCAAATCGTTTATCGAGAATCCAATCAATTAAATCAAATTTGACAGAACCATTATATCATATGCAAAAAGCAAGAGCATAATATCACAAGATTAAATCCGTTCGATCTTTACTTAATTTTTCATAACTTGAAAGAGCCACATTACTTTCTGTGTATATGTATATGCATAACATTGACTTCATACACAAAACACAAACTTGTATATTTTGTTGCCTTTTGTATTTAGATCTATGGTCTAAGACACACTCTTTAAATATAATAAGCAAAAGTCAATTATGTTGCTTCAGATAATTATAATTTATTTGACATATATAATTGCCCAAATTGAGTGTGAAAGCTTCTAGAATTTCTAGTTACAGATAAATTAGCACTATAGAATTTCTGATTTTAATAGATAAATATATAAGAATTTATAATTCTAATTAAATTGAAAGTGTAGAAATTCTTATTCTAAACAAATTTTCAATATAAAACTTCAGGTTTTAATAAAATTGAAAATTTCTAATTAAATTGAGACTATAGAACTTCTGGTTCTATTTGAAAACTAAAATTTTTAGTTTTAATTTTTACTTGCAAACTTCAGGTTGTAGATTAAAAAGCTAGAAGGAATATCATATTAAATAAAGTATTAAAACATAAGTTTAATATCCTTGAACTTACTTTTGAATACAGAAGATCCAAAAATAGCAATTCTCATATAGCAATGTTTATAAAATTATTTAAACAAACATCAAGAATATTGATATTTCATAGAGAGCAAAAACATATATATATATATATATATATATGTTTTATATATTTTCCGCATAGTATATAAATAAGGAAAAAATAATATTTTTTTTCTCTTCATACTTAGAAACAAAGACAAACTTCATATAATTTTTTTTTTTGTCTCTTTTTGCATCAATCAAACCAATAAAACAATTTTTTTTTTTTATTCAATCTTTTCTCATAAACAATTAATCAAATTATGCAAACAGCATATGGATTTAAAGCTAAATAACATATGTTTTTAAAACAAAATTCATATTGCATATATTTAAATAAACATATAAACTAGAATAACAAAAGACAAAAATCAATTAAACTTGAAGAAAAATTTATTTTGGATCTAACATAACATCCGTTAGCATAAAATGACATCTATACGAAACACATATACTAACAAGATTATTTGAATCATATAGTAAAGAGTAGATCACATGAATGAAATCTCTTATACTAGATTCGTGCTGATAACGTGTTATAAAACATGATCTAAGAGCAATGAATATAGAATAACAATCAAATAAAAGTAAGAGTGAAAGAGAGAAAGAGAAAAAATAATTCAATTGATATATTTTTCAATGGTTACAATATAAGCCTATTTATAGGCAAATTAGAAAATCATTTTCATAATGAAATAGCAACAAATAAGGTAATGAATATTATAAAAAAGGAAGTGGTGTTAAGACCATATATTCATAACATATATATATATATATATATAAATTACTTATAAGATGATATTATTATTGTCATTATTATTATTATTTGATAAACATAAGATGGTATTATTTGAATCCATGTTTAGTGTTTTTTGTGTTGGACTTGCCCCAATACGAAGAGTAACATTCAATCCCTTATAAATGCGATTGTGTAACCATTCATACCATATGTTAAGTTATCATTATTGTATCTTCACTCTTTCTCTCTCTTCGGTTTATGTAATAATTATGTAAGTTTATTTTAAAAATATATAATATTATATTGTATTAAAAATTATTTTCAAATATTAATATATCAATTAAAATGAACTAAAATCTGTCATAAAATTATTTATAATAAATTTATCATACAAATATAAAATATATATTTTTATTTTATTTAAAAACAAATGAAAATAATTTCATTCTACTTATAAGTATTTTAAAACAAGGTGCAAATATTGTTATCTACAAATCTGATTTCCACACATAAATTATTAATAAACCCATTTATTAAATTTAAAAATCTATAAATTAGTATAAGCACAAAAAAAAAAAAAGTCAAATACAAACAATATTAATTATATTCTTTTAAAACAAACTTTCTTATAATAACAAAATTAATTATATTCCTTTAAAACAACCTTTTCCATAATAAACAAAATTAATTACATTCCTTTAAAACAACCTTTTCTATAATAAACAAAATTAATTACATTCATTTAAAACAAACTATTTTGTCTTTAATATTTGTTTTTATTTTTTTTAAACATAAATTCTTAACTGTAACCCTAATTTTACACTTTACCAAGAAAAAGAAGATGCATTTGTAGCTGAAGGTTGAGGCCATCAAATTTGCTACCAAGAATGAGACTTTATTTTGTATTTGGGTCATCCTTTACTTTCTAAATGAATGAAAAATAAAGAATTTGAAATAAACAACATTTTGCATTTAAAAATATTTAGGGAGTCATTTGATATATGTAAAGATATATAAACTTTCTTTATAGATTTTTTTAGGTACACTTATGGAATTTTCTTTATTTTATTTTTAACTAAGAAAGGAATAGAAAATTGTTTCAAGTTGTAAAAAAAAAAAAAATTTTTACTTTACTAATTTGTGTTCGTTGGTCTTTGTAATTTTACTCAAGGATAATTTTGTCATATAATTATTTTTAGAAAAATAGGTGTTTTAATCATTTTCATGTGTGGTAATAACCCCACCCTTTAAAACGGTACCAATGTCAAATTGTTATTAAAATTACTTGCCAATATTTATATGATCATAAAATTATTTATAATAATATTATTTTACTTTATTTAAATATTAAAAGTATTTTATTTTATAACAAAATGTTTGATTTAATCAAATTCAATTTAATGCCATAATGTACCAAACAAAGGATTGTATCAAATCCAATCCTATTAAGTTTAATCAAACCCAATTCAATCCAATCTCCTCCAATCTAATACAACATACCAAATAAGGCCTAAAAGTTGCAAATCTAAGGGCCAAAGCCTTTGTGAAGGATATCTTCTTGTCATTTTAGCAAAAGTTAATTTTGCCTTGTGTTTTAAATTTGTGTAAAAGATGCTGTATGTTTGTGTAATTTTCTTTATTTTTTAAAATTTATTTTCAACAAAAATTTTGTTAAGTTTGATGATTTAAAAATTGTTGTTTAATTTGTTTAACTTTTGAATATGTTAAGTTAGAAATTTATTAAATTGCCATTATTTTAATTTATTTTGAAGAAAGTATTGATGCCCCAAGATTTAGACTAAATTCAAATCAAAAGAGAACAAGGGGAATGATTAAATTAACCCCAAGGCAACAAAGAAATCAGGAAAAATACAAAAATTCTTTTGATATTATGCATAATTACATGGATATGGGAGCTTAGAGCATAATTATACAAGTATCACTTGATTTTTCATTAGTAATGCATATATACCCTCTATCGTTAATTGTAATCGATCAATGGACCATTAGTCAAAGACATAAAAAGATTAAACTACTTATAATTTTTTTTTTCTTGAAAATCAACTATCTATAATTTTTAAGGTCAAATATAAAAAAAAAAACGAATACTCATTATGTTAAGTTTAAAAAATAAAATATAATAAAAAATATACGAAATACAAAAACAAAAGAAAACACCATTCTAGATTTCCTATTTTAATGCCAATCCAAATCATCACCACTCACGACTAACAAATACCCAATCTTTCTTCTAATTCACACCATCTTCTTCAACAAAGCATGCAAATAGAGTAATTCTTCTAAATATATAGATGTAGCAATTGCTTAATCCGCTATAAAGCAAAGCTCCACTTGCTGGAGTTGGTCCATCTAAGGTGGCCCAATCCATAATTTTTCCAGATTCGTGAATGAGAGATCTAAAAATTTTGCACCCATTTATAAAGATTTATTTTCTTAACTTTTTTTAAGAAAATTATTTTAGAATTTAAAGGTTAAGGTCTCTGGGTGTGATTGGAATATTTTATTTTAATATTTAATTAAAATCATAAATTTATTAAAATAATTATTTATTTGGTCAAAAAGATCATATTACCCTTAACTTAAAATTTTACACGTCGGTGTGGCAACATTTGATTTGAATAATTTATTTTTTTACTTTTTTATCAAATATATTTTTTAAATATCTATTATATAAATATTAGAAATATAATATTGGGTCAATTTTATTTGATTGTTATTCACACTCCTAATTAAAAATGAGAATGATTTAGTGGTATGTTCCACTTATTTATACCTTAAAAAAAATGAGTTCATGTCATTCTATCTCCTTAAATCCCTAATCTAGTATAATTGTGGGAGAAAAAAAAAAAAAAAACTCGTTATGCATTTTTTTTGATAAAAAACCCTCGTTATTAACACTCCATTTAATTTCAGAAAGTTGTCAATTATGGGAACTTAGAAACTTACCTTATTTATTTTTTATTTTTTATTTTTTGTTTTTAAGAAATTGACCTTATTTTGATTTCCAAACAATAATAATTAAGGCAAATTGTACAAGCACCCTTAATGTTCGGTATAATTACCCTTATATGTAAATTTAAATTATACTTACATAAACACTATTTGACGTTTCATCAATATTGCAGTGAACCCCTACCATTAGTGGTCTATTGACTGTATTTACTATTATATTAGTCAAGGACATAAAAACACTAAAATAACCATTTATTTTCTATTTTTCTATTCTTTATTTTGTTAATTTATAACCTTAAAATTATGGGTATTTTCTTTTTCTATATTTGATCCTTAAAATAAAAGGTATTTTAGTATTTTTAGGGTTTTGATTAATGATTGATGAACTATATCTAACGACAAAGGGTGTAGTTGCAACATTTAGGAAACGTCAATTGTTTACTTAATTATGTGATAAATTCACGTATCCAAGTAGTTATGTAAAATATCAAGGGCATTTATGTATTTTATCCTAATAACTATAATAAAAACTTATTTCTTTAAATATGTTATGAATATATGGTTTTAATATCACTTTCTTTTTTATAATATTCTTTACCTTACTTATTGCTATTTGATTATGGAAATGATTCTCCAATTTTCCTATAAATAGGTCTATATCTCCTACTTTTGCTTGTTCATCTTATTTTATTATTATTCTATATTCACTGCTTTTAGGTCATATTTTATAATACGTTATCAACACGAATCTGATATGACAGATTTAATTCATGTGATCTATTATATATTATTTGATTCAAATAATCTTACTAGTATATATGTTTCGTATAGAGGTCATGTCATGTCATACTAACATTTATTATGTTAGATTCAAAATAATTTTTTTTTAAGTTTATTTTTTTTTGTCTTTTTGCTATTCTGGTTCATATGTTTATTTAAACATATACAATATGGATCTTATTTTGAAAGCATATGTTAAGAGTTTTAAATTCGTATACTGTTTGCATGATTTGATTAATTGTATAAAAAGAAAATATTGAATAAAAAAAACCGTTTTTTTGGTTTGATTGATGCAAAGAGAGAGAAAAGAAAAAAATTATATGAAATTTGTCTTTGTTCTGTGAATGGAGAGAAAAAAAATTATTCTTTTCCTTATTTATGTACTATACGGAAAATATATAAAGTGCATATATATATATATACATTTGCTCTTTGTGAGATATCAATGTTTTTGCTATTTATTTAAATAATTTTATGAACATTGTTATATAAGAATCGCTATTTTTTAGATCTTCTGCATTCAAAAGTAAATTTAATATCATTGAACTTATGTTTTGATACTTTATTTAATATAATATTCCTTCTAACTTTCTAATCTGCAACTTAAAGTTTGCAAGTGAAAATTAAAATTAAAAGTTTTAGTTTTCAAATAAAACCAGAAGTTTTATAATCTCAATTTAATTATAATTAGAAGTTCTAAATTTTTAATTTTATTAAAACTTGAAGTTCTATATTGCAAATTTGTTTAAAACCAGAATTTCTACACTTTCAATTTAATTAGAATTATAAATTCTGATATATTTATCTATTAGAACCAAAAGTTTTATAGTGCTAATTTATCTAAAACTATAAATTCTAATTAAATTTTGTTGGTTTTCACACTTAATGTGGACAATTGTATATGTCAAATAAATTATCGTTGTTTGAAGCAACATAATTGTCTTTTGCCTATTTTATAGAAAGAGTGTGTCTTAGACCATGGATCTAAATACAAAAGACAACAAAATATACAAGTTTGTGTTTTGTGTATGAAGCCAATGTTATGCATATACATATACACATAATGCAATGTGACTCTTTCGGGTTATGAAAAATTAAATAAAGATCGAACAGATTTAATCTTATGATGTTATATTCTTACTTTTTGCATATGACATAATGATTCCATCAAATTCACTTTAATTAATTAGATTTTCGATGAACACTTTGAATCTGAATTTTTGTATTTTAAATTTAAACCAGAAGCTTCGGATTTTCAATAAATTTATTTTTAGTTTTATTTGGATCTTAAGACTTGAAGTTTCAAATCCTTGCTTCAATTCTAGATTATAATTTATTTAGATTTTTCAACCAGAAGTTTCAAAATTACAAATAAAAAAAATTGAGAAAAACTAAATCAATTCGAATTTAATATGAAAAAAATCCGTCTCGAACCAAGCATATAGATTTGAAAACATGTCTTCTTGTTAAGGGCGAGTACAGATTTGAAAATCTTTATACTAATTTCTGTTCATGATTTCAGGATATATAAATTGTGAAATTTAGATTCGTAAATACGTTAAAGTATTCTATTTTTTTGTTTATGAATTTCAATGCATTGAGGTATATATTTTCATACTTTTGTATTTAATAAGGATTACTTGATCGGATATATATATAACAATCTCATACCTCGTGTTACATAGTTAAATCTATTTGTATTATGATTAAATCATTACCTTTCCAGTGACGACATTGATTTGATAATGGCATGAGCTGTTAGATGTGGAAATTAGGTAACAATAACTATTAGAGTTTCTTGATAATGATTTTGTTTAAGATCTTTTAAAATATATCATAAAATTAAGGTATTATTGTAATTTACTTAGAACCTGAAATTCTAATACTAATCACAATGATTGATGTAATTTGGAAAGGAATTTCATTCTCAATTCTATCAAAACAAGAAGTTTTGAGTTACTATCATATTGAACATGTAATTATGATATACAATCACATCATAGCTTGAAGCTTTGGGTTTTTGAGAAGAAAAGATACAATATTTTTATTCTTCTTATATTAAATTATATAATTATTGTTATTTCTCATAAAACTTTTGGTTAGCAAAGGACGTGTTATTTTCGTTTTTCTTCTTTTCTCAGAGCAAGATATGAAATAAGGTACATGACATATATTTTCTTATACTTTAATTTATTATTAAATATTCGTTACAATTCATTGTAATTGTATTTTAAGAAATTGTTCATTAATTCACTATGATTATAATTTATATATCTTGGTAAAAGGATCAATTTATATGTTTAAAGAAATATATATATATATATATTTGATCACTAAATAAATGAAATCAGATGATTGAAATAATTTGTACTTCAAATTTGCTCTTGAAGTAGCAATGTTAATGATTATGAGATGAAAAATTATTTATCTCGCATGACTAAATTAATTAATATCATTTTCTAAAGTGAATGTTAAATTATCTAATAGTTATGATAGTGATTATGATCAATAAAATCTCAGTGATCATAATAAATTTTAACCACTTGAAGTGGAATTCATACCAAAGCAAAGTAGACAAAATGTTTACTATTGGTGGAATAAGAAATTATAATAATTGTATATCTAAAGTATACACAAATATTATATTAATCTTTTACATATATATAAAGGTTTTAGAAGAGCAAATTTGCATATTACAAAGTGAAAAACAACAATGTTATATATATAAAACTTTGTTACCTTAATAGATCATGAAAGAATTTATGTAGATATACATTAATAAAAGTATATCGCATTTGTATTATTCATATAATCATATGCCAGAAGCATATTTTACGATGACTATCATCTGATCATAAGTATAATATGATAGAAAATTATAATGAATCTCTGATCATAAGTATAATATGATAAAAAATTGTGATGAATCAAAAGTTTGTTTTTCATCCAATAATAAAAAAAAAAATGATGCATCAAATTATTGGAAGTAATATGAATATGTATTATAGAATCTGAAGATTCTTACCCAATAAATGTCCTTGAATGACAATAATTGATATTACAATTTAGTCCTTAAAGGACACTATGTGACATTATATTCATTGAAGAACAATATAATAGTCTAATATATCTCTAAAAGATAGTAAAACAATATAATTACGTTTCAGAAGGACATTATGATGATATACATAAGTCCTAGAAGGACATTATAATTATGCAAATAAATTCATGAAGGGTAACAAAATAATATAAATGAATAAATTTTCTTGTCGTTAGGGGGAGAATAAGGATAAAATTATAAAACTTAACGACGTGAAATCACAATTGACATGCATCATTCATTATGACGACTATTGTATAAGTCATATGAACCTGAAGTTCAAAGGATCATTTACTTGAAAATTGCACACCCGAATGATTTTATACTTATTGTCAATACATTAACTCAAGTGATTGTTCCTAAAGAACAATTTATGTAAAGGGCAACAAATAAATCATTCGTTACACACAGAAGTGTGAAAAGTAAATTTGATTGTAAAGTTATTATTCCTTGAAGTGAATAATAAAATATTATGATCATTTTAAAGATCATGCTCAAGCTATATATAATCATCATCATATAAATACAACTCCTGAAGAGTTAAATATTTTTGAAGAGATAAAACTCTTTAAATCTCCATTTATGAAACTCAAAAGAGATCTTAATTACATATGGAAAAGTGCATGTGCTCAAACTATAAATATTATAAGTTGTTCTAAGAATATGTGAAAGTTTACAGTAGTCTCTGAAGAGACATATGTACTGAAAACTTAAAAAAAATCAAGATCTCATGTTTTATTGCTCTACATATTACAGAAAATGATGTGGATATTGAATAACATATTGTGGATAAATGTCAACATAAAAATTATTGATCAAAACAAAAGCAGAGTTATAATTATGTAGTTGTATTAAACTTGTCATATGAATGCTTGAAGATGTCATATGTTTTTATCAAAATTATTACTCATATAAAAATTGAGACAGTGAGGTATAATTATACTCAAAGGTTTATTGCAGAAACCCAATATTGATAATGTAAAAATAAATTGTCTCATAATTAATTTCATATGATGAGCATTGATAGCTCTTGTAGGGCTAGTACCCTAAAAGCGGTACAATCTCCTGAAAATACAAAAATTTCCTTGGAGAACTGTGAAGTTATGATTGTAAATGATGATCATGAACTACATAGTATCGATGAGTGTTGAAAAATGTATGATTGACCTAAGTGGAATGAAGCAATTCAAACAGAATTGACTTCATTAGCCAAATATGATGTATTTAGACCAATAGTCTAGACGCTTAAAGACGTTAAACATGTTGGATATAAATGGTATTTATAAACGTAGTAAGTTAAAACATATTTACCTGTGATGGATACAATTACATTTTAATTTTTAATTAGTTTGACAGTTTCCAAAAGACTTTAAATGTACATTTCGAATGTGGTAATACATATTTATATGAGTCGTTAGATATCAATATATACATGAAAATCCTTGAAGGATTTAAAATGATAGAAGTATATAATTCAAATTCTCGTAATTTATATTCAATAAAGTTACAATGGTCTTTATATGGCTTAAAGCAATCCATATGAATGTCATATAATTATCTTAGTGAATATCTCGCAATGGAAGAATATATTAATGATTTATATGTCTTCGTGTATTCATAAAGAAATTAAAATCTAGTTTTGCAATTGTAGCAATCTATGTCGATGACATGAATTTAATTAGAATGCCTAAAGAGCTCTTAAGAACTGCTGAATATTTAAAAAGAGAATTTGAGATGTAAGATTTCGAGAAAACAAGATATTGTTTCAGCCTAAAGATCAAACACAAATAAGAGGGAATACTAGTCCATCAACTCGAAGACACTGGAATTGAATCAATCATACTTTCTAATATCTTCGAAGAATTACAAGAGCAACATTTGTATACCTTTCAGGGGGAGTATATTAAGTTAATATGGATATATGTGCATTGCACTTTTTTTTCCTTCGATCAGATTTTTTCCCACTGGATTTTCCTGATAAGGTTTTTAACAAGGCAATCCCTTTAAACACGTCCAAATTTATTGAATTAAGAAGATTATTTCATTTTTTATATAGCAGATCATAAAATATCTTTTGCTTTCATCAAGAGAATATATCATCTCTTTTTGAAGTTTTGTATCTTGCACTCTCTTGTCCTTTCAACAAGTTTTTATCTCATTGGTTTTTATTGGCAAGGTTTTCAATTAGGCAATATACAAACATGTTCAAGAATTTTAAAGAGTATTATCAAGTGGTGTACACCCAAGGGGGAGTGTTATGAATATATGGTCTTAATACCACTACCTTTTTATTAATATTCTTTACCTTACTTATTGCTATTTTATTATGGAAATGATTCTTCAATTTGTCTATAAATAAGTCTATATTATAATCATTGAAAAACACATCAATTGAATTATTTTCTCTCTCTTTTTCTCCTACTTTTGTTTGTTCATTTTATTTGATTATTATTCTATATTCATTGCTTTTAGGCCATATTTTATAACAAAATAACTAATATATACTAGACTTCTAATTTATTTAATGTCAAATTTTAAGAAGGAAAAAAAATGACTACTATGTAGCAAAAGTCAATTACAACACTAAAAAAAAAAAATAATAATTTATGTGAAATTTTGTGTTTGACCTTACTAAATTCTAAAAACAAATTAATTTATACCATTATTGTAGAATGAAATAGCAAATGTTGGTTGACGGATTGCCTTTATCAAGCACATTTTATTGGTTGTTTTTGTATAGTTGTTTCTTTTTTTATGAGAGTAATTATCTCCTTATTATAAAAATAAATATTCAAACCATGCAATGGTAGCCATAGGTGCCAACATTTTTTGTATGGTTACAACTTTAAGGAAAAAAAATATAGTTGACTATTGCCCCTGTTGGTATCAACACCACAATCCCATGCCATGAAAGGCACGATTCAATACCTGGTCATAACTCTTACCCCCACCAATTAAGTGGGCAGATCTCCCATCTCGTGTGGACCGATCTCTCTCGTATAGAAGTAGTTTCTTGGGCTGCACTATCAGTATTTCATTTTGATAGATTTCGGTTATATCTTGAATCAGTCTTAGTAATTAAAAAAAAAAAAAAAACCGTTAAAGAAAAAAATAATTAAAAAAAAAAGAATACTTTAAGGGAAAACAACATCTTAACTGACTGCATTTATAAAAAAATTCAAATAATCAAACTCTAATGAAGCAAACATGTTAACATAAAAAAAGCTATTCACAATCTATTTATGCATACAAATTTTAAAATCAAACAAAATTAATATCATGATTTGGATTTAGCTTTCGTTTGTCAGATATATTACTAAATCTAGTTCAGTCATCTCCATATATTAATTAAAATTATATAATAAGCAAACAAAGAACATCAATTAACAATAAAATATTGACATTTGAGAAGGAACCATACGATGCACCTTTTAGTAGAGTTATTGACAAGGCCCCAAGTCCCCATCACATACCATTTTTTATTCCATTTTTGTTCATTGATTTTATTTTATTTTTCCATTAACCCACCATGGTTTTCTCTTACTCACAACCCAATCATGTATGATAAAATTATTTGTAGCGGTAAAAAATTCTCAAGCCTAAAATGTAAGCTTAAAGCTTGTTGAAATAGATTGGCCTAATATGACGATCGAGTTAGGTTAACAACCCAATGCATATTACAAGCGGATAGTCCAACAACATGGTAAATTTAGCCCAAACTAGATTCATCTTTTTGAGTAAGAGTTAACACTTTTAATGAATTGTAACGGACGTTGTAATAAAACTCTATAATATACATAATAATAAATCCTATAATAGACATTGTAATAACTCTGTAACCGACATGTGTTGATAACATTGAACTCTGTAATTGATATATTATTAACCATGATATTAAACTCTATAACTGACATATCATTAATTTTAATATTAAACTCTGTAACCGACATGTTATTAATTATGATATTTACTTTACAATAAGTTTTCATGACATTTTTTCTACTTATAAATAGAGATTTTACAAAAAAGAAAAGGCATCCCACCTCTCTTGCTCATCTCTTGCAAGTCATTTAAGCTTTCTCCTTTTTCACTCTTATATTACTATTTTTTTTACTATAAATTTAGAATTCCTTTATAATAGATTCAGTGTAATAACGTGGAAGTGCATGTCTAGAAAATGTTTTGGGTAAGGGAAAACTTGGCATTTAACTGTGTCCATTGTGACTAACCTTTTTTTTTAAAAAAACTTACTTGATATACTATTTACGGTCTACTTGCATTGTTCTATTATATGGGGTTTTGTCCATTGACACTCAATATCTTAGTGTCCCTACTCCGTCCAATCTTTAGGTCAAGACGGTTAAGACTCCGATACTCTTCCTCCCTTCTCCCTCTTTGACACACTCCCTCCAGTCTGATGACGTTTTACAATTATTGCATTCTTTTATATTATGACCAATTTACTGACTGGAGCATCGAGGTGTCTTCAGTCAGCATTGCACCGGTGCCAAGATTACTTATGTTCTCTTTGTTTGATTTGTATATGACACAGGTTGCTAGGTTCCAAAAAAATTGATTGATGAGGCCTGTTCAAAGTCAACATATTGTATAATTCACCCACTACAATATCAAAGATTTGACATTTTCAAACTTTGCCCATAACTCATTATAAGCATGGCAAACAAATAAAATATATGTATGAACAAGATATTGTAACGTCCCGATATTTACTTCCATATAAGTAATATTATTAAATTAAATAAGTGAGTGTATTAAATTGGATTAAAAGTTAGTTTAAATATAATTAGGATAATTAGTATATTAATATATTTAATTGTTAAGAAAATTTAATAGTTGATTTAATAATTTATGTTGAAAAATATTTTTTTAGTAAAAGGATTTAATTAGGATTTTATTGGGAAAGATTGGATGATGAAAATTTATCGTTGGTTGGTCAAATGGGTGCAACTAGAATGCATTGCATGTGAAATTTTCTTGAACTAATGACAAGTTGACATCTAAAAGTAAAAGTTGTGAGAGCCAATAGAAATTTAGCAAGTGTGTGGTGGAAAAGTGAGTGGAATGGTAAGTTGTCATTGTTAACCAATAGAAAAATGGCATGTGTGATAGTTGTTAAACTTTATTAGAATTTTAGAAAGTGTGGGGGTCATGGTAGAATATCAAGAAATTGCCTAGTATAAATAGAAGAGATTTTTTTAAATTTTCATTTTTCTCCTTCTCCTTCCTCTTGCCGTCTTCTTCCTTCTTCTTTTCTATCAAATTTTCTTCTTTTTTTAAGCTTTAAAACCACAAATCACCTTGATAAAGCCTTCTTTACCCCTCAAAACCTTCATTTCTTGCAAAACCCTCCAAGATTTCAAGTTTTATTTTCACTAGAAAGAGGTCAAAGTGAGGTATGTGCTGTAATTTCTGGTTTTTGTATTCAAAATAAATTAGTGAGCATGTAGATGCATTCATAGGCATGTGGAGGTAGTTGGGTAATCATTTATTAGTGTCGATTTCATTTTCCATGACTTTAAATGTGATTTTGAAACCCTAGGTGACCAATTAGGGCGTGGGGAGTCTAGCAAGGGCAAGGAGAAGCTTTGAGCTTCTAATTGGAGTGCTAGAGGGCGTGAGTGAAAGCTCAAAGAGGTTAGTATACCTTTATTCTCGAAGTTGACTTTTATTAGTAGCTAAAAAGTGAATATTTTGTTTCGAAACATTACAGTGTTGCTATTTTGGCGTGATGAGTTGTTATTTATGATATGTATATGTTGTTTGGATGTGGATGGAAGAGATTTTATGATGAAAAACCAAGTGAAACAAACTTTTTACAAAACCCTTTTTCTATGACCGAATATGTATCAGGAAGGATCTAAGGGTATTTTTGTTATTTCAAATTTATTTGTGTGTTTAACGGATGATATTGACATGATTTGTGAAATGAATTTTGAAGATGAAACAAATTTGTGAAAAATTTACCCCTAGGCCGAATTGTACTTATAGGGAAACTAAGGGGCATTTTCGTCATCTCGCTTAAATTTATGTGTTAGTTACATCATGATGTAATGATACGTGCAATGAGTTGTAATTTCGAAGAGAAAAATTCGAAAACCACCTCTTGAGGCCTAATGAAAACGTGAAAGGAATGTGAGTGTGTAATAAAGCTTTTAAAATGAAACCAAGGGCAAAATGGTCCTTTGGTAATGGCCAAGAGGGAGGTTTCAAAATATTTCGAAAAACGAAAGTAAATGCAAACGTTTGATATTTAAGTGATTTGTAAAAGTTTAATCGAAAACGATAATTTTTGTAATTACTGAAATTATAGAGAGCTTGAGTAAACATGTACATTGGTAGGTGAGGATTGATGGTTGACATGCTAATAGGATATTATTAGCAGTACTGCGTCGTTATGCTTATATATTGATGTGATTAACGGACCTTGAGAGGCACCGAGTATCCGGCTCAGAAGTTGATATAAATGTGAAGTTGAGCTCTGGCGGGCAGACACCGAGTGTCCGATGTCGGAGGTAAATGTGGAATCTGTTATCGATCCATGGTATCGTGACAACATTTACGAAATGCTCTTACGATGATAACAATTAATAGCGCACTTGAAATGAATATACGTGTTTGAAAAACATTTTATAAAATTTTGAATGGTTGTTTGAAAATATGTTATGTTAAACGTTAATTGTTTTATGAAAAGATACATTTTTCATGCTATGTTTATGAATTTCTGTGATTTTGATATTATATGTATACCCAATGTTCCAAAACTCACTATTCCTGACTCGACCGGTGAGGCAGCGAGCTGCGAGTACTCGGCAACTTGGAGAGTACTCGATGAGTACTCGGCAACTTGGAGAGTACTCGACGAGTACTCGGTTTGACCATCGGTCAACGGTCAACCCGTTGACCCACTGTCAAACCTGTAAAAAATAAAATTTAAAAATTTTCTATATGATTAAAATATAATCAAATGACCATAAAAACTCTTAAAATCAATCTCATGTAACCTCAAAAGTCATTTTAACATAATTACATAATTACAACTTTAAAAAATTCGGCAATATAACGACTATATTTTCAACAATTCCACCTGCAATACACAAAAATAATAACAATTCCACCTGTAATACACAAAAATAATAACTACTTAAATATAGTTTGCATAAAGTATAATCTCATGGAAATTTAACAAATGTTTAAAACCCTAAACAAATCTAGTTTGTATAATCATCATTCATCAATCATCAATTCATCATCCACCTATAATCATCATTCATCAATCATCAATTCATCATTCACCCCTAAACAAATATAGTTTGTATAAACTATAATCTCATGGATGTTTAACAAATGTTTAAAACCCTAAATAAATTTAATTTGTATAATCATCAATTCATCATCCACTTCTAAACAAATATATGTGAAAAACAAAAAAGAGTGGTGAAAGCAAAAAGAAAAAACAAAATGAAAAAAAATAAAAAACAAAATGAAAACAAAAACTAAAAACTCATGGACGATCGGTCACGGACGGAGACGGCAACGAAGATGGCGACTACGACGGACGAGGAGTGACGGACGATGACAGTAGAAATGCAGAACCAGACGACCAACTGTGCAGTGTGCAGATCGGGAGAGGCGGAGAGCAGACTGCAGAGGCGAGACAACCAGAGTGCAAAACAGAAGAAAATCCTTCTGTTCTGCGTTTATATCAGACACCAAAACAGCGTCGTTTTTGCTTGACAAAAGCGACGCCGTTTTGGCTGAATTTTTTTTTTTTAAAAAAAAATGGCTGACTCGGCCAAAGTTAGGCCCGAGTTGGGTCAATTTTCAACAGTATTCGAGTTGAACCCCCCGATCTGGGGGTTATCGACTTGGAAACCGATCGAGAGGTGAGAACTCAGCCGAGTTTTAAAACCATGTGTATACCAATTGAGCTATTTTACTTAGCACGTTGGATTTTTCCCGCATAGGTAGTGAGGTGAATCGAGTAGGTTGAGAAAGAAAGTCCGTCGAGAAGATAGTCCTCAGTGCGCTCCGCAAGTCACAACTAATCTTCGAATTTTTTTGTAGACATCTTTGTTATATATATATTTTGTAGAAATAAAGTTTTATGAGCTTACATTTTGTATATTCCAATGCATTTGTGTGTGAAGTTTTGTAAATTTCAATGTATATGGTATGTATAATGTTTTAAACGTTTTCTCAAAGATTTGGGAAAACAAGACGATATTATATCTTTAAATGAGTGTGTTTATTTTGTTTAGAAGTTTTATGTGAAAAAAATGTTTGTTATCTTTGACTTTGTGCGTTGAAGTGATTTGGTGATGGACGGAGTGTCTGATTGCAGAAGTTGAGAAAATGAAAAATATATTTGAAGTGTTTCTTTTGAATATGCAGATTTAAAAACTTTGAGTTTTTCAATAAAATAGGGGAAACTCTATCGGATTTTCTGTAAATCAAATTAATTAAATAAACGGGTTTTCGTAATTTCTAACGTCCTCCGCCTAGGCTCTGACGTCCGGGACGGCGGGGATCGAGGGGGAGGGTGTTACAGATATTCAGCAACACGAAAAATGAAAAAGATTGAATAGAGGAACTTTCGAATATTTAACGATCTCAGATGTGTCGATATCAATGGTGATTCATTATTTCAATGAATCGTTTCTTTAGACAGAAGAAGATTATGTAAATGAAAACGTTTGCTTAAAATCTCATTTATCAAATTCCATTGTGGAAGACACAATTTTTTCAAAATAATGTGCCATGATATATTTAATCTATGCATAATATCATGAAAAATGAATACAAATTTTTTATTGTTAATTAATACTGACAACAGGTTTGAAAAAACATCAATAAATATCAAATTTATATATTTGTACCCAAGTAAGGAACCGTGATATATATGTTTAGAATATATTTAATTTAGAGAGTTGAAAAAATACTGTCTCGTTGAAAAGTTCTATACATTTGTCATTTCTCAATGTATTTCTTTAAACTAATACTTCCCTTCAATGGTGTAGTTCATGACTTCGATGATGAAAGTGGGGTGGTTATGGGAGAAACAGAAAAAAAGGAGGGAACGGGGATGGGGAAACTTGTCCCTAAATATCACCATCCTTATTTCCCCAAAACATGGAATTGAATAGGGATAGAGGAATGGGGATGAAGATAATGAATTGATCCCCATCTCCATTTGTCCTCATTGATATTCTCTACATTTTAGAAGTATATTTTTCCCCTTTCCTTTTTCTAGTACAATAAAAACTATGAGTCATAAAATTAGCATTGAAAAATAACAATGAGTTTTTTTTAGCATCGTTAGTTTTCCAGGTGTATCTTCGCGTCAAATACTAATTTTAAGATTTATGCATCTTTTAATGTTATTTATTGGTGTTTTCACTTTATGAGTAGGTATACAAAATTTTCCCTTAAGAATCTCAACTAGATTTCAATAGATTTTGCACATATGAGTAATATTCCTCTAATATGTTTTCATGAATGGGTAGGATGTGAGCATCTATTAGCTTTAGGCCTTGTTTGTTGAATGGGTTTGGACTGGGTTAGGATAGTTTTCAATCCAAACCCATGTTTGGTGAGGGCATGGGATTGGAAAAACCAATCCCATTCTATTTTTTTATCCCACTACAGTGGGTTAAACGAAACCCACCACAACTGGTGGGATAAAAATTCTACCACCAGCCTTTACTCTCTCTCTCTCCTCTCCACCATTTCCATCTCCTTTTGAACCCTCTGTCGCTTATTCTCTTCTCCTCCTCTCCGCCACTAACACTCACTTTCTCTTTTCTTCATTGTAAATCTCTGCTTTCGCTTTTCTGGTTCCGTCTCCTTGTCATTATCATCTTCGATTGATCGCATTTTAGATCGGTTTGTGTATGTGTGCAGGTTCCTCTCGACCACCGACCCTCACTCTCTCTCTCCCCTCCACCGTAAACCTCTGCTTCTACTTTTTCGATTCCATTTTCTTGTTGTCATCGTCTTCCATTCGTTGCATTTTAGATCGATTTGTGTATGTGTGTTGGTTACTCTTCGCCACCAACCACTCTCTCCTCTATTGTAAATCTCTGCTTTTGTTTTCTGGTTCTGTCTACTTGTTGTTATGTTTTCGATTGGTTGCATTGAGTTTGATTTGTGTATGTGTATAGGTTTGACACCGATGGTGAGTTGTTGCTAAAACCAAGAGTGACAGTAGAATTCTTGTTTGTTTGAGTTTGTACTGTGTTTTGAATTCTTGTTTGAGTTTGTACTCTGTTTCTACAGATAATCTATAGGTTTGTTTATTGTTAAAAAGAATTTAGTTATTTAAAATTGGTTTTATCCGATCTCAAGTCCCACCAAACACGTCACAACATTAATTTATCCAATTTCATTCTACACCAAATATATGGCAGTATAAATTTATCAAATTCAATTATATTTCATCAAATCCAATCCAATTTAATCCCATGAAAATAATCTAATCCAATCTTGCGTATCAAACGAGACCTTAATGTACATTGGAATAATTTATATAGATTTTGTGTTAAATTATGAGATGCATTAATGGGAAAAAAATAAAAATAAATAAATAATGACGCAATGAGCGAAAGGTTTCGAGCAGGGAGCATAAATAGAGAGCAGAGAAGCAAGTCGCAAACTCAACGTTGAAACCATCCGACAAAGAACTTTACTAGTTACACGAAAGTCAGGTCTCTGAGGTCCTTGGTTACGATACGGTCCTCTTTAGGTCCCTATCATCGTCTCTCTCCATCGAAACTGAAAAAAAAAAAAAAAAAAAAAAAAAACGAAACCGAAACCAAAAGCGAAAAAGCAATGTTTACCTTATTAAATCCGAAGACCAAACCACAACTCGGATAATGGAACTCACCGATTCGACTCGCTCTCCTCTCGGCATCGATCTGAACGAGATCCCCGCCACTCCGTCTGCCGATTCCTCCAGCGAACGCAGGGGCGGTATTTGCGGCGGCTGCGGCTGGCCGGAGGAGGAGGAGGAACGGAGCCAGGTGGTGGTCTGCGATGCCTGCGAGAGAGGCTTCCACCTGTCTTGCTCCGGCCTCCTCCATCCCGATAATTCCATCGACTGGCTCTGTCCTCACTGCATGAAGACTGGCGTCAAAAGCAGACGCTGGCCTCTCGGCAAGAAGAAGAGGATTCTGGACATCAACGCCTCTCCTCCTAGCGACGCCGACGCTGACACCACCGATGACCTCCTCCATCCAAGGTCTCATTTTTATCTATACAACGTTGAAGATAAGGATATGACTGTATATTAGTTACGCTGTGTTTTTATGGTGTTTTAAGGCACTTCAACTACTATATATTTTTTGGCTTCAAAACGGTTTAGTAGTAAGTTTCTAGTAGGTTTGCATTTGCGGGGTTTAGGTTGGAAAGATGATATTTTTGTCTACTTTCACTTCAGTCAGTCCTACTTATAATGTAATGGGTAGTTGGGATTATTATTAGGTTGTACTTTGGATTTAGAAATTGCTTTTGCGATAGAATGTTTTCGTCTACTATGATATGTAATGGGGGAGGTGTTCAATCAAGAGTTTGTTGGAATTTAAAAGATTCTAAAAGCCAGGTGTTTTCAATCCAGATTTTTAAATATTCTATTAAAATCTAGTTGTATTCAATCTAGACGTTTAAGAATTCTATTATGTAGGTATATTCCATTCAGATTTTAAAAAGTTCAAAGAAATTTAGGTGTATTCAAAATGTTATTGAGTTGTTGAATGATGGAATTTGATGGATTTTGAAGCATTTAAAAATGGAATTTCTGAATAAAAAGACTCCTAATAAATCTTATCCTACTCCCATAGATTTCATAGATAATTCTACCAAAATCTATATAATATGTGGATTTGACTAAAATATATCATTAAAAAAAATCCTTCAGTCTCTAACAAATTTTAGATTGAATGCACTTGTGGTAGTTTCGGATTACAAGATCTTGAGTCCTAATTTATGAAACAAAGTAATGTTTGCATCACTGAGTTGGTTTATGATGTTGACAAGCTAAACTTATTGGTTTTTCCTTTCTTTTTTGTTACTTTATTAGGATCATAACAGTTGTAGTTGATGGTTTGAGAGCATGTGTACTATTGATTTTTCCTGTCTTTTGTTACTTTATTATTATCATGTCACAATCCAACATTGGATAGAAATGAGATGTTTTTAGGCTCATTATGACTGATTATGCAATACCATTTAATAGGTTAAGCTTTTTGAGTTCTTTGTATGCAAAACCCTCAGTTACGCGGCAAGTGCCTTAGTGAGGGGGATCCACCAATTAATTGTTGTTGATGGTTTGAGAGCACATTTACTATTCAAAAATAAAATCAATGGAAATTATATTCCATCGGAAAAAGTTCTTAATAGGTTAAGCTCTTTGAGTTCTTTGTATGCAAAACCCTCGTTTATGTGACAAGTGCCTCAAGGGGGGATCCAGCAATTCATTGTAGTTGATGGTTTGAGAGCATGTTTACCATTCAAAAATGAAATCAATTGAAATTAAATTCCATAGGAAAGAGTATCAAGGAAAGGGAACTTGGTCCTTAGGTGGAAGGGGGGAATCAAGTTCCCTTACCAAGAGGAATTTAATTCCATTTTAAGTGTGGGGTCTATATAATTTGTTTCCTCATAGATTTAGTAAACAATGGAACCACAAATTTGGAATTAAATTATTTTTCCCTCTTAAGGATTCCTAATTAGTAAGCATATCATGAGTGTGAACCTGATAAGGGTGTAATGTAATTAGTAAGAGAGGATATCGCTACTTAAAATTTACGAAAGACATGATTATTCCATATGCCTTTGCCAAATTATGCTTGTGGAAAATGTGTCTACATTTTTAAGGATAACTTTCTCTTTCTAGAGATTGAAATGAATTAACTTTTGATCAGGTTCTTTACTTTTGTATCAAATCAGTCACATGCTCAATTAATTTTTGAGCCCTAATATCCTATCTTGGGGTATGTTTGCAAACATCCAACTAAAGAATTGATGGGCCCGTGCTGCATAGCTCTATAGGATGTCGGTCCTTACCGGAGTAGGGTTATGTGCATTCTCATTATTAGAAGGTCCTTTGAGGTTTAAATGATGAGCCTTCGCCTTTAAGAGTCTTATGTGGATTAGGGGGTCAAACATAAAATTTATTTTTGTTTATCTGTGGTTCTCTTTATTTCTTTGCTTTACTTGTAAAAATTAGACTTATGCTAGTTAAAGGAGAAGGAACCAGAAAAAGAAAAAGAAAAAGAAGAAAAAAGATTGTGTAGAGATGATAGATGAAGTTTCTATTTTCTTATGACCTTGTCTGGATTTTCTATCTTTGCTTTCTGTTGGGTTACTAGTGGCAGAGTCATTATCCTATCATATCTGTTTAAGCAATTATTATCGGTAGGCTTTAGCACTCTATTCTTCTGATTGTTTGTCTCATACCTAATCCATTCTTTTCATCATTGATCTGACTTTTCTCCTCTGCATTGTTCCTGATTGATTTATTACTTTCTTACTAAATTTTTTGAAATGAAATTTGTCATAAGTAGTTACTGGTTACATTTATTTTGGTTTTAGAAAGCGCACTTTGGGTGATAATTCTTTTGGTGGCGATGCATTTGTCGCCCCAGTGACCTATTCAAACATTTTGCATGCTGGGAATGGGTTTGGTTCTCAGAAAGCTACGTGTATTATGACACACTACATCAAAAAGGGTTTTGAAGAAATGTTGCACAATGCACAAAGTAAGAATAGAAGTTTTGGAGAGAGAGATCTGAGCATCCCTCTTGCAAGGCTCAGTAATAACACAGCTTTTAGATTTCCATCTCGGAATGCTAGCGAGATACTCTTGCAAGGTCTTAGAGATTATGTATCTGAAAGGCAGGGTGTTCTGGAAGAAGGTTGGCATGTTGAATTAAGACGTCCCATTAATAGTTGTGAACTATATGCGGTTTATCATGCTCCAGATGGGAAGACATTTGATTCAATGTTTGAAGTTGCTTGTTATCTTGGGTTGAGCTACAATTCTGTGGATACCGATATAAGATCTGAGGAATCTTCTTTGCAGGAAAAGTTGTATCTACACAAGAAAAGAAAGTCAACAAGATTGTCGATGTCTAATGGATTTGGTGAAAACAAGGGAAGCCTGATAAGTGGTTATTTTAATGAGTTGTCATCAAATAGTCAACAGATGAAGATTTTTGGCAGTAGGTCTAATACTATTGTCGACAATACTGAAGTTGGAACAGACGAAAAAGGATGCAAAAGGTTTCAGAAAAATAAGGTAAGTCTATAACCACACCACACCACTCCAATCCCCCACCACACCACCACCGCCACCCCCAAACCCAAACCCTACCACAGACCACAGCACCACCACCACACACATCACCACCAACCCACACAACCCAAACCCCACCACCGCACCCCCCCCCCACCCCCCCCCCCCGCCAAAAAAAAAAGAAAAGACAACCATTTAAATGATTTAGTTTCAGCAGTTTCTGTATTCTCACATGTTCTTTCTGTATTCTCTTGATGCTACCTTTTTGGATACATTTTGTTTTGCAGGATGGACTTCCTATCCAATTTGAAGATTTTTTTATTCTATCGTTGGGACACATTGATGTTAGACCTTCATATCATAATGTCAGCCTGATATATCCCGTTGGATATACATCCTGTTGGCATGATAGGATTACTGGATCTCTATTTATATGTGAAGTGTTAGACGGTGGTGATTCTGGTCCTATTTTTAGGGTCAAAAGGTGTCCATGCTCGGCATTTGCTGTTCCAAATGGGTCAACTATCCTCTTTTGGCCAAATCTCAGGCCATTTTCAGACCAACATATTGAACAAAATGTCGATACAACATTTTGTAGCAAGGACCATGATAATGATGGCAGTATTCAGATAATTCTTTCAGATCCTTGCCCGCCAGCAGAAGATGATATCTTGGCTTGTCTTGGAAGTAGTTCAAATGCAACTTGTGATACATTTGACAGGTCACTGCTTGAAACTACTGTTCAGAATTATTCTGGAGATCTTCTTTCTGCCAATATGGGGTTGGGAGTTGAAATTGGTGAGATTTCAGTGGAAGATCGTTCATCATCATCAGCATGGAGAATGATGTCCAAAAAGGTTGTTGATGCTTGCTCTGAAATCTATAAGAGAAGAGGTGCTTTTAAATTATCCTGCAAGCACATGGAAAGTATAAGAGGGTCACCAGACTGGGTTATGATGGACGGAAAAAACAAATTGAGATTTACTCCACTTGAAAAATTTTGTGGTTCTCCAGTCTCCAACAGCATACCATCTGAGTTTCAGGGTGGCAATGAGCTTGACAAACTGGCTGATGTATTGTCAAAATGGCTGGACCAGGATAGATATGGGTTGGATGCTGAATTTGTGCAAGAAATTGTCGAACAGCTTCCTGGTGCTGAAGCTTGTTCACGGTATGAATTTTTGAAAGATAGAAGTTACTACTCTACATCCTTAACAGTTGGAAATGGGCTCCTAATGAAGAAAAGGAAAGGTGGAGTAGAAAGCAAGGAAGAAGAAGTATCAGATCATTTGTTTGGAAGATCCAAGAAACCAAGGTTGGTTAAAGACCATGGTCGTTGTCCTCCCTGTGGGAAGCCGTTGTGCTCAAGACTTCCTCCTCAAATTGTTGGTGACTTTTATCAGGTATGTTCGCAACTTTGTGTTTTAGAATGAAAAAATGTAGTTGTACTCTTTGGGTATAGAGTTGAGGTGCCAGATATGAGACCTTGTGCTTCTGTTCATCTGTTTAGGTTTGGGAGTCGTTACGGCAATTTCATGAAATATTGGGTCTGAAGGAGCCTTTCTCATTGGAAGAACTTGAAGAGGAACTTATTAATCCATGGTTTGACAGCGTAAGTCCTATTGAGGAATTTGAGAAGAAAATCTCTGAAACTGAACCCTTAAGCTCACGCCAAAGCAACGTTATGGGTGAACAAATGTTATCCTTGAGTAATGAATCTCATCTAACTGTTTCTAGGGAAAATCCACATGCATTTACACAGATGGAAGTTGGAGCAATGAAGGAAGTAGCCCAAGCTAGATTAACATCTGTTAGTCGCAGCAAAAATTCTGGTGTGGTTTTGACAAAGGCTCACAGTTCATTACTGGGAGTTTTAATTAGTGAACTGCAGTCCAAGGTTGCAGCACTCGTTTATCCAAATTTTGATTCTGGAGACTCAAAGCCAAGACGGGGAAGGAAGAAAGATGTAGATATTTCAATTCCTTCTAAAAGAGCTAGACTCAATATGCTCCCTGTTAATGAACTGACCTGGCCAGAATTAACTCGGAGATACATCTTGTCAGTGTTATCCATGGATGGTATCCTTGACTCTACGGAGATTACTGCTCGTGAAAGTGGTAAAGTTTTTCGGTGCTTACAAGGTGATGGTGGGGTGCTCTGTGGGTCACTTACTGGGGTGGCTGGAATGGAAGCGGATGCCCTGGTAAGTTTATTGGTATTCAACATCCTCATTTGTCATTTCACAGTAATTTTTCACTCTAGAGTTTACAACTCTTGGAGTTCTAAATTGCACGGACAAAATCAGAATTAAAGTTAAAATTATCTCGTGCAAATAAATTAAGCCTGGCTGCTACTACTTTCATTTAGAAACTGACTTTTTTATCATAACTGAAACTTTTTAAATATTAGAAAAAAATTAAATTAATGAAAAAGTTAAAAGTGAACAAGAAGGCCACACCGCCACAGCCAGGATAAACCTACAACAGAGTGGATCCTATACAATCATTTTAGTTAACAAAAAGACCACTGAAAGTCTGAAACTCACCAATTATTTTCCTTAAACCCTTCTACTATAGATTTCCGAATGTTCAATCCAGATGTTGCATCTTCATTATTCACCTATGGTACTGGCCTCTACACAAATTCCTCTGAAGATCGTATGCAATTTGAGATTATTAGATTTTCATATTCATTTCATTTTTGATGACTTTAGTGTATCTAGATGTCTACCATTGCTTGTTTGACATGTAACTTATTCTCAGATATCAGTTCGTTCTCATGTATTCTTTCTATTACTAGTTGTGGGAAATAAACAAAATGAGTATAAAGAATGTCTGTCTCTCTTTATATTTTGTTATTTTTTTCGTTCTTTATTGAATTTTTTTATGCATATATATCCATTGGAAGGTGTATTAGTTCTTTTTTCTGTTCTGCATTTGGGATTCTTACACTCTTTCTCACTTGAAGGGTTGTTTAATATTAATTTTGGATTATGATTTAGGATATCTATCTAGTAAATGTCTTTCTTACAAGGCTGCGAGTTAAATTCTTTAATTTTTTTTTTTTTTTCAAAAGCGATTAAGAAAGTTTATAATGCTTTCTCACTCTTTGAATCTTCAGTTGCTTGCAGAGGCTACAAAGAAAATTTTTGGTGCTCTGAAAAGAGAAAATGATACATTGATCATCGAAGATGAGGGGTCTGATGTATCTGGTTCTTGCAGAAAGAATGTTGTGAGTGATGGTACTATCCCAGAATGGGCACAGTTGCTGGAACCTGTTAGGAAGCTACCAACAAATGTGGGGACCAGAATCAGAAGGTGTGTTTATGATGCTCTGGCAAAAAGTCCCCCAGATTGGGCTAAAACAATATTGGAACATTCAATCAGCAAGGAAGTTTATAAAGGCAATGCTTCTGGACCGACAAAGGTGCTAATTGCTATAACCTTTTATCTTCCATACTTTCCTGGTGAAGTATATAGTAAAAAATTCATTCTTTTTTTTGTGTCTAGTTGCATGCAGTGTGATATGTGTGACTTATGTGTACAGATATAGTTTTATATAAGAAAAGATATGTATGAGTAAAAGGGTGGCTAGGTTGTATCCCTCCACAATACTTCTCTGATAACCTGCAGAGAGCTGTGTCCCTTTGGAATAGATGCCCGTTTGATCCCATTCCCACCCCACCAGGACATTTTCCTTTGTTTGGTTGGATCAATCCAAATTGCTTGGTCCATTAATTTATTTTCTTAACTATTGTCAGTTGAGTACGTTTATTAGTTTTAAGCACTCTTTTATCTTGTACTTTTGGTTCTTTTGTCTCAATTTCTGTGTGTACCATGGATTTTATCAATTTCAAGTTGGTACAAAAGAAATTTGTGTATGCAATATTGCTAAGTTTGACTGCAAGATCTGAACTTGGTTGAATTGACTGTTTTTCTATACGATTATTTATATAGCTGTTCTGCTGTTAATTATTCCTTCTGTGTTGGTTCTTCCTTTTGAGGCAGTGAGGTTAGCAAGATACTGAATAACATATTTCTTTTTGTTTTAATACAGAAAGCTGTTCTTTCGGTGCTAGCGCATTTGCATAATGATTCTGACAAGGGAAGTAAGAGAAAGAACATCATACCTATATCTGACATCATTATGAAGCAATGTCGTATTGTATTACGTCATGTAGCTGCTGCTGATGATGAAAAAGTTTTCTGTAATTTACTTGGAAGAAAATTAATGCGTTCAGCTGATAATGATGATGAGGGACTTCTTGGATCTCCTGCCATGGTATCTCGCCCTCTGGATTTTCGGACTATTGATTTAAGATTGGCTGTTGGGGCTTATGATGGATCACATGAAGCTTTTCTTGAGGATGTTCAAGAGGTCTGATTATGAGGAGTTTTTCCTTCACTTTTGACTTCTAAAAACCTTTTTACTTAATTATTTTTTTATGTTTACTGCTTTTGCTGTGAATTCTATATGTATGGGTGATGTTACTCTATTTTTTATTGTGGTTCTTAGGAATAAGGCATGATTTACGCTGGAAACTTGATTGCATAATTATATAAATAGCAGGTGTTATTAATTAGTGATATAACTGATAATCTAATTGTGAGAAAATTGGTAATGAATATCTTTCAGATACTGTTACATCTATGACTACAAATTAAGATTTGGGACAATTCTTGATTTTTGCATGACTTTCTAAAATATATGATATCTCCTAGTAATGTTTATTTGGAGTTACACTACCTTGACGATGGTATGTACAGTTTTCTTGGGCAATATCTACTCTAATTTCAGAGCTAATATAGCGCAATATTTGCTGTTCAGAATGCACAAAAGCTTCTCATATGCTTAGATTCTCCTTTTCATGTAATTTACAAGCTTAGGGTCTTATTTACTTTATTCATTGTGCATTCATGGTCATTGATACTGGGTATCCATGAAGCTGTTGATTTCTTATCAGATGTCAAACTTATGTTTGTTTGTCACTGATCTTTTTTTTTTTTGGTTGACATAAAGTCCTATCACTTGTAAACTTTTTCACTATCAAGCAACTACTAACTAATATAATATTCACCTACATCAAATATTTTCAGTGCTTTGGATGGATATTAAAAAAATTAATGTCGTTAAAGTTTTGTGGCTTATGTTCGTTTAAAGGCTTCTAGTTTGAAGACAGTAGGTGATTCGCTTTTAGTTCTAAAATGCCTTTGATAATTCTTTATAATTCTTAAATTGCATTGGTACTTTAACATTTGAATTCTGTTATATGCTTAGCTTTTACCTTCCTATAAGAATGTGGATTACTTGTTGGTTCTAATTTATGGGCATGTTTTTAATTCTTGCCTTGAATTACTGTATTGCTACAATAAGATCATGGTCTTGATTCTCTTGAATGTGCTAATTAGGCTACAGGTCTGTGTTGTTTTGATAATTTATGTGGATATGAGTGGCTTATGAAATAACTATTAATTTCTTTGTCTGACAGTTATGGAACAATGTGCGCATGGCATTCAGTGATCAGCCTGATTATGTTGAGTTGGCTGAGAAATTATCTGAAAAGTTTGAATCATTGTATGAAAAGGAGGTCTGTAACTCTCTCTCTCTCTCTTTCAGTAACTGTCATGTAAGAAAATATGTTTTGGTGCATCACTAATACACACCAATTTTTTCTTTTAAGTATGAATCTTCCTGTAAATTGAAATGCAAAGAAAGTTCAGACAGATAGAAGACAGTGACGTAGGACAGAAAACTGTAGGGTTTTTATTGGTTTGTCAAGTTCTGCTTTGAAGGCTTAAGTTTAGGATCAAGTATTGTTGGGAAGAATAAAGGTTTGGGTAGAACTGGGAACAAAATGTGAGCACTTGTTGGCTTTAGGTCCTGGTACAGTAATTTGGGTATAGGTAGTAGAAGGAAAATATAAATGTTTAGGTATCACCCTTAAATTCTGTTGGTAACACGCTTTGGGTTGATGATTGTATAACAGAGATTGGTGAGGTCAAGAATCACTCAAGGTCTGAGGCTTCATTCCTTAGTAAGTTTGTACCTCACAGGCTTTAGACAAAGCTGAAATTTTTCTAATTTATTCATACTTAAATAGAAGACTGTAAAACAATCTCAGTATACTTGGTGAATGGACACATCAAATAACTTCCTATTGAGAAAGAAATGTTAAAGTACTAATAGAAGTAAAGACTGTATTTTAACAATTTTGATTGACCTCTCAACTTCATAGTTAAGATTCTATGGAATTAAAAGCTTCTTTTTTTTAATTTTTTACTTTTTATCTTTTTTTTTGCCTTTTAATACTCAATGTCCCTCAACCCTTTTCTTTTTTACTGGACTTTATAATGGGGATTTTGTGGACCCCTTAATCATAATTGTTAGGAAATTTGTAGGATATCATTGACTTAGGTAAGTGGCCACAAAGATATTTAAACCGTTGATCTCATGGTTCGGAGTCAATGGTCTCAACCATTTAACCCACCTCTGGAAATGTAAAATTTCTAAGACTGAGGACTTATTATTTTGCCTTCTAAAAAAACTGTTTCGTGTTATTGACTATTGGGCTTGAACTATGGCTCATCTATATTATTGAATGAAATTTGGATGCTTTGGCTTTAAAGTCTATTCTTTTGATACCATTGTAAGAAGTTTCCAATATCTTCAATATATGGAAGACTGAAATCAGCCATGTGTTTCGTGTGATTTGGTATCCTTTTCTGTATAAGGGTGGCAAAATGCGAGTCTGGACCCGCACCAGGCCCAAACCCGCATTGGACCCTCATTTTTATTTGAGGGTCCAAACCCTACCCATACCCTCAAATTTATTTGAGGGTCTGGCCCAAATCCGACCCGCACATTTTGCGGGTCTGTTCAGACCCGCGTCAGACCCGGATTGACCGGGTCAGATTCGGGTTGACCGGATCAGACCCGATTTTGACTCGATCTAATTCGGGTCAACCCGATTAAATTCGGGTTGACCCGAATTTTTTTTTTTTTTAAAATTTCAAAAATTTTTCATAAATTCCCTAAAGACTAACAAATTCAATGGATCAAAAATTTTAACTTGATTTGTTGAAAAAAAATATATATCAATTTTTTCTTCTAAAACAAATTTAACTAATTTCACATCACATAATTCATTCCACAATTATTCTTACCAAATTTGGAAAAAAAATATCACACTCAAAATTAAACAAAAAATAAATTAAAAGTTAAAATTTATCCTTAATTTACATCCCAAAAGTAACAAAAAAAATTATAAATACAAATATAAGAAATAAAATCAAGATGTTGATGGCTCTTCTTCATCTTGTTTATGACATATTTCTTCTTCCGAAACGCCACCAAGGGTTTTGATTTCAGAGACCAAACTGGCGATAGAGATGAGAGAGGCACAGTCGAGACTCGAGCAGAGGAACAGCAGCGATGGCGATTGGAGAGAGAGAGAGAGGCACTGTCGAACGGTGTCGAGGATCCGAATATTGTCGTCAACAACAAGCGACGGTGATAGAGAGGAGAGAGGCACAGTCGAGACTCGAGCAGAGGAACGGCGGCGATGGCGATCGGAGAGAGAGGAGCCATTGATATTAAATCTTGCAATTTATTGGAATGCCTTCCCGACTCATGGATGGAAAGTACATCTCTTGAATGTTTGTATGTTGGTGAGTGTAAATCTCTTATGCACCTTGCAAGAAATCAGTTACCTCTGAATCTAAAGAAGTTGAAGATTAGTAGATGCAATGATTTAAAGACTTTGATGCAAGAGGAGAACAAAAGTTTACAGTCTTCAATAATTGGTATTGCAGAATGCTCATCTACCAAATCCTCATTTTCAAAAAGTGAGTTTCCTACCACAGTTGAGCACATTCAAATTGAGTATTGCGATAAACTAGAAGCCTTGTCTCACAACATGCATCAACTCAACCATCTTCGAGATCTTACAATATCAGGCTGCTCAAGCCTTGTTTCTTTTCCACCAAAATTGTGATAAACTAGAACTGCCCAACAACATGCACCAACTCGACCATCTTCAAGAGATTGAAATATTAGATTGTTCAAGCCTTGTTTCTTTTCCAGCTGGCAGTCTTCCTTCCACAAATTTGAAAAGGCTTTTGATAGCACGTTGGTCAAGCCTAGTTTCCTTTCCAGAAACTATATTCAACACAGTTTACACAACACCAAACACTCCTCAAGCAGTACTATTGGTAAAGACAAAAGCTTGAAAAACAAATATAACACACACACACAAAGTACATAGGGAACAAACCAGTTCATTGCCCAAGTCAAGAGCAGCATCACCGAAGACTTGTTTGTGACCAGAATTGCTTCCACAAAACACACAAACCCTTTTGAACTTGCTTCTTATATTGCCTCCTTCCATTCACAGTCTCTCTCCTCTAATCATTTGAATGACAACCAATACCAAAAACAGAGAAAACAAAACAAAACCAGCAAGTCAATGTTTTCTTATCATAATCCTGAAAAAAGAAACCAACTTTACAGAGAAAATATAAACACAGTTATGCATTACTGGAACCATGTTCTGCATTTGGTTTAAACTCAGCTCCAATAAGTTTCTTGATCTTTGGCATCTCTGAAGTATCACATCCCCAGTTAATGCCTGAAAGAAATGCAACCATCACCAATCATAAATTGGATGGTCATAAGCGAAATGAGATGACAACTACCAATCAACAACAATGTTACAGAAGAAGAACCTACTGCATATACACATAATGACATAAATATAGACACAGTGAGATAGAGTTATACACTTCAATGATGCATAACCATTAACCACGGGAAACCTCGACCATCACAAACCATTCAAAACCCACATCAACAAACATTCAACAAACTAATTCAATACCCAAATCCACACCATCTCAAAATATAACAAATTTACAACAAACATCATTTAAATCAATAAAAATAGAAGATAACACATCAATAACACCCAAACGTCAATAACATCAATAACACAAAAATAATCAGATAATATATCATAGAAGATGCAATGGCACAAACCCAGATGCGAAACAACAAGCTATGAAGGAGTTGGGAGGCATAGATGAATTGAAGCAAGAACTAGATGCGAAAGACCCAGAAAAATTTAAAAGATCTCAGGTTTTTTAAAAACAGACCTCGGCTTTGTTGGTCGGCGATGGAGAGAGAGAGACGGAGATGTTCTCGTGGTCGGCGATAACACGGCGACGATGGGGAGAGAGAGGCGTAGTCCAACAGGCACAACGGCGATGGAGAGAGAGAGGCGCAGTCCAACAGGCACGGCGGCGATGGAGAGAAAGAGTCGAGAGAGTTGAGAAGTTAGGGATTTTTTGTTAATAGGAAACGGGTAAGGGATATATAAACACTGGGTATTTTGTGGGTCTGATAGAGACCCGCAACTAGAACCATATCCTACTCGCAACTAGCTGGTTTTTTTAGACTCGGTTCCATTAAGGGTCTTTAAATAAGCGGTTCGGGTCTATACCCGAACCGCATTATTGCGGGTAAGGTTCGGGTCTAAAGACCCTATCCATTTTGCCAACCTTATTTCTGTATAGTGAACTTCTCATAGGGGAAGCAATGGAATAAATTATTATATCAGTATTTCCAAGTTCAGTTTTATCCAACCCAGGATTTAGATCTGATACTGGGGATTTGTCAGGTTAAATAGTAGGATCAAAAGTATGAATGTATGACGTTATGATTGACTAAAATAAAAGTCAGCCCATGGTTGACAATTCACAAACAATTATAGAGGTGTAGAAAAGTAAACCATAAAGTATCTACCCATTTAAGAAAAAAGTGAAAAATAGTACAGGAGGATAAATATCTCTTAAAGAATGGTAAAGAGGAAAAATTTAAAATGATAATTTTCTTAATTAAAGCTATGAAAAGTCTAACTGTAACAAAGTAAATAGAAAAATGCAATGTCTAAACTAAAGAACTGTTACTGAAGTTTACAAAGTAAAGCCATTCAAATGTCAAACTGATGGTTTATATACTTAAATGAAGTGTCATAATGGGGAAAAAAAGGATGCTTGGTCTTTAAATATATATTAATTTTATGTTTTGCTCTCCCTGTCTCCCACTTTCCTACATTCACTTGCAGAATATTAGTCTTTTTATCTTTCTTTCTAGTTTGTTTGGAGTAAATAAACAATTCTTGGTCTCTTACTTGTTCTGGTGCAGGTTATCTCCCTAGTTCATAAACTTGTGGGGTATGCTAAATCAGAGTGCTTAAGTTCGGAGACAATAAAAGAAATAAATGAGATTCTGGCTATCACAAGTGAGATTCCAAAAGCTCCTTGGGATGAGGGTGTCTGCAAAATATGTGGGGTTGATAAAGATGATGACAGTGTTCTTCTTTGTGATACTTGTGATGCTGAGTATCATACATATTGCTTGGATCCTCCGCTAGCGAGGATTCCTGAAGGAAATTGGTACTGTCCATCTTGCGTTGCCAGTAATCATATAGTTCAGGATGCATCAGAACATTTTTTAATCATTGGTCGACACAAAGGAAAAAAATACCAGGGTGAATTTACTCGTGTGTATTTGGAAGCTCTTAAGCATCTAGCAGCGATAATGGAAGAAAAAGAGTATTGGGAGTTTACTGTAGATGAGGTTTGTTAGTTTAAGCTTTCTAATTTTACACTTTTTTATTTAAATTGTTATCTTCACTGCATCTTTTAGTTTGTTTCATTTTAATCCAATTTGCGATTATATTTTACTGCTTGTGATAATCCACTCTTGGCAGTATGCTCCGTTGTCCATCTGCATCCAAAATTTAATGCATATATAGAGCTTGTATTTATTTTTGGATGGGTGTTTTGTCTTCTGTGCTTCTTGGAATTTTTCTATAATTTAGGATAGTATTAAATTATCTTCCACATTGATTCATGATGTTCCTTTAGTAATCCGGAAGTAAATGGAGTGTCCCATATGCTGGATTTTACTATAGTCTTAATTTCTTTTCCATATGGTTATACAAATAAATGAAGGGCTGGGAATTTCATTGTGAAGGAGAATAACGAGTTAAATGCTAATGTAAGTGTTTGCCTAGATTCTTAATTGGAAGCAACTGAAAGAATAAGTAATGACCAAAGAAGAGTAAATATATTGAAGCTAATGTGCATGTGTCATTATGGTCTGTTGTGGCGGTGGTGATTTGCATCTGTCGGATGTGACAGAGGGGTTTACTCTTTGGAGTTGAGCTAGTTATCATGCTTATAGGTATTCCCTTGAGGTCCTTAGTCATACTCGTACCTTCTACTTGCATTGTGTTTCCTAAATAAAATAAAGGAACAGAATGAAAAGTGTGGAAACCGTTGTCTTCTGCGTGGTGAGATGCCATCCGTCCTTGGGTCTGTGGTGCTCAAGAACCTTATTTTTTTCTTTCTCATCATTTCTTTTCTTCCTTGCTTCCATGCTTTAAGCTTTCTTTTAATGCTTTTTAAGTTGCAGCATTGAGATTAATTTTTTAGTGATTCTTTTTCTTCTTTCATCAGTTTTGTTTTGGTGTATTGTATCTTATGAGCTGTAAGAGCTGCAAATCAGCCCTTAAACTTTCTTTACTTTTTAATTAATGTTTTGTTTGCTTCAGAGAAAGATCCTGTACCGATGGTGAAATTAGAAATCTGTTTTAAATTTTTAATCGAATGATGTATTTTTACCCTGTAACTTTATGATTTCCTTTTGACTAAGTGGAAGTGTTTCTCCATGCTGTCAAGGAAAGGCTCTTCTTCAGGCTTGTGATATTAGAAAAAAGAATCGTATCTCCTTGAAAAACATAGGGATGTCTGCTGTTACCCTTCTGTCAGTACTGCAATAACTGTTTCTGGCAAGAACATCTCATCATTGGATGGGAATTGTTAGTTTGCTAGAGAGTTGTTCTTTCCTTAGAACTTGGCGTGTTTATCTTCTGTTTTACTGAGATGAGGGTGTGGAGATGGATAAGTAACTCACATCTCATGTTCAGGAGCTATGATATTGGATTTAGCCATTTAAGGAAATTTATGATTGGTGCTTGATGGATGTGGCTTAAGCTTATCATATGCTTACTGCCTTTGTATAGATAGATAGCTTCAGAAGGTGGGTGAAATGGCAATGTGATGTGAGACGAAGTCTATATCTTGGTGGCTCTAGCTTATTGACAGGTTACTGCATTGGTGACCTTTCTGTTGTAAATTTTGCTGGAAAGTTGGAACCTTTATCCTTGAGGACATTTACCAAATTAGAAATTGCAATATTCTTTTCTTTCAACTCCCATGTGTCCATTCTGATTTACTAGGTCAACAACTTTATGGTTCATTGTAAAGTGTTTGGCTTAATGAAAATAGAACCTGAGGTACAACCTTGTTCATTTGGTGGAACAAGTTTCGAGCTCTCCATTTGGAATTAATACACTCCCCCTTTTATCCAATTTTCTAAAGCTTGAATTGTGCTAATTTGTGGAGGATTCTAAATTTTTGTAAACCTTGGGTTAGGCATTCGTCTCGTGTGCTTACTTTCAAGGTTTAGGCTGTAGTGTGTATCCTTGTAAGTTATGCTGTTTAATTTTTGACCTGTAATTTTTCTGAAGTATCTCTTGAGTAAACATCTATAAAACTTGGACAAATATAAAAATTAAATTTAAGTAGTTTTATGATCTTTGTTATTTCTTCTACTTTTTATGATTTATTTGTTGCCTTATGTTTTCATACTTCTGAATGTCATGTTCCTCCAGATGCCTTGTTCCTGTCCTTCCATAAAGCTGTACGGTGTTGGTTGGGGTGAATGTATGCTTTATAGGATGAATGTTAGGTCATAAGAGGTTAAGCATTATAATACATATCTTCTAGTAACTGCGACTGTATCAAGTATCTTCTGGTGGGGCAAATTGGAGGATAGGTGTTATGTGATTCATTTATGGGGTTACTTAACAAGTTCATGTATTTTATATGCTTTGTATTAATCTGGGGAGAAGTGCTGCACTGAAATGATCGTGTAACTCTAGAAAGACTAGTTGGTACAACTTCTTTTAGGAGGATATACGATTTACTGAAAAAAAGTGAAATGCTGCTAGGCCGTGTTCCTTCCAGGCATTATCTGTTATATATATTATGGTGCTGTTGCTTTTGATCATTAAATTTCGTTAATAGAGGTGCTTCTTTATTGCGGTTGCAGAGAACAGTCCTGCTTAAGTTTTTATGTGATGAGTTGCTTACCTCAGCTTGTATACATCAACACCTTGAGCAATGTGCCGAAGCAACAGCTGAATTACAGCAAAAATTGCGTTCTGCCTCTGTTGAATGGAAAAACTTAAAGTCTAGGGAAGAAAATCTGGCTGCAAGAGTTGCAAAGGTAGAAACAAACATGCTTAATGCTGGAGGAGAAGTAAAGGAAGGGCCTGCTACTGCTACTGCATCTACAAACAACAGTAAATGTGTGGGACAGCCGCAGAACACAAGTGGTGGAAGTAACTATTCTGTTGCTATCTCTGATGATGTACCTTTGTCAGAAGGTGATCGAGAAGAATCTGGACTTAATGGTTCTAATAAACACCCATCTGTCTCAAATTCAGAGAAGAATCAGAATTGTAACAGCCAATTTACAAAGCCCATGAGTACCGAAGGTCACATGAAAGATGATCATGATGCTATCAACAGCAGTAAGATGCCTTCTCAAGAGAATGATTTATCAGTGAGACTAAATGAGCTGCCTTTGTCAAATTCTATGTCCCAAGAAAATGACAGCTTGAGTAGAGAAACCCATTTACAGGATAAGTTGCAAGATTTGACACAGGATATTGCTGCTCAGCCACTACCTCTAGATCATCAGGGACATTCTGTCCCTAAAGAAATGTTGAACTCTCATGGGGCCCAAGATGTGCCTCCAGTTGCTACAAATGAGTCACAAACTTGCAACCTTGAATTGAATGCCGTCAAGAATGACATACAACTTCTACAGAACTCAATTACCAGCTTAGAATCACAGCTTTCAAAGCTATCTGTGCGGAGGGAATTTTTGGGCAGTGATTCTAGTGGTCGATTGTACTGGGCTTCAGCTACGTGTGACATGCATCAATGGGTTATTGTTGATCAGAGTTTAGCATTGCAACGAGGAAGAAAAGTGCCAAATTTTGTAGATTCAGTGAACAGAGGTTCAGCTCTGCAGAATTTCGCATCATCAGATACTGTTGCTTGTTTGAGCTCAGAGGGGTCAAAAGTATGCTGTCCATTTCTGTATGATTCCAGTGTCACCATGGGCATAGGTTCACAATGGGTGTTTTACCAAACTGATGCAGAGATTGAAGAACTCATTTGTTGGTTGGAGGATAATGATCCAAAAGAAAGAGAATTGAAAGAATCTATTAAGTTAAGATTCCTGGATTCTCAAAAAACTAAAAAGCAAGGCGAGAGTGACTATCAAAATGCTTTGTCAACATCTACCAAAAGTGAAAAGGCTGCATCTTTTGATTGTCTTGCTACCAAGGCAGCCACATTGCTGGGGAAGAAATACGGTCCTTGCTTTGAGTCAGAAACCACTGAGATGTTGAAGGAGCAAGGGAAAAAGGGTAGAGTAATTATTGAAGAGAAAATGTACCGGTGTGAATGCCTGGAGCCAATTTGGCCTTCTAGAAACCATTGCCTTTCTTGCCACACGACTTTTTCCAGTGATGTTGAATTTGAGGAACATAATGATAAGTGCAATGTTGCTCCATCAGCCTGTGAGAAAAGCAAAGGTATAAGTGATACTTCGAAAAGGAAGGGGAATATGAAATCTGGGAAACCATGGACAGTCAAAAAGGATACTGTTGAAACTTCTAGAAGTGGGTGTTCTGAGATGACTTCAAGATTGATAAAATTTCAAAATGAAGGGTTAGTGTGTCCTTATGATTTGGAGGAGGTAAGTTCCAAGTTCATGACAAAAGATTCTAACAAAGAATTGGTACAGGAGATAGGTCTTATTGGTTCCAATGGGATCCCATCACTTATCCCGTCTGCATCTCCTTTCCTTAATGATTCTACATTGACATTGATTTCTCCTCAAAATGAGATAGAGTTACCAGGTGATCGGGTTAAGGCTGCTCAGATGCCGTCAACTTCACAAGGAAACCAATCTATGACTAATGCTGGCAATTACAGTGCAGCTGATAGTTCTACGAAATCTGCTGCAAATGGGGTACATGAAGTGTTTAATAGGAACAAACCAGCACTGGGATGTCCTGAACAAAGAGATAAAAAACCATCTGTAAACAACCGTTTTGCTGAAGTTGGGGTCAGAGCCCGTTGTGTAGTCCCCCAGTCTTCATTGAGGCCATTAAGTGGTAAGGTTTCACAGATAACCAGGCGACTCAAGATCAATTTACTTGATATGGATGCTGCTCTTCCTGAAGAAGCTTTGAGACCTTCAAAGGCACACATAGAGAAGCGATGGGCCTGGCGTGGATTTGCTAAATCTGCAAAGACAATCTATGAGGTTAGTTCATTCCCTTGGCTATTCTTATGGCTCACAGTACACTTCCAGTTGTCATGACACATTGACCAATTGGATGATGATGTCCATTTTAAAGTCCTTTAAGATGAGAATGGAAAGTTTCTAGTTTTTTAAGTGTGTACTTTTCCTTTCATTAAAGTTGTTGAAAGCAATTACCTGTAAATTGTTTCTTAGACAGAGTTGGCCTGAATGATCGTTACTTCCAACAAAAGAATGTTGATGCAAAAAAGCTTCATATATAATTGTTCGAAACACCCTTCACCTAGGTTGCTCTTGATTTAATGGATCTTTATGCTCTCCTTACTAGCTCTGGTTATGTCGAGTTTGAACATGAAAAAACATTTTTAAGACTAATTACGAAATGATTGTGTTGGGCTTCCCTTTTCACTACATTTGCCTTAAAAATTTTGAATCTATCTTCTTGGTCATTGGGAAGCGGAGCTCATATAAATGAGATAATAATGTATTTTTGTTATAGTTTCTTTTTGTATGCTTTTGTGGAGAAAATTTCACTGCTGTTTTAACTTTCATCTACTTTTACGTGCACCTTAATAATGTGTTTCTAACAAAAATTTTAAAAAATGAAATAGAAGTTAAAAAAATTTATTGACTGTTGAGATGTAAGATATTATCTTGTTTCCACATTTATTAATCATTCATGGAAGTAAGTAATCAAATAAAATTGTGTATTTTTCCTCCAGATTGTCCAGGCAACAATTATATTGGAGGGCATGATTAAATCGGACTACCTGAGGAATGATTGGTGGTATTGGTCATCACTCTCAGCAGCTGCCAAAACTTGCACCTTGTCTTCTCTTGCTTTGCGGATATACTCCCTTGATGCAGCTATTATTTATGAGAAGTCCCCCGCCAATTTAAATCCAATTGACAGTTTGAAGATCGGCAGCATGACGCAGCATAAGCCACTGCCCAGTTTGGAAGTGGCAGAAAAGTTGAAGGCAAGTCGGAGGTCTAACAAGAAGAGGAAAGAACCAGAGGGATGATGTGGTGGTCTATGTTTTCTAAACTCAAGAGGAAATTTTATCCAGACAAACTGATTTTGGTGCCAACTGAAGCTGGCTGCAAGCCCGTGTTGTAAGAGTAGAAGTGGTCCCCACTTGTGGGGTGTGTTTATCAAATTGACCGAGGACAATCTGGATTTGAAGACAATGCTGCCATTGCTGCTGCCATTCCAGGTGCGTGTACATATAGTTAAAGCTGACTAGGCTAACTTGGATTTGGAAGCAAAGTCTTAGACTGCATTTTCTGAGGGTTGTATGCACCGCAACCAATGGTTAAATGAGAAGCTTCCAGTTTTGGACTGATTTTTGCTTCAGCATTTGGAATTTTGTTTCTTGAAATGAAATCTAACAACCATTTCTCAGAAGAGCAAGATCCATTTACATATACAAAATGAATTTATGTAAAAAGAAACAAAAACAAAAAAGGAAAACAGTTAAAGTTGAGCAGGTGTAGCAATATCTAATTCTTTATAAATCTCTTTCGTTTTCTCCCTGCCCGCATGGTTTTGTTCATTTGAGGCGTGTTCCTAACTTCGTGTAGTAGCAGAGACTGTAAAATTATCCCGAGAAGTTATCCTGGGAGGGTTTTTGATGCACCACCTCATGTCTTAGTGTCTATACCTTCTAAAGCTAATGCTGTTTATCATCCCGAGCATATCTTCTAGAAACTTAGCTGCACAGTGATTGAACTGTTCCTTGGAAGCCATGAGCCCAACTTTATAGAAAATTAAAAAATAAAAAAATATTCTATTTTCTTGTTCCATTGACCAATTCTATTACTGCATTCTGCAATGTGCAATGTTTTTGTGTGCACGATATGGAATTAAGGAACGCATGGCTTCATTTGCATCATATTTATTGGTGACTGTACAGCTGATGACAATCTTCGATGGAAATGCAAAGACTGGTTTTTGTTGCGTTTACAAGTAGAAAAAACCGGTAAGTTGCTTAATAGTTGTATTGAAGAGGCAAATGGTCATTGGTTTTGAAGGGTGGTGAAGATAAGGTGGTAAGTTTCTAAATAAGATAGTAAGTTTCTATTTTTCTTCTAACGTTTCACTGCTTAATATTTTAGAAGATATTTATGCTGTTTTCCTCGTTATAGACTCAAACCTTGGACCAAAGGACCATTGTCTGTTCCAAAGAGAGAAAATGTCCCTCGTTTTCAATGGGCAGCTTGTCCACTGGGAATATACTCAAATTTGGGCATATGCTTTTGAAGAGATATGCTATTAAATAAATGAATAAAAAAATTTTTTAATAAAAATAAATCAAGTTTATTGCAAGTTGGAAGTAGTTGGAATGTTTACGTGACATTTGTGTTTGTGGGAGTTGTGATTGTATTAGATTTAGATCTAGATTTAGAAACTCACCCAAGTGACATGCATTTATAGCACATAAAATTTGACTCTCTCCGTATTTTCTGTTAAACTTTAATCAACTCGTTTGAGTTAATTTTTACCTTGCATTGCCAAAGCTTTAGTAAGCTAATATTGTCCCATTTCGTGAAGGGATCTGACTTTGAATAATTTCACAAAGATAATATATTGATTAAGGAGCATGATTGATATATGTAGAATATGTTTTAAGTGTTTTCAACCCAAGTACAGATTAATGGAGTGTGGTCAAGTGTCATTTACATTTTATATGCTTAAATGTTTCCATGGTGAAATCGGTGGAACAGAATGTGGATATGTTAATTGGTTTCCAAATTTCTTCTGTTTTGACGACTTGGCAGTGATTATATATTAGCTGACTGGGTTTGCAGATTTGATAAATGACATAATTATCAAAATAAAAATTGGAAATTCAATGTTACGTGCTCGAAACCTTTCATAGTTGCTTTTATTTTTGTTTTAACAAAGATGGTTCCCAAAGTAGATGGTTACTAATTAAATATGTAGCGTGGTAGCACAACGCAAGACGCCATTGACTTATAAAACACATCATTTTATTCATATTTCTTATTAAGCCCCGTTACATCCACATACAACACATTAACAATCCTCTCTCTCTCTCTCTCTCTCTCTCTCTCTTGACGTTCTTTAAAATCCACATAATTGTTTTGAAACCACTACTGCTTAAAACATACTTCCAGAAAAAAAAAAAAAAAAACTACTGCTTATATCATGACACTATGACATTAAAATAAAATAAAAAACAGAGCTTAGGACCACTCTGTTCTTATGACCAGACCCACCAGCCCATTGGCTCCTCATGGCGATGATCATCATTTGCCACCAACACATCAGAGAAGTAACTTCGGCCATCATCACTGCCATCATCCTCCTCTGATTGGACACCCCCATCAACAACTCCCATGCATCCATGATGATATCCATCACTTTGAAAATATGAATCACCACTGTCAACTAGCTGTGGTCCATCCAGATCATCAACCACCGCACTTCCACCACTTCCACTACTCAAACGATCTTCAATCTTGTTGTTTAACAGGACGCCACATACGTTTCCCATTTCGTCATCTCCTTTTGTACTTGATTTCCCTTCTTTGTCCTCCTCCCTCTTAACTTCAACTTTCTCGGTCAAGGAAACCACCTACACCACAAGAACTTATATATGGTCAGCTTAATTAACCCCCAACATATTAAAACAATATCAGTAATATATACATAGATGACCAAATTTTATTCCTATTTTTTCATCTTTGGACTTTTGAAGGGTGTGTAGGAATATTCTTCTTTATATGACTTTTGCAAATATCAAGGGTGCTGTCTAGAACATATGCTAGTTTTGAAATTTTGCCTGCCAAAGTCGAATCTCATAGACATGTCCCACGCCACCTAGCACGTCCCTATCAAACAAGGCTATGTGCCCACTACTACTACATATTTGACTTTATGATCATAGAAAACCTCTTACATAATTTTTCTTCAATTAGTGATGGGACTAGAGATCAATATGTTGCTTTCTAATTAAAAACGTATAATTAATACTAACCCACAAAATTGAAATGCAATTATTTTCAATTTTGTGATGGATATGAACCTAAAAGGTGAATATAAATGATACCTCGGATTTGAGCTTCTCATTCTCCTTAACAAGAGTCTCATAGTTAGAAAGGAGAGCATCATAAGATGATTTGAGAACATCATAGTCCCTTTCAAGTTGCTTGGTCTTCCACCGAGCACGGCGGTTCTGGAACCACACCGCCACCTGTCTTGGCTGCAATCCCAACTTCTTAGCCAACTCGGTTTTTCGCTCCGGCTCCAGTTTGTTCTCTGTCTCAAAGCTCTTCTCAAGCATATGCACCTTCACGTACATTATTAACCATATAAACAAGTTTAGTCATATATAATTATCACTCAATCAAATATCAAATCTTTCTTCTTAATTATTATTATTCTTTCTTACATGCTTTCATTTGGTTGTTGAGGAATCAAACTTCAATCTTATTTTTGTGTACCTTTCGATGTAAAATGTGATTTAAACTTAATCAAATGAATCGAACTCGAAGCTGATAAAAATTTAACTAACAAAAGCAATATGCAATCTGAAAGGAATATAAAGATATGGATAAAGTTAAACGTGACAAATGAATATAATTGAGTCATTTTGATTGACATGTGTCATGATTACACAAGTGGAATCTTAAAATTGTTCTAATAAAGGAATTATATTCTTACACGATCAATTCAATGTATAATGGAAGATTGATCAAAATAGTGGATCCTAGCTTGAATCTAATAAGAGAGTGAGCCCAAAAAAAAAAAAAGAGAGAGACCTGGTCAGGAGTGAGACGGCGTTTTTTCTCGGGCAACTGTTCGTCATAATAGGCCTCATCGAAAAAGTCATCGGGTGAGCTGAAAAATGGTCTCCTCTTTGAGGCTTCCTCAACGCTCATCAACGATCTTCCTCCTTCATTATCACAATCAAATACAATATTTGCCATTAATAATTAATTCACACAATTACATAAATCAATAAATTACAAACAAAATAAAGTTAAATCAAAATATCGTGTAAGAGATTTAAAAAAAAAAATGGTTGCACACGAAAAGGTGGTAATTAACCACCAAAACCACTCCATTTTTTTTCATGTTTTAGTATCCAAAAACGACTTATCACATATGCTAGAACTCAAAAATCCACTTTCAGTTCTCAAACAACACGTAAGAATACCCAAAGAGAAACAAACCGAAAAAAAAAAAAAAAAAAAAAAAAAACCATCTTTGCTTGTCTCTTTCTACTGTTAAAAAAACCATGAAACAAATCTTCACTTAGCGCAACATGAAGATAACTATAATAATAATAACTTACCTCGAAAAGAGACATCACCGTTTCCGAGGAACAACATGTTGGCGTGGCAAGCGGAGGGATCGAAGAAAAAACGTCCAGAGTCCATCAAAACCTACTCTCTATTTGCTTCTTCTCTCCGTATATGAATATTTATATATGTATATGTGTATCGCCTTCACTTATTATATTGTTCAACACAAGAACAAAACTTAGAAGGCTTTTATATGTAGCTGATGATGATTTTGATATATAGATATATAAGAATATATTTGCATATATCTGGTGCAAGTGTATATTAGAAGATCATCAGCTTGTGGCGAAAGAAGCTGGTACTCCACAGCAACCTTGCCGGCGTCCCCAACGGACAGATGCAAAATCCCATCACAAGACCTCCACCAAGCTCACCAACCTCTCTCTCTCTAATCTTTTTACACACTTGGTTTTCAATATAAACCAAAAACCAATGTCAAATTTTTAAAGACTTTGTGATCACTGAAAAGAGAAGAAAAGAGAAGTGAAGTATTCTGATTGCGGGAACTCAGAACACAAGAAGAATCACCGGATCAGTTCCGGTGACGGAGATAGGGAGGGGGTGGCGGTTGTGTGTTGTCTCGTATCGTTTTCGTGTCTGCTTCTAGGTGTTTTTTGCAACTAAAGTTTCAAGAGGGGACGAGAGCGGATTTTATATTGACGATAACCCTATAAAATGACGATAATACCCTATTGAATTATCTGTCTTGGTTTTATAAGTGGGGAGGTTTTTGGTAATGGTGCATGGGTGGACTTGGAGTGGAGGTGTAAAGGTGGGGTTCGCTAAAATGCGCCATTGGTTAGTAGTGTTCAAATAGATCTGAGCCGTTGGATTTGTATGGAGAATAAGAGATGGTAATATAGTTGTTTGTGCCAGAGTGTTACAGAGGCCCCATGCCTGGTGGTCGAGAGTTTGTCGGATCTACTTGGTCCGTTTACTTTTTTGTTTTTTTTCATAGACATATTTTATGATACCTATGGGATTAATTATTGTTTAATTATATGATTCGATAATCAATTTTATAATAAAACATTATTTATACAAAATAAATAAAATTTATTTTCTTTCCATTAAGATGAGGGAGAATATGTTAATCATCTGTGGTTAAGAGAAAATATACAATTTATTTTCATTTGTTGGCTCTAGCTATGCATCAACTAACTTGAAATGAATTGAATTTTGAATGGTATTATTTGTAATTCATTGATTTAATTAACGACAAATACTATTTCTCTTGATTTATTAAATCATATCTCTTTAATTCCAATTAAAAAAAAGTGTCGATTTTACCAAGTATAAATGATATTATATATGCAAATAGAAAACACGTCAGACATATGGAAGCTACTTCTCTCTTTTCAGTTCTTAAATATTAGTGATTGTAACAGAGAGACATGAGTGTATGCTGTAAATAGCAAATCAACTTAATGGATGTGTGAGTCGTGTAGAACTTGAGATTGATTACATCACTTTATTAATATTTCCACTCTTCCTTTGAAAAATCATATAATTCAATAAATTGGATTTGAATCTGACATATATATATATATATATATATAGATTTGTGATTTGTGTGAGATTAGGATTACTTCACATGGTGGGGCTTTAAAATTTGTCGATTATTTAATTGAGTACATATAAAGATGATCTACTATTTGTCTTGTTAATGTGATGCTGTCACAACCCAATCAAAGTGAGTAACCACAGTGCCATGCACTCAACCAGCAAATTGGATTGGCTCTTCTACTTTCTTTCTCTAATTATTAATTTTTATCACATAGTCTACAATGAACTAGTAAAACAAAAATCTATTTTCTTATGTCTCTTACCATTAAAAAAATGAATATCATAATTGATTTTTGGTTCATGGAAGCTTCGCTGAGTGAAGTTGCAATATTGTGTCATGGAGTTGACACAAAATCGATAGCCATATCTTATGCAAATTGTGGGCTAACCTTTTGTTTAATTAATTTTTTAATTTCATGTGGGAATAGTACTAGCTCCTTTGATTATATTATTAGTAAATGATGAATGATGGTGCAAGCACAAGCAACTTTTAAGGATGCTTCCACATCATTTGCTTTCATTTTCCTTCAACCCGATCAGATCCCACACTTTCACAAACCTGAATTTGCTTGTGCATCCATCCACCTTCAATTCATTAATTTAATTAATTGACCAAATAAATACTCGGAAATATTATATAGATTTCAGTTTAAGATAATTAGGCACAAAAATTTGTATTGTAACATTATGAATTGATAATTATCATTCCATGTGATTTGATGTAAAAACTTTTATTTAACTTAATGATGACTCGGATTCGAATGGTTATACCGCAAATGATATTAAATAAAAATCATCATAAGTCGATTAGCCACATACTTAAAGATTTTTTTTTCAAAATATCACTCCAATAAAAAATTTTAAAAGATTTGAATATGTGTATATATATATAGATATAAAAGAGGCTTCTCATATAGGATCTAATAGTATACTGAATATGGATATTAGCATATCAATTCAAATCAAATCCGTTTATCATAAAGATCTCAATGTCAATGCATACTAATGCAAACGAAACATATTCTAGACATCACCATATTCAAGCACTGTGTTAAATGGCATTTACAGGAGAACCACGTAAAATGCGGGTCCCGGAGAATAAAACTGCCTTTTTTTCCTTAACTTTATTTCCTTCTTATTAAAAAAACAAAAAACTTTATTTCTTTCTGTGGTAGTAGAAGAAAATGAAACAGAAAAAGCAGGAAACCAAATACTTAAAATAGAGGGGTAAAAAAAAAAAAAAGCTACTGTTATAATAGAAAAGGTATAATAAAGCTCAAGTCAACTGACTTGCAAAGCAAAAAGCACAGGGAGTGATCCGCTTATGTTACTCATGTAAGAATAAGATTTAGATGGCAACTTTCTTTATTATGGTTCATAATCATCTAATACAAAAGTTTTGCTTATATATGTTGGACACAAGTTTATTGTTTGATCAAATTGCAGATCAAGTGAACTGTTTCCATCATTTGTATATTTAATGTACTTGTTTGTTCCAAAAGCACATACCAAGAGCTACTCCATTCCGTGAAGTGTTTAGGTTTTAGCTGTTGACAGTTTTTAGTTTTTACGGATGCAAAGTAATTTCCTAGAGAGTGAAATCTATTGTCTTCGTCAAAACTTCTTATATATGTAGAAAATTATTTTTATATGTACTTTTTAAGCAAAATTTAAGAGGACACTTCATTATATGATTATATGATTCGATCAATAGGGTATTAATAGGTATTGTTGTAGCTTAAAATATCATTTTCATAAAATGACGGAAAATTTTCACTTTAATCCCTAAGTTTTGACGATTTTTTTTTTTAATCACAAATGCAATTTTGATCCTTATCATCGCTAACGTTTGATAAATTCATCAATGTAGTTTCTCTAACTATTTAATTAATGGTTAAACGTGATGAAAACTATATAAAGATTAAAATGCCTTAATCATTTTGTCCTAATTTAGTACCAATAGGAATCCAACACGTGTAAAAAAAAAATAAATAAAATAAAAAATAAAACAATTTTACATCAATTATGAACCGCTAAATCATCATTTTTAAAATTAAAATAATTAATATAAATATAACTATTTTTTTTTTTTATAAAAAAAATTTTTAAATTAAAAAAAGAAAAATATATATGAATTATATTCGGTTAGATCTCTACCAGATGAAGTTTCAAACTTAATGAATGAACCCAAATCTTCAAAGGTTGGGTTCAAGTAAACCTAAATTTGATGTACTTCTGTTTGTAAGTCCAAAACCAGTGAATGCAATTCTTCATCAATGAATGCCCAGATCTTCAAGTTAAAGTGGGCAAAAGCTAGATCTTTAATTTGAAAATATGAGTTTCAAACCAAATCTTCATCCGATCAAACAAACCACAACACATGTGTCTTATAATGCAGTCTTATTCAAAAAAAATATGTACAAAGAGAGATAAGAAAAAGCAAAATTAAAAAAAAAAAAAAAACATTTGAAAAAAAAAAGAAAAACGAAAATTATAAATTAAAAAAAAAAAAGATAATTAATCAAATATAAAATGATCAAAATACCTTTCGTAATGTTAAATTTGACTAACAGTCAACTGATAGAATGACCAATTTGATGAATTTATTATACGTTAGAGTTTATGGAGACTAAAAACACATTCACAATTAAAAAATAATAATAATATTTCATCAAAATGTAAAGATTAAAGTGAAAATTTCGCTAAAATAAATTAGGAAAAACCCATAATAAATTATTTTTAATAAGGAACATTATTTTGATTAAAATAAATAATTAGTTCTCTCTTGCCTACCAACCTACACCAGCACTTTATGTTAAAGCCCAATTGCCAAATTCAAATTGGATTACATTGTCAGTGAGCATGGATTTATAGTTGTTCTTATTATCAACAAGAATAATCCAATATTCCATCACATCTCACATATTCAATGGGAATTGCTGCTATGCCGAGTGTGTCAATTTCTTCCAAAGAAATCCATTTCTCGTTCGCCAGCAGAGAGATTCATGGTGATCAATTTCAATGACCACAATTCAATTTGTTAGCAATTTATAACTCACAGTAAAATGTTTCTTGTGAAAGGGCATTAGAAAAAGAAATAAACTATCCCCTGTAATTCTAATAGTAATTTTGATTTTCCAAAACCTCTTACATGATGATAGGTATATTTCAACAATACGTTTGGAAAATTTCTCCATATTATGTTAAATTGAGTTTAGCTACTTTATTCAACCAGTAACACTACCCATCATTTGTAGCTCTTAGATTGGTTGTAAGGATAATTATTGAAGCTAATTCAAAAGCTACAAATGATGAGTAATATTATTGGTCGGGTAAAGTAATCAAACCTTGTTAAATTATATTAATGTACTTTTTAAACAAATTTAAGTCTCATCAATACTAAATTACTTTTTAATTATATATATAGACACACACACATTATTGGGATTTATGCCAATTTTAAGGTTTTTTTTCTTTGAAAAAAAAGTAAATTAATGGTTATCACTCAGCCCGCTTTTCATAAGCAACATCAAGGTTCAAGTATCAATGTCCACAAAAAGTGAATACTTATCTCCTAACCTATTTATGAGTAATTACTCGTAAGTTATTTGACTTGATGGTTAAATACACTCAACCCGTTTTTCATAAGCAACATCAAGGTTCAAGTACCAATGTCCACAAAAAATGAATATTTACCTCCTAGCCTACTTATGAGTAGGAATTACTTATAAATCTATCTAGTTAGATGATAAATTTCTCACTTAATGTAGCTCCTTTTTTCTCTACTATTAAAGAGTAGAGTAAAAATAATATTGTATCCTGGACCGTTCTTAATCAAGATGGATCCGACAAATGTAATTGATGATATAGTTATAATATATATATATTTATCTAAATTAATCAGTATTTATGCGCTATGTATGTGTCACCGTAATCCGTAGAAGTTAATTGGGCAGGTACATAGATAAATCGTTTTCGGGTGAGAAAATCGGTTTCTCCACTTTCCATGTGCAAACCAGTTGTCCACCAGTGGCTTCCAATGTGGGAATATGTATGTCGTTTACATCAAATTCCCATTAAAGAAGAAAAAATTAAGGAAGTTGGATCCTGAAGGAATGGATATTGCACTTCTCCCCAAAAGATAACAAGTCCTATAAGGAATCTTTCTTTCTGTATTTTATTTTATTTCTCCAAAGGCATATATGATATGAAATATTTATCATACTAATTTTATTCTCATCTTCTTAGCATCATTTCTCACTCAAGTAATGGAATCAAGGAAACAGCATACAATCTATCATTACTTTTCAATTCTCCCTCCCGCACTTAACTCCTACCAATAACCATTCTACATATTTTATATATGTTTAAGAATCTTTCTTTCTTTCTTTCTTTTTTTTTTTGGGTTCCTTTTCTTTCTGGAGAAGGAAGTCAAGTATATATAATCAGCTGAAAATTATATGGAGATTCTCCACTCAGTCTACATATGTACACTCTTGATATTCAGTTTGGAAAATAAGAGGTCTCCTTTGAAGAATCGAGAATTACATTCTGTATTTTGTCTGTTTGAGAGATCAGTTCACCTCAGTTTAATAGTTTGTGCCTCGGATATTATTTGAAGATTAGATCAACTGAATTTTAAACAAGGTATTGGGAAGCATGCATGAGACATTATTAAGATTATCACAACTTAATGGTGTATCGTGACATTTTTCATGATTTAATTAATTAATTTGTTGAGTAATGCGGTTATCTTTTCTTTTTAACTAGGTTTATTTATTTTGGTCATATTTAGTTAATTATGATAGTAGTCTTCAAGTGAGTAAAAGGGTATTCGAGGGAGTGGAAAATAGATGTTAGAAAAGACTCACTAACCAGAAGTTTGATAAATTATTATTATTATTATTATATATACAGTAAAATACAATAAAATCACTAATTAATCTTTTTTAGATATGTAAAATTGTCATAATTCTAACCTGCTCTAAAAAACAAAATCACCATCTCCTGAGTGTCTTTTTATGAGAGTATTTTATTAGTATGTGGTCTTAAAATACATATTAATAACCTTTATTATTATTATTATTTTTAATAATCAAAGGGTAACCATGTTCCGTCCCACAAACAAAGGGAAGAGGTACTTTTGTTATTATAATTTCTTCACAACTAAGCCTAATGGTGTGGTGTATATCTTTTGACTAGAAAAGTATTGGATCGATAATTCTTTTTTCTTATAAATTTCACAACTTTTGTTGTTATATGTCTTTATTAAAAAAAATATAAAAAAGTACAGGTTGATGAGAAGGAATTGAATAGTAAAACGTGGGAATTCTAATGGGGTGGGAGAAGTGATGAAGGGGGAATGAATTACAAAAAGCATTATAAAGAAACAACGAAAGAAAGGAAAGGAAAAAAAAATGGAACTGAGAAGGAACAAGTGCTTTTGAGATATATGTGTTTGAAGGTGTATGGCTGATGGATAAAAGAGAGCATGATGATAAAGTTGGAAAGCATAAATAACCCTAGCTAGTGCTTGTTTCTTTTTAGCAAATGCGACCGAATTTTGTGTGTGAGACTATATCATGTCACTACGCATTTTTAAGCTATTCGATCCATTCATGTCTGTTTTCTCTGCCAGTCAGTCTTTATCTCTTTCAAAGCAAAGGGACCAGCCCACTACTCAACTACAAAAAGGTTACCTTTCTTTGAGTTGCAATGTCAATTCAAATTCTCTTTTTCCTCTACAAATTACACTAGTGATATTGGGCAACAAAAGTTATGGTCAGAAAACTATTATAAGAAAATCATCTAACACAATATCTATTGGATAAGAAAAGAAGTTTGGTGTTTTATGAGAAACGTGATGGAAAGAAAGATATTTGTGAGAAGAAAATAATTTGACCGAAAAAAAGTAGTACTATTTAACACAACAACTATTTTCTAAAATCTTATCCCAAAATAACATAGTAAACTATGTTTAACAAGTAACATTATATAACCACCATCTAATAATATGATTAAGTGATAAAAAATGATCATTCAATTTGGGTGTTTTAGAAAAAAAAAAAAGTAATGCTAAATAAAACATTAGATAAAAGCTAATTTAATAAAACTAGACATATCTAGTAGGTTGGAATACCTAGCATTATTGCATGCTTAACATAACACTAACAAATTATTTATCATCGTTAGAGATGATTTTGAATCGTCATTTATTCGCTAATATAAAAAGGACTTTTGTGCAATAGAATGACATTGGTCATGCTACCAATAACAGATTGAGAAGTAATATACAGCTGAATTAAATCTAATGTTTTAAAGAAGTTAATTAATTTCAGAAAATAAAATAAGCAATCGAAAAGGACTGATATTTCTCCGGAAAGATAGCCCTGCATAAATGTTTCCTCTATTTATATTATATTATATCAGCTGAATCCATTAAAAATGCACATTGCTGGAGCCTTGCCTTAACTTTAGGTACACAAAAGCTTTCAGAGGTCGGTAGGGTCGGAGCAAGTGGTAGTTGGGCTTACGCTAGCCCTCACCAACTCCAGACCTATTGCATAAAAAGGCTCGACCATGTTTGGACCCAAAAGCTGTGATTATCTTAGAGCCCAAAATCTTATGTGTACGATCACCTTTGGGCTTTACTATGCATATTCAGAGAGGAGTGTAATTGATCAAGTTAAATGTCTATTAGCCTATTTTGAGAACCACCCCTATTTGCATAGTTCACATATATGTCTACTTTAATAATTGAAAACTTATATTTTGTAAATTAGGTATGATGGCATATAAATCTGTACCATTCAAGTGAATGTAGAGATACACAATTACCTAAAATGGGTATAATTTATTCGAACACAATACCAAATCTTAATATTGCTGAGCACATCCCTTCACATGTTGTGGAAGTTGCTTTCCAAGATCAGTGCTAAAGGGCTTTGTAAACATATGTTTACTGGTATGAATTTAATGTGTATGGATAGATCCCTTCCATACACATAAGATTGCTTTTTGGAAAGGGTTTTGTAATCATATATCAAGAATTTTGTTGAAATAATGAAATTAATTATATATAATCTTTTATTCATTCAGACATTAGGTAGTTATTGTATATCTATTTTTTCATTTTCTTAATATCATTCATATATATATATATATATATTATAGTACATTAAAAGCTTGCTTTGGGGTGAAACGCGGCGGTTAGGTTTTTTTGGTTTTTTTGTACGGTAAACAATGGAAGAATAATTAATGTGGTGATATGAACTTGACTTTCCAAAATTAGATTTTCCTCCTGTTTGGTACGGCTGTAGTTAATGTCTTGCCTGATGTGTCAATACTGTTTTATAATCGGGCAAATTTCATTTGTCTTCTTATATTTGAAAAAATATCAAATTTTTAGCTATATTTTCAAAATATATCAAATATTTCTAAAGTTTTTAAAAGGTATCAAATTAATCTCTCCTACCGATCAACTGATGGTCAAATCAAATGGACAACATAAAATGACTTTTTTGCTCTTGTTCTCAATTAGACGAATAGAAAGATTGTTTTATCCCCTTTAAAGTTAAATATTACAATATTATCTGATGAAAATACCTTTTATCTTTGAATTAATATTATATGACAAAAATGTATTTATTTTATTTTTCAAAATTATTTTTTTTTCTTGGAACGAAGTATGACAAATAGTGTTGGTACTATATGCTCGGGGATAGTAGAATTACATTTTTGCCCATTGATACAAAATGATTTTGGTTATTCTCAAAAGAAAACATGTTTTCCATGCAAGTGGAAAAATATTTGAAGATTTAATCCATTGTTCAAAATAAAAATAAAAAAAATAAAATTAAACCCTAAAATAAAACTTATTTATCAAAATTTATCTTCAATTAAGCAAAGTAAAACACCCACAAAATCAACCTAAATTTCTCATCCATCAAAAAATTAGTAGAAGTCAATTCAAAACAAGAAAATGTCAAGAAAAAACACCAAAAAAAAAAAAAAAATTTGTTTCAAAAACCCAACTTTCAACGAATGAATAAAAGTCATTCTCGACTTGAGTTTTCTCTAGTTACCAAGTGCTCTTCATCTCTGATGTGGGTTTCTTTTTCCAAGAAACGATCTAAGTTTGACGATGATTTGATTTCCAATTTGATCTTGAAATTCATATCGTCTTTCAAGAACCCAAATAGTCAAATTGTTAATATGATAATCTAGGTTCTTGAAACCTAGACCGTGGGTTCCGACGACGATATGACAATTTGGTACTTGAAAGCAAATCATCGACGTTCTTGATGAGGATGACACGAAACCAAATAGCTTGTGTTTGGGGGTGTCGTCTTGCAATGCATGCAGAGGTCGTCTGCGTCATTGGGGAGCTGGTGACATAAGGTTTTGAAACTGGAGAAGAGGTGTGGCAGGTGTGTGGTAGAGGAAACTAGGTTTTGAAATTGTGATATAGGTTTTGAAATTGGTTGGTGTAACATTGGTGTACAATGGAGGAAGAAACTAGTTTTGATGGGTGTGATCGAGATTCACCATATCGCTATTGACAATCTAGTTCAAACCCAAATTTTCAAATCTAGGTTCAATTTGGATCTCAATATCTAGTTTGAATTCTTCTTCATTCTTCATTTTATTTTTTTCTTTTTTTCCAACACGGTTATGGTATTTGGATCAATTTTGATTCTTTGTAAAGATATCTTTGTCTTTTCGTGTTTTGTTTTCCTTTTTTCTTTAATTTTCCAAATTATAAGATTTATACATGTCAAAATATTGAGTTGTCATTTGAAATGATAAAATTACCCCTATCTAACATGTTGTTTGTTTGATTTGACTATCAGTTAATTGATAGAAGAGACTAATTTGATATGTTTTGAAAAATTTACAGAAAATTTGATGCATTTTGAAAATGTAGTTAAAAATTTGATATTTTTATAAAATATAGAGTGAAATGAAATTTACCCTTTATAATTTTCAATTCATTAAATGTCGACGTATATGGCAGTGTCTTGCATGCACAGGCATGATGCAGCTCATGTAAAGCAAATGCGGTGACTAGAGAGGTGTGATTGGATGGATGGATTGGTCATAAAACAAACGACAAGTAGAGGATCGAGAATAACTTGCCGTTAAAGCCGAGACTCAACTGTAGTATTGGGCAGTGTTGCTTTTCTAAAAAAAACAAAAAAAAAAAAAAAAGGGGGAAAAAAACGAATGGACGTGGTTTTAATGAAGGATGTCTTTATTGATCAAATATTGCTTTAATTATGATATAAGAATAATATCATCTTCTCAAACATATATATCGATTATTTCCTTTTAAACTGAATGGACAAAATTCAGCTGACAAATTGATATGTCAGTTAGGACAAGTCATTTAGAATGGATAACTTTTTTTTTTTTTTTAATTTTTAAATTGTTACAATTAAATTAGGTTTGGGGAGGTAAATGACTCCAACTATATACCTACCTTTAATTAAGCTCATCTTGTGGAATGGATAAGTTTTCTATATCTCTTAAAAATGTACTTAAGTAATTGTTATGAGAAATATTACGCACCTTCATTTACTTGCCGTATCTTCTCATGCATGCTTCATTATTCTTAGTTGCAATTTTCCCGGGTTTATCACGTGATCGCTAGTTCATGTCAGGCGAATATCATGACTTATCATGCTTAGAAGTTGTTTCTAAACACTGCCAACCTAGGCACTTTATTTGTTATTAAGTTCAACTCATTTTTCTTATGTGGGTTTTTTTTTTTTCAGTATTCACGTGCTACAATTATCGATAATTTCATGATCATGATTTTTTATGCATTGAAAAATTATAATACCACTTAATTAAGCTGTTTAATAGTGACGTGAAGAGTGTCTCGCGAAACCTACCAGGCATATGTACAGGCCAGCGGCAATATGTTGATGTAGAACAGTAGAAGAATCAATTCCAATATATATATATATATATATAACACTGTATTAACTGCCTGCGTGTCCCTTTTTAGGTTGACATTCGATTCCTTTGAGCATGCCATGTTCAAGTGAAAGACGTCTCTAGATCAGAAAAGGGTTGGCATTTGGCAATCTATGTATCAACCAAAAAAGAAAAAGGCAGTTGATTGAAAAAAGAAAAGAAAAAGACAAATTTATGAGAACAAAAGTCGCTAAAAGATATGAGAAATTTCTAAATATAATGTTAGATTTTTTAATTTTTTTATAATTATCTTAAATTTTCATAAAAAAATGAATTATCAATATCAATATTATATTGATAATTTATATGTCACTTTATTTAAATATAAATTTAGATAAAATATTTAAAAAATCACCGTTAATTTTTAGAGCAGGAAAGATACTGCTTTCGATATGGCAAGATTAATTACTCTAAGAGAAAGCTTGCTATAAATGCATGGGAGAGAGGCAGTTGAAGGCAGGGACGGAGTTAGGTGGCGAGCCAGGCTCAAGCCTATCCTGCCCAACCTAGAATTTTATTTTTATTTTTTTTATAATTATCTTAAATTTTATTTATTTTTTTTTTTTTTTTTTTTTTTTTTTTTTTTTTTTTTTTTTTTTTTTTTTTTTTGTTTTTTTTTTATATTTTATTTTTATTTAAATATAGTATATGTAATAATTTTGTTTCATGTAAAATTTTATTTAGGTTTTCATTTTTTTTTTTTTTGCCTTTATCATAATATTGTCGCATAGTATATTACTAAAATTTAATATTTTTTAGTGTTTTTTCTAATATACTATCTAATTTGAATTGTGGTAGTAATTATGATTGTCCTTATTTAAAGAAAACTTATCTATAATGCTAGTATTCTATAATTCATAGTTGATAAGTTTAATAATTTAAATATATTTAAAACCTATTTGATTGCTTGCATTTCATATTTCTTTCATATTTTCTTTAATAATTTTACTTTTTTTATTAACATATTTATAATATAAATTTTAAAGGATTAGATTTATTGTATCTCCTCTAAGTATGTATACTTATATTTTTTAATTTATGAAAAAAATTCTAGTCCATCTTGATATATAATCTTGCCTATGTCCCCGGTTGAAGGTGGCGAATTTGTTGGTCTCATATACTTACATACCCATATATCTTGAAGCAATAAGCAAATTATCACTTGGAAATGTACGAGAATCTGTATTTTGTTTCATGTCATTTTCTGTTTATGCTATAAATCATTGTCTCACCTTACACACTTTAGGTGACGAAGTGACAGATCCCCGATCATTATTAATCTAGCATCACACGTGTTTGGTTTTCCACACACAAACTTGCCAACTCATCCTTTTATAAACGACAGAATCCAGAGTCACTTTTTCTTGTGAATTCTCTCCACTCTCTCTACTTCTATTTCTCCTTCTCAATCTCCTATTCATTTTCTTGTTGTTCCATATCCAAAGCAGTACTCTCAGAGCTCAACATGGTTTCCCCAACAGTGATCAGAAATATAGTGGGCATTATCGGTGTGTATGTTGCATTCATTCTATTTCTATCCAAGATATATATATGTTTTTACTCTCCCAGAAAATTGAACTAGTCGAATGATTAAGGTTCTGTGCTTTAATGTTACCAGTTTCTTCGTCTTTATTTTGCTCACTATTTAATGTTTCAAAACCAATTTCCATACTGAACTTGTCTAATTTCCTTTTTGCAGGGAACGTCATTTCCTTCTTCCTGTTTGCATCTCCCATGTAAGTCTCTTTTTCTTTCTTTCTAGTTAGTAGTTATCGTTTTATTATTAATATTATTTTATCGGTAAGTTTATCAATGCATGCATACACATGAAATGTATTGTCTTAAAATCAAACCTTGGTTTTTTTATTGGTACATAGGATATGACATTCAATCCAAAAAGACAAAAAGACAATCCAAAAATCAACCAAAATGATGAGATATGTTATTTGCATTTAAACATACACTATATTATCCCATGATTATATGGTAATGACACATCATGTATCATATCATTGGATTAAGTTTTTAGGTTATATAACACTACTGCTGGAAAAAAAATTGTGAATTAAAGAATTATATATCAAACTACCAAGTAGAATTGGAGTTTAAGGGATTTGGATTTTCTCTTATACTCATGTTTTTGTTGACTCTAAATCTATGACGTGTGTAATTATTGGTTGAAATTTATTTACTTTTTATTTTTTTATTTAATTTAAAATGCAATATTCTCCTGCCTTTCACAGTTGTGGTGAGCAGTTTTACTTTCCTTGTAGGTGTGTAGAGAAATTTAAATATTCTATCCACTTTTGATCAATTTTAATTGATAGCTGTCAAACTGCTAATCCTGTTCAATATCAAATTAAAAAAAATAAAAAATAAAAAACTTAAAATCTCATTGTAAAATTAGATAAAGGTGTGACGATGACGATAAATGTCTTATCTTCATTAATAATTCCCTTCTAAAAAACTATATACTTCACATTATTTTGTGTCCCACGTATAATTTGATAGCTCTATTGGGTGGATTATTATTAATATTATTATTTTCCTTTTGTTCTATACTTCTATTGTGCAAAGACTCTAATTATCAGAACACCACCTGCTCTTAAAAGAAGTACTCATAATCCTAAAGTTCAAATCTCACCCTTAATCTATTAGTGATTTATCTTGATAGGTTTTGACAGTTTTTTCACATATAAAATATCAATGTTAAAAAATATATATATATATATATTCTAATTATCATAGTGAGACTTGGCAGATTTTGCGGAAATGAAATGACCTTATTACTTCGTTATAGAGGGTTTCTCATTGTTAATCATTAAATCAATTTCACGTTTGAGAGAAATGAATTTAGTTAGAACTCACAACTTAACTTTGATAATGTAAGTGAGAAACATATATATTAGTGGATTAACTTCATCTTTGTCACTCCACTTTAATTTCTCTAAGTCAAACTATACCATAATAATGTGAAGAAATGCATTGTCTTTCTAAAGTATATAACTTTAATAACAGGGTTTATTAAATATATATATATATATATATATGTACAGAATTATATCCCTCTTATTTGAAAATAGATCACAGAAGCTGTCCCTGGCATCTTTATATATATATATATATATATATATAAATATATATTTGATTTAAATTTACAACTTTAATATTCATCTTTGTAACTTACAATTTTTTTTTTCACTCTTTGGATCAAAAACAAATGAGTAGATAAATGTTGAAATTAAAATATTTGAATCAAAATTTTAACTTACTTACGTTCACACACAAATTCTATTTGATAGAATCGTTATAATATTTGTGCATTTGTATACATAGTTATAATTTTATTATGTGGATGGATGTAAATCATATACCATAGACTTTCTTTGCAGGTATAATTCCACAAATAAACATAGCATCTCACAATATTTGCAAATTAATCCAATATTATTCTATAAATGGAGCACACTCTTTATTCATAAGAAATTGTAAGCGTTACATCACACACCTTAAAATGAATAAACCTTTTTCCAAACAAACTCTTGTCTGTGCCTTTTTAAGTCACATATAACTTTAATTATTTACACGAAGGAAAGAGTGCTTACAAAAAGTTTGGTGTTGATGACAGTCTCTATAATTCTTTTACATATTAAACTTTGACGTAATTGACACATTGATGCAGACCAACATTCGTAAAGATATATAAGAACAAAGCAGTTGAAGGGTTCAAGCCAGACCCTTATTTGGCATCCATAATGAATTGCATGCTATGGGTCTTCTATGGTTTGCCATTCGTCACTCCTGATAGTGTCCTCGTTGTCACCATCAACACTGTTGGGCTGGCCTTGGAGATCGCTTACATTACCATTTTCTTTATATATGCCCAAAGAAAAGGCCGAGTAAGTACACCCTTAATTAATTAATTAAACTACTTCATTTATGATAATCTCTTAATGGATTTAATTAATTTGATAAGGGTTTAATTTCAGGTTAAAGTGATAATTTGGATTTTGATAGAGCTAGTGTTTATGGGGATAGTGGTCACATGCACATTGCTAATTTTTCACACTCATAAGAAGAGATCTCTAGTTGTTGGGATCCTTTGTATCATATTTGGAGGGCTCATGTATACTTCACCGCTTACTATCATGGTATGCATGCCTCAGGTGTTTTTTGTGCTTCATGATATATGTATATCCTCCATTCTTGTTTTGTCAATTAATTTCTATTCAATTAACTGATGTTTATAATTTCTTCTTATTGACAGAGAAAAGTTATAAGAACGAAAAGTGTCAAGTATATGCCCTTCTATCTCTCTCTGACCACCTTTCTTAATGGACTTATTTGGGTGACTTACGCCTTGATTCGCTTTGATCTCTTCATCGTGGTAAAGTAATCTTTTCTTTTTTGAACTATATTACAAATTAATTAATCTTTTCTTAAAATTAGCTGTTTAACTCTTTTTAATTTTGAGATAGAAGCATGAATATTAATTACTATTATATAAGTTGGGAGAATTAGTTTAATCATCATCCCTTGCTTTCCATGTTTGAGATATAAAAGTCAAGACTATTACTAATATGATTATTTATCCCATGTAATCTTATCTTATATATCTTAAAACCCAATAACGATGTAAATTATACGGCCTCATTATTAAAGTGAATTTTCTTTATAAATTTTTTGGAAAAAAAAAATTCCAGTATACAAAAGTTTATCAATAACCATATTCTTCACATATTTCACAATTTAGTAGGAATTACCTTCTTGATGATTTCTAATAAAACCAATTGGCTTTTATTACAATAACAAAGTTATCAATGTTGGATGATTTGACTAAGTTTTTATTTACTTAATTATTTTGTGAAATAAATTGAATAAAAAGTTATGTTAATTACTTGGAATTATAGATTGGAAATGGTCTAGGAGCATTATCGGGTGCAGTACAGCTGGTTCTGTATGCATGGTATTTCAAGTCCACACCAAAACATGACGAGGAGAAGCCCACTGAAGTGCAGCTCTCTGGATATTCATATAATGCACCACCCAGGCCTTGATTTTATCTTTGCCCATTACGAATATCAGTGACTTTATTTAGGTTTTCTTTTATAATTTCTACAATTTTTTTTTTTTTTTGGTTGATGTTTTCATCAATAATTTACTTGCACCCATAAATTATGAACTGTAGCATCCTTTGTAATGAATGCATTCTTTGACATTGCAGTGTTGTTACATTTGACATATGTTATATGTATTTTTCGGACTCACTAAATGGGCTGGTAAAAGTCCAACTTAGGCCCAATAGAAGACCCGATAAAGTCAATCCAAGTGCAAAGGCCATCAGACGAGGCCCAGATATCAACTCCAGGCCCAACAAGATTTACAGCTCGTCTTAGTACCCTGTTAGCTCGCAGCAACGAGCTCATCTCACAGTCAGATCATAGCTCGTTCCACAAATCGCCTCATGCGTAGCTCGCTATGCGAGCTCCAGCTCGGGACTGTCATAGTAAGCAGTTCGCCCAGAACATAATTAATGCAATATCTTCCAGAACAAGCAGTTACCTAGTTTAATCGTGATTCTCTTACCAGATATGGAAGTTAATTCAAATTCAAACTCAGTCAATATTATCTCGAGATTTTTAGGGATATTTCCTGATTATATTCAACCAGTTAGGAAGTGTAATTAAATCGCGATTCTTTTCCTATTTTATAGCTTTTTAATCTGTAACAACTCTTCCTCTATAAATAAGGGTTAAAACCATTGTAAACGATATATTGAATATTATACTGTCACTCTGCAGAATTTAAGAGAGACAGTCGTGGATGTAGGCATACTTGCTGAACCACGTTAAAAATCCTGTACATTCCCTGTTTGATTCCTGGTTCTTTATTGTCTTGTTCTTGTTTTCTCACATTGATTGCAGGTATTGGGTATTAATTACTCGTCGACTGAATTTCAACGTCGACATTTTGGCGCTAGAAGGAGGGGCCAAAACTGTAATCTTTTTCATCCCAATTCATCGATTTCCGATATGGCAAAGACCAGATCAAACAGGTATCTTGGAGATGATGACCAGGCGGAAAGTCGCATGAACCAGTCCCAATAGAACGTGCAGCCCATGCAGGACGCACCCATGCATGTAGCAGGAACGTCCCATGGCCTGGCAATTGGCGCGGCAACAGACATCCCTCCTCTGCCTCATCGTCAACCAGTTCCAATTGCCCCATTAGCCGAAGGGCAGAATGTGCTGATTCAAAGGCAAGAAGCGCTGGAGGATACGGTTAGACAACTCATAGAGGCCGTCAATATGTTGGTGTAGGCTCAAGTACAGAACATGCCCAGAGTTGAGGTTCAGGCACCAAGGCATGTGCCCCAACAGCATGAAGCGATGCAAGTACCTGAAAGGCTGGCAAGGGAAGTCCCGCGACCTGCGGGCTCAGCTCGCTCCTCCAATGCGCGCTTTAGGGCTGGAGGACACCCTGATCGAGAAGAAAGGGAGGTCGCACGAACAGCTAGCCTGGTAGTAAGGTTGGGCAAGGTGGAAACCCGCGAGCAGAGGTTGGACACGATAAAGTCAGAGCTGCAGCTCGGCGTTTTGATGATAAACAGAGACAGGGAAGATCCCATCAGCCTGAGGGTCTGTTCGAAGAGGATGAAAGGTATGATCCAGAGCATCCTGCCCCTAGTCATGATCACAGGAGGAGATACGAGCTCCGAGATCCACAAGTAGAGGAGCTCCTTCAAAGGGTCCAGTAGTTGGAAGCACGACCTGGAGCCCCGGAGCAGCGTGGGTACTATGGGGAAAGACTCAATTTACAAGGGAGATTGAGACACAGCCTCTCCCTCGGAGATTCAAGATGCCAAGCATTCAGCAATACAACGGGGACAGCGACCCCTATGACCATCTCAACGCCTTTAACGTTAAAATGGATCTACAGACAGAAAATCTGATGGTAAAGTGTCATGTATTCCCAACTACTTTGGGGGATATTCCGTGGACGTGGTTTAAAAATCTCCCAGTTCGCAGCATAGGCAGTTGGGAAGAATGCCAGCAGAAGTTCGTTGGCCAATACAGGACATTAAGAAGGCAACTTGCTTCATCTTGCCACCTAGCTACAATCTTCCAGCGTCAGGGTGAGTCATTGAAGGAATACATCACCAGGTTCAGACGCGAGGTTGCGAATGTTGAGCATCCATCAGATGAAAGTATCCTGACAGCGATCTCAGCCGGACTGCGCAAGAATGGAAAACTGTATGAGAGTATTTATAAGTCCCTAGTGAAGGATCTGGGAGAGTTCTACGAGCGAGCTGTGAAAGAGATTAGGTGGGAAGAGACATTCGGCCCGAAGAAGCAGAATCAGAAGAATGAAGCGGGCAGTTCCAGCCAACCAAAGAGGAGAAACAATGGCAGGAACGAAGAAGGTAGAAACAGTGGCTCAAGCAATCAAATTGCTAAAAGGGCGAGAAGAGAACCAAGAAACGAACGACCTCGACGTCTGAATCATCAGGAAGGGTACAGTGTCCTAACGGTTTCACCGGACAGGATTTTCGCAGCAGAGAGGAACAGGAAAAATTTTGGAAGGCCCATTCCTATAAGGGCTCCGGTTCAGCACAGAGATCAGAACAAGTTTTGTGTCTATCATAACGAGGTCGGGAACAATACTTCAGATTGTTGGGCGTTGAAGGACGCCATTGAGAAATTGATCAGGAGAGGTCGTTTGAGAGAATATGTGGCAAGACCTACAGACTCGCGACCTCCGCAAGAACGACCTCAGTAGACATCAAGGTCACAGCCCCTGCGAGCCCCCGAGCCAGACCATGAGCCTGCGGTAAGAACTATTTTTACAATCTTTGGTGGCCCCCATATTGCAGGTGCTTTGAACAGGTCGCATGAGAAATACGTCCGAGAGGCGAATCATACTTTCCAGGTCAGCGAGTCGAAAGGACCTGTAAAAAGGGCAAAGACGACCTCGGACGGGATCGTGTTCACTGATGAAGATGCTAGATGTGTGATTTGGCCTCATAATGATGCGCTGGTTATTCGAGCTAAAATCAGCAACATGGAAGTATGGCGCATCATGATAAATACCTGGAGCTCAGTGAATGTGATGTACAAGAACTGTTTTGAGCAGATGGGGTTGCGAGCAGAACAAATGAGACCGTCCCCAGAACCTTTATATGGTTTCACTAGAGATGTTGTAGTACCAGTGGGCCAGATTAAGTTGTCATTAACTCTTGAGGAGGTAGGTCGCCAGGCAATAACTCTGACGGATTTCTTAATAATTGACTGCCCATCAACCTATAATGTGGTCATAGGGAGACCTGCCATGAATGAGTTGGATGTGGTTACTTCAACCAAAACTCTAACAGTTAAGTTCCCGACTCCTAATGGCATTGGGTGTGTCCGAGGAGAGCAGCATGTAGCCCGGCGCTGCTATGAAGATGTTGTGAAGATGGGCGTAAGATGAAAGAAAGTGAACGTGGTCTCAGGGGGCGAGCCACGAGCTATAACTGAGAAAGGAGTCAATCACGACCTGGACCCTCGCGAGGTAGATGCAGACCGAGCTACAGGGCCAGTTGAAGAGTTGGAAGATGTACAAGTCAGTAAGGCAGATTCGGAAAGGTGCCTGAAGCTGGGAAGATGATTAGCTCCAGAACTGAGAACCCAGCTCGCTGATTTTCTCAAGGCGAACTTGGATGTGTTTGCGTGGAATCATGAGGATATGGTGGGGATAACACAGGTTGAATATTGATCCCCACCACAAGCCAGTTCGTCAAAAGAGAAGAGCAATGACAGGGGAACGATACTTAGCATTGAAAGAAGAGGTAGACAAGCTGCTGGCTAACAAGTTCATTCAAGTAGCTTACTATCTGACCTGGGTCGCCAATCCGGTTCTGGTAAAGAAGAAAAATGGGAAATGGAGGACATGCATCGACTTCACTGATCTGAACAAGGCGTGCCCCAAAGATAGTTTCCCCTTACCAAGGATAGACCAGCTCGTGGATGCTACTGCTGGCCACGAGCTCCTGAGCTTCATGGATGCACACTCGGGCTATAATTAAATTCCAATGAATCCCGAGGACGAAGAGCACACCTCGTTCATGACTAATTGTGGCCTATACTGCTATAAGGTGATGCCCTTTGGATTAAAGAATGCTGGAGCGACCTACCAACGTTTGGTGAACATGATGTTTGAAGAACAGATTGGAAAGACCATGGAAGTCTATGTTGATGACATGTTAGTAAAATCCAAGCAGGTGGATGATCATGTGCGCGAGCTAGGGGAGATGTTCCAGATTCTAAGGAACTATCAGATGAAATTGAATCCGCACAAGTGTGCATTTGGAGTAGCTTTTGGGAAGTTTCTGGGCTTCATGGTCAACAGTAGAGGTATTGAAGCTAATCCTGAGAAGATCAAAGCACTAATTGACATGAGGTCGCCTACTAGGGTGAAAGATGTGCAAAGCCTTAATGGCCAGGTCGCGGCACTAAGCAGGTTCATCTCGAAAGCTACAAATAAGTGCATCCCGTTCTTTGATATTTTGAAGAAAGCCAAAAGCTTCGAGTGGATAGGACAGTATGAAGTTGCCTTCCAGCAATTAAAGGAATACATAGGACGAGCTCCACTCCTTTCTAAACTCAAAAAAGGAGAAAAGCTGATCCTATACTTAGGGGTGTCTCAACAAGCTCTAAGTGCTGCACTGGTGAGGGAAGAAGAAAATACGCAGCTTCCAGTATACTATGTAAGTAAAAGGCTGCAAGATGCTGAAACCAGGTACTCGCAGATGGAGAAGCTCGCTTATTGCCTGGTGATCGCATCGAGGAAGCTGCGGCCGTATTTTCAAGCTCATTCAATTGAAGTCCTCACCCAATATCCGCTAAAACAAGTTTTACAGAAAGCAGACACCTCAAGTTGTTTGTTGAAATGGGCAATAGAGCTCGCACAGTTCGATATCCAATTTAAGCCGATGACGGCTATCAAAGCTCAAGCACTGGCAGATTTCATTGCATAATTTACAAGACATGTGGATGATGAAGCTGAATCTTCTGAAGGTCCGACCTGGGAACTCTATGTTGATGGATCATCCAGCGAGCAGAGGGCTGGAGCTGGAATTCTACTGATCAGTCCTGAAGGCCACAAAATCCTTTGTGCTTTGAGATTTGGCTTCTAGGCAACAAACAATGAGGCTGAGTATGAAGCTCTACTCGCAGGTTTGCGTTTGGCTAAGGAAATGCGAGCTGAGCGATTGAAAGTCTTCAGCAATTCGCAGCTCGTTGTTTGCCACATATTGGGGGAGTATCAGGCCAAGGGACCAAAGATGTCACTTTACCTCCAGAAAGTTCACGAGCTACTAGGTGCCTTTCAGAGGTACGAGATGAAGCAAATCCCACGGGCTCAGAACTCGCATGCAGATGCATTAGCTCGCCTCGCGACCACGCGAGATGCAGATTTTCTTGGGGCAATCCCAGTTGAATTTCTACCAGCTCCAAGTACGGAAGAGAAGAATTCACTAATGGCCATAACTGTGCAGCCCGATTCCTGGATGAGCTCAATTCTCAATTATTTGCAGGATGGAAAGTTGCCAAGTAACAAGCTGGAAGCCCGACGTCTACGAGCTAGAGCAGCCAGATATTGCATCTATGATGATACATTATACAAGAAGTGATTCTCAGCTCCACTTTTAAGATGCATTGATGGTCCTGAGTGTGAAGCAGTGCTGAGGCAAATACACGAAGGCCATTGTGGGAACCACGCTAGGGGACTGTCTCTAGCTCAGAAGGCTCTTTATTAATGTTTCTATTGGCCTACCATGAGGTAGGACACTATCAATTTAGTAAAAAAGTGTGATAAGTGTCAGAGGTTTGCCCAAGTTCCACGAACTCCACCAGTCTATCTTCAACAAATGGTGAGCCCGTGGCCCTTTACAATCTGGGGGATGGACTTGATCGGGCCTCTGCCAATGGCACGTGGAAGATGCAGACATGCCGTGGTCGCGGTGGATTACTTCACCAAGTGGGCAGAAGCGAAGGAGTTGACAGAAATCTCCACCACAAAGATTGAAAAGTTTATGTAGAGTAATATCATTTGCAGGTTTGGGGTCCCGTAACAGATCGTGACAGACAATGGGACCCAGTTTAGCAGCGACCAGTTTCTCAAGTTTTGCAGCAACCTAAAGATAGTCAAAAGTTTCTCAGCAGTGGACCATCCACAAGCCAATGGTTAGGTCGAAGCTGTGAACAAAATAATAAAACAAACTTTGAAGATGAAACTGAAAGCGAAGAAAGGAGCATGGGTAGATGAGTTGCAGAATGTCTTATGGGCTTACAGAACTACAGCTCGCGGCTCCACAGGTGAAACGCCCTTCTCGATGGTGTACGGATCCGAGGCCATGATCCCAACTGAACTAGAAGTTGCCTCGCAGCGAAGAGCAACCTTCAATCCAAACAATAATAAGCAGTTACTTGCTGCAAACTTAAACCTGCTTGAAGAAGCCAGGGAAACAACCAGAATTAGAGTAGCTGTCTACGAACAAAGAATCGCAAGGTACTACAATAAGAGTGCTCGGATCCGAAAGTTTAACGAAGGAGACTTGATATTACGTTTCATTCTGCCTGGAGCCCGCAAGCCAAGTGATGGATCCTTAGGCCCGAACTGAGAAGGACTTTATGTTGTCAAAGCAAATCTAGGGAATTGAGCTTATCATTTGACTAACATGAATGGAGCTGAAGTCCCTCGAGCTTGGAATGTCGAGCACCTACGTCCTTATTATCAGTAAACTCTTTTGTTATCTGTAATTCAAACTCATTATAGTTAATGAAAGCTCCATTTCCCCCCGCTTGTGATTCAACTCATTCCACTAGACTAACGGGCTCTGAACTCAATAGCTCGCTATATTAAAAAGAGCCTAAAAAGCATATGGCTAAATGCCTCTGCATAGCTCGCTAAAAGAGCCTAAAAAGCATATGGCTAAATGCCTCTGCATAGCTCGCTAAAAGAGCTAAAAAAGCAGATGACTAAGTGTCTCTACATAGCTCGCTAAAAGAGCCCAAAAAGCAGGCGATGTGACGACCCCTGCATAGCTCGCAAAAATGAAAAGAGCCTAAAAAGTATATGGCTAAATGCCTCTGCATAACTCTCTAAAAGAGCCAAAAAAACAGATGACTAAGTGACTAAGTGTCTCTGCATAGCTCGCTAAAAGAGCCCAAAAAGCAGGCAAGATGATGACACCTACATAGCTCGTAAAAATGAAAAGAGCCTAAAAGGTAGATGGCTAAGTGTCTCTGCATAGCTCGCTGAAAAGAGCCTAAAAAATAGATGGCTAAATGCCTCTGCATAGCTCGCTAAAACAGCAAAAAAAAAAAACAGATGACTAAGTATCTTTGCATAACTCGCTAAAAAAGCCCAAAAAACTAGATGGCTAAGTGTCTCTGCATAGCTCGCTGAAAAGAGCCTAAAAAACAGATGACTAAGTGTCCCTGCATAGCTCGCTATAAAGAGCCTAAAAAACAGGTGAGGTGACGACCCCTGCATAGCTCGCAAAAATGAAAAGAGCCTAAAAAGCAGGTGACTAAGCGTCCCTGCATAGCTCGTCAATATTCCAACTGATCAACTGTTTATACTTACAAGATTTTGTTAGCTGTTAAATGAAGCGATTATTTAAGTTATTGTATCAGGTTTCAAGCCTGTTAACAATCAATTCGCAAAAAGCATGATAACTTGTAAGTTGATCATAAGATATGATATAATGAACATAATAACACAAATAAATCCAAAAGTTCCTTACAAATGAAAGAATGAGTACAAGTATAAAAGAAGGAAAAACAAAATGCTAGCCCAGAGCTGGAGGATCTGTACTTTGAACTGGAGGGTTAAGGGGAGGAGACAAGCTAGGAAGCTCGAGGTCGCCAGCAGGCTCAGTTTGGTAGGTCACACTGGAGTTTCCTCTACTGAAGGAATTGGATCAACTAAGGACGAGATAACCCTTGCTTTAAACTCCTCTACGATTTCAAGTCCCACATCCCCAAAGATAGAAAAATCCATCTCCGGATGGGACATCCACAGTGTGTAGAGAAAGTCACGGCCTGTTGTTTCCTCAGCCTCGTCCTTTGCTTCAGCAACCTTCATCTCCAATTCCTGAAAAGATTGTTCGCGGTAGACCATCAATTCTTCAAATGCATTGTCTGCATGCCTATTAATCTCCTCAACTTCTAACTTCATGGCCTCTATTTGCCGATTTGCAGCCTCGGCTCGCTGAATTACCTCCTCTACTTATTGTCTAAGCACTTCGGCTCGGCTTTCTGCCTCTTCTGCCCGTTTAGTTGCAACCTCCTCAGCACGTTTAACAGCGGCTTCTACCTCTTCAGTCCGCTTCTCAGCAGCCTCAGCTCGCTCCGCTGCAGCCTCGACCTGACGATCGAGCACTTCAATTTTATCCTCTGCGGTTGTAGCTCGCTACTCAGCCAGCTCGGCCCGCTGCTCGGAATTCAAGTGTCGCTTTTCTCTCAGTTGGTGTAGCTCATTCCTGAACGTGTCGCGTTCATTTCCCATTCTTCGTAGAGCTTCTTCGGCGATCTGTCTAGCGTTGTTCGCTGCAGCCAACTGTGCTTCGTGGTCCTCAGCCTGCTTCTGGGCTAGCTTAGCCCGCTGATCAGACTGCTTCAGCACTTCCCTTAGCATGTTGCGTTCCTCTTCCATTTTCAGCAAAGCTTCCTCAGCAACCTGTTTAGCATTGTTCGCCTCGGCCATTTTTGCCTCGAAGCTCTCTGTGGTTTTCTCAGCTAAGCATGCTATATCCTCATTAGCAGCCTCCAGCTCCAGTTCGAGATTCATTATTCGGTCTTCAATAATTTTGGTCAGCCTTCATTGCTTCATTGCCGCAAGGGCGCCCTGAAAATTTTACAAGTTAATATGCAATAGAGTAAAGAGGCTAGAAGATAAAGGAAAATGACTTACCAGCATAGAATGACGAGCTGCGAACTCGTTCAGCTCCGTGCCCTTAAGGGACTTATTCTCTAAAACCCTTGCATGAGAATACATGATTGGTGTCCAGTTGTCAATGAAGGAAGTTAAATATCTTCCCCCAGATCCGAGCTCGGTTTCTGGCCTTGTTGAGGAAAGAGTCCTCTCGGCCTCTGGGATATCAGACTCATTGGTGCTAAAAGTATTGCGTCGTGTAACGAAGGTACGCTTAGTTACCCTTTTGCTTGGACTAGCTCGGGTAGCCTGAGATTCAACCTCAGGAGGAGCATTCTCTTTTCCAGGTTACGAGCTGGAAACTGGAACCAATTGAAGATCTGCAAAAACGTTTGAGAGTGGCACCTCGCTAGGGACAGCGGCCGAGGGAGTTTTTGCCTTAGCAGCAGTTTGTTTAGGCAGTTTTGATAAAACAGCTGGCGAGGTTGAAGCCTCAGCAGGTCGCTTAGCTGGAGTGGCTGAGGAGGTCGGAGTTTGAGCAGGTTTATTAGCTGGAACAGCCAGAGGAACTGGAGCTTGGGCAGGTTGATCAGAAGGGCACTTCAAAAGAGCAAGTTTCTTCTTGTTGGTTGGAGTTCGCCCAGTGGAAGGAGCAGGGGTTGGAGAAGTAGTTTTTTTAGATGCACCCACTGTTGGGGTGCGAGCTGGAGCTGGTGTTGCTTCAGCGGATGTTAGAACTATTGAAGCAGATAAAGGAGCTTCTGAAACATTTGGAAGATTGGGAGAAAGGGATGAATCCATTTGTATAAGAGGGGCTGCGTGGGCTGGAGCCTTTTTTGCCCGAGCTGGGGTGCGAGCAGAAGCACCTTTAGCAGAAGCTTTACGAGCTGAAGTAGGTGCCCGAGTTGCTCCCGTTGCTCGCAGAGTAGTGACAGGTTTTGAAGGTCGAGGAGCAGATGTGTCCCCTTCCTGAATTGGGACTTCAAGAACAGAAGGAAGTATAGGGGTATCACTCATGCTCCCTATGTCCTCTTCAGGTCGCAGTTGCGGAGAATCTTTAGGAGGGATAAGACCATAAGCGCTAAGAAGATCATCGTTGAACTTGCTACTGATACTCGCCTCCTCCGAGTTCGCAAGCTCATTGAGAGTCCCTTTCTCCTCGCTACTAAGAGGAGTCTCGTCCGTTTTCAGCACTGCAAAGCAAAAACATTAAAAAAGTAATAATAATAAAATAAGTTCACTAAATTTCTTTCTACATATCTGGTTCCAGGACGAAGCTGCGATTATTGAGGCTCGCGAGAGAGGGGCAGGAAACATAAAACCAGCTCGTTTTATACTTTCCAACGTTGGACTTGCCCTTCGCTTCTCCTTGGGGCAAGAGGTCTTTGTATTCCGACGGGCGAGCTGTGAGGTAATAGATGCCGTCGGGTTTTTCTCCCTCTTTTGTGCTTAAAGCTTTGAAACTGTAGAATTGTTGTATAATCTTCGGAGTTGGGGGAGAAAGACTGTTCCTGAGGAAGGCCAGAGCCAGCGAGGTCAGCTGTGCATAAGAGTTCGGCGTCAGTTGGAATGGTGCGAGCTTAACCGCGTTGAGGAATGCGATCAAGTAAGGATGAATGGGGAACCTTAGTCCCTGCTCGAGATGTTAGGCACTAACAACAACGTACCCATTTGGTGGATAACATATTTAGTTTTTTGGAATGGGTATCAGTGCGCGACAACCCATAGGGATACGGAATTGAATGCAAAGCCCTACCACATCAAAAAGCTCTAACTCTGAAGGATGATGTGCAAACGTTTTGCCAGCTCCCTTTTTCTTTTCAGCTCGCTGCTGGGTATTTGCTCGCTTTTCGCCCTGAGATGATTTACTGATCTTGTGAGCTCCACTTGAAGACATCTATGCAAAAGGAGATATAGTCAGTTCGCTAGGAGCAGATTACTAAAATACCAAAAATTTTCTAAGCTTCCTATTTGACAAATCATTCATGCAATGAGGGGCTCGACCTATGAATAAACGACCTGCGAGCTAATGGTCTACAGGTTTCTAATTCTACAGTTCGCATGCATGTCAAGCCACAAACAGTAATCAGCTTGCAAACAAATATGCTACAAGATCAAATCAGCAGAAGTTGAAAAGTTTTGTTCAACAAGAGATCGAGAACAGCAACAATTTGATATCAATAACATGGCATGCTCAGACCATCACATACGCAAGAATGGCAAAATGCAGGCATAATACAACACAAAATAAACTCAACAAAAATGAACTCAAAAACTGAAAGATTGGAGTAGGAAATTAGAAGTTTACCGTGAATCTCTGATGAAGGTGAAAGAACGGCGAATGGAAATGATGATTTCATGAAAAATCAGTGAGTTCTCTGGACTTGTTTGCTTGGTTGCCTCAAGAGAAAATGACAAGTGAAAAATAAAAAATGAAGAGGCTCCACCAGTTTATATAGACAAGCGAGCTCAAACCCCAGCCGTTAGATCTGTATGCTATGTAACCGTCATAGATCCAACAGTGTAGCGCGAGGTACGACCTTGTAATCATGCAGCCGTCAGTTGAAAGACGTACGCATTAAATGCGCGTGTAAGGGACGTGCCAGCGTCGTTTCAGTTACCTCATGCATGACCGCCACATGTCAAAAAACTGAAAAGATAAAATTCAGAAGGGTAGGAAAACAATCATTCGAGTTGGCTTACCAAAGAAGTTATCTTTTACCAGCTAGCTCGAAGCTCCCAGTTCGCAGAACGAGCTGAGAGCTAGGAGGCTAATGTTATATGTATTTTCCGGACTCACTAAATGGGTTGGTAAAAGTCCAACTTAGGCCCAATAGAAGGTCCGATAAAGTCAATCCAAGTGCAAAGGCCATCAGACGAGACCCAGATATCAACTCCATGCCCAGCAAGATTTACAGGTCGTCTTAGTACTCTGTCAGCTCGCAGCAATGAGCTCGTCTCACAGTCAGATCATAGCTCGTTCCACAAACCGCCTCATGCGTAGCTCGCTATGCGAGCTCCAGCTCGGGACCGTCATAGTAAGTAGCTCGCCCAGAACATAATTAATGCAATATCTTCCAGAACAGGCAGTTGCCTAGTTTGATCGTGATTCTCTTGCCAGATATGGAAGTTAATTCAAATTCAAACTCAGTCAACATTATCTCGAGATTTTTGGGGATATTTCCTGATTATATTCAAACGGTTAGGAAGTGTAATTAAATCGCGATTCTTTTCCTATTTTATAGCTTCCTAATTTGTAACAACTTTTCCCCTATAAATAGGGGTTAAAACCATTGTAAACGATATATTGAATATTATACTGTCACTCTGTATAATTTAAGAGAGACAACTGTGGACATAGGCATACTTGCTGAACCACGTTAAAAATCCTGTGCATTCACTGTTTGATTCCTGGTTCTTTATTGCCTTGTTCTTATTTTCTGTGTTTTCTCACATTAATTACAGATATTGGGTATTGATTACTCGTCGACTGAATTTCAACGTCGACAACATATAATATAAATGATTATGGTGAATGAGACATTTTTTTTTAGCGAAAACATTTTGAAATTAGAATTTATTCAATTTATTTTGGCAAAAAAAAAATTCTGCTTGGTATGATTGAGAGTGGTTCTAATAATTGAATGGGCGTACAAATCACTTGATGTTATTTTGTCAAGTATTAGATTTACGCTTATTATAATAATTAGTCTTAATTGTTAAGCTAGTTATTTATTTTTTATTTGGACTTTTTTTTTAGCACTAAAAATCTGATTCCATGTTTTTCTAGTACAAAACAATTGATTTTACATTTTATAGCACCGTTTTGCTATTTGATTTTTTTATTTATTTCAAAACTACCATTACTTTAACAGTTAAATATTAGATCACTCCTGACATAAAAGTTGGTGGTTAGTTTTTTCGGTATCTGAAATTGAAATTCGATGGAGGAGTCACTTCAGTTTAAGAAATCATCAATGAGGCGGAACACGAAGAGTCGCCATATACCTTTAAAGTCATTTTCAAAAACTAAATGTGTCACAAAAAAGGAAAGCACCGACGGGAAGAAAGAAGAAAAAGGAAGAAGGGCACGAAGAGGAAGAATATGGCGCAAGAGAGAAGAACGACACAGGAAGAGTGACGACCAATCATCAACGGCATGAGAGAAGATGGATAGCGCGGAGAGAAACAGCGTTGGTTCAGTGGTGGGAAGAGAGAGGTAAAGAGAGAGAAAAACGGTAGCGAACAACACTGGTTCATTTTTCACTGAAAATCCAACATATTTGTGGCTACCTTCGGTTGTCTCCTCTTATTACCTATTATAACATATCATCATTTTCATTTCATCCATTTTCATGCAACAAAACAAGCATTATCAACAAACATTCGTTCGTGTACAATGACAAATAGGTGCGAACCACACTGCCTGAAAGCACAGAACACATACCCTGTAGCTGCGGATAACACCCCTTGAAGGCACAGAACATATACCCTGAAGACTCGGAATACACACCTTGAAGGAGCGGAACACACAACCTGAAGACGCAGAACATACACCCTGAAAATGCAGAACACACACCCTAAAGGCACAAAACATATAACCCGATAACCCCGATCACATACATTAAAGGCCCAGAACATATACCCTTAAGGCGCAGAACGCACACCTTGAAAGCACGGAACACACACACGTTGAAAGCATGGAACACAACCCTTGAAGGTATGGAATGGGCCTCCTGAAAGCGCAGAACTCACGCATTGAAGGCGCGGAACACACGCCTTGAAGGCGTAAAAGGCACATACACCCTAAAGGTGCTGAACACACACCTTGAAGGCACAAAATACACACCCTGAAGGCGCGAAACACCCAAACTTTAGGCGTGAACCGTGTACAAACATAATTTTGTGGAACAAGCATATTGTAGTTCTCAAGCACCTAATAACAAACATAATTTCTCATTCTCATTTTTCATTCTATAAACCATTCTTAATATGTCAACCACAAATGCAAATTGAAATGAATACAAAAACGAACTCATTTCCTTTCATACATAATCTCACAAACACTAATCGAAATACAAACACGAACCCATTTCCTATATTATCTATGCATATGAATGTCCAAAACCAAAATCAATAAACTTAATCTCAATCTCGTATTTCAAATGACATTCTTACATCTAACCGTAGAGATAACAAAAAATTAACTAACACAAGAAAACAAATGACACTCAATGGCACGTACTTGAGACTCAATGACGATGGAGAAGAGGGAGGGATGGTGAAGGTGAAGGATTCGCACACTTGAGTGTCGACTACGACAAACAACACTGAACGATAGGGAAGGAGAAGTACGGGAGAGTAGAGGAAAGGGAAGAAGAGAGAGAAATACTTTTTTAAATGAAGACACAGGAGAGAGAAATACTTGTTTAAAACCTTTTAATGAAGGGTAGTATAGACTTTTTATCTTGAGAGGTGATACAAAACATGAGTTCAGTTATCTAGTGCTAGTTAAACATATGTCAGTTTTTTAGTGCTATTAGGCATCATTTACTCTTTTTATTATGCTTTCTTTGATTTTCAGTTATAGAGGGGAGCTGGAGTTTGTTGCTAGGTGGTTATAATTCTTTGTCTCCAGTCATATAATGTGAGATACAAATTAAGATATTTAATATTACAAATATTAGTATACATATTATTAACTACTATTGTGTTGAGGACCTAAATTTAGATCTAATAACAAACCTAAATTGCCTAAAGAACAAACCCAAAACAAGATAGGTTTTGAATCAATTAACCCACAGAATTGAGCGAACTGATAATCTAAAACTAGATAATAGAATTTACCCAATCCTAGCCTAGGCAAACCCCAGAGCGAATTCTAAGAATAGGCCGAAATAATACACAATAATTACTTTGACAATCTACTGGATTTTATTAATGCTTAAAGCACACTCATACCATCTTAACATAAAACAAACTCTAAAGATTCATGACTATTTATAGCTTTACAATTTTTAATGAGCTAGTCTTTCCTTGAAAAAATAATAATTCAATAAAGGAAATAGTATCAATCTAATTAATGGAAATAATATCAAATAATTAATAGAAACTAAAAAGGAAATAATATTTAAACCTAAAAGAAAATAATATCAATTCCTTAAAAGAAATAATATTAAATCCTAAAAGGAACTAATATCAATTCCAAAAATGAAAGAATATCAAATCCTTATTGAAAATAAGTTTAATTTATTAAAAAGAATAAAATAAAAATCAGCCAGCTGCACACTTCATTTTTACTCTCGGGTTGATGGTCAACAATTCTCATCACATTGATAGTTGATTCACAATGGATATTATTAACTATCAAAAGAGTTATAATTTCTAACAAATTAAAGTCATACAAATAAAAATTTAAAATGCTATAAAATAGACAGTGAACCTTGTATTAACTAAACCATCTTCAATGTAATCAAAGAATAATATAAAATATTTTGGACAATGGAATTTAAAGATTATATATATTAATATTATTAAAGCAAATAAACAAACTAGATTACGAGAGTTGGTTAGTGGCATGGTGGTAATGTTATTAACTTGTGTCTTGGGTGCATGTTTCAACTCTCACCAATTACAAAAAAATTATCCTCAAAGTCAAATTTGTTTAATCTCAATTGATTTACGAGCTTATTTCAACCATTAAAAAATAAAAAATAAAAATTTAAATTAATTATTAAAAAAAATAAATAAACCCACCACCAACAACAACAAAAACAACATGAAAGGTACGCAAAGATATTAGATTACGAAAGAGGTATTAGGTAGCGAGATAAGTGGCCCAAGAAGTTTGGCAATGTTTTGATTCAAGTACGGATGATAACATAAGGATAAGGGCAAAATACTCTGACATCCCTCATTAATAAGATAATGACATTAAAATGCTTCTAAGAACTTCTTGTACACTAGTACTTGTGTATTAGTAATTAAAATATATACATAATATTTTTTGTGAAGGCTCACACAAGACTTCACTATGTTGGTGTGGAGGTTTGTAGGAGCCACCCTACACTTTACGGTTGGCGGAGGTTTTGGAAAACATCATTTATTGTTGCTAGAGATTATCAATTATTTTTTAAAATTTATTTATTTGAAATTTATAACCTTATTATCTAATTATTAATACTAAAAAGGAAGGTGTATTTATGTCATTTACCTAGGCTATGTGTGTGTGTGTTCTTTTTTTTATTTTAAATCTTATTAGGACTGCATTTAAGTAAAGTTTAAATTAAGTCTTAATATGTAATGATTTTGTAATTAAGTTATTTGTTTTTTATTTGTGAGAAGACTTAATAATCATTAAGGGTAAGTTGTCTTTTACAACTTTCCATTAGCATTTAATATTATTAAAATCAATTTCATTAGCACATATTTTAAATTATAATTTGTTGAATAATTAAAAATTAATAATTTTTTATTGTAAAAAAATAAATTTAATAATAAGTAATAAAAGAAAAAATATAATTTTTTTTAAAAGGAACGAAGGAGGCTGAACCTCCTCTATTATCTAAGATAGGAGGTCCCCAACGACCTCCTATACAATATGGAGGCTGTTATGGCCCCCATACATAGAGGGGGTTGCAATCTCCTTCTATCAAAAGACAAGAAGGTTAAATTAAGTTCTAAGTTGAAAAACAAATTTAAAAAATCACCTAAATTAAGATTTAAGTGAAAATCGGATTTAGTAGGAAAAGAAAAAAAGAACAAATAGCCTCTAAGTCATACCAATTAAATTGAGTAATACATAGTAATATAGTGAGGTATTAGTGTGTAACAAATTAACAATGGAGGGTCAAATGTGATAATATCCCACCAGGGAGTGCTGTTAGAATAATTAGCGAACAACAAAATCCGTAGTGATGACGTCATTGGAGAATATTGTTATAATTGTTAAAGGATAACAACCTGAACGTGCCCAACGCCGCGTCTCACTCCTCTTCAAAATATCATGCAACACAGCACTCCTTACAAATAACAAACACCTAGCCCGATTGTATTTCTAGTCAGAGAGTCCTTAATATATTTTAAACTCATTAAATCAGTCAAAATTCATATCATAAAACCCCAAATCATAAAAGATTTGTTATCAGCTCAGACTTCTACTCGATTTGAAACTCGTGCTGTTTAGACCTTCATATATATATATATACATATTCACTTCTCTAGTCTTCTCTCTCTCTCAAATCACTCCTCCCTTTGAAACCTCTCTCTCTCTGTGTTACGTGCTCTTGAAGCCAACATGGTTAGCGCTGAAGCTGCTCGCAATATCGTTGGCATCATCGGTAATTGATTGTGATTGTGATTGTGAAATGTTTTTTCCTAGTATTGTCAAGAAATTTGTAATGGCGATTTTTGTGATCTATTTGTTGATTTTGATTTGTGTTTGTACAGGGAATGTGATCTCCTTTGGCCTCTTCCTCTCCCCATCGTAACAATCTCTCTCTCTCTCTCTCTCTGTGTTCTTCGCTGTTTGTTTTCCTTTTCGATTTTGTTCCCCAAAAAAAAAAAAAAAAGAAAGTTTTGAATCATAATGCCCATTGATTGCAATTGTGTCTATAGTGTTTTTTTTTTTTTTTAATTTAAAAAATTTGAAAACTGTTAACGCCGCCTTGATTTTTGACAAATAATCAACCATGTTGTTTAATGTATGATTTGAGTGATATTGTTTAACTGGAAGATGAAATTGTAACTGAATATGTTACAGTCCAACATTTTGGCGTATCATAAAGAGGAAATCAGTGGAAGAGTTCCAGCCGTATGCATACATAGCAGCATGCCTGAATTGCATGTTTTGGGTTCTGTACGGTCTGCCAGTGGTCCATCCCGACAGCATTCTCGTCGTCACTATCAACGGCGTCGGCCTCGTACTAGAGCTCATCTATTTGTCCATCTTCTGCATCTATGACCACGAGAACAAAGGAAGGGTACGTAATAATTCTGGCATTCAGTATTCAGTCTCATTATAATGACTATTAAATAATAAGTGTGGTTAACGTATTGTTGTTGTTGTTGTTGTTGGAAATTGCAGAAGAAGGTGGCTCTTGGGCTGTTAGGAGAAGTGATATTTGTGGGGATAATGGCTGGCATCACATTTGGCTGCTTTCACACCTACGTCAAAAGGTCACTGTTAGTGGGAGTCATATGTGACGTCTTCAACATCATTATGTATGCTTCACCTCTTCTTATAGCGGTATGTGATTTTTTTTCTTCCTATTCGTAATTCAATATTTTGAACTCGTTAAATAAGTGGTATTGAATTTTGTTTTCTGGAATGGCAACAGAAAAAGGTGATAACAACCAAGAGTGTGGAGTTCATGCCATTCTATCTCTCGCTGGCTGGATTTGCCAATGGTAGCATTTGGACTGCTTATGCTCTCATCAAGTTGGACCTTTATATAGTGGTAATCAAGGAAAGATTTCAATTATTATTACTAATAGTATTATACAATCAATCCGAGTAATTAAAAAATTTGGGCTTATAATATATATCTATATATATATGTTGGCAGATAAGCAATGGTCTCGGAGCATTTTTTGGTCTACTTCAATTGATCTTATATGCGATTTACTACAAATCAACACCCAAAAAATCGGAGGATGTTGTAAAGCCATCTGAGGTACAGCTCTCTGGCGCAACCAGAGCCTAAACCGGGGAACCCATCAACAGTTTGGAAGTCCAAATTAGAATTTTATTTTTTGATTAGAATAACAGTTTTGCAGTCATTAGTGGGATAGTTTTAATATTTTGGTCCGTAAGTGCGTTTGGCTATAACTAATGCAGTTTGATGAGATAGTTCTGGATTTTTGTATATACAATTTTTCTTTATCCGTCAAAGATTTGATCCTGAAAAGCAGCAGGGGTTTTCAAGTTGTTCCAGTTCCTCTTACTATGCCTTTTTCACAGCAATTTCATAGATTCACTATCCTTTCACTGATTTTTGTTAATTTAAATGTTATGTTTGATTTTTAATGCCATTTGCATGGTCTACCTAGTTCCATATGCGTTTACCAAGCACGGCAACTAACTTCTTATGCGACAATTTCAACAGTTTTATTTGTTATCATCCATCAACATAACTTAGGTAGGTCATAAATGATGAGGGGACTCAAATAAAATCTAAAACAAACTTCATGTATCCTAAATCACAATCTCTATTAATTATGCACCATGAAAAGAGGAACAATCCTAGATTAACAAAAAGCAAACTGTCATATCAATAGTGTGAAACCATTGTGTGCTACCATTAATGTTAAGAGGTCTTTGGATCAAATTTCTCTTTTTCAGTTTTATATTGTATTATTAACTGACAAGTTTGTGCAATTGACTTTATTGTATAAGTAGTTTTGGCATTCATTTCACTAGGAAGGACAATTCTATATTTAGTAGTTCGGGTATTCATTTCCTCCCCACTAAGATCATATTTCTCTCATCACTAAAAGAAAGGAGAGAAAGATAAAATGAACTAGTCATATTTCACTTCTATAATATATATATAAAAAAAAAAGGTTAGGAGAATTGCAGTCTAATTGGATGGTAAAATCAGGACCCACATCAAAACATTTAATTTGTGGTTCGATTCTCGGATGCCCCTCTATGTGGGCAATTTTTTAAATTTCTCTTCATCCCACTTGAAAACTGCTTTAGAGACTTCAATTTCGAACTATTCTTCATTGTATCATCAAGAGAATCCTATTTATAGTAATAATATATGTAATAAGTATTGTAATATGTAAAAAAAAAAAAAAAAAAATTATATTAAAATTGGGGTTTGTTTAATATGTAAGTTTAGTAATTTTCTCATTTAAGTTTAGTCAATTTCTCATTTATTTAAACCGTTAGATTATAATCTAGTGAACTTAAATACCACGCTACTAATGATCCTGTACAGTATCATAACCCTTAGGACTCACGCGAAAATACGTATTAGGGGCATATGTTCCCTATTATTAAGGGCTGGACCAGCTGTAATGGACCTACAAGTTATGAAAAAAGCCCAAAACCTCCCAAAGCATACGATCCAGCTTCCACTAACAACTCCACTGCGAGTTATCCCAAAATCGCAGTATCTGGTGCCTTATCCAAAGCGTAAGGACTGAACAGGACACTTCTTTTTTGGTACCATATCCACTGGCCGACACCTTATCTCCAATTCTCCGTGTCAATCTCTCTCAAAAGCACTCTTTTTTATTATTGTTATTTTGTTGCTTAATTCTTGTTTTCCTTTTCAAAAGATATTCTATGTGTTCTGTATCTGTTTAAACTTGGTAAATCACAATATGGCATGTATTATTTCCTGCAATTTAGTCAGTCCAGCAAAAATACCCAACAACAGTATTCGTTTTGCCAGAAGTCATAACAACAATTCTTGGTTGACCAGGCGGCTAGTGCCCAAATGTTGTACTAAGAACACCAACCCATGTCAGGTACCTTTTATTTATTTATTTTAATATAGTAAATCATATTGTTGTAGAATTGGATAATTAAAGTGTAAATTGAATGTGCATTTTGAGCAGAAACTGAAGGAATGTGCGATTTCTATAGCATTAGCTGTGGGGTTGGTTACAGGGGTGCCTTCTTATGCTGATGCTAATGTGAACATGAATTGGAATAACTGGGCATTGCCTGATTTGTCAGTGTTGATATCTGGACCCCCCATTAAGGACCCCGGTGCATTGCTGAGATATGCTTTGCCTATTGACAACAAAGCTGTGAGAGAAGTGCAAAAACCCCTTGAAGACATCACTGAAAGTCTCAAGGTTGCTGGGGTTAAAGCACTTGATCCCGTAGAGAGAGTAAGCTTCTTAGGCTCTTTTTTAGGCTTACATGTTAGTACTTTGTAGTGACTTAAGGTGGGTGGTTGTTGTCGTTCTGTCAAATGTGTAGAATTTGAGGCAGGCATCGCGCGCACTTAAGCAAGGTAAGAGTTTGATTGTTTCCGGATTGGCTGAATCCAAGAAGGAGCACGGACTGCAGCTGCTTGACAAGCTGGAAGCTGGAATGGATGAGTTGCAACAGATTGTGGAGGATAGGAATAGAGATGGGGTTGCACCTAAGCAAAAGGAGCTGCTTAATTATGTTGGTGGGTGAGTATCGCCCTTTTGTTATAAATCATTGTCATCATGTAGCTGGGTACCCTTGTTAACCACAGGCAAAAAAGACTAAATTTCATTGCCTTCTAAATAATTTTATAGCCTTAACATCTGTACTGTAATTGAAGATAAGTTCAGATCATCATCCCGTCATCTTCCTCTAAAGGAAGGGTACAACTTTCCTGTGTCTATAAGTTTATTTCAACACTTGGAAATCCATCTAATGCTCAAAATTGTGAAACTTTCAACTTTTAGCTTACTGTTGTTATATAATTGTCGAATTAGTAATCTTTGGTTGTCAAATGAGTCAGTAACTTAATATTTGATCCCTTGGGGTTTCTTTTGTTGGTTTTCAAGCCAAGTGTGAGGTTATTGTTACAGAAACCTTAAAGAATTATGCCATAAAGGTGTACCTTAAAGCAGTGGTTAGTACAGTGAAAAAAAAGGCCAAACTAACAATTTCCCAGTGTGTAGGTCTTTCCTATGGAGCAGGAATATTACAGGAAATATTTTACTTCCATAGGATTGGAAACCTATTCTCGACATAAAATTTGAGAAGGACTGGTAGAAGTTAGTCCTCGTAAAGTAAACAATTCTCATATATACCTTGTCATTGACTGCAGCTGAGATCTTCCTGGGGCATTGGGTTTCTGCAGTGTTGAAGAGGATATGGTGGATGGCTTTCCCTATCAAGTGCCTGAAGAATACCAAAGCATGCCTCTGTTGAAGGGGAGAGCAGCTGTTGATATGAAGGTCAAAATCAAGGACAATCCTAACTTGGATGAGTGTGTATTCCGTATAGTTCTAGATGGTTACAATGCTCCAGTAACTGCTGGGAATTTTGTGGACCTGGTAGAAAGGCACTTCTATGATGGCATGGAAATCCAAAGAGGTTTGACAGCTTAACTCAAGTCTATAGCATTCTGCTGTTTGAATGGTTTTTTGTTTTGCCTATTAAGAGGGCATATTAGGTTGGTTGGTTGCCTTAGGGGATGGAAATTTTACCTTTCAGTTATCATGATCACCTTCTTATGAAGTTACTATTTTTATTCCAAATACTTGTCATTTGCCAAAGAGGGAATAAAAAACATGGTCTGCTATCTGGTTTATTTTACTGTGTAGACAAAAATATATTACTGGTGAGTCTGCTATGGTGGCTAAACTTCTGTCATTTGACACCTTACACATAAATTGGTATATAGAAACGACTTTAGAGTTAACTGGTTTCTAATTGGTTTATGAAATAAATAAATTTATTGTTTATCAATCTACTAACTTAATAATTCCTTTAATTTTGCTGCAGCGGATGGCTTTGTTGTTCAAACTGGAGATCCTGAAGGCCCTGCCGAGGGTTTTATTGATCCTAGTACTGAAAAACCCCGGACAATACCATTAGAGATAATGGTGCAAGGGGAGAAAGCACCTTTTTACGGATCGACTTTGGAAGTAAGCTTCTCTAAATTAGTCTGAATTTTAATGATATAATGTGTTAAAACTGTTCTAGGCTTAATTTATTTATATCAGATTCTTCAAGGCTCAATTATAAGTCACAAGTATTGACCGCTGAATTAATTATGTTTTTGAAGCAATGAACATCAAAGAATGTTCTCTCTCTTCTGGTCTCCTTCCCCGTTAAATAGTCTTCAAACGTCATTCATTTTCGATTAGAAGTTGTTCCATTTACCTTAAGAACTCATGTCTACTTTCTGTTTCCCAAGTTTGATCACATTTATTTTGGCAGGAGCTTGGTCTCTACAAGGCTCAGACAAGGCTTCCATTTAATGCATTCGGAACGATGGCCATGGCCAGAGATGTAAGAATATAAGTTTCTATACCTTCTTCCCGTTTTTCTTCTATGTATATGATTGCTGGGTTGAAAACTAATTAGAAATTGCCTGAATTTATGTTTATCAGGAATTTGAGAATAATTCTGCATCAAGCCAAATATTCTGGCTACTGAAAGAAAGTGAATTAACTCCCAGTAATGCCAATATTCTAGATGGCCGGTATGCAGTGTTTGGTTATGTGACTGAAAATGAAGACTTTTTGGCAGATCTTAAGGTTGGTGATGTGATAGAGTCAATTCAAGTAGTGTCTGGCCTGGATAATCTAGTCAATCCAACCTACAAGATTGCAGGCTAGACCTTTCTGTCATCTGCATTCAAAATAAATGTGAGTTTATCAGCCACTTTTGTCAAATTTGTTTAGGAAGGCTATTTCCTTTATGTGGTTCAAATCTTTAAATGTATTGTTAAATAATTCTGTAGTGTTTCATTTTGAGAGAATTGTTGTATTTAAATCGAGTATGTATTCTTTTGAACAGCACTTGTACCATTATCAGATTCATTTCATTTATAAGTATTATCATTTTCACTTTATCACGAACAAGATTTTTATTCATCAAAGAAATGCTCTCCTTTTACAAAATTGGGAACAAGAACTTGCAAGCGTATCGGATATAATTCAATAGTTGCATGACACCTGACTGTAAGTCTGTATCTGTGCAGACATTTTGTACTTGTGGTTAACAACATATGCAGCTAGCTTCAAGGATGAGATTAATGATAGTTTAAACGTAATTGATTCCCCACCTATTCATTTAACATCTGTTGATGCTTGAAAAAATTCTGAAGTGTTTTGTGATGGTATCGCTACAATGTTTTGAATCCATCTCAATTAACTTTTAGTACGAGCGTTCATAGTGATTTACTAGTAATAATTAGTTTTGAAAGTTAAAATTTTGAAGCGTGGGGTCATGATGTGATCAGTATTTGATAAGGTTAATGATGATGATGATGAGGAGAGGACAGAGATAGTAAGGCCGCTACAATTTTTGTCTTCACATGTCGTTCTCAACATCATCAATATCCTAGAGGCAACTTGGTATATCCACGGTCAAATGCCAATCAAAGAACATAAGAGAATTGATGCATTTTAGTTTCTACTTGCTTGCTAAAGAGCCGTGTGCAGGCATAATTCTCAGCTGACACCAAACAAAATGCTGTCGAAAAATATTGTTTAAGTGGTGCGCTTGATAGACCAGGAATCCATCCGTTTTCTAAGGCTTAGAATATTATATTCAATAGGCAATCACTACTTCCATCAATGATCAACCAGTGATAGTTATCAGCTATGTCAGTAAATATTTACATTCAGTTGACAAACGCTAATGACAAAATGTTTGCAATAGGCAGATAAGGCATTCACTAAGTAGGATAGATGAACTCCATGATTATATTTGATTAATTGGTAATCAGAGCTCCCTTACAGAATAAGTGTCCAGCCAATCCATGCCGCAACTCTTTTCTTAAAACGAAGAACGAGAAGATTCACAAAGTGCTATTCAATAAAGAAACAAATGTCACAGACCTCCTAGCCTATAGCTTCCACAGTTTTGTATTTCTGCAGCTCTTTGATCCCATTCTTTCAATTGATTTAAATACAACTTGGATTTCTGAACTTGCTCTCCACGACTCAAATGTATCGCTCCTTCAACTCATAAGGCAAGTCCTTTTTTTAGGGTCCTCGATATCTGCAAAAACAGAGACAACTCTGAGGCTGATCAACAGGGATCATGCCTCCACCCTTGGATGTGTCGATGGCCTCCAACATGGTTACAACTTCATCCATCTCAGGTCGTTTGTCAGGGTTGGCGTCCCAGCATCGCTTCATTACAAGTGCAAGAGAGCTTGGGCAGCAGCGAGGTATCTCCGGCCTCAAGTTCTGTAGTTTCACTTACAGTCATGTTTCCCTTTTAACCTTACAATCTTAAAAATAACTGTTCCATTCATTTCATATAAAATTATAAAGTTTGAGCGCCATTATAAACTGCCTGAATTCAAGCATGCATTCATATTTCTGGCACTTTAATTTATAGCTTTTTCTGTAACCAAACAAGAAGCATCTGAGATAATATTATATCTACCTGGCGGACAACAGCTGATGTCACTTCCGAGAAGCTGAGGTCAGGATATGGCATGTCACAGCAGTATATCTCCCACAAACAGATACCGAAACTGTAGACATCACACTTTCTATTGTATGGGTTACCATTGAGAACCTGTCACATTCCAAAATCCGTTGATAACAGATTAGACACACAGTGTAGTAGATGAAGAATCTGTATAGAGTTAACAATTGCCTAACCAGAGAGAAGGCAAGGATAATGCATGTTAGATGCTTAAAGTTAAAGAGTGAGCAAAATCAATCTAACTAATCCAAATTTTATTTTCAGAACATCAACTTGCTAACCCCTCAAAGAGGCTAAAATATTGCAGCTATTTTCTTCCTTCATTTCTTTTTTTACCCCTCCCTTTTTCATTCCTCTGAAATATTTGTGAAACTCATAATATAGAATTGCCACAAGGAGCCATGTGTCTCATAAGTAGGTCCTTTCCCTTGTCAGAAAAGAAGAATGCTTGAAGTCAATAGGAACCGAAATACTAATACATGACTTGCTTTGATAAGAGAGGATCTTGTCCCTTGGCAAAGGCAAACCATTATCACTTTGGTATATGACTAGTTGACTACATATCAGATGTATTACAGTCCAGGAAGAAACATAGTTACAAGCAAAGTTTAAAATTTTAACAGGTTAAATCATATGTGCTTCTTCTGATTCAATTTTTATGATGAAAGTCCAGCTTCTATCTAATTGATCAGGATACAATTTGGAAAGACTCCATTGCAAAGTTTGGTTAAAGATACTCAATTGTCTACCTCTGGGGCCATATAACCAAGGGTTCCGGTCTCTCCTGTCATGTCATGAGGATTTGAGGCTTCAAGGCGAGCAACTCCAAAGTCAGCAATCTTCACAGTACGTGTCTTGTCCAGAAGCATGTTTTCTGTTTTAACATCTCTGTGTACGATTTTCTGAGAGTGAAGATAGCTCAACCTAGGACATGGAGAATGCAAGCTTATAAACTGTCTTCAAAAGAACTTCAGCCATCCAAATTACACACTTTACTTTCATACACCATACTTCAGCATGCTCATGAAAGTTGAAGTGTCAAATGTGATAGCTCTAAACAATACATAGAAAACATTGTAAATATAAGGCATGAGAATTTTACCCTCGTGCAAGATCTAGTGCCAGTTGAATAACTACTTTGAAAGCAAGCTTCCTTCTCCGGTTCTTTATGAGATAAGATTTAAGTGCACCCCCAGGGCAATACTCAACAACAACACAACAAGCACTGCTTGGCAAGTCAATTGGACCATTTTCTGTTAGTATGTGTAGCTCTGGTGAGCCCATTGTCGCCCCTATAAACTGCACAAGAAAATTAAGCAATTCTTTTTTCAATCGGAGACAAGGTTCTCAAGCCTAAAACTTTGTATCAATAAGAAGCCCACTTCAGAAAATATTTGGTGCAACAGCCAACCCAGCATTTTGAGCAGTGATGCCCTTGCTCAATCCACTTTATTTCAATGAAGTCTGAAGAAAAGATATATATGTTGAACTCTGACACTACTGCAACATTACATCTATATACTTTAACAATCAAAACATTTTTATGTTTTACTAATTCTTTTTCTCCAGACAATTATCAGATAGCGCTTTTTTCAAAGCTTCCAGTCCATTGTAATTACAAGGGACGGTGAACAAAAAATAAAAAGGAAGGTCAAGAATGTTACCTTAGTTACATTAGGATGATCAAGCTTGTGCCAAACGGCAACTTCTTGGGCAAAAGCTGCTTTAAGTGAAGCTATTTCAGCCTCAGACCTGTGGCCCTCTTCCCCACAGTCAAGAAGTTTAACTGAGCTTAAGAAAGGAATGTAAGTTAAAAGATTTTGAAATATGAGAAGGTCTAGGATTCACTTTGAGTTTCGAAACACAAAAGTTTCTTTAGGGAGAAAAACAAGCCTCATAATTTGATAGTTAAAGCAACTGCACATCATAAAAGAAATTTAATAAATCAAATGCATGATCCAATTAAATAAAACATACAATAGACCAAAATTTAGTTATAACTTCGAACTAGAGATTGGTGTCACAATTACATTCATTTAGCAGTCCAAAACAAGAGAGATGGGGTTTTGTGAGTTGATGCTATGAGCCCCCATTTGGCAACTTTATCACCAGCCAGAACACACAAGTAACAAATCAATTTTTGGTGGTTTTAGTTGTTTAGCTTTTTGTCACTGAAAAAAGTGTGATAATAAATGTGAATCAACCATAAGTTGAGGACACATGAAAGTTCAGGAAAAAGAATATAACAATATTGAAGTTACCGTGGCTAACTACCAACCCAACCAATCTCGTGAATCACGGATTCAAAAGAAGAGATCTATAAGGATCTATCACAAGATATCATTTGCTAAAAGAAGAAAAACATTTTTCCTCTGTTTGGCCACTGAAAAATCTGAAGCATATGGAATAAAAAAAAAAAGTAAACTTCTCAAAATGAAAATCCAAACAGATAATAGACATAGCAATGGAAATTGTTGTCGTCTCACGCCACAAGAAATTAAAAATCAAATATCATAAAATTTTCAATATCAGCAAGTAATTGGAATACTTCAATATGAATTTGAGGCAGAAACTGAAGCAAAAGTAAAGCAGCAGATCCCCTAAAAAAAATCTATATCCACTAATTTACAGCTGAAACAGGAAACGACTACTAATAATACATATAAACTGCCAATGAGCAACAGTTTTTGGTACTATTAGGTCTAAGTCTGCAGAAAAACTTAGCTTTAACAGCTACCAATAAGCCCAGTTTCTGTTAATTCAAAAATCAACCAAAAAAGCATAGAAATTCAACCTCATCATGTATTATTTTTTCCTTTTTTTCCTAATTGACTCAGTTATAGCTTTCAATTGTAGGCCAAAATGCAAATCCACTTTATAAATATTTGCTAAAAATGGGAAAAAAGAAAAGAAAAGAAAAATCCAATACATGCTGCTGCCATGCCATGCAAACAACCAATGCAACCAACAAAATGAACATTGTTTCTTGAACAAAATGACTACTTTCTTGTAAAATAATAATAATAATGCGCAGACATCAACCCAGAAAATGAATAGAGAATACCAGCAACATCTTGGCCATCATAGACGCCTCTGTGAACAGTGCCAAAAGTGCCACGAGCGATGGCTCCTTTGATGATAAGCTTAGAAGGGTCAATCTCCCAGTCCTGTCTGGCCACACTTCGACCTGTGTTGATGGTGGGTGGTCTATGATGACTCTGTTGATGACCCTCTTCATTACTGTCTTCATGTTCCTTCCTGTTCTTGTTCTTCTCCATAGTCCATGCTCTACTTAGATGCCTCTGTAACTGCTCATCCAATCTCTTCAGATCTATCTGATCTGCTCTCACATACCCACCACCTCCTCCACTTTCGTTCTTCTCCCTCATTTTCTTCTCTGAAAACACGTTGGTTGGTGTTGGAGTTGATGATGATTGAGCAAATCAATCAATCTATAATTATTACATACAAATATATATATCTATCCTACTAGTTCTAAAAATGGTGCAAATGTCTATTACTAGTTGTTGTTCATGTAGCAGTAGCTGTAGCTCTCTCTCTCTCTCTCTCTCTCTCTCTCTCTCTAACTGTATGTAGGGGGTAATGTTATGTATGTATGGATGTATGTAGCTAGCTATCTAAGAGTAAGTAAAAAAGAGGCATGTGGGCACATGGATTTGCCTGAAGACGACGTGTGTTTCTTACCCACTTCGTCTCTTCTCAACCTCTTCTTTTAATTTGATGACGAGTACTAGCAGCACAGCAGCAGCAGCCCTCTTGTCTGGTGCTAGTTGTTTGTTATTTTATGGGATTCACGGTCAATGCACCTTCCTTTTTTTTTTTGTTGTCTTCTTCTCTCTTTCCAACACTTCGCTTTGCCTCGTATGTTGTTCGTAGTACTCTATCTAAAGGGATAATCTCATTTCCTTCCCTATAATTTAATAAAATAATCAAAATCTCTTCTCCATTTGGAAATAACTAATATCTCATGTAATTTATAGATATACTAAAAATTCTTCTGTATTTATTGAAATGTTCAAAAAATCTCTTGTGATCAACTTAAATGCTAAAAACTCATGTTTGACCATTATAAGGAAGGACAAAATTGTCAAAACAAAATTAAAATTATAGTAATAATAATTATTATTTTAATTAAATTAAAATAGATTTTTGGAAAAATAAATTAATTTATATATTAATTTATTTATTTAAATGAAAAATAAAAATCTTTTTTATCTTTTTCTTCTATTTTCTTCAGTCAACCATATCCATTTGCTTTTTTCTTCTTATTTTTCTTCTTCTTCTTCTCTTCCATCTTTCCATCTTCCATCTTCCATCTTTTTCTTCGTCAGAAATCAGACGTCGGTATGGAGAACATTAGGTCCCCTTCACTAGAGACTTGGTCTCCGGTGAAGGAAACCCAATGATCTCCATCACTTGAAGACCAAACTTGTCACTTGGAAATAGTAGTCTTCATCATGAGGAAATCAATTCTGGTTTCCATCGCGTTTTAGTCTCTAGACGATGGAGACTTTGGGTCTTCGATGAAGGAGATCAAATGTTTTCATTTCTTTTCAACTTTTTTTTTTAATTTTTTTTTTTTCTGAATTTTTTTAGGATAAATATGATGAATTCGGTATTGGTTTTTTTTTTTTTTTCAAATGCAATATAGATGTTTTGTTGTTATTGATGTGATGTTTGTTGATGAAAAATGAAGAAGAAGATTGTTCATTGATGTGGTGTTTGTTGATATTGGTGTCTGTTGTTCTTAGATGTTTGATGTTGTGTTGGAGTTTTTTTCTTTGATGCTTGATGTTGTAGTGTTAGGGTTTGGTGATGATAGGGTTTTTGTTGATTTTTTTTAAAAAATATGCATTGTGTATGTGAAAAGAGAAACCAAAACTCTGAAGATGGATTTATGTGTACATTGCTTTATTTTTTTTATTTTTTATTTATTTTTGCTATTTGAATGTTCTTCATTGAAGAAGAACAAGACATGATACATTGAAGATTGGATCTTCATTTTTTTATTTTTTATTTTATTTCATAAAAAAATTAATTTTTATTTTTTATTGAAGGGCAGTTTAGTCTTTTCATGTATTGTCATTGTTAAAATCTTCTTTCACTAATAGAATTAATAGAAGGGATAAAATATGATTTTTATAAATTATAGGGGGAAAAGTAATGATTATATCAAACACTAGGGGCAATTGGGATTATCCCTTACACAAATTACAACTTGTACCTTTCACTTTTCCTTCTTTCTTTGAATTTTTTTTTTAATTAAAAAAAAAATCCTAAGTTTGAATTACCAACCACCCTATTTCTTAATTACACTTCGAAGTCAATAGAAACTCATCCACATATTCATTATAAGAAAATTTTTTCAATATTATATTCTATGTAATCTAAGTAGAAGATCTATCCATCCATCTTATACATAGATATGATCCATTCAAATTTAAGTTATTATTAATGTGAATGAGAGTTTGTTATTAAAGTATATTGAACAATAATCAAATCAAAAGTTTTTTTTTTAATAATATAAATTAAAATTGAATTTTAGAAAAAAAAATATAACTTGAACGCCTATTAAAAAAAAAAAAAAAAAAATTCTTTTATTTTTTTTTTCCAACAAAAAAATACATTATTCTTTAAGTCAGCGAGATTATTCTTTGATATTATAGCCAGTCTTCTATATTGAAATTCAGAAACCAGTTAACATGAAGCCTTGTAATTGACAATTAACTTTCGTCTCGCATACCCATATCTCAGTTTACAATATTTTATTCTTTTCTTTTTTTAATTCTTATTATTTATAATGGATAAGAACTGAGCCAGCCGCTGTTTCAAAACAAAAAATAAATAATAAATAAATAAATTTTAATTTATTAAAAAAAAAAAAAAAAAAAGGTGAGCCAGTCATAGCCCACAGGGCAACATGTCTTGGTCCTACTCTTACATGATAATATGATAAGGGTAGCCAATCTGGCATGTCATAATTGACTCATCTCATTTATTATTTTATTCATATATATATATATACACATATATAGAAATTGATCGAAGCTAATGATTTAATTTCATGGTAATCCACTAACTATTCAAATTATAAATAAATAAAAAGAACATATGTTCTTTCTGTCACAGAATTGGTTACAGGAATCCCACATATATGGACAGGATTTAAATGAATTAAATATATATATATATATATATATGGTGATTGATGGATGTGAGGAAAGCATAGTTGGGGGAGATTGTTGAACGGTTGTCCCATGTATTTTGCATTTGCCAAATATGGAAGGTCAGTTACATGATCGCATAATAAAATAGATGTATAATGTATTTTTTTTTAATTATAAATATATAATAATAACGATAATAATAGATACACCACAATAAAGGCACCATGGGGATTGCTAAATAAATTCTTCCAATACACTCTCTTTAATCCATTTTCCATTTAATGCATGATACGTGTATAAATTTATATGTTCTTTTACTTTTGATGATAAAATTTATCAAATACAATGAAAGTACAGATTAATGTCCTGCATTAAATTGGTAGTAGTATGTTCTTTTACTTTTGATGATAAAATTTATCAAATACAATGAAAGTACAAATTAATGTCCTGCATTAAATTGGTAGTAGTATGTTCTTTTACTTTTGATGATAAAATTTATCAAATACAATGAAAGTACAAATTAATGTCCTGCATTAAATTGGTAGTAGATTAAGAGAGTATTGAGACAGTCATTAAATTGGTAGTAGATTAAGAGAGTATGGAGAGAGTGTATCTATCATTCCTCATAACATGATACAGTTAATGTGAGGAAGCTTGTATTTAATGCTACTTTATACTACAAATTCTTATCTCACAATCACCACCTTTTTATTTGAACTTTATCCATGTATTATTTTAACCAAAAAAAGAAATTATGTTTAGGTGTATTGATTGTTAATTAAATTAATCATGAATAGCAAAGAGTATTGTAACCACTCGTCAATGATATTGCTATGCCTACGGATGCTTAAGTTTATATGTAAAATTTAGATATGTAAACGTTGTGATAAAGAACAATAACATTTGTGATAAGAATTTAGCTAGTTTACTAGTAAATATTTCACAACCATACATTAAATTTATGGGTTCAAAATATATCTCTATTCCTAAATTTTAAATTTATATTATATAAATATGTGAATACAAACAGTAGAGATATCAACAGATTCGCAAAAGAAATAACATTACTAAGTGTTGTTGTAAACTTATGCATTAATGTAGACAACGGCATTCATAGATAATGCATTAAGTGCATCTACATTTCAGATTAATTATAAACGACAATCACAAATTTTCTACCACATAATTTCAAATTAAATTTGAAAAAAAAAAAAAAAAACTAAATTGTATGTTTCTCTCTTAATTAAAACCCATCATGTGAAGATGTCCGTCAACACAATACTAAAAGAGCCAATGTGCACACTATATGGGTATGCCCCCTAATTTCCTGCCCAATTATTATTTCATGGATATTTGCAAAACAGCCAGCAGTAGACTAGAGGGTGTTTTTACAGTAACTGCTTTTATGTTAGGGTTGTCGTTGGGTTGTCTAACTGTCTAAGTTAGGCCTTAGAAATGCAATTCTTCCTCGAATTTGCGTCAAAAAGTAATGACCAGAAATAGTTAAGAAAGGGACCTAATCCAAGTCTTGTGTTTCCCATGAATATTACGCCAGTATCGTAGTAGCACCACATATCACATAACCATGCACGTGAAGCTCAACCTTTTTGACTTGATGCAACAATCAAAAGAAGAGGCTCTATAGGGCTCACGGGGCCACTACTCATAATATCCTCAACCAAAACAAAAGATGTAGCTCATTAACAACTGCCCACCCGTACCTCCCGTGATTGTTGACTTCCCCTCTTTGTACTTTTTGGTTTTTTTTTATTACAATCCTTCCCTTCCAGTGTCAGTAGCCGCTCCACAGACGACCTACATATGCAAGAATTCTAGTTTTAAACCTCGTGATCTTTTTGATACGCAATGTAAAAGAAGGAGGTTTTACTTGGGAATGACATGAAAACAAATTGCTCATACATATTCTTTTTGGCCGTGAATATAATTCCAATTCCAGCAACCTTGTTCAACGTCTATGGAATTAATTGACGTGGTGAGGCTGAGCATGACTCCTAAATGATCCCTTGTGTCCAGGGCAGATTGAAGTTTCCACATGCCCAACTTATAACATATTACATTTTTCAATTCCTCCTACAACGATACAAATCTGATAGTACATTGTTCTGCAAAGATCGATCAGGAAAAAAGTTCAGACAATGTTTCATTATCAATTGAAAGAACCTCATTACAAAGCCTGGACAATAGGGAGAGGAGAGGGAGAGCTCCCATCACACTTCGTGAACATCAATAAACTCATTACAATTCCGTACCATGCAATACCAGCTTCAAAATTCCGTTGTTGATTAGACAGAAACATGTGACCTCAACTATACAAATCAATATACGTGAATGGAAAACCAAACGTGTCAAAACTTGATTAACATCGCTTCTATGTGGTGAATGATATCTGGACTGTATTCATGAAATGGACATAAACCGGATATGTTTACATATTTCTGTTGGAAAAAGAGGCAGGGACAGGCTGCACGTATCTGAGAGAGAATCAACAAGATAATGACTTCATAAGCGCCTTTTCTTCTTCTCTGGTGTTGCATGTACTTGCGTTTTAATCCCATAAGTTTTCAATTGAAAGTTCTCAAAAGCCTCAGAGATTGCTCCAACCTGTTTCATAGTACATAGAAAAGTAGCAGTCACAAGGAACAGGAACGAGAACAATGACAGTTCAATCAAGCCATATAAGAAAAATATGCTGGATAAATAAAATTGACAAACCAGCTCAGGTTTTTTGGAGTACACCCTCACTATCATATCCTGACAACATGTAGGCAGCAAGTGACTGATGCGCTCATCAGGTATTGAGAATTTTTCCTCACTCTCATAATCCTGGAAAAAGAATCAAGCGTATTAAGACCCTACACTGTTGAAACATATAAGCTACAGAAACTCTAAGACTTCATACTGTATTAAGAACATTTATCAGGACAAACATTACTATTTCTTTCTGCACAAGGTAACAGATAAGGGCATGCTGTAAATCCTGTTTAGAATTCTGTAATACAGTGTCTCATACAAATGTGAAAACGCTCCCAACCAAATTCAATAGTTTTTGCTCAAACCTACAATAATGTCAAGCGGTTGTGCTGTATTTTGCAAAACTACTGGAAAACTAAGTCTGTATTACAAAGATCCAAACCAAATATATACACCTCAAAAGATTTAGTTGGACAAATACATATTTGCCCGAGTCATCAGTGAATTCCAAATTAGAAGCATTTTGCCAGATGAGGGTCAAGATTAAATGGTTAAACTGATCAAGGTAATATAAACTATTGCTATCATCTGTGTAGGAAAAAAACAAAACAAAAAAAGAGAGCTTGCTCTTATTTCATTTTATTCCTATATTATTTCAAGGGCACAGAAAGTTCTAAGCAGATTGTACCCAACAATTGGGCTTTCGTACATGCCCAAAATCCCTCTTTAAGTATTCACAGGTATCTTCGTTGTCAGGAGATTGGGAAAATAAATAACGATACAACAACGTCCCCAGTTATATCAATTAATGCCCACATATCATAAAATGAAAGATAGAGATATTCAGGCTATAGTTTGCTTTGAGTACCTTGAAAAAGTTAATGCTGGAGAGGACACGCACCAAAAGAAATCAATGACAAAAATTAGCAGTTGTAACAAAAGTATAGGCGAAAAAGAAATGATTAATTAAATTAAGCATAAATGATTTATACTTCTTCCAATACCTTTCAAGAGGATTACGCTTTCCTTGAGTCAAATCAATCCTGACATTGCTAACAGCAACATCCTCTTCCCTCAATATCACTCCACCATTTTTCTGCAAAATGAAAATAAACCCAACAAATGTTAGAAACTCAACTCTACTTTTTCAAAGAGCACACAAGCACACATATATAAAGCACATACTGTGTATTTACCTGGGAACAAACAATATCTTGGGCAGTAACATCTTTGAAATTTTCTAATTTGTCCTTTGGAACAGCATACTCATTACAAAACTGCCACAGAAAAGAAATTATATATGTTCAGCTTCAAAAGAAATTATTGGATGACAACAGCTTTGTCAGTGAATACACATTATCAAAGCACAGGAAGAGATCTATAAGCCAAAATCCTCTCACATATCATTGTATTCTGTTACGTAGGAGCAAAACAAGAATGATCAACAAAGCCTCCATACCTGGTACAAATTCCTCCTACGGATGCGCAAAATCAAATCCCTTGCTGCCTTGAGTTGTTGGTTTGGGGCTATCTCAATAGTTTTGATTATTGTGTCATCTAACTAAATTTTAAAGAAACACATTTTAACGTCACACTCTACAACATAGAGGCAATGGAAGTATTTCAAACTTAAACAAAAGTAGGCAAGTTTAAAACCTTCCAGTAATCAGAAGGATCTTCAACGGAAGATGAGATCTCCAGAAAATCATTTGCTTCCAATAGAGCATCTGCTACCATAAGCTCGATTGCCTGCAATTATAATACAGTGAGATTAAAGATACCGTGACTTCAACATTACCTTACAGAGAACATCAAAGATGATTTGAAAAAGAGTACAAAATTAAGGAAAAAAAATAGCCGAACAAAGTGAGAACAGAACAAGCAGATGAAGATTATCTGCTATAGAATAAATTATTCTGTTTCATACCTTTACTTTTGGATGCGTATACACTGTTCTATACAGATCAGCACGAGTGGAAAATAGCTTGTGGATGGTAAGATCTAGCAAGATATTATACAATATTTAGCAGGGCATTATTAATCATACTTGGCTATAACAACGGAATGAAATGGAAGTTACTAACAGTCCTTAGCACGGTAGCAAATCTCATCATCCAAAACCCTCATTGTCCCCATCAACCTGCAAATGATCAAAATTGCATTGTTCAGGTAAATTCCACTGTTTATAAAAATTCCGGCTTACTACACTAGTTATAAAATCAATATCCTAGAACCATTAAACCATTTGTGTGCACGTGAACCTGTATTTGCATAAACATGGATGTGTTTGTATCAACTCAAGGATTTAAAACGGACCTTTGAAATTCAAAGTTGCATCCTAGACCACAAGCTCGGCAATCTCGCATAATGTAATCAAACCTACATATATAAATCCATAATAGAATTAAAATATTTGCAGCAAAACAATAAGAATTTTTATGAATATAAAACTCAAGGAAAAGATATAACTTAGGTGATGCATAAATAATAAGCTTCACTTACTTGTCCACATCAATGCCATTTCGACCATTTGCAACAATATCATACAGGAAATGCTTCTCATTGGAGGCCTACAAATTAATGGCAACTACAAATAATAAGAAACTTATAACAGTATGAACCTACAAGTAAAGGCATACTATTTTCCAAAAGAAAACAATAATGAGAGCCAAGCATTAACATAAATGGGCCTACAAAATGAAGTATCACAAAAAACCTTACTTTTGGATAGGCAAACTCGGAGCTAGCTAGTATCATTCCCTGCCACAATTAAACATTAATAGATAAATATCAACCTGAAAAAGATTCCTCTTATCAAATGAGCAGAACCAGTTCATCATTAAACTTGTGTTCATGGCATTTTTAGCTTCTTAAATATCACACAAAAATTTCCATTTCAATATAGAATTTCTAAACTCATTAAGTTGTAAGAAAAACCAAATGCCTTAAATTACATATATATTTGGGAGTTCTCAAGAGTTTTGGAGACACAGGATTCCTAGAAAAATGAGCTTACCTTTACTTTTTTAATCATTTCAGAGTCGATATCAATATGGTGCTCATCCACGATATACTCAACCATCTTTACTGACATTTCCTCATGAGACCTAGAAATTACAAGGATCACATAAAGCACAAGAAAATCATCCCAAAAGCAGTTGAGTGGGGTACAGGAAGAGAAAAGCTTTAAAACTTGAAAAAACATAGACTTGAATTTTGAATAGTTTTATCAATGGGGAAATGTCATATGATGGGTTTGAATAAAAGAAGAAGAGATGTTCCCCTGAAGAATAAAAGTAAAGCGAAAGGATCAAGAGCCCTATGGTAAACAATGCAATTCTTCAGGAGAAAAATGTCAAGAATGGTCCTCCAATGTCAGAGTTACACTAGACAAATGGACCAAGGGAAAATTAAATGATAACTAAAAAACCTTGATTTTAAAATTATTATGTCCCCTTGCAGTGTCCAAAACAAACCACTGCTGCAGCAAACACACACTTCATATAGCTATCAGTAGAATACATAAGAGATCACTACTTGACCAATAGGTTAAGGTGCTTAGACTTGCTAAAACAAATAAAACGTAATTTCTTAGGGAAACTGGAAACACAACTTTTTCAAGCAAAGGCAAATATAAACAGGAAGGCAAAATAAGTGCATCAGACTAAATTATGTATCAAGTACCATTTGGAGCCACTACGCACAAGAGGAAGGAACTCGCGTTCAAACAAATGACTGAATGGCCCATGGCCCACATCATGTAGAAGTCCTGCAGATTAAATACACAAAACATAGTAAAGAAGCAGACGACAAGGAATAGAGAATCATAAAAATAAAATAAAATAAAAGACAGGTAGCTACCTGCAATTTTCACAGTTTGAATGTCAAAGCTATCAATACCAAGCTCCAAACCCTACAAGGATTGGACGTTATACATAAACACCTAGAGACATAATAATTAATAAAATTACAGATAATCTAAAACAATAAAGAACAATCCAGTACTTGGAAATTTTTGAGCTTGTGAACAGCTTCGCCAGCAATCCAATACACCCCAAGAGAATGTTCAAATCTGGAATGCGTGGCACCTGGATAAACCATGTGCGTCATACCTAAAACAAGCAAAACGTCTTTTCTGTTAACAAAGTCCACCATATACCAGAAATTTAAGATAGGCCACTGGCATCGAACCAAACTCAGATAAACAAAGCCTTGATGCACAAACAGAATCTTTCAATAGGATGCAAAGTATCATGATATAAGATAAAAAGAGCAAACACATTATTTTTTTCAAATGCATTAAGTATATAAACATCAACCGCCACTATTATCCACTCATTAGACAGAAGACCATCCCACAAATGACGCGAAACTAAGATTAATGTGCATCACAATAATGGTGCACATACTAGGTTCATCAGTCCAAATTACAAAATAATTCCAATTGTACAATTAATTGTCAATATATATACTCACCAAGTTGTTTCAAGTCACGGAGCCTGTAATATGAATAAATAAATCAATAACATCATTAAAAACATGACAATAAATGATTCATATAAAGAAAATACGTAATAATCATAAATAATTTTAAAATTAAAAAAAAAAAAAAAAAAAAAAAAAAAAAACTTTCCTTTGAAACTGCTCCGTATCAATAAACTTCAAAGCGAGCTGCAAACCACAAAAATAAAATATTAAAAAAAAAAAAAAACGGCGACTATAAATGCGAGTACGGGAGTTTATGCATGTTAGTAATCGAAGAAGTGTATCAAAACAACAACAGGGGTAAGAGTCTCATTCTGTTGGAAGAAACAGAGGAGTTGAAAAAACAGACCGGATCGAGACAAATGTTGCCGTGGACGTTGTCGTGAACGTGCTTGGAGAGTCTGAGTTCTTTGGTGGCGTCTACCGGAGACAAGCTGACATCGTCATTGCAAAAAGCGCCCATTTTTCTGATGTATTCCTCACAATCGCAGTGAACGTGGAAACCTAAAATTGTGTATGATCGAAAATTGCCAAATGTTTAGGGGTTTTATTAGTTAAGTGAGAGTGTCATTGCGTTGGCTGCCAAAGAAGCGGGAACTGGATAACCTGCCCCTTTTTTTATTATTTTATTTTACTATTTTAGTGCTAGTGGAGTACATACGTTTTACGCTGTATACGTTTCACATTTACCCTTTTTTTTTTTTTAAATCTTTATTTTTCAGGAGACTTACACAAACTGACCCAAGTTTGAGTGATCTTACGTGTACTGGCAATTTTTGTTATAATTACTCCAGATTTCTTGAAACTAGTTGACTAATAATTGACTAGTTCATTGATAAATTTGTCTTTCATGTGTTTATTAATAATAAGGCTATATCAAATTATGAAGCAACTGCAACCTTTCTAAAATTATTAGGCCATGTTTGGCATGTCGTACTATATAGGACTAATATGGACCATACAAAATTTAATTTGTATTAATTGAAAGAAACGTCATAATAATCTTCATCGACATCAGTCTTCTTTATTGGTTGAGGAGATCAATATCACCTATGATTAGAGGCGATTTACATCAATTTAATTTCTTTGGTCAAGAAAGATGTTAGTGTAATATATTCAGAAGTTGTGTTTATTTGTTATTAAAATAACAATAAAGTTTAATGCCATTTCTTGTTTAAGATCTGTCAAACATAATGGGTTCAACAAATTTTGAGATATATTTGTGTAATTACGACAAAAGTTATGCAATATTACCTAAACGCAAGAGAGTTCATGAAATTTTTCCTTATAATAAATGGGTTTTGATAACCTCTCCCAATCCCGTGTTATAAAATTAGGTAGTACCTGTCCTGCCTGTGCTTGCAATGTTTAAGTGAAACATGTCAAGTTAAAGAAAGGGGTTGAGGGTGTTAGTGTCCCATTTTTAAAAATTGAACATTTGTGTCCCAAGGGACATAATTTACACAAAATTACTCTTAGAAAAAGTAAATTATATTCTTCAATCTCTTACACTACCAAAATCTCTTTCTTTTCCCTTTTTATTTGGCATCTCTCATATATTTATCTTCTTCGTCCTTACCGAAAAGGTGAATCTATAGTTTTGCCAATTTATTGCCTCACACTATCATAAATCATAATTGTAAAAATCGTTATGACTCACGATAGTCCCAATTATTATAAATCATGCCACTTATTTATAACTTGAATTAAGATGGTTATAACTATCGTGAGTCATAAATGTACACAATTTTATGACTCACAGCAGTATAAACAATTTTTATCAATAGTTTTATGGTCCTTGTTGGAAAAGGAAGAAGAAGAAAAAGAAAGAAGAATAACGAGTTTGGAGGAGAAGAAGTAAAAAGGAAAAGATGAAGAGAAAAATAAAGAATAAAGAAGAATGAATAAGAATAAAGAGAGATGCCTAATGAAACAAAATACATTATATCGAGAAGAGAAAAAAAAAATCAAGATATGTGAAGATGACTAGAGATGGAATAGGAGAGAAACTAAGTTGATGTTTTTTAGAAGGATGTATCCAAAATTTAAAGGATTGACACGTAAATATTCAAAATTCTTTTTTTTTTTTTTTTAGGACACAAACATTAAGAATTAAGTTGTCATTTTTATTAAACAAAAAACCCTCAAGTAATTACATATCACATTTTAGTTCAAATGATTGTGCACCTCCTCATTTATCAACGTAGTATAAGTTCGATTTTCACAAAACGTATGTAACAAATATGTCTTGATAGCTTTTATATGAATTATTGTCTCTCGATTATAAAAGTAGATTTTTGAACCACATAAACAATGGACAATCTTAACAAACTCAAACAAATTTCTAATATGTTAGATATCAACTCATTAAAACTTAAAAAAAAAAAAAAAATTCATTCTGAGAGCAAACTGCACAAATTCCAATAAATTTTGACTTAATTACAACTGAACAAGTTTTTTTTTTTTTTTCAATAATAACTTGCACAAACTTCTCTTGTTATTAGTGGGTAGGAGTTAAAAAATAACAATGAAAGAGTAAAATTGAATTTTCTCATTTAGAATTAAATAATTATATATTTACTGTTATTTAAAATAATTATTTTAAAAACTAAATATATGAAACGGAGGAGGTCAAACCTAACCTTCTCAAATGATCTCCATCCTTTTATTTTAAAGTTAATTTATGTAAAATTAATTGATTAATTTTTCAAAAATAAATAAATTGATCTTGGTATTTAGGTTTGTGAGAATTTATTGAGATTGTAAGTGGATTCATGATATATATATATTTTTTTATTTTATTTTTTAGATGTCATTTGAATGAGATTTGATAAAATCATCGTAGCTTTAATAATAACAATATCACCATCCCTTACAAATGTTTTATAGATGAAAAAAATCATCTATAAAGTTATCTTATAATTGATGTAGTGAAACGAATTAATAAATAAAATAAAAAAATAATAATAAAAGTTAGAAAAAAAAATATTATTATTTAATTAGACCGTCTCCTTATATTAGATATGAGACACTTTCATAAAGTATTTTTTCATCTAAGGGGCCTTTGAGGGGGATGATGATTATTTTATCATACACCTAAAAGCAAAGAAAAATTATCATCTGGATAACATATCTAAATGAGAGGCAGCCATGATAAGCTAACAAAGCAAGAACTTACTAGACCAAACACAACCACCATGGTTGTGAGCAACCACCTCCACTCTCAAATCTTCTCTTCTTCCAAGCAGATTTCACCTTCACTTCTTCTTTTCCATCAAATCCAAGTCCACCCCACTAGACACAACCTACCAAAAAGGCTCCCCAACTCTTCTCCTCCTGCCTTGGCTGTAAAAGCTTACATTGAGAACCAAAACTCTTTCTCTAGCTTCGCAAACAAAGTCCTAGGTTCATTGCCTGTTATTGGTCTTGTAGCAAGAATCATCTCCGACGAAGGTGGTGTTGGTAATGATATTATCGACTTTGCAGAGTTTCGAAGAAGAGTAGGCAAGAAATGTGGTATAACTGATACTAAAGCTTTTTATGATTTTCAAGAAAGGCGTGGACGGGTACTTCGCTCGTACTTTATTTATTTTTTCTCTTATTTTTATTATATTTTTGGCTCCCATTATATTTGGGTATTTAGTTTGATACTTAAAGTTTCGGTTTTTATTACTGTGATCTTGGTTTTGGTTTGATATATGTGTTTGGGTTACATAAAGTGTTATACCGTTAAAATGTGGAATGATGATTTTAACTTTGACATTGGATTCATTGCAATTCTTCAACAATCATGGGGCTCATAATTTTCGTTACTTGAATTCATGAATATTTGTAGTTTGATCAAGTAAATATTTTTAGTTAGGATGAATATTTGAAACTAAGATAAGTTGTTGAGTTGGATATTGGTTTTGGGCAGGCAGGGGATCCTTTGTATGTTTTGATGTGCTGCTGGCTGACAGCTGTTGGTGCTGGTCTACTTAAATCTGAGGAGATTCTCGAGGGGGCATCAAGGCTTCGCCTATCAAATGATCTTGAGTTTGAAGAGCAGAAGTTTATGGCCTTGATGAATGACGCTAGAGAGGTCGGTCATTCTCTTGTATCTTATTGGTATTCTTTGTTTGTTCAACATTTGTTGTTCAATCTGCTTAGCTTTAGCTATTGAATTTTGAATTAATTAGCAAGCACACATTGTAGTTTAGAAGCCTCTTGTTAGCAACCCATCCAATAAGCATAAGAGTTTCAGTTGCAAATTCGAATTAAGCTCATCCAGGCATTGTATATTAACGCATTAGTCTGTTTAAAAATCATGTAGATGCTCCTAGTCTAGAATGTAATACCTAAAGGTCAATGATTACTTTTGAGAGAGAACAAATATCTGAATATTATAAAGATTTGAAAATTTGTGTCCAAAATCAAGAAGTTAATATTGGTATCATTACAAATATCTGGTATTGGCAACAGATGAGCTAGTGTGTTAGTTCAATCCAACTAAGAAATATTTAGGTATGAGTGTGGTCCTATGTGTATAGTATACAAGGTATCCTATGCTAATGAGTTATAGGCTACTTGAAAGGGTGCCATGAAGGACTTGTTTGATTCGGTTGATGTTATAGGCTTCTGCATGTATAACTTGGTATTTTGTCAGCTTTAGATAATTTTAAAGTTCCCCATCATTTTGTTTGGCAAGTGTTAGCGCTTGAGCATTAATGATAACTTGGTATTTTGTCGGCTTTAGATAATTTTGCAGTTCCCCATCATTTTGTTTGGCAAGTGTTATTGCTTGAGCATTAATGATCAATAGCCAAGAAGTTGCATAATAGAAGATATATGCATGATGATCATTCATCTTGCATTTTAGGGGTTCATATGTTTATCTTGGTTCCTTAATGTGATGATATTGAAAGTTATTTTTCTATTGTAGAGACGAGCAAAGTTAAACGCTGCCACTCCAACCATCCCAATGGAGATTCGTGTGGAAAAGGCTCTCGAAGCTATCTACATTTGTTGCTTTGGCAAGGACCCAATAGAAGAGGATGATGAGAGATTACTGAATACCATACTTAGTGCTGTATTCCCATCAGTTAAGCAGGCAGATATAATAAGAATTGTAAAAGACAAGGCAAACAAAGTTGCAGAAGGCGGTGATGATAACAGTTTTCCAGAACCAAAACCTCTTCCAAAAGAAGCTGTAGAAATGCAAATGAAGGACCTTCAATTCCTTCGACAGAATAGAGAGGCTTAAGTTAGGTTTTGACTTGTATGTAAATGTATGATTAAGAACTCCATAGGAAACTTGATGAAATTTTGTTTCGTGGTACCAGAAATGGAATCACAAAAAGAGTCCCCTAAGTTCTTATTATTCATGTAACATGGAAAGTAGATGTTCTACTGGAAATGGAGATGCCACTTTAAAGTAATGCAGGTTGACGAGCCTTTGTCTTATTATTTTTAATACTAGAATCTATTAATTGAGTATGCGTATAAAATGCTACCAAACTCCGTCGAGTACTAATTGTTTTAGTCTTGTCCGGTATATGCACTGAACAAGCACTATAAACGTGAGAAAGGACTCACTTTTGTCGAACAAATTGATGAGATAGCATTTCGCAATTCGCATTAATTTAATGCACCGAACACTCCTCTAATAATTTGGCTAAACACAGGCAATGCATTTGCAGAAGCCTGATAATTTCTTTAAATTCTAACACGAGTACAGGACTACACTCTTGAGAAATGCTTCTTTGATAGCATATATTTGAACATCTCAGTACTACAAATGAACCTTAATAAGAGTGATCTGCTTTTATAAGTTCTATAGTGACATTCTTCATTTTGTCGTGCAATGTCTGGCAATAAACTCTATGCTACTTAAATTCGATCAGATTACATTATTGATAACTCCCTCCTCTAGCAATACCTTCTTACATGTAACTGCAAATGCAAGCAGGAGAGGAGAATTGCATCTGCTGAAGGATTAATTTAAGACACTTCCTTATTTATAAAGATTTACTATGAAAAGGTGCCACTAATTTCACACATAATTCATAAGTGTAAAAGATGATTAAATAAGACAACCTTCACAAGTTCACTCATTACAGCTGTTTATTGTTCCAAGAACGAAATTACAGGCCTAAGCCATATTATTTCAGGACCTCCTTGAAAGGGAGGACATACTCAACTTAGCAGTCAGCACACTGCACGAACTTACTGATACTGGCTTGCTAGTTTACCCTCTTTGACTATGTAGTGTTGTGCAGGAAATTCTTCTCCCTTGAAGTACCTATCAAGCATGTCCTTGACTCCAGCAGCATATCGTAACTGCAAAAATTGAGTTACAGGATTTGACTTGTCAGCAAAAAATGATTAACAAAAAAGCATAATTCTGAATAAGACTACAGAAATTATAAGGTCTAAATACCTGTGCATCAATTGTTGTACCCGAAATATGAGGAGTCATGGCATGATTTGGCATGTAGCGCCATGGGTGATCCTTTGGAGCTGGTTGTGGATACCAGACATCACCACTATAACCTGAAATCCAATTGAACCAGTAAAAAAAAAAAATTGATAAAGATGGCATATTAGCATAAATTCTCATTATTGGATGTTTAGACCGATAGATATTGAACTTCTGCCAACTCTTTATAATTTCTTTCATTTTGTCAGTCAAAAGCCATTTATAAGAAACTGCATCCCAATATTAAAAGAATTGAACAAAAGCAGGCTTAACCAACTTTCAATGAGCTATTAAGTTACCCTACCCGCAATATGACCACTGGAGCAAGCATCAACAACAGCTTGTGTGTCCATGATTGCTCCTCGAGCATTATTCACAATTAGAACCCCCTTCTTCAACTTGGCAATCCTTTCTTTGTTAAACATTCCTCTGTGACACATTAAAAAATCTGATACATTAGATGTGAGCAAAAATTAGACCAATTAGAATCATAACTATGCTATATTAAACTAAAACAACATTTTGTCATTGTCCATCATTGATCAAGCTAAGTAACCAAGAGATAACTATTATGCAAAGGAGTGTTCAAGCAATCAAGTTCCAAAGTGCTACCAATGGTTGACAGTAAAATCTTTAATCGGCTGAGATTCAATAACAAAATCAACCACTAGTTCAAAAGGGGAAAAAGAAAAGAAAAGAAAAGGATGACGTTTAGGATTACAAATCTTTGGATCAGAAATTTGATTCAGCATTTTTAAGTATTTTCATGCATTGGCAAGCAGTATGGAAACACTTTTATAAAATGAGATATGGACGTTTCGATTTTTTCAAATTGCACATAAAACTTTGTGCCATTCTTCAAGGGAAAAAAGAAAACCTCCAGATGGTTCAACGCTTAGTAGGCTTCATTTGAGCAGCTTTAGTACCACAACTGTTACACTCCTAACTTGAAAGGGTGAAGAACTGATGTGTACTAATCAAACATATTACTCATATCAATAATCTTATAATCATTCAAATTTGCAAAGATTTAACAATTGCCAAATCTAGGTACTAAAATGTTGAAAGATCGGGCACGATATATTAGTCATACCTTGTCTTCTCCGTAAGAGGCATGTTGATAACAATAATGTCACATTTGGGAAGCATTGCATCAAGATCCTCCTCAAACTTCGCTCCCAACTGATTCTCCAATTCAGGATCAATCTTCAACCGGTCATGATAGAGGAGATTACAATTGAAAGGTTTCAGCCGTTGAAGTAAAAGCTTGCCAATTCGTCCAGCACCAACAGTTGCCACAGTCTTCCCTTCAAGATCGTAAGCTCTATAAGCAATACCTGCAACATTCCAATCCCCAGTGACAGCCTGATGGTATCCAGGTAAGAAATTACGAACAAGAATAAGGATTCTCATAAGCTCATCCTCTGCAACTGAGACTACATTGCTTCCAGTGACCTCTGCTACAGTTAAACCAGCGGCAGCAGCCGCCTTCAGATCAATATGGTCAGAGCCGATTCCAGCAGTGAGAAGCAGTTGCAAATTCTTGGCCTTCTTAATCCTTTCGGCCGTAACATATGCAGGGTGGAAGGGGGTGGATATGAGGACATGGAGATCCGGAAGATGTTTCTCAAGTTCTGCAATAAAACCACACATAGACATATGAAGAAAAACTTCTTGTATCCAGAAGTTTCCAGCAATCAACACTCAACCATGTAATAATGCAACAAAATATATATACATATATATATTATTATTTCAAATAGTGTAGTTTTTTCAAAAAAATCAATGCATCAACCTGTAAATGTTTTACTCTAAAGATTATCTACAACTTGAAGCTACCATTCCCATGACAGAAAGCCATACAAGGTAATCACTACTAAACCTAGTAACCAACAGAGTAGCATTCTTAAAACAGAATCCGAATTGAAAAGCTTAAGATTATAGTCATGTTAGTTGATGCAAGAACAAACTCAATATATTTCTAATAGGTGACGAAACAAAAGCCCTTCTATCATCTTTCCGTGACAATGTTGTTGTGACGACTTATCCTTTTTAAAACTTTAACACGGTAATTAAATTAAAACATGCAGCCTCTTCAAGCAAATAACAATCTCGACGAGTCTCAGTTACTATATGCACCTCAACGATGGAAGAATATTAGCCAATGGCCTACATTAACATGGTGGGGGCACCCATCAGTGAGCTCATCCACTGTGTCAAAATTTTAAATGCATATTGCATAACAAAATTATAGGTCTATATACTAACCAGAATCAGGTCCTTCTTTGTCATCAGTGACAATATACTGGTGGCCTTGCGACGTAAGCCAATCACTTATGCCCAAGGCTCCCTCCACACAACCCACAAAGTTGGGATTCAATGAAGCATATTCATTGGCCTTGTAAAATACCCCAACAATCTTTTTGCTTCCAGGAGAAGCCTGTTTTCCATCAGATAAAGAAACTTAAACACACAATACACTAACAAGGGAATGAGATTTTCATACTAGAATTTGTTATTACTAAATCTTGAATTTGTCCAATTCCCATTCCAATTATTCCACATGGTAACAAGAATCAATTATAGTAACAATTAATCTCACTATATTATAAAATTACCATATATAAATTATTTAAACCTGAGAACATTCGAATGATATTAAAAATTAGTATTTAATTGACTTTAATTAGCGTTAATTGCATTTAAAGAAAAAACTCTCTGCCTAATAAGCAGAGCTGTGGCGTCACGAGGGCAGCATGTACAGAGAGTCACGTGGAAATCACACTTTGCACATGCACCTTACCAAATCTATCACCAATTCCAAACTCCTTGATTTGACATGTTATCCACCTGTATCATCATCATCATCATCGGATCCGATACATGCAACTCTCTCTCTCTCTCTCAATCTCTTTTTAATCTCAATTTTTCATTCTATTTAATTATCATCTTCTTCTAAACCGATTCAATCACTACAATATACAAAAATATTTTTCAAAATAAAAAAATCACACAAAATAATGCGTGAAAAACGTTAGAATAAGACCGATTGATCGGTTTTCGATTATAATCAAGCTAAGCGAAAAAGAAATTAAAGAAGAATCGAATTTACTTACATGTAAGTGTTTGATTAGAGCCGAGGAAGAACCAGAACTTCCAGCCGAAGAAGTCAAAGCACCGATAGCAGAGGCAGCTGCTCTCTTCATGGCCATCTCTATTCTCTGATTTTGATTTCGATTATTGTACTCTTGAGTAGCGTCTGATTTTTGTATCCGTCTCTGGCTACTTTATAGTGGCCAATGCTTGCTTTTAATGAGTATGAGAAAGTCTATAAATCGTTTTCACCTCGTTTTGTCTATCTCGTTTTAGTAATACAACATTACAACTGTTGTGTGTCCTCGCCCTCTATTTACGTGAATTGGATTTGAAAACCCAGAGAAAATTTTAGACGTGAACGTTTGTACGGTTAAACGGATAAATAGGAGATCATAAAAAAAAAAAAAAGGATAAGAGAAAAAATTTGATATTATTTTATTAACCTGCTTCAATATATTAACTCCGAGACAATTTCACGAATTATATTTTCGAAAACTTGGACTTGCATGCTTATAATTGGCACGTGTTGTCTACTCACCACTCTTGCGATTATCTTCCAGAGCCGACACTGCATGCTTGTGTGGATGATGGCTGACGCCGTCACGCGGCGATCCTGTTACGTGGCAAATTCCAATTTGTTCTCTTTCTTTTGTACGGTAAATTATCCATTTCATTGGGGAGTTTATACAAAGTTCGTCTTTTCTTCTAGAAAAATTAAAAATATATATATAAGTCAATATTATTTTTTCAGATAATTTGCTTTTTAAAAATAAAAATAAAAATAAAATTATGAATTAATATAACTTTTTCAGATAAATAAAATTTATAAGTAATGAACATGAATGTTTAAGATGAGTTAGAGTCTACCGTAACGCCCAAATATGTATATGTATATATATATAAATTCTCCACACCTAACTATAAACAGGCATGAAAAGAATCCAAGTAATATATAAACTGAATTATTTCACATTTAAAATTAATCTGCCAAAAACCGAGTACTAATTTGATGGTCCTACCCAACCTTCTCTAGTTAAGCGACAATCTTAATTGAAAAACAGCTGTATAGGTACATATTATCTGCGTAAATCTAATAACATATTAGACAATTTCCCTTTTTCTTTTTTTTTTTTTTCCCAGAGAACCAAGACTGATCCAAGAACTATTGAAATCCATTGGGATAAAAATATTGGATGATGAAAACCAAGATAGTGAGTATAGATGACAACGAGACAATTGAACAATGAGGCAATTGAAGTTAAGCGGGCTAATTTAGAAGGTTGTTGGGCTTAATCTTGAAGGCTTTGGGAGCTAAAGCTAAGTATAAGCAATTGAAGTTAATTGGGTTTTAAATAATTTGGGTTGAGTTTATTTTAATTGTAATGGGTTTTTAAATTAAGTTAGTCTATTTAATGTTATATTGGATCTTAATTTATGTAATGGGCTGAACTGATATATATTTAATTAAGTTAAGCCCATGTTTAATTATTTTAAACCCATGAGTGTGTTTAGTGAGCCCAATTGTTAGGGGGCTAGGGTTTCATGTTTTGTTTTATTATTTTGTTTATAAAAAGACTTGTAACCCTAATCAAAAGTTGAATAAGTTAGAATAAAAGGTGGAATGAAGATGCAGCCAATTATGGTTAATTTGAGAGAATAAATTTTCTCTTGTGTTATTTATGAACATGTGATCTTATCAAGCTTTACTTGTGGCGATCAAACCATGACTTATCTCCCACCTTCTATCTATGTCTTGGGAGTGGCGTCAATATCCTTCTTGATAATTTTGGTTATTGATTGAGTTCTAATCATTAGGTCGAAGTTCTTTATAACTTTGGTTTCTTGATTGACATATAATCAATGAGTCAAAATTTTTATTTTATAAATATGTTTTAATCTTTCTTGGGGTTGTGTTTCAATTTGCTTGTGGGTGTCGTATCTTTATATACGGGGTTCTCATCAGTAGGTATCAGAGCTTTGGGAATTAATTCAAGTTTGGTTATCCAATTTATTTGTTTATTTTTTTTTTAAATTCAAATTTGTTCTTTTTGTTACTGTTCACGTCATTATTTTTTTTGTGTTTTGATTTTCATCTCTTCACAAGTTGCCAATATTCTTCATTGTGTGTGATTTCTAGTAGTTAAAAAGAAAAAAAAAACAAGAGAAAAAAAAAAAGGAAAAAAAGAAGATCTTAATTGGAGAAGATAGAAATTTTATTTTATTCTTAATTAGGCATCCTACATTTAAGGAAACCTTAAATTTGAGGAATAAATTTTATATTCTTCCTCTTATGTTCTTGTCAGAATTAAAAGAGTCAAATTATTTCTTTCCTTTTATACTCTTGCCTAAATAAAAGGAGTCAACTTTTAATTTCTTTCTTTTTTTGTTCTTACTTAAATAAAGAAATCAACTTTATTTCCTTTCCATTCTGGTCTGACCTAAATCAAGGGAGCAAACTTTGTTTCCTTCCTAATTACTTCCTTGAAATCATCTTGTTTCCATTTGTTTATCACTTTGACCACAATTAATTTCTTTTTGTGTCTTCATTATTTCTTGAATGTCTTTCTTATTCCATTATTTCCTTTCATAAATGTGTACCTTTCTTGTTGAGATTAGTCAAGATGATTACTTCAAGAGTGATGAGTGAGAAACAAATGAGAGTGAAGTGAAACACGTGAGGGAGTGTGAGATTTTCTCTAATATTCTTTTCAGGTTTTCAATCACGACTTCAGATAACTAGATGAGTCACGATTTGAGGACAAATCGTTTTGAGGAAAGCGGGAATGATAGAAACCAAGATAGTGAGCATGGATGACAACGAGACAATTAAACAATGAGGCAATTGAAGTTAAACGGGCTAATTTAGAAGGTTGTTGGGTTTAATCTTGAAGGCTTTGGGAGCTAAAGCTAAGTACAAGCAATTGAAGTTAATTGAGTTTTAAATAATTTGGGCTGAGTTTATTTTAATTGTAATGAGTTTATAAATTAAGTTGGTCTATTTAATGTTATATTAGATCTTAATTTATGTAATGAGCTGAACTGATATATTTTAATTAACTTAAGCTCATGTTTAATTATTTTAAACCCATGAGTGTGTTTAGTGAGCCCAATTGTTAGGGGGCTAAGGTTTCATGTTATGTTTTATTATTTTGTCTATAAAAAGACTTGTAACCCTAATCAAAAGTTGAATAAGTTAGAATAAAAGGTGGAATGAAGATGCAGCCAATTATGGTTAATTTGAGAGAATAAATTTTCTCTTGTGTTATTTATAAACATGTGATCTTATTAAGCTTTGCTTGTGGCGATCAAGCCATGACTTATCTCTCACCTTCTTATCTATGTCTTGGGAGTGGCGTCAATATCTTTCTTGATAAATTTGGTTCTTGATTGAGTTCTAATCATTGGGTCAAAGTTCTTTATAACTTTGGTTTCTTGATTGACATATAATCAATGGGTCAAAATTTTTATTTTATAAACCTGTTTTAATCTTTTTTGGAGTTGTGTTTCAATTTGTTTGTGGGTGTTGTATCTTTATATACGGGGTTCTCATCATTGGAAGCTTGACCCGCAAAGTTGCTCTTATATGAAAATGATCTGTCTACATGAAGGTAAGGGAATAACCCACACGAGGGTAGGTGGAACTTGTTGTTGTTGTTGTTGTTATTATTATTATTATTTTGGTTCTCTTGAGTATAAAACTATGCCAAGGGATTTGACATGACACAACTGACGGATAAACTAACTATGCCAGTGGTCATTCGTAATTTTTTAATTAAAAACAGTTGTACGGGGATATGGCATCTAAGTAAATCTAATAACAAATTAGATAATTATATAGAGATATGGTATCTAAGTAAATATAGTAACAAATTAGACGATGGTACATAAAAATTAAAAGGTGGTTGTGTATCTGTAAGGTCTCAATAAACAAGTGGATCTAAGGGAATAATTTAAATCTAATTCATTATTATTAACTTGGTTATGTCCAAATTTTAGAAATAAAAGGGTATATAAATAAATATTCTCTTTTAGGATATTTTTATTTGAACTCAAGAAATGGGTTGTAAAAGAAAAAAGATCATAGGGGTATAAAAATGTAAATTTACAAGTGATAATATGGTGGGCCGGGCCGTGTCCAATGACAAAAATTGAAAAAATAAAATAATAATAAGAAAATGAAAAGAACGACTGGTGGGGTAGTTGAAAGAAAATGATAATTTATTTTTAATAGAAAAAAGGGCAGGTATCATGTGAGTGGTATTTTTAGGGGATAAGGTGGTATAACCAAAGCAGAGTAAAGAGGAGAAGAAAATACCCGGCTGAAGAAGAAGAAGAAGAAAAGAAAAGGTAGAAAAAATATAAAATAATTAGAACTGATTTCTGAGTTGATTTCATGTATAATAAATTTAATTTTAAGTTTAATTTTTTGATTTTTTTATAAATTCTAAATATATTTTTGTGTTATTTTTATGTGAAAAAGAACTCAAGAATAATTTAAGTGTTAGTGGTTTCAAATATAGTTAGACACCAAATTAGTGAGTGGATTGTTTTTATTTAAATTGAATTAATTGTTTATAATTATCTATATTTTTAGATTTAGTTATTTATGGATTATTATAAATGAATTATCTTGTTAAATAATTAATTTTTTAAATTATTGATTTCAATTGAATTAGGTTATTTTAAATTATTTAAATTTTATCTTTTATTTATTTAATTGTTATTAGAAGGAAATTATTGAATTAGTTAATTGATTTATTAATTATGCACTATGATTTTATAATTTGATTTTAAAATATTTATTATTGATAATTATATTTTTAATTAAAAATCAAATATTATAAATTTACATATGAAAATTATTTAAGAAACGAATGAAATAAGATTTTAGAACATCAGGACTGCACCCTTCCCTCAAACAGTCAAGTAAACTTCACGTGTATGAGTCCTAAAAAGTCACCCAACGCGTGTATGACAAGTGTTAGAAAAGTCATTGAGTTATTGAGAAAGTTAATGAGTCGTTTAGCATGTGTATAAACATATGTTATCTCTCATTTTATATATGTATTGAGTATCTTCACCACGTATAACATTTTTTTTTTTGTACTAAATTGGTATAGCTTGAGCTTTTATTAGTAAACGTAAATAATTCATACAAATATTTATATTTTATCATAATAAGAGATATAATTTTAATATTATTTTCAAATACGATTGAATATGGATTATTGAGATTTTTATTTATTATCAGTCTTATATTATATATGTTAATTATTATTGAAAATGATTTATTAAAGTACATTCACTCATTGGATATTAGTGCTTACTATTTTATAAAAACTCATTTTTTTTTTCAAGTACCCACCACAAGATTATGCAAACTATTGCATACCATAAAAAGGGCCATATGGTGATGACCAAATGCATTAATATTATTTTTAAGTATAAATATTTTGTATGAATGTATATTAATTTTAATTAATTAGATTTTGTAAATATGTTTCGAAAATAATTTTGAAAATGAAATATCTTTTCATATATTTTATGAATATATTTTATATATCCGATACATGGGTCAAACACCAAAAATGTAAAAATTTTGTTTTTAATTTATAAAATTTATATTTATTAAGAAAATATGAAATTTACTACGATTTTTTTAGATGATTTTCATTAGATTATAGATTTTAATTAGAAAAACTCTAGTTTTCACGAGATTCTTCTATACTCAAGAGAGGAGTCGAGTCGGTCGGGTTGGGTTTATTAGTGTCGCTCTTATTCGCTAGAGTGTTGGGTATTCCATATTCATCAAGTACATTTTGCACATTTTACAAAGTTTTGTAGATACAGAATAGTTGTCCATCAATTATGAAAATATAATGTGAAAATAATTCTCTCACACAAGTTAAGATATTCGGACCACACATTTTATAAACTCGTATGAGTACTTCTTTATAAGTTTATGTGAGTGATTTTTTCATTTTATTATGACAATGGTTGTCTCCCAATTATGGGAGTTTGATATCCAAGTGACGCATTTTATAAACTTATGCAAGCGGTTTATTTACTTTATTGTGAAAGTAGTATAAAACTATACTCTCTCATACACTCCATTATGACTCTCTGAATTCAATATATGACACCTATACTTATGGCGCTCTTTAACCATAATACTGATCACAGATTTAATTTTTTTTAAATAAAATTTATGTCCCAAAAGCAGAATATGTACACATTTTACATTGCACTTGTTGGGTATAAAATTTACATTTTATACATATTTTATATTGAATTGAGAGTATTTTAAGAGAGTGTGTTGGGAGAGTCTCTCTGACATTCTTCGTTATGAGGGTAATTACTTTTTAATTATGAGAGCGTATATTCAAATATATTTCATATATTTAATCATTATAGGAGTAATTGTTTCCTAATAATGAAAATAAATATTCAGATTATATAAATAGTAATTGATATTAATAGATTTTGATGATTCTCTTATTTGTTTAGTGTCAACTTAAAAAGAATTAATAACAAATGACGAGTTATACCTCATTATTGGGATGAAAAATAGTCACACGATTGAAATTCAATTGGTTCACTAAAATAGGTGTTTTAAAAAAGGGATAATATTAAAAAATTCATTATAATTTAAAAAAATACTCATTTTATCACTTATGATTTTATTTTTATCAAAAATTTTCTTTAATATTAATAAAAACACTCAAAATACATTTGAAAGCGTAAGAAAGAACAATAATACTTCGATGGTCATAAATTGATGATAAAGTCTTAAATTGATTATGAGGTTATTAAGAGTAAAATGATCATTTTTTGTTAATTTTTTAACATCAAAGGGATTTTAAATAAAAATAAAATTATAGTAGTAAAATTAATATTTTTATAAATTATAATGGGTTTTTTGAGGTTATCCTTTTAAAAATGATGAAAATTTAAAAAACAGATTTTATCTTGTAATTGTCTTTTAATATTATAGGATCTAGAACTATAATTGTTTCCATACTTGAGACCTTTATGAGTTGAACTCACAATCTTAAAAATAAGTTATGGGTGAGTTTAATTTTATCGCTTGACCAATTCAAATAAAATTTTAAAGGCGCGGCTTAAATAACTACTTCAAAACATAAGAAAATAGCTATCAGATAAAGACGAGACTTATTATTGTTATTTGGACCTGTCCTTGAGCTTATAAGAAGTAAAATAAGTGGGGGTGGAGGCGCCACCCCACTTGCGAGTAGCAGTAGGCCACCACCCCACTTGCAAATAGCAGCAGTGAAAGGTTGCTCCAAGCCGAAGAAGTCTAATCCAAATAACTTGTCTTGCGTGGCACAGACGTGATAGAATTGATTACTAGGATCTAGGAGTAATAAAATGTCTGGGGAGGTAGCTGTCTATCATCTGGTGCCATTAGTTCCGCTTTCATAATATAGCTTTCACCAGACAATGTGATAATAATTGTACAAGAAAAGAAGAAAAGAAAATGTGATAATAATGGCATCCAACCTACCGGTGATGATTGAGTGCAGCTCACTGAGTTTTTTTCGTTTTTTTGAGGCCCTGACTTTCTTTTCAAAAGATATATTTTCATGGTGAGTGATTTTATATATATATATATATACTCAAATTAAGCGATTTTTAAATTTCTTTTTTTAAGACGGAATATTTAAATTGTTAATAACACAAATTATAAAAACTGCAATGAATATAATAATCATAACCTATAACGTCATTTTTTTTAAAAAAAAAATTGATACCAAACAGTTCTTATTAAAATCAATTAGTACTTATGTAAGTTAGATATTTATTCAGATAAATGAGAGATAATAAATCTTATAATAAAAAAGAACAACTCAAATATTTATTCACATACTTATGAAATAAGAAGTTTTATGAGATAAATCTACTCACACAAGCTTGAGAGAATGATCCGAAAATTTACTCCTATAATCAGGTAATAACAACTCTAACAATAAGAGGAGAAACACCTAGACTTTTACTCACATAATTATGAGATAACAACTTCCTACATAAAAAGAAAAAATTACTTAAATTAGGTTAGAAAAATGACATTGATTTTTACTCTTATAATTAAAAGATAATTGTACAAACAATAAATGAGAAAATTTATCCACACTAGTTTATAAAATACATTTGGTGGTTACTAAATCCCATCACCTTGATAGATATGGAGACGTACAATCATTTTAAGTAACCAAGTTATATGAATAATAGTTCTATCTTGTAACTTACATCTCACATATTTGAACAAAGATCATATAATTTAAACAATTTGATATTATTTTTATATGATGGGAGTAAGCGAGCGATGAACGCATCACTAAATACGTTATAGAAGTTTCTATTTGTGTCATTAAATTCAACCTACACATGTCAATTTGATATTATTTTTATATGATGGGATTAAGCGAGCAATGAACGCATCACTAAATACATTATAGAAGTTTCTATTTGTGTCATTAAATTCAACGACATGTGACTACGAGATTTTCAAACCATACTGCCACAAACGGGCGGACAACCAGGATCTGTGAAAATTGAAATAAACTTTGAAGCTTTGTCTAACTCTAATCGAACTACTCGATAACAACTATATATAAAACAAAATTATATATATTAAATCATACCCAAAATATATTTCATATAGGTGATAAGTAAATTTGGCATGGCAGCCACATTAATTTTGAGGATTAAAAAACTATTTTTTTAATTTTTTTTTGTACGGGTCAATAATTTTTCTGAACTTACAAGTCTAAAACATTATATATATATATATATATATATATATATTAAGGAAAGTTTAAACCTTACATAAATATCCACTTTCATAATAAATAATAATAAGAAATTTCCCTTCACATATTGATACTCTCATAACAAATTTTAAGAAGAAATCTCTCTACAAACTCAAACCCCTTGCCGAACCACAGGTGTAGAATAGGAGATACAGACCATTTTCAAGATTGATTTTGAGTTATTAGAAATTCTTTAATCACTTTGCACAATACAGTCTCATCTACCAATCACAAATCTTAAATTTAATGCCGATTTATTTATCTAAATAAAAAAATCTATTAAGACTCTGTAATTGAGATATATGAAGAACAAACAAATTTTTCTAACAAGAATGTTGAATTAATATGTTAGCTTGCAGCAATTGACATAAGACATTATGATCTTAGAATCTTTACGATTTTCACAACAATAAAATGTAATTTAATTATACACATGAATCCATATGCAAACTTAAATTGACGATGATGAAGAAATGAAAATTGTGTTTTTTTCTTTTGATAATTTTTCTTCAGTAAACACACATTTGATTGATGATAAATTAATAATGTGTTACTATTATTTATAAGATAGAGAGATGATCAGTTTCAAAAGAATTTATTTACTTAATTAATGTATAACTATCAATGTACATAACTTTTCATTGAATTGAAATCATTCAATCTTTTGAAACGCATGACCATTTGAATTCCTTACTTTTGTTTTAATGATTTCATTCATTAATTTATTTATTAAAAACTTATGAATATTAAATCACATGTAGCCACATCTAATATTCTCCCACTTGGCTCATGTGAGATATCTTTCTCAATGGTTTAATAAATAACATCAGGTGCGCAATACAATAATAAGTCATTTTATGTTGGTCAAATATCTATCATAATTAAGTAGAATTCTAATGCGAGTCATGGCGGTTCTATATCATCATTTTGATATAGTTCATTTCAAGCATCATAATATTAGATTTCACTTTTATCAATGATAATGGTCTAACAATAATGTCTTTAAATAGACTTTCCTGTTTTTCAAACCATTTATGTATATAAAATATAAAATGGAAAGTATTAGAAACACATAAGTGAGTTCAGAGTGTCAAAAAAATAATTGATGAAGAAAAAATGCAAGACACTTCAAAATCAATCATCATTGTTAATAATCTTATTCTTTCGACAAGTTCTCTAAACAATTTTGGTGATAGACCTTTAGTTAAAGGGTTTGCAATCATAAATTCAGTACTTATATTCTCAATTGATACTCTTTGTTTATGAACTTCTTTCTAGACAACAAAATATTTCAATTCTAAATGTTTTATACCTTTAGAATATTTGTCGTTTGTTAGAGCAGAAATTGGTTGCGACACTATCACAATAAATTTTCAACGACTTGGTAATATTGTCAACAACTCCAAGCTTTGAAATAAAATTTCGCAACCATAAATCATGAATCGTGGCTTCAAATCATATTATAAACTCAGCCTTCATAGTGGATGCAGTAATGACAGACTACTTTGCACTCTTCCATGAAATAGCCTTTTCAGCTAAAAGATACAGATAGATTTGCAAAATCTGAATCCAAGTATCCATTTATCTTGAGATTATCATATCTTCTATACGTAAGCATGTAATCCTTCATTCCTTGCAAATAACTAAGCACTTTTTTTACATCTTTCCAATGATCTAATCTCAGGTTGCTTTAATATCCACCCAACATACCAACAGCAAAACTAATATATTGGTGGTACATGTTTAGGCATACATTAAGCTTCCCTAATAGATGCATAAGGAATATTTTCCATTTGCTTGGGTTTCAATTAATTCTTTAGATATTGCATAAGACTAAATTTGTCTCCCTTTTGAATTGGAACAACACTTATTGAACATTTTTTCATATTAAATCTCTTTAAAATTTTATTAATATAAGTTTTTTGAGATAGACCCAATAATCCTTGTGATCTATTTTGAAATATTTCAATTCCAATCACATAGGTTACCTCTCTCATATCTTTCATTTCAAAGTTTTTAGAGAGAAATTTCTTGATATTATGCAACAAACTAAGATTATTACTAGCAAACAAGATGTCATCAACATACAAAATCAAAAATATAAACTTACTCCCATTGATCTTCAGATATATACATTGATCAACAATGTTTTCTTTATATCCAAAGGAAGTTATGCTATTATGAAACTTAAGATACCATTGTCGAGAAGCTTGTTTAAGTCCGTATATTCACTTTAGACACCTTTTGAATTTTTTCCTTCAATAAAGAACTTGTTGGGTTGTTCCATGTAGACCTCTTCTTCCTAATTCCTATTAAGAAAAGTGATTTTAACATCCATTTAATATAACTCAATATCATAACGAGCTATTAATGCCATAATGATTCTAAAAGAGTCATTTTTAGAAACAGGTGAAAAAGTCTATTTATAATCAATGTCATTTTTCTGAGTAAAACTTTTGACAACAAGTTTGACTTTATATCATTCGATTTTGCCATTTTGGTCACGTTCGGTTTTGAAAACCCATTTACACCCGACCGTTTTACACTTTGCAGGCAAATCAACAAGATCCCAAACTTTATTATGTTCCATAATTTCAATTCATCTTTCATAGCATCAATCCATTTAACAAAATCAATACTTTCTATGGTTTATGAAAATGAAAATGAATATTTTTTAATTCCTATATTAAAATCTGACTCTTGTAAATATATCACATAATCATTAGAAATAGCAGACTTTTTTTCTCTTTGAGATCTTCTTAATGCTATTTCTTGTGATATATTTATAGTAGATTTATTAGCAAAATTATCATTATGGAGTGTTTGATTATTAAGTTGTCCTTGTACATTGTCAAATTATTTAACAATAGGAACAACATTCTAGAAGTTATGGGTAATGGAACTTGCATCTTAGCTTATTCTATAATCACATTACGTGATTCGTCACTCCCACTAGTTTTACCATTTTCAATGAACATAACATTTCCAGTTTTAACAATTTTTGAACTATGATTTGGACAATAAAATGTATACTTTTTAAATTTTTTTTGGATAATTAATAAAATAATCACCAGTTATCCTTAAATCCATAACTTGAAATAGTTTTTGGGATTACTTTTCTAAAAACTCTATTTAACAAATACACGACAGTTTTTAAAGTATACATCTATAATGATAAGAGTAAAGAAAAATCGTTCAACATACTTCTAACTATGTCCATTAAGGTATGACTACACTTTTCTATTACACCATTTTTTTATAGTGTTCCCGACATAATGTATTGTGCACAAATGCCATGTTTTTTAAGGAACTCAGTTAATGGACTAGAACATTGTTTAGATTCACCATATTTTCCGTAATATTCTCCACCTTTATCTGATCTAATGATTTTCATTTTTTTGTCTGATTGTCTTTCAACCTCATTAACATAGATCTCAGAAACATTTACTACTTGAGATTTATTACGTAGTAAATAAATATAACTATAACATGAAAAATCATCTATAAAGGTGATAAAATATTTTTTTCCACCAAAAGATGGAGCATCAAAAGGTCCACATATATTGGTGTGTATAATTTCAAGAAGTTGTGTATTTTGTGTGACTTATTTCTTTGTGTGTTTGATATGTTTGTCTTTAATACAATCCATACACATTAAAATCAGTAAAATCCAAATTTAAAAGAATTTCATTCGTTACTAACCTTTCTTTGGAAGTATGCCCCAGATGTTTATGCCACAGAAAAGTTGGATGTTCATCTACTATATCACGTTTAACACCAAAATTATGATGTATGGTTAGTAGAATTTTAGCAAAAAGATTATCAAGTTTCAACCTACGCAAACCGTTATATAGGATACTTGAACCAATAAAATAACTATTTTTAAACAGGCTAAAACTTTCATTCTCAAATTCAAAGGTAAAACCAACAATATCAAGTTTAGATAAAAAAATTAAATTTCTAGAAACAGAAGATACATAAAAAGTTTGAAACAGCACTAATTGATGTCAAATATCCAAAATCAAACAATAAGTGTTAACAGTTTCAACTGAAGCTTTGACTTGACTTCCCATAAAACAAAACATTTATTCGGATTTATGGTTTGGGTCACAAGGCACTCATGTAATGTTTTTGAAACATGAATGGTTGTACCAAAATCAATCCACCAAATGTTATAAGGAACTTCAATTAAATTTGATTTGAAACATATGAAAGCACTAGACTTACCTTTTTTTTCAAATCATGTTTGACGTTTAAGACAAATCTTTCATAAAATACCCTTTTTTTTAAAAAAAAAAAATAAAAATGACATTTATATTTTTTTATGTTCCTTCTCGTGGATTTGAGAAGAAAAAAACTCATTTTATTTTATTGATCCATTCTTTTTGTCTTTTCCAGCCTTCTTACTAATTTTCTTTCCAACTTCTTGATCAATATGATAAACTATATGAGTTCCTTGTTGCTTAAGTCTTGTCTCCTCTTGAACAAGTTTACTAGCCAATTGATTAACATTCCACTTATTATTAATAGTGTTATAATTAATCTGAAATGACCCATATTGAGGAGGCAAGGAATTCAAAATAAATTGTACAAGGAAAGACTCATCCACGTTCATTCCCAATGTTCTTAGCCTTGTTGCTATATTTGTTATTTCAATAATGTGTTCATATATTGACAGGCCCTAACTCCTTACTAGGCCTGCCGGCCGCCATACGGTAGCCCTCCAATGGATATCTGATCCAACTGGAAAGTTCCCGTAAAGCTACGCCGTTTACTTTTCAAAACTTTCTGTTGAAGCGGGAACTTAGAAAAATTTTTCTTTTTATTTTGAACATTTATAAAACAGATTGATAAAAATTTGGGCAACATAACGACTGTTTTTCGAACATACCGCCCTGCAAATTTCAAATACAGTTTATAAAAACACTTCTATGAAATCAGTTTCTCAACTTCTAGAGCCTCCGACTCTTTTCTTACAACGCAACCACAAACAAATAAATAAAATATGAAAACTGAATTTCAGAAAACTTTGATAAAACATTTTTAACTAATGCATCCACTATTTTTTTTAACTATTTACAACTATATATATAAACATATACATGATCAAAATAAGTGTCGTCCTACGCGTCCACCTGCACGTCTGACTGAACCTCATCTGTTAGACGATTAGCTCCTGCGTCTGTGGGAGAATTTTTAAGAAAAACATTTAAAGAAAGTATGAGTATAACTCAGTGAGTGGTATAATTTACATAAACTAAAACTCATTTCTGGATAGAATATTCTCCCAAAAACAATTGTTAAAAACTAGAACGCTTTCTAAAATACTTTCTGAAATTCTTTTCTAGAACACTTTCTGAAATCTTTTCTTAAAATATTTTCTAATGCTAAAATTCTTTTCTAGAAAACTTTCTAAAATCTTTTCTTAAAATCTTTTCTAATGCTCGCCTACATGGTAACCCAGGGAATATCTCCTTCTGACGTGGTAGCATCTAAAATCTGGCTAACCACTAGGAGTGGGGAATCTACCATGTGTAGTCGCCGAAAGCGGACCCACGCTGCGGACCGACTACACTACCCTATACGTGTATACGGATCACTCATGCCTCGCTCACACAAGAGTCGACTAGACTCAAATCTCACTGACTGACTTCCTCTCATCTATCGTATCACGTATAGGGCATTCGACCGGGTACTAAACTGGGGCTAGGGTAAACCATAGGCTATTAAAATCTCTTTTTCTGAATACACTGAAATATTCTAAATCTCAAGGCAATAAGCCCAAAATCTTTAATTCTAGCACATTCTCATATACATAAATAATAAACTAAAATCTTTATGCTAGAATTATAATATAAATTCAATTAATAAACGAATAACTATTTATAATAAATTCTGTTAACTTTAAATAAACTTTAAAGAACTATAAACTTTAAAAATTTGTATTTCCACTCACAACACGTCCTCGGATAGAATCCGATTTTTCTCCGTATACCTTTGGAGCTCTCCGCTTTTACCCTAAAACATCAAATATTCATTTAGGGTCACTTAACTCATTCAAATAACATTCAAAATCAATAAAAATCTCATTTATGTCTATTAATATCCTTTAACGTCCAAACTTTCGGATTTCAATTTCTATTAAATCGAGGTTTTTGAAATCCGTTTTCTTTACATAAATCCTACTTATTCTTTCCTATAAATACCTCAGTATACTTAATTTCATCGTCGGAAGCTCCGAACGAAATTCGCTCGATTTCGCTTACTAATAAAAATTATTTTTCGTTTCGAACGTCCGACAACTTTAATAATCAATTCTCTAGTGTTCTAACATTCAACCATGATTAAATAAATCGTTTCGAACGTTAAACGAATGCATTTGGAAGGATTTTGAAAAACACCCTTCAACTCGCCCGTTTAGCTCCGAAATCGATCCTAAACTTTTCGTTTTCGAATTCTAACTTCATAATATTATTTTCTAACCTCTAAAACATCTATCTAAAGTCTTAGATTCGAAAACGAATTCAGATCCCATAAAAACCCATTTTTGCCTAAACTTTCTCTCTCTCTCTCACTTATTTTTACTCCACCAAATCACTCACAAATTATATCAAAATCATCCTCATAAGTCCCTCTTATCATCCTTAAACTAAAATTTGAAAAAGAAAGAAGAAATAGAATGGGTTTTCATATGATACATAAAACTTTAAACTGACATAACTCACCAAATACGTAATCTTTTCGCTTCAAATTTGGGGGTTAGCTAGAGGAGGTGATGAGGAACAACTTTCGTGAAGGAACCTCCGCGAAAATCGGATCGGATTTCTCTCTTTTCTCTCTCTTTCTTTCTCGCGCGATCTCGGCTCTCTCTGTCTCTCACGCGATTTCTCTTTCTGTTTCTTTTCTGTTTCTCGACTCAATTTGTCTCAAATGAGACAAAAATTATTTTATATATATTATTGCTTAATTTCAATTTAGTCTCTTAAGAAAATTTCATTTAACACCTCAAACTTTTAATAATCTCACTAATGCCCAAACTATATAATTTTATATTCTATTGGTCCATTTGTCATTTTCTCATCCATTTATCTATTCAACCAATCACTAGATGACATGTGGCACTTCCATAACCATTACTTTTCATGCCACTTATCTCTTTTCTCATTGGTTGAATTAAAATATCATTTACTTTATTCCGTGAGCTCACCTCGCTTGATTAACTTATAATTAATCTCTAATCACTTTCGAAAAATATTCTATAAATATTCTACACATATCTTATGGCTAATTTAACTTTATAAGCTTCAATTTCAGCCTAATACCTCTCATATATACTTGATAAAAAAAATGTTCCTAACCGAAATCTGTCGAATAAACTGATAACTCTTTTATATGTATCTATAGCTTAAATACTCGATTTTTATGTCTATTCTCTTTAACCCATTCTCATTCACTTGGGTTACACTCCTTGAAACTTCTGCATACTATGCTCATGCATGATCCATGCATACTTAACTTAAAATGTCAATTTTGCCCTTTTTATAATCAAATTTCACTTCAACCGGAAAATATTCTGAAAATATTCCATGGTCATCTAATTTTCAAATTGACCATGAAATACTCTAATTGGGTATCTTATCTATCAATCTCATGCTTCGAAAAAATTTCAATTGGGTTTAAACTCATTAAAACCCATTAATCTCTCAAAAGGACAATATCGTAATTTTCTTCAGATCGCTTAAAACTGACTCAAATAGTCTTTTTTTTTTATCTGTTTCTGTTTCTCTATACTCTCCTACTATTTTCGAACCTTTTCGACTGTTAAGGTCAATATCTGAAAATTTTACTATTCATCCGAAAATTCCGTCCGAAAATACTATTCACCGAAATCTTCTATTTCCCACCGAATCTCAATTTATGACCCTAGACAATATAACCGGGTCCAAATTCGGTCTTAAACACTAATTTCGGATCTTTTCTGAAAAATCACTATTCATCTGGATACGAACATTATTCATCAAAAATTCTCATTTCTTTCTAAAATGACACTCAGGGCTTTATAAATATAATTGAATTCTAATCGGGTCCCTTGCACTATTTCTAGACTCTTTATTCTCTATCCGATAGTTAGAAATGAATTCTCCGAGGAAACTAGGATCGGGATTTATCATATATGCTATATGATCCATCAAATTTCATAGTGGTCAAGTTAGTCATTAATGTCCCAGCTAGAGATTTATCAGCACTTTTGAAGCGCTCCTCTACAAATTTCTTAAATTCCTTAGCATTTTCAGTTGTAGGAAGAGCTATTTTAATGTTGTTTGCAACAGTCATTCGCATAAACATAAGACTTAATCTGTTTGACCTTTTCCAAGCTTTATGAAAAGATTTCTCATCCTCATTGCTTTTATGAGTGAGATCAGAAGGTTTCTCTTTTCGAAGTGCAACATCAAGATCCAGTACACCTAAGTGAAACTGAACTTGTTCACTCTAATCAGAAAAATTTAATCCGTTAAACTTAGGAACGGATGAAGCAATCAAATGAAGAGAAACAGGAAATGATGTTGCAAAGATTCAAGACAAAAAAAAATGCTCTTTTAAATTAATATGTTGGGTTTTAAACATATGAAAAACATATATATATATATATATATTAGAAACAATAAATTTATATCATAGTACTCCTTTGGGTGATACTAAGATGTATCATGATACTTTAGATTAAATTGGTAATTGTATACACTCTAATAAGATTATATGATATCTTTAGATATACAATTCAAATCTAATTGAGTATTTCAATTACCATCCTCATGTTCATCAATAATAAGAAAGTGATTTACCTTTGGATAATCCTAAAATATCTTATCATTAATGATTTTCAATATACCCTTTCATTATGCATATAATAATCATAATGTTATTTATTATTTTATGCATCAACATTAATGGGCAATTGAATATAATTTTATATTACACAATTCAAAATTAATAGATTCCAAAATTCGGTCACTTTGGTGACTAACGAATTTACAATAACATGAATTTACTTTTTCATAGTGTAATACATGTAAAATATAATTTAACAATTATACTTTATCCACGATACATATTATTTAACATAAATATTATAGTGCATAACAATATGTTAAACATCAAGTACAACATATATAGATAAAGAAATCAGATTAATATATTTAAGATGTATCCATAAATAGAAATTAAGATGAGATGAAGAAATTAATTATATTTCATTTACAACACCTTGAATTATTCATAAGCAGAAATATTATAGACATCATTAATAATTCAAATTTACAATTTAGAGAGAATACACAATATATACAACTAATGGAAAATCATAAATCTTTAACCTGGCTCTGATACCACATATTAGCTTTTAGCAATTGACATAAGACATTAGGATTTTAGAATCTTTATGATTTTCACAACAATAAAATATAATTTAATTACATACCTGAATCCATATGCAAACTTAGATTGACGATGATGAAGAAATGAAAACTGTGTTTGTCTCTCTTGATCTATATCCTTCAGTAAACAGACATTTGATTAATAGTAAATTAATAATATGTTACCACTATTTATTGGATAGAGAGAGAACCTGTTTCAAAAGAATTTATTTAGTTAATTAATTGTTATGCTCATTTTCTGGCTCGGCCCAACTGGACTAGTACACGCCCATTTAATTTGAACAAAAGCAAGGGCCCAGAAAGCCCAAAGACAAAGCCAACAATTGCAAGTCCAGCTCGCGACGCCATCCAGGTAGCGAGCTAGCAACAGTTCTTCAGCATGTCACCTGCCAATGCTTTCAGCACGAGGAGCCCGCGAGGTCGCACCAATCGCGAGCTCGCGAGCTCGCGCTGACCTCCAGATCGCCTCACCTCCTCTCCAGCATACATCTGGCTGACCAGAAAGTCCACCTATAAGAAACCGTGTGCAGCAAGTTGTCAGAACTGCCAACCCCCATGATTTCCAGCCAGAAACTGTTTACACAATTACCCAGAAGCATTTAATGAAGTGAAGACTTCTTCAGGTGTAATTAATGCAGACTTGTGCAGGGAGGAAATCATCATCACCTTTACAATTAATGTAGCATGACAATGTCAGGATTAGTTGAAACTAGCTGTTGCCTATTACGTGTAGACTTTTCCTTTGTATTCTTTATTGTGAGCTCCCTTCCTCTATAAAAAGGGAGACTTTTTCCACTGTACAAAAAGCTTAATACTAGAGAACCATCACTCTGCCGGAATTACTCCAGAGTGACCGTGGACGTAGGTGCAGTCACCGAACCACGTGAAAACCCCTGTGTTTTCTCTCTTTCTTTCTTTCATTTCCTTTAATTACTTGTTCATCAGTTTATTAACTCCGACCAACTACCAGGAACGACATTCCTCCACCCGAATTAATTATCACCAACCTAGCATCCCATTAATATACCATTTACTACCCTTCGACCAGTACCAATCAATCCTTAATTACCAAGTCCGCCGTCTGGGCCCCAGAATCTCTGGTTGACCGTTTCCGGACGTCAACATTAATGTATAGCCATCAATAGACGTAACTTTTCATTGAATTGAAACAATTTAATCTTTTTAAACGAATGACCATTTGAATTCCTTAATTTTATTTTAATGATTTGATTCATTAATTTATTTATTAAACACTTATGAATATTAAATCACATGTAGCCACATCTAACATAATATAGATATATTTACAACATTAATAGCTAAATAATTTTAGCTAGATTAAAAACTGACTATTGAATTCTAATAGAAAAGTTTACAAAAATTATAAATTTACAAGTTTGATAAAATTAAAAAATAAGAAATAATTTATCTCTTACATTTACAAATCTGGTATGGTAACTAAACATTTGCTAGAAAGATAAAATTTTAACGCCCACTGTAATTACACATGTAAGATTTTGGATCCGAGTCGTCTCCTTCTCCTCTCACTCTGAATTAAGTGGTGTTTCTAAAATATCTGCCTAGTACTTTTGCCTGCGTAATTGACCCAAATCAATTGCAGCAACCATACATAAGCCCATAAAGAAGCAGCCCAATTTAGAAACACTCACGAGTCTTAACCAATTGGGCAGAGCCAGACGAAATATCACCTGTTGTCGTGAATACTCGCGCCGCTTTTGGTTTTCCTGTTATCATATCATTTTCGAGGACCCAGTGACTAATAAACGATAGTCATCAGTGAGCGATCGTGTAAACCAACACACACTGTTAACTACAAAACAGCGTAGGAAGAAATGGCGTCGACTTCCTCAACTGAAACCGTTACTCAGCGGGAGCAATCGATGGTCCTGGCGGACGTCAACACAATGTATGGCATCTTCGCTGAGGTTCCCCCCAAAACTAAACTTCTCATGTAAGACAACCCTCAAACCTAGGGTTTCGTTCTCTTGTTTACTTCAAAAATTCATTTTTTTTTTTAGTTATGATTCGAAATTTCTGTTACACAGGTTGGAGCTTCAACGAGACAATCACATGGAGTACCTACTCAGAGGTTTACAACAACTCGGCCCTGCCTTCTGCGTCTTGGATGCTAAGTAAGTCTTTGAAATCTTGAATTATTGTTTTTATTTGAATTAAAAGTCAAGTAAATATTGGATCTTTATGGTTGTTTTGTTTGGTAATTGACGTATCGATTGGATTCTCTCTCAATTAGCCAATTAAGCAAATTTTGTGGATGTTAGCGAATTGGATTTGTCATTTGTGATTGGAAGATTACATATTTGTTATTAGTTCAGTCGATTGGATTCCTGTAGAGCGCTTTATGTGTTTCTTAATTTATAATTGAAGACAGCTATTTGGGATGATATATATTGTTTCTAAGCTTGATAAAAGTGCAACAAGATTGAGTGACAACCGCTTATATGGACAAGGAAAGAATAAAGCAATTCAATTGATCTTAACAAATCCAAAACAATCTCTTCTATTACATTTGATAAAGAACATCAGTTTGAATATAAGTAGAGACTAGCTCTTGTGCTTAAAATACAACAATATTACAAAGAAGTGAAAATTGAGAAATTTATGAGTGCTTTTATTTTATTCATATATGATTTGTATGACTTTTTGGTTGATGTTCTTTTTCTTTAGGGGAATATTGAATTGTGGCCACAAATCACTTACAACAACTCTCTCTCTCTCTCTCTCTCTCTCTCTTGCTCTCTCTTTTTTAATCATGTGTGTGATTTCTGTGTGATTTTGTTTGTCTAGTCGACCTTGGATATGCTACTGGATCCTGCACTCAATTGCTTTACTTGGGGAGTCTATTGATGCTGGACTGAGAGATAGAACGATCAACTTTCTGAGTCATTGCCAGGTATGAAATTCAACTTATATTTCACTTGCATTACTGTGTTTTGAACTATCCATATTCTTCATTTTCCATATTTCATAACTCTCTCTCTTTTATAATGAAAACTTGAAAATATGGAATAGAAGAAGAATCATAACCCTTTCTGGTATTTGAAGATTGACCTAATGTTGAAATCCCATTAAATTACTATTAATTTTTTGCATCAATAACTGTAGATCCATTCACGCAAAAGATTAGGAACTCTTTTGAAGGTTCTGAGTAGGTGCCTGCTGCTTCACTACAATTCTGACTGAATATAATTATTTAACATTGGACATTATGTGTTGTACTTCTGTTGAAAAACTTAGTCTACGGTATATTGGATGAACATCTTCCTCCTACTTGGATCTTATTTGTTTAATGTTTTTACCCCGCCTAAATGTATGCGATGGGTGCTTGTACTGATATAATTATGATGTTAATGCATAATGTGTTTTGTAAATGTATCCATGCTTGCTATAAATGCATGTATTTGTATAAATTCAAGATAGGAATGTGGATATGCACTCAAACAGTAATTTGCTTTGGGTCCGAAGGTCAGATCAAATTTGTTTCTGTTCTTGATTCTTGTTTGCTCTGGTTTTGATTGTGAGCCAATGTTTGACATCAAGTGAGCTTTAGCGGTGCTAAAACTTGTACATTCCTGTGGTACAGACAAGAGATGGTTTGTCGTGTGCTTTTCATTGTATAAGCTTTTGGTGAACCTCTCTGTCTGTCATGAAGAATTCAATGGTTCTTAAACCATTAGTGTCTGTAGCCTTTGCAAGCAGCCAAACTCCCAAGTTTACTGCTCATGCTTTCTTATTTACTTAAATTATATGTCATATGATGTTGCCAATATTTGGCATATATAGTGTTTATTGTTCCTCAATGTAAACTTCAACAGTACCTCTTCAGCTAATTATTTATGTTTTTTGTTGTTTTTTCTTACTGGCAGGACCCAGATGGTGGATATGGTGGTGGACCTGGACAGGCAAGTAGATGTCCCATTTGGCCTAAATTACCTGTCATTATTGAGAGTCTATCTTCGTAGATACTACCAGCATGCTATAAGGCTATGACTTGAACTTATGTGATTTAAATTTCAATGGTAAATTTCCTCTTTTGTTAGTCTCCCACTGCTTTCACATCATCCTATAAACTTTTAACGGATAATTGGAGAACCAAATTTACCCTGTTTAGATATAAAATAGGGAAAACAAAGTTAATAGTGACCGAACAAACAAGAGATTTTAAAGATTTGGGAGGAAAGAAACAGAAGGATCTTTGAAGAAGTGGAAGAGGAAGAGAATTTTTTAGGAGCTAAAGCATTTTATTTGGAGATAAAGCATATTATTTGGTTTTTCTTTGAGCATCTTCTAGTAAAGATTTTAAAGATTTACCTTTATTTTTCATTATGCTTGATTGAAAGGTTGCTATTTGTTGATTGATTGTTCCAATCTTGTCTTTAGTTTTCGTTTTTGTTTGTGTTTTTTGGTGGACTTCTGGTTCACTTTTGTAACTTTTCTTTTTTTTTTTTATTAATAAAATTGTTGTTTCCTATCCTGAAAAATAATAATAATAGTATTGACCGATGGTGGTTTTGAGCGTGTTATTGTTTTGTGATGAGTCATGTTTATTATCTTGGCTATGTTTTAACCTGTACAACTTTTAGTTCTTTCTTTTCTTCGTAAATGAGTTTGTGGAAGGTTATTCATATGATTTGTTTTAAATTAAAAAGAAAGTTAAACATATTGTTGTTTCTTGTGGTTTTTTTACCGTTATTTTTGTATTATAGTTGTCTTCTCAGTCATTAATTCATATGTATTCTGTCAGATGCCTCATCTTGCAACGACTTATGCTGCAGTTAATTCATTGATTACTTTGGGAAGTGAAAAATCTTTGTCGTCTATCGATAGGCAAGTTTAAGCTTCTCTGTAACCACTATTTTACAATGATAGGTTTTTGGGCCTTTTGGAGGTTATAAATCATGATGCTTTGCAAATACTTTTCAGGGATAAAATTTACGGGTTCTTGCAGCGCATGAAAGACCCAAGCGGCGCCTTCAGGTTTTTTTTCATCTTTGATTGTTTGGATTGAAAAGCTAGTTCATACAGATGCCATGAATTGTAACTTTTTGTGTTGTCAAACTTCTATTTCTTAGTATCTCAATTACTTGTCCTCAGGATGCATGATGCTGGAGAAATGGATGTTCGAGCATGCTACACTGCTATTTCAGTTAGTTTGCCATGACTTTAACATTGTGCCAGTTACAACTGTATAATTATCAATGTGATTGTTCCTCCTGTGTAGGATTGTTTGTGGAGAAATAAACTTTAAAATGCACTTGTTTATTTGGCTTAGATAGGACCTCCCAAATTAATGTACTCGCTTCTATATTTGCTCAAGTTCAATGGATCTCAATTGATCTTAATTGTTAGATCAGAATTATACCTTGGTTTTATTATTGGTTTCATATATATTCTCTGGTCTTTCTATTAGTAAAATTGTGGTATAACATTGTTTCTATGTGTGCTTAATCTTTCAATTGACTGAATTATACTTATAAACAGGTTGCAAGTGTACTGAACATATTGGATGATGAACTGGTTTGCAATGTTGGAAATTACGTCTTAAGGTCAGTTTCAAGTAGTTTATGAATTTGAATTTGCCAATCATTTTTTTTTTTTTTTTTAAATTAACTTAAGATTTTCTAATTACAAAGTATATAACAGTTGTACCTGTGTTATCTCTCTGCAGCTGTCAGACCTATGAAGGTGGTATTGCTGGGGAACCCGGTTCTGAAGCTCACGGTGGGTATGTTTCTCTTTGAATTCTCTTTCTTTCCTTCCAATGGTTGTTTAGCTAATTGTCATTGTAATGTGCTCTCTGTTACCTTTTTTTTTTTTTTTTTTATTTCCTTTATCATATATCTTCCATGTGCATATAAAAAAAGCTGTATTCATGTTCTATTTTCTTTGTCTAAGCCTTAAGTGGATCTGATAATTGCCCATCAGGTATACTTTTTGTGGGTTGGCTACAATGATTCTGATCAATGAGGTGGATCGTTTAGATTTGGCTGCATTACTTGTAAGACAATTTTACTGTTCTACATGGTCATTTATACATGTTATTCTGTGACCTGGTTCCTGTTAAATCACTTTTGTGGATTCTCATGCAACATACTTTTAATGTAGATTTCCCCCACATAAAATTTTGTAGGATTGGGTGGTATTTCGACAAGGGATGGAAGGTGGATTTCAGGGGAGAACCAATAAACTGGTTGATGGTTGCTATTCATTTTGGCAGGTGACTACTTATCATTGTTGTAGTGGTTTTCCCTGTTATTTATATTTATAATGGACTAAAACAGAAAAAAAGTGACCAGGGAGGCATATTTGCGTTATTGCAAACGTTTCATACCATTATTGGAGAAAGCATGACACTGTCAGGTGCTGGAGAAGCAGACTGCAGTGCAACTAGTCCACATGCATCAGATATATCAGATGAGGAAGAAAGTTTAGATGAGACTTCGTCTACAGGTGACGAGGATTGCCATTTTCAACAGGGAGGTAGGAATGTTTCTAGATGTATATGATGTTCTTCGTTGATTTTTCTTAAATGGTTGAACCTTAGACTCTTAGTGCCCTTAATTTGTGACATTTGTTCTCAATTCCTTTTTTATACATTTACAGGTCTGGAGAATGCTTCCTATCCAGTTAACTTTGGCGATGTTGGTTATAGATCTGTTGAGGGGCGAGCAGAAAGAGAGCCTCTTTTTCACAGCATTGCGTTGCAGAGATATATACTTTTGTGTGCACAGGTTCAGACTTCTGATCACGTACATTATTATGGATGCATGCTTGATTTGACAAATTGTATGCGTGATCATCATCTGCTTGTGTATTGCATTAAATATTCGTTTGGGATAGGTGTTTCTTCGGTCTTCTAGGGCTGAAATTTCCCCTCTTCCTCTGGAAAATCCTATTCAGCCTCACTTTATACTAGATCATTGATATATGATGATGCTAGCTTTTGCTAGTGCTAGTTTGGAAAAAAGAATAGAAAAAATGCATTGGTCCTCTTGTCTTTTTCAGATGCATTGGACTAAACTCATTTTTCAGTTGGGCATTGAATGAAGCATTTGGCAAGAACACATTTGTAATGTATTATTATGGCCACACTGAACCGAAAGAGCTTTGTTGGCACAGTTTTAAGCTGTGTGAGGTCGTTATTATTGTTTTGCATTAAGCTCAATTAGATTGCTTGCCCCTTTTCTTTTGGGGGTGCTGGGTGGAGGATTGTAAAATCGAAGGGCAATTTTCTTTGGGTGGCATTTATGTTTAAGCAATTTTTTGGTTTAACAATCTGCATGCTAGTGTTTAGATCATTGACACATGTTGATGCAGGATCAGGGGGGCGGACTCAAGGACAAACCTCGGAAGGCCAGAGACTATTATCACACATGTTATTGTTTGAGTGGTCTCTCTGTGTGTCAGCATTCCTGGTCAAAAGACGAAGATTCTTCACCATTGCCCTCGGCTGTCGTAGGCCCACATTCCAATCTTTTGGAACCCGTTAATCCCATACACAATGTTGTCTTGGATCGGTACCGTGAAGCACAAGAATTTTTCTCGAGGACCATTTAAATGTCGTAAAAGTTTTGTGTAGTTTGCAAGATACGTGATGCAAACGCATAAATGTTCTATAAATTTTTCTGTGCATCCGATAAGACTCTGGAAGAGATACAATTAAATGGTGACAGTAGTAATAATTCTTGCGATCTGAGTGAATTTTTTTTCCTTTTAACTCCATAAGCCAATCAATAGTAGGAGTCTGAGTTGAAAAAGAAAACGAAAAATTAGCACATTTGGATGAAACACCGAAGATCAGAAAGACCATGAAAGAATCATAAAGCTGAATTCTGAAATGTGACCATCATTAATCAGCATTTGTCTTCAATTAGGACATAATATGAGGGCACGATTCACCTAGCATTAGGATTGGCCTTTTTCTTCCATGTGATATAACAGTTGGTTTCCATTGTTGAGAGCTGGAAGTTACTTTTGAGGAGATAACTGAAATTTTAGAAGGGTACACCAGCAAAAATTTTGATCTTTTAAATTCAATAGATGGGTCGATGAAGTAAGTGGGTGTGGAGAGAGTCACATTGGGTGGCAATAGAGCCACGCCACCCAAAGTGGAATTATCTAGACAATGTGCTCATTTTATAAATTTTCTCATTCATGATAAAATCGGTGTTGTCTGATTTTATTTGAGGTTACTTTCTTAACCACCTTCATCTATTACCAATTTAAACAGCTGAATTTGATCTTCAAAGTATAATGTAAAGTAACAATTTTAATTTTGGACAGTTATAAGCAAACGGATCATAAGTTTTAATCACTTTATTTTATAATTGAAAAATAACACTTCACCGTTGAATAATACTCTATAACTCATAAGTTTTATTTTATATTCGAAAAATAACACTTCGGCATTGAATAACACTCTACTATTCAAATAGATGCGGAGATGCAATATCATATGTATATGTATGGTAAGATATGAATGGCAAATTAATAATATCATTAATGATATTTTTAATTATTAAAAAGCAAGTTTACAGCCCCTGCTAATTAATTCCCATTAAAAAATATTTTTTTAAGTACAAGATTAACTGTCTATTTTAATTGATAATCCAAAATCAAGAGTTTGTTAAGTTTCTCTAATTGTAGTTTTATTTGTAAAAGTCCAATCGAAATGTCGAAGCATACGAGTAAGTTCTACATTAAATATTTGTGATAAGCAAAACAAGTTTTACTTTAATTAAAAAATGGTTTTGAAGATATGAATTTAGAAGAATAATTCTCTGTTAAGTTCTTACTTTTACTAATCATTTTATAAAAAAAAATTTAAATTTGAGTGATATATGAGAGATAAAATATATAATAATTTTAATCATATTATAATTCTTATTCATGAATTTGATATGATGTCTTAAAAGTCATATTTTTCTCTTTTTAGATGTTATTTTAAATAAATCCTTTAAGTTGGATTTTTTTTTTTTACCCTTTAAGTTGAATTTTGTACATATTATAATTTATCTTCTAATAAAAAGGTGAAGAGAGAGAGAGAGGACAAAAAAATTGCATTAATTTGTGATTGGAAATTGGAAGCAAGAAGTTGCGTTTACACATTACAACACATGTCAGCTTGCAACTGTCAAAGAACAAGTCTTTCATTCTAAGATTTAAAGCTGCTTCAACACTTTCTTCAGACACCTGAAACTGACAACTAAACAATGGAAAAGCAAGTACGACAACACGAAGATGAACAAAACCATTTACAACAATATAAAGCTGAACAAAAACAACTACAAGTACAACAACATACAGCTGAACAAGTAGAGCAACAGCAACATGTTGAAGACGAGCATCAACAACAACTACAACTCACAAATCCAAACCCAAACTCACCACCCAATACTCACTCTCCACCACCTGAACCCCACCACAGCCCCAAACCAAAGTCACCACCCCAACAACAAGACGAAGAAGAGGAGCAAAACGCAGACGACAAACAACCTCCATGGAAGCCTGCCACTCCTCCGCCAGCCAAGGTCGTAGTACCAACCCCCTCGGCCCCACAGTTGAACGTAGAGCATGATGCTGGTAGCAGGGGGAGGAGACACTTGAGGCCGAGTCTGTCGATCTTGAAGAGATCGAAAAGAGAGAGCATGTTGAGAAGGGCTCTGCTTGGCTTCAGGGTTTGTGGCTTCCTCTTTAGCTTGATTTCTTTCTCCGTCTTGGCTGCTGACAGGGATCGCGGCTGGGCACTTGATTCTTTCTCCCGTTACAAGGAGTTCAGGTTTCCTTGTTTTCTTAATTGACACTTATTGTTTTCAAATTGAGTTGCTCGCTTATTAGTTGTTATGTGTGTGTATTGAATTGCAGGTACTCTTTGGCAGTGAATGTCATAGCTTTTTTGTATTCTGGGTTTCAGGCGTTTGATCTGGTCTATCAATTGACAACTGGAAAACGCAAATTAAAGAACCATCTCCGGTGTTGCTTTGATTTCTCCATGGATCAGGTGGGTCTAAATTTTTTGGACTCAAGTTCTTTTTTTTTTTTTTTTTAATTAAATGATAATAATAATAATAATAATAAAACCTAATCAATTTCAAAGAAAAATAATTAAACCTAACCTAGGTCATGATACTGACTGCACACCAAGTTTTGGGTTGGCAATGCAATATTGTGAGTGATAATCACGGGGACCACTTCTTTAAAGGCGGTGAGCTTAAGGCCAATGGTGTATGTGGATTGATAGCAATGTTTGCAAAAAGTCTCACAACTGGTGAATATTAGATGATTCTATAAGGCTTTTTATGTGTATTGTCGTATACGTTATCGCTAAAATCAGAATATTTTTGTAGACACCTTTCCACACCTTTTTGTTCTTCCTTTTCTGCACAATTATGTTGTTTTGATTTTCTCAAAACTGCTTTTGCTGTTTAGTGTTGTTCATTGTCAAGAAAGTTCGTTCTCCTACTTTTTTAGAAGTGAGGAACCTTCAAGAGTTAGAGAACTTTTTGGAGTATGTAAATGCTTAATGGTCAAGCAATAATTACAAAAATACAACCAATGTAAAAGTGATGATCTAATTCTCTGCTTATAAAGCTGTTGCCACACTCATGCAATGGAAGACAAGGTACTACATCAGTGGCATAGGATTAGGACATAATTTTTAAGCATGTCATTTGTAGTGTTGAAATGCTTGATTAAGAGTTAAGAGCCTTTCCAAGGCAAAGAATCGTTGTTGCATTAGAATAAAATGGCTAAGTGAGTTTTGGGCAATTTGATAGCTACTATTTGACATGGTTAGCATGCTTTTTATCTTTTTGTCTAGCATAGAGGAGATGCTTTGCTTTTAGTATCTATTCTTTTCCCCTTGCTTACTTTTTCATCATTTGGTAGGTTATCCAGATGCACCTAACTAAAACATGTAAGCTATAATTTTGCACATCCTCACATTTAGACTTAAAAAAATTAGGAAATTAAGATCCTTTGTTCATCTAAACTTTAATTAAACTTTGAAAGATGGAGTGACGTGGTTAGTAACTAATGACAATAATTAAATCAATATGCCAAGATTTATCTCTTTTATATTTTCCCTCATCCAGTCTTAGCTATCAACGTTTTAGAATCTAATATTAAAATTTTGAAATGCTTCTTGTTCGTCATTCATACACAGATTTTTTTCTCTAGTCCTGGCAACCGGCTTATGAAAATGAAAGTTCCACTGCAAAGTGTCAAGGTCAATACTTCTTGTGACAGGTCCTATGCATCTAATTTTAGGAAGAATGATTAAATCCTAATAGACCTCAAATCTATTTTTTGTAAAGAATTCATTCAGTGCTGTGATTTGAGATTTGACTATGGGTCTGACTAAACTTGTTGCGATGTTATTTACCAAGATTTTGGAGCAACCATGGTAGTGCTCTACAACTTGGTGATAGAAGTTGGATTCAGTTAAGAAACGATGGAAATCAAAATACTCCTGTCTTTCAAATTGATTCCTCTTTTCACTTCCAAGTTCAAACTCTTGAACTTGGTTGGAATTTCATTCTTTTTTTTTTTTTTTTGAATTAGTTGAGGTCCTGGAAAATCGAGAGAGCTGGGATGTAAAATTGATGTTTAAGGTTGGTGAATATAATAGAAAAAAAGAAATAAATCTCAACCATCGATTGTTTAGATTCGTCTGTCACCAAATATTTAAAAGCTTCAGTAATGATCCGAAACAGGAGTGCAGAATGTCTCTTGGCCATACTTTCCAATGAGCCCGTTATACAAATTCTTTTGCTTATTTACTGGAGTGACACATTGAACTTACTATTTTGCACTGCAGATATTAACTTATCTCCTCATGTCGGCATCATCTTCGGCTTCTGTTCGCATTGATGACTGGCAATCCAACTGGGGAAAAGATGAATTTCCGGACATGGCAAAGGCATCTGTGGGTTTGTCCTTCCTCGCATTTTTGTCGCTAGGCTTGAGCTCCCTCATATCTGGTTATAACCTCTGTTCTCTCAAATCTATGTAGTTCACACCACTGCCTGCATCACCACCTATACAACAGCTATGTATTACATGTTTTTGATTTTTCAGTGTGAAATTTAATATAAAAGAGTAGCTTTAAAGGATGTACAGAAAAATGTTTTTGTTTTATTTATCCTGTGGATTGTATACAAATGTGCAACAATTTTAGTAATTATGTATTATACTTGCCTCATGGTTTCTTTTTCGGCTGATGGAGGACAATTTGCTTCTTTTTGTGCACTAAGTGTGCGTGTGTTACACTGAATTTGATTGGAGTGGATTGAATATAATTAAATTTCATGTTTGGTATGTCGTACTGGATTAGATTGGATTTAATATGGTACTATTCCTTGTTTGGAGATTAGGTTGAATTTAATTAAATTAAAATAATTCTAATATAAAATATATTTATTTAGATTACTTTTAGAAAGTAAATTGTTTTCTAATAATAATAAAATTAATATTAATATTATTTAGGGATAATATTAATAGTTATTAGCATATTATAATTTGTTTAATTATTTTTGTATATTATAATATTAAAAATATAAATGATATACTATAACATTAAATGGAAGAGAGAAACTATCAACTAGAGAATAAAAATTATGAAGAGGGATGACTTATTCATTGAAGAGGTCAAAGGTAATTAAAAAAGTCAAACACATCAATCACAATCACGGTATTCAGTGAAATTCACATTGATTTTATCTTTGTAAAATACAAAAGCAATATACAGTTATGACATGTCTAGGCTTATCTTGGGCGCTCCAATCACAACCCAATAGTGCCCATTGTCTAAAGTCTCATCTTTGCTTAGTTACTAGTAGGAGTCTAATAAGTACATGTATATCTTACAAAAGGTGGCTTTTAGTATATATATAGTGTAAAATTAACATATCTACGAAACCCATGTTGAATTTGGGTTTCTTATATTTTATTTTTGTAGTATATAAAAGTACTATTTAGTTATAACACAGCCAATTCAAATCAAGAGTCAAACATTGGATACAAAGAAAATAATCTACCTTATAACCAATCCAACCTAATCTTATCTTTGACACTCTAAACGTAACCTAATAGTGCCCATTGCCTGAAGTCTCATGTTTGCTTAGTTGCTAATGGTAGTTTGATAGGTGCATAAATATATATATATATATCTTACAAAAAGTGGTTTTTGGTATATACTTATACAGCCTTGGTACAACTATATATATATATATATAGTTAGTGTAAAATTAACATATCTATGAAACTCATATTGAATTTAGGTTTCTCAAGTCCTGTCTTTGCAGTACACAAAAGTACTGTACAACTATGACACACCCATTCCAAACCAAGAGCTAAACGTTGGACACAAAAATAGTAACCTACCTTATAGCCACTCTAATCTAATCTAATTATCTTCAACACTCCAAACATAGCCCAATAATGCCTACTCCTCGAATTCTCATCTCTGCTTAGTTGCTACTAGTAGTCTAACAGTTGCATATATGTGTGTGTGTGTCTATATATATATATATATATATATTACAAAAAGTGGTTTTTGGTTGATACTTATACAGCCTTGGTACAACTATATATGCATACATATATTGAAATTAACATATCTATATATATATATCTAAACTTTAAATTTTTGGCAAACACTAGACATTATTTTGTAATTTTTGGGATAATTGTATATTGCAACTGAAATATAACCCTGCATTTCCTATGGAGTGAGTGGGGGAGACTGAATACTTCTACACTGTAAAATTACATAAAGTTGTCCGACAACAAACTTGTTTATGTATGTCAGATGAGTACATGTTGCAATCGTTAAAGTGTCATATTGCTATCTTTTTCTTTTCTTTTCTTTTCCTTCTTTTTTTTAACTAAGATTAGAAATTCTTATTTCTTATCAATTAAGTTGGCATCTTTTAAGATAGGTTTTACTTTTAACAATAAAAATGAAAAGTAAAACTTAAGCTTTTCGATTACTATTTAAATAATAAATTTCAAAAGAGTTTTTGTATTAAGAAAAATTTTTATAATATAACCTTCAAATCCAATTAAGCTCCACCACCAGTGGTTTATTGTTTCCTTAAAGTAATTTTATCCAAATTATGAAATAAATATCATGTAAACTCAAACTATTAGTTTGATGATTTTTTAAAACCCACTTAGTAAGGGTGTTAGTGAAAAGACAGATTCAATAATTTGGGCTTTCTAAAAATACAAGGGTTAAAATGAAATTTCCTCTTATTTAAATTCATGATTTACATAGTATGATAAACTGATTACCACTTATCACAGTATCATTATATTATTTTATGATTAATTATTTTGACGTATCATTTATGTAACATTATTGTTTGGCGAAACAATATGAAAATAAATTTGAAGTTACACGAAACCTTTATTTTCTAAAAATCAATACATATCCACCAGCCGCCAACGAAATACAACCTCCAATTACGCAGGCTCATGGCTCCACCACCGCCGCCACCACCTGCTATTCAACAGCCAATTGGTTATAATAAACAGACTTCTAAATCCAACACCAGTTACTCCACTAACAAACTATCCACCAGTCCCTTCTTACCTTGCACTTGCAGGCTTCCTATCGACTGGTCGACGTATGATTCCAAGTTTGTGCCGCAACTTAACACCTTTGTGTGGAAGTGGTTTCCTTACCTCACTCATATTTACTTTTATTTGTTCTTGTATAATAAAGTATCCACCTCTAATACTCAAAAGTTGTTGTCCAACAGAGACGCACATTCAAGTATCAGACCGAACAAATATGATCAAATTATCACTTGACCTTCATGTATGTGGATAAATCACGTTTAAACCTTTTAAAGTGGTAAGAGCATTTTTTTTCTTAGAATGAGGGTTATCTCTCCTGATTTCTTAGGAATAGATTATAACTAAAGTATTGTATTTCGGATCGTATCATCAGTGTTCTATCATAGTGGTCCCGTTAGTTATAATTTATATGAGTAATGTTCAAAATAAAAAAAAAAAGTCCACCTCTAATAATTATATACACTCTTATACATTTCAAAAGGAAATGAAACAAGGCAAGTTGTCCTGATTTTAAGTGAAATTAGTCAATCACACACGTATACAATCTTTTTATTAGTTACATAAACCACCTATGTTGTTAATTGGCTTTGAACTAGATTTAGTCGTCAACCGGTTTCACATTGTAAAATGTTAACATTGCCCATAAGTTAATTATTTTGTCAATATGATATTATCATCACTAAAATAGTACTAGGGTTAGGCCATATTAAATTCAAATTCATTATCTCAATATCCACTCATCTATTTCTGCTTAATATTAAAAACAGTCTCTACCCTTTGTGAAGTATCTTCTCCTGTTTATGGAGGGATCTCTTCCATTTAGTGGAGGATGTATGTGATAATCTCCTTCATGGTTGAAGAAAATTAGATTAGTGAGTTCGTGGAGATCTCTCTACGAACTGGGGGAGTCATTCCACTAGCTATGGAATTAACTTTTGTTTCAAAACAATCATTTTAATTAGATGTATAATTGTTTAAACTTTTAGGTTTGTTTCAAAATTTAATTTCAATATATATTTATGATTATAAACATGTTTGGGCTTATTTCATTTTTTTTTTTTTTTTTTTTTTTGTGTAAAAAAACATTTTTACTCTTTAGGCGTTAAGACAACCATTCATCATAATAGTGGTCAATGGAAATTGGGGTGGTTATCTAATTAACGCAAAGATTGCAATTAGCCCAAAAACTATATGTCAAAATCAAAAGCTACGGAAGTATTAATTAAGGGAAAGTTTGGACAGCATCAAATGTATTACATCAACTCATGCGTTGTATCTTATGTAATTATATTTTGACACAAAAAATGTGAGAAATGAAATAAAATTTTGAAATTTAAATAATAGCGTTACAAATTATGATATGAAATTTGCCAATTTGAAATATAGCGAAGTTGATTGAAAATTAATGTCATGTATGTGTCAAAATTAATGAGATAAGATGTACATGCAGTATCAAATTCTATTGGTTTAAGTACATTAATGCACCCTAGCCCTTCTCACTAGTTAGGCTTCTATACAATGAATAAACTTGATAAATATTGACATAAAAAAGGTTAGGGCAAATGTTTGAAAATGTGAGTTAAAAGTTACATTTATTTTTTTCAAAATATAAATACAATTTTGGGTTGTTGACACATAGTCTTAATACATGTACATATATTAACACTACCCATGTTAAAAACCCTAACTATTTTGTTTATGTGCAAGAATATGAAAGGGAGCGGTCATGAATCCTAATCATAAGAATAATATATTTACATATTTTGTTTTTAATTTATGATTTCAAAATTTTATAACTATTTATTTCTTTATGAGTAGAAAAATAAGATATCGACTCAATAATTATCTCAATTAAAATGATAAAAATCATATCATAATATAATATAAATATATAATATATAATGAGTTTAACTGCCACAGGATTGTCTAATGTTGAAATTCATAATACTATGCAGTTAAGATGGAGATATTCCTGATTCAAGGAATATATATATATATATATATATATATATATATATATATATATATGGAGCTATTCCAATGGTGATCAAGTGAAGACCGACCTTAAGAATGAATTTGATCATCAAATATGTGGTAAGTTTAACATAGATACAGTAGTTGCTTTCATTCTTGTTTTTCTTATTTACATGGAATATTTCTTAAGTAGTACAATGAAAGAGAGCAACAGAATTTTCTGATTAAAATAATTTCTAGCTAACGTAGTTTAAGTAGAACTTTCACATAATTAAATTACATAGAAGGAGTTATATATAAAGATGACCTTTTTGAATAATTTCAAGCTCACATAACCTTATCGATGATTCGATTCATAATCTGAATCAACAAAATCCCCAAAACACCTGCTCCTTGCTAGCTAGCGCTTTGTTTATATATAGAGAGCATTAGAATATTCAAACAGCTGATTACAGCTTTTCTTACAAGTTCTCTATAGTTGTAATATATGTCTTATATTTAAGTGGCTTATCAATTATAGAGTGCTGAGAATGCTAGAGAAAGTAAACCAGAGACGAAAACAAAACCATTAATAATAAGGAAGAGATTTTTGCTTTAATTATTAAGGAGTTTATAATAGGTAAAATATGAAAAACCCTCTTAAATGAAAAGTATTGTCAATCAACCTTACTTTTTAAATTAGTCAAAAACCCTCGTGCCATTAATGAAACGGTGGTTTCATCCAAACCAAAGCACTACTAAATTAGAAAAATATAAAATGATCCCTTACATATTAGAATAATATTACAATATATTAAAAAATTGAAACTTAAAAATTAAAAAAAAAAGCAAATAGATTAAAAAAAATTATCAAACTATCCTTATATCACCAAAACAAAATCAGAAAAAAAAAATATTGAAAAAAAATCTTTAAAATACTTTAAAAAAATTGTTGTGTGTATTTTTCGGATTCAATAATTGGGCTGGTAAAAGTCCAATTTATGCCCATTTAAGACCCGGTAAGAAGGCCCAATAAGGTCAACGTAGTCAAAGCCCATCAGACGAGGCCCAGTGTTGACTCAAAGACCATCAAGACTTCCAGCTGGCATCAACAAACCCATAAATACAGCCAGGTCGCAGCTCGTCTCTTAGCGAGCTCGAGCTCGAAACCACCATAACGCGTCAGCTCGCTCAGACACGTGATAAGCACAATATCTTCCAGAAAAGGCAGTTACCAAGTTCAATAGTGATTCTCTCTCCGAATATGGCAATTGCCCAATCAAACCATGATTTCCTCGTCAGATATGGAGATCAATTCGAAGTCAAATTCAAGTCATTATTATCTTGAGATAAATATAGTAATTTCCTGATATTATCTGAATATATTAGGAAGTATAATTAACTTATAATTCTTTTCCTTATTTTTCTCAATTATTTAGGGAATGTAATTAATTCAGGATTCTCTTCCTGATTTGCTACAACCAGAATTGTAACTCTTCTTTCCCTATAAATAGGGATTGAAAACATTGTAACAGGAGATATACATTATTCAATAATATACTGTCACTCTGCAGAATTTGAGAGATAGACAGTCGTGGACGTAGGCCTTTCTATTGCCGAACCACGTAAAAGCTTGGTGTTCTCCGTTCGATCCTCTGTTTCTGTCTTTGTCTTTTCTTGGTTTTCGTGTTTTCTCACATTGATTGTAGGTATTGGGCATTGATTGCTCGTCGACTGAAAATCAACGTCGACAAAAATTAACAATAAATAGATTAACTTTCACCATTCATCAATCTTAATAGACGATGGTGATCAACTTTGTATAAGAAAATTAAAAATTAAATTATTTCCTTGGATATCAATTTGTATAAAAAATTTAAAAAATAATATTAAAAATAAAAAAAAGTTTAATAATAAAAATAACACATAAACATAAATAAATTGAAAATTAAAAAAGGGTTATGCTTTTAATCACATATCATCATCCATCACAACCGTTGATCACAACATAACGCTCTATCCCAACTCCATCATAACTGTTTATTACACATCCATCACCATTTTCCATCACAACCCTCCACCACACCTCCATTGTAACCCTCCATCACAAACACCCCGTCATTGTCCATCCTTTCAAAAACCTAATTCATTGATCAACCATACATAAATTAACAAACTCATCACCTGTTATAACTTATTGATAAAGAGATGAGAGGAAAGAAGTGGTTGGTGAAGGTGAGAGGAAAGAGAGAGGCGAACAATGGAGGTGAGAGCTAAGAAAGAGGCGATCGATGGAAGTGAGAGGAAAGAGAGAGGTAGTTTGTGGAAATTGAGATGAAAGAGGCCGTTGATGGTGGTGATACCAATTGATGGGTGAAGACAATGATAGGTGAACGGCGGCAATGGCTTAGGGTGATGTGTTGACTAGAGATAAGATTAGGTTTTGGTGGTGAGTGGATGGTGATGAAGTTGAATGGGTAAAGGGGAGATGATGTGATGATGTGAAGAGTGAGATTGTCTGGAGGGAGAGAGAATTGGTTAGGTTTTTGAGGAACAAAACCCATTTATTTGATTTTATTAAATTAAAAATTATATTATATTAACAAATCATACCCATCTTAAAAATAGATATGCAATTATTTGTATAACTTTTTATTTAATTGTTCCATGAAATTTCGGATGAAAAATTCAATTTGGTCCTTGACTCTAATAGTTAGGGTTTCTCATGTAATACTTTGAAAATTGGGATTTCACATTATCTTCAATTTCGAAGATTATTGATTATTTTGATAATATCACTTTATAATAATACATAACTGGAGTACTAAATGCATAATTTGAACACCGCCTTAAGGCAACAATCAGCAACTAGGTAGAATACAATCATGATCGATCTAAACATATATAGTTTCCATCTTATTGGTTTTTTATAGTCCTTCACTAATTAAAAAGGATGGTAGCTAGCCTTTAATAACCTTTGATCGATTCCATGTTTAGTCCAAGCACCAACAGTAATAATCGGACCTGGAGAGGGCCAGCATTTCTTCTGGGATCATTCTCTCAAGCTCATTCTGCCTCCATGGTGCAAAGTTGTTTCGGTTTTGTGGGTCAGAAGCGAGTGGATAGTTCTCTCTCGGATGAACTTGGGATCTCATTCTATTGTACAACCTCATTGTCGCCACACAATCCTCGTATGGGTCTTGTATACCAGTTTGAATGTCATACCTGTGTATGGATATTGCATTGTCATGTTAAAACGTATGTTGTAAAAATCAACATGGGGAGAAAAATACTTGCATAGAGAACGCACCCCAGATATGCTTGGGTTAAGTATTTGAGTGAGTTGCTGAGCTTGCTTGTTTTCATCAATGGAGGATATTTGGCTGTGTCCCTGATACATATATATTTATATAGTTGCGCACCCGTTAGAAATTGCATTTACACTAAAATATTAATATATTGTACAGCTAATTGAAAAACCTAGCTCATGGAATTTGTAGATAGATATTGCTTTTAGGATTCAGGAAATTCAAGTAGCATTATGGTGAGTCATGATGTAGTTTTTCCAGCTTTGTCGAAGAACTTCAATCACCTGATCATTATTGCTGGATACTCTACTTGAAGACTGTCGAGGTCATGATCCAAACCATGACCCACAAGAATCCTGGCTCTCCCACTTCTAGGTCGAATGGTCCACATTGGTTCTCCATTGCAGAGAAAATCTTGAATCTTCCTTTGCACTTGCCTCAATGGCATGGCGTCCCTCATGTACTCGGGTCGAATGCCTGTTGTTTCATACCTAAAACATTCGAGAACATGTATTTAGTAAGAGTATATAGATTACCATCACCGGATGTGATCCGGTGGTGGAGAGTCCTTGGCGATTATCCAAATTCCAGAGGCTACACCATAAATAGAATTTGAAAAAAAAAAAAAAACATGCATTAACTAAGTGAACTAGCGATGTTGACAATTCAGAATAAAAGACTATTTTCAATGATTCCAATTGCATATAATGTTTCAAAACTTGTCTCTACACTAATTTGCAACTTTGGCAGTTGATCTTTGCATGAGCTCTAAGGGTACACATTAAGCATATGCATAATGCCCAAGTAACATTTTTTGGAGAAATTACGCAATAGAAGAGCATATTAGTACCTGTAGTTTGTGATTGGAATTTGTGGTTGGACATAAGTGTGGAAGATGATATTTTCATGTTCATTAATGATGCAAACCCTTCCACAGAGATCTAGAGAGCCATCACTGCCCCCCCCTACCATTTTGCAAGCAAGTGCTACAACTTGTGGCTGTCTCGTATAACCATCCATTGTCAAATTGTCACGAAAGCCTAGGTTAGCAAACCGACCAACTAGTCCCTGCAACAAGAAAATTAACAATAATATTATTGAAGTTAGGAATTTGATTTGATCTGAGTATAGGATTAAATAAGAAAAAAGAAGAATTCTAAGAGCGTTTACCGCCGAGAGCTGGCATCTTTCTTGGTGATGCCTACGGGCATTAGGACTATCAAGGATGGCTAAGCAGAATTTGCATCCTCGGACGTTGAATATATTTTTGCATTCTTGTTTTGGCAATGGCCCTTTAGATCAATGAACAGTATTTAATATCACATATATGCCCTTTAATAATTACTAAAAATATTATTTAAATTAAAGTTGCACTCGTTAATTTGGGATTAATTACCTATAACATGTTCCCTTAGAGATTCAAAAGATCTGCAATGTTTCTTACAAATTCCACACATAGGTTCATGAACTGAATGATACGAAACTCTCATGTGATCCACTAGATGCTCCATTCTGTTGAATTGCCTGAAGCACGCTGCACACTTGTTCCTGCTATGCATATGATAGCCCTCATAATTATCATAGAATCATGTGTTTTGCAATGATTTTAAATTAAAATTAGCACCATTTTGATTAAATTGTAATGACATATATATCTCTGTGTGTAAGAGATACTAGATTATAAATTTGCAAATATAAACAAATTTATTGCTAGAAAATAATTTTAGATAAACTAGTTTGGAGAGAGTGGATTAGAATATACATATATACGTATGTACGTACATACATATATATATATATGTTTGTGTATGATAGAGGGAAAATACCTTAGGGTTTCTGAAGACTCCATTCTGTAATTCATGAAAGTTGCTGATTGAGCTGTAGCACACTATCAATAAAGAAGCAAGTAGAAGGAACTTGAGGAAGGAGGAGAGTATTGGTAGGTATTTATAAAGGTAAGAGGATGACAATTGGTTCCGACTTGAGCTATGGATTATTCCCTCCGGTTGACATTAGTATCACTTTTTTTTTCCCCATATTTTCCATATTTTTCTTTTTTTTTTAAACTTCATATAATATTCCTGGCTCCATCCTAGCTCTAATCAAATATAGCAAGCACAGCTCATTCGTAGTAATCCCTGATGCCTTAGGCCCACTTTTGGAGCAGAATATATCTCTTGCTAACATAGTGACACATTCTGTGTGTGATAGAGCCATTGGTTTAACGATTGTTAATTCTAATTATAATTTATTATTCTATGTATATATCATATATGATGGTGCTTATACTTCATAGATTGTTTCGCTCCTGAGAAAATTACGCTCCATGATTGGTTGCAGATTGTGCATACATTAAACATGTACACATCAGTCAATTTTAGAATGTTTCATTTTCCTTGTCCGGTTTTAATTTATTTTTTTCAGGAGAGGAGACTCTAGAGAAGTCAAATAAAAAACGATCATTTCAGATATGGTAATTACAAACGTTTCTACTACTATTTCAATATTTTTATTCTTAACTAATCACATAGTAAATGATGATGAGTCTGTGCCATTATATCACTTACCATATCAACCATTATATCACTAACCATATCAGTTTAAGTTAAAAAGAATAAAAAAGAAAAGGTAGGAATTACAGTTGCTACATATGTTAGCATGAAAATTTGGGGCACTGGTTGGGGATGTAATGCTTTTTTATGCAGATTAGAAAAATTATATAATATCTAGCATTATCAGTTTCATGCAACAATAATTTTGGCATAACGTCAAACAGATATATATATAGAGAGAGAGAGATATATTTAATTATCAGCGTAACACATTGCATAAGCAAGCTACTTAATTTAGCACTTTCATGTGTAGAACTTATAACCATTGCACCAAAGCTACAAAAAATTGGAAGGCAATGAGAATAATCACAGGTAAATCAACGCAACTGTTGACAAGTCATCAATCATTAGCTAGGATTATGCACCTTCTACAAGATAAACATCATATATCACTTTTTATATCATCATATCTAGTCAAAGATTGTTATGTTTCTTACTTTTTCTTGCATATGTAGCCAAATATGTTACCTCTTTGGTAAAGTTGTAGCTTTGATATTGGATTAAAAAAAAAAAAAAAAAAAAAACAGAGAGAGAGAGCCTCATTAGTTGAGAGATAAGACTAAAATGGTCAACAGGGCACGTGGACGGAGTGCGCCTCCAGATAAAAAGCAGTAAAAATTCATGCAAAGGGGGTCATCAAGGGTTTAATCTCTTCACTTTCGGCAAAGGCATATATAAAAGTTGTAGATAAGAATTTTCGACCTCGGTAATGGCACCTCAAGTTTATCCCCAGTTAGTCTCTGCCGGGGCGGAGTTGTCCATTTAAGGCCTGTTTGTCGGTCAAGATACAAGTGTTTTTGTCTAACCCAATATTTATTGAGGAGGTGAGACCTTTTTATCCCATAAGAATGGAATAAATTAGTTTTCCACAAAATGATGGATATAATTAATCCTCTCTTGTGTCCTTTTATTTATTTCATTAATGATTTATATTACAAATATTTAATTAGTAGCAATTTCAAACACTAACCACCTTTCAAAAGAAAAATTCATTTTCAGCCCATTAAAAAAAATTATTTTACTTGTTGAAACAAACTATTTACATTCTATATCTTTTTTTACCAACATACCCTTCAGTAAAAAAAAAAAAAAACACTAAAATGATTCTCTTACCCTTAATCTAAATTACTGAACTAACCTTCTTGTTTCCTTCTACCTTTCTTCAAAGCACTAAAATGACTCTTTTACTTTTAGTCTAAATTACCAAACTAACCTTCATTCTTCTTCTACTTTCTTCTTCCTCTACTAAAGCTTCTTCATTCAACCTTCTTCATTGAAGTTTTTTTTTTTTTGTTAATTTTTTTTGGTGTTCACATTGCTTAGTTTAAATTATGTAAATTGATTTTTATTGTGAATCCAATTATACTAGGTAATTTTGTACAAAAACATAAGATCACAATTATACTGAGTGATAGGAGGAGCTCCTGTCACGAATGTGTCACACTTTTTGGGAAAGAAAATTGTTTTTCAACTTACGATCTTATGTTTCTATACTAAATCACCTAGTATAATTGAGCTCATAACAACAATCAGACTAGACAACCCTAACAAAGTAATGTGAACAAAAAATAAAAGGCAACTTGAATGAAAAAGTTTGAGTGAAGGAAGAAGAAAGGTAAAAGGAAGAAAGAATGTTAGTTTGGTAATTTAGATTAAGGATAAGAGTCATTTTAGGGTTTTGAAAAAAGGTAGAAGGAAAGTTGGTTTCATAATTTAGGTTAAGGGCAAGAGCATCATTTTATTATTATTATTATTTTTTACTTAAGAATATTTTGATAAAAAAGGGTATATAATACAAATAGTTTGTTTGAATAAGTAAAAACAAATTTTTCTTTTGAATTGGCTAAAAACCATTTTTTTTAGATAGTTTTGAATTTCTCCAATTTATTATATTTAAAAATTAATTTAATGTATTTTTATCAATAATCCAATTTTAATAGTGTCAAATATATTATAATATTAATTTAATTTAATTCAATTCAATTTAATTCTATCTAATATAATTTTATTTTTTAAAAATAATCTAATCGAATCTCTGACATCATAAGCTTGCGCTTCTTGCTTGAGATTCGATTATATTATTTTGATGATGCCATAGATTTTTGCGTGGAATGGGAGAGATAAAGGTTTGACTTTTTGACGAGTACCTGTTTTCCTTTTGACTCTTGAAGAGGTCCCCATAGATTCTCTCCATTCGTGCTTTGAAGATACCCTAAAAAAAGTTGTACAAGAAAAAGGCCGTCTTGCTTTTCCGCATTGATTCTGGTCCACTAGCATGCATGGTTCCATGTTCATCTCCTTTCATAAATGTCTCTATTTTACAAGTGAAACTCCAGTCACCCGGGTCAAGGCTTTTCATACCAAAAAGAATGCTCTCTACCTAGATCACTCTTATAGATATTTCAAAAAAAGAAAAAAAAAATCTCTTTATAGACGTCAAGATTTCATTGAGTAGCATGTCGTCCACACGTAACGTTGAAGTACTTCTCATAAATAAGACCCTTGAAAATTAATTAATTATATAATAATTAAGTAAACCATTACATGGTTTATACATGCATTTGAACGTACTTCTCTCTCTCTCATTTTATTTCCTTTCCCTCCATAATCGATGAGGGAAGAACGGGACACCCGGCGAAGCCATAAATTTTTATAAACGGATCAAATTATATTAAAATATTAAACTTCTAATATAAATAATGAATTTAATTCTTTTTCTAATATGAGCAAACCAAACATATATAAATTAATGAATAAATCAATTATTAATTTGTTTTACTTCCCTGTTGGGTAAAACTAATTAACAATAGAATTGATTTCTACAAAGACTTATTCAAAATAGGAGTGGACATCTTCAACCCAACCCAAACAAACCTAACCTAACCTAATTGTTTTTTATTGGATTGAGTTGGGTTAAATTAAAAAAAAAAAAAAAAATTAGGTTGAGTTGGGTTGGATTGGGTTGAAAATTAAATTGGATTGGATTAAGTTGAAATTTTCAACCCAACCCAACCCGAACCTGACAAATGTCTATCTCTAATTCTAAATTCAAGATTTTCTTCTTTTTCTAGAAGAACACTTACTAGAGATGATGATTAAGGATAGCCTTTATGGTGAAATGAATATTTTATTTATAATTATTGAATTTTTATTTATACTTATTTTATTCGTAATCAAATTGTTAAGATTATAAGAATTATCAACTAAACTTTTTGTACATTTGTAATGAGTTAAATGAGTTTTTTTTTTCATAAATGACCCTTTTTTTGGATTCAAGCTGAACACAAATCTTTTTTTTCAAAATCTTATAAGAATAACTGTTTTTGGATAAAAATACATTTGGTAAAAATATGAAATCTGAAAAAATGATTATTTTTCAATTTCAACCTCAAAAAATAGTTATTACCGCATTTTTCTCGAATTAAATCTAACTCGATCGACCCAACCAACTCAACCCAACCCGACTATTATTAGGTTGGGTTAGGTTGAGTTGGGTTGAAGAATTTATTGGGTTGGTTGAGTTGAAAAATTTTCAACCCAACCCACGTTGGATTGAGAGATTTTCAACCCAACTCAACCCAAACCCGAAACACTCACCCCTAATTCAAAATGTTTTGAAATACCATTGACAAAATATAATAGAACTTTCAAGTCCACCAGGGACTTGGATAAATAATGTCAACATATCATAATCTCAGGTCTTAAATATTATAGTTGAGCTATTTCCTATCAATTTAAATTTTTGGATCTGATGATAACTAACATGGTATCAGAACTTAAATATTTCTGGTTTAAACTATCTCTCTCTTCTTTATCTAAAATTCTTCTTGTTGCACACGTTGTTCGGTTGAGGGTGTTTAGTATATATCCGACATCTATGATCTATTTACGGTATACATGAGAAGAATGTTAATGTATCATAAATTTAAATTTTAAATATATATGTTATTTGGTAGGTAACGTTTAACATGTGTCCAACATTTGTCATCTATCCGCGTTGCATGTAAGAAAGCATGTCAACGTATTATAACCTAAAATTTTAAATACTATAATTGGATCATTTCCTTTCAGTTTAAATTTTTGGATCTAGTGATAACTATCAAATAATATTATCCAATATACTTATTTGGGAATGGAGTGGTTGTATAAATATTTTAAGTCCATATAATTTCCTAATCTTAATCATTTAGAGAAATACAAACTTTTCCGCAGGGACTTCAGCCTCTCCAGCCATACGCTAGCTGCCTATCTGCACCACTTTATTTTTTCTTTTATATCCGGATATATTATATACAATCTCAAGTCAAAGCAAGAGGCTTTAACGTGATCTATATCACGTGGTACAACATTAGTGGCTTGAATGTGTAGATTTTCTTTTACTCTGAGTCTGAGCTTAAAGCCTCTATATAGTGGTCCATTATTTCGCACGTTACATTGAGATACCTATCATGGATGATTCTAGCAAGGAAAACAAAGTATTGGCACTAAGCATGGGCCGAGGTGGTCCGATACTCATAGTGCATATTCAATCGGCGCATTTGTTCCTATTTATACTTTTTCTCTAACCAGAAAAATTCTCACTTTTTCTTTATGATGGAAAATGTGGCAATTGAAATTGGCTGGTTTTGTTGATATATGACAAGGCAAAGGATCGATGATGACATTTTACTTGTTGGATCCAGAGAGAACCTCCCTCTGATATGCACACATTTTGTAAAAGCAAAAGAAACAAGAATTAAAGGCTTTTGATGCTTAATTTGAAAAGCTTTTGATGCTTAACTTGAACACCAAAATCCAAAATAGTCAAAAGCGTGCTTTCTTACCTTTTTTTTTTTTTTTTAAGTCTTCTTACATTTTTTTTTCTATATGCATGCCAAGCTGCTAGGTTTTGATCGATAGAGCGAGTCCGTATTTCTTATAAGGTGTCAAAATTATATGACAAGAAGAAGATTGTTTGCGTCATAGATTTCTTTGCTGATTGATAGATATTACCCTTCACAAATCACAACTGCGCATGATAAGATAAATATTTTTTTTTTTAAAAAGGTCCGTTTTCTGAGATTATGATGCATTTCTATAACTGTAACGTTTATACATGTGTGTTCTTTGTGAAGATTCTTATAAATTAAGAGTAGTGAAAGGGAAAAAAAAAATTAACGGATACATACACTCGTTTATGGTTTCTTTTAAAATTATCTAGGTGTTAACCTATAGTGTACATGTTAACACTATCCGAGAATCATTTCTAACAGTTGTATATTTCTTTTAGCCTTCGGATAGATTTCTTTGTCCAATCATTAATTATTTTCAACTTTTTTAATACAAGAAATTAAGTCATTTCTATTTTGTAGGCATACACTTCAATGACCCAAAATCAAAGTATAATAATTACTAAATAGCAATGCCATAAGGGAAAAGAAAAATAAAAACAAACAACAAAATAATTGTAGAAGAATTCAGTTTACTATTATTCAGTTATGCTATCACAAGAATAAAGCTTCCCTATAAATGTCACCCTTTTTTTTTTAACAGTATTGATTTATCGGACTCAAGTACAATTAAGATGCTGATACAAAAGTTAGTCTCATTAATAGTTAGTCTCATTAAGACATGAAGAACATTGATTATATAGAACTTTTTTTTTTTTTTGGTTGGAAAAGGAAAAAAAGTGAATTGGAGATCAACAAACCGTTTTCAAGAACTTTAACGAAGTTGTGGTTCTCATTGAAACCTCTTGATTGATTATGTATGGCTTCTTTACATTTTAAAATTTGTACTTTATCATTAAAGACATTACGGTGGCCCTATAATCAAGCTACTAATGAAAAGATCCATTTGTCCCTGCTATATTCAATTCTACAATTATGTCAATTTGCATTTTAGACACCAATACAACAAAATTAGTTGTTTTCTTTTTTTTTTTTTTTTTTTAATACTAGACATGCATTTTTTATTTTATCCTTATTGGTAAATTTCTTTTAACTGTTTTTTTTTTTTTTTTTTTTTTTTTGTATTTACAGTCTTTAATAAAATGGCATTTTTACCTCAATAATAATAAGACCCATTTTTGTGTTTGTTGTTGGAATAATTCTTTGAATCACTCTTTTGTTGATAGTATAAAAATTTTATTTAGTATTTGTTTCTTTCATCAGTATGCATGAGAGGAATCTTGCAAAGATTTTTTTTCCCCAAACTGTACGTGTTCTCTTCCTCAAATTAGAAAATTTTTATTTAATTTAAACTTGAATTTTCAATTTTATATGTAAATTTAATTCTATTTTCATTTCAACTTTAAAGTAATTTTACAATTATAATTCCCACTTAGGTATCCTCAAGGAACTATTTCACGTTCTTCACGTCTTGCAACAGATTAAAATTGAAATTCGTGAACTGAATTGATTATTGAGTTAAATAATAAATTCAAATTATTTAAAAAGTAAGGAATTTGTTCATACCTAGTTTCTTCGTTGTGTACTTGTAATCAAGTGCTTTGCATATTGCTTTTGAAACCTCATTTATGTATGAAGGTCAAATATTCTATCAGAGAATGTGTTTAGAATATGCACTCCTTTATAAAAATTCATCTCATTACGTTTCTTTTTGTCTTTGATTATGTCTATGTAACTTTGCATGTCATTTGTGGGCAAGGATTATAAGAGTACAATGTGAAGCCCCTCAAGCCCACTCCTAGCATTTATGGATGTGGGTGCCACGCTGCCACATAATATAGAAATAAAGCTATTTCTATTATCAATCATACTTTTTTTTTTTAGATAATCCTAAAACCGCCCCAACTCTCTCCCCACCACCCCCCCCTCCCGACATTTGATAGGTTATCTATTTTTTTTCATATAGTTGTATTTTTATCCAAAATATCATCTGACTTTTAATTAAATATTCAAAATACCCCCTGAAGACATATGAAAGGACGGTAATACTTTGACAATAACAGATTTCGTTAAGTGTATAAGGTTGATCATTTGACTCTAGGGGTAAAAGCGGAAATGCGAAGAAAATTAAAAAATATATATTAATTAAAATATGAAAAATTAAAATAAATAAATAATATTAAAAATAAAAAATAAAAAATAAATATAATTTTATTTAAAAATTAAAAATATTCAATAAAAGTCAATTTTTTTTCTAGTCACTCAGCACACACACACACACACACACACACACACACACACACACACTCTCTCTCTCTCTCTCTCTCTCTCTAACTTCACCAGTCTATGTCCCTCTCTAGTCTCACCGCTCGTGTTCCATCTCGCGCCATCACCTCCACCAGACATCCACCACCAACCTCTTCTACGCCAACTCCTTTTCACCTCTATTCTCTCTGGCGTCACCGTTGTATCCTTTCCTCTCCTCTTTCTTTTCAAATCAGGATTAAATCCTGATGAAACCTCATCTGGGTTCGAACCCAGATGAGGTTTGAACCTAGATTTCCTCAATTGAGTTTGAACCTAGTTGAGGATTGTCTGGGTTCGAACCCAGACGAACCCCTCATCTGGGTCCCAGATGAGGGTTTCAAACGTACCCTCATGTGGGTTTTGAACTCAAATGAGGGTTCATCTGGGTTCAGTTGAACCTTCAACTGGGTTCAAACCCAGATGAACCTAGTTGAAGGTTTGGTGCTTGATGATGTTTGATGATTTTAATAATTTTTGGGTTTTAATAATTTTTTTGGGCTTCCAGGTGTGCTTGATAATGTTTAATGATTTTTTTTTTTTTTCAATCTTTATAGGTTTATTGATTGATTGTTATTTAATGTGTGTTTACTGATTTGTTGTTGTTTATCTGTGATAGTTGTGAGTTTACTGATTTATTGTAATGGTTGTTGGTATATTTATCTGTGATGGTTGTGGTCTGAAAGTGGATGATGATGATGTAATGGCTATAGAGATCCAGATTGGATCTACACCGTCCCTAGATCTCCATTTTTTTATTTTTAAAAGCTTTTTATTATAAAATATTATTTTTTTATTATTTTATTTTTTAATTAAAGATTTGAGGTTATAAGTGTTTTTTTACTATTTGTCCAATTTTTCTGTTAATTTTGTAATAGATGGAGGATTTTAGGTAAAAACGAAACTACATAAGAGAAAATAGATAATCTATCAAAGCTCATGTGATTTTTTAGGATTTTTTTTTTTTAATTACATTACATTACGGACTAATCCAAGAAAAATCAAAAGCAAGTGAGATCAAATACTGACGGTGTGACCCAAAAAACGACTCCCATCTGGGAGGAGGTAATTCACATATAGATAGAGACAGTCTATATAAGGGTGAGAGGAGATCCACACAGATACAGGGAAAAGTGCAGCCACCAATGTGGCCATGATGTCTCAAATCAAGGACCAATAGTGGTCCCCGATAGTGCCATTCCCATTACAGCAAAGGCACATTGGATATTATCAATCATATCCTGTAGCATATTTTCAAAAAAAGAAAGAAAAAAAAAAGGTCATACATTGTAGCATAGAGGTGGTAAGTGCTAAATCCTAACAAAGTTGGAGGGAGATTGTTGGCTTAACAGGGGATCAGCGTTTCCTGCTGCGTTGTGGGTAATTATCATCTATCATTATGCTTGCGGGAGTACCCTATGAAACCCATCAGACCTACTTGTAGCGCGCATAAATGTGGCGCTCTATGCTGTCACATAGTAATTAGTAAGGAACGTAGTTGCCTCTTTGCTATTAGTAATAAGCATCTGCGCTAAATTCAAAACATAAAACCAATACATACTTAGACAAGCTTGTCCCCACGAATATCATCTTCTCGTGCCGTCCATGTGTACATGTCTAATAGTTTAACGCTTTAGCATAATTATTAGCTTTCTATGAATTCTTCACTTTACAATTAACATTAATTTTACAATTCATACAAATACAACATAATCTTTATAAATTATTAACTATATTAATTATTAATTATCAGTATATTAATTAATTTGATACATTACTATTTATCAATTTATTGAGGAGAAAACATTATGGAAATCTTGATTTTTTTTTTTCAATTTCAAATATATGTTTTACTTATTAAATCAATTGAGATTCAATGTACACATTTGACCACCTAAATATTCATTGTTTTTTGAAATTTAAATTCGTGAACAATACATGCATTACTCTACTAAGGATACATTTAACCAACCAAAAATTAAATTTATTGTACTTATTTAATAAAATAAATTCGTTATGATTATACTAATTGAATAAACAAATATGAATGTATTAAATCAAAGAACAAATTACACTCAATTATCTTGAGGTTTGCTTTTTACTAGTGAAAATAACTTTACCGTAAACTGAAATCTTTCTTGTCATTGGTTAAATTTAGTCAAACTTACCAACAAGAAGGCTTTCACTCCAGTTTATTCATTTAATTAACTAAGATTTAATATACACATTCAACCAACTAAATTTTCATTTTGTTCCACTCATCTAACCAACTAAAAAAGTTTTTTATTTCAAGAAAATCTCAAAGTGAATCCTACATGTATTTTTAATAAATGATTAATTTATGAAATGGGTGAAATCACTTATTATTAATAGGGATTTAAAAAAAAAAGTGTTAGATAGCCAAAAAAATTTGTCCAAATTATACTCAAATAATAAGACATATTAACACACCAATCATAATATTATTTAATATTTTATATGATGTTTGACAACTCACATGTCAACCATGTGAACAAATTTTTTGAGTTATATAGTATTACTCTTTAAAAATTGTATTATTATTATTATTATTATTTAATCGAATCTTCTTATCCAAATCAAAATTGACAAATTTTATTATATAATTATTAATTTATAAAATTAGTTATATTATATTTATTTTATTTTTTAAAAAAATTATACCATATTTGAATCCTCACTTCCTATGTTAATGGAACCCAACATTAAATGGGAGATAATGTAGAATAATGGTCCATGCATCTAGAGTATTTTAATATATAAAAAGTATAAAACCACTGCGTTTTGTTGTCATCTCGAACCTTTCCGAGATTTGTTTGACCAGTTTCAAACTTGGTCCCGGAGATGGGAGATACGAAATCATTCAGTCATTTCCAGCATAGGGCCTCCTATATCAGCTATAAAAGAGAAAAGATCACAGAGTCATACTTTAGTATATACATATTTTTTTTTTTGTCCCTTTTGACCAGTACAGTGCAGGCAGAAAAGGTTTAATGCTTTTTCCAGAAGGTTCAATAAAAAGATGCATCTCTGACCAAGGATAAACTTGTTCATAATTTATTTTCTGTTGAGTTATGCCTACGCACCCTTCACGATCCCATGGGCCATCTAAAAGATACCATACAATTCAATTGCATAAAACAATCAATAACACACGGATACTACTAACATAGAGAAACTTTAATGATATAAAGCAATTATTCGAGTGTAATAGCTTATTTATATTTATATATAATTTTTAATTTTTAAATTTCTTACTTATTTAAATCATTGAAATGAAATTAGTATGTCAAAATGTGATAGGTGATTAGTACATAAAAATATACTTTCAATATTAAGAAATTGATTGCATTTGTTAAAATATGTTGTTTAATGAAACATTTTTTTTTTTATATTATTTTCACGAATGCAATTAGTTTAATCATTCTGGTTTAGTGTATTTTTATGTTCACTAAATTGATATTTTTTATATTATGAAGGATAATTTATTTTGGTCTTGTGGCATATTTTAGAAAACAAAATGAAGAAAGCCCAACTTAAGAGCATCATCAGGCCCAAATGTTGCCTGGCCCCTTAGCTTAGTCAAAGTCAAGTCAAGCCCAAAATTCCCACAATTTCGAATGTTGATGAAGGAGAGATTTGCGTAATTGGATGTTTAATTGATTGAGATAATCTCTCAATTCTCACAATTTTGGGCAATCAATTAAAGAAGAGATTTGTGTAATTGGATAATTAATTGATTGAGAAAATCTCTCAATTCTCAACCTATAAATACCAACTTTAACATGATTCAAAGAGAATCAATTCAGAGAGAAAATCAAAGTTCCACCATTCAGAGAGTCCTGCTAAGTTACTTTCACACTTTCTCTATGAAACTTGTGAAATAATAAGCAAGCTAGGCTAAATTAAGAGTGAGCAAAAGGGTGATCTTAATTGTAAAGTTATTATAATTTAAGTTTGATTTATTTCAAAGTTTTCAATGTTTATGCTTAAATCTCTTTTTGAAGTTTTAATTCTAGAGATTATATTTTGCAATTTCATATAAGTTTAATCATGCTTTCTTTATGTGATTTATGTTAAAATTAAAATTTATGATATAATATATTTATAAATTGATTTTCGACTGTAATATTGTCAATGTGATATATTGTCGTTCTTAGATAACTTATAAATTATATCCAAGTTTGTTCTTAAATGGAAAGAGTTTTACAAATATCACTATGTTTTTATTTGATCTTCAAATCCATATTTTTCAGTTGTTTATATGGATGTGAAACATGCAATTGAGTAATAATTAGAAATCAAACTAGGTAACGGTAGAATAAACAATTAAGTGACCTTCAAAACATTGCTATTTTTTTTAGATTGTTTGATACATTCTGACAATTAAAAATTCTCAAGTAATTCTCCTTTAATTTTTTCTATTATTTTTTGTAAAATCTTACTGTTTTGAATTTTCCTTGTTATTTAACTTCTTTATGAGATCAATAACTTAAAGCTACACTACAATAATTGTTTAGCCATAGGTGATATTTTGGTCTTAATTAGGGGTGGTCAATTTAAGTCACGATACGATAGATCCATACGAATTCTTAAAAAGTGGGTTTGATTTAAACGAATTTGTGTTATAATCGCGTCAACTCATTAATCTTTTTATTGAATGAATCAAGTTGGGTTTGCTTAACGGATTCATGGTCGACACGAATAAGAGGATCAAATTGTAATATTTATATATTATAGGGGTTAAATTGTAATATTTATATATTAATATGGTTTAAATATTATTTAGATTAAATGGGTTAAACGGGTAAATGAATTGATGGGTTGATGGATTAATGAGTTTAGATCCTTTATGATTCAAATAATCAACGAATTAATCGTGTCTTATCGTGTCATTCGTTTATAAACGAATTTGTGTCGAATCCAAAAATATTGACTCGTTTATTAAACGAATTCATGTTGTGTTAGTCAAATTCATAAACAAATTAAATCGAATCGAGCTCAACTCTACACGTGAACCTTTTTGCCACCCCTAAGCTTAACCACTAGATGTTAGGCGATAACTTGGTGCCTAGAGTCTAGGCGTTTTGATCGGAGATCAACGATTCCATTGATCATTGGTCAAACATGAGGCAAAAAATTCTAAAACAAGACAAAGAGACACTCATCAAGCGAGAAAATCTTATTTTTGTTGTTATTTTTTTGGAATCCAAACAGGAAAAAAAAAAAAAAAAGAAGCAAAATGCTTATTTAAAGCATGTGGTGTCCAACAATCAAATGTGCTAATTGGTTTGGTAATTCTCCTTTGGAGGAAATCGATACATTGGAGACTTCAAGAAGACAAGGACAAAGTCGATGGTTTCATAGAAGTCGCTCTCATTCCAAGAAGACAAGGACGAAGGTGACTCAGATCAAAACCGTTGGAGAGGAAGCTTTGAGAGAGAAGTTTGAGAAAGAGACAGAAAGAGGTTGATGATAAGGAAGATATGATCATAGAGAAGTTTCAGAGAGAGAGTTATGAGGTTGACGGTTGCAGCCGCTTGGGAGAGAAATGAGAAGTTCCAATTTTATTACTCTAGAGCAAAAACCAAAATGGTGTCATTTTGAAAATAAAATTAAAAAAAAAAAAAACTAATTTTAATAAGACCACCTAACTGTCCCCTAGTCTACTGTCTAGGCGGATCTAGACAGCCACAGACGGTGTTAGACAATCGATTTGGCCCAAATCAATGTTGTGGTTAGCTGATTAGGGATTAATTGGTGCCTAGACACTGATTGATCCCTATTTCCTAAACATTGCATAAAATCTAATGAAAGTTTAATAAAACAAAAACACGTAAGTTAATCCATTAAAAAACAGCCAACAACCTAGTTTCAAATTGCTACAACATAGATAATATCTATAAAAAATTATACTTATTAAATTTAGTTCTGTCTAATAATTTAAGTATTTTTAGCTCCTTTAGGTCAAAATTTTCCATCTAGTTTTAAACTTACCTCTGTGCCATTAAAAATATTGAAATAAATAAACTTCACCACTGTTGATGGAATTCATGATAATGGAGAAATTGTCTCGTATGGAAGAGCATCCACTCCCCCGAGAGGAGCATCACACACGCTCCTCACGGCACAGGCGATCCGGGATGTTCACGGAGCGCGGACCGGAGAAGACGTCGAGTTGAGCAAATGTCATTGATATACAGAATTATAGTGTATTATCTTAGTCATTCTTTAGTATTTCCTCAATATTTTAATGCGTTGACAAACCACAAAAGTATAATTACATGCTACTCTTACGACCTAAACGAAACGTTTTACGTTTTTATATTAATTTTATGCTCCTCTTAATACTATAAATTGATTAAGATATTTTTAAATAAATAAGTTGGAATTTGGCTGGGACGAATCAATTACTGAGAAGTTAAGATTAAAAAATGTTCATTGAAAAGGGTCGGCGCCAAGCCGTAGCCTTATCTTTAAAGTAGGTACAATTTTCATTTTTGTAAATAGTTCTAGTGGTTGGGATTTGAGTATCATATGATTGAACAATTTGTGCAAACTCTTTCTATTAATTTCCATTTTCCAGAATTTGAGTGGGTACTGTCGTTTTTATTGCTGTTGAAGATGAGAAGGTTCTTCTTATAAATTGATGTGGTTCAAAATAAAAAAGAAAAGAAAATGATAAAATAAAAGTTTGTTGGTGCTATATCCTTATTAGATAATTACTTGTGAATTTAGTGGATCGACCTAATCAAAACTTTGATTGTGTATTCAGTCAGTAATTAGAAAGGAATCAAGTTAAATGCATCTAGTATGTTCTTTTGTACATAAGTACTCAATGATTAGCATTAATATATATTTGAATAGTTCGTGAATATGATTGTAGAAAGTAATGAAAGTTACGCAAAAGTTTGACTGCATCAAAATATTCTATTTATGTATATGTATATAAATAAATTCAAAATATTATCAAATTTTTTTATTTCATGAAATAAAAATATAATTTGTTAAAGTTCAAAATTGTGTCATTGTGTTTATGCCATCACATTAGTTTAATTAGATAACTTTTGACAAAATTTTTTTTTTTTTTTTTTAAGATAGTATTAATTTATCGGAGGATTCAAATCCGAATACTAATTAAATGAACATTCTATGGTATCACACCACCTGATCATATAACAATTAACTTTTTTTTCTTTTTTTTTTTTTGAACTCTTATCCTTAAAAGTCTTGAATTTACATGACAAGACTAAAAATGAATCAAAAAATGTGTGATGGTTAGGTTCAACGGGTAGGGCACGGGCACCTAAGCAATATGAAATTAGGATTCTAACCACCAGACAGAGAGGTTGCGTTGCGGTGCACCAGAAGAATATGCAGTGGTTGATTATGATATTATTTTCATTGTCAAATTTTCAAAATCATCAAGCTTGTCATGTCTACTCGTCTCCATGTCCGTATATAAGTTTGCAAGTATACATGTCTATGCATATGCCATTTAGCAGTGCTAATCATTTAGAGTTGGATTTGTCTTTAGTTTGTTTTGTGACCCAACTCCAGATTCTTTAATTTCTATAAAACTAGAGAGACAGAAAGAGCGATAATGTCAGTTCCTAACTTCAATTAATAATTGGAATCTAGGGTTTTTCTAGACTCAAATTTCGTGTTGTTATACATGTTTATACCTCAGTTCACTGAGTTAACAAAAATAGTAACAACTAGTTAACATTGTCAAATAGCCCATTGTAGCTCAGTCCATTGGGTCACATCTTGGTGGGTCAATTCTACTTCGGGTTTCAAGTTGGACATATGTTTCCAATTTAAGTTTTGTCTGCAAAATTCGTGCGGTGCTCGCATTGGTCAAAGAGACCTATGACAGCATCAAAAGATTGAAACAAAAAGGTTCCAAGTAAAACTCATTAAAGACTTATACGTATATATATAAACTCATAAAAGACTAATTAATTTCTTTTTTTCGAAAGATATGACTAAGACAAATTAATTTGGTCCCACTTATCTTAAAATAATTAATGTATGGTCTCCACATTCATAACAATTTAATTCTCGAGTTTGGGTTAACATATGTCCGACATTTGACATTTAATTAGCATAAATACATTTTTAAAAATAATGTCACCAATGACTTGTAAGTTTAACGTTCAAGAAAATTTCATACGAAATGATTGTGGAACAACATGGTGGTAACCCAAATAACACAATGTGCGAGATTCGATTCTTCCATTATATATGTGTATAACCTAATGTTTTATAATTAAAGCTTTGAGGGCTTAAAAATTGAGGTAGTAATATCAGCTTATTTTAATAATAGTTATACTTTTTGCTTCTTTTAATTTACGCATGTCAACTTAAATGACAAAATAATTTTACTTAATCAAGTCAGATGATAATTTTATAATTAACTAAAAATATAAAGGAGTGACAAGATCACATCAATGCGAATAGTAGCAATATTTGTTAACATGATACATCCACCAGTAATATAAAATAGTCAAAGAATTTTATTTGAATTTCATTATGCGTATTTATCAACATATGTAAAGAGTTTTTTCTCATAACATAAGAATTGATATCTCACAATATATATATAAAATAAATTTTAGAGTTAATTTTGGACTGCATCAACTGATCCCTAATCATTAGTTTCAAACGATTTATATAAGCAAAATCAGTTAATATTTCTCAAAATTAATATTTGAATAAAAAAAGAAAAAAAGAGGGAAAAAATGGGTCATGATCGATCTTTACCGATGCATCCTTTATTCCCATTTAGAAGGCAATTGTGGGCCAGTGTCAGCTGTATTGGCCCACACATAATTGGGCCTGTACAGGGGAGACGCGGCTGGAATTTGCCTTGGGACATGGTCCGCGTGGAGCCCTCCAATCATTATAATATCAAAAAGGCTGTTCAAAACCTTCTTTTGACACGTGGTAAAAGCCGAAACAAACTTTCACACAATCTAACATCAACCTGCTGTCACCAGATCAGGGTGCATAGCTTTTTATTTGCGTCCAAAAGCCGTTGATCGCGCCATTTTTCAACGTCACGTACAAAAAGATCGAAACCCAAGAAAAGAAAATCAAATAAATTAATTAATTAATTAATACATGATTAAAAATAAACATATACTTAAATACAGCGGCAATGTTGAAGACAGAGAGGAGAGAGGAAAATGAAAGGTCGGAGAGAAGTCGCCTTCCTTATTGCTTCGATAATCCACTTCCATGCAACCCCACAACTACCCATATATTACCTGTATTTTCGCTTATTTCCAGTTCTACCCTTACTATGATCATATAATTCCAAAGTCTTGGCGTCTTTCTTTGCTTTTGAAGTTATACACTACTTATTTATATAAAAAGCAAGCCAAGATAAATACTCTTCACCAGTCACCACCCTCTATATTTCTGTACATAACTCCCAGAAGACATCAAACATTAAAAGTTTAGCATTCATTGTCTTCAACTTATCATAAGGTATGACTTGTTTATCATTTTTATCTTTTATCAACCATTCTTTTGTTGTTGTTGCTTGATTTAGCTTTGCTTTCTATCTTGATCATTGAATGGGATATAGTTTTCTGCTAACTGTAAATTTATTATTGCTATCTGGGTTCGTTTTCCTTGTTTTTTGAGAAATGGACACGTTAAAGAGGAGGGAAACTTCTTTGTGTAATATTAGAGTTGAACATGTTAATAACACAACTGTGCAAGTGTAGAACTTGAAAGAAACTTAATGTGCGACCTAGGACTTTAAAAGCATTTTTTTTTTTTTGCAGTTTTCTTGACATTTTGATTATAACATGATGATATTTAGCTGGAACCATTAGTTTTAGTTCATGTTGGAAGTTTGAATTGTCATTTATGCTTGGTGGTTTTTATTTATTTATTTATTGGTTTTTATTGAACTGCATATGGTTTGTACATGTATGACACTTTTGATTGTGCTGTTTCCATTCAATAATTGTTTTTGTTTTACCTTAAAAGTTTGTTTGCTGTTTCTATATATAAATGGACAGTGTGTAGCTTATTTAATCTTCCATTGTTTTCATTCTCAGTACTAAATGCCTGGATTAGCAATGGATGCAAGTAATGGAGACGGTGGAGAACTACATGAACCTAATGGAAGTTACATGGCATATAAGGAGAGCTACATGCAGCAAAGGTCTCCAAGGAGTCCACTGAGTCCGCAGAGTCCCCGAAGTGACTCCATTGATCTGGCTATTGATGGCATTGTAGAGACCTCCATTGAGCAGTTGTACCACAATGTCTGTGAGATGCAGAGCTCTGATCAATCCCCATCAAGGGCTAGCTTTATATCATATGGTGAGGAATCAAGGATTGATTCAGAGTTGTGCCATTTAGCTGGAGATATAGGAGTCGTGGAGATAACGAAGGAGGTGGTTGTGGGCAGCAAAGAGGAGAGTAATGGTGGTGACTTCACTCCCAAGAAAGTAGAGGAGTTTGCTGACCAACAGGTTGCAAACAAGGGCAAGAGCCTGTATGCAAATGGTAAGCAGATTTCTCACTCTCAATTGAGTCCTGAAGCACCAACCAAGTCAAGTCCAAAGGGCAAATCTTCTCATGAGAGACCTCCAACTGCTAGGAGGTATGAGAGAAATGCAAGGAAACCAAATAACATTTACTCCATGAAGAAACATAGGCATCTTGCTTCACTAACAGCAAAGTTTCAAAATGGATTGGAGGGTCCTCTTGAGGCTGGACTAAATAATCCTGATCTTGGACCATTTTTACTCAAACAAACGAGAGAGATGATTTCATCTGGTGAAAATCCGCAGAAAGCTCTTGAATTGGCTAAGCGAGCAATGAAGTCATTCGAGTTGTGTGCAAATGGGAAACCCACTTTAGAGATGGTTATGTGTTTGCATGTTCAGGCAGCAGTATACTGCAGTTTAGGCCAATACAATGAGGCAATTCCTGTTCTTGAACGTTCGATTGAGATTCCAGTCATAGAGGATGGCCAAGATCATGCACTTGCTAAATTTGCTGGGTGTATGCAGTTAGGTGATACTTATGCAATGTTGGGTCAGCTTGAGAATTCAATACTGTGTTACACAGCAGGTTTGGAGATCCAAAGACAAGTCTTGGGAGAAACTGATCCTCGAGTTGGAGAGACTTGTCGATATCTGGCCGAGGCTAATGTTCAAGCATTGCAATTTGATGAGGCTGACAAGCTTTGTCAAATGGCTCTTGACATCCATAAAGAGAATGGTTCACTTGCTTCTATCGAAGAAGCTGCAGATAGGAGACTCTTGGGCCTTATCTGTGACTCGAAAGGAGAATATGAAGCGGCTCTTGAGCATTATGTTTTAGCAAGCATGTCCATGGCTGCCAACGGCCATGAAGTAGATGTAGCTTCAATTGATTGCAGCATTGGGGATGCATATCTATCATTGGCTCGATTCGATGAGGCGGTTTTTGCCTATCAGAAAGCACTCACTGCATTCAAGTCAGCTAAAGGAGAAAACCATCCTACCGTTGCTTCAGTTTTTGTTCGTTTGGCTGATTTGTATCACAAGATAGGAAAATTAAGGGATTCCAAGTCTTACTGTGAAAATGCACTGAAGATCTACGGAAAGCCAAACCATGGGATCTCATCAGAAGAAATTGCCAGTGGTTTGATTGACATTGCTGCTATTTATCAGTCTTTGAATGAATTGGATCAGGCACTCAAGTTACTCAAAAAGGCTCTGAAGATATATGGTGATGCCCCAGGTCAACAAAGCACAATTGCAGGAATTGAAGCTCAGATGGGGGTCATGTATTATATGATGGGGAATTACTCAGACTCCTACAACACCTTCAAAAGTGCCATTTCCAAGTTTCGTGCCAGCGGAGAGAAGAAATCTGCCTTGTTTGGAATTGCTCTAAACCAAATGGGACTTGCCTGTGTGCAGTGTTATGCAATAAATGAGGCAGCTGATTTATTTGAAGAAGCAAGGACCATTTTGGAGAAGGAATATGGACCATATCACCACGACACTTTAGGGGTCTACAGCAATCTGGCTGGCACCTATGACGCAATGGGCAGGTGGTATTTTATCTTTTCTTCTCATATTTTAACTTGTCATTTGTTGATATGTTGTTTTTAGTCTTATAAGCATGTAATATCTTTTTCTTTTCTTCTATTTTTCTTGGATTGTGACTTATCAGGATAGATGATGCCATTGAAATTTTGGAATATGTGGTTGGCATGAGAGAGGAGAAACTTGGAACAGCAAATCCAGATGTGGATGATGAGAAGAGGAGGCTGGCTGAGTTGCTGAAAGAAGCAGGCAGAGTTCGGAGCAGAAAATCAAGATCACTAGTAACCCTCCTTGACACCAGCACTCCAATTCTACAAGATGATGCCATTGAGGTAATATAATGTTGAGAATGTACATAAACGCGCTTGTAATATACATCTGAAGGACTATGTTGTTGGTTGGAACATTCCTGTTTGGCAGAGGTGAAAATTAAATAACAGCTGCGTGGGTGGGAAGAAGTTTATAATGTCTTAGTGGTTCGAAAGAAAGTTGCAATTATACTTCATTGTTTATCAAATCGTTGAAATTCCTTTGTCACATTGTTCTTTGTATATCTTGAATTCTAATAAGAAAAGGGTGGGATTTCGGTTTCTTTGAATCTTGGTGCACAAAACTGCCTACTTGAAGTTTAAATTGCTTGCAAGTTGCACCACAATTAAGATATCTTTGAAGTCTATTCTGCACCTAGTAATATCAGGTTTGATTTGGACAACCCATAAGATGAGAGGTTCTTCTCAATGTGTCACTATTTCAACTTTAGGTCTATTCATGGCGGGAGTTGGATGGTGGATTTTGCTTTACCAACACGATGGGCAAGTTTAATAAACTAGAGGCAGAAAACCAATTATGGTATTTAATGCCTTTGAACCCTCTATTTTCTTCAATCTGTTTTAGTACAATTCACAGAGAGTGCATCTCACATCAAAACTCCTAATTTTTCAAAAAAGAAACACACATTTCGTATAATACATTATACATTTAAGTGATTCATGAGTCAGATATTCAAATTGGTTGAGATACAATACACACTTGAGCTTGTGTCCTTGTACGAAAGGCTGAAGTAATAATATCATAAGGGTCAATTTTTTGAAAAGTGATCAATTTTTTTGCATAAGGGTCACATGTTCCTGGGATGATAACAAGCCCTCTCAGGTGATAGAGGTGGGTCAGAGAAGGGGCCGTTGAGAATGTGTTTAGCAACCTAGAGGTTGGCAGCCTGTGAGTAGTGTATGCCATCCCAGCTGATGTGCATTGATGGATGATCACATGGGTTACCATATACTGTTCCATTCACTACAGCTTTCTTCCCGCAATCAATGTGATATCCATGTCCATGGTAACTACCGCTGCAGAAATTCAGCGGATCAACAGAACCTGCCGTCATGATGACATTATTATGACTAGATGCCCCACATAATAAAAGGATCAACATTAGATCCTAAAATAATGTACTGTTTACCTTGATTTTTTGCACTGCTAGTCAATGCATATTTAACTGAATATACATCGACATATGTGAAAGCTGCATAAGGAAGTTCAACTCTTAGTTTGGATATTTTTTTCTTGAGCTGCCTGTTGTATTCTTGAGCCACTTCATTTTGAGGCTTCACACACCCATTTTGATCCAGATTATTAGGCTGTTGTTTGTCATATACAACTCTATATGGCAAGCGCCCAATTGGGCCTGTGTTATGTATCCAAAAGAATCTTGCCCCTTCCTTGTGTAGTTGCTGAGGAATGAATCAGGGGAAGCATACTATCAAAAATCTCTATAAATTACTACCCAACCACAAACCACATCCAACAGGTGCCATCGCTTGACTGCAATGCCCGGGAAAAGTTGTTTAGGATATCAGGAATAGACGCTCGAACTTGTTCCTCATTAGTGTGTTGAAAACCATAGGCAAGGTCATTTTGTCCAATATCAATTGTATATAACACTTTGAAAAAGTCCCTAGGCCTTGGAAGACCACTTTTGACAGGTGGGGTTTTTCCTGGTACGAAAGTTCACCATACAAACATTTTAGACCAATAAAACATTGCATCCTCAAGCACCTCCAATTGTAGCATAGTACCATGAGCACATTCAAGATTATTTATACTAACGCCCCCAAATTAGATATGTCATATGAACAAAATAAACCAGAGACAAGAAAAAGAGAGACTCACTTTTGAGGCTGAGTTTATTATAGAGAGTCATAGTGTGTTAAGCTCCCACGAATAGGATCTCGTCACAGGTCGATTCACCGGGAAATCTTCTTGATTCCCTTTGTTTGTGTTTCGCCCTTTCCTAGAGGAACCTATTTTGAAAATAACAATGGTGGTTTGTTCTTAAGAGACTACCAAACTCTCCTTAGTCTGCACTTTGAAAAAATCTCAATAATAATATTTATTTTTCAACCTTTCCTCTTTATAGGAAGAGGATGAATCTTAACAAAAATACAAATAATTTGCTACCAATTCAGACATCCAGGAATTAAGGAAACTACCAAAAACATGACTCTAACATATAAGGAAACAAATGATCCATTAAGACTAATTTATTCTTATTGACTTATAGGAAAATAAAAGAAATAATAAATGCAGCAGCCTATGTTTGCTGGCTCAGTGACTTTCCTAATCTGCCTTGTCATTCCTTCTGCTATATTTCTTCCCTACGAAAGCATCCCTAACATTACTCCCCTCTTCGACAAAGAGCTTGTCCTCAAGCTCGAACTCAGGATATGTCTCTTGAAAGTGTAGGGCATTTTCCCACTTCGCTTCGGTAGGAGAAAGACCAACCCATTGAACTAACACTTCACGGATGCCACGATTGAGTCGAGCACGAAGTATGGACTGGGGTAGTGGAATAACCTTACCGTCGGACAAAGGTGGTAGCGGAGTCATAGCAGAAGGACATACCCCTTTAAACTCCTTAAGCAAGGAAATGTGAAAAACATTATGAATGCGACTATCAGCAGGGAGTTCCAGTTCATATGCAACCGAACCAACCTTCTTCAAGACTTTGAAAGGGCCATAGAACTTAGGAGCCAACTTATGGAAATATTTCTTATTGACAGACCGCTGACGATAAGGCTGCAATCGAAGCCACACAAATTGCCCTGGTTCAAAGGATAAATCGCGATGATGTTGATCATAAGTAGACTTCATACGTTGTTGAGCTTGTTGTAACCGAAGCCTAATCTCCTCTAACACCTCATCGCGAGTCTGCAGTGCTGTATCGACAGCATCCAGACGTGTGGAACCTGGTTCGTAAGACAGCAAACTTGGAGGTGCACGACCATACACAACTTGAAATGGTGTAGTGTCGAGCGAGGTGTGGAAGGCAGTATTGTAGCAGTATTCAGCCCAAGGAAGCCAGTCCACCCACTTACGCGATTGGTCACCACAAAAACAGCGAAGGTACATTTCAATTGTACGGTTGACCACTTCAGTTTGACCATCCGATTGAGGGTGATAAGCTGAAGAGAAAGCTAAGTGAGTGCCATTGAGTCGAAATAATGCACGCCAAAAGGAGCTAGTGAAAACAGTGTCACGATCACTCACAATCGACTCTGGTAGCCCATGTAAACGAAATATATGAGCAAAGAAAACATAGGCAACTGACACAGCAGTGTATGGATGAGACAGGGGCAGAAAGTGGGCATACTTTGAGAAACGATCAACAACCACCAACAAGACAGATTTGCCCCCAACTTTTGGTAAGCCATCAATAAAATCCATAGAAATATCAGCCCAAACCTGAGAAAGAACCGACAAGGGCTGAAGAAGACCAGCAGGATGGAGATTTTCCCACTTATTTCGTTGACAAATCAAGTAATTACCGACGAACTCACGAGTGGCAACTTTCATGCCTTTCCAATAAAAATCAACTTTGACGCGATGTAGCGTCTTGCGAACGCTTTCATATGTGGCATTATGAATACCTGAGAGTATGGAAGGAATGAGAGGAGAATCTGGAAGTAAGAATATACAACCCTTGTAATAGACGAGATCATCTCGGGTAGACCAATTTGGCTCAGTATCTCCTGAGTTTAGTTTCTGAACAATTTTCTGCAGCTCAGTTGAACCCACAGTCTTTTGACGAATTTCATCTAATAAGGAAACCCGTGGATACGAAATGGCCCCCAAAAACCCAATGGTATCATCCCTTCGAGACAAAGCATCCACTACTTGATTTAATGAACCAGTCTTGTACTCCACCCTGAAATCAAAGTCAAGCAATTTACTTACCCAGTGTTGCTGAGGAGATGTCGTGAGTTTTTGTTCTAAGAGGTATTTCAGGCTATAATGGTCTGTTTTGATGACAAAAGTTTGTCCCCATAAATAGGGCTGCCAATGTCGTACTGCCAATGCAAGTCCAATCAATTCTCGTTCATAGGCAGGGAGTTTGGAATGACGATCAGCCAGCTTATGACTGAAAAATGCAATTGGATGACCTTCTTGCTGAAGTACCACACTGATGCCTATCTCTGAAGCATCACATTCAATGACAAATTCCAATGTGAAATCTGGTAATCGCAAAACTGGAGCAGTGGAAAGAGCTCTCTTCATTGCTGCAAAAGCATGCTCAGCTATAATAGTCCATATGAAAGAATTTTTCTTCAATAGACTGGTGAGTGGAGCTGCCAACAGTCCATAGTCCTTGATAAATTTCCGATAGTACCCCGCAAGGCCAAGGAACCCATGCAAAGCTGTCACAGATTGAGGTGTAGGCCATTCCATAATAGCTTGAATTTTAGAAACATCCGCAGACACCCCCTCGCTGTTGATGATATGGCCTAAATAACACACACTAATGGCACCAAAGGAACACTTGGATTTTTTAGAAACAATTGATGACGATGCAATAACTCAAACACTAACCTTATATGATGTCTATGTTCAATTCAAGTTTTGCTATAAATAAGGATATCATCAAAGAAAACCAAAACAAATTTGCGTAAATATGGTTGAAATACCTCGTTCATCAAAGATTGGAAGGTAGAAGGGGCATTGGTTAAGCCAAACGGCATGACCAAGAACTCAAAGTGGCCATGGTGAGTGCGAAAGGCTATTTTGCCCACATCTGCTGCAACCATCCTCACTTGATGGTAACCTGAACGCAAATCCAACTTAGTAAAATATACGGCCCCATAAAGCTCATCTAACAATTCTTCGACCACCGGAATGGGATACTTGTCCTTAATTGTCTTAGCATTTAGTTCGCGGTAATCCACACAAAACCTCCAAGAACCATCCTGTTTACGAACCAACAACACAGGTGAGGAAAAAGGGGACCTACTTGGTCGAATGATACCTTGTTGTAACATGGTAACACATTGTTTCTCGACTTCCTCTTTTTGAAGATAGGGATATCTGTAAGGTCGAACAACTACTGGTTCGGCATCCGAAAGCAAGGTGATATGGTGATCACATGTGCGGGAAGGAGGTAAACTCGTCGGCTCCTGAAATATGGTATGGAATTCAACTAACAGTTTGTCCATTTCCGCCATATGTGCAGATTCTGCCTGCAGCAGCTGTATCCGTGGTTCCAACTGCTCCCTTTTGCCTTGCCAAGTCACAGGTTTTCCATTCAAAGTGAAGCTCATGGTCAGAGAAGCAAAGTTCCACAAAATAGGACCCAACGTCCGTAACCAATTCACCCCAAGCACCACATCATACCCTTGTAATGGAATAACGTACAAATCTGTGCAAAATGTTTCTGCACCCACCTGCAATTGAACAGCCCTACACATACCTGAACTAGGAACCTGCTCCCCATTTGCGACAGAAACGTGAAGACCGAGTCGACATTCCCTCGGCAAGCCCAATTGAAACACTGCCTTGTCACTAATAAAATTATGTGTGCTACCTGAATCAACAAGGACTGAAATCGGTTCGCCTGCCACCAAGACCTGCAACTGCATCGTTTGGGAGTTTCGAATGCCTGTTATGGCATGAAGAGATATCTCAGGATCCAGTGCAGGCAGCTGCTCAAGTAGTTCGTCTGTGTCATCCACCATAAGACAAAAAAGCTTTTTACACTTGTGTCCTGCTGAGTAAGACTCATCACAATTGTAACATAACCCTTTTGCCCTTCGTTCTGCCATTTCAGCGCGGGTTAGTTGTTTAATAAAAGGGGCGGGTGTGCTGCCACTGCTGGAAGTTGCAAAAGCAGTGCTTGTTGTCCCTTTTTGCTCATGGCTGTAAACAATGGATGAAGTTGATGCCGTAGCCTAAGGCACTGTCCCCACAGGAAAACGACGCCCACCAGTCCCACAACTAAGCTGCATTTTTCATTCAAAAGCCCTGGCGATGTTCATTGCAGTCACCAAATTTGGAGGGTTCTGCATCTCCACATCCACGCGAAGCGTCTCGTTCAATCCTACAGTAAACATATCTACCTGTTGGTCGGAGCGGACCGTTGTCGCCCTAGCAAGGAAAGTCTGGAATTGGTGTTGATACTCTTCCACTGTACTGGTTTGCTTGATGTTAATCAACTCACCCAAAGGGTTGCTGCTCAAAGGTGGACCAAATTGTAACAGGTAGTAGTTCTTGAATGATTCCCACGTGAGACTCGATTCCTCTTGTTCAAGGCGATAGAACCATAATTGTGCCTCGCCTAGCATGTGAAAGGCAGCCAGCCCAACTTTGTCTCCCTCGCACGTCTTTTGGTTGAGGAAGAATTGCTCGCAGCGGTACAGTCATCCTAACGAATCGTCCATGCCATTGTAGGTAGGAAATTCAAGTTTTGAGTACCGTGGAACAATCGCGTTGTCGGAGCGACCCATCTGTGATGTTGTTTGCTGCACCATTGACGGCTCCCACCAGTTGTGGTTGATACTTCCAGAGCCTCCATCAAAATCAGTGGTTTTTTCTTTGCCTGTAGATTGTCGTTCCAGCAGACGTTGTATTGCTGTGACAGATTCACGCAAGTCACGCAGCTCTTGTTCCACCTTCTGGTTTGACTCCATCATCCTCTTATCTAAGTCCTGTACTTTAAGCGCCAATTGGTTATTCTCACTCATGACGATCGGCTCTGATACCAATTTGTTAAACTCCCGCAAATAGAATCTCGTCACAGGTCGATTCACCGAGAAATTTTCTTGATTCCTTTTGTTTGTGTTTCGCCCTTTCCTAGAGGAACTATTTTGAAAATAACAATGGTGGTTTGTTCTTAAGAGACCACCAAACTCTCCTTAGTCTGCATTTTGCAAAAATCTCAATAATAATCTTTATTTCTCAACCTTTCCTCTTTATAGGAAGAGGGTGAATCTTAACAAAAATACAAATGATTTGCTACCAATTCAGACATCCAAGAATTAAGGAAACTACCAAAAACATGACTCTAACATATAAGGAAACAAATGACCCATTAAGACTAATTTATTCTTATTGACTTATAGGAAAATAAAAGAAATAATAAATGCAGCAGCCTATGTTTGCAGGCTCAGTGACTTTCCCAATCTGCCTTGTCATTTCTTCTGCTATATTTCTTCCCTACGAAAGCATCCCTAACATAATGCGTGACTTGAATTGTACAAATTGGGAAATTTGAACGCCAAGATGAAATGTGTCCTAACCAGGAGGTAGAATAGATGGACCTGCAGCAGCTAAATTTGCTCCTTGCCTGAAATTTGTCCCGACGCGTCCAGGTATGCACTCGGATATGGTAACTTCAAATTCTCAGCTGTATCAAATAAAAACCCAATATATCATCATATTTTATAAAACTCATGAGAGGAGATTTACCCCATCTTATAGTAGAATGTAAATTTGTTTCATTAAGCAATATGACATCATCTAACATTCATGTTTAACTAATATGAGATTATTTAACATTTATTCTCGACTATCTAACACACACTTTCAATCAATGTGGAATTATTTAATACTATACATAAAATGCTCACTCAGCACTTCTTCAATCAATATAAGATTATTTAACACTCACTCTCACACATAGCATACCCACTCGGCAACATCTATACTCATGTAATTGAGTTTGAGTGAATCCAAAACTATGATATCATATCAGAAAAGGGTTTTGAGATTAACCCCATTACAGAAACTAACTCATAAACGAAGGTTTATCCTCACTTTATAAACCAATGTAAATTCACTCCTTCAAATGGAACTATCAACCTGTTTATGACTGAAAAAAACCAATTGGCTGCTTACCTATAAAATCAATGATAAGACGTCCATCACAGAATCTGCCAGGGGGATGTCCAAAGAAAGTTTCACCATTTGGTGGAGGAACCTCAGCCAGTGCAGCGCTTATTGGTCCCGTATCAGAATTTGAGTCCCCAAAATTCTGTTGGGCTGGGAACTTACATCTCTCCGTAATAACGCCACCCATCACCACCGTTATCTTTCTGTCCATCCTAATATCAAAATCATGAATACACAAAATGGCCTTATTGTAGACTCCATGGCTACCTGATGTTTTAGAAAGCACAGACAAAGAACACTAGTGATAAGCACAAGTACCATGTAAACGCAAGTATCTTCTAAGCTTGACTGAAAAGAGACAAATGTTGGACATAGAAGTGCGTGCATTGATTTTTTGTCTTGATAATCTTTGAGTCAGAGAAGTGCTCACTTCTTGATTCATCATCTTGAATGTGGATTGGTAAAAACAAAGGTGCACCGACAAGTAACTTATGGATGAGTTACATGTGATGTGATGCGAGTCCAAATGAGACATGGTACATTTTTCAAATTGACCGAGCATGAGATCAATGCAGTTTTTCATGCCGTAATTGGTAATTAGAAAATTTAACTGGCTTGTAACTTGTCAATGAATTGTATCGGTTTTTTTTTTTTTTTCCCTTCCAAGGATGGAAAGGAGTCTTAATATACTGCTTGCCTCTTACTTTCTCTCACTGATTCTTTCTTTTCAAAATTGTGAAATCTTCATGGGAATCTAATTTCTATGGTAATGATTGTATATGATATAAAAAGAGCTTTCTCACACCCTCTATTTGTAAAAAAAACAGGAACTGCTGGTCGTTGGACTTGATACTGATCAGTCCTTGAAATGGATTGATAGTTAAGGCTGAAAAGTGGATATAAATTACAATGAATAACCAGTGTCCTAGTAGTTGCTCATGGAGCACTGGCTTTAACTTTTTTTAAACTGCAACTTCATAACACAGGTCTTTTTTTTTTTTTTTTTAAATAACAAATAACAATTCGGTGTCACACTAAAATATGTGATTTTTATTTATCATTATTATTATTTTGCAAAGAGAAAGATGGCAATCTTAGCATCATACTTGGAGAGAAGGTCCTCTGATTGGTCTCCAATGCAGAATGGCAATGAAAAAGGGGACTACGACAGGGTTTCCTTTAAGAATGTGGCTTGTGGTAAAAGGAAATTTAAATAAAAAGAAAGAAAAGTTGGCAAGTAGAATGATCATTTGATAACCCCCACTTATATTTGGTGCCCCCAAAAAAAAAATCATTATTCTGAAGACAAAAGTAGATGAACTCTGAACCTGAGCAAACAAAAAAGTAAAATGAGATGACATTTGTCCAGTAAGAAAAGTGCTGCATAAGACTAAGTAAAAAGAGTAACAAGTATAAACTACATTGCTGACAATTTAAACTGCAGTTGTGCTTGCAAGTATACATTTAGCTTAACATCCACAGGTATAAAATCTTGCAACAAATAGTACACGGCCAGATATTCATTAATATCAAACAATATCACATCACATATTCAACACACATTGAAGGAATCACTCTGATTTGAATATGGTATCTTTCTTTGATTTCAAATCAATAAATCAGAAATGATTTACAGAACAGAAATTATATGAAAAAAAAGATGATTATTCCAAAATTAAAAGGGAAAAGAAAGGGCAACCACATGAAGTTTTCCCCAGAGGTTGCAAGTTGCTGTGAGGCATGTTCTGGTTCATGCCAAATGTATGCATAGCAAATTTCTCATAAAAATGATAAGAGGATATTATACAAACAAAGAATAGGCAGGGAGTATTTAGAAACAGACCCAGCACTTCCTAACACACTGGTAGTTTGTGTAGCTGTCGCGAACTCCATGTGCTATTTATTGATGATGCAGGTAAAATAATTGTTGGTAGCCTTTTGCTTTCTTCCACATGTGGAAAATCAATTGTGTAGTGAAGCCCACGGCTTTCATGCCTAGCTAGGGCACTGCTCACTACCAACTTTGCACAACATAAGAGATTCCTCATTTCGCAAGCTTCAAGCCCCACCATTGTCTGCTCCCACCCTTGCTCAAACAAGCATGTTTCCCACTTGGTCTCCAACTCAGCAATCATTTGCTCTGCAGTTTTTAGCCTCGTTGTAGACCGAACAATACCCACATACTTCCACATGACAGATTGTAGTTCTTGCCTCACTTCCCCTGTCGTTCTCAAAATATCATGCACTACATTACTCCCAAGTGACTTTGGCACAACTGGTCGGGGCCACCAATTTGAAGCACTGAGGTCAAGGCTGGAGCTCTTCATGTGATCAATTGAGGGTTGGACAGCTCTTCGTGCAAAAACTAATGCCTCAAGCAATGAATTGCTTGCTAGTCTATTGGCTCCATGTAAACCCGTGCATGCAACTTCACCTGCCACAAAAAGGCCCTGGACATTTGTCTCGCCCTGAAGCCCAGCACGGACTCCCCCACACATGTAATGGGCAGCAGGGACGACTGGAATTGGCTGACAGGTTATGTCTAGCCCATGCTTGAGACATTCAGCAGCTATATTGGGAAAGTGGGATAGGATCTTCTCTCTGGGTTTGTGACTTATATCCAGTAACACGTACTTCTCATTACGCTTTTTGAGCTGGTCATCTATACCTCTTGCCACCACATCCCTTGGAGCAAGCTCAGCTCTCTCATCATAAAGGGGCATGAACCGTTCCATGCTTAAATTATAGAGGATGCCTCCATCACCCCTAACAGCTTCCGTGATGAGAAATGCATTCTCTCGAGTTTTTCTTGGTTTGACTGGAAGGCCTTCATCTGCTAAGGCAGTAGGGTGAAACTGCACAAACCTGTGCAACAATAGTGCCCCAGATACAGTTACAAAAACCAGTTTGGAAAAAAGAAAGGAAGGATAACTCAATGGGGAGAAAAAGGTTATTCAATTTTTTTTCAAGATGATGACAACTGACTTACTCCATGTTGGAAATCACTGCTTCAGCTCGATGGGCCATAGCCATTCCATCTCCAGTGGCTACCTATAAGAACATATGTGATATTATTAGTACTAACAGAGCATGTACAATGATCAACATGTGCAAATGCATGAGAAAATGAGAGGATGACAGAATGAAAGCATTCATAAGTAAATAAGAAAAAAAAAAAAAAAAGAGAATATGACTTCTTACTTATATATTACCTAGTTCAATACAAGTTTATTATTCTCTTATAATTTGATCATTTGCAAACCAGGGTCTCATTAAATGTGCTAAAACAGTCAACTTCTGAACTCAATGGTAATAGTAATGTGGCTGATAAAACTTCCACAAAATTCATAGGAAAAAGTATTTAGAAGATATTGGTAGCTAAATTTATGTTAGAATAAGAGCACATGAAGTACCGGAGGGTTTGTTGTTGAGGGATAGATATGCCCAGCCCCACCGGATGCAAGTAAGGTGACCTTTGAAATAAATCGAACCACCTACCAGTGTGAAAAAGGGAACTTATCATTAACAGACTGTTGCTAAAGTAAATTCAAAAAAGTAAATAATTAAATAAATAGTATGGTAATTCTCGTTATCACCTCTCGTGTTTCTGTATTCAAAGCGTCAACGCCATGACAAATTGTATCAGAACCATGCTGCAGTCCAAACATAAAGTTCATTTCAGTATCTATATTGCTCTGAGGGTTAAAGTCACAATGCCACAATAAAAATATAGCAAGAAGCAATGAAGAACTACTTAATATATACACTTTTTACTAGTATATAAAATTAATCCTACATAACTCATCTTCTTAAAGACCATTCATCAAAAGCCTAGGCATACAAGAGTATGAGAGATGCAAAGAGAACTTTTTCGAAACAAGAAGAAAAGTGAACCTGAGAAGTTAGCAGATCTATCGCGAAGTGATGTTCAAACACGCAGATATTAGGATCATTGATAACCGCCTCTAATAGAGCCCGTTCGATCTCCCTTCCAGTCATATCAGCGGCATGAACAATTCTGCGATGAGAGTGACCCCCCTCTCTTGCTAGGTGCAAGTTTCCATCCTCCCCATGATCAAATGATGCACCCATAGCTATCAGTTCTCTTATTCTGTCAGGTCCTTCTGTACAGACAACCTGGACAAAATAACCAAATTCATACAAAAGCTCAATTATTTAGCAAGAGAGAAATGCAATTAACTCCGAAATAATTAATATGATGGCACGATATAAGAACTACATGTGCAGCAACCTGACATTTCCAATTTCACAACTCAGAATTTACTGATCAAAAATTTTTTGCAAAAAGAATATATGATTGTTAGCCTATTTGTGACAAGGACATTCACATTAATTATGTGAAACCATTAATAAAGTAACTGAGACACGAGGGCACAGGACATTACTCTAGTTCAATTCTCCAAAGATAATGGGTTAATCTTATCTCCTTAATAACTGCCAGGTCAGCACACAGCAGGACAGGGCAGTTTTAGTTTTATCTCACCATCCAAACTCACTTTCTAGTTACAGCTAAACAAGTAAGTCCAAATCATGTTTACAGATAAATTATGGTACATCATACATGAAAGATTTATTAATTCCAACTCACTCTGACAGTCTCCTCATCACACAGATGAGCCCCTGCTACAATGGTGTCCTGCATGTGACTCTCTACAGAATCTGAAGGGCACAGAACAGCACTGACACCACCCTGGGCATAGTTTGTGTTGCTCTCATGAGGCTCTGCCTTTGTAATCACCGCAACAGATCCATGTTTTGCAACTTCAAGAGCATATCGGAGGCCAGCAACTCCACTCCCAATAATGGAAAAATCAAAATACTTTGTGGAACTATCTCTCAAGCAAGATGATACTGAGACTGTTTTATGGGACTTCCAATTCTCACTTACCGGAGATGGAGAGAAATTACACCTCTGGAACCGCAAACACTCAGATACCCCATATGACCTGGAAGATTTCAGAAACATCTGAGACAAATGAATGATAATTTCTGATGCTTCAACATACTTATAATCAAAGGAACTTTTTACTCGTGCTCGAGGAAAAGTTTAAAAATGACTCTTAATGTAAATATTTGTAGAAAAAACAAAAATTATATTCTTTCAAGACATGAGAATATGTGAAAAAAATTATGCCTATTGAACTTTTTACATAAAGAATCACTGAAATAATCCATAACCAAATGACGAACTTAGTTCCATTACCATAAATCTGCACTCTCATGGCAAAAAGTAAATATGTTTCAATAATTTGAGGAAAATGAAGAACATCAAACAGCCTATTTTCCACAAGATAACTTTCCCTTACACACAAATTCAGGCAGAAAACGTCTGTCATTGTGATAAAAATACAAATTATGGGGTAACAACCATATCATTCCGTGGCATTTCTCTCAAATTTGAGGTTGGTGTTCGCATGTGTCATAGATCAAAAGATTCGGATTCCTAATAGTCATCAAACATCACGTCTTATAAGCTTCATCAATTAAGAAAAGAAAAAAAAAAAAAAAAAATCAATCTTGCCTTCGACCTAGAACTTGTTATTACTACAAGGAACCATTTTCTTATAGAAGAAAACCATATGTTAACTATGTAAAAGACATCCAAAAGAAGTTGTAAGCACAGTTGCAGTACCGAAAGCAAGTTTGAAATGAAATACCATGAGAGCTCTCTCTGCAGGCATCCATTGAATGTCACACTGCGAATCCGAGAAGCTTGTCGAAAACCATGTCCCTTGATCACTCCATAATGCAGACTGCCACTTCCAGCAGCTATACTAGTTGCCATTGCAATATTTTTTGTTTTCCTGCTTGATACAATGATGAGAGATTAAAAGCAAAACAAAAAAGCCTAATATTCTTCAAAGGCTTCTAACATTTTCCACATGGAAAAACAAAACTTTTGGTCATGGAAATAGACTAAACAAGTTCAGTAAATGGTCAACACCAAACAGGGAGTCAAAAAGCGCTATAATTTGGCAAAATAGGTAGCTTCGTGACACCCCCCCTGTAATTTCCGTAACTATCATTTGCACAGACCATGACCCTCATGACGCAACATGTACAAGCATCCGTATAAACAATGAAAGAAAAGAACGAATATATATATATATATATAATGAGAAAAAGAATTTAAAGAGAGAACAAACCAAACATATACGAACTGTTGAAAAAAAGAAAAAAAAGAACACCAAACATATACGAAAACCCACATCAAAAAGTGAAACAGGGAATAAAGGACGACTTACAAATGTTGTATGGGGTCGTCGTAGAAACGAAGGTCTGTGAAGTGAGTTGTAAAGAGTGAGGAGAAGAGAATGAACGAATATATGAAAAGGGAATTGCAAGAAGAAGAAATGAAAATGAAGAAAGTTGAGCGGGGAGCGGATTATGAGAGAAAAAAAAAAAAAAGGAGTGGTGAATAGGGAAGGAAAGGAGCCTACATTCCCGAGGCGCCACGCCCTTCCTTTGTTTCTTTTTTTTTTTTTTTTGGTTTTCTAATTTATTCTTGCCTCGCCTCCTGAAACTTCCTCGCAAGTCGCAACTCGCGCCTTCCTTCTCCTTGTGGTGTGCGCCGTCTCTCCATTTAATACGCATTTATTTGAAAGTTGGCAACTTCGATGGGTAAAAGGTTAACGGTACTGAGTTTTCAATCATCTTAGTTATAAGATAATTTATTTGGTAATCATATAATATTAATAATTTATATATATATTATTTTTACGATAATTTAATATAAAAATTTAATAAATCTAATATTATTTAATATCAAAATCAAGTAATATTTATATTTATTTTTATAAAATTGAGATGACTCATTTCGTATTATAATATTATAAGAGAAGAAATTTATCTATAAAAACTATGAAAAGGACTATTTTCATGCAAAAGGTGTCCATGGGGCCACGACACTTCCCAAATTTTAATTTTTTAGAAAATATACTTATATGATTACTCATATAACCATCGCATTTATATCAAATATATTTTGTCCCTTTTTAAAATATTATAAAATTATTTATTGGCCGCCTAAATATTCCTACATGGTTGCTCTATCCCACTTCCATGTCATAATAGGAGAAAATTTATACATAAATTATAATATGTATTCAATGAAAATTGAATCTTCATCTCTTGAAAGATGAAAATGTACAAATACATGTGTTAAGAGATTGAGAGTAACAATTTCATATTTTAATTAAATATAAAGTTTTTTCAATCATTTTAATAATTTTTGTTCTTATTTATGGTTTAATGATATGATATTCAACCAAGATGCGACAATAATCATAGTTACATTTAAAATGGCGAAGAGTATATTAGTCTTCACACGAAATTCTTGATTCATGCACCACTTCGGCTAAAGGCAAATCCCAACCACCCAAATCGTCGAAAAAGTGCGAAAAGGCAAAAGCAAAGCGAGTGGGTGGGTCCTCAACTCTCCGTGAACATTCATTTTAATTTTATTAATTGCAACTGTGCCAACTTGGTTGGGGCCATCAAGTTTGGACATAGGATCTTGTTCGCGTTTTGGTTTGTGGACGTTTTTGCAAAGACAAAAGCAAACCATCCAACACGAGACAAAACAATATGAAATCAATTTGCACACTTCCAAGACTTTGACAAAAGTGTTCAATGCAAGAGGATTGGAATCAGTCTCAATCGAATCATATTCTTCGAGGTGTGGCTTGGGAGAATTTGTGGTCATTATATTTAATCAACTTGAATTTATATATATATCGTGTAGAATTTTTATAAGTATTTTCATATTAAATTTTTAATTTACATAAATGGGAATTATAAATTTACACGTTTCTTTTTATTGAATTTCCATTTTATAGGAATATAAATTATAATCCATAACATCATAAATTAAAACTCTATGTAAAAAACTAGTGATATCACATGTCTAACCACTTTTATATAAATATATGCATAATCAGCAACTCCAAAACAACAATGATCAGTAAGGGATATAGTTCTTATCTCTTGTTACACCCAATTTCATACTCATAATAAAGTTTCAGAATTCAATAATTTTCTCTTTATAAACGTTATTTCAAAAGTAACCTTATTTCCTTTCGTGTCAGTTAATCAATTTTCATCCTTTTTTTTTTTCAATCTTTAGTCTTTCTTTAATCTCTCATTTATTTTATTGCATACCAATTTAAAAGTTATAAAAGAGTATATTTTTAAAAAAATTGAAAAAATTCTATGAAATATAATCTAACTGCGAGATTTTTGTTAATAACAAGGATCCATAATTACTTATTTGGGGAAATATTCATTATTTCATGTTAGATCTTAATTTTCTACCTACCTTCATTGTGATCTTATGAGTATGGGCCTTTAAATGTTATAATAAAATTCATCTCTTCATTCTAAATATTGGCCTTAAAGACACCGACGGTAGACGGTCTTTAGAAAAAATTTGTAGATCTGAAAAATTAAGAAAGTAGTTATCAACCGATAGACGAAAACAGCCACAAAAAAATACGTTGCGTAATTTATGATTGATGGAAGAAGAATATTTTTTTCCCCAAATATCACTTATAAATATGGAAAACTGGAGAAGGTTGATATGATTTGGTATAAAAGTAATTTTATTATGGTTGCGGATATTACCACCCAAAATAATGATTTACACACCATATTTTATTATGAAAATTTATTACAAAAATAACCTACAATATGATTAAATTAGATTAATTAAAATACTTTCCATATCTATTAATGTTTCTTAATATGTTTAAACCTTAATTTTAGATTTAAATAATTGAATCAAAATATTTTCCATAGTACTCATTAATTTATCCTAATTATTAAACACTAATTTGAAATCTTAATACATAAAAAAGTAAATGATTATCACAATTTTTTCCAAAAGAAAGTTAAAAAAACAAAAACAAATTGGAGACTTGTAAGAACTTGCTTTCTTCTTGTTTAATTGACTCCAAAAACATTAATCATTATAGTGAAGATCAAAAAAATATTTAATTTTTCCTTTGCAGTTTAATTTGGGATTGATGTTTTCAATAATCTAAAAAAATTATTACACTTGTATTTAAATTGGTTAATCAATTTTAGCTAATGAGTATATTATATACAAGCACTGTAAACTAAAATAACAGTGAAATCGACTATTCAAAACTTGTAAATTAATTTTAAGAAATATGAGAAGAGTTAGGATTAACGTTTCCATAAAACAAAGAAACAAATATGAGAAGAGTTGTTTAAACTTAAATTTATGTGTACTAATAGTTTAATTGAGTGCTTTTGATAAATAAATAAATTTACTTTCATACTATTACATTTGGTATTAGACTTGGTGTTTCTAATAAAGTTGATCTTAAAATTTTTAATGATGGGTATACTTATAACTTGGGTTACAAGTGGGCAAAAAAACACAACCCCGAACTGATCAGATCCAAGGGTGTTCGGTTCAAGTCATGTGACCCGATGAAAGGTGTTCGGTTCTGCATATGTTTTTCAAGTCAGTTTGGTTTAAGGTATCCATAACCAAACTGACTGAAAAACCGATCATATAAAGACACATGCGTAACTTTGAATGTGTCCTATATAAGGTGTAACCTTAACCAGAGCCCCATTTTCTTCACAACCACTTTGTTGTTCTCATATTCTTCGCAACCACTTTGCTCTTTTTCTTCTTCTTCTTCACAACCCTTTTATTTTTCTTCTTCACCAAGCCATTCACAAATCCTATTTTGTTATTGTTCTTCTTCTTAGCAAAAATAGCCAATCATAGCCACTTTATAACAACTATTTTATTCATGAACTATTGCTTTGTTGAATTAACACATATCACCGTCAAGATAATTCACCAATGTCGCAATACTGTCAACACTATGATGCTAACACCATATATATCAATATGACACCCATAACCAAATTGAAACACAACTCCAAGAAATATTAAAATATGTTTATACGAAAATTTTGACTCATTAATTATATCATTCAAGAACCAAAATTATGACAAGAATAATATTGACACCACTCTCAAAACATAGATAAGAAGGTTGAAGATAATTCATGTTTTCGATTGCCATAAGCATAGCTTGATAAAATCGTGATTTCTGTCATCACAAGTATAGCTTGATAAGATCATGATTTCAATCGCCACAAGTATAACTTGATAAAATTATGATTTCGATCGCCACAAGCCTAAATTGATAAAATCGTTATTTTAATCACCATAAGCATGGATTGATAAGATTACATGTTCATGAAGAACATAAGAGAAAACTCTCATTCCATCATCTTAAATTAGTATTTTCGTCTCTTTTTGGTACAGTCATGATATGTTATATTTAAAAAGTCTAAAATACATCTTTTTAAAGAACATTAATATTGACAGCCATCCATCTAACCACCTTTATTGAAAATAAATGTCCCTCATTGATTACAAATCAATAGAACACACATCTAAAACTACAAACTAATGATCATTAAATACATAAAGATATATTGAAACAAGTTGGTGGAAATGTTGAACCAAGTTGGCGCATTCGTTGACTTCTGTCTATCAAAACTTAATAAGTCATAACTTCATCTTGGAAATTTCATTTGATGTGTGTTAATATGCTAAAATAAATTTAAGACTCTCATCTTTCCAATGAGCTATGATATGTCTCAAAACCTCTTCAAAATCAAAAGATATGAAGTCAAAAAATACCCTTTATGTAGAATTTCTTGCTCAACAAGGTTCCATCACTCCCTCTTACCTTAAAAACGATTTGTCCTTAAATCATAATCCATTCAGTTGTCCAAAATCTTGATTGAAATCTTGAAACGTACGGTAGAAGAAAAAAGAACCTCTTACACTCCTTCAATGTTTCACTTAACACTCTCTCACGTGTTTAACTCTTTTTTTTTTTTTTTTTAATATTACTTATTTTTAATCAAACAGAAAAAATAAAAACAAGAAAAATTAAACTGATAACTAAAACTTAAATTAATATTCAAAACTTTAATATCAACTTATGCGAACACCATACATATCGATATGACACACGCAATCAAATCAAAACACAACCCTAAGAAAGAGTAAAATAGGTTTATATGAAAACTTTGACCCATTGATTATGTCATTCAAGAACCAAAATTATAAAAAAAATTTACCAATTGAATATATGATAATTAAGAACAAAAATTACGATAATGTCACTTCTAAGATATAGATAAGAAAGTGGGAGATAAGTCATGATTTTAATTGCCACAAGAGTAGCTTGATAAAATCGTGATTTCAATCGCTATAAGCATAATTTGATAACTTCATGATTTCAATCATCACAAGTATAACTTAATAAAATTACATGTTCATAAAGAACATAACAGAAAGCTCTCATTCCATCATCTTAAACTCATATTTTCGTCTCTCTTTGGTACAACCATGATATGTCATATTTAAAGACTCCAAAATACATATTTTCAAATAACATTAATATTGGCAGTCATCTATCTAACTATTCTTATTGAAAATAAATACCCATTATTGATTACAAATCAATAAAACACACATCCAAAATCTACAAACTAACGAACATTAAATACATAAGAAAATATTGAATCAAGTTGGTGGAAATGTTGAATTAAGTTGGTACATTTGTTGACTTCTGTCTGTCAAAACTTAATTAATTATAACTTCATCTTAAAAAATTCATTTGATGTATTTTAATATGTCAAAATAAAGTTAAGACTTTAATCTTTCTAATGAGCTATGACATGTCTCGAAACCTCTTCAAAATCAAAAGATATGAAGTCACAAAAATACCTCATGTGCGAAATCTGCTACTCAACAAGGTTTCATCACGTTGTCAAATTTTATGAAATCGGAACCATGGGCTTTAAATGGCAATGGCAAGAAACTAAAAAAAAAAAAAAAAAAAAAAAAAAAAAAAAAAAAAAAAAAAGGTCAACTATAGGCTTTAAATACACCGATTCAACTTGAATAATCACTTACTTTTCTTTTTTTTTTTTTTTTTTGGCACCCATAAAACAAACACAAGGGAGATAAAAAAAGAGGTCCAAACTTAAACCTAAAATCGAAAGAACCAAATCAAACCGATCGTGATTAGTTTAGGTCAGTTTCATCTCCTATTTTATGCATGTTCAGTTCTCTATTTTGATAATTGAATATGGTTTTGCCCACTCCTAATTTGGGTATATAAATCATATTTTTGGATAGCAATATCTACACCCTTTTGTTATAGATTACATCGGTTATTAAATAGTTTTTTTTTTTTAAAAAAAAAAAAAGAGTGTAGAGAGAGAGAGAGAGATATTGTGAGGTAATAATAAAGTCACCCATTGAGAAAGCACATATAATGTGTTAAAAATAAGCTACAATTGCAAGAAAGAAAAAAAATCATGGGCAACTTGGTTTTGTGGAACGTTCTATTTAGACCAAATAAAGTTTAAAAAGTTCTTTTTTTTTTTGGTTTCTTTTTTATTTTGAAATGCAAATAACTATTATAAACCAACCCTCGAAGGAAAAATACAACTAAAATTAACATTACGCTAACATAAAACCTTCGAAGAGGCCAAGGCCAAGAAAGTGAGCCTATGAGCCTTGACACTTCTTAATATTCATTTCTGGGGATAGCTTGACACTTAGAGATGTCTAGCTCCTCACATAACGTCTTAATATCATCAACAATACAACTAGAAGCCCTTGTAAAGATAGTAGAAGAGTTAATAATAGAGGCTATATTGACAGAATCCACCTCCACCAAGTCCACCTTCAAACCACTAAAGATAATAGACTTAAGATCTTTTCTAAGGGCTAACAACTCGCTAATTTTAGGAGAAGAAACACTGTACCAAGGCTTAACAACAACCATTAACACCAAACCAAAGTGATCTCTAACAATAGCTCCCAATCTAACTGAACTTCTACCTAAACGGATTGTCGTGTCTGAATTCAACTTCAGAAAGCCAATAAAGAGATGACACCATACTTAAGAACGGGATAAGGCACTAGGGCAGAGAGTGGAAGAAATAGCAGATTTGGTATACTGAAATTCCCTCGATAACTCTAAAGCTTTACCGGACACATCCTTCTACTTCCAACCTAAATCAAGATTAAGTCTAGAGTTACAACTTCCTCAAATGCACCACATAATCATACAAACTTTGGCCAAACGATCCACCCTGCCAGCATGCAAAACTCCCAACAACACATCTAAGAAGCTATCTAAGCTAAGAAGGGAAAACATCAAACCTTTATCAAAAGAGCACCAAGATAGCCTAGCAATTTTGTACTCAAATAAAGTATGGACTCCCAACTCAATTGCATCATTGCACCCCTCACAGCCCCCTTCATGCAAAATATTCTTTGAAAAAGATTTACCTTTGTTGGAAGAGCCTTTAAACAAGTCCTTTAAGCAAAAATCTTGACTATGGGAGGAATATTCAAATTCCACAAACCACCCACCATCTTTACATAGAAGAGACAGAGATGAGTGAGACCTCACCAGAAAAGCTTTCATCACAAGCCACTCGATACCCGCTCTTGATAAAGAACAAACTTTTTTGTTTTTATCAAAAAACTATCTCTTACTATTCTTGGTATCTCTACAACTTAGAGAGATGGTGAGATTTGCTCTCTATCAACTAGAAGAAGTATTTATTAATTTTCTGGAGGTTTTATTAATGTTTATCATGCTCAATTAGAGCAGCCATTTTCAAAGGCAAAACTTTTTGAGCAGAAATCATTTTAAAAAATTTAGGCTTTAGAATCCAAGGATCTTTGTAGACATCAATATCTTTACCATTCCCAACCTGCTAAATCCACCCTTTTTGCAATAGTTCAGGACCCCAAACGAAGCTTCTCCACGTATAAAACAACCTCTGCCTCAGAGAAACTCGTAGGAAATTGCACTTAGGGAAGTATTTCTCTTTAAGAACATAAGCAACAAATGAGTATTAATTATCTGCTATTCTTAACGCCTGCTTAGCCAAAAAAAAAACTGGTTAAACAAATAAAGGTCTTTGAATCCCAAACCACCTTGAGACTTAGGTTTACATAACCTCATCCAACTCACCCAACTTACCTTCTGTTTACTATATTTCATGCCCCACTAAAAACCAGCAGCTAAAGACTCCAAATTCTAACACAGAGAGGTCGACAACTGAAAAATACTCATAGTGTACGTCGAAATGGCTTTGATGAGAATTTTTTTCCCACCCTATAAAAAAAAAAAAAAAAAAAAAGATGAACCTTTCAATCTATTTCAGACTTTTTCCTTTCTATCATTAAAGGTTTTGGTTTGGTTTCTACCAACCAAATAGGGAAACCCCAAACAACTACCATGAGAGTATGCATTATTCATCTTTAAAACCTTATGAAGCTCGCTTTTTAAAAAATCTTCCACATTAGAACTAAAACAAACAGCAGATTTCTCTAAATTGATTTGCTATTCGAAACCTTTGTTATACATACCTAGAACCTTTTTAATTAGATGACGGTTTGTTACCGAGACCCTATAAAAGAGGATACTATCATTTGCAAAAAGGAGATGACTGATATTCGAACTAGATCTGCCACACATTATCCCTAAACCTCTGCCCCATTCTTCGCTTGTCTCACCCTCGAAAGCACCTTAGCACACAAAAGAAAAAGATAAGAGGACAAAGGGCATCCTTGTCTGATTCCTCTAGAGGGGGTGCACATGCAATATAATGTCGATTAATGATAAAAGAGAGTTGTGTCGTAGAAACACAATCTAAAACCAAATCATTCCACCTTAGGGGGAACCCTATTTTCGTCATCACAACCTCAATAAAACGTCAGTCCACACGATCGTACACCTTACTCAGATCCAACTTCAAAGCTATCAACTATTTCTTACCTTTCTTGCAACTATTAATAGTGTGTAATAGCTCAAAAGAGGTCAAAATATTATAAAAATATCTACCTTCCTAGCACGATAGTTGATTGATTATCCAGGATAAGATTAGGAAGGACTAGCTTCATTCTTTGAGCAAGAACTTTAGTGATGATCCTATACAAAATTGAACTAAATCTAATTGAGTGGAAGTCTTTAAGCATTTTAGGGTTCTTCTTTTTAGGGATAAGGACTATATTAGTGGGGTTGAAAGTTTTGATGGACATTTTACCCTCAAGAATCTTTAAGTAAATTGTAGTCACATCCCTTTCCACTACATCCCTTACTTTTTTGAAAAAATAACGCTTGAAACCCATTCGATCGCGGAGCACGAGTAAGTCTCAAGCAAACATTGCCGTTCTAACTTCTTCACCCTTAAAATGAGCCATCAACCCTATTCTCATAGCATCATTGAGACACGCTTTAATATCACTGCAGGTTTTATTAATCTCCATGATTGACGGTGAAGAGGAAGAAAATAAATTATCTAAGTACTTGCACGTCACCTTACCAAGTTCCTCTATTGAATCCGCAACACTACCATTTTCTGCTAAGGTAGGGTTGTTGTGCTCTTAAATTCGATAGCAACCTAAAATAGAATCATCCAAAAAAAAAGCAAATCAGATGGGTGAGTGCTAGAAGACAAATTGGACTCCCCAAACCTTAATTGGTCCAATACTCACTTGCATGGATCAAGTTTCTCATATGCTTTTATTGAGGTTTTTTTTTTTTTTTTTTTGACATAATGCTTTTATTGAGTTGTACACGACAGCATGAATTAATATTAGTCTCATTTCTTTCTCGTTATAAATTAGACACATAAATAAATCATGATTATATAACTTAGAATATGAAAGAGAGATGATTGTTTGGTACAGTGGCATCCAAACTAGATTATATTACTCATGAATATAACTTAGAAGATGAAACAACAAATGACTATTTGATGCTGTAGCACCCAACCCATAGAGTTTGACTCATTTCAGTCAACCATCTATAGTTCGATCTGCATTAAAGATTGTTGATTAAGAGTGTCCGGACCATGTTTCAGAGATCTTGATTAAGAGTGTCCGATAAGTTATACGGTATATGATACAATGTATGTGTAACTAAAAGAAAACAAATAGAATATGAAACATAATTTTTTTTTTTTTTTGTTGATACAAGAAAACAGAAATTTTAATATCATACTGTTATTAAATTCGATGTTTCACACAACATCCGATCTTATTGTAAGTGTAGCTCAACATTAAATAATTAACTTAAAAATGACAGTTAAATTGATTTGACGAACGAGAAAATCAATCATGTAAAGCCACGTCAGTGTTCCTGTTTATCAGGACTGCGCCACATCACTGTAGTACGGTGCTGCACAGAGGCTGAGTTGAAACCGTCATGGACGAAAAAGAGAGACGTGCCCGAAATCTCGGCCACCCATAACCATAACTATAGCCAGCTCTGTTTGTAGTGAAACCATTTTCCAAACAGCATCCAAAGATGGGCAATTTCATGACCAAAGAACCTCCGCCGCCAGTCGTCCTCGTCCCGCCTCTCTTCGACTTTCCTCCGCTTGCGGCCCGCACCAGGTTCACTGTCACTATCACTCCCCGATGTTTTCTTTTTTAATTTTGTTAGTGTGTTTTTAGTGAGAGGCGATGGTGTGTGCAGGATGTTGGAGTCTTCGTATAATTTGTTGTTCGGGAAGTTGGCTTTAAAATGCCTTTTTGAAGATTATTTCGAAGAAGCAAGGCAGTTCAGCACTGTTATTATGTTGAAGCCAATTGACGATCCTCATGTTGATTTGATTGCTACTGTAATTTTACGTGACTTAGATTTTTTTTTTCATTTTTAATTTAATGCGATTATTATAGTTTTCATTAAGAATTGATTAGTTATTTTATTGAATTTGATTAGGTTTCAGGTCCACTTGATCATAAACCTGAGGAGAAAGTAGCAGGAAATGCACTGTTTCGCTGGCAAAGGTGTTGTGCGACTGGCTTTGGCTTTTAACTATTCTTCGTTTCGCTCATTGTGAATAATAATGATTTTTTTTTTTTTATGTTAATAAGCAATGTATTTTAATGCTTTGTTTATATTAGCAGTGATGTGGATGATCCTCATACATTCATGGATCTTTTTGTATCGAGCTCTGAACCGTAAGGGCTTTTCTTCACAAATGTTCTCAGATTGTTGCCTTCTTTAAGAATCATTATTCACTGAACAATGTTTTGCCTTGGATGCTGTCGATATAGTATTTTACAGATGAGGTCATGTGCTTACTACCCCAGACTTGGTGTTGGGGCATTTGGCATCCTTCCGTTGCTATCAAAGAAAAGGTGGACTCATATTAATAAATAATCTTGTATGGAGTTTTGTGTTATTTGGTGCAAGATATTATCAAATGCAGTGTGCTGACAAAGATTAATTTTTTCCACAGAGTATCTTCTGAAGATTATGGTGTTATGGGGTTGAGATTTGGATCAGCTAATTTATCATTTGGAGCCACACTTATGCCTTTTGCCCGTAATGCCCTGAATTGGTTTCTCTAAATGTCTCTGTTTTAAATACTGATGTTGGCCTTAAAGAATTATTGTTAGAAAGAATGTTTACATGTACATACAAATGTTTTATATTTTTATTTTTCAGTATAAGTTTTCTTCTGTGGCAATGTAATGATATTAACGTGTTATTGATTACTAATTACTAATCACCTTGATCTGTATTCTGTCACCACTCTTGTTATATGCAGGCACGCATTGCATGCAGGTGTGGTGTTAGCCATGCCTGAAAGAAAAGTTTGAAATGGCTCTCTTTTAATTGCATGAGGGCGCCTGTTAAACTAATGATGGCTCCACAAAATTCTCTTATATTACAAGAACTTGACTATGAATGTAATCCGTTTACTTTTGTTGCCCTGCCACCCCGTTCGTCTTCCCAAATCAAACATTACTTTGTCTACCTTCTTGTTTCCTGCTTATAAGATTGGAGACTTCAATTTTTTTCATATCTATTATTGCTTTATTCATCTTTGTGAATTTGAGCTTGAGAAATTATTCACTTACAAGATGAACATTACTGTCCTTTCCAGTGAAAGATGAGTTGCCCAAGAATGCATGGCTGGTAAGCAAGGTAGGAAGGCTCTCTGTTGGAGTGCAGTATGACCCACAATGTAAGTTTTGCAGATATTAGATTCCTTTTGTGGAATTTCAAGCTCAGTCCATTACATGTTTATGCTATACAGTTAACACATTGCTTGAACTTGAGAATTTCTTTTTTTGGTCATTATTAAATTTTGTTGTCTTAAATAATGTACACATATAACTTCAATATGTATGGCCTAAATTGCACATCACAATTTCAATTTCCAACCTTATCATGTGGTTTAGCTATGCTGGCATAGGATATGTGGTGATACAACATTCAGTTTTGTTGGATGAATACTAACTTTACCTTCATTAATGAGAGACCTTTATCATGTGGTTTAGCTATGCTGGCATAGGATATGTGGTGATACAACATTCAGTTTTGTTGGATGAATACTAACTTTACCCAATGTTCTAAAACTCGCTACTCGCTACTCGATCGGTGAGGTAGCGAGCAGCGAGTACTCGACAACTCGGCGAGTACTCGGTTTGACCATCAGTCAACGGTCAATCCGTTGACCCATGGTCAAACTCGGTCAAACCTATAAAAAAAAATTTAAAAATTTTATGTATAATTAAAATATAATCATATGACCATAAAAACCCTTAAAATTTATCTCATACAACCTCTAAAATCATTTTAACATAATTACATAATTATAACCTTAAAAAAACAAAATTTAAAAAAAAAAATCGAGACCGAGTCGGGCCGAGTCAGCCCGAGTTGATCCGAGTATTATGCCAAAACGGCGTCGTTTTGGCGTGCCAAAACGACGCCGTTTTGACAAAAGAAATTAAAAAAAAAAAAAAACCGAGTTGGACCGAGACCGAGTCGGGCCGAGTTGACCCGAGTTGGGCCGAGTAGGTCCGAGTTGGGCCGAGTAGGCCCGAGTTGGGCCCGAGTTGGGCCGAGTTTCTACAGAAACCGAGTTAAACCCACCGAGTTGGGGGTTCTCGGCTCGGGACTCGGCCGAGCGGCGAGTTCTCGGCGAGAACTCGGCCAACTCGGCCGAGTTTTTAAACAATGACTTTACCTTCATTAATGAGAGTACTTCACTCTAGTAGTGTTTGATGGGTATGCTGGAATTAAAGGTTTAAGGAGTTGATTCAACTGCTAATAAAGTTTTCTAAGGGTACCTTTTGTTGGTGAGCTTGCATTGTTATTCTCAATATGTGTTCAGTAAATGGTGAATATCAGTAAAATGATGCATTTCCTTATTGGAATTTATAATTGAACTGATTTTTATTGGTCACCTTGTTGCATCTTTTATTAGATGGAGGCAAAGAAGGTCCAAAATATAAAAATCTAATGAACTGGAGTTGTGCAATTGGCTATGGAGTAGGATCAGGCAGCCCCTTGAACCCTACTTTCAATTTTGGCCTCGAACTTGATAAAAGTTCTAAGGTTTGTTCTGTTAAAAATTTACGTTATTTTACATCTGCACTTTTCTCCTGACAATTTTGTTTGTCATAGGATCATAGGCAATTTTTCTTTACATATTTATGTAACTTAATGCAGCCTGTTCATTTTATATTATTTTCTGATGAAACTTTTGCTGCGGATAATTCAATTATTTCAACAATTTATACCCCTTTAGTGCCTAAGTAGATTTTCAAATCTCTGAATGATGTGAGTTAGAACATAATTTATTTGTCATGTTCTATGTGTAATATGTGAGGCCACTGAAGTGATTAACATCTTTTTTTTTTTTATATATATATATATATATATATATATATTAATCGTAATCGTGTCCTGTTATATGTGATTAACTGAATATAAAGCTGGCAGTAATTAAGTATATTGCTGAATGGGATTATGGGCTCCCACATAAATTATTCTTATGTATCATAATGAAAGGTAGGTTCCTTTAATATGCCTTTCTTGGAACAAAAAGATGTTTTCAACAGATTATCCAATGACAAGAATATCATTTCATAGTTTACTGGGAAATGAGTCAATATATCAATGATGGATGTTATATAAAATTATTCATTGAAACTATTGTTTGAATTTTGGATTGCACTACTGCCTGGCATTCTGTAGGTTCAATTTCTGCATCATTGTTTTCCAACATCTGACTTGTGAAGTTCTAATAGATTTATACTTGAGCAAAATTACATATGCTATTTTTTCAACTGCAGTTCATTGCGTCATTCTATCAGCACGTGGTAGTCCAAAGGAGGGTGAGCTTCTCTATTCAGTCTCTTGCCCGGTGAATGCATCTGTTTTGTTTATTGCAACATATTAATTACATATTAATCCATCAATGTAAATATTTTGTTGCAATGTATGAAATGATACAAAGTGCTCGATTCCATTGTTTTTTTAATTACCTATGGAGTACCATATCATGTATTAGAACTTATGTTATACATATTTAGGTTTTGGTAGATTAAGAAATTTTTTGCTATGGGTTTGGAGAAAAACTGCTTCAATCAACCCATTTGTTTTCCAATGTTGACTGATTGATGGCAGATGTTAGTGGTTCAGCATTGATAATAAGTTGGGAACTTAGGTCACCAATTCTTTGTCGGATGGTCAATGACAATAGTTGCATCATATCTGTTTCTACTGCAGGATAAAGATAAAGTGTATTTAGTTTGACAATAATTTCAAACATTAATTTGAAGTTAAGAAAATCCTGTAATCACACGGATTTTTGTGAAACTATCTACTATTTTTAGAACAACATGTGTTCTCCAGAAAGCAAAAAAGTGGATTGTACCTAAGTGTTTTGTGGACTTATGCTGTGACTTTAATTCTTGCTGCATGCGGCAAGGATAGGCATCAATTTAATGTGTTTAAAATTTTATGGTGATGATTCAACACTTAATCTCAAGGAAGATATTATGTTAGATGATCTAGGTAGCTGTCTGTTGCTATGAATAAGCCATCGGCCATTAAGAGATTATTTTTATCGATTGGAGTGTAATCTGTGATTCTTGCTATCCATTTTCAAACTTGTTTTGCAATATGGTATTTAAAAATCATAGAACTTCTTCAACATAACAGGTGAAGAACCCCTTTGAAGAAAATGAAATTGTTGGAATCACAAACTACATCGACTTTGGCCTTCAGTTGCTGACAAGGTAGTCCAATTGAAAAATAAAAATAATTTGTGGTCAATGTGCTGATGTTCTGATTTTAGTATAACATATTTTAAAGGGTTGATGATGCGAAAACATCAAACAACATGCCAGAATCCTCCTTTCAAGTAGCTGCATCTTGGCAAGCCAATAAAAACTTTTTGGTGAAGGTAGTACTTTTAATCTTGTGTTTGTGTATATGGGTCCCATCAAGTTCAATATTATCTAAAATTAATCTTCTCAGGGAAAGGTGGGACCTCTCAGCTCGTCTTTGGCACTGGCATTTAAGTCATGGTGGAAACCTTCTTTCACTTTCAGCATTTCAGGTATCTTTTGTTAGTAGGTTGCTCAAGCTTTTTCTTTTTCATAAGGTCTAGCATCTATGGGCATATCAGAGCATTCTGTTTAGAAATTCACTACTATTTCTGATAAAGCCTGTAGGCTTTCTCCTAATGTTTTGGGCCATCTCTGGGTATCAAAAGGAGAAGAAAAACCTTTGTAATAAGACATTAGGAATAGAATAGCCATTGTGATTGTAAGTTCTGATATGAATGGAAATGCTATGTTTTATCAATTATTACTTAATTCCCCAGATTAAAGCAGTGCTTACTGATTTTCTTGCAGCTACTAGAGATAATACTGTAGGAAAGACAGCATATGGATTCGGCCTCCGCATTGAAAATCTAAGAGAAGCCAGGTACATTTATTTGCTTTCAGCCTATTTTCAAACAAATATAACATTTCCTATTTGTGTAAAAGTAATAAGCAGTGAGTTCTAGTCAACTTTTTAGACAATGTATATGAAGTCAACTCATTCAACCAGTATATAAATTGTAATGGTTAGGAGTTTTAGAAAAAAAAAATCCAACTTGTTAAACTCAACTCAACTCTTTTTTTTTTTTTCATTCGACACTCGCTGTTTTGCAGCTATCAAAGAGCTGATCCAAATTTTGTAATGTTAACACCAAACAAAGAGCATCTGGCAGAGGGCATTGTTTGGAAATTTGGAAAGAGACCTATGCTAGAATCTGATGTAAATGCTGGAAATTTCGAAGGTGTACCAAGGGAATTAAGGCCCTTGACCAAAATTTTGTAAAGCGTGATTTTTGTTTTTTTCCCAACTCCTTGAGTTAGCAAGGACAGGTTAGTTGAGATATTAGTCCCATGATCTGAAATTCCTGAACTTGGATTCTCAAATTTTATGAAATTCCTGGTCTTGGATGATGGCTGCTCCCACATTTGGATTGAAGAAAATGTTTTGTTTCCGGCTCGGGAGATGACAAAGAATAAAACTCTTTGCTTCCATCAGTTGATGTTTTTATTTAATGCTGGTTAGAGTTGGATTGCAATGGTTAAAAGTTAGAACATTGGTGGACCCAGTATATTGCAGTTATATTCTCATTAGAATAAATTACAATTTTTTAATTGTCAGTCATAATAATATTTTTTTAATTGAAAAAGAAACTGCTAAATCCCTCCAGAAAAATGTAATCGTCCAATAGAGTGAGGACACGTTTACTTGATAAAAGAGTAGGGACCAGTGAATGGTAAGAAGAGGATGATCTATAGTGGTCAAGAAATCATGATCCAAGCCCAAGAGTATAGAATATAGAATTACAAGGACTTTCTATCAAACAAGTGGTTCTAGACAAAGCCAGAAAATGGCTTCTCGGTCTCTCACTTCCACAATTATCTTTCCCTCCCCATTTTCTCGCTCTCCAAACACCTCCACAACTAAATCCAACAGCAGCTTCTACCTCTCCAAATCCTCGTTTCCTCCCCGCAAATCCCGAACAAACACCACTTGTTTCATTAACAACAGCTCACTGACCACCACCACCCCCTCCACTGTCTCCAATGTCGTGTTATTTACAAAACAGCCATTGCCCTCGTCAGCGCTGGACTCGGTCTTCATCTTCTGCAGTTCAGTTGTATTGTCACTGACTCTGTTCCTGACAGGCGTCGACCCTGCCTCGGCTTTCGTCATCACTCCGCCACGTAAGCTTCAGACCGATGAGCTGGCCACTGTTCGTCTCTTTCAAGAAAACACTCCTTCCGTTGTCTACATCACCAATCTCGCTGTCAAGTATTCTAATCTTCTTTCCAATTTTGCTTTTTTATATTTTTGTTTTTCTTTTTCAAATTTAGGGCGATTGTTATATAAGTATATTTGTAGGCAGGATGCGTTTACGTTGGATGTGTTGGAGGTACCGCAAGGATCCGGGTCGGGTTTTGTTTGGGATAAAAATGGTCATGTGGTGACCAATTATCATGTGATTCGCGGCGCTTCTGATCTCAAGTTAGTTTGCTTTCTTTGATTGCTTGATATTTCTTGAATTTCAACTTCCGTTTGAATTTTGCTTTGGTTAATGTGAGTGCTAGTGTGTGGAAAATGAATATTTGGATAAGTTTTTAGTTAATTCAGTCTCTGCACTGTGGATGCTGTTTTGTTATCCTGTGATAATGATGGTACCTTAATTTTTGCTTTGCAAGAAACTTGACAAGATGTAGGACTCGTGAAGGCTTGATGGTGCATTGGAAATGAAATTAGCTGTTGTAGTGATAACAGTCTTGATCTGTAGTCACATTGTGATAACTTGTGCTAGCTTTGAAGCAGCACTTTGATATCGTGCTACTTTTTTGTGCTAGTAATTGGCATGTTTTGATAATGCTGGTCTCATGTACTAGCTCAATTTAAGGGACCATTCAGTGTTGCAAAAGGATATGGGTTCAAGTCTTGACACTGTAGACTAATACTGCATGATGGTTTACCATAGTATTATGAATAAGTAATTTGCACCTTGTTACTTTTCATGCATTAAATGGTTTAGGTTATTACTGTCTGCCATTATGCATTGGCATTGAATTTGCGTTAGTGATTTACAGGGTCACTCTTGCTGACCAGTCAACTTACGATGCACGAGTGGTTGGATATGACCAAGACAAGGATGTTGCTGTTTTGCGTATTGAAGCACCGAAAGACAAATTGAGGCCCATACCTATTGGTATCTCTGCAGACTTACTCGTTGGTCAGAAAGTATTTGCTATTGGCAATCCTGTAAGTTTAGTTCTACATTCCATGTTCATATGTATGATTGCATTGCTGCATAATATTAATATTTTTTCCCTGTTGAATAAATATCACACTGAAACTAGTTTAATTAGGAGAAAATGAAAGAGAAAGATGATATGTATAAACCGTAATGTATTTGTTCTACTAGCTTTTGTTGCTACTACTATTAACATGCGTTAGCGGTTCCTGATCAAAACTTTGGTATATTATATAAGTTCCTGACTGTGGTTTTGAAGTTTATCACTGTTTTTTGACATGACAATCTGATTAATAAGTTAATGTTTATGTTTTTGCAGTTTGGACTTGACCATACCCTTACAACTGGTGTGATCAGGTAAATATTCATGACAATCTATGTCTTTGACAGATTTTGAGTTATTTGGAATTTGGATTTTTCTTGGAGTATTAGTTCTATTCATCGGCGATGCATGACCATGGTTGAGTGTTATTTTAATGTTTTTATAATGTGAAATGAGCCTTTTGTTTCCATTCCACAGTTTGTATGGCAATTTCTAAGTCATCATTTCAAAACAGCTGATAATTATTATTAACGTCGCAATTTTTACATACTTGTGTTGTTCAATGAAGATAGAAAGAAGCGTAAACACTTGCAATTAAGCCCTTATGTTAACATGAACGTTTCAAAAACTTATAAAAATATAGAATATGAAATAGATAATGAACATCCCTATCCTATTTAAAATAAATGCCTAACATTTATCTATTATATATCTATGTTCCATGCTGTGAGTCGAATGATTGACCTACAATGCATTCTTTTATTTTTTAATGTAGTGGGCTTCGCCGAGAAATCAGTTCTGCTGCTACCGGTCGTCCCATTCAGGATGTCATACAGACCGATGCTGCCATTAATCCTGGTAATAGTGGAGGGCCACTTCTAGATAGTTCGGGAAACCTTATTGGAATTAACACAGCTATTTATTCTCCATCTGGTGCATCCTCTGGTGTTGGATTTTCTATTCCAGTTGACACTGTATGTTATTAGACCTTTTGAATTCATTTTGATAAGGAAACATTAGTTATTTGGTTCTTCCTTTTCATGACCGAGAATAAATTATTAATCCTCATTCTTGTATATCCAGGTAAGTGGCATTGTGGACCAGCTGGTAAAGTTTGGCAAAGTCACAAGACCTGTTCTAGGGATTAAGTTTGCACCTGATCAATCGGTAGAGCAGTTAGGTGTAGGTGGGGTACTTGTCTTAGATGCACCAGCTAATGGTCCAGCTGGCAAAGCAGTATGCATAATGATTTTCTTACATTTAACATAAAATGTTGGGCCTTTATATTTCTTTTACTGTAATTTGAACCTTATAAGGCTGAAGATTTGTGATTGATCAACTTATTTTGCAGGGTCTGCAACCAACCAAGCGTGATGCCTATGGTAGACTCATATTAGGCGACATTATAACTTCTGTGAATGGAAAAAAGGTCTCAAATGGCAGCGATTTGTACAGAATTCTTGACCAATGTAAAGTTGGAGATGAGGTATGGCGTGATTACAGTCCTTGGGTATTCTCATGTTACTTTTTACTTTTTGGTGGAGGCCTTAGGGGTGGTCTTGGAACCGAACCATAAATCTTTTTCAAAGGCAAATTCAATCATTAATAAATTAGAAAAATCAAGAAATAATAATATAATCCAGAAGATTGGTCTATAGTATTTTCATTCAATACTATAATCAAGCTGTCATTGATCTATTCAGATGCATCTGATTTTGCAATGCCTCAATTAATCATCATAGCTGAAATTGTACAAGCAACCATGACAACTAATTTAATTTGTATGCTAATACCATGGACAGGAAATCTAATGGATATACCTGATCTTTCTTAGTTATAGACATTTTCTTACAAGATCTTCTAAACTCTGTGCTAGAATTGGGACTCTCAAGTTGAATTGTAAGTTCCATTAGCACCATGTTAATTTTTATGAACAAAACCAAGGACAATGCTTCCTGCTCCTTTGTTTTCTGTCAGCTGTCCACATATAGGTTTATCCTTTTGAATCTTTCCTTGCTTTGAGGATAAGATTACCGTCCTTTTACACATCTTTTTGCTTTTAACAAAGTATTTTGTTTCCTACAATTGATTGAAAATAAGGAAAGAAAAAAACTTTCAAGTACAAAATCTAAAATGAATGGCTCATTTGAACGTAGGGATGTTAAGCAAATTAACAGTAAGTGTTTGTCTCATTGAAATGACTACCTTTTGAAGTTGCATAGACATAATGGAATGAAAATCTTATCATAAATATTAAGATCGGATTGTATTTCTTGAAAGAGATGCCAAAATATTCTGTTCGATAAGATGATTTTACCATCAATTGTGATCAGTCATGCACACACCTGCTTGTCTGTCTTACTAAGCTTGGGTACAGTGTTCTTGTAGACGAGTAGAAAGGCCAAAGGAGATAGTTTGAAAATTTTATTGCAACTCTTATGACATTCTCCGTCCCTTACATGTTGATTGCCCAAAAGCATCAAATCTAGCTTTTTAAAATCTAAATGTGTTAATATACCAAAATAGTTTCTCCTCATAGAGATGTAGTGAACCCCCACAAATACTAATAATCATTGAAGAAAACATAATTCATCCTCTGCCCTTATTTGTCCTGATATTCATTTTCTAAAATTACTAGTAATCTTATGTTTTAAGTCATGAATCTGTGTCTGTAGTCGAAGTTGTAACTTCTGGGGAGGGAGATCTATTAAAATCATGCACTTTTGTTAATGGCATCACTGTTTAAAAGATATGTGAGAGAATGAAATTCAATTGAAGTCCATACAAGCCTAATGTGATCCATTTTTAGCTGCAATCTGATGGTCCAGATTCTGAGATTTAAGCTGCCTTTGAATTAATATACGTATCAATATAATTGAGTGCAAGATAGAATTTATGGCTAATATGTTTATTATTTTTGCACTGTTTGAACTCAGGTGACTGTGGAGGTGTTGCGTGGTGATCACAAGGAAAAGATTCCTGTAACACTTGAGCCAAAGCCTGATGAGTCCTAATATGCTAGACGCTCTGGCTTGTATATTTTTAGTACAGTAGATATTCGACAAATGCCATTATTTTTGTGCAGTGATTGTTTTGCTATGAAGGAAGCCCCTTTTGTACATATTTTAGTAACTGCACAACTTTGCCGAATCAATGTTTCTTCTGCCATGAAGCAAACCCTTGTTGTCTGTTCATCTTAGCTTTGAAATACAATAACCAAAAATTCTGGCTGCTTCGAAATTTTCCCGCCTTCTCTCCGCAACAAGGGCCAGTGATTCAGTTGGTGGAATAATTACATATTGAAACAAACAACATCATGTCTCATTGTTTTCAAATTCCAATCCCATTATTTCTCTATCAAGTATGAAATTTGGATATTTCAAATGAGTAATTATGGTATTAGCCTCGTGAATGAGAAGCTATTGATTGCTTGTAATGCAGTAGAAACAGTACGTGAAGTGAAAAATTATACATTATTGACAAAGAGTCAGCCCCTCAGTCCTCAGTCCTCACTGCCCTAACAGATGTGGTAAGTGTTAATGCTTGGGTTACCCTAGTGGTAATGGCATTGATTCATTTCTGGGTGGCTCCACTTCATTAAGTTATTGTTATTTCTGTATCATTATCTTAACTGTGCCTTATCTTGAGGATGTTCCTGACTTATCTTGCTTTCTTACTAGAGCACTGTTCTCTGTTGACTCTTTTCTCATTAACTGAATCCATAAATTCAGTGTACTGAGGAAATTAATTCGAGCCCCACTTTGTGACAGATCGACTTCTGATTGATCATTAAAATAGTCCAGAAAATTATTAACCATTAAATGAGTCAACAGAACTGTGTCTGAGCTGTGTAATAATAGATATTTGATCCAACTGGCTCGGGCATTGACATTGATTTTAGTTTTAGGTAAAAATTGAGGGTCCTCACTAAGGGTACATAAAATTGTTGGTGAGCTTTCCAATTTTAAACAAATTGGTGTTTTTTCGGAGGAAAGTTGGTGCATTTGTGAAAGAGTCGGTCATAATTACCCTTCAAGTCATTTTGCTAATTAACACGGTAATCTTGCTGTTTATAGAAAAGGGAGAGAGAGAGAGAGAGAGAGAGAGAGAGAGAGAATGAAGAGTTACATTAACATGTATTTCAAGAATTCACAATTAAAATAAAAGAATGTGCTAATTGGATACAAAAGGGAACATAAGTTTTATGGATGAAAATTTATACTCGATTTAATAAAAAAATTGTTATGACTGCAAAAATTGTTATGACTGCATTTATTTTTCTTTTGAGGAAAATCAATTATAGCAATGCGATGATAAAAAATGAGATTTTGAAGAGTAAAAAACATATTATATAAATATTTAGTCAACCAATTTTATCCATCAATTATAATCATTAGAGTAGTTATAAAAGTGATTATTAAGCCAATTCGATGATTGTAATGGTTAGATAAGATTATCTAACTAATAAGATAGTCATATCTAAATTATTAATAAACAGACTGAATGATTAATTGATAACGTATAGATCACTATGTAGATAAAAATACTGAAAATAGAATAAGACAATAGTTTGCTAATACCAATTTTTTTTTAATTACCTATATAATTAGGTAAATAGATATGCAAATAAACACTCTAAATAGGTTTATTAAAATATGACTTGGAAAGAAACTCCCTAGTACAGAGGAATGAATCTCAAGGGAGGGAAGAGAACCCCACGTATTGAGAGAAAATTGATCACTATAAGGGTAACCATGATGAGTCGATCTTGACACACTAGTATACTAAAATTGCTAATACTAATGTTATAAAGCTACTTTTGGATTGTTTCCAAAAAAAAAAAAAAAAAAAATCAAAGTGTCATCGGAGGTTTAGTGATGAATCTATGGACATAAAGATTGTTGTGAAGGTGTGGGCCAATTCCAAAGTCAGCTTCTCTTTTTTGTCAGAGTCTACAAACGTTGTCCATTGCATCATCAACCATCATCATGACCTCGTCCTCCCACCATCCTATTAGTTAAATACACAAAAATCTTCCGAGCTTTAGTTTAATACAAGCGAATATGAAGTTTGATTTTTATAATAAATTACCTCCAACTTAATGATCAAATGGTGCTAAATTTGACGATTAAATCTTCTTTTTTGAGTATAGATTTGTATGGTTATAGGATTGATAGAGTCAAAATTTCTTGAAAGATCTTAATTGTACCAATGGAATTCTACCCACTATAAAAAAAATAAAAATATATTTCTGAATTGATCTCATCTTTAATAATTTTCATTTTTTTTTAAGTAATAACTTAATAAATCCTTTTAAAAATACTCTTTGTAGGAATATGAGATTATCTAGTGATATTTCGAGTCATCATTATCATTAGTTTATAAATCATAACACAATTATTATTTGAGGAATAAAAACAAAAATATCTGCAATTTTTAAATTAATTTTTAACTTAAAATAATAAAAAATTTAAAAAAAATTATCATCCATCTCAATAGGTGGATTGTAAAGATAAAATTTACTTTTATTAAAAAAAATTTATTATATATGAAAAATTAAAGATTAAAAAATTATTAATATCTATATTTTTAAAAAATATTAATTTTTTAAATATTCATAAAAAAAATTTTAAAAAAATCTTAATTTTCTATTTTTAAGATGAACGATAGAGATCAAATAATCTAAAAAATTCTGAAAAATAAAATATTTGAAACCCATAACTTCCACCAAAAAAAAAAAAAAAAATCATTCCAAAAAATCTAACCCAAAAACTATCAACAAATCATAAACTCTGACTCAAAAATCAAACTCTTCTTCTTTTATCTTCCATTTCTTCTTATTTATCGAACTCAAAAATCAAACATACGGACCATACAAAAATCATTCCAAACTCAAAAATCAGTCACTCAGACTCAAAAATCATAAATCAAACTTAAAAATATCTAGACTCTTCTTCTTTGTCAAACATCAAATCGGACCCAATCCTGATCCTCATCCCAACACCGCAGTGCCACCCCCTTCCGAATCAACAAAACCCAACAAAAATTGTAAACTTATAATCCCAATCATTGTCGGAGTTTTGTCAAGCTTCATCGTTGTCTCTCCTCTTTTTTTGTTCATTTGTTGACGAAGAATTCGTAAAGTAAAAGAGTAGGATAATCAAGAAAGAGATGGAGAAGAGAGCAGGACAAAGGTGGATGCCAATTATGCTGGGTTTGGTATTTTAGAGAGAGAGGAGATAATTACGTGCTAGGGATGATGATGGGCGGATGCTATTGTTCTTCTGGGTTAAAGAAAATTATTAATATATATTTTTAAATTTTGTGTTTAATTTTTCTTTTAAATTAATCTCCATTGTCTATCTTAAAATAGACTCTGAAGATGTGATGAAAAAGAATTTTATTTAATTTCTAATTTTTATTTTTTAAAAAATTAATATTCATCATCCATCTTAAGATTGATGGTGGAAGTCTGATTAATTTTTTTAATTTATTTTAAAGTTTTTAAATTTATTATAAAAAATAAAAATTATAAAAGTAAAGATATTTTAGCCATTTCACTAAAAAAAGGCCAATCAAATTTCATATTTAATAGCAGTTGATTGTTAACTGGGGATACACAGCTGTAGTAAGTTTAATCTCATGAGAGTTTTGTATATTTAACTCTTAGGAAAAAAATTATTTTAGTTCCTAATTTTTAAAAAATGATCAAATTTCTTAATTATATTTCGAAAAATGATGAAATCGACTCTAACGTTTTGAAAAAGTGTTAAATTAGTCTTTCCCGTCAGTTAGTTGATAATTAAACCTAATGGATGATATGGTGTGCAGGGGTAATTTTATTATTTTAAATCTAACTTTGGATCTTCACACATGTATGAACTAGATATATATATATAAAAGAAATTAAAAAAATAAACAATTAAGAAAAATTTTAAAAACAATAATAAATGAAAGATAAAATAATTAATAAAAAATAATTTAAAAATAATAAAAATGAGATCTACCCTTAAAAGAATTGAAAATTCTTAATATTTGGTCTTTATTATTATTATTATTATTTTTCATTTGATTTGGTTTTGTTTTTGATCTAGTAGTAAATCAATTGAGTAAATGGTTGAAAAAAATTTGGTAGATGGTTTTTTTGATCTAGTAGTGATTTTTTAATATTTAATGATTTTATTTTATTATTCTATTTTACAATAAAATTTAATATTTAATGATTTTTTTAAAATCTTTACTCTAAAAAAAATTAAGTTCAAGGATAAAACTGTAAATTCACAAAATTTACATATAAAACCAATAAAGAATAATTTCATAATTAAATGTTATTGTAATATTTAACTATGAATGACAGTATGATGGTCTTTCTATCCATTTTAACTAAATCCAAGGGTAAATGAATTTTTTTATATTTTCTGTTAGGTTTGACTGTCAATTGACTGATGAGAGAGACTAATTGATATTTTTTCGAAATATCAGAATCCATTTCGTCATTTTCCAAAATATGATTAAAATTTTGATTATTTTTCAAAAATTAGGGACTAAAATGATTTTTCCCTAGCTCTTATTATAAATAAATCATCCCTCGCATCTTGCAGTGCAAAAGCTACATACGCTTACTAACAGAATTTCCCTCACAGCTCTCTCTCTCTCTCTCTCTCTCTCTGTGTCTGCCCGCAAATATAAGAAGAATGACAAAGACAATCGAAAAAGAAAAAGAAAGTGAATACAAGAAAGGTTTATGGACTGTGGAAGAAGACAAGCTACTTTCGGATTATGTACAAGTGCATGGCAAAGGACAATGGAATCGTCTTGCCAAAAAAACAGGCAAGTCATCATCACTAGCATTTCTTATGTGATATAAAAAATATGCTTTTAATGACAATAAAGTTAACTTGAAGAGGTCTTTATGTTTTGTGATGTTGTATATGTAGGTTTGAAGAGATGTGGGAAAAGTTGTAGGTTAAGGTGGATGAATTATCTGAGTCCAAGTGTGAACAGAAGTAATTTCACTAAAGAAGAAGAAGATCTCATTATTAGACTCCATAAGCTCCTTGGAAACAGGTTTCTTTCTTCTTTGCTTCTATTCTGTATTCTTCTGCTAACATGACTTCAAAAACAATTAACCTTCTCCTACAACATATATAGTATTTCTTATTTTTGAGTTACTTGGATTCAGATGATTCTAACTTTCTATTATTTATTTACATTTTTTTTTGAATTTTTGATAAAAATAATTTGTACAGTATCCCTTTCTATTATAATTTTTACGAATTCGCTTTTTTAATTTAAAATTAAGAATTTTTTGAAACTGTAATTGAAAACATATATATATATTTATCAGAAACATAAATGTTCTTTGTTGTAAAAGCTGTTTGTTGGGTTTGGAATTTGTTATCTTGAAAATTCTTGTCCTTCTTGTCCTTTTTCTTCCTTCTTGGGCATTGTTAGCTTGGTCCCTCCAATATTTGTGAATCGACATGGTAAATAATTATTGTAGCTGCATTTATTTTTTTAGGTCCAATATTAACTTCTACCTTTAATTACGTTACACCTCTACCCCTTAATTGAAATGAAATGATTGAAGGTAAAACAATCATTTTGTCTATCAAATGAAACTATATTTATATATATATATGTATATATTTCCCAACGAGATCATTCTCCTCCTAGGTTTGGGAAGAGCCATTCTACTCCACCTTGGTGAGTCTCCTGCAGTTGGGTTGCGATCTTTTTTCTTTTCATAGTTTATTTCTATTTTTTAAAAAATATATGTTAATATAAAAGTTTATTAATTTCGTAGAATATTTGTATTCCTTAAAATAGTATTTCAATAGCTTAAAAAATAACTATTTAAGAGTGGCAACTATGATATTTTCTTTTAGTGTAGGGCAATTTTAAACTCCGATTTTGTAACTCTAATTAAACATTTAGGCTACCGTTAATCTCAACGGAAATTAACTAACAGTAAGTATGTTGATGTAATTAAAGATATTATATGTTATCATTTTAATACTCTTAATGTAATTAAAGGACATATTACATGCCATCATTGCTAAACTAATGCAATTTACTCTTATCATTACCTAAAAGTAGATGTTCAATTCAACATCTAGACCAAGTGCATTTTGTATACTGAAAAAATTCTCCTACTTTCATTTATCTAGGCCAGAGAAATATCATCAGATTGGTTAGACTGAATTTTGTATTTTAGTTTCAAATATAATACAAATGCATGCCATTAACTTGAGTGTGGGACTATATTGTTTAGATGGTCTTTGATTGCAAAACGAGTACCGGGACGAACCGACAATCAAGTGAAGAATTACTGGAACACTCATTTGAGCAAAAAGCTGGGAATCAAAGATCAAACTCGCAGCGTTGGCGTGCTCTTGAACTCCGGCAAAGTATATGTGTCTGAGACTAGTGTCACAGAAACATGTACCGCTTGTGATAAAAACATAAGTAGTGCAGCCACTCATATTTTAACGGACCACAAAAGCAGCCAGAAAGCTGTGAATGTCTCGGACACACAAGATTCCATTATGGATGAAGGTTTCTTCAACTCCTTATGGGTGTCTGATGATGACTTGATGGAGTTTATGGACGGTTATTCTTTAATTTGACCTTGTTTGACATTGTTTATATATTATTCATTTGTTTTTGAGAACTTATAAATTATTATCGGTCCAGTAATGATTCAGAATCACAATAAAACTATTAATTTGTTTAGTCGTCCTTTTCTTCTTTTCACATATATATATATCTCAATTGTAATGTACGGTAAGATTGATGCGTACTTTACAAAGTTATTATAATATACAGTATACTTCAACAGAAATTTATGTCCGTTTAATTGATTTGTGATAAGTAGTGATAAGGAAAAATGGCCAATCAAGAAGAGAGATTGAGATTGCAAAGCGTAACAGGCCCACAACATTGGATTTCTTTGGGAAATTAGTTGGTCCCTTGGACATGATTATGAATGATCAGAGCAGAGTTGGCAGTCCATATTGAATGATACCCGTACAGTTGACATGTGAGATGTCTGATATTTCACTGTTTAGAACCTCCTCTACTTTAAGGCCTCATGTGATACACGGAATAGGATTGAATAATTTACATGAGATTGAATTGGATAGTATCTCATATTTGATGAAAGTAGGATATGATTAAAAATAATAGATACAAACTTAGATTTTAAAATAAATTTTCAGGGAATTTTTACAAATTTTACATTTAAAATCAGTCAAAACTCCACACCCACCACGACCTCCACCATTACCACCTTTCTTCATCAGTCATTACAACGTCAAAAAAGAGATCGATGATATTGAAGGAATTATACAAACCGCTCGAAAACGAAGATGAAGATAGGCGTAGAAACCGTGACTGTCGGAGACGAAGACGAAGAAGATGAAGATGAAGAAGAAGGAGATCGGTGGGGCAGAAATCATTGACGGAGATGAAATAAAAAAGAAAATCAGCGATAGGAGATGAAACCTTAATAGAGACGAAATCAAAGGAGAGAGAGGTTAGCAAGAGGAGTAGTACTGGCATGCAGACGAAAAGGGAGGCGAGCAAGGAGGAGATGAGACCGTAGGTGACAGCGACAATAGCGGCAGCGAGGCGTCAAAGAATGGAGAGCTAGCAAGTGGGATAATTTTAACCCATGAGATTCAATGAGTTAGTTTTATCCTAAAAGTTTGGGATAAATTTGTGATGAAATAATTTAGTGATGGATGAGTGAAAGCACCAAATATGGGTTTAGACAAAAAAGTAGTCCAAACCCAATCCCATCTCAGGTAACAAACAAGGCCCAAATGTATACATGTCTTCTTTTCATTTTTTTTTCTAATTATCGGGATTAACTCATAATTCAATCGGAATTGAACAGAATAGAACAGTGATGATACAATCCCAAGAGCAATCCATACATACATAACTGGGAGAGCAACCCAAGTATAAAGCTGAAAGGAAACAAGCCACCCTTTATTTGGTGCCAATGGGTGTCGAACTCGTGACCAGTAAAGGTCACGAGGGTATGGCTGCCAACGCAGCTACACACCCAGCGACAGATGTATGCATGTCTTAACAATATGTCATAAAAATGCTAGGTATAAGCCCAACTCGGCCGAGTTCTCGGCCAGGGCTCTGGGTGTACACGTCTCTGCAGCGGCTATGGTTTAAAGATGCAGAATCGGCAGCCATGAAGGTCCAAGCAGCGGCGCTAGATGAAGAAAGGTGTAAGTTTGGTCGACCATGGAGGTTGCGGTGACTGATTGATGATGAAGACAAATGCGAGGCGGCCGCTGCAAAAAGGAGAAGAGAACAGGTCCGGCGGAGAGGAGAGCAGCTGGTTCGACACTTAGGTTGGGCTTGGAGAATGACAACATGCCAGCGCCTGTGGAGGTGAAAGAGAGAAGGCTACGGTCGGTGTTCATGGTGGTTGCAGCAGAAGTCGATGAAGGCAAGAAAGTGCAAGTCGGCGACTGGAGGTTTGGAGAAGAAAAGTGTTGTCTGACTTAGGTTTCGACGCTGATGGACCTTGAAAATGGGCCATTAAACTTGTTAGCTGAAAATGGCAACATGCCATTTGTAACTTTTTATTACAAGTTCGACGGGTCAATGAATTGACTATTGAACAAGGGTCAAATTGATTAGTTGTCACATATTTGTCGATTAATCGTTAATCACTAAGTGATCGATTATCTAACGACAAAGGTTTTCTTAAATAGCGATGTTATTCTTTTTTTATTATTATTAAATCTATGCATCCAACCCTAATATAAGTGGAATTTAATTTTAATTAGATCTCAATCATTCTCCGAGATTACCAATTAGATAAGTTACTACTAATTAATTTTAATAAATAATGTTTGAATGTAGGCAGTCGCAATGATGTATTTTTATGGCTTTATATATATATGTATGTATGTACATTATCGTATTAGTTTAATTGCCAAATTTATTTTATACTTTACTTCTAAAACTACAATTAAATGGTTAAGAGTTGAAATTAAGAAGCTAAGTAAATAAGTTGGGGCTGAAGAGGAAAAATTGAGTTTCCAGGGAATCCCAATCCTTAAATTATAGGACTTGTTCTACACAACCCCAGTTCATTTTATGATATACGTAAGGATAAAAAGTGAAGAGAGCCCCATCTTTGTAGTGATGAAGACCACCTCTAGTAGAGCTTCCAATGTAATATCGTGGCCACATCTTTAACCTAACAAAGGAAAACAAAAGAAGAAGAAAATGCAGCAGTGAATACAGCCAAGCCAATTAATTGGAGAATCTTTATTACTTCTTGAAGGAAAAAGGAAAATGGAAACTTTGAAGTCCTCCATTATGTATCAACTATAAGCTCATTTATTATTAATGCATACACAGTACATGGTTGGAAGGAACGTAGTTAGAGAGAACAAAGATGGTGGTGATCACTCATAATTTATTATTTGAATGGTTTGATGATGGGTTCATACAGAGAGTGGTGGAGAGAGGCCAAACTCAAGGCTCCAGAGCTCGAAACTTCCGTTAACAAAATCGTAGTAACCACCCTTGAGTGCTAGTGTTTTCTTCACCAATCCATCTCTCACAAATGGATAGCTCAACAGATTTCCAAGTGATACATTCACTGCAGCCTGCTCATTGTTACAATTCCCACATCCATGTTAATTAGAGTATACAGTTCCAAAGGGACAATACGAACGCAACTATATGTCACATATTTTGTTTTGTTTGTAGGTACATAAACATGTTCGGATTGTAAAATCAAAAGTATTAAAATCGAAACTCTCGTACGAGGGTTTAAAGCCAACATGGTTTTACGTGCATAAGCTGTAAAGATGTTTACCTTTTCACAGTAGGTACACTGCTGTTCGAAAGGTACACCTCCATGCTCTGCCAGCACATTGGCCTTAGCAGGTAAACTAATTTTGACCCAATCTTCAATAAAATCACTGCAAAATTAAAACCAGTCACCCACAATTGTTATTAGCGTAGATAAAAGTTTTTTATATATATACATAACTTTAAATTGTGATATGAACTTAAATTGTTGAGATTATTAATAGTAATTTTATTATATTTAAATTAAATTAAAAAAATAAATATTTTTATAAAACAGAATATAATAAATGATTAAAATTAGTGGTCTTCATAATTTAAAAGATAGGATATGTTAAATATATATATACATATACAAAAGAAATAATCAGGTTTTTGTAAAAGATTAGGGCTCACGTGGAGTTGGCTCCTTCAAAAGAGAAAGACATGAGTCCCTTGATACCGCCACAGGCGCTGTGCCCGATCACCACAATTTCCTGAACCTGTGGCAAATGAAGACTTCAATGGATCAGAAACCAAAATAATCTGTTCCGTTAAGTGCTTGTGAGTATATAGTGATTCTAAAGTGCACTAGAAGAACAAATTAAATATCATTAAAAAACAATTAACCTAACTGATGAATTTACCTTGAGATGGAGAACTGCATACTCTACAGCAGCACCAACTCCAGCGTATTTGGTCTGTTACAGCACAGAAAATCAGTAAAAAAAATTGAAAAAAATAAATAAAACAATTGAACCCACTTGAAACGCAACGAAAAGAGAGATTAAATGATAATAACTAGACATCAACACTAATAGAAGAGATTATGGGGCACCTGATCATACGGTGGGACTATGTTGGCAACATTTCGGACAACAAAGGCCTCTCCGGGTTGGAAGTCCAACACATGGGATGGGCATACCCTTGAGTCCGAGCATGCAAACACCATAAACTGCGTATACAATTGTTTCACCAAATTAATTAAGGCTAATTCCATACCATTTAGTTACAATTATGCATTAGACATATATGCTGAGTCCTCATGTTTAATCGCTATATGATTTAATTAAAGTTTGTCACGTTGTATACTTTCGAAAAGGTTACGTTACCTTCTATCTAAACGTATGGGATAAAGAAAATAATTAGAAATTCCCACATGCAATTAAGAATAATATTAATTCAAATTCTGTTGATTTATATCTTAAAAGAAAATATTTAACTTTTGTTAAATCTTCACCTGTAAAAACTTTCTGAAAGGCTAATTAATCTACACATTAACATAACCCTTTAAGAAAATCACTAATAGTATTAATAGTTAAGTTTTGTATATATATAATCAAATAGGAGGCTTTGAATATAAATTATACATGGAAAATTTTATTAGGAAAAAGTGACAAGTCTACTTGTCTCCTCTATTGGTTATTATTATGAATTGAGATTCTTTCATTTACTAATATTTTTGTTGATTTAAATTTCTAATTATAATTCACGACATTCTAATCATGTATAACTAAATCTACTTAGGAAAATAAAAATATTAGCGTGAAAGAGTATTACTATATAAATGGGTTAGGCTAAACCAATTTAAAAATTTGACATAGAAAAGTAATTTCAATATATATCTATTCATTTTTGTATTAAAAAAAAATCTATCTATTTATTTTTACTTCATTTAATGGTAAAAAAATGAATGAATTCAAAATAAGTAACAAATTTGGATTGAGAGAAAATGGATTCAAGTAATTTTTTAAGTCAAACTTTTAAGTTAATATAGCTTCAGACAAATTTGTTTTTATTATTTAAAATTTAATGTTGATAGGATCACCTTATTAATTATTTTTAATATACAAGATGATATATGAGTGTCAAGGATAGAGAAATTTTGGGACACACCTTAGGGCTTTGGCCTTTAGCAAGCTCGCCATACAACGCAGGATTCTTTCTGTGGAAAAAGTCACAAATATATTTAGAAAATGGCCGTCTTATATGAATGTGACTTTATGATAATAAATAGAATTAATAAAACAGTTTTAAATGTAAAATACAAACTGAACAAATTACTCGTATTTTTCCCTCTTGAAGTGAATGAAGCCATCTTTCATCCTCTCAATGGAGTCGAAGGGTTTGCCATCTGCCGTCGTTTGCAATTGGGCAGTTATCTGCTCTACTTTGGCAGCGGCTACAGGTTTCAGCTCATCCTTCTCACTGTAATTAACCCATCAATATGTATTAATTTACAATATTAATTGATTGAACATAATTAACCCCATATTTATATATGTATGTATATGTAGTTTTGTGTTCGGGAACTTGAATATGATGATATCGGGGACAACATATAGTTAGGGGGTTCCAATTCCAATATTAGAAAACTAAATTCGAGATGATGTTAGGAGCTTATAAATGGAGGATGGACTGTGAAAGTGGGTCCAATCATGCAAGAAATGACGGTAAACCGCTGTTTAAGTAAATAAAACTAAAATAAAATGGAATAGTAATTCAAGATTAGTTAGATGGTAGATGACAAAAGGTACTTGTACAGTTGTAGTACCTGAGAAGTTTCTTGAGAGCTTCAATTGCTTCCTCGTACGACTTGTTTGCCATATCTTCTCTCTGTAAAATATAATTCGAGACTTGAAATGAAACTGAACTTAGGAGATACTTATTACATATTCTTAACTATCTGCTCTTAAGATTTGGAGAGAATTAATAAGAGAGAGAAGGATCTGATAGTGGAAAATTTTCAGGGAATGTAACAGCAAAGACTGGAATCACCGGAGGTTGTTTAACTATATTTAGCTTAGAATTAGCCAACTATTTAATATGACGGCCTTTCAGTTTCGTCACCTATTTATTATTATTATTTACGTTATATAAAGTTAAATATACGCTTGTTTATATGAGAAATGACCACACAGTTATCGTCACAACCCTCCATTGCTTAAATTTAGGCCCACGAATATCCAACTCAGCTAAAGACACTTAATTTTCAGCCAATGACTAGTTGCCACATACTATATACTATAGCAGAAATATTAAATGTGTGCATATATGTATATGCATGATAAGTTTGATTGTCATGTGACCTCTTAATTTTGGGGCCTATGGTAGTTGTGACACTTCAAAAGATGCTCATGAATTTGTGATTTTGAAACTTTCAAGTGTGTGATGGAAATGATCTAACTTTCTTAAAATATTCACAAAAATTCTCCAAATGTACGTACAATGTGATACATGCTTTACTTATATATTAATCAAGACCCAAAATGCATGGAGAGATCTAGAGGGAGAGGCAGAGGGAGAGGAGTACCCAAGTGGGGTTGATGATCGGAGCTGGTGCGGCGAAAACGGGCTCGTTTCGGATGAGGCTAGGAGGAGAAGGAGAAGAGTTGAGTCTGGCAGAGATGGTGGGACGTAATGTGGCTCTTTTGAGAGAAGATTGAGAAGAGAAGAGAGAGGTGAGGCTGCAGCTGTTGATTGAAGCAGTCGACATTGTGCGAAGGATCCTAGAACTTGATTGATTTATACAACAAACTATGGGACAGGTTCACACTCACACACACACACCAGTGACTAGATAATAAAAGCGAGGGCTCGGTTAATGAGAGCTTCTATCGTTGTAGATGAGGTTTGGACGTTGGAGATCTTGGTGAAAAAAAAATGCATGGCTCTGGGACCGCATCATGCATTTTGATGAAATGACCAGTCACCACGTCTACAAATTATATGTGGCTTTGCCACTTCTGAAAATATGCATCTCATATCAACATCTAAGCTTCGAATCCAAATTTGAAAAAAATCTAATTAAGTGGAAGCTCTTTGTTTCGATTGATGAGTCCAGCTCACTAGTGATTTGCAATGTTACTTGAATTTTACTTTTCTTAATTTGGTTCAAGTGAAAGGACAACTAATAATACTTAAACCAAGTTCCTGGAACAATTTTTCTCCTATTATAAATATGATCATTCCCAGATTAATGACAAGGCTCTACCACACACGCTGTCTTTTGATAATATCAGATAATAATTGCTCATTTTAATTTAAGCAGGATTTTGAAAAAAATGTATATATTATTATCATCATCAATGGTTAATAAAAAATATATAAGAAAAAGATATATTTTGATCTATATAATGCCTATGTATCTCTAGATATACTATGTAAATTCAGATCAACATAAAATCAAAATTTCACTATATTTTTAATGAATATTCTACCACATTCTTTTCCCAAAACATAATTTAAACTAGTGAAGTTCAAATATCAAACATATATATGATGATGATGCATGGTAAATGTAAATTGGAATCCTAAAATTGACCTTGCCTTCTCTATCCTTGAATGTATGAAAGGGGCAACACGTGTCATGAAACGAGAAGATAAAATTGAAAGAAGTGAAAGTGCCAGAGGACGGGGATATCCTTGGATGGAATCAATGGTGGTGATGGAGCTAGTGTGGAGATAAGGCCTTATCCTTAAAACAAGGCTCTGGTGGTCCTATTTTGGATCTTTAAGTGTAATCCCTCTATCTCATAGATTGTGCATTTGATAACGACAGGTTTGGTCAGAATGTTATTCATCGACTTTGTCTTGGGGCCTAGCCCATTTCATCAACTTTATTGGTGAATCAGATTCTGACAATGGTGAACCACATGCACGCATTATAATTATCTTTGAGAATAGTAATCAAATTAGGCCTCAAATGTCAAAAGCTCGAAACATCATAGTGGCCCTGCTTCTTAACCTCTACCTACAGGAGATGGCGATTTTTTAGTGCTTGGTAAAATTTAATAGATCTAAGTATAAATTAATTACAAACAGGTTTCGATAGTTTCAAACTTTATCATAAAAACATATTCTGACACATTGCTATATAATAAAAATCTCTTCATATATATATATATATATATATATATATGGCACTGCAATGGCCCAATATAAGAACGTAGGATCACTTTTTTAATCATTGGCACTCAAATTATTCCTATACTTTTTCTTCTGAATTAATGACAGAAAGCAGGTGGCCCTAATAAAATTATCAGCGAGAATGTGTGAGAAGCAAGTGGGGTTAGCAGGAATACAAACCGGTATTTTCTGAAAAAAGCTGGCACTGAAATCACACAACCATTTTCCATTGCAGAGATGCTTCTTGCCCTTCGGTTTCTCTATTGAAATTTTACTTTGGCATTAGTACTCGTTCAAACAACTTGACTCATAGAAAGATGGAGGAACGTCAAATAATTCATGGGAGATTGAAACTCAGGTTTTATATGTTACGTTGGCCTGATGATTGAGTATGCTCAAAACATTATGTCAACACTTTTGGTCATTTCTTCGATGTCTGAAAAAGACATAAGTTTTTCCTTTTTTTTTTTTTTTTTTTCTTATGGTGGGAAGTGAGATTAAATTAAAAAAAATTATCCACGTCCCATGATCTAGGATAAGGGTGAAACTTGAACTCTTAACTTCTTAGAATATAAGAAAGTATTCAATCAATCCAATTAAGGAATAGTGTGCCAAAAAAAAAAGTTAATTAATTTTACATACTAAGAGCATCTCCAATACAAATGTGGATTGTCTTTTTTAAAAAATGAACATAGCATCAATATCAAGGAAATATGCATCCTATGTGGTATAAATATGAATTGATAGACACTCAAATTTAAAAAGGTTCTCCAATACTATTTTATTCATTTTAATAATAAATAATCAAATAATAATATAATATTAAAATAAATTATCATAAAATATTATTTGATAGAAATCTTAATAATTTATTGCTGATATGACTGTCTAGGAGACTCTCTAGAAATAGATATTAAAGTTGACATTTTCTATTTTCTTTTTTATCATGTCAACTTGATAGTGGTTATGAAAGTTTGTATTGGAAAGGTTAATTTTAACCCTTTATCAATTTATCTTTTGTGGCATTTAATTTTTTCATAATTCACACTTACATTGGAGATGCTCTAACAGGGTCATGAGTTCAAAATTTTTTCTGACAAATATAGAAGTTACAAACTATTTTAAGTTGATTTAGGTAGGTCCAGATAAAATTCAGACCCAATATTGTGTGAGGAGCTTACAAAGGTTAATATCGGAAGCAAATTTGTTTGCGATAAAAAACGTCGCCATATATGATGTAATATTATTCATTTTTCTCTGGAATGAAGTCATAATCTCGACCTGTAAACTTTGAAGAATGATGTTATCATGTTAGTGTCATTTTTTTGGACCACGTACGCTAGCTTTCCACGAATACATACAAGTTCACTAAAATGGATCGAACTTCCAATTGACACCTCCAGTCCGTCAAGTTGCTTCAGTTCAATTTATATCACACACAAGATAGTAAGATACCACAGTGAAGACAAATGCTTACACATTCACACAAATAAAAAAATTAAGATCCAGCCGTAGAATATCCCCAAAAAAAAAAGGTGGTTAGTTTGGCGGAACATCCAAATACCACAGAAAATTTTGATTTTTAACAATCATTCGTGGGAGATAATCCGAGAAAATAAAAGATCTTAAATAAGCGAAACTAAAAATAGGCGTTCTCCATGAGACAAACTATATACGACAAGATGTAGACATGGGAGATATATTGAACGGTTCTTCTAGAACAAGCCCAAAAAAAAAAAAAGTCACTCATTTAGAAGGCATTTGAGCTGAAGGAATTTGATTTCGCTAAAAAGTGTCGTTAAAATTGAAGATAATTCGTGATGGAAAGCATTTAAAGATCTTAAGGATAACTCACAAAACCAAGATGAATTATTAGGAAAAGACAACCATAAAAGAAAAGGAGCATTCTTGGGAGTTTCCACGTACTATCTTATTTGAACTTCTAACACAGCTTACCTGTAAAGCAGAATTTTGCCAGCCAAATATGATACTGTGTTGTAAAATCATTAATAAAGTTACTAATGTAGTGGAATCAATATGTGATCCAAGTAAGATAGGCAAATAGATCAACAGGATTTGAAATAAAGAAAAAACAGTAGAATGGGCATTTAGTCCAGGCCCCTAGCTTTTATACTCATATTCATGTTGGTTGCTAAAAAACCCCTCACATATCTCCTTCAGTTTTTCAAGAATACATTCTTAATCCAAAATTCCAAATGCGAAAACCTCTACATTCCCCACCTTTTCTTATTTTCAATGACAGCCTGGTTTTTATTATTTTATCTATTGAATTATAAACAAGAGGAAACTCCTAAGAACAGAAGTTTGATAAACATTTGTTTGTCTCTCTTTTTTTTTTTTTAACTTTTGCTATAGTTAACTTTGCACATCATTTTCCTTTTGTGTTGGAGTGAAATCAACTTGGAACATATATCATTCTGGAGTAAAGTAGAACAACTATTGAGAAACAGCCAATGGTACTCTTCAAGCAGCACATGAGCATGAACATCTACGTGTGAATTTTGCTAGCTTCGGATGGCTTATCAAAAAACAGGATAACACAGTTTTTCCAATGCAAAAGATGTTCCACAATAGCCCTTCTGAAACAAACTACCATACCAGGAACAAAATCCCCCAACAATGTACAACTACAATCATAGGCTCTCAGAGTTTAAACTAAATCAGGTAATATCTGATGGAAATGGTATAACCGTTCATCACTACTCGAATACAGTCCACTAAAATGTAGAACACCATCAAACCTAACTAATTACAACACAATTGTCGTAGATGAAGAAGCATCTTCATGCAAATCATATCTTCGTGAAGGAATGGGCATGATGATTTCAAGTCTCAACAAAGATTGAAAAATGTAGGGACCATGGCATAATGAATTTGGCCTTGACAAAATCATATTAAAAATTCATTGCCGAGATGGACTGAAAATTAACAGGCATTTAATGATAGCATCATTACTCAACCCAACTACTTGGGAGATAATCTGATTGGACAGACAGAGAATGCAACACAACGAGCTGCCTTTGCCAGCATAAAGCGCTCACTTTCTGTCAGCGGCCTCTCAATCACCTTCACAATATTAGCATCCTGAAATATTATGATCAAACAATGATCAGAAAGGAAATACAATGCTTTTGATAATCTCAAATTTTCAACTCATCCTTAGGTTTTCCAATCAGTGCTTTTTTTGAAGTATTAGTTTCTTCCTTTCGATTGCTTTATGTTGAAGGAAGTTAAGAGGGAATGTGTAGCATTGATTATACCAACCTTCTCATGTTGTTGAATCGAAGGCCTCACACTGGCAGTATCACCAACCGTAATTACATTGTTGACATTCCCCCTGTCATCCCTTTCTGTTGGAGAAGCTGTTGAATGACGCCATTGCCCATTTGTGATAAATTTATAGTAGTACCTGAAGGAAGTGAATGTAATTTTAAGTTAGGAAGTAATTTTAGGAAAAGCATTAGATTGCACAACATATACCAACTGTAAAATATCCAGGGCCAAAATTCTATAATTAAAATTTGCCTTTTCCAGAGAGAAAGATTATGATGGGCAGTTTCTTCCTCTTGCACAATGGTTTTACCAGAAAGGTGGGCAGCTTCCAATGGTCCTAGCATCATCCCAAAGGTAAGCCCTACTGCTTCCAAAGGATTTCCTTTTGAATGGTGCTAAGACGGCTTGGGTTATTTACTCTGAGAGAAACAGAAGAATATGTGAGAAAGCCTATGAAGAAAATTTGTTGTCCATGTATGAAAAAGTTCTGGGCTTCTCCCAGGCTTCAGTTTCAGAATAATCAAGGATGTGCCACTAATCTGAATTCTTAACAATTGGGAGGCTGTGGTGCAGTGAATAGGAGGTTTCTGTTGTATTTTCTGGAGGTGTTCTCTATAGGTTTTCTTTTTGTTTCTCTTTTGTTCTTGTGGACAGCTTGTTCATGTCTTGAAAAAGGAGAAACCAGAGATAATGAGACTTTTAATCTTTCGAACACCAATATTGACCAAGATGCACTGCTCCAGATATGATAGAACGTATAGGGTTTTTAAGCTCTATTTTGCATCTAACAGAAGAAAGAATATAGAATGCAGAATACTTACTTTCCTTGTGGAAGTCTAATATCAACTTCAAATCTTGATCCACCCTTGTGAGTTGCTTTAATGGGCTCTTTCCAGTTCCCAGTAAAATCTCCTACCAGGTATACATCCTCTCCCTGTAACAGAAGAAGAATTACGAACCAATGTGAGCTTTCAATGAAGTTTGGCAGATACCATGGTTTAATGCCTAAATGCTTCAAACATCTTTCTACAGGTGGCCTTGTCTCAATATAGCATCAAGAGAAACAAATGATAGTATCATTTGTTCACATTGTTAATATGAACTGGTATTAATACCAGGAGTAAAAGTAAAGCCACAACTGGAACTATAAATTACCTCTTGTCCATTCCAAACAAAGGTCACAGCATGTGTTGCAGGTCCATCATGTCTACCACTTTCCACCATAGCTATAAGATCCCAAGTTGCCCATGCAATTGCCGGTCTGCATACAGATTTCTATCAAATGCTTTCTAGACTGTAAACTGGAAAAAATAAAATAGGATAAAATTTATGCTTAAGATACATTTAGCATGCATTCTCTCTCTTCCTCTTCTTCTTCTTTGTTTTTATTTCAGTAAAAGATGCAATCACACATTCAACTTGGATTTTAGAAAAGATTTTGGATTGGAAACAAATAATCATGTCTCCATATTATAAAGTGAGAAAGAGAGATTAGTAAATTAGATTGTTCAACTTCATAATTATACTTGAGGGTCAAAAGTTTCCTTTTCTTTTTTCCTACTTTAAAGCTAATAGTCTCCTTAGTTTTTCCATTCCTGTGCTGTGTTGAACGTGGGATATGTGGGATATGAGTAAAATAAAAGTTTACTGCCCTTGGTGAAAATATTTCAAACAAAAGACTGGAAGCAGTAATCATATATTCTTAACAATCAGTAAATGGGTTGATGTCATAATTTGTGATTGATCAGAGATTATGAAGAACCAACGAGAAGTCAATCATGTATCATTAAGGAATAATCAACTTAAAGGGCAGACAGAGATCAGTGGCTACAAAATTCAGAAAACCATTATAGGGTATAGTTGACTATAAGACATATGAATCTATATTGGGCTTTGTAAGAAACAAAAAACCTGTCAGGTCTGCACGAATGCAATCCAGTGACAAAATTATAGGCTGCATGAAGGGGAGTATCAGTCATCCAGTGCAGGTATGCAATCACGCAAGCAGGAGATCGATCAAAACCGCTCGTACAAGTAACAAAAACACGATGATTCTTTTTTAACAAGCGTAATAGGAGCCCCACACAAAATGGAAGTTTCTTCCTCATATCAAAGGAGTCTGAATCCCTGCAAGAAAAAACTTAGGATATTTCGGGCCAGCCAGACAGCACTCTCTAACCAGCAGAACGAATGTACTCCAATCCATTTACAATTATCCTTCCATACTCAGAGTTTCTTGATTAATAGATCAAAGCAGTAAATTTTGGTGTAAAAATGCATTCAAAATAAAATTCAGACAGAGACAGATTGGAAGTTTTAGCATCTCAGCCCATAATATTACATTCTCCCAGTCAATTTTCATAAAATATACATGTGCACTTGTATGGATAGAATAGATAGACAAGTGAAATAATTTTGAAGTTTACGATGCCTACAGGCACACACATGGCCAGCATGAACAAATATGATCAATGTGAAGAACATAACAGAATTATTAGTGTTTAAAAATTTGCTACACCAACAAAAAATAAATTCAGCTTACCTTATTCGGTAGTTGATCATCAAAATATTGAATTTTTTACATGACTCATTGATTGATTTGTAATTAATACCCCAATTTTCAGCTTCAATTCCACTCTGGAAATTCAGCACAGCAGTGACTCCCTGGAGTGAAATTGTAAGCTGTTAAAAGTGATAAACGAAATGGAAAGAAATAGAACCTACACAGTGAAACCACAATTAATGGGAAACCAAAAAACATCTCTATGCGAATATTGCTAATCAATATATGGATTCTCCCAACCCACACTTAGAAATATGAAACACAGAGAGGTATATTTCTTACTGGTATTCAGTATTCACTAAGTATATTAATGAGAGCTAGGTTTGCACATCGACTTGATAGTGAGGGGCATGCACCTATAGACTGTATAACACTGCTCACAACTCATGGTGTTTTTAACTTAGAATATCACTGCTTCCACCAGAAGGCTAAAATAAGTGAAACAAGTATTTCTGCAAGACACATTTTTTTCGAATTGAATTCCAATAGTCTCAGGTAAGCATTCTTGCAGGAATGTTGCCAATGGACCCTACCTACATATTTCAGATCACATTACATTTATGATTTCGATCGGACAGTAAGCTGGACTCTATAGTAATTTACTCTTACAATGTCTGTATGACCTCGTAAAACAGATAATCTGCATAAAAACAACGACTATAAAATAGTAAATGTCAAATATTAGCTAGGACAACTTGGTTAAATTAGAAACAGGGCAATACTCACCACATCAGACAAAGTTTCTACATCAGCTTCTTTTTGTATACACGAACCCACGTATAATTGCTCTGTAATCTGACAAGATGAACATAATGTGTTTGTGTGAGTGAGATGAAGTATTCAATTATGGAACATAGTCACAAAAGCTGTATAGATTAAGCAGTTAAACATCACCTTACTGTAGCGCATACCAAGAGAATGATTATAGTATAGCTCGCCTTTAGAACGATCCAGTGCTTTAATATATTCCTCCAATGGGAAGCTCCCATGAGCCCAGTCTCCGTCTCCAGGCTCTTGCTCAGAAAAAATACAAACTAATTGGTTAACGGGTGGAGAAAGAATGTTCCTCTGAGACTGTGATTGAGCATGGCTCTTTACATCATCCACGAGCTTCCAACCCTGAGATGCCAGAAACTTCGAGGAAAACACGACAAATCCAGTGTTTCCACCGCCCTCAGCCTCAGAAGACATTTTCAGATTTGATGCCATTATATTTTTGTTCCAAGTGGCAACAGGCATGCGACCTCTATTAAACAAAATATCAAGGTCACTCAAACGATGCAGTTGTTGAATTGGAAAAGGAGAGAACGGTCTCTCAAGGACTAGGCTGAAAGTGCCCGTCTTCTCCGTCAGCATCTTCCTGAAGAACCAAAAACTTGAAAAGATTAAAATAATAATAATAATAATAATACCATATTGCAGATTGCTAACAAACATAAATAAACTAACTTACTGTGTGTCGCCGAAGTCGTTAATCTCGATAAACCTCCCGTCAGACGAATCACTCGCCTTCTTCAACGTGTCACCGACCATGATTATTCTCGACCGCTCCGCGTTACTCTGTACAACACTATTTTCACTATCATTTCTCAGAATCTCAAGCATCTCCAATAAAATCCTTTAAAAAAAAAAAAGTCAATAATTGAAATAAATACGATGACGATTGTTGCTGAATACCCCTTTTTTGAGAGCGTGAACGAAGATTTTGCCGTCAGCGGATAACGCAAAGCGAATGCCGAGAGGTTTCTGAAGAGTGACCATGTACTCGTTCAAATTCATCTTGAAATTAGAATTGTTGCTCGACATAGCGTAAACCCTAACGACTTTCCTGAGTAGTCGGAGCTTATCTCTTCCAAAGCCGAGCTGCTTCGGTGCTCCATTGATCGAGTGCAGATTATGTTCGCGGAGCAAAGAAGAGAACGACGTCGTCGTTCTGCAACTGGAGAGCTGCAAATTCGACATTGTTTCGCGAGAAATCAAGTGGAAGTGTGTGCATCGTGAGTGTAGTGATGGTTTGTGCACATGGTGAGAGAGAGAGAGATTTGAGCTGATTTATTTGTTTGTTAGTGAGTGAGAGCGGACGGCTGAGGAAGAGAAAGGGTACCGATGTCACACCACTTTGATTAGTACACATATAGTTATTTTTTAAAAATTTTACGGTTTTGAATGTCCTCATCAGATGTTTGTAAAAATATATGTTATATTTTTTCCTCAAAATATAAGATTTTATTTGTAATTTTAAGTTGTTATTCAAGGTAAATGTTATTATACTATTTAATTAGTTTATTTTTTAAAAATAATAGAATATTTTATTAGTTTGTTAGGTTAGCGTAACAATAAAAGAGGAACCGATATAATAAAAAGAAAACGAATACAATTAGTATTTAGTATTTGTTTTATCCGTTTTAATAAATTTTGCATAAAAATAATTTTATAATTGTTTCAAAAAAAAATAATAATTTTATAATATGAAATTTTAATTTAAAAAAAAAAAAGGGGATGTATAAATCACCTCAGGTGGCAATATCTGCATCTGAAGACAATACCGCAGAGTCGTGGTAAGAATCCCGTTGTCCACGTGGTTTTTTTATTTATTTGTTGGTCCCGAATTGTAACCTTTTTAATATAATGTGCCACGTCACGGGGGATAAATCTTAGTTGTAAATATCTTGAATGAGCGGGAATAGTAGCCGACCTTCGAGTTTATAACTCGAAATAGTATCTAGCCAATTAGATGCTGACACGACATTAGCGTGGGCTATCAAAGGGAAAATGAAGGCCAGTCTTCAATCCAACGATTAGGATTGCAATGGTGAAAGAGTTTTTGGAATGCGTGGCAGTTACTGGTGAATGGCTTCGTCAACAGAAATAGAATAGCGCGTGTAAATGCAAATCTTGAAAGCATGATCCTATATTCTTGATTAAAAATATTAATTTACCTCAAACATTTATAACAAATTAGAATAGTAATTATAAATTTATATTAGGATTAAATTTCATTCTTGGTAATAATAGAACTATAATGATAACAAACATCTATTCCTCTACAAACATATTTTGTACTTGTTAACTGCATACAATGTGAATTGAATGTTTAAATACTAGAATACATAGGAGACGAGAGTGACTTGCACTTCTTTCTTTTCTTAATTGAACTACTCACACTTCACTCCCACCAACAAAAAATTTCTCTTCATTATTGTGAATTGGAAATTTATTTCTTGATGGTTGGATGTATTGTCAGGATCCTTTAAAACTCGGCCTGGGTAGAACAGAGAGTACCTATCAATCTCCATGCGCAAGTGCTGATTGTTATTACTTACTGGTCTATGTCACGCCTCTTTTTCTATAAACTGCCAGCTCACATAAAGAGAATTCTATGGGAGATGTATTACAGTATTAGTATAGCGGTGAAGGAGCGCACATTCATAGCATGGTTGTCATGTGTTTTATCATTAAATTTCATGGTCACCAAAAACTTCCACGTTATGTGTTCTGTCATTAACTTTCATGGCCGGTCACCAAAAAAAACTTAATCAAAGATGAAATTGAAACTCAATGTATGGGTTGTACAATTAATTTATACCCTGACAGCAGGTCTTGTCTCTAGCGAATGCATGTGCAATTATGAAAAAGCTCAAAGCCAGATGATTCTAAAGAGCTTCATAAGGACAATGTTGCAAAACTCTTCACTAGATTTATTATAGTGGTCATTGGTTCAGGTTTTTTTAAATTTCTCCGAATCAATTGAAACCATGGACTATTTTGAGGCAAGACTTGCATGCACAATAAGGTAACTGAGTTTTTTTTTTCCTTGTTAAATTAATAAGGTAATTAGGTTTTATTTGATGCAAAGCAATCAATTTTATAAATTTTTATACTTGTCCTCTCTTAATTGTAAAATATAAAATGAAAGAGAACGAAACATATATTTTATAGTGATTGGTCAAAAATGCATGCATATTTTTTTTAATAAGTGGATGCATATTTTGTTTCAAATAATAGTGTTGAATATTGGAATATGTATTTCTTTATATATATATATATTTTTTTGTCAAAGTTGATCTATATTAAAAAAAAATGTTGATGTGTCACTAATAAAAATTTTAAAATAGATAATAGCATTAGAAATGCTCTTAGGAAATTAAAACTCTGAGACTTTAAACTCTTTATGGAGATATTTGTTACCTTATTGTAAAAATGATACATATGTGTTCAATATAATATATTTTCTCTATATATATGTCGAATCCATTTTCTCTAGACTTCTATTTTACTATAAGCCAAATGAAAACTCAGTGTATATATTATAGACACTTTCATCATAATGTTGTTAGAAAAGATGTTATAAAGAGAGTCAGTCTCCCTTCAAATTTTAATCATATGATCATTAACACAGAAATAAACGAAAAAATTGGAATTATTATTATTTTTATAATTTTGAAATTGGAATTATTGTTTCTGATATAATATATATTAATTTAGGTACTCCTTAATTTTGCTGTTAGGGAAGAAAAAAAAAAGTACTAGCTTTTTCGCCATTCTTCCAAAATTTTGGCCCACTCAAGAGTATTGAAGTTGCTAATGATCAGATATAAAATCAGACAAAATTGAGGAAAAAAGAAAAGAAAAAGAAAAATAGCTCCATTGAAGAAAGGAAAAAGAATAGGCTGAGTAAAGAATGCATACTTATACCATCTCCAATGTGACACTAATTTGATGTAAAATACCATTTTAATGTCAAAATACACTCCAATGAGAGCACCAATTTGAAAACTTCATGACAAAATTAGGTGCACAAGCTACAGTATAACACCAAATTTGGTGTAACAACACCAATTTACTACACCAAATTTGGTGTTGATCCACGTGATCTTTATTCAAAAAAATTAAAATTTCAAAAATTCATCCAACAATATTTATTTCATTTGTGTCATCTACTATATCTACTATATAATTTGATTAACAATTATAAGTAGAAATTAAAATATTATAAAAAAATCTATAGGTTGAAAATATTTTATTGAGATTTTTAAAATTATTATAATATTGAATATATTTTAACATATATTTAAGTTTTTAATATATGTTATAAATAATACATTAATATAAAATGAACTAATTTTTTAATGTCTATAAACATTTATCATTTTCAATAATTACTTAATAGCAAGGGTAATATTTTAATGTAAAAACTCAATAATGTAATAAAAAACAATAACATTACCATTACCTTAAATTAAAAATACATGACTTAAAAAAAAAGCAACAACAACAACAAAACCACCAACAACAACATAAATTAAAAATAAAATACTTGACAAAAATTATGCACAACATTGGAGATGACCTTAGATGGAAGAACGTTTGAGTCCTATAGAAGTGTTTTCTTCAAAGTCTTCTCCATTAAGTATTTGTTAGTCAAGTGAAGGCAAAAGTTTTCATTTGGGCAGAGGGTTTGAATTTAGGACCAACGCTTTGCTGAAGAGGTTTGATTACGACTTGACTATGCCTGCAGTCACTCAAAGCATTGTTACTGCACAAACACAATGAAAATTAGAGCTTAATTACCCCATTATAATCTTAGTACTTGTTTAAAACTATATTCAACATGCTGATTGTATAATTGTCTTCTTCTTCTTCTTCTTCTTTCCCTTTTATTTTTTATAATTTTCCCTTCATTAACATGAATCTTGAATGAATCTAGCGTGTTACCTCAGTAAAGACAATACTGTCTTGCCTTTGCTTACTTAGCAATAATGTAGGGTTCAACTCATGCTTGCCATCATGTGTAACAATTTTCTTTTTCCTTTGTAGGCTTCTCCTCCCTCCCTAGGAGGCAACCTTTCGCTTTTGGGAGCCTCAAGTTATGGGTTGAGCTAATAGATTGATTCAAATCCTAAAGAGTTCAGTAATGGATTATGTACTTGTAATATGTAGGTGATATGTCAAAAAAAAAAAAAAAGACATGAATCTTCAACAATTTGACTGGCTTTGAATGTCAATTAATTTAATTAGGTAAGGACAGCAGTTTAAAAAGATAAATAAATAAATAAAAAGCACAGAGGAAATCATGCACAGGGGGGATGAATTTGTTCTGGTCATGCAATTAATTATGACCAAGTTGTAATCTATCATTCCCTACCCGTATGCACCGGTCCAGTTGAGAAGTGACTACAAAATCCAAGTATTTGATTTACGAGCCAAGCGATGAGGGTTTGTTTTAAATCTTAGTAGTCCAAAATTAAAAAGCAGAAAGGATAAATTTCAATGTCATCCCTAATTTTTTTATAAACTTTGATTTGTTAAACGTATAATAGTTTATAATCTCGTCATCTCTAAATTATTAAAAAATTCATTAATTTGATCTCCCTGACCAAATGTTTAATGGTGAATGGTAACATGAAATGGAAAAAGATGAATTTACTCTCAACAACATAACCCTTTAACATAATAATCTAATTTTAACATATTCACCAATAGAAAAGCAATACATTGTTTTTTCAAAAAATGTAATAATTTTTTTTTGAAAATAAAATAAAATGTGTCGACGATCGGAATCGGTCAACACCCGATCGGGGGTCGGAACCTCACCGACGGAACGATTTGTACACAAGTGAAGACCGTGCCGAGCTGGGGGTGAAGACCACGCCGGGCAGCCCCTTTTGACCTCTTGAGGTCGCATTCGGAGTTGAATTCGTAACCTTTATAAGGTTTTTGAATGCACAACTCCTACCACCAAGCTGACTAGCTTGGTAGTAGGAGTTGTGCACTCAAAAACCTTATAAGAGGTTACGAGTTCAATTTCGGACGCGAAAGAGGCCAAAAGGGGCTGCCCGGCGTGGTCTTCACCCCCGGCTAGCACGGTCTTCACCGCCGATACAAATCGTTTCGTAGGCGTGGTTCCGAGGTGTTGACCGATTCCGATCGTCAAAAATGTAATAATTTTAAACCAATAGACTATTAACATATGTCCATTTTTACAGTATAAAATGTCAATTTCTTCAAAAATAAGAAAATCAAATGAAAATGAATTTTAAAAATAAAAAATAGAGTTATGATGAGATTTCCACTGTTTATGGGTCACTGTCAACAATGACAAATTTTCTAAAACAAAATAAAATAACTTTAAAAAAAAAATGATGGAGATCCAATATGGATCTCTCCCCAAATAGAGATTCAAGAATCTCTATGATTGACAATCTTTGTCACCAGTCAAGGATTGTTTCTTGACCTGGGTTGAACCCATATTGTCAAAGAGGTTCTAAATCTAGATAATCAATTTGGGTATCAGGTCGTTGTTTGACAGTCCGATGGTTTTATGATCTGGTTCAAGCCATAACAATGTCGAGGATTAGTCTAGTTCAATTAGATCATTTAAAAATATATATATTCATAATAAATAAATTAGTTTAACTAACATTGATCTCCACCATCTCTAAATCAGGTGTATATCCATCTTGTATTTTTATTTCTACTTTTTACATTTTTTTGTTTTAAAATTAATTTTTATCTTTATCGTTTATTTAAAGATAGAGAGATTTATCTTTTTTTTTTTAACTGTTTTATCTTTTTAATTTTGTTTTAATTAAAATAAAAATAATTTTGTTGAAATGATGAAAATTACAGCAGCTCTGTTAAGCTTGATCAATGTTGGACTGACGGTAGAGACTATCTTATTGGATTTCTTGATGATAGGATTATAAACCAATTTATGTTAAAAAATTGAAGTTTGTAAAAAGCTTAATGATAAAACTGAATTTTCTCCAAACAGAACGACAGGAGTTGCAACAAGAAGAAAAAACCTCTATTAGTCCAAGAAATTCTTTGTTTTGTATGTTGGAATACTGGAAAATGTGGGATGCTAAATTCTATCAAGTCAATCAGACTTTGAATGATCTTCTCACGTAATTTTTTGTCTAAGAAAATGATGGCTCAGTTTATCGGGTTCCCACGAAACATAGAAGTTTTATTATTGTTGTTGTTGGAAAATATGATTGTGCTCGGGGAATATTGATGGACTTTCAATAAGATTAGCAATGCCTATCATATGTATGATTAATATTTATTAGTTTATTTTCCTCTTATATATGTAAGTGTTTCATTCAAATTCAAAATAAGAAAAACTAATAGAAAAAATGTTACAAGAAAATCTTCACACTATTTTTGCCGTTTTAGGAGTTTCCCCAGTTGCAAGTCCCAATTAAGTTCCAACCACATGAATTCGTGAATTAAATGTCATTTTTTATTTATTATTTGATGACTTTTATAAACTCAAGAATCAATTGGGACTAAATGGAATTTGACTCTAAAACATAGTTAGTAAAGCAACTCACATACAGACAAAAGCGCCCCACACATAGTGGGAGGACGCCCATATACAAGGCATATGGGACAACCCACACAGTTATCTAATGCGAAAGAGGTTGTGAGATATAAAACTGTGCACTTAATACACAAGGTCAGTGTGTTTTAACCAACGTTGTTACTAATCTGTTACAAATATGTCATTTAATTGTATTTTTATTAACTAAAACAATCAAATTTGAGGGTTACCTTTTGCCCTTGTGGCACAGCAAAGACCAAAAAAATTAGGAAAAATAATTATAATTAATTTATGAATAAATTCATTTATTTTCTTTATCTTTTTTCTTACTTTCACTCTCATTCATTTTGTGGTTGTTTATAATATTAACTTGTGCATTTTTTCAATAAATTGCAAGTCAGAAGTAGTGACTAGGGAGGTATCGTGATGAAATTTCTCATAATTGGTTATTCACTCAAGTGACATAACCTTCAAGAGGTGATCCCTTGAGAGCTGCTTTGGAATCTGGAAGATAGTTGGAACTTCATCTTCTTTTTCTACAGTGATGAAAATTGTATCCCTTGTATATCCAAGAAATGGCATATCAAAAGCATGATCTTGTAATCTGTAGGCGATTTGATGATGAAGAGTAGTCATATAAGAGGAGGCTATTAGCAGTGCTCCTGTAATCTGCAATTGGACCTTGAAACAGTTGTGGAGATTTTTATCTCTGAGGGGAATATTGGAATTGGGATAGACAATAAGTGATATGCTCCCTATATGAAGAGTAGTTAAGGATGTTGCAATGACAGCATGCTCATACTATATATAGATAATATTAAGCAATGCTATTCTAGCAATCACCGACAATCATTTTCCGCCATAAAGTGTTATGACGGATCTAAATGCTCCAAGACGGAGATGAAAATATCCTTCCTTGATCCATTGATCAATCATATGCTGATCCATTTCTAAATCAACGTATTGTTCTGCAGAAAAGAAAGAGATAAGGTAGTTGTCTAGTGCAGTAGATTGGACATATTCTTTTACTAGTGGCAGCTTATGAGAAATAAGGACGACTTTTGGCAAATGATTTTTGTCTTTTGAAAACAACATAAGGATTAAGGAGAGGAAGAGAAGTTTATGTTATTTGAATAGATTCAAGAATATAAGTATATTCTTCTAAATTTTGGATTTTTGAGGAATTGGTTCTTTTAACAGAAGGTGGAAGAGAAACAAAACAAGAAAGTCTAGAGGGCAATGTGGGAGTAAAGGAAGTAAAAGTAATATAAGTGTTATATGAGGAATCCATGACGGTAGTTTCCTCTTTTCTCTTATACCAATTTTTTACTGACTCAAACAACTCAACTCCAATATTCTTGGACTCTAGGTTTCAAAGAATGCTCTAGCCTATTATCAAGGCTTTAATACTAAGGCAAGGGTCGGAAGCCCCGAACCATCCTAGTCTCCAAATCCAGAGTGGAGGCGTTTCCCGTAAAGCAGCTACAATCCAATGCCTGAGATGGGTACTTGCTCAACCTCAAGACTTTATCAACTGACGGACGGTTAGGGATCGTAAGCCTAGGACCTAAGCATCATTTCTTATGTGCAGAATCCTCTGAAGAGGCAAGCACAGAGCATATTTAGATCTATTACGAGTTGTTTTTTATTATTAGAGATTGGATATAGAAGATTGGGAGGAGGGAGTTTTAGAAAGTCATTGAGTTTATAAACACATTGGATTTTTATTTCCAAGTGAGCACTTGTTTTCTCAACCATTCATCCAACCTATAGAAATCCACCCTAATAGATCTCACTGACTGCCATCACAAGCTTAATAGGCTCTTAACTGACAAACCAAGAATGTCAAAGCTCAAAATAGAGTTATTAGAACTATTGATCAAAAAATTGATAGAGTTTTGTAACATATTTCCCATTTTGACCAACGTCTCTAAAACATGGACTCGACGTTCGGAGACATGTAAACTGATCTGCAATCTAAAATTGCAAAGTTGGATGTCGACCTCTATCGATACATCAGCCAAAGATACTTTGAGACAGAATTAAAGAAGAGAAGAATATGATATTAGAAAACTCAAGAAACAATTAAACCAAATGAATCATGACCTGATGAGATCATCTCTGCCACCTACCTACATACCAAGAGCCTACCCATATTCCTTATCACTAGTCTTCCTAAATCATTCATAACTATTTTCACCTCTAAAACCATACGACTCATCTCAGTATTTAAAGTTCACAGGAGAACTTTTTCAAAAATATCCTTCTACATCTTCTAAGATGACTTCTGCTTCTACCTCAAAGAAATCTTCCACAATCTTATCTCCATCAAAAAGAAAATTAAAGGAACCTTCCTTAGACCAACATAAACCTATCCTATACACTTCACCAAAGACACCTTCCGTCTCTTCAAAAATCTCTAACACTGAGTCCGTTCTTAGTGAGTCCATATAAAGCTCATTTGAGACTAATTCTGTTTCTGCCTTTGAAACAGAATCTGTTACTGATCTCATTTAGATCCTCATGGCATCAAGAACACAAGCAAAATCAAGTACAACACAATGAATTCCTCCACTGGTCCTACTCTTATTGTAGAAGAACCAATAGATGTTTCAATGAACAATCCACCTGAAACATCCAAACCAACAAATAAACCATGGTTTAATCTAGATGATTCTCCTTCAGAACAATGGAGAAAAAATATTTTAGAAATGAATGCTTGGCTTGATCTCCAACTCTCAAAATCAAAGTGTCCTCTTGAAGTTATACTGAGAGAGTTCGTATCCAGATTTATTGGTTCTCTCAAAGATTGGTTTCAACATCTTGGAGATTATAGACAATTGCAGTTTGTCAGATCTGCATTTGTCTTGGTAGCTATGGGAACAATTTTCAGAGAATTTTTTTATGATGCTCAACAGTATTTTAGACAAGCTAAACAAGAATGCTTTGAAATGAGATGTTGCTCTCTAAAAAGAAAATATTTAGAATTCTATTACAATCGTATGTCATCAAGATATCATGCTCTTGGCTGTGTGAATGATAAAAGTCTCGGATAAGTCTATATCAATTCATTAGCAACAGAACTCCAAGACGAGCTCCAAAGAAAAATTGACTCTACAAGAAGATCTCTCAGAGACATTACCATAAGAGAAATTCACATGATGTCGCTACAATCTTTGGAAAAACTTTGCACTATGCAAATATTTTTTTTCAAAATGCTAAAAGAAGGGAAAAAGTATGAAAAACAATGCAAACAGCCTAACCTACAGATCAAATGCAAAGCTACAGAACAATGCACCTGTAAACCTAAGAAAAAAAAACACTTTCAACATTCTTTCAAGTATAAATGAACAAAAAAATACAAATATTACAAAAAAAAAAAAAAAAAAAAAGCTAGGCATGCTTGGAATAAATCTCAAAAGTGTTTTATTTGTGGGAAAAAGAGACACTATACAAAGAAATGTCTTAATAAAAAGTTAAAATCAACAAAGTTAGTCCACCAGTTTGAGCAACTTCTAAGAGATTCTATTCCATCAAACACATACATCGAATCCCTATTCTCTAAACAAGAGAGTATGGATGACCAAACAATCATCATGGTGAAAGATTCAGATACGAATACGAATACGGATACGATTTCAGAATCCTTTACAGAATTTGAATTTGACTAATTTCCAAAGTCTTACCAACTGTAAGTCCTTCAACCAAAACTATTCGACCCAAATCCTTTCCAAGCCCACATGTTGAAATTCAACTGTTACCAGACAAATATGCTAGGCCCATTAAGGCAATTGCCTACATTGATACAGGATCTCATAACACAATAATGAACCCTAAGGTCCTGCCTCCAGATTGTTGAAAAACCCATATTCATTACTTCAAGATTATAGATGGACAAATCTTCTCAACCAATCTAATTTCAAGAAAGAAGATTGGCATCAGACTACTTTCATTCTGCATCATTTGAGTTCATGTTATTGGATCACTATTACCAAACAAAGACATCCTTATTGGTTGAGATGCATACTATCAATCCAAATCACTAAGGTTCCTACCATCAGACCTCAAATATAAAAAGGATTTCAAACTTTTTTCCACTATTCCAAAAATTTTTCATTATCAGAAATTCAACCTCCATATCAACAAGTCCAGCAAAAACTGTTATAGTTATGTGTTGACAGTCATGACCAATTCAAGCACTCAAAACCACTGTGAAAAAATCTAAAATTCTTTATTAAGCTTAATGAAGATGTCAATCCTATAAAGGCTACTCATCAAGAATGACACTCTCAAACCTCAAGCTCGCAAGAGAAGAATGTGAATAGTTGTTGCAACAAAGTCTTATTGAGTCCATAGATTCTTCATGGACATGTTAAACATTTTACATGAAAAATATATTAGAACAATTAAGAGGAAACAAAAGATTAGTTGTTGACTATAAACCTCTTAATATGTTCTTACAGGATGACAAATTGCTTGTTTCTAGAGTTAACACATTGTTTTCATAGCTAGCAGAAGCAACAGTTTTTTTAAAATTTGACCTCAAATGAGCATTTTGGCAATTGGGGATTGAACCAACGGAACGATACAAAACTACCTTTTGCATTCCAGATGCACAATATCAATGGACAGTTTTACCATTTGGCCTCAAAACAGCACCTTCACTTTTTCAAAAGGCTATGACCCGTATATTCTATCATATCTTTCACTCAGCCCTTATCTACATTGATGATTTCCTCTTCTCTTCAAAAAATCAAACAAATCACAATCATCTTCTTTTGGAATTCCATACCCTAATTGACCAACATGACATCATGCTTTCTGAAAAGAAAAGTGTGATTGGACAGCAAGACATTGATTTCTTAGGCATGCAAATCTCGTATGGGACATATCAACTAGGACCTCATCTGGCAAAGCAACTTTTAATTTTTTCCAAATTCCCACATTTCTAAAAGCAAATCCAACAGTTTCTTGACATTATTAATTTTGTTCGAGACTTTATTCCTCATATGAATCATCATACAACACACCTGTCTGCTCTACTAAAAAAGTCTCCACCCTCTTGGGGCTCAGAGCACACTAGAGCAGTCAAGATTCTAAAGCAAGTGGTGCAACATCCTCCTCCACTCACTATCGTATCTACAGGAAAGTTGATTTTACAGACAGATGCTAGTAATGACTTATGGGAAGCTATCTTAATCGACGAAAAAGATGGAAAGCAGAATTATTGTGGCCATATTAATGGACAATTTAAAAATGCCTAAAAGCACTATCACACAGTCTACGAGGAAATTTTGGCAGTAAAAAATGGAATCTAAAAATTTGATTCTCATCTCAGGACTCGACAATTTGTTGTGCAAATGGACAATTCGTCATTTCCTAAAATTTTAGAGTTCAAAAACAAGATTCCTTCCAATCCTCAACTACTGAGGTTAAAAGAATAGTTCTCTAGGTACGACTTCACTATTCAGCACGTGAAGGGGTATGATAATATAATTGTAGATATGCTATCTAAGCCACAATAAGTCCATTCGGTTTCCTCCATTGGACAAATTCCTCTTGTTTTCATGGCATCCTCATCATCTTTCACTGACCTCCTGGTAACTACAAATAAGGTTTATCTACTTGAACTCCTTGCAACCTTACCTCTTAATTAGCCACCCACCGTCACTCAAATAAACAACTTTGCCAAAACACACATTCTGACTTACCTATCCCAAGTTCAAGCCCAAGGTTAATAATCACAAACTCACATATCCATCAAGACCATTTCTTGATCCTTTCCACTTGGCACCTTTCTCTACCTTTACCACACAAGTCATGTGGTACCTTTGGTGTTTATCGATACTCCACCAACATGCAATAGTTTTTCCTCTTCAAGCCCTACACTCTCACCTTCACGAATAAGCCCATCAAGGTTCTCTTTTGTGGACCTTCTTACAATGGTTTGACTCTCTCACTCATTAGAGGAATGAGCTTACTAAACTCATAGGATATTACAATCTCTGGAAGTTAGAACCACCCATGGCTTCTAAAGTCACATGTGTTTGATCTTGCACAGGCCCTACCATTATAACCCACATACGAGACCGATTTGGACCTCAAATCCGAATTATGAGTGGCGTACCACTTTTAACGATGACCAATTATATCTTACATTCTGGGATTCTTTCCTCAATTTTCTTTGTGATGTTAATGGAATTGTTAATGATGAACTTTTCATCATTCCAGATATCCCACAAGACACCTCACTGAGCTGACATCTGTTTCAGGATGCTTATCCACCAGACTTTCAGGACCTTATAGAACTAGACACCTGACCATGCAAAATCTATGGAGCCCTCAACTCAGATGACGAGAACCATGATAATTGCAACCTCGACAGTACCCCGTGAATCACAAGCAACAAAATTGGAATCACGCGTCAAAACCTTATTGATCACAATCATTCTATCTTTTACTGTTTGAGTCAATCATGTCCGTTTTTACTATCTAAGTTTGTCGGTTTGTCATCATGTTAGCTTTTACTGTTTGTAATAATTAAAATATGTCGACCAGTTTGTTTATCAGTCATGATTAAAGTAAAAGTCATAATGTGTATCGGTTTGTCAGCTTATGTTGCTCTATCAGTTTGTAATAATTTAAGATTGTCATATTGCTCTCTCTCCTCCTATATAAGCAGGAGAATTAACCCTTTGTAAGACAGAACGAATTTAGGAAATAAAAATTCAGTGTGCTTATAAACTCAATGGCTTTCTAAAACTCTCTCCTTCCAATCTTCTATATCCAATCTCCAATAATAAAAAACAACTGGTAATAGATCCAAATATGTTTTGTGCTTGCCTTTTCAGATAATCCTGCACAGTAGAAAGGATGCTTAGGTCCTAGACTTACGGTCCCTAACCATTCGTCAATTGATAAAGTCTTGAAGTTGAGCAAGTACCCGTCTCAGGTATTGGGTTGTAATCGTTTTAGAAGAAACGCCTCCACTCTGGATTTGGAGACTAGGATGGTTCGAGGCTTCCGACCCCCACCTTAATAAATTTAGTTGGATAACTCTGTGTCATGAACATTACAGATTGGTCTGACTAGCTACAAAATACTTGATTAGAGTGCAACCTTTTCATTTACATTTTCTCATATGAAATCGGATCGATCGTTTTCTATAACAACACTAAATTCATTTGTTATTTGTGCATCTATATACTTGTATCTTAAATATTCAATCATATTTTAACGTCAAAAGATTTACGTCAAAAGTTGTTTACTGATAAAACATGAAAATTTGGAGTCCCACATTTGAAAAATATTACTATAGTAAGGTTTACATTGAATATTACAGTTGCTAGTTACTATCGATCTAAAAGTTTAAGTTGATAAGAAAGGATTTAAACTATAGTATTTAAACTTAAGATTGACATATGACAAAAGTAATGATAAATTTTCTAGATTTTTGTTTAAATTCATAACTAAATGATATGACATATAAATTATCATCTTATAAATCTTAAGATAATGTGATAATTAATACAATATTGACAAATCGCATGTCAGGTTATCTGGAGATGATTTATATATATATATATGATAACTCGTTACTCTAATATTATTACAAAGACCGACCTTTGGTAACACTTTCTGACCTGCAAGTTGCAATTGTACCCGAGCCCAAAATACAAAACTATTGTATTTGTGTCCATCGACTGCAAAAATGGCTTTCATTCTTCTTCCAACAAAATTTACAAAAATCATTCTTATCAATTATTACTTCAGTTTCTTCAACCTTCTATCAATCTTATATTGATCATTAGAACACATTTTCTTCGAAAATGAAAAATAAAAAAATGATTAAAATGATTAAACAATAAGATTTCAAGCTTAACAAGTCCGTCGTCTAGTTCAAGATTTTCTTCTTAAATAACAACCGTCCGTCAAATATACATAAACAATCGGAGTGTAGCACCTCAATCATTTTCTCAACAAACAACAAAATTAAATGATGAAAAGAAACAGCACAAACAACCAAATAAATCATATTCAAATATCTCACACCTAAAAAAAAACAAAAAACCATTCCAACAACCACCAAACAATCATATACACAAATGACAAAACCACAACCAATGGAAATTATTATTTATTAATTAACATAATTCATTAATTTTAGGCAACCAAGAAGATGTCTCCAGTTTATATTTTAATAACAAAACTAGCTAAAAAATTATTTACAAAACCAATAAAAGAAATATATTAAAAAAAAAATTAACCGTGTGTAATCAATCGGTGAGTCGAATATTTGGATCAGAACGGAGGAAAGGTTCGGCCTAGACCGTTGACATTGGTGAAGAATCCAAATAAATCTCGGCGATAAGGTAAATAAGATCTTTTCTTGTCACCTTCTTTGATTGCTCTGTTTCTCACATAAAACGCTTCATGTGCCGACACTTTTTTTCCCGTTTTGACCTCGCTCGAACGCCTTTTCTTCTCTTTCGAGTCGTCCGCATTCTTATTCGTTTTGGTTTTGGTCAAAAACACGTACGGGTCGTTCCCTTCGCTGTTGCTCCGTTTCAGCAAATCGCGAAATTTCAGCCACCGTTTCGACGACGTCGATGATGATCCGGTCGAGTTGCTTTTTTTGCATAGGTTTGGTGATGATGATGATAAGTCCGTCGAGTTCCTTCTCGGTGTCCAAACGCAGTACGTTCCCTCCGGTACTCCTTCCAGTTCGTCGGCCCCCTCCTGCTCCGACGACGATGGACCGCCTTCACCGGCTCGATCGTCGATGAACAAATTCTCCAACGGAAACCGTATCTCCTCCTCCCTCGCCTCGCTCCGTTCGTCGCTCAACAGAAGATCGCGATTGAATAGCGGAAAAACCTGTCGGATCTGACCGTCGAAGAAGAGCGGACACGTGTCGGATCCCGTCCCGATTGAAACGAACTCGAATTCGTCTTCATTCTCTCCAACGTCGTCGTTTCGTTGCTGCGAGTCTTCAACTACGGCAGCCTCCAAATTCGATTGCTGAGAGTCCACAACTCTTGTGTGACTTTGGTAGCGACGTCGACCAGCTTGTCAGAGGAGTAGCTGTTGAAGCTAGGGCAAAACGACACCGTAGTGTCGGTACAAATACTGTTATCTCCTTGCATCTCCCACTTTTTTTTCTTTAGTGTTTTTTCTAACGACTTTGGATTCGTTTTTCAGTTACAGATTCTTCTCGCACATATATATATATATATAGAGAGAGAAGGCTTTAAGCGTGTGTTGGAAAAGATGAAAGAAGAGAAGCAGAAAATAAAAGGTATGTTATTATGATTATGCGATGGACTATAATAATGGTTGACACTCAACATTTTCAGCTTCTCCTTGGTTACTTCTTTTCTCCCTTCGCACGTATTCTTCACACGTGTCAGGCGGTCCCACCTTACTCTCACTCGTGTATTTAGTACGTCTATTCTATTCTATTTATTTTTTTTTTTTTTGGTAGGCACTAGGAGTAGGGACTTTGGGATTTTTGGCTCTGCCTGTTCAAGTCCTGTGCCTATCCAATTAAGGAAGATAAAAATATTGAATTTCAATTGTCCTAAAAATTTATAAAGTCCATTATATATGTTATTCTAAAAGCATAATTGTATAATCTAATTAAATTGTGATACATTAAGGACATGTTTACTCTTCAAAGATCATTTAAAGTCTGTTTATTATGATTATTAGGAAGAACATGAAACTTAATTCCTATTTTGTGTTTACTTTTTTACTAAATATTATGGAGAATCAAATTATGTAGATCTTATACTAAATTAGGAATTAAGTTAAATTGAGAAATAAGTTCTCTCTCTCATCCGAACAATCCAAGTTACTTTTCTCGATTATCTTTCAATGGAATTTAACTCCCTTTGATATTCGTTTTTGGATTGATAAATGCATCCGATGAAATAAAAGATGATCAAGTTTTATGGATCCCTAATATAAATCAATAATCAAGTTTATGTGAAAAAATGAAATGTAATTTCCATATCGCATCCAAGTATTCGACAAGTTCTCTTTCCATTAAACTTGATTCTATTTCGTTTTTATTATTTATTAGTTAACAAGTTTTAATAACTTACAAATCATTCATGTTATAAATATAGAGAGAGAGAGATTCGAAATCTCAAAACGGTTTCGTACCAACTCTTGAGTTTCTTAATTAGAAATAAAGATGAAAGAAAAATCACAAACGTAAAGTTTCTTTCATTGATTTGTGCGTGGGTGGTCACTTAAAATAAATAATATAATCATAAATCAAAAATCAATTTTTTTTATTTAATATAAAAATTTTCAGTACCTTCAAAACAATCTAAAACTATCACGAACTTAAAAGAGATTGAAATTAAAGATTAATTAGCTTTCTAGAGAATATAGAACAAACGTGGGGTTTCTAGAATGGAAACAGCACAAGGGATGACGCTGATGGAAGAAGAAAGCAAGCAAGTTAGATAATTACACTCCTTGGAACACAAGACAAGATTCAGCTTGCGTTTTTAAAATGTGTTTAATTGCCAACATAATTATTACACGAAGATAATGCATGCTAGTTGGTATTTAGACTTAGTCATGCTATTATATTATTAATTGTTACTATCATTTTTTTTTTTTTTAATAAATTGTTACTATCAATTTTAATGCTCAACTAATTCATGCCATCTAGTTGAAAAAAAAAAAAAAAAAAAACAAACACACTAATTCATGATATCGATACATGTCTCTGCGTGGAACCCCCTTTGACTGTCATACTCGCATTCACATGAAAGCTGTCACCATTATATTTAAATGTGATATGATCTCTAATCACCATGCCTCACACTCGAAAGCATTTTGATTTAAAATCAAAATTTGAAGGATGAGATTTCTGTAGGATATCAGTATCATAAGGTGTTTTGTGGAAGCAAGCTAGATGGTTGACAAGTTTTTAATCTCATTCATTTTTTATTTATACCAAAATTTGCCAACTTTTTGTCTTGTTGATAATTTTTTGAAAAAAAAATTATTGTCTTATATATCATTTTGGGTACAAAATGATCAATACTGTAATATTATTAGGATAACGGGTGGATAGTTGTATCCTTGCATATATATATATATATATGAAAACTTATCCGAACAAGTTAAAATGTCTATTAACCTGACAACATCAATAATTATTTATACGATTTGAATATATATTTTCATAATAAGGAAATAACTATTATCAGCAAGCTATTTATTAAGATAAATTAAAATTTATGTGACCCAAATTCTCTCATAATTGGGTAACAACTACTCCTATAAGCATTTAAAATGGGTTCCATGGTGGGATCGAACCCCAACTATTTTGGTGAATGAAAAATTTATGTCTACGAGGTTATGCACTTACACAACTATAGTACGTTGTGTATATATATATATATATATATATAAAGGTTTTCGAATAACTCAAGCAATATGTTTTTTTTTTTTAATTGATGTTTTAACATTAATATAGGTTGATAAAGATTTCAAGGGATATAGTCGAGTGTTAGAAAGTATAAAATAAAAAGTTTACAGTAAGTGACAAAAAAAAAATACTAAATTATAATAAAACACATTAAAACTTGAACTCTTTTTCGTGACTCAAATAGTTTTTATATTTTCTCTTCATGCTTGCGGTAGGGCACAAGTCTCACCATAAAAATTATTGGCATGTATAAGAGTTTTCTCTTCTTATTGTGATAATAGATTTTTAAGTTGTACATATAATGTTTGATTTTGATTATGAAAGTAAATTTTCAGGTCACAAGTATAATTTTTATTTTCAACAGATCCTAATAAATTTTTGACCATTGGTCGAATCTCACCATATGTATTTGCTAACATATATGATAAGTTTTTTTACTTATTGTGAGAGTAGAAATATACCATTATCAATGGTGGGGCTGTAGTGTTACTAACACGTAAGTGTCACATACTTGGTTTGAACCAAAGAGTAAAGAGGTTCTAAATTCTTATAATGATTTGTTGAGTAACAGATTTTGTATGAGGGATAATTTTGAAACTTCATAACTTTTGATTGTAAAGGCATTATGAGACGTATCATTGATCATTGAAAAGATAAGAGTGTTAGCTTTATTTTTCTATTTTGAAGCACATCAATTGAAGGTTTCAAAAGAAAGTTATGATTGATTAAATTCCAGTGGTCAGTATTCAATAAGTTGTGTGATTTGAAGAGTTTTTCTTGCATTTTAGTTATTTAAGTTTTTATTCAATAAGACACACTAAATTTTAGTTATTTAAGTTTTTATTACTTCTTGTTTTCAAATGTTTGTATTTATTTCTTATGTTTGGAGGGCTATTCCGAGGAAAGTCTATAAATACTGTAATATCTTGTAAGCCTAAAAAAGAAACAATTAACAATTATTATTATATTTTAAATGAAAAGTGTTCTCTTTGAAAAGATTTTGTATCTCTGTGGTAGATTTTTATTGAGTGGTGAGTTTTGATTATGTATCCTTTTTTAATTTTTTAGGGCGGTAAATTTTTATATCCCTTTTGGGCTTGTTTGGTGGTGAGATTGCTAATTTTCTTTGAACGGTGATTTCTATATCCCATTGAAAGTTTAGTGCGTCTTCACTTTCATGTGTGTTTGGGCTATGTGCTATGTGAGTAGTGTTTATTAGTCGTATCCGTGGGTATGCCATCAGGAACCTATACGCCCCACCATCCAAAGCCGCACACACCAAACCTCCCCACCCCCCACACCCCCTCCCCCCTCCCCAGGCCAAATGATTTTTTTTTTTTTTTTTTTTAATTTCAGTTTGTCATTTTCTAATGTAATATATACGATTAAAATTCAATTATCTCTCAAATTAATTATTATAATTTTAGTTAAAGGCACATAAATCACAATTGAAATTTTCTAAAAACATAAAAGATTTAGGAGTCATTTTTTTTTTCCACATAAGACTTAATAATGTTGAATTGCATCTATTAAATTGTTTTCATTTTTTTTAAGTGGTTTTTTTTTTTTTTAAGTGGTTAAACCACTTAAAACTACCAAAAACAACTGAAAAAATTAAGTAAAATTTTTAATTTTTTACTTCATATTAGATCACCTAATGACATTTTAAAGTTTTAATTCCAAACCTAGTTTCCCCAAAATGAGATAATTTTAAATTTATCTTAATTTTATATTACTTTTTTTTTTTTTTTTCTTTTTTTTCCCCTTGATACTTACAAAAATATATTTGAAAAGTAAAATCTAAATACTTCTCATCCCAAATTATCTTGGAATTAAACTAATATATTTTAATTTACAATTTAAACATTTGTTTTTTAGTTTTTTTCTTAAATATATTAATATATTTAAATATATAAATATGGTTAATACTACTATATTTTTTATTATATTTGAATTGTAAATAAAAAAATTATTAATATGTGCATAAAAATGTTTTAGAATTTATTAAATTATTTATTTTAAGATGTTTGTATTAAATTAATTAAAATTACACGCAACAAATAGTAAAAAAGTATAAATGTCAACTTACTAGTTTTTAAACAATTTTAAATTTAAAAAAAAACAAGTTTATAACATATTCAGAGGTAAAAAAAAAAAAAAATATATTATTCATATTTCATATTTTAGTCACTATTCAGTCTTCAATAGTACTGTTCAATTTTCAGATAAAAAAAACAAACGACCTCTTACTTTCCATTGTTTTATGATATTTAAATGATTTCAACATTTTTTTTTTTTATAAGAAGATTTGGTTTTTCATTAATAATATATTATGTAATCTTGTCTGTATAGTTATAATTATTTTTACTCTATATTTTGAATAATCATCTTGTCTTGTCCCATCTTAATTTGCTAAGTTCAAGCTTGTAATTTAAATTTAATAAATGTTATATATATTTTAAGAGTTTGTAAATTTATATTTGTTATTTTTTTCGATTAAAAAGAATAAACTTTGTAATAAAATGAAATATGTTTTTTTTTACAAACTTTTTAATTATTGGAAAGGAGAATGGTAGAGAAATTTAATGTGGGATAAATTATAAATGATTTTTGAGATTCAAAAAAAAAATGAGTTCCATCTTTATTCATAAACAAGATATATTTTGTTTGTTATTTTACTTTTGTAATAAGACTAATAGTATTATATTCAATTTTTCAACATCTGAAGTTTTTAATATTAGTAATTGGTTTGCTTACACTTTGAATACTAACTTTTATTTTGGCCCTCATAATAAAAATCCTAGCTCCGCCTTTGCTAATTATGAAAGTAGATTTTCAAACCACATATGTAACTTGATTACCTTATAATTATATATTAAAAAATGTATTACAATTTTTACTTGAAAATTATAATTAATTTTTTAATATCTAAAACAAACATTCTCTCCTAAAATTTTTATATCATTAAGGCATATGGGAGCATTTAAATATTTATAAATTAAAAACCATTAAGTATTAACGTTCTAGAAAGGATTAATTAGAAGTGATAGAGATTGGTAGGAGGAAGCTACAGGGGATTCTCATATGATATGCATGTGGAAGAATCTCTATTTCATGAAAAAAAAAAAGGAAAATATTAAAATGAGATAAAGATTGCATTGGAAATTGTTTTAGGACTCAAGAAGATTCAAAGAATTTCAAGCTTAAAGGTCCTGCTCCCGCACTTGCCTAAATAAATTGGGTTTAATACCATTAATAAAGAACGGTTTCTAGATGGCTATGAATGTTCTTGTCAAGCAATATTCAATACTCACTACTCGGAAGTCTCATACTCATTGACTTGACCTCCCATGGAACGCATCTTTTGCCTTTCACTTAAGGGGCACTGTTTGCTATATGTCTCTCGGAGAGTAATTTTATTATTTTTTTATTATAATAAGTACTTTTCAAAAGTAGGTTTAATATGGTAATATTAATTAAAAAAATTATTTAAAAAATATTCGCAAACGCTTCACAAAAAGCACTTTCTTGTATAAGTTGTAACACATGTGGTCACATTTTACATTAAGAAAATGCAAAGTTGGCCTTGGCCCCAGCTGATTGGCAAATGTTTAGTTGTTTTCAAACGATTGATGAAAACAAAATGTGAATTTTAATGCTATTATAATAGAATGATAGGATTATTATTGTAAAATAAAGATTGCATTTGAAAGTTGCACATAATAATTAGGTACCACCTATAATTGAAGTGGTTAGTCAATCAACACACGAGTACATGACACAACATATGGAAAGTCAGCATGAAAACGATCAAATTCTTTGTGCACAGATCCAGAAGAAAAACTATATAATATATATTGGCGGCAACGCTGATCTAGTATTTAGTGGGTTGTTAAGTACTGGTGGAGTAAGATTTTATCAAAAGATGCATCCTTACTTTCTGATATCCAATAAGTTTTTCTTTAAATAAATATAATTACGCAATCCAATTTGACTATGGCATAGCTAATGGGGTTTTCCTTTGGTGCCCAGTCTTACATGCTGTAAATGATGTGGAAGCACTATGTGGGGTAGTGGGGGTTACACACTGTTACTCTCTTCCCGGGTATTCCGATAGAGTGGCATAGATAGACCCTAGCTTACCTTACTTTCCACCTCTAGGCAGGAAAGAATATGACTTGACATAGAGCCTTCTCATAGAGCTTCTCTTCTTTAATGAAAATTGAGTTATCTCAAAAAAAGAATTTAACCGAGAGACCTGAATTTTGGAGTAGATTATTATTATTTTTTTTTTTTATGATAAAAGACAAGAAAATGCATGAAATTGGTAAAAAAGTGAGGGTAAGGGGAATCGGGAATTGTAATATAAGGGCAGCGGTGAACAACCCCGATAAATGCTAATAGCTAACGTAACTAGGGTGCATCATTTTCGTGTCGATATCGTCTGTCTATGACTCTATATCGCATGCTTCCCGTGCCATTGGTACAATAGCAGTGTTTTATTCCAGACTTTCTCATAGCAATAATGCTACTTTGCCTAAGGGTACCCAAATGATGTGAAAATAAGACGGTTAATCAATTAAAATTGGTGAATTAAAATTTGATTGATTAATCATATTATTTTTCAGAATGTTATATTATCTAGGCACCAATGTGAGCGAAGTAACATTACTCTTCTCCTAATTTGTTGGCCACATTACATTCAATTATCTTTCAATTATATCTTAAAAAAATAATAAGATCATGAAACAATTATTATTATAATTTCAAGACATTACATATCCATATTTTATAGAAATTAAGTCGATATTTATAACATTAAATATTAAAAGTCAATAAAAAAATTACATTTATTCTAACAAGATAAATTATTTTTTTTTTTATTAAAATCAATATATGTCATGTCTTGTATGCATTTATATATTGAATTAGTTGAATATTTCCCTTGATTTTAAAATATTAAGAGTTCAAGTCTAATACTTATTTTAAAACACAATATATTAATAGTTTTCTTTAAATTTAATCTCCTCTCCTTCATCATTAAAATAAATAAATAAATTATTTATTCATATGGTTTTAGCCACACACTAGAAAATTGCCCACAATCTGTGGAACTTTGAAGCAAAACCCACAACCTGTTAACGAGCTAAAATAAGCGGCTTTCCTTGTCTTACTACTAATCCAAAGTCCTTTGTCTAGACACGACCTTTTTATTTGAGAGATATACAATAGAAAAGTCTGCGAGAGTTGATCCTATTTTAAAAATAAGCCTCTAGGTATGAATTTTTTTTTTTAAAAAATAGTTTATTACATATCAATATTTCGTTGTACTTTCCGAACTTAATTTAAAAATCTCCTACTTCCAAGTTCCACGAAAAATAACAAGAAAAATCTCCTAAATATGTACCCAAAAACCAAGAAATTTTCATCGAAATTAAAACAAGAGAATTACTTTATAAAAGCAATCAAACATAGGACAGTTTCTGCCAAAGTCCCTTTTTTATTAATATTCAGTGATGGGGCGCCAAGAGGCTTTTACGCGATGAGAATTGTACCACTTCCTCAAGCTCAACTGAAAATTATATAAAATTGAAATTATTCCGCTTTTTTTTTAAGAAATTTTTCCACTTTATTACCACAACTTTTAGCCTGGAACAGCGAGTTTGGTTGGGTTGCTTTGAAGAATGCAACACTGCGATCACACGATCAGAATATAAACAGAAATTCTAAAAAGATAATCGAAGATTCTGAGCTGAAAAGTTCCAAGGATAGATAAAACACTTAAATTTTCATACAAAGCTTTACACATCTAATCTACACAAAGGGTGTACAAGTCACCTTGTATTCATCCCCAAACCTATGATTAAATCTGCCATTATAGCATATACAAAAACCAACGAATATTACTCACTTGGTCAGACATGCATGAGATTCATAAGCTCCTTTGCCGCAAATTTGCCTTCAGATGCTGCATTCTGATCTCTACCCGAGCAGGCAAGTCAGTAGAATGATCAGGATCTGAGCCTTCTAATCGTTGTATTTGTATTATATCATGGTACATTGGACGAAACCGAGTCTGAAATGCCCTGTAGGAAAAATACGGCAGAAGGGTAGAAACTACTACAAGAAGGATGGTGAACCAATAGAGTATGCTAGGAGCACAGGCTTCTACAAGCACCCTGTATGCTGTTGTGGAAACGGTAGGTGGGAGAGAACCATAAACTACTAAGAATATATACCACAGGACGATGCTTCCCCATATGAAGAAATGCTGGATCCAAGTGAAGTAGTTTATGGAGAGTGCCATTTGGCAATTTACAGCCCACACTACACATGTATACATTGTGACTCCAAATACTTCATAATCGACCACATGACCATCCTTCCGGAACGCTTGGTTAAAAATGGAGTTGGTGGTGAAGAAGAAAATAATTATGGAACTAAGAATTCCATTAGACATCCATCCAAGAATCCGGGGCCAACTGAAGAGGACATTCTGAACTCCCTCTTGATATAACAAAGGATACTGCAAAATAGTAGTAGGATCAATAAAATGGCCCTTTCTGGCTTCAACAGAAAATTTATGATGCGCAAAGGTTCCGGGCCAGAGTTAGCGATAATTAAACATGAAGTTGACTTTTGAATATATGAGTACTTGACAATATTATCATGACCCTATAAGTTTCATGACAACTATATTAAAAAGAAGAAAATGAATGTTTCAATGCCAATGTACATAGTGTGACTTTCAAGTGATTTTTGGCCTTTGAAACATTGTCTACTGTTGGAAGCAGGAATATGGTTCAGGAAATATAACCAGGAAGCCTGAGCATGAAAAGGTACTAGTAATGCAGAACATCACCAATTTGTGGGTTCTTGATACTCAGCAGACATAATGTGATTTTTTTTTTCCCCCAAGAAGTTATAATAGCACCAAATGGAGAAAGGTAGGACTTACCTGAATAAAAACTATAATTTTCATAAGGAGAGAGAATAATCAGGAGCTGGATTTTCTAATAATATCCAAAATGGAAATTATTTATCACAAATACTATCTTCTAGTATTGTTTGAATTACCAGGACAACTGTTACCAATTGAATAGTAATAAATAAATACCATTCTAAGGTCAGAATTCAGATGACTTCAAACAAACAATTGCCACTTTATTTGGATTTTTGTTGACTGTAACGAACATTTATTACTTTTGCCATCCATATGCTATTCTATAGATATTGTTTGCATGATTGCATCCTTTCTAATATTCATATAATTTCTCCCAAAACTTCTAATTTCCGCGGGATGAAAGTTGTGTACCTTGAGGCAAAGTCGTGCAGAAACGTCTTGATCAAAAACACCAAGAGCAATTACAGGAAGTGACGTGAAGAAGACATTGTAGCATGACATGTACCAATCATTATAAGCAGGCTGACCTGAAAATGATGCATACGCCTCAAACCAAAATAGAGTGAACCCAAAAGTGATATTCTTGTAGAAGAAATAGCATATCTGCATCAACCCAAAAGGCAATAATTTGAACTCAGAAGCGCCAGTTTAACAGGAGAAACAAAATGATTCCAACAGCCTGACTTTAAACAGTGAAAAAATGATCCTCAGATGACAATCAACACAAACCTATAACCCATCAGCTTACAGCATGAAAAAGGCTTTTGAATTATAACAGATATATTTATTTTCATTCAAAATATTGAGCTTAGCCTATTACAAGACTAAAATAATATACATACATACATGTATGCAATTATTTGTCTATAAATCACAGAGCTTATGTATAAATCAGTTATTTGTTTATATACTAATGATAGAGCTTAAGATAGTTTATTTCTGTGAAGAAGGCAAAAATACAAAGAGACAATTTTACCATCATTGATATTCGCCTGTAACACCAATGGCCATGCACCAGTAACAAACGTTGCAGAAAACGAAATTGCGCTATTGCAAAATCAGCTGACATCACCGCCTGCACTCACAAAAACGAATGAAATCAGAAACCAGATTATCACAATTATTTAGGTTGAATATCAGAAATACAATTTGAGAGAGAAAATGCGAGGTAGCAGTTAATTTTTATAGAATAGTTCATGCGCAGATAGCACAAGCCCAAAGGGGAAAGTTCAATAAAGGACAAATACCATAATGGGGTGCATCTAAAAGGCCAATACACTTATCTTTAAAAACATTAAAAGCAATCCGAAGAGAGGAAAATCCATGCAGCGGTTAAATTATAGAAGTACAAATAACAAGATGATTATTAAACAGTTCATGCACAGAGAGCAAGTAGAGGGAGGGTAAGCCTAAAATGGGAGATAGAACCACATAGTGCATCTTTGCACCCAAAACATTCTCTTCCAAAGTACAGTGTGTTATAACTGCCATGAGCTAATGGTCATGCAGAATCTCAATCACTCATCAATCCTGTATCACCATACAGGTCAGTATCATCAGGTAACACTCTAAAGCAAGGTGCTGGGAAGGGTGAAGTGAGTAGGTCACCATAAAATGTTGGTCTTGCTACAGCAAGTTCCAATAGGGATGATCTGGTTAATATTTAAACTGTAACTTTTAATCTTTTTCGTCTGATGAACTGGCTAATATTTATTTCCATTTAGTTAACTAGTCACAAACTCCACATCATATGGATTAAAATTCCACCAAGAACATAGATTTAAATTACATTCCTTAAGGTATGACAATGATTTGGTACTTAAAAAAAAAATAGCAAATAAAGTTATATCAGAAGCTTCATAAAATAAAAAAGTACTATTATCAAGGAGTTATGTCAAAGATCAGTGCTTCCTAAACAGTTAGTAGCTATGTCCCTAAGAAGTTGGAAAAACGTTGACAATAAAGCAACATAATCTACCCAAAGTAGATTCAAAGATATGGACACACACACACACACAACACGTATATACCTGCATCCCTTCAACACCACTAATGCCAACTCCAATATCAGCCTCTTGAAGCATGCCAACATCATTTGCCCCATCACCAATTGCCAGTGTTGTTTTACCCCCATCTTTCACCAGTCTAGTGACCTGAAAATCTTCTAATATTTCATCAGATTATTTTGGCCAGTATAACCAAAATTGAAAATTTATGTAATAATCACATCTCAATTATCCCCTATACAGTTAATCAAGTGTAAAATCATGAATTTTGTTAAAATCCATACTTTGCAATTGCAGCCTCTGATGGATCTAGCAGCTGAAAGATTTTGTCTTTTTCACTTATTCTGAGTAGAACGAGCTTGTTCTGGGTAGAACAATGGAAAATGACCAAATACTTTCAAACATCAGATCCATTTAACATCTAAAATTTCAAGTTCCCAAGATTAACACAATCCAGGTTCTAGAACTTAAAAAAGACTGCATGCCCTAACCATGAGAGAATAAACCATCCTAATCATGAGACTTACACGGGCTTTTTGTTTCGGGGAAGAACGACAGCATATAACAGAAGAGCAATTAAGTGCAAGATCCAAGAACAGGCCCTTGAGGCTCTCATCTAGAGCAAAATCCAAGGACTTGCCGTCAATAACCAAGCCAAATGCAACCGAACCTTCTTTGGACGAACTGATTTGAGATCTTCCTTCCCTCAGTTGCCTTGTCACACTTTCATGAGAAGCCTAAAACAGTGCCATTTTTCAGATTCCACCAAACATATTCATTCTAATATCTAGTTTAGAAATCTGTACCTTTGCAACAACCTCCTCGTCCCCTTGCTTCTCCAAAGCTTCAATATCTGGTGAATCTAGTGTAATTACAATTTGTCTCATTCCTTGTCTCAATAGACTACATGCATACCTATAGAAAATGTGATATTCATTTTTATAATATATAAGAAAGTGACCCAAAAAAAAAAAAAGCTTAGCTTCAAATTTGTATAAATACCCAATATTTATCGCAGTTTCCATTTTATCACCAGTTAAGACCCATATTTTTATTCTAGCCTTTGCAAGCTTGTCAATACACTCTGGAACCTGCACACAACGATAATGGGAACTTATAACCATTTGCAATTTTAATGAAATAAACACGAGCAGGTCTCCTGTTCTTTCCCATGGTAATAGCTTCTTTCCATTGCCCAAAATATCTTAGACATTTAAAAATTATTACAGGATAAAGAAACTAAATAAGCAGGTGATAAAGGTTGTGGGTGCAAGGTCACTAGCTTAAAATACTCGCCAAATTAATAAACAAACAAAGATGCTGCTGAGAGAGGTCAGAGAAATTTTCAAATTTGATACTGACCCCTTTTTGTAGTCTATCTTCAACAGCAGTTGCACCAAGAAGAATTAAATCCCTTTCTATCTTATCTGCAACTGCAGCCACTAATGCATCTCGGTCTGCGTTTACAGTGGCTTTGGCTTTTGAAAACTCCTCTTCCCATAATCTATACTCATCTTCACCAAGCTCACGATATGCAATTACCAAGGTTCGTAAACCTGCCTCGGCATATTTTTGGATGTGTTCTTTGGTTTGTGTCTCATACATCCGTCCATGCTTCGAGAGCCTTTCGAACATCACACTGCATAAGCATAGAACATCCTAGCATGATATCAATTGACCTATATTATAACTTCACAAATTCTAGCAAATGATGTGAACATGAGAATTCTCACCTGTCTGCACCCTTGCATAGGAGCAACAACTGATTCTCCATATTCCTCACAATTATAGACATTCTTTTGCGAGAACTAGTGAACTCCAAGACATTAAGCAGTTCATATACTCTGGGAAGTTTCAAAACAAACAAAAGAAAAAAGGAAAATGTCACAAATAAATATAAATAGTAACAGAAAAAAAATTCTACGGCACCTATCGTAGGTAGTTTTCATCCTGAACCTTTATTGTCAGTACTTAACAGCAAATGCAAATTCGTAGCTGAAACAGGAAAACATAGTTCTCAAAACAAACATTTTTCACATTTAAAATAATAAAATAAAATAGAACTTCTCATTCAACAAAAATGCATACCACCTAGATAAAATGCTCGTCCCTATTTCTCTATTTGTTAGATTTTTGGCCTAAGATAGAAACTTTTTACAAATTCCATTTATTTCATTTTCTGCACTTTCAAAATTTTTCCTAATCTTTATTTTCATCTATTATTTGAGAATATAGGCTTCAAAAGTTCACAATTTTTCCATTTTAGTACCAGCTTAATTGTTGACGTTTGTTTTCCATATAAGTACTTAACGTTAATTATGTTATTATCAAAGGGACTTGTAGTCAGCCCTAATTAAAAGAAATATTTCAAGGCAAGTGAAACATAAATGAGTCTGGTTGGGGCATAATCATTAAGAATATCATAGCTTCAGTAGTCGGTGACAAAGAGGAGGGAGGGTAGTTCTCAAAAGCATACATCTTCAATTGGCAAAAGAATAGAAATTTCATGTGTATGTAAGAATTCAGGGTATGAAAGAACCCTGATCAGTTATTGTGGTCATACAAAACTTTTAGCACCAAGGTTTGGGCTTTAGACAGCTTGAAAGAGAATATGTTCAGACAAAGCAAGTCAAATTAACTCAATAATGCCTAAAACAACCAACCAGAAATTGATGCTTGAATGCTTTACATAAATGATGCAGCTGAATATAATTTGTCTTCTAATTAAGAACAAATGAAAAGGTGCCAGCAAGCTCACCTTGTAACCCTTTTACCAGTCACAGGATCCAACTCATGCAATGAGGTACTTGTTTGCGTGCTTCGAAAGAACTCAAAGCCAAGCTCCCTAGCAGCTATAACAAAGGCTGCTTCATCTGGTGATTCAGCTTCATAAGAAATTTCACCTGATTCTTCATTCACATCAGGTATTGCTGTGTGGCAAATCGCTAATACTCGAAAGAACTTCTGTATGACATCTGAATGAGGTTGTTTAATCCACTTTCCATTCATTATGCGTTCATCTCTGAAATTGAATCCCTTAATTGACTTTCTTGAATCAATGGTATTACCATTGTGGCCTGATACATCAGATAAAGAACTATCAACTTCAAATGGCTTATCACTTCGCTTCTTTGCCAGGGCCATCTCTACTTCTGTCATACCATGACCATAAGGAACACCTGCTATTGAGCATTTGACAAATTCCATGGAGTTACATGTCAAAGTACCAGTCTTGTCAGATAGTATTGTATCAATCTGACCAAGTTCCTCATTCAAATTAGATGTTCGAGCATGTGCTGGTTTGTCTGCTTCCTCATGGTACATATCCTGATCCTGATTGATAAAAATGCATTGCAAAACCTTGACGATCTCAATGGACACGTACAATGATATCGGTATTAAATATCCATACAGCATAAGGCCTGTCAAGAAATGAAGAAATGAAGCAAGTGACGCTCTGTTGGGATCATAAAACACAGTTGTATCATCTGGTCTAAGATACCACCTTCTGTACGTTCCACCAGCAATGTCTTTTTTAGTTCCAATTCCAAAAAACACAGATCCAACAGAGGATATCAAAATTAATGTACTGAAGAGTAGATACACAATCTTATCCATTTTCCTCTCAATCTTACTTCTTTTGGAAGGAGGATCAGTAGCATTCTGCATCACTTTAGTGTCGTGTCCGGTGAAAACAACTACACCATAAACATAATCAGTGTTTTTCAGCTTGGAATCCCTCAAAAGAATTTGCTGTGGGGAAAGCGGGTATTGTTTGCTATCATAGTACAATGTTCCAACAAATGAATAAAGATGTTCGTTTGGATCCTCACATTTGATTACTGCTGTAAACCTCCGCAAGGATTCTTCATCATGTAAACAAATGGTTGCCTCCAAGGAACGCTTCAATTTCAAATTGGTCTCTCCATCAAGGTTCATTGTCTCAACATAACATATCCCATCCTCGTAGCTTGATGAGAGCAAAAGCAGATCAGCAGGAAAATATTCATCTTTATGCACCTTAACAAGATCACCTACTTGAAGATTTTTCCATTTGGTCACTAAGAAAGTATGATCCCTACCATACACTTCGACCTTTCGATTGTTGGCTTCTATATCCTGAAACAATTTAAAAGTTTTTTCTACACATTACATATGAATTATAGGAATAACAAAAGGCAGAGTGATGAGGGAAAGTGATAAAAGCAGTTAAAAGGAACAACCTGAGCTTGCACGAAACTACTTAGCAAAGACAAAAATAGGTGATACTCAACTAAAATAAGAATGCGGGTAAAACTTAAAAGAGATTGTATATCAAATATAAGGTCATCCTAAAGGGCTAGACAAGTATAAAATGAACTAACATTAAAGCTAAATTGTGTCCACTAAACGATCAGAAATTTAGCACAAGTGAGCATATTATTCTGAATATGGAACATGTGTCAGAACCTGAAGCCACACATGCCTCTATATCAGAATCCATTTAGGATGATTAAATAACAATTATGATTATCTACTCATTTTTTGGATATTCCTTTAACTGTATTAAAGAATGCATAGCATAATTATACAAGAACAAGACTTCCAAGTTTGCATCACTAATGAAGCTTAGGCTTTCTGTCTCCTGATATCCCAAATACCTATCCTTAATATCTTATTTTGCATGTAGACTCAAATTATGTGGCAGACAAGCAGACAGTGGTTCAAATATATAGTCCAAGTTCTTTAAATGGTTTGCTAGCCAAAAATGGTCCACATAGCAAGTAATCTTATTATATATATATGTGTGTGTGTGTGTGTGTGTAATCTCAAGTCATATGCACTAAGCTACTTATGAACAGTAGATCATGGAAACACACAATGTTATCAATGAGACTGTTGTAAGATACATGAGTCACATCACCAAAAACTAGGGCAAGGGCATTATAGGATATGCCATTGACTAGACCAGGTATTTTATCATGGCTCAAATGATAACCGCAATACATTGGCATAAACAGACAAATACTTCCAATATGATACCAAGGCCAGTGGCTCAAATAATAACCACAATACATTGGCATATATGGGTTTCCAATCAACAGATATTTCCAATGTGATACCAAAGCCAATACAGAAAAAGTGTCTGTTACAAAAATAACAGCATTAAAGAGTACAACATTCATAATAACTAAGTGGCCAAACCATGCAGCTTCACAACAATTCTTCATGAACATAATGTTTCGATTACCTATTTGTAACTGAAAATCTAACGAAGTTTCCATGAATCATAAACTTCTAGACGGTTACTTCCCCAAAAAAGATAATTAATTCAGCCATCAAAAGGGCAGTGGAAGAAATTGATTACAATTGTCTTTATCATGCAGTTTAGAGATCATCTAAATGATTTTTATTGGTACTGCCTTCCACATGTTAGAAAAGAGTATTAGACCTAACGCCACCACAAAAGCTAACTCATGAGTAAAGGTTTACCCTCATCTTATAAACCAATGTAAATTCACTTCTTCAACTAATCTGAGACTATCTAACACCTTCTATCACGCACAGCGTGCCCACTTAACAGCACCTGTATCAGTGCAACTGAGTTTGGACTAAACCCAAAACTCTGATACCATGTCAAAAAAGAGTCTTGGACTAACTCCACCACAAAAGCTAACTCATAAGTGGAGGTTTACCCTCACCTTATAAATCAATACAGATTCGCTTCTTCAACCAATATGAGATTGTCTAACACCAAGAACTGCAACTTTCGTCCCCATCTTACACTCAAAGGGACAAGACTGCAATTGCTTGACAAATTACAATTACTATGAGCATTAGACAGCTGAATCGTTATAGTCATTCTAGGCACCATAAATGACATGAATGCAGGTAGACATAAAAATTCATCATCACACTATCAAAATCTAAATACTGCTGATTTAGCAATTTCATCACATAGTTTCTCAATTTAGAGATATAAAAACATCTAATATTGGTATAAATGATCGTAAAGCCAGATCCCTCTAGATGCAATTTACACATAAAGCTCAACATCAACATAAATTCTAAAAAAAGCACGGCATTATTACCACAAAATGGAAAGCACACAAAAGGCAGGAATACACCAAAGCAAAATGCCAAAACAAGCTAAAGAAATTAAATATCACCTGCTTTCTTCTCCTCCAATCTTCCACACCTTCCTTGACCATGGTAGCTCCAATCACCACAATCAAAGGCGCAAGGACACTAGGTGCCGAATAGGGCGCCAACGGACTAAAAGAAACAAAAGCCACTACAAGAAAATAAACATTTGCAACCCTTCTAAACTGCTCAAACAAAGACTTTGGGATAAAATTGGCTGCCGTATACTTAGTGGTGGACACATAATTCCCCCGGTAATTTAGCTGAACTGCTTCCGGGTTATCAGGATCATTACAATAAACTAATCTTGAATACCCTCTTTGCCCAATCCGGTCATGTTCATCACTAAAAGGAGGCTTAAAACACGAAAACGAATAAAGCTTGCCAAAATGCATCTTCCTCCTCTGTCCCGGCATTTTCACACCGCGTAAATCTACAAGGATCTCTTACCTTTTCCAGACGAGTAAAAACCCAAATCTCTAGCAAATTCTTATCCACATTTATGAATTCTCACTCTCCCGTAGACTTAAAAGAAGAAAAACAAAACAAAATCACCACCAATCCTCCAAAAAACCACACTCATTTCTCCACAATGCAAAATACCTCCTCAAAACTCCATAAAGCAAGTAGAGCCACAATCAACGGGACTCAATTTAACTCTACCAATACCTTATCTTGATAACTACAGTTTACACCTTGATGAAACTCATGAGCTTTGAATGCTATTTAACTGGTTGAATCCAAACATAGCAAGCGTGGGAGACTAGTCAATAACAACACCAATCTCCATTTCCAATCTCACAAAATAAATCAAAGCTAAAAATTAAAAACAAACAAAATAAATCGAAGTCAACTCCAAACCAACGACTTCAGTTTCCTGCAATTTCGACAACCAAAATCAAGCTGCAAAAGAAAAGCAAATCTCGGAAACCGACGAGCTCGAGAATTCCTTACTTAGGTGAGAAGTTGCAGAGATCTCTTCCCTGTTATCTCAGCTGAAATTTAGAGAGAGAGAGAGAGAGTGAAAAAAAGTGAGAGAGAGAGAGAGGGAGAAAGAGAGCGAGAGAGCAGAGCAGTAGTTAGCTTTGCCGCTTTTATAAGCAAACGGGTTTTAGAGAGATGCGAAGCAGGTGATTGGCGCAGCTTCAATTTTCGAGTTGCTGACATGACAGCAGTCTTTGCCTTACACGTGTCTGATGAATCTTTCACATATACTGTTGCAGAGACTTCTGTTGATCCCGAGTCGTACCTTATCATTTCTCGTTCCACTGTTTTTTTCGCCTGCATTGGCTTGACTCAGCGGACCATCTTTTTTACACCTTTTTCGTCCTCTACACGCCCAGATTAATGAAGTATTATCATGTATATATTTTAAAATATATATAGTTAAAAGTTATAAAATTAGTTTGCATTTAGACTACCGGTACATGTTCTCATTTTTTTATTTAAATAATCTAATATATGAATTATGATCGAATCTCATTAATTATAAAATATTAATATCTTATATCTCATATTATTTAGATTAAATTTGGGTAAAAGAATTTTAAAAACCTAACTCTCTTATTTATTAATAGACTTTTGATGAAAAATAAATCACACTTCTAATTATAAAAAATTAACAACTCATATTTGATATTACTTTGACATAAATTTGATAAAAATTTACAAAACCTAGTTCTTGTATTTATTAATAGATTTCTAATGGAAAAGAAACTACATTTCTAATAGAAAATAAATGATTTTTTTAATAAAATATATTAGGATAAATAAATCAAACCAATCTTTTATATATGAATGAGATTTGAGTTCAACTTACTAGTTAAGTAAGCTAAAAGTAACTTTATCTTCCATGTCAAAAGAGGGAAAAAAAAACTTTATATATCTTACATGGGGATCTCTTTTTATTTTATATTTTTTATATATTCTTAAATAAATTTTGTTATATTTAAAAAAATAATTATTTGGATAAAAAACTTCGAAACCTAACTCTTGTATTCATTAATAGGCTTCTAATGAAAAATAAAATAGACTTCCAATAGAAAATAAATGATTTTTTAATATATTAAGATAAATAAATCAAACAAATCTTTTAAATATGAATGAGGTTTGAGTTCAACTTATTAGTTAAGTTAGTTAAAAGTAAACTTATCTTTCATGTCAAAAAAAAAAAAAGAAAAAGGAAAAAGAAAAAATCTTTATATATCTTACATGAGATCTCCTTTTATTTTATATTATTTTATATATTTTTTTAAAAAAATTATCATATTTAAAAAGAATAACTATTATCAATAAGAAATATATTTTTATGTATTTTAAGTGTCAAAGTTAGTTAAACTTATTATATTAAAATATTGGTTAAAATTTTATTACTTTTAACTTTTTTCACATTAATTTTTAATCATTGTTATTTTTCTTTAAATAACTCTTTTTCTCGTTACTGTAAGGTATAAGTCTCATTGTATACAAATAATTTCTTAGAGAAAATTATTGGATTAAACCCTAAACACGATGTCATGTTAGCTTCTAATTATATGCGTATGCAAGATGATAAATTTGTGTTTTAAAATGAAAAAAGAGATAAATCATTGAGCAGAGATGCAGCTCAACCAGTCGTGCGTTAGCGAGTGTAAACGTTAGGATTGGATCCATTGACTGAGGGTAGACCTAGACCCATAGTCTTTTCTGGGACTGACAGTAAACATTGTTTTATTTTTTATTTTAACGTCTGTGGGGACCATCACATCACGTAATAGAGACCAGAGAGGACTCAGGAGAGTATAATTTACTGTAACATGACACGTGCAGGAAGTTCCATCTGATGTGATGATAGTTGGCCCACGCTGTAGAAAAACCAAGCAGCAAGGACATCCATTTGACGAGACGCATGGCTTCACCTGGTCAATCCTCCACTTTCCATCTCTATATTGCCGCCTCCTTTCCACTGTCAGCTCCTGTGCACTGCTCATGCGTGATTCACGATGCTTGTTTATCACACTTACTTTATTTTCCTTACCTTATGCACTATTTTCACCAAATCTTACGGGTCAAGTCAAATTTTGAAGCGGTTCATTTCCGTAGTTAAATGTTAAATTTATAATATTTATATATTATTTAATATATAAAATTAAATCTTGAATATATAATATGATTGTAATATTTATATGATTTTAAAATAAATTTTGTAAGTTGTAAAATTACATTTTATTGTATAAAATTGAATGTTTATGACATATTTTCTTATCAAATTCAATTTGAATATTCAAAGGAACGATGTTTAGATTAATTGATGAATGTTGTCGTGGTATTCAAGTCTTGATCAAATATGAATATGATATAAATCAATAATGTTGTGAAATAAATTATAGAACAATGGATTTATAATACTTACCACAATAATAGAGAAAGAAGAAACAAGATAAATATGGTGAATGGAATTCAATTGATTCTCACAATGATTACAATATAGGTCTTTTTATAGACAAATTGGGGAATAATTTCTATAATGAAATAACAATAAATAAGGTAATGAATATTATTAAAACAGAAAGGAATATTATCAAAACGAAAAGTGGTGTTAAAACCATATTTATAACACTCCCCCTTAAGCGTACACCACTTGATAATACTCTTTGAAATTATTGGACGTGCCAAAATACTGTCTCATTAAAAACCTTACTAGTAAAACCCAGTGGGATAAAACTTGGTCAAGGAAAAAAGAGTACAGCGCATATATGTCCAAAGCATATTCTCCTCCTGAAAAGTATACAACTATCAATCTTGCAATTTGTGAAGTCGACGCATACCAATACCAAATACTATCTTTTCAAAAGTTGATGTTGGTAAAGATTTAGTAAATAAATCTGCAAGATTATTAGTAGAACGTATCTGTTTGACATCAATTTATCGACTTTCTTGGAGTTCATGAGTGTAAAAGAATTTTGGTGATATATGCTTCGTTCTGTCTCCTTTGATGTATCCCCCTTTAACTTGTGCAATGCAAGCGGCATTATCTTCATATATTACTGTTGGTGAATTTGTAACTGGGAGCAATTCACAAGTGCTTTGGATATGATGAATAACAGACCTCAACCATACACACTCTCTACTTGTTTCATGAAGTGCAAAGATCTCAGAATGATTAGATGATGTGGCAACAAAAGTTTGCTTTGTAGAATGCCATGAAATTGTTGTGCCATTATATATGAAAACATATCCAGTTTGTGATCGTGATTTATGAGGATCAGAGAGATAACCAGCATCAGCATAACCAATAAGACCAGAATCATTTGTTGACCTTGAATAGAATAAACCCAAGTCTGTAGTTCATCGAAGATATCAAAAAATATGTTTGATTCTGTTCCAGTGTCTTCGGGTTGGTGTAGAACTAAACCTTACCAAAAGATTTACCGAAAATACAATATCTGGTCTTGTGCATTGTGCCAAGTATAATAAAGCACCAATGGCATTAAGATACGATACTTCTGGACCAAGTATCTTTTCACCATCATCTTTCGGTCGAAATGGATCTTTCTTTGGTTCCAAAGACCTAACAACCAGAGGAATACTTAAGGGGTGAGCCTTATCCATATTGAATCTTTTTAGAATTTTTTCAACATAAGCTGATTGATGGACTAGTATTCCCTCTGATTTGTGCTCAATCTCCAGGCCGAGGCAATATTTTGTTTTCCCCAAATCTTTCATTTCAAATTCTCTTTTCAAATATTCAGCAGTTTTTAAGAGCTCTTCAGGAGTTCCAATTAAATTCATGTCATCGACATATACTGTTATAATTGCAAATCCAGATTCTGATTTCTTTATGAATACACAAGGACATATAGGATTATTTACATATCTTTCTTTATGAGGTATTCACTAAGACGATTATACTACATTCGTCCGGATTGCTTTAAGCCATATAAAGATCGTTGTAACTTTATTGAACACAAGTTACGAGAATTTGAGTTATATGCTTTTAGCATTTTAAATCCTTCAAGGATTTTTATATATATGTTAGTATCCAATGACCCACATAAATATGTCGTTACTACATCCATAAGGCACATTTCAAGTCTTTCGGAGACTGCCAAACTAATTAAAAATCGAAACGTAATTGTATCCATCACAGGTGAATATGTTTCATCATAATCAATGCCAGGTTTTTGTGAGAAACTCTGTGCTACGAGTCGTGTCTTATGTCTTACGACTTCATTTTTCTCATTACGTTTTCGAACATATACTCATTTATACCCAACGGGTTTGACGTCTTCAGGCGTCGGGACTACTGGTCTAAATACTTCACGTTTGGCTAATGAAGTCAATTCTGCTTGAATTGCTTCTTTCCACTTAGGCTAATCATGTCTTTGTCGACATTCATTGATATCGTGTGGTTCATGATCATCATTTATTATCTCAGTAGCTACTGCATATGCAAACAAATTATCAATGATTATTTTATCACGACTCCACAATTCTCTTGCATAATTTATTGAAATTTTTGTATTTTCAATATTTTGTATCTCTTCAGGAGATTGTACCTCTTCTGGGATACCAGTCTCTGCAGGGGCTGTTAACTCTTCTTGAGTTGATATTTTAGAGAATGTGGCATTTTTCATGACTTGAGCATCATTTTCTATAAGATCCTTATCTTTTGTTTTCCTCTTCCGGGGAATTATATCTTTTGAACCAATTGGTCTACCACGTTTTTGGCGTACAACAGATGATTCATTTGCTGCCATTTGATTAGATTGTTCATCAGGAACAATCACCCGGGCTGGTGTGTTAGCAGCTGGTATATAAGATTTTGTTACTTTAGATGCATCTGTAAACGCATCAGGTAACTGATTAGCAATCATCTGAAGATGAATTATCCTTCGTACTTCATTTTCACTTTGAACTGTACGAGGATCTAAATGAGTCAATTTTGTAACATTTCAAGAAAATTCACCATTCTCTTCAGGAGAAAAAAATTTTCCGCACTTCTCTTCTGGAGAAGTTTTCCCTTTTCCTAATGGTGGGAAAATTGTCTCATCAAAGTGACAATCCGTAAATCGTGCGGTAAAAAGATCTCCTGTCATGGGTTCAAGAAATCTAATTATTGATGGTGAATTATAACCCACATAAATCCCTAAACGACGTTGGGGATCCATTTTAGTTCTTTGTGATGGTGCAATAGGAACTTGCACAGCACAACCAAATATACGTAAATGTGAAATATTTGGTTCATAACCAAGTACAATTTGTAATGGAGAATACTGGTGAGATATAATGGGTCTGACACGAATTAAAGTCGTTGCATGTAACACGGCATGACCCCATGCAAAAATAGGTAATTGCGTACGTAACAATAAAGTTCGTGAAATTACCTGAATACGCTTGATAAATGATTCTGCCAAACCATTCTGCGTGTGCACATATGGAACTGGATGCTCAACATCTATTCCAATTGATGCACAGTATTCATCAAACGTTTTTGACGTAAATTCACCAGTATTATCCATACGTATAGACTTGATTGGATAATCCGAAAAATGAGCTCCAAGCTTGATAATCTGTGTCAACAATCTAGAAAAAGCAGTGTTACATGTAGACAATAAACAAACATGTGACCATCGTGCAGATGCATCAATCAACACCAAAAAGTATCTAAATGGTCCACTTGCTGGGTGGATAGACCCACATATGTCTCCTTGTATTCTTTGTAAGAAAGATGGGGATTCCAAATCAACCTTCAAATTTGATGGTCTAATAATTAGTTTTCCTTGTGAATAAACGGTCCATTTATTCTCATCAGATGATAGAATCTTCTGTTTCTTTAATGGGTATCCATGAGAATTCTTAACTATCCTACGCATCATTGTAGATCCTGGGTGACCCAAACGATCATGCCAAAGTGAGAATAACTTTGAATCTGTGAACTTCCAGTTCAGAACTGCGTAGGTTTCAAATGTCTTTATATGCACATAATATAAGTCAGATGAATAAGTATTGAGTTTTTCTAAAACAAGCTTCTGGCCTGAAACATTTGATGTAATATAGAGATATTCTCTATTATTCTCATTAGTAGTTTCAATATGATATCCATTACTACGGATATCTTTGAAACTAAGCAAATTTCTTTTAGATTTACTTGAATATAAAGCAGCATTTATGCTCAATTTTGTATCATTTGTTAACATGATTATAGCTCTTCCGGAGCCTTCAATCAGGTTTGCATGACCAAATATAGTATTTACCTTGGCTTTGTGCAAGGTTATATCCACGAAATATTTTTTATTTCGAAGAATACTATGTGTAATTCCACTATCAACGAGACATATATCCTCAACTTCCATATTGAAATTAGATTGTCCATCCATATTCCTTTTGTAAAAAGAAGAAAAATAAATAAATGATAATAATAATAACTTTATTGATCTTCTAAATAACAATGGTAAATGCAATTATAATCCTAACATAGCAAGAAAAGATAAATTTTTTAAATTCTAAAATGAAAATAATACTAAAAACATAACAAATAGTTTTTCAGTTTAATTGGCATGGACATGCCCATCACCAATTAAATGATTAATTTTTTCATCTGAATGTTCAAAAAAATTAGAGACATCAAGATGAGTAATGTCCACAGGGTTAAAGTCATCTGCAAAATTTACCTCCACTTTCTTTCCCTTTTCTTTCATGGATGCTTGATAAAGGTCAACCAAATGCTTAGATGTACGACAAGCACGTGACCAATGTCTTGTCATGCCACATCTATGATAGGTATTACCAGCATTTTTAATATGTTTGTTGCCTTTATCATGTTTGGCTTTAACAACATTCCACTTCTGGGAAATATTTTTATGATTTTTCTGACTTGAAGATTTTTTACTACTCCGACCAGGATAATTGCGGCCATGTCTACGCCCAAGCTGACGTTCATGTCTTTGATATGATCCATGGTCCCTTTTTGAGCTAGCATTTGCTTCTGGCAATGCTGAGGAACCAGTTGGGCGTAGTTCATGATTTTTCAATAACAGCTCATTATTTTGTTCTGCAACTAAAAGACATGATATTAGCTCAGAATATTTTATGAACCGACGCTCTCGATATTGCTGCTGCAGGAGCACATTCGAGGCATGAAATGTAGAGAAAGTTTTCTCTAATAAATTCGTATCGGTTAATTTTTCACCACATAACTCAAGCTCTGAAGTGATATAAAAAAGAACAGTATTATAGTCAGCAACAGACTTATAATCCTGTAGTCTCAAATGGTGCCAATTGTATCGAGCTCTAGGGAGAACAACAGTCTTTAGATGATCATATCGATCCTTTAAAATTTTCCACAAGATCAACAGATCTTTCACCGTAAGATATTGAGTTTTCAAACTTTCATGCAAATGACGGTGGATAAAAATTATCGCCGTAGCTTATCTTGTGCTGTTACTGTATTGTTCTCTTTAATAGTATCAACCAAATTCATTGATTGTAACTTTAGCTCAATATCAAGAATCCATGATTGATAATTTTTTCCAGTAATGTCAAGCACATTGAATTCAAGTTTGGTGGAATTCGACATCTCTAAAATGCAAAAAAGATAAAACAATAGATAATTAATATTGTTGCGAACAATGAAAGAAATAATATAAATAAAATTTAATATTAATTCAACAGTTCACAAAAATCTCAACATGATGTAGAAATATATATATATATATATATAGATATATGAGTTCATAGCCATAAATTAAACAATCAAATGTTAAAGAAGAATAGAAAAGTTATTTTGATTGTGAATGATATGAAAAATATAAATAACAATTCAAATATTGCATATCCCATTATGATAATTTCTGATAAAATAAGAATATTAAATCAATGCATATTTCAATGGCAGGTAATACTTAATGTATGAGATTAAAATGTAAAGAATTTCTAATTACAATCGATTTTAATATTTAGAACTTCTGGTTTTAAGCAATTTAGAAATCTAAAATTTCTGGTTCTTAGATCATTAAGAAAATTTTAGAACTTTTGGTTCTAAATATTTTGAGAGTTTAGAACTTCTGGTTCTAAAATATTTCGGAAACTTCAGGTTCCAAAAATTATATACATTCACATCATAATTAACATAAATATAAGAAAAATCAAATACAAGCAAGAATGATAATACTACTTCAAATAATATATTGAAAAATAGTAGATAGTAGATCATATAAATGAAATCTCTCATACTATATTGTTTGAATCACATAGTAGGAAGTAGATCATATGAATGAAATCTCTCATACTAGACTCGTGCTGATAACGTGTTGTGAAATAAATTATAGAACAATGGATTTAAAATACTTACCACAATAATAGAGAAAGAAGAAACAAGAGAAATATGGTGAATGGAATTCAATTGATTCTTATAATGGTTACAATATAGGTCTTTTTATAGGCAAATTGGGGAATAATCTCCATAATGAAATAACAATAAATAAGGTAATGAATATTATTAAAACGGAAAGGAATATTATCAAAACGGAAAGTGGTGTTAAGACCATATTTATAACAAATAAAATTTTATATAATTGTAAATATATATAAGTAAAATTCAATGTGTATTTAATGAATTTATGGAAGGGTATTGAAAAATTATTTAGATTTTTTAACTAATCTTTTTATTGACTAAAATCAGTATACTAATGTGTGTAATTAATAATCGTGATTTATTTTTTCGCCTTTTTTAATTTTAAATGTAATGTACTATTAAAAATATTTTAAATAGGTAAATGATTTTTAAAGTGGTATTTTTTTTTTTTTTTGAATACATGAACTGTAACTGGGACAGGCCCAGGGGACATCCGGGACCAACCGAAATAGACATTAGTGGCACGGTCCGGGGGACTACTTCCAATTGGGAGACCACTACCCACACGGAGGTGGGAGGGAAGACCCACACAAGAATGAGAGAACTACCCACGCAATTGGTGGGAGATAAGTATATTTATATATTATTATTATTATTATTATATTAATATTAGAATATATATATATATGTATAGCATGGGTGTCAACCCTTGTCCTTGGCAAAGGAGGCAGGGGTTGGTCGCTGGTGCTACCAACGGCACCAGCGACTAAGTGATTTTTAAAGTGGTATTTGAGAAAGTGTATTAATTTGTTCACATTATTTTGCAGATTGTGAGTATGGAATATGCACTATATAGAGAAAGAATGATCGGTTAAGTAGTTCGATATTTATACCATCAACATATTAAGTTATGATTTAGAAAAATTGTAAATCTGATGTCTAGTTGGATCTATTGTATACTGACATGGAGGTGACATATAAAGCTGTAAATAAACTAATATCAAGTTGTTGATATATATGCTGTTTAAATACTGTATATGTCCTGTGTAACAGTAAAATCCATTGAGATTTTTCATATGTACTAAACATTCAAAGCCACTAAAATATGAAATTCAGGATCTTGGTATAACCCAAGATCTCAATAGATTATTCAAAAACCAAAATCCTCACACTAAAGTAACTGTAATTTTATTTTCTTATGTTCATGTTTTTGACCTTTTGATATTATGTTTATGTCATTTTCAATTAAAAAAAAAATTAATAATATAAGGTTGGATAATAATATTCATTTTTTAATACATTAAATTTAACAAGCATTACTTTCTTTTTTTCTCTGATAAACCGTATCTGTCATTGTCAAATGCTCAGTTGTCATCATCTTATCAAAGCCAGGTCCATGCGAAATAATGACGAGGCGGGTTGGTCACCCATATTTTCCAAAGAATTGCTTCCTTTCCACTGCAAAAGAAAATCATGTTCCCTAATTTCTTTGTCGTTGCATTTACTTCAATGCATGAAAAAAACGAAATAAATAGACTATACAAACACACGCTTCCTTCCTTAATTAGTGCCGTTTCTAATCCAAGTCCCCATGAACATGACCTTTCAATGCTTTCTCTTACTCCTAATCTACCGTCCGTCTGATTTTTCTCATTTAGCCGGATCTGACCGCCAACAGCCTGATAGCTTGACTTGATTCAATTTCAATTTGTACCTAAGTACTCTATTAAGGAAAGTAATTATGTTTCGGATAGAACTTGATTCAATTTCAATTTGTACCTAAGTACTCTATTAAGGAAAGTAATTATGTTTCGGATAGAATTAGCTAGCTAGCTAGGGCCGGGCCGATTGGCTTGATAACAACTTTTTTTGGGACTCCATTCACATGATCATTTAGCAAAACAACTTAGCCAATCATGAGTGACATAATTTCGCACTGTTAGATTTTCAAACGTACACGGTACAGGTTAATATGATCAGTTTGGATAAAACTCTTTGTTGGTATGAGTTGATTTTTATCTAATTCAAAATGACTTGCTATCACTTATCAAATGCCCAGTCCACACTCGAGCTACGGGCCCATGATAAACAATATTTTTACAAATATTAATTTCTCTTATAAATGTATTTTTCACGGCGCCCCAGAAATCCATTACTTCAAACATATATACGTCATTTATATTAAAATCTAACTCGTATCAACTTAGAATCTGATTCTTTTCTTTTCTTGTACATATGTATGTAACCAAATATTAAAGCATGTACCTCCTTAAGTTCTCCTTGGCCTACCAGAATGACAGCAAAACGAGGCAACGTCGGCCCCAGTTAATTTACTCGCTTTCTTTCCTCATGCATGTATAGATACTTAGATACTTTGAATGAAATTAATCTTACGCCAACAAAAAGAAATAGTGTATTTGGCAGCATTAATGAAGCACGATCAATGTCGAAAATTGAACATGCATGCACCTTGCCAACCAACGGTCAAGTAATGTGTAATCTTAACTCGATCAAGAGAGACGATGATCACAAAAAGCAGTAAAATAATTGGGCTTTTGTTGTAGGCCTTTTCCAGATGCTCTTTAGTTTCGAGACATGCCATGTTTTTTTTACACTCTTTCATGCATGTGCTTGCCTTGGTGAGCTTTTCCCAATCCAGACGTGCCAGGAGTGCATATTGTGTGAAACAGTAGACAACACTGTTTAAGACAATTCCGTTTTTATGTTTCCGGCAAAATATCACTTTTGTAGATCGTGATAGCTTCATGTCTGGTTAAATCTTACTTATATAAGAGGATATCAATGAAGTACGCCACTTTTTATTATTGGTGATTGGATACTTTTCCATTCACTAAGGTATTAGAGTTAATCTTCACTAGGTATATCTAAAGCTTTTATTCCCTTATTATGAGAGCATTTTCTATCGTTTATGTGAGTAGATGCTCATACGATATCAATAGTGTTTGATCTAGGTTATAGTAGATGCTCATACCGTATAAGTAGTGTTTGATTTTAATAGGTTATAGTAGTTTGTTAACATATTTGGCATTGGTTTAAAAAAAAATGTTTATCCATAAAAATGAATAGATTACAAAGAAGATTCTTGAATAAATTTAAAACTATTAGAGAGTTTGTGTAGCTGAATAAGTTATCAACCTTTTTTCTGGTTGGGTAGATTCTTACATAGTTACATATCTATACCACAAGAAAATTCTGACCAATATTAATTAGCTACATGATATTTCTGCATCTAGATTTGGCTAATGCAAATTTCTATGTGTACATAAGTTAATTATCTGCACATAATCCATTAATAGAAGTGGTAAAACACTTTATTTGACCTTAAGAGATTAAGAATTTAAATTTCACTCTTATCTTAAAACATAAGTTGTAGATATTAAATCCACATTAAAAAAAAAAAAGGTACCTAGATAAGGAGCCACCCAATTTCAGTGGTAATTACCATTGCCAATGCATCTAGTTTAAAAAATTCAACTTTTTGCAAGCTATAAGATTTTGTGCTCAGTTACAATCCTGTATTAGCGCATATATATATATATAAGTATCTGGATCACGGATGATCTAAAATTAACAGAATCATGAATAGTCTTGTAACATGCGGTCAATATTATTGATGCAAAGTTCAATTATGTTTTCATATTAACATTTATTTAAAATTATTCAATCTACCAGATATCTGAAAACTGGAGTAAGATCCTTTAAATTTAATTAGCTTGGATAATATCTTGATCATTCACAAATCATTGATAAAACTCTAATAATTAACTTAATATATTAATTAAGGACATTAAATAGACATAACCATTATTTGAAGTCAAATTTGCGTTTCGAAGAGGTTTCATGTACACTTCACAGTTCATTCCACGAATTTCAATCGTAGCACTTCAATTTGTCATAAATGCAGCTTCAGGGCAGATCAACAGCACATGAACCAAACAAATCTGTGTGGCAGCTCACCTCACAGCTTCGCAGCTTCAAATGCAGAAGTACTTAAGGTTTAATTTCCTTGATTCGGGTGGACTATATCTATATGGTTGAGTTCGAACAATTGAACACAGCCCATTTTAGATTATCAAGCCCAGGCTCATTTTCTAGTTAAATTTGGTCAAGCCCACTGGGTTGTTTGTTTTGAGATAAGCCCACTGGAATTGCCGCAAGTCATTTTGTAGGTTTTTTTTTTTTCCTATTAATGTCGATGTTTTTACCACTCTGGAACTCTCACCCCATTTCATCGAGCGAGGTATGATAATAAGGATAAATGACATAAATATCCTTAACTTTAGGTATAATTGCAGCTAGATAGGAATTTTGATTATAATTATATAAACATCCCTTACCACCAGTTGGTTTCCATAAGTTCAACCCATCGACCATCATTTTATTGTATGACTACAATACCCGTAGTAGGGGTAAAAATGTGTTTTACTGAGGAAAAAATCAAATAATAATAAAAATAATTTTTTTCAACAAATTTAAAACTTTTTTTTTTAAAAAAAAAATCATCAATAGGGATATTCACTGGTGATAGATCAAATATGCTCCGCCAATGGAGCATATTTGCATTGGAGATCTAATTCAAACTAAATCTTGAGATCTAATAATTTCTGTTTATTTCGTAAAAAGTAGAAATCACTCATTCAACAAATCTCCAACAATAAAGTTTTACTTGTTTTGTATATGGATTTTCTTAAAAGATTTAATTTTAGAAATTACTCTTTTTTAGAGATTAAAAATTACTTTATATAAATAATTATTTAATTTTTTTGGTAAATTTAGGTGTGACATGATTTTCTATGATTGGATAAAGTAATTTTAATATATATATTAAAAAAAAATTATATTACCCTTGAAGTGTTAATATTTCCATCAAGTTTCCATTTGATAAGGGTGATATAGTCATTTTATATTTATATGATGGTCAACGGTTTACGTTTAAGAAAATCAACTAACAATAAAATATGTTTATATGATTGTAATCAAAATTTCTATCTAACTACAATTACGCCTAATCTTGAGTATATTTATCTAATTTACTCTTATAATTATGACTCACTCAATGAAATGGGATGAACATACTAAAGGAGAGTACAAAAAATTTTAGGGGTGGAAATATTGACACTCCCTTTTTCATTGATTGATTAATAGTAGTGGCTTCTTGCTTTGTGATTCTTGTAATCAACCTGATGTTATTTTAAAATTAAAATGAAAGGAGACAAAGTTGCATATAAACTTAATGATTACAGATTCAAATTTATTTTAAAAGTCAGCTTTGGAAACTTACATTTATAAGATGTATATGAGCCGAGCATATCTTAAAATAGGTCCTAATACAAACATGCTTGGGGATTTAGTAGTTGCGATCACCATTTAAAAGGTCATCAATAATAGCGTTATGAATTATTTACTCCGCTCCATAAACATTTTAGGATAGCTTAACATGGATATTAACTCATGACATTTTCTCTCATGCACTTACGTGCGTTCTTGTTGTACTTACAGTCTCATCCTCTCAACCCGAATGTCGTTTAATATGGAAACGGAAACCCCAAATACATCACCAGAAGGAAGATTGAATTTATTCTTATACCATCTAATATATTCACGCCTAGAAGTTGGAGGTGGAATCGTGGCATAAGACGTGTAAAAGAGATGGTCCTAAATGTGTAGGCGGAATCAAGTGCAGACATAGATTACCTAATTTTAATATATAGTGGTTAAGATAAATAAACAAAGAATAGTGCATTGTTGATAGACGAAGAAGAAACTTTTCCAGGAAAGGCGGACGATCACAAGTGTTAACAAACGGTGGATGCATTATCGAAAGATGGAAGACATGGATAATCTTGAAATGGAAATGCCTATGAGTACTTGCGAGACATTGGTACCAATGCACCTGAGACTTGAGAGCAATAAATCGAATAAATTCTAGAGAATTTATACTAAATGAAGAGGAAACACAGCAGCGGAATCTGGATTGAAGTTGCAAATTATTGCTGACCAAAAATGGAGAAAGGTTAAAGGTCCAAAACTAGAGTAGACCCGCAAACAATTTCGAACGAGTGGCTAGCATGGCTATTCTGGCTCCAGATGGAACTTTTGTGAATGATTTTTTTTTTTTAGCTTTTATTTGATTCACAGAATATGTTGAATAAAAAAAAAAAAAAACAATAATGATGACTAAAATCGGTGCTGTGACAATATGGGGAAAGGACATCCATGCATAGCTGTCATTTGAAAACTTGGTTGAAATTTTATATCTCCACTGCTTTTATTAGGCTAGGCCTTGTGATTGAATAGACTCAAACCTCAGCTTTAGGGCATCTAATCACATGATCACTAGTAAAAGTTGTAATAATTCTAGCACCATGTATATAGATATTGTTTGTCTAAATTAGATCATTATTATATATATTTTATATTGTGATTTTCTTTCCTTTTTTTTGTTTTTTGTTTTTTTAAACGAAAAGAGGTCCGTGGCACCCTCTTTTCCTTCCTAAAATGTCATCCAGAACATTTTTTTATATGATTTTTTTTGTTTAAAATTAATTTGACAAGTTTTGAGAGATTATAATGTTTAACTTTTCTGTCAACAACATTATATGATTCATAATTCAAATATTAATTTATATTTTTATATATTTTAAATTATTTAATAAGGGATATTTTTTCTTTGAAGTCATTTGGTTGGATTTTTAGGGAAAATAATTGTTGAAACACAATCTTAAAATTAGCTCAAAATCTTAAAATAAGGAAAACAAAAAACTTTAAAATAAGGAAAAAAAAACTATCTTCGTTTATAAAGATTACATAAAAAAAAAAATAATTTCTCCTTTCTTAATAAATTTTCATCACTCATAGAAAAAATCTCAACAGTTAAACAATAAACATTATATGATAAAACTCATTTTCGAATCACAAGTCACTTATAAATTACACACAAAATCTGTTAACAAGGAATAATTTCTCCTCATGAGAATTTCACATACACTTTTTTTTTTTTTTGGTGTTATGTAACAAATTAACCAATAGAATTTCAATGTATTATGCACACTAACCCATGAAATTATTTTGTCAATTGATCAAAATTTGGAACTTTTAGGAATAATACTTCTTTTTTTTTTTTTTTAAATTGATATCAAAACTGAGATTAATTCATTTGAATACTTAATTTCATGCATGAAAAATTACTTTTACCATAAAGAGAAAAAATTATTCACACGATATAAATTTAGTGAAAATTGAATCTACTTCTATACTGAGAGGAAAAAAGCTAAAAAACTATTCAAACAATATACTTTTGGTAAGAGTTGAATTCCAGTTTCTTCACGGATGAAAAATCGGTATAAATAATATTCTGTTTTTGTAAAATAAGTACAAATAATATTCTGAAATTGAAGTTTCAAAAAAAAAAAATTCTGAAATTGAATTTTACAAAATAAAAAAGAAGGATAATGCTCTGCGTGTGTTAATACTAACCAATCGCGCATCACGGTTGACCCAACTCAGGTGTTGCAAATGCAATCACCCTTTCCTCTCGATCTAATCTAACGATTTTTCCCGATAATTTCCCGATGCCTTCCATAATCGCGATTTATTCAGATACTGAAACACTCAAAATCTCTTGGCGGGCCCCAGTGGCCATTTGCCTCAACAGCTACCCCCTCGTTTGAAAATTATTTCTCTTACGTATTAATGTTATTATTATAACCAAAATTGTTAATATTATTGCTATTATTCTCTGCAACTCCGTGAAGAGAAAAATCAAATAAAAAAGTCGTGCATATAAAAAGGAAAACAAAAACAAAAATAAAAATAAAAAGGGCTGCAACTTTTATTTCACTGTAAACGGTGGAAGATTCGATCTGAAGAGGATCTCCAAAGAGACCAGACACTTGGATGAGAAATCTGAAGCTCTCGTCATCGTCATCGTTTTTGTCGATTAATTGAAACTGCTATTTTATCGACGAACAAGTAACCGTATATTGACAGTTATCGTTAGCTGAATCCGACGCCGTTTTTTTCTTCTTTCCTACTTTGTCTAATCAGGTCAGATTCAGTCCAACTTTGTCTTCTACTTTTGTTTCGCTGAAACCCTAGGTTTATATGCTATGCATCGAAGTTGATTGTTGGTTTATATCTGAATTTTGTCATTCTTATGAGTTATTATAATTATTATTGTTGTTGTTTTGGTTATTTATGAATCTGATTGAAGTTGTCTTGAGAATTTAGTTGTTTTTGTTGATTTGGATTTGTAGGATCGTATTTGTAATACTTGTGTTATGCATTGATTTGTTATAAGAGTGACGCAAGTTTGGTGTTTGAATTGTGAAATGGAAAAAAGGAGAAACTTTTGTTGGTGAAAGTGGAGGAAATGGAAAATGATGTGGAAAATGTTTGGTTCAGTGACTCTTTGGGATTAGTTTTCATATAATCTCTTTACAATGGGTGCTTTTCCGGAGACTTGAATAACAAGGTTGGGCCTTTTTGTTTTTTCAAATAGCTGACTCAGGGAGACCAAGAAATAATCTGAATGAAAAGTGTTTTAGGTTTTTGTCGTCGTTTCCATTTCTGGAATGTGAAGATGTTCTTGATTTTCGATGGGAGATGTGTCTGGGATGTATTGGTTCGGTGGAAGCTTTTGTTATCAATGGCTTTTTAGAGGGGATGTTCGGCAAAATATACTGACTTGCACCTGCATGCAACATGTACTCGCACATTTTAGGGGGATTAAGTAAAAATAGATTATTATACTCTCACTGTATGGAGGCATTAGGAATTATGCTCTCCATGTATGGAGTCATAAAGCTGATTGAGTGAAATGTCAGATGTGCCAGCCCTAGTTAGTCAGTATGTAGGAGGTGTAAAATTCCTGTTTTAAGTGCTTGTCTTCACGTAGGACGAAATTGTGGTGGCTGCTTCGCATATCAAACATAAATTTGAAGATGGCATGCAACTGAGTTATGACTTTTGAAAATGTGCACTTGTTTTCTTCTTGTTTTTTCATATAATTGTTGCCTTTAGTCATGTTGATTTATTTATTTTTAATCATGTTTTGATAACTGCAATTAAAAATAAGAGTTTTAATGCTTAATTTTCTCTGCAGGTTACTTACTACTGAAATTATCAGCTTTCAGTTCTGTAGAAGTTACAACTATTTATTTTCAAACCTACCGCTTCTAGTTTTTGGCACAGATCTTACACGGGACTGAGGTCATGTTTTGGGGCATATTTGTCCATTTGTAGTAGTATAGCAGGGATCTGTAGAATCACAAAAAATAAAGAGAGAAATTTGAAACCTCCATAGTTCTATTCATTGTCTATGGTAAAACACCGAACTTATAGTGTGCCTAAGCTGGATTTATTTTCTTCTGGGCGGCCTGATGTGATCTTTCACCACCAGTTACAGTAGTTCTTGAAAACTTGACATTGGATACAGTAGTATCCTCGTTAAATGATAATTCTATAAACCCTTTATCATTTGCTTGAGTAGTTCAACTGTTTTTGTCATTATCCTGGCCTTTGGGAGTCTTGTGTGGTCAAGCTTGTGAAAAAAAAGTATTGTTTAAAAGTTCATCTTGATGATGTCACTGGATTCACATAGTGTTTTGTGCTGAAGAAGGGGAAAATGCTTCCCAATTGGAAGAAACCCAATATCGATTTGACCCTCTTGTGCTCGGTATACATTTTATATATCTTTGCTGGAACGTCTTGGAGTAAAGAGGGTGTTAATGGTGTGCTATAAAATGTATACGATGGAGCATATTTCAGAGAAACGATTTCCTTGCAATGCAAAAGATTATAAGTTATATGAAGAGGTTGGTGAAGGTGTCAGCGCCACTGTCTACAGGGCTCTTTGCATTCCACTAAATGAAATGGTCGCCATCAAGGTTCTTGATCTCGAGAAGTGCAATAATGACTTAGTAAGTGCACTATTTTTTCAGGAGCCTGACCCTATGGAGTTTTTGTTTATTCGATGTATAGACATCTATTTATTTAATGTACCTCATTTATTTGGTAAAAATGCCTCCATATATTTTCTCTGCTGTTTAATTTGTGTGCAACGGTAACACATGAATGCGAGCATATGTGCACGTCAGACCTGTTGCACTGCACCTATTATTGTTTTAAGTGTTTGGGAGAGGGAAAAATGTGTTTCAAATTGTGAAGATATCTATACAAGTATTTGCATGTATGTTTTATTTCATATTCCTATTGTATTCCAAAAACTAAAAGACTCTTGATCTTTTTCTTTTTCTTGTCATATGTGTTTAACCTGCTAAGTTCCCTTGTGTATAGAAAAAAAGAAAAAGAAAATGTTAAAGATGCCATATAACATAATTGTGTGGTTTAAAGATTCTAACATATTCTAGTATTTGGTATTTTCTCTTTACAGCATGAAATTGCTTTATGAAACTAAAAAGTCATTCCTTGCAAATGATACAGGATGGTATTAGGCGAGAGGTACAAACAATGAGTTTGATCGATCACCCTAATTTATTAAGGGCCCATTGTTCTTTTACTGCTGGTCATAGCCTTTGGGTTGTGATGCCATATATGGCGGGGGGATCCTGCCTTCATATAATGAAATCAGCCTTTTCAGAAGGTTTTGAAGAGCCTGTTATTGCTACTTTGTTGCGTGAGACTCTCAAAGCCCTTGTTTATCTTCATTCCCAAGGGCACATCCACAGAGACGTGAAGGTATCCTACTCCACCTGCTTATTCGTGTAATCCCTTGGTCCTCTTTGTGGTTGATGCTGCAGTTAGCAACAATTAAGTAGTGATCATCTTTATGGGATATATAAATGTAATACCGCATAGAAAAACAGAGAACAAGTACCCAGAAAAATGTAAATTTCAGAAAGTGTTTTCTTTCACGGATTACAAGAGGGTAAACTATAGATATGGATCTTTATCTTTTTGTCGACTTGTTCAAAAGGATGTCAGACAAATCCAAATTAAAATGGAAAAATCTTTGTAATATGAATTCTATCAAAGAAAAGGTTTTTTATTTGCTCTCCGATATATTCATGTTACCCTTTGGATAAAGATTAAATAGCTACTAAAAAGTTATTTGCGGTGATTTTATTGTGAATGTATTTAAAATTAGTATTTTGAGAAACAATTGTTAGAAGTGATTGACTTTTGAACTTCAGTCAAAGGCTTTTTCTTTCTAATTCATCATCAAATTGAAAAATGAGAATTTCAAGCAACTTATGTTCTCCATTTTAGAAAAAAAATTTCTCCATAAAATTTGATTATATTAGTTAGGAAATGATCTGGATCAAGTTGGCTTTAAAAGAATAATTTGGTTTTAAACTTTTGTTGATTTCATTAGAGTGTGATTCTTTTCATTCCTCACGTCTTTATTGTTGGGGAGTGTTTTTGGGATGAAAATCTTTAAAATTGTGAATACTTTTACCAGTCTTTTGGAGTTGGTTGTTTCTTGACCTAAAAAGTCTCTTGAATATAATCTTTTTTGGTTTATTATTCTTTAAAACATATAAGGGATGGAATAGGATCAAAATGAAAATTAAAAAAAAAAAGGGTGTTATTCAATACAATATTATATATATGTATGTATTTTAAAAAAATTCTCACTATTGTAAGATTACATCTTTCTTTATTCTTCAATTGTTTGGAGAAAAAAAAAAAAAAACTTCTTATAATTTTCTATTACAATCTATTGTGTCTTCTGCTTTCCAAAACATAAAACAAATGCTTTATGATGCTTGTTATATATTGATCCTTGATTTTCCATCTTTCATCTCTGCTATGATTTTTTTTTTTTACATTTTTTCTTGTTTCTTTGACAGCTATTCGCCTGTGCTTCATACTATGAGATACTGATTTGATATTCTATCAAATTTTTTTATTCCTTACAGTTCCATTTGGGAAATCGGTTTTGTTCTGTAATCATAATTATATTTGTAATGTCCATCTGTAGGCTGGGAATATTTTAATTGATTCTAACGGTGCCATCAAGTTAGCAGACTTTGGTGTATCGGCATGTATGTTTGATGCTGGAGATAGGCAGCGTTCGAGAAATACTTTCGTTGGAACTCCATGCTGGTTACTAATTCTGCTCTACTTTCTATTTTTAGAACACACTGCAATATTTCTTTATAGAACAAGTAGTTGATGCATAAAAACTCACGTCTGTGTACTTATTTCTCAGGATGGCTCCTGAAGTTATGCAGCAACTGCATGGATATGACTTTAAGTAAGTGGGCTGCTTTTTGATGTCTTTGTTGTTATTATTATTTTTTTTTCAGATATCAATTCTATTCATGTTATTTTGGGTTGGGTTAAAGTTCTCATATGGTCTGTTTCTATGTACAGAGCAGATATTTGGTCATTTGGAATAACAGCACTGGAACTTGCTCATGGGCATGCCCCATTTTCAAAATATCCACCAATGAAAGTAAAGTTTCCTGCTAGAAGTATCTTATATAGGTGCTTATTGTGTTAAGTCCACCATTTATCTTATCCTCTTAATTTTAATGCAGGTTTTGCTGATGACCTTACAGAATGCACCTCCAGGTCTAGATTATGAAAGGGACAGGAGGTTCTCAAAGGTTCTTTCCTGCGCCACTTTTGACTGGTATCCTTTGCTAATGTTACTCTGAAAGTGCGATCTAATCCATTATAGAACTATATTTTTCCAGTCTTTCAAAGAGTTGGTAGCTGCTTGCTTAGTAAAGGATCCCAAAAAACGTCCATCATCAGAAAAGCTACTGAAGCACCATTTCTTTAAACATGCACGTTCGACTGATTTTCTGGCTCATGCTATTCTCGACAATCTTCCTCCATTAGGTGAACGTTTTAGGACGCTGAAGGTTGCTTGCTTATCCCATAATATGTTTTTGAGATCATAAATATGTCTGTAAGATGATCTCTAATGTTTGCTATACTTCCTCTATTCTCTATTGTGTCTCAGACAAAAGAGGCTGATCTTCTTGTGCAGAATAAGGCTCTCTATGGTGATAAAGAGCAGCTATCACAGGTAAGGAATTTGGTTTCTGTCATTTAAATATAAAATATGGTGCTTACATTCACTGCAGGTTAAGTTGATAGGTATCTAGAATTAGTGTTCTGTATTTGGGCTGCTATACAAAGTGGGACTTAATCATGATTCAATCATAAATCTCATGTTGATTATTAAGTAACTGAGTTATCTATAACACAAATGAGTAAAGAGAGTTAAAACGACTGATTTTTATGATGTTTTGATAACATCTCTTTCACCACTTTACAGTACTATACAACCACTTTCAAACTTCTATGACTAGGACATTTTCCAAACTTGTGTACTTCATGTAACAATTTTTCTGGTGTTGTCTTTTGGAAATGTTTAACAGATCCACACCTGTACAAAAGCACGTCATATCATGATTGTAAATTCCATTAGGAAGTTTAATACTCCTGTAAATGATGTAAACCTGAAATTTTATTTTTACAGAATTAAGATCATTATAGCTCCTGTATAAAAAGAATACTATAGGGATAAGGAGGATATATGGAATGAATTTTTGGAACTTGTGGATTTAATTTAAAAAAATTTGAAAACCTTAATATATTTTTTAATGATTCACTTAAAAATTTGGCCAAACCATATGGATTTTCTAACAAGTTGGGTGAAATTATATTGGGCTATCACAAGTTTGATTGGATGCTCAGAGTTTTTCTCAACCATGTGGATTTTGATATAGGTTTTGCACCTATCTCATGCTTCAGTAAGTAGGCGATGTGGGAGATACCCTATTGCGTTGAACATTTAATTGACATCGAAGACTTTGGTTATGTTTGTGCTTAAAGCTATTATTTGGGTCCTTATCTGCTACTTTAACCTTTTAGGTCTAAATATCAGAGGTATTTCCCAGGAGCATTTAGGTTCGAAGTTACCTCTTGTGATTGTATTTGTGCTTCATACTTGATTAATTCTGCATACGTGACAAGCTCATTGTTCTTGACATGACATGAGAAAGGGTGCTACTACCAGTTGCTCTGTTCTGTTCTCTTTTTTCCTGTTACTGTTGATAAGATTTTCATACATTCATCCAAGATTTTGTTGATGCTGTCATTCTGAATTTAAAGTTTGTTTACCTGGCAGCAAGAATACATAAGAGGAATAAGTGCCTGGAATTTCAACCTTGATGATTTAAAAAGTCAGGCTGCTCTTGTAAGTAGTTTCAGTTATCAGTTTAACATTTGTTTGATTAAATCCTAATTATTTCATTACTGTAAAACTTGCATTGTTGTTTTTATATTATCACAAGCACTGTGTTGCCTGCAGATTGAGAACTATGATCTGCAAACTGCAGAAGATCTAAATGGGAGTAGGAAGCAGAGTGATGAGTATGATGATGTTGGGGTAATGGCAGAAAGATTATCTCCAGAGAGGTCTAATCATTCAAATGCTGCTCCTAGTCAGGAGGTACTATTAGATATGCTTTAGTAATTTCTGGACTTTATTGTTCTTTTTTAACCTCTCATCGTCATAAGATGTTTATAATTTTCCTTGGAATGCATTTCAGGACGGCTTCAATGATCTTCATGATTTAGAGAACTCTTTTGCTTCATTTCCGAGAAAACCTCTTCAAGCACTCAAGTAATTTTTGTTTCTGTTTTAGTCTTACATTATCATCACTAATAACTTCATCCTTATCATTTTAACGTCTTCAAGGGTACCTGAAAGTGTTTCTCAATGGAATGTATGAAAAGAGTTGCTGTCTGAAGAAGCATTTTTTTATATTTCTCAGTTAATTCTTGTTATGTTTTAGCCACTACATTCTTCTGACTTTGCTCAGGAATATCAAAACTGAGAAAAGATGGCATTTTAATCATCCCCAATGATTTAGTCTCCTTTTTAATTATTGAACTCTATATTGGTGCAGAGGATGCTTTGATATTTGTGAGGATGATGAAGGTGCAACAAGTCCAGGTTGGAAAGGTTCTTCAAGATTAGAAATTGAACAGCAATTTGATGCAAGGACATCACAAGACCGAGAAACTAGCAAAAATGAGGGTGAGGATTCAGGGCGAAGTAGCTCTTTACCACGTCATGTTTCTGAGCATAGGAAGTTCTTGAGCGGTTCACTAATACCTGATAATGCCTTGTCTCCAAAGAAGATTATTGGTGAAGGGGATAGGTAAGCTTTATCGTAATTGAATATTTTTTCTATTTTGTAGTTTACTTGCTAGTAATAGGTTTGTTGATACAAAGACTCATTTTATTACAGTGTTATTATTTTTATTATTATTATTATTATTTTAATAATCCATAGATCCATCGAGCGAAGAGGAAGAAATTATGTAGTGTTCTTTCATGGTGTCACATTTGTATGTGTCTCCATTTTATTACATACACTTTCTCTTGATAAATATATAATCGAATCGAGTTGTGTCTGTTTCCAGTAAACTGTTATGTAAACTCTCTTCTTATGTGACTCTAGGCAAAGCATCATGTGAACCTGGGACACAACATTTTTTTGTTTCTTGATGCCTATGTTCTTTGAAATTCCTGGTTAAAGATGCTAGATTAAAATTTTTAACTAAGTAAATACTATGGTGTATGGCAGTACCGTTGTATATTATATCAAATTTTGGTCTTTCTGTTAAAAGCTTGCTTCCTATTGTGGACTGCAACAAAGAGTTGTTTGTTAGACCCCAGTCGTTATCTACCATAGGAGGAAGAGATCAATCAACGGGTTGAATTGTTTAATAAAGAAAGTCAAAAGTATTAATGAGTTGAATGGTTTTATAAGGATAGTCAAACCAATTAATAATAATGGAGCTTGATTGGAAAGTTAAGCAAATTTGTTGGGCCCCAATCATTACTACCTACTATAGGAGGTAAAGATCAATCAATGGGTTGAATTGTTTAATAAGAGTCAAAAGTATTAATTAGTTGAATGGTTTAATAGGGATAGTCAAACCAATTAATAAGAATGGAGCTTGATTGGAAAGTCAAATCAAATTTGTAGGGATGATTGCTTGATCTATGGGAGATGTTTTGGGAATGAAACTTGATTGTAGGGATGTGTTTTGGTAGCAAATAATTTTTTAATGGGGGATGATAGGGAAGTTAGTGGTATCTTTGAGTTTTATATGTTGTTTGTAGAAAAGCTCTGCTAAAGGTTTAGTGTAGCACTAGCCTTGTCCTTTTGGTGTAGCACTAAGAGTTTCATTCTTGCTTATCAATAATAAAATCCCGTTTTCTACCTTTTGTTATGTTTGCGTTACCGAGTGTCCTAACAATTGGTATTGGAGCCTTGCATGAGGGAACAAGTGAATGGTTAATACGCGAATGGAGAACCATGTGGAGATGCTCAAAAAGGATGTGATAGAATTGAAAAGCCAGATGTTGGTTATAAATGGGAAGCTATCCGAACTGATTTCTATTTGAAGTATGCTTGCTGCATTGACCGAAAAAATACTGCTTAAGGAGGTGGAGTTTGCAAGTGGTGAGGGATCATTCGGCTGGCTGAATGAGGCTGTTTCGGCATTCACAACAGTGACCACACCAGAACTGAACTCGGATTCCACGACAACCAATCGTTCGAATTTGGCTAGTGATGATTTTCAACTAGCGGTGAAGAAGCTTAAGTTACCTAACTTAGTGATTATTTTTGACTAACGGTGGAGAAGGTTAAGTTACCCAACTTCAATGGTCTAGATCCTGTGGGATGGGTATATTGAGTGGAACAATATTTTTTGAAGTTCAAGGAACTAAATTGAAAAACAAAGTTTGGTTTGTGTTTGTGGCTATGGAAGGTATGATGGTTCATTGGTTACGATGGTTCAAAGGCAAACACCCTAAGATTACCTGGAAAGTATTGTCAGCGGAAATTATGTAACGATTTGGTGGATGGAAGGCTGGAAATCCATACGAACAAATGGTCGGATTGAAGCAAGTGTCGACCGTAGAGGATTGCATCCAGCAATTTGAATACATCGTCGGAATGATACTAGGACTGTCGAAGCCGGCGTATGTAGGCAATTTTATCAATGGGTTCAAAGATGAAATCAAGAGGAAGATCAATGCGCATGACCCTCAAGAGTTGGTGCATGCGATGGAGTTGGCTAGGGATTTGGAAGAAGAAATTTCGGGAGTGAATGTGTACCAGAATGCGACCTGTGGGTTCCGACCTATGTTCAGCAACCCACGGCCCATGGGTTACCCTTTATCTAACCTGATTCTTACTGAACCCATCAAGTCACTATCTGAACCAAGGTTTGTAAATACATGGTACGATATAGTACAGACAATTTGTTATGGTATGGTACGGTACGATTTATAGGACATATACAGCAAACGATTTTTTTTTTTAAAAAAATTCAAACACAGTACGAAATTGGGGTCTTTTTATATATGTTTATATGATTGTAGAGAATTTTTATTTATTTTTCAAATTAGAGCGTTTAATTAGATACTTTATCATAATTTAGGGGGTTATTTATAATTTTGTAGGTTTAATTAGGTATTTTATCATAAATAAGGGCATTATTTATAATTGTTTTGGATTCAATTGGGTATTTTATGATAGATTAGGGGGTTAATTACAATTTTTATCTATATATTTTGACATGTTAGAGTTAGTCGTCACTCTTCCTCACCCTTTCCTTTGATTTATTGTAATTTTATCACCCCCTGCCCCCTTCCCCTCTCTCTTTGTCTTTGCTTCCTTCACCCTCTTCGTTTTGCCACTCTTTCTCCTCAATCTTCACCGTATTCTTCACTTGAAAGAAGGCACCAGAAATGAAAGTTAGACTTGCCGGAAAGCTTTTGCTATGAGAGATTTTGTCGAAAATGCAAGCTATAGTCGTCAGTAAGGAGAGAGGTTGAGAGAGAGGGAGTCGACTAAGAGGTATGAGAGGGATTTAGGGTGCCTTTTATATAAACTTTTTTTTTTTTTTTAAAAAAAAATTTTAAAAAAAAACCCGATCCATATAAGGTCGTACTGTATTCATTAGACGAGAAAAAACCCATAGGGCTAAAATACGGTCGTATGGATACGTCTGGAGCCCAATACGACTGTATAGCTGTTAATATGACCATATTGGACTGTATTTATGAACTATGATATGAACAACGGCCAAAAATTGTCAGTCAATCATCACCCTTTTCAACTCCAACGACTCAAGAATTTTCACGAAATGGACGGGAAAATCTCATAATTTCTTTGGCCAAGATACGAGCTCGCTGCGCTAAAAATCAATGCTTTCATGTGAAGGACAATACTTGCTGAATCATGCCTATCCTAAGGCACATCTACGAGTAATGATTGTAGTTGAAGACGAGGAGTAGATACCCAAAGTTCCGCCTTGGGGACAAGGCGGCTGCTGAGTGGGATAAAATTGTTAGTCTCAATTATTGCTACCTATCATAGGAGGCAGAGATCAATCAAGGGATTGAATTGTTTAATAAAGAAAGTCAAAAATATTAATGAGTTGAATGATTTAATAAGGATAATCAAATCAATTGATAAGAATGGAGCTTGATTGGAAAGTCAATCAAATTTGTAAGCATGATTGCTTGATTTATGGGAAATGTTTTAGGAATGAAATGTGATTGTAGGGATGTGTTTTGGTAGCAAATAATTATTTATAGAGGATGATAGGGAAGTTAGTGGTGTCTTGAGTTTTGTATGTTGTTTGTAGAGAAGCTCTGCTAAGGTTTAGTGTAGCACTGGCCCTATCCTTTTGGTATAGCACTAAGAGTTTCATTCTTGTTTCTTGTTTATCAATAATAAAATCCCCTTTTCTACCTTCTGTTCTATTTGCATTAGCGAGTGTCCTGACATTATTGAATGCTTTCTTTGTCATTTATCAATGAAAAAGTTGGAAATAAAAATATAAATAACCATAGTATCTTGTAAATATTGTATAGGGATTCTCTACAGCCAAAAAATTCTGAGCGGAACTATAGTGGTCCACTGTTGTATCGCCATAGGAGAGACACAAATAACCTTCCATCAGGTATTTATGTTCTGATTTTCTTGCTTCTATAATCTTCTACTATCGAAGTTAAAGGTTTTACTTGTTTACGATGAAACTGTTTGTCTACTGTACTTGTTTGTGTAGTAGAAGATACATCAGAAGGAGCAGTTGTCCAACGTAAGGGACGGTTTAAAGTTACCTCAGCAGACCTAAGCCCCAAGGTATATTGGCAGTTGCAGGCTATAATCTTAACCTTCAGTTATATGAAAATGGTCCATTTGCGTTGTTTATTGTTTCCTGATAAACTCTAGGGCAAATATAAATTATGCTATTGCTTGTACATGTTATTTTGGAGTTATTACACTAATGAGGGTATGCATGGTAGATATATTTGTGTGTATGTGTATAAAAGAATAATAATCCTATTCTTAATCATTTGAAGTAATTTTTGGCTAGGCCGCTACGTTGGTGCTTAGTAATTTCCACAATTTTTGGAGATCTAAATTGAAGATCTGTTTAATGCTATTAACAAATTCTGATCAATAACATCACTTGCATAATCGCTAACTTACATGATCTAAGTTTCAAAAGTTTTTCATTGTCTTGAAGCTGAGACTCTTTGGGACCTACGTAAGTGAAATTAACTAACCTTAACAGGTTAACAACAGAAGAAAAAGGTTGATCTTGGATGATAGTTCTGTCGACTTGAGATATAATAAATGACCTGTCAATAGGTAATCCTAATTGTCATATTGAATGAATGGCTATGTTAGTAATGGTGCACTACATTTGATGCATTGTAGATAAACTTGCCTGCTAACCTGCCTTTATGACCTAGGGCACAATCCAATATTCTTTTCATCTGGTACAATAAAGCTTGTTTAATCTGTTAAATGTATCTGTCATCCCAATGATTAATTTTTTGGTCTTTTATCTCTGGCTACTGGCTAGACAGGGATTATATGAATGCCTATATGAGGCTTTCATTTCTCATGGTTTAAATTTTCTCTGATCAGATTCTTATTATAGTCTGACATTTTTTGTCTTGGTTCATGAATTTTCTGCAAAGCTATTTATTTATTTGTTTCTTTTTTTCTTGTTGAATACATGATATATCAAGTACACTATTAATTTATATGTTCTTGTGAATATTGACTTCACAGAATAGCACGTATGGAACTTAGCTATTTATCTTTTAGGCAATGGCTGTATAACCATTGCCATTATTTTCTCTCATTCAGGGACCTATGAACAACTTATTTAGCTCAGTTAGTGGAGGTCCAGTGAGTCCAACAACCCCAAATTTTACTGCTGCCTCACTTCTCCCATCTCTGCTATGTATTTTGCAGCAGAATTCCATGCAAAGGGTATCTGCCAATTTGTATAACCCTATCCCATGTACTTGATGTTGTTTGTTTTGGAGTACGGTTTAAGTGTTTGTTTCTCTAAATAAATGTTGACAGGAAGAAATCATCAGACTGATCAAGTATGTGGAGGATACCTCTGGTAAGGCTTGATGCCTTGCAGTCATTCATATTTTGGTGCTTAATTTCATTCCATATTTCCATAGATTTGTTGATTTTTTCTTCCTTTGCTTTATATAGGCAAGCTAGCAGAGTCAGCTGAGGCAAGCAACGACCTTTTACAGGTATGTGGTATAATTTCTTTCTAACTCCTGAGGGTTATCTTGCTAATAGGTTTAAGAAATCTCAGTAGTATGACTAGGCATGTCAGAATTTCCCCTGCTCCCCATCCCTATTTGGGGTGTAATTTTGGGGATTTTCATAGATGGGGGTGGGGGATCTCCATTCTTATTTTCCTGCAGATGGGTACGAGAGGGGGTAGTGGGGTGGGGGTGGGGTGTTGTTTGAGGAATGGTGACAGAAACCTACCCCCATTCCCCATCTGACCCATAGTCATCCGTAAATGTGACTGACTAAATATGGGTTGATGTAAATTTGTTTATATTTTTGCTTTGTTTGACTTCTAAGCAATATGTAAGCTGTATTTCACTTCTATAGCTGAATAAGGCTGCAGTCCTGTAATATTTTAGCTGTATGAGATCATATAATGAATATGACCTAACATAAAAATTCTCTTTATTGCTTTACTTTTCTCTTTATATTTACTTACAATGAATTCAACTGATATTGTTTTTAAATACTCAAACTATCATTACCTTTTCATTTCAATGTCCTTGGCTCAAGAAATTTCACTATGTCTAAACGCAACGAACCTGTGGACTGTTGAAACAGTTTCTTTATAATAGCAATTTGGATTAAAGGTCTGATAGATAAAAACCATACACTGATATGATGGGAAATAAATATATTGGTCAAGAGTTGGGGAAAAAAAAAAATGCGTTAAATTTTATAATCCTAAGATTTGTGTTATGGTTATTATGTTGTTATTTCAAATTATAAAAATTTCATGTTTGTCAATGCAGAGTGGAATAATCCAATATTTTAGAAAGTAGTTGTTTGCAAATTGATTAAATAATCCACACTTTGCAGAGTGCTCCTGCTTCTACAAGGGAGAGGGACCTTCAGTCTCAGATGATTCTTTTGCAACAGAGGTATAAGATAATATTTTCGAAAAACAGTGGTTGGTTTCATATTTTTTGCTTCCCATGCTAACATTTCAACTGGAATTCAATTACTATGCCAGAATTTGTTGCGTTGTTGAGGAATTGCAGAGACAAAAAATGAAAAATGCCCAGGTGTGCACTGAAGCTTAACTGGATATACCAAGTTCATTGTTTATTTATTTATTTATTTTGAATTGGTTGTTCATTTCAAATGGACTTTGGTAATGTGCCAATGGCTTTGAATTTGTGTCTCGTAACATGTATAGGGTGGTGCTTGCAGAACTATTCATCAGTTCTAGAATTTTTAGTGGTGATGTTGTGGCTACAAGGGTTGATGGTCTATAGGATTTTTCTAAACAGATGTGGAACATGAGCGGATTTTGCCAGTACCCTAACTCATTAACTATCCACTTATCACTAGGAGTTGAGGGGTGCTTTATATATACAGGAAACATAACCTATATAAAATAATAATAATAACAAAAACCTACAGCTCTGTCCAAAAGAGAAATGAAACTATATCTTCACCCTCCTCAACACACAGAAACAACCTGCACACTTCTCATTACAACTGATTCCCAATCACTAAGAATAAAAAATAAAGGAATATCCTTAAATTCTGAAGAAATAGAAGCCCATAAAAGAAGCCCATTAGTGAACTTCTTCCGATAGATATCTCAAATCCTCCCTTATGAAGGTAGTAGGGTGATTTTTGAATGTTAGAAAACTATTGCTTGCTGCTTAAAGTGCTGTTTAGGGAGAGATGAATATACAGAAAAATTTGAGAGGGATCAATGAGCTTCTTGCTCTGAAGAAAATAGTGATATTTTACGTGTGCTTGTGTTAATGTTTAAATTTAGTTGAATAAAAAATTCCTCATTATGTTACTTTCTTGGAATGTATGGTGCTATCCAGGCAGACACATCAATGTATTGCCTAAATTGTTCTCTCTCCCTTTCTCTCTCCCCTTTCTGTCACTTGAACAAGGAAGGATGAAGGAAACCAAGAGGAATTGCTTTCCAATACTAATAAATTGTTTGCTTTGGTGAAGTTGATTGTTCATCTTAAGGAAACTGGAAACTTATAAGTTTATTTGATAAAAGGCTTAGTTAATAAGTGGAACTATAACCAGAGCCATAAAAAGTGAGAATAAGTGTGAATCATATAATTGCATTACTTTCTTCACTTTCCAAATTTATTGTATGTTTTCTTGGTGTTTATTATTATTTTTTTTTTCGAAACTTTGGTGTTCATTATTTTGTCTTGTAGTTTATAACCCACTCTTTCCAATGTCTGGTAATTACCATGGTGGCCTGTTTCTGAGAGGGTCTACAAGTTCTATATGCCAACAAATTATAACATTTATTCAACTTGTTTATTAGTAAGTCAATTTACATTCTTGTTAGTGAGCAGACTAGGTATCTTATCTTCTGTATCTCGTTTGCAGTTAGAATCAAAATTGAATTCTTTGGCCAGTAAAGATGGAAAGATGAGAAAAGAAAATGAAGCTTGATGGCGATGTTGATATATTCAGGATTTTATTGTTGATATAGTGACTAGAGCACTATTCAACGTCGCAGTCCTGAGGAGGTAATTCAGGGGTATGGTGGATGGGTTTTTATTGTATTTTTAGTGTACCATATGTGTGGACGCATGCTAAGGCAGAGAACAAAATTTTGAGATGCCATTCGTTGAGTCTCATTATGTAACATGTTGTAATTTATTGACTTGATATTGTAATTATATTACAGTTGTCTCTCTTCCCTTCCCTCTATAAGTGTGTTTGTGCACACAGTTGTATGTGTTTTCGTGTGGTCACATTGCACTAAATATTTTAGTCTTGAGCAGAAGTCATGTAGAGAATTGGTAGTAAATTGAGCTGTTACGTCCCAGACATGCCTATAATCAACAGAATCGGCTGGCGCAGAGTGTTTTTCAAAATGATGCTGTGGTTTTACCATTTATTAAAATATACTATGTTCTGCAATTTAGTAACTTTTGGTGATAAAATGGTTTCTGCTAGTTCTAGATATAGAGCTAGCTTGGCAGGGTTGCAATGTCTTGTATTCGGTTTGACAGCAGAAATTAAAGACTTGGAATAACGTCGTTTATGTTTATTTAGTTGAGGTTTATCCTTGGTTTCTCTTCTATTCTCCTTTGTTTCCTTTTTCTGTCATTTTGATGCCTATACTGAAATTCCTCACATTTGTTTTTAAGTGTTATTTTAGTTAAATTTAGATTACTTTTACTGAAACACTTTTCTGTCCAGGTCATAAAATTCGCTTCTGTCTTAGATCCTAGTTCTCTCTGCAGTAAAATTGAAACGCCTTTAACTTTCAGCAAGTATTGACGGAAAAATATAATACATAAGATATTATATTCTGGCGGGAGTCTTTTCAAGGCTGCAGGATTTGCAATACCTGTGTAATTTTATTTGCTGGACCAATGCGCCCCTATGACTGTAATTATTATTATTTTTAAATAAGTAATTATGTTTAAAAAAATTTGACTTCTATTTTTCCGTCTGAAAACCCTTTTTTACCTATAAATAAACCTGATAAACCAAAGGCAAGGCAAGTGTGGTTTTTTTATTTTTTATTTTTTTTTTTTTATTTTGGCTATATTACAAATAAAAAACTCTAATTATTATTCATCTGTTGCAACTAGTCAATTATGAAAAGTTCTACAATAATGTTAATAGAGCTTTGATCGAAGTATCAAAATATAGGATGCAACTGCAAGAAGATGGCCGTAGTTAAAATTGTTGAATCTCAGAAAAGATCTAGTATAGACGAATATCAACAAGGCAAGGCACATGGTGAAATTTATACTTATACACAATTGCAACAATATTAAGTGCACTAAATTAAGAAGGAAAATAGCATATTGATTACTTGAAATAAACATGAAAGATCAATCTTAAAACATTTATTCATTGCAGCACAAATGTCTGCATCAAAATAAATATGATCTGTAAATAAGGAATGTACACTAGCAACAGAAAATCTGTCATACTAGCAACAAACGACAGTTAATAACGTTTCTTGTGAAGGTTTCTGTGGGGGATGAGCAACAAAATAAAAGAAACATATGCCGTAAGGTTTCCAATGTGAGACTAGGATTCTTTTTATTTTGTCAATTTCTTAACAATCTTCACCTTGGCTAATTAAAAGAATCTATTGCAATTACAGTGCAATCCTTGTCTATACCGATAATTATAATTCTCAACCCAAAGAACTATTATACTCCACCACAAAAAAGTATACTCACTTAGAATTAACAGATTTCAAGAATTTCACTTTCGTACATGTCGAAAAACCTACTAAAAATTTATGGTGCACCTTCCAAGTTTGGCTTTACTGGAAGTTCATCACCTATCGACATATATTCCTATCACATACCTTGCATAAATGCCAAACTAATATCTGCGTGCAATTGTAGATCCGCTAACAACACATCATCTTTCCTGGCAAAGCGGACATACCATAAAGATGTATTTCTCACTTCTTAAAGGAAATCATTGTCTTCCATGAGAAGAGACACTGCTAACTTCTAACTTGGAACCTTTTGCCGAACCCCTTCCACCTTGACAATTTTTCTTGATGTGCTCAGATTGTCTGCACCCCCAACAAATTGTATTCTTCCTAGAGTTCATCTTCTTCTAGTTGCTCTAACATTTTGTTTTCTGATGAAGTGCGACCTCTACTCTTCAGCCTTCTCTCCTTAAAAAGGAGTTCACTGGTAACTTATATAAAATTCAGGGTCTCTTTTCCATACATCAAAATAGGTTTCGTGTGCTCATAGGAAGATGGAGGTGACAATATGAGCTTTAATGCTTTATTTTCATCTTCAATTTCAACTTCAATAGCCTTCAATTCAGAAACGATACCATTGAGAGCTCTCAGATGATTCCAGATTTTTGTACCTTCATCCATACGCAAAGTATGAAACTGTTCCTGTCGACGTTGATTTTTGGTCGACAAGAGCTCAAAATCTAATACCTGCAATCAATGTGAAATAAAACAGAACACAAGAAAAATAGATGACAGAGAACAAAAACAGCACGAAGAAGACATAAAGTTTTTAAAGTGGTTCAGCCAATAAGTCTACGTCCACGACCGTTTCTCTATATTTTAAAAGAGTAACATTATAGAATTGTCTGTGTATATCTTACAATAGATTTATGGCCTCTATTTATAAAGAAGAGGCGTTGCAATTTAGGTCAAAATAGAAAAGGAAAAGAATTTTATATTAAATACACTTTCTAATCCGTTATAGCATAATCAGGAAACTGCTCTGTATAATTCGAGATCACGTTGACTGAGTTCAAATTTAAATTAACTTCCAATTCTAATAGAAGAATTTCGATTAAATCGGGTAACTGTTTTTTTTTTTTGAAAGATTTCCTTTAAATAACTGTTTGTTGAGCGAGCTGTACATTGCTTTAAACGATCTTGAGTTGTATCTTGCTGAGTAGTGAGCTGTGCATGATGCGAACTGTATGATACTAGCAGCGATCTATGACCAGTGACTGTGACGCGAGCTCGCTGGTGCGAGCTGTAGAGCTCGCGTGGTCTTGGTATTGATAAACCAGACTTTATCTGATGGGCCGTTTCATTGGATTGACTTATTAAATCAGACTTTTACTAGCCCATTTAGTGAATCCAGAAAATACACATAATAGTTCCTTTAGATACAATTGATTTGAGATGTCTTTTGCTTGATACAACTCATCAAGCTTCTCCCAAAGTTTCTTGGTTGTCGATATTTCATACACATTTTCAAGAACATTCTTGGCCAAACACAGACCAATCAAACTTGCAGCTCTCAAATCTAGATCTTCCCTTCATTGCTCATATTAGAGTTATTAGAATCTTTGACTTTGCCGAAATTTTCGTTGAGAACAGGGCTTTTTTTCTCCTCCAATACCTCTTATAACTTGGATTGTATTAGCACATTTTTACTTGGACTTGCTACAAGTTGAAATCGATCTTTCCATCAAATTTTTCCACATCATACCTCCCAGAGCTTGAAAATTTTGACATAACCACATACTAAAATAGTGCACGTAGTTCATGAATAGTATACCGGTAAGTTCCTAGAAAAAAGAGGTCGGTTGCAGTGGACACACTTAAATACTGAGTCTTTCATAGCTAGAACCTTTTTTAGATATGCATTTCCATACTATCACACTTATTTCCAACAACCAAGAATATATATATTTTTATGTGGAAGATCATACGTATTGCTGCAACCATAAAACATATTAAGAATTTTCTATAGAATCTAACACCTTAGTAACTTGTCTCTGATACTACTTATTGGGAAAATTGGTTCGCAAAACCTCCCCTAAAGATCTACCTTATGTAGGAATATTAGAAATAACAAAGAAATAAATTAGAAAATAATATCAATCACCAAAATACAAAAATTTATATAAAAAAACCTCAAAACATGTGAAACAATCACGACCCTCATAAAAGAATTCATTATATGAAAAATTATTATAATCACACAGATTATTCTCTTAAATCCCACAACCTTCAAAACATATATTAACTCATACCTTTCGACACTCAAAAATAAGAGAAACGAGAAAGAAATTTTAACTACAGTCAAATATAATACTTAAAGTGTTATTTACGTGGGACAATTTAAAACAAAAGACTTGGACTTCTTATATAGGTTTGAAAATCTTTTCACTCTTCTTTCTTTTCCAACATGGGACTAGAATCCCTTTTATTTTGCCAATTTCTTAACAATTTGCACATGCGTAACACAATATTTCTCAACCATATTAATCATACACAAACTTTTGCTCTAGTTCTATTCTTACTAGTTGCAAACATTAAACATATATAACAACCACCGACATTACAAGTTTTATTAAAAAAAAAAAATCACTTGCTTTCCAACAAAAAAAATATACATAGTATTAGAGCACCTGTTAGAATATCAACAAAAACCTCATCAAACAAATAAGATACAGATTAAACATTACGTTCCAAAATTTATACAGTCAATGATGGTTGGGTTAAGTTTATTAAACAATTTACACAACAAAAATATACCAAAAAAAAAAAAATTACTTTGTAAAAAAAAAATCCAAAACCCATAACAACAACACTAATATCAAAAATAAAAGCCGAACATTTTTTCTCAAAAGAAAAAAAAAATGCATCTGAATGTATAACAAAACCAATACCGTAACCCTAAAAATATAACAACGACCTATTTTCCAAACAATGAAACGCATAGAAATGATGAATTCCAACAAAGAAGAAAAAAGTATCACACCTTTCTCTTGTCTTCATGACGAACAGTTCTTCATTTGCAATAGCCGCCACAAACTCCACGAACCTCCTACAAGATGAACAAACGATAATGAAAAGGGCTTGGTGATACAAAGAAAGTGAAAGAAAATGGTTTTATGCCTCGTTCAAGTTAGTATTATGGGTCAATGAGGCTTAAAGAGAGAGAGAGAGTGCCTCGTTCAAGTTAATATTATAGGTCGATGAGGCTTAAAGAGAAAGAGAGAGAGAGAGAGAGAGAGAGAGATTTTAGTGTATTGCGATTTATAGACCCATCTTCATTGGCTTTTAACTTTTACTCTTACCTTTCCTTTTTCTTTTTAATTTTCAAATTTTATTTTATTTTTTAGATTTTTAAAAATTATAAATTCTTATAAATCTATACATATCTTATATTTTGTAACATAAAAACCATTTGTTCCTTATATTTTAGGACATAAGACGTCAACCCTTAATTTTTTTTAGAATAGAAATGCTCAAATTTATATTTATGTTATAAAACAAATGCAATATTAAGATATTACAAAATATGTACAAGAATTGAAGATAAAACATAAGAAAGATTTTGGAGAGAGTTGCTATTTTATTGTTTCATTTTTTATGCAAGTATCAAATCATACAAACTTATGTGTTTTCTATTTATAGGCTAAAAATCATAAATGAAGGAAATAGAAAAGACATAAGCTATACATAACATTAAGACACTATTATGATGATCATTATTTGAGTAATAATAATATTTAATGTGAAGGTTATCGAAAACATTAAGTCACTATTATGGTGATCATTGTTTAAGTGATAATGATTTTTAATGTGGAGGTTATAGAATACTAAAGGGTGACATTCAATTGATTTACAATACTCCCCCTTTGGATGTTCATCGTGCAAAGAATATACCTCATTAAAAACTTTATCGGAAAAAAAACTCTATGGGAAAAAAAATCCTGATAAAGCAAAAAAAGAGTACATAATCCTTGTACGTAGTAACCTCCCCCTCATGCTAATATGTTTTCTTTTGTTGAATTTTAACAAAATTCTCTGAACCGACGCATACCAATCTTATTCATCAATTTCTCAAATGTTGTAAAAAGTGCTTTTGTGAACAAATCCACTATGTTGTCAGAAGATCGAATTTGATGAACATCTATCTCTCTTTTATTCTTAAGTTCATGTGTGAAAAAGAACTTTGGTGAAATGTGTTTGGTTCTGTCTCTTTTTATATAACCTCATTTGATTTGGGCAATATAAGCTGCATTATCCTCATATAAAATTATTGGACTTTCTTTAACAAATGAAAGATCACATGTTTTATGGATATGTTGAATCAGAGATCTCAACCATACACATTTTTAACTTGCCTTATGTAATGCTAATATTTCAGCATGATTTGAAGATGTGGCGGTTAGAGTTTGCTTTGTAGAACGCCAAGATATAGCAGTACCACGATATGTAAACAAATAACCTGTTTGAGATCATGATTTATGTAGATCTAATTAATATCCAACATCTGCATATCCGACCAATTCTGCCTTTGAGTCATTTGAATAAAACAAATTCATGTCTGATATTCCTCGAAGATAACGAAATACTTGTTTAACATCATTCCAATGTCTTTAAGTTGGTGAAGAACTATATCTTACTAGTAAATTAATACAGAATGCTATATCAGGTCTTGTGCAATTAGCAAGATACATTAGTGCACAAATAACACTAAGATATGGTACTTCTGGACCAAGAATTTTTTCATTATCCTTTTGAGGACGAAAATGATTTTTTTTTTCACATTAAGGGATCTAACAACTATAGGAAAGTTTATTGGATGAGACTTATTCATGTTAAAACGCTTTAATACCTTTTCGATATAAGTTGATTAATGAAGAAAAATCCCTTTAGATAGATGCTTAATCTGCAAATCGAGACAGAATTTTGTTTGACCAAAATCTTTCATTTCAAACTCATTTTTCAAAAATATTATCATCTCTATGAGCTCTTCATGAGTTCTGATGATATTCAAATCATCAACATAAACTGCAATAATAGTAAACCCAAATTTTAATTTCTTAGTAAACACACATGAGTAAATTGGATTATTAATATGCTCTTCCTTCAAAAGATATTCACTGAGACGATTATACCACATGCATTTGGATTGCTTTAATTTATATAAAGATCTTTGTAATTTAATCGAATACATTTCCCAGGATTTCGAATTGCATGCATCAGACATTTTCAGTCCTTCAGGAACTTTCATATAAATGTCACTATCAAGTGATCCATATAGATAAGCTGTCACAACATCCATTAAATGCATATGAAGTCATTATGTAATTGTTAGATTAATTAGAAATCTAAATATTATTGCATTCATCATTGGAGAATAAGTCTCCTCACAATCAATATCAGGTCTTTGAGAGAAACCTTGTGCTACAAGTCGTATTTTATACCTTATAATTTCATTTCTCTTATTACGTTTTAGCATAAATATCTATCTGTAGCCTACAAGTTGCATACCTTTAAGTGTTTGGACAATAGATCCAAAGACTTGACGTTTTTCAAGTGAATTTAATTTTTTCTGGATAGCTTCTTTCCATTTAGGCTAATCAATTCTTCATCGACACTCATCAATGGACTACGATTGAAGATCCTCATTTATAATATCAAGAGCTACTGCATATGCAAATATATTATCAATAACAGTTTTTTTTCGGTTTCATCTCTTTCCTAAAGTAACATAATTTATTGAGATCTCTTCATCATAGTTATTTTCAGGAACCCGACCTTCTTTTGGGGTTATTTGTTTAGTTATATGAATTATTTCTTTTATGGGCTCTTTAGGAGTATTAATAACTTCGGAAGTGTCAACTTGTTTATTTTGCTCATTTTTCTTTTTAGGATTTTTATCCTTAGAACTGAGTGGTCTATCACGCTTTTGGCGTGCATTAGACTCATTTGCTGACATATTAGCAACTTATTCTTTAGGGACATCAATACGGTAGGAACATTAACAGCTGGTATATGTGACTTTGTCACATTTTTACTATCAATAAATGCATTCGATAATTGATTTACAATTTCTTACAAGTGAATTATTTTCTGAACTTCCAATTTACATTGATTTGTACAAAGATCAAAATTAGATAATGATAATGCATTTTATGAAATTTCTTGTTTTTCCAACTGTTGTTTCTCTTCCTCTAATTTTGGAAAAACTATTTCATCAAATTGACAATCAGCAAATCATGCTGTGAAAATATCACCTGTCAAAGGTTTAAAATATTTAATAATTAACAGGGATTCAAATCCAATATAAAATTCTCAATCTTTTTTGTGGACTCATTTTAGTGCGCTGTGGTGGAGCAATAGGAACATATACTGCACAACCAAAAACTCTTAGATGAGAAATATTAGATTCTTTACCAGAGACAAGTTGTAATGGGGAGTATTTATGATATGTAGTTGGTCTTATACGAATAAATGTTGTAGCATGTAATATAGCATATCCCCAGATAGAACTAGACAACTTTGTTTTCATAAATAAGAACCTAGCAATTAATTTAAGTTTTTTAATAAAGGATTTTGCTAATCCATTTTGTGTATATGTGTGAGCAACAGGGTGTTCAATAATAATTCCAATGGACATGTAATAATTATTAAAAGCTTGAAATGTAAATTCACCTGTATTATCAAGACGAATTGTCTTGATTACATAATCTGAAAATTGTGCTCGAAACTTTATTATTTGAGCAAATAATCTTGTAAATGCCACATTACGAGTGGATAATAAACAAACATTAGACCATCTAGTAAATGCATCTATTAATGCCATAAAATATTGAAATGATCTACATGATGGATTAATATGTTCACATATGTCTTCTTGAACTCGTTCTAAAAATACAGGAGATTCAATGACAACTTTTGTTATGGATGACCTTATAATTAGTTTCCCTTGAAAATAAGCAGCACATTAAAAATCTTTGGACAAAAGAATCTTCTGGTTTTTTAAAGGATATCCATGCGAATTTTTCATAATTCTTTGCATCATTATTGAACCCGGATGATCTAACCAGTCATGTCAAACAATAAAAGTCCTTGGATTCAACAACTCTTGGTTCATAATCACATACGATTCAAATTTATAAAAATATAATATAATCCAGAAGAGTATGCTGGTAATTTTTTCAATATATGTTTCTTCTCTGAGACAATAGACGTAATATAAAGATATTCAACGTCTTTTTCATTCGTCGTTTCAATATGATAACCATTATGACGTATATCTTTAAAACTTAGTAGATTTCTTTTTGATCTACTAGAAAACCATAGCATTATTTATTATGCATTTTGTGCCATCAGGTAATAATATATGAGCTTTTTCACAACTTTCAATAAGGTTTGCAACACCAGATATTGTGTTAACATTAGCTTCAGTTAATATACGATTAAGAAAATATTTTTTATCTTTAAGTATAGTGTGTGTTGTTCCACTGTCTGCTAGACAAAGAGCTTCATCATTATCTTTAGCACCAATCGTGTGATCTATGGAAACTATGTTTCTTCATAAGTAAAAGAAAAAGAAAATTATAAGAATAGAGAATAAAATATCAAATACTTTTTTTTTTTTTTAAATTTTAAACATGAACATACTAAAAGCATACTAAAAATAAAACACATTTGATATTACTCAACACACTTGTAACAAAATACGCTAAAAACAACAAACTTTTAAACATTATAAGTTTTAAACACACTGATGATATAACACATTAAAATATATTATAAATAACACACTTAGAACAGTTTGTTGCAAGAACATCCTTTTAAGTCACATTTATGTTTACATCACCAGTCAAATTTCCATCATAGTTCTCAAAGAAATTTACAACATCTAAGTGTGTCAAATCCATAGAATCGTGGTATTCAGCAAGGTTTGTTGTCAAATCCATAGGATCATGGTGTTCACTAAGGTTTGTTTCAATATCTTTTCCTTTTCCTTTCAAAGAAGTTTGGTTAAGATCAACAAGGTGTTTTGCTGGACGACATGTACGGTTCCAATGTCTTTTCATGCCACATCTATGACAAATGCTTTCATTATTTTTGAAAACCTTATTTTGACAACCCTTTTCTTTTTGTTTTTTCTCATTATTCTTTTACTTTAGGTGGTGAGATGCAGTTTTCTTAAAACTTGAGGAGTTTTGATTATAATTATCATGACCACGTCCACGACCACGACGATGACCATGGGCGCATCCACGACCATAAACACGACCACGCCCACACCTCGGATCATTAAGAGATGTAGCATTCTCTTCAAGGAATACTATTGATCTAGTTGGTCGAGATTGATGATTTTTCATCAATAATTCATTATTTATTGGGTCACCAAGAGACATGATATCAACTCAGAATATTTTTTAAAACCCCTTTCTTGATATTGCTATTGCAGAAGCATATTAAAGACATGAAAAGTAGAGTATGTTTTTTCTAACATATCATCATCAGTAACACTTTCTCCCCATAATTTTAATTAAGAAGCAGTTTTAAACATTGCAGAATTATACTTGCTTACACTTTTAAAATCTTGCAATCATAGATGTATCCAGTTATAGCGAGCTTTTGAAAATATTACTGTTTTTTAGTGGTCAAACCTTTCTTTCAAATTATTCCAAAGGATATATGAATCTTTTACTGTTGAATATTTAGTTTCTAAATATTCATTTCATGGGGATTGTAACATCCCGAATTTTTTTTATTTAAGAGAAATAAAAAGAATAGTGATTTTGGGATGAACAGTATTTTCAGACGGAATAGTATCCGTGTGAATAGTGAATTTTTCAAAAAGTGGACCTCGAAGTCGAAAAGCTCTGGAATAAGTAATGGAGTCTAAGGAAACTGAAATGGATTAAAAATGAGTTCGTTTAAGGTAAAATGGAGCAGTTTCAGATCCGATCGAAAATTCAGAAAGATTTTCGGAAAAACCTAAAAATTTAGAGAAGTGTCAAAATGAGTGTTAAAATGTTCATGAAGTATTTTAGAACCTCAAACGATACTTTTGAAGGTGATTCGGATGAAAATATAATCAATCCAAAAAAAAAATTGTTAGAGACGATTTAGTGAATTTACGGAGAGCTCAAAAAGAGCATGGAATGACTTTTAAGAGTAACTGAGATTACCAAGAGTATGTAGGCAGTCCGAATATAGGCCCCGGTGAATTTTGAAAGGATTTCGAGAAACTTCCAGAAAAGCTGAATCCGAGTATCCCGAAAAAGTCAAATAAAAAGATATAAGAAATGATAAACATGTGACACAAAGGAATCATAAATTGAGTATAAATTAAAAAGATAGTGTGGTAAATTTTAAGATTTAAATTGTGATTTTTAAGCGATTAAGAAAAAAAAAATAGGATGTTAAAAATGACATGATTATATTTAATTGTAAATTATTCTTACCAGGACATTTTATAGCGCCCCAATTTAAGAGATTAATTGAAATTTATTTTTTTCTGTTATTAATTTAGTCCGATTTTAGTTTTAAAAGTGCAGAAGTTTGTGGATAAATATCTTATTGAAGGATATTTTTAAAAGAAATTAAGAAAATTGGATTAAAAAGAAAAAGGTCATAGGGGTTCAAAATGAAACTTTACATGTGTAAAAAAAAAAAAAAAAAGAAAAAAAGAAAAAAGAAAAAGGGGCAGCAAATGGCTGCCGTGTGAAAAATATATAAATATATATATATATCTGTGTGTGTGTGTGTCGGTTGAGAAAAGAAAAAAAAAATAATAATAATAAATAAATAAATAAAATCAAAGGAGAAGTGACTGTGTATGAGGCGGTGCCGTGTGTATATATATATATATACGGCTCCTCACAAACAAAACAAACACACAGGCCATTCGGCCAGAGAAAGAAAAACAAAATTTTAGAGAGAAGGAGAAGCCGGGAAGAAGAAAAGAAAGAAGAAAGAAGAAAGAAGAAAATTTTTTTTTTGGGTGCTCAATTCATTCAAATATGTAAGTTTATTTTTTTATAGAGTTTAGATTTCAGAGAACTAATTTATTTTCTATGAGTTATAGATTAAGTTATGTGTGATTTTAGGGTGGATCTAGGATGATAAGAAAATCAGATGAGTTAGATGAGTGGATATGCTACAGAAAGCGTCCAAAAGGTTGGTGTACACTTATCTTAAAAACTCATTTTTATTAGTAAAGGTTTTGATTTATTTTAGTATATGAGTTTATTATGTTTTAATTAAATAGATTTGATGAAAATGTGTGATTTATGTTATGAATGATTTTGTATAGTATTTGATAATTAAATTTTGAAAAGTTTGGGAAAAAGCATGTGTTTTGGTTCAATTTTTAATTAAATCGATTTCGTGACTATGTGTAAATTTTAGTATAAATGATTTTGTGACAATTTATGTGTAAGTGATATTGTGATGAAATTTATGGCATTGAATAATGAAAATTTTGGAAAATTTTGTGAAAGAAAAAGTATTGACCGAATGTGGTAATTAAAGGATTTGTGAAATTATTTTGACTATTTATTATCAAATGGTATTGAATTGTGATTTTTAATAACTTTCGAATGAAAACGAAAAAGAAATGGAAGGAAACGAATATGTTAGTGCCTTGACCGAATGTATATCGGAAGAAGGGCACAACGATTTTGATGAGATTGATGAGTCACTTTTGAATGAGAAATGATGTGTTATGATGCTTTGAATAAATGAGAATTATATATAATTTGATTGAAAAAGAGTTCTGAGTTTTTCCGAATGAAAATTTTTGTTGAGAAATGAAAGTTTTGAAAATATGAAATTTTTGATAAGAAATGAAATTATGAGGGCCCGAGTAAACCTGAACATTGGTAGGTGGGGATTGGTAGTTGGCATGCCAATAGGGTGATATTAGCAGTACTGCACCGATTTGCTTATATGTGTTGATATGAAATTCATGGACCTTGCGAGGCACCGAGTGTCCGGTCCCAGAATTCATGTGATATGTGAAACGTGCTCCGGCGGGTAGTCACCGAGTGTCCAATGCCGGGGGATACGTGAAACCCGTTTCCAGTCCATGGTATCGTGTCAGAGTTTACAAAGGGCACTGAGAAAAATATTAAATGAAAAACGTACAACTATGTTCGAAAATGATTTTTATGTGCATATAGATATGTATTTGTTAATAATGTGCTGTCGTTGTGATTTAACATACAAGTTCGAAGGTATCACGTTGAAATGTTTAGAAAAGTCTTTTATGTGATTTATATGTGCTTTTATTAATAAAGTAAATTCTTTACGTATTATGTTAGTATTTTGAGAAAAACATAAAAGGGTGGTGTTACCCAATGATATTTTTGTGAGACGAGGAATTTAAATTGTTTGTTTTATATGTGCAATTCTTGATAAATTGACGTAATTGTGAATTTTAATAAAAGTTTGAGCATTTTAGAAGTTTGATTCTTAATATGCTTGAAAACAATTTCATGGGTTGTATACATGTAATTATTAATAAATGAAGTTATTTAAAAATGTTGATAAAAGCTTGAAAATTATGAAATTTTGTGTTACGATAACATGATTTTGATGAAATAATAAAAATTTGAGATTTGGGGAATTTTATTTGACAACACGATAATTTTCTACGAAATGGGATTTAATTTTTATTTCATTTCTTGACGAAAATGTGAAAATGGTGGAATCTGGTTTTGTAGAGTCATATTTGGAAAATGATTTTTAGGCATTTCATATGTATGCGGTTACTAGTAAATTGATTTCTTTATGATTTATTATGAATATTTGATAATTGTGAAATTTTGCTTTAAACATCTTGTATATTTGAAATTGATGAAAGTTAAATTTAGTGTACACCCACTAAGTAGAAATACTTAGCGCGTTGGATTTTCCACGTGTAGGTTAAATTTGGACGCTGTAAATAAGGATAGACGAGAAGATGGTTGCCGCGCTTTCTGCAAGTCACATCCATCCATCCTTGATAGTTTTACTTTTAGTATTGTACAGTGGTGTTTAAGTACATGGAAATGCATATATATATATATGTATATGGAGTTATGAGATTTTATAAATAATATTGTGTATAAGTTGTGTCAAAGAAAGTTTTTGATTTGTAAAGAAAGTTCTTAAGTATCATTTGATTTATCTTTAATTTTGATAAATATGATTTTTATTAAATGTTGTGGTTATAAATATTTGTGTGGCGAAGTGATCTTGGAATCGGACGGAGAGTCCGAAATGAAAGTTGAGAAAATGAACTTATTTTAGAAGTGTTTGCTTTTGAAATATGCAGGTTTTTATAATTTTGGGTTTTTAAGAAAAACAGAGGAAACTCTGCCGGATTTTTTTTTAGAAATTTTTTTTTTATTTAGTACATTTATGTAAAGTAATAACGAATACATCGATTAAGGTAGCATCCTCCGACTCGGGTTTCCATCCGAATGGGAATCGGGTGGAGGGTGTTACAGGGATGATGGCAAAGGAATATCATTGCCTTCATATGATCTTTTGAGGATGTCTCATTCTTTTTTTTTTATTGTATCTCTAAGGTTCTCGGCATCTAGGTGGATTTCAGCATCAAGAGTCCATGCCAAATAATTACTATCAGAAATATTAAGGGCAGTGAACTTGAGCTTTGTCAGATTCGACATGTTGAAAATTATTAATTGGCAATATATAATAAAATTAATAAAACTGTATAAAAGAGTGAAGTATAAAATAAACAGTTTTTCCATACATAATATAATTCAAGTATAATAATCAATAATATTATAATATACTAGATGCTTAAAGAAAAAACATTCATATATACAACATACAATTAATAATTATTATAATAGATGTATATATACTAACTTTGAATCAAACAAGAAAATTATATTTATATGCTTAATGACATGAATTTTAATTGACCAAGAGAATATAGAGGAATTATAAAAGATATATTAACAATGATGCTATAATTATACTTCAACGTATAATCAATTTATTGATTAACAGTAAAGTAAAACAAACATATAATAAAGTTCATCATTATAAAATAATTGGTAATAAAGTTATAACCAATATAAGAAACTATATAATCTACTATGTAAATAAAACAAAGTTAATAACAATTAATTAACAAAAATAAAGATTTATATAGACAAACAAAAAGAACATAATTCATAAACATATAAATACATAAAATATAGTAGAGAGAAAGAATACTTAATAAATCATGTAAAGGCGCTACATGCTAGAACATAATAAAAAACTAAATAAATATTATGAAAGAAATCTATTTGACTAAAATTCTACCTTGATGAAAAATAAACGATAAGAACTCGTGCTAATAACATATTATAAAACAAATGCAATATTAAAATATTGCAAAATATGAACAAGAACTAAAGATAAAACACAAGAAGGGTTTTAGAAGAGTTGCTATTTTATTGTTTCATTTCTTATGCAAGTATAAAATCATACAAATTTATGTGTCCTTTATTTATAAGTTAAGAATCATAAATGTAGGAAATAAAAAAGGTATAAGTTATACATAACATTAAAATACTATTATAATGATAATTATTTGAGTGATAATGATATTTAATGTGGATGTTATATAAAATATTAAGGTACTATTATGATGATAATTATTTGAATGATAATGATCTTTAATGTGGAGGTTATAGAATATTAAAAGGTGATATCCAATTAATTTACAATAATTTATTTATATATTTATTTATTAAACTTTAAATGCTGGAATGATATGTCCCTTCGTACTGCACGGAGATGTGGAAGCACCACACTGCTCTATCACTTGTTAACGTTGACGGCATCCAACAGACATCAGGGGAATACGTGTCAAATAATACAAAAGTTCTTTATGAGTGTAGGAGGTTAGGTTAACTGTAATTAACTCAAAAATATAAGTTTCAGGTTCAGCCATAATTTTGCCGGACATATAACATTTGCCCCCTTGGTATAACCCAATTCCATATAAACCCACTTATATAATATAAACGTCTGCACAGTTGTAATGTTTGGTTGATTTTAATTGAATTTTGACATAGAAAACTAGAAAATTTAGTATTTTTGAAATAATACACCTAAATCATTAGTGGATTTATTCACATTCGTAATAAAATTTTGAGTTCTACCGTGTACACACTCATGTTATTGTGAGTAGAGATATCTCCCTAAGTAAAAGTAAACGAAATCCTTATTTTAAACGAAGTTATCTCCCTGTGTGAAATTGAAGGAAATCCTAAACATTGATGTTAATATATTTCCAATCACCTTGTAATTATTTAAAAAGAAGGAATTGTCTTTTAAGGTTGAAATATAGCGTATTTACACATTTCATATAATATTTTTCAAATGGGAATGTTTTCACCTAGTGGAGTCGCCAAAACATGTACTAGGAGCTAATATCATCACTCTTTCATGGTATGCTACGAACCAGAAAAGTAATAATAAGAAAACATCACGTACAGTTACTGAAGCATGAGGTCCCGATTTTATGGTATACCAATTTCGTTCCAGCAGCAATTCTTATTGTTAGATTACACACTTTCTTGCAGGACCTCAAAGAATCATGTGGTTATGGATGACAATTTCAAAGGAAAAAAAAAAAAACACTTGATTTGGTATTAACAAGTGACCACAGCGTAATCCACTTGAGTTAAAAGCCACAAGGTGTATTCCTCGAGATATTCAAATGCAACCATTTAAACACAGCAAGCATTTGTTACCAAAGGCGATTCTGGGTGACAGCAGAAACAATGCCTTTCAGTGTCTCCTGCAAAACATTATGGCATCATTGGTTTTACTCTTTCATTCTTATAAAAGAAAGACATATATCCTTAAGATTATACCACAGAATGGTCTTTAAGACCAAGAGAGAGCACCAACGGCCTGGAGGAGCCAGAGCTACTGCAAACACAACAGGACATGTTAAGCAATTAGTCATAGGGCAATTATCCATTAAAAGATGTGCTATTTGAAGCACATAATCATCCACTGTATTGAATTAACATAGTCCGTCCCCATAGTCTAACAGTAGGGCAACCCTCAATCAGATGATAAAGTAATGACTTATAAGGCAGTTGATCTTTAACAGATAGAGAATCTCGATTTGCATAAAAGGATTCAAAACATACCTTATGTGTTCAGCCAACTGACGAGCACATGCTACTAGCATTGGCTACACATGTTGCATTCAATCAAGTCAAGGTTAAATGGTATATGAGAGATCAGGTCAAGATAATCTAATGCAGTCTAGCTTACCTCATCTCGTTTTCCAAATATTACGGACACATTGAAAGTTGGTTGGGCTGACATTCCTTCCTCCTTCCTGGCAATGAAAAAAATTATGTACTTCAAAAGCTCCTTAGGAGGAACTATCGTTTGCAGGATTTACCATCATTTTAACAACATTTGACAACAAAAAGTAAAGGCACTCAAACAAACTCCACAATCAATATTCAAGTTGTATTTTCTTTTTAAAATTTAGAGAAGCTATTTCTACCCTCTTAACTGCTTTCAGGCATTGTCAACATAAAACATTTTCCTATCTCAATTTCAAATATCTTATTTTGGTTTATTTCTTGTTATATATGATGCTTTGATGAAAAAATAAGATTCATCAAAATTAGAATATCATAAACCAAAGGCTTCTATAATAATAATTGAAGTACACTAAGAAGGTTAATCCGTACAATTTAGCAACCTGCTGAACTGAAATTAGAACAGAAAAACCAGTAAATAAAGCAAAATACGTTCACAGGATAAACTTGAAACTCTTTGAGAGCAAAATCAGATACACCTATTAGTGATTCACATATTTAAGGGACAGAATTAAATTGATCACTTGAACCTTTATAAAGTAAGCAAAAATACTCCATAACACTTAAAAGAGAAGGTTAACAACTTTAGGTCACAACATCTATTTGTTCGATTTTGCCAAGCTTCATAGTGTTATGTTTAGTACCCAACATCGGAATTCTGAATCTTAAATCTATGTATTTAGTACTAATATTTGTCAGTTTCTTCATCATAAGCTGAAAAAATAAACACACCGAAACTCTTGAGAAATTAAAACATAAATATTTTGCAAAAGAACTAGCAGACCTGGCATGCAGGATCGTCCCCATAGTTCCTATTTGACTTGCAACAACCTGAGAAGTGTTCATTACTTTAAAAAATATTGCCACAAGGACCTGCAGACATGTACACAACAACCCAAACAAGGCAGAAGCCTCATACTCACAAGAAAATGATCCTCATAACTGCAAATGACTACATCTGTTTTGTACCCCTGTCATATAGAATTTATGCAGTTAGAAAAATATATGATGAGTATCAGAGAACTAATCTGAGATTATCGTTTTTAGAGCAACAATCATGACAATAGTAATGTAACAAAGAAATGACAAATTTGAAGAAGTCAAGCACGATACCATGATCAGATAAGGTTATCAACACTTAATTTCTTTTTTAAAAAGAGATGAGGAGGACAGAAATAGCCTACTTTACATAGAGATGTATGTATATTGAATTTGGCTCACCAAAGCAGCAGCTTGAACTTATTGGTGGATTTCTCAAAGTATGTTAACCTATCATTAATTCAGAAAAACCAGATAGGGTATGCATGATAATATTGAGCCATTTGATAGACCCACATCATGCACATTAGATTATGTGCTTCCAGCACATAAATCATCTTATTATGTACAAGCATTCATATGCATACATACCTCACGAACATACTGTAGAGATAAATATACACATGTGAAGCCCTAAAGATCTTTCTTTACATGCGATAAGGAAGATATAATGAGGATTCTAGCCAGTTTAGCTGGTAAGGTCTCTTGTCATTAGATAAAATGTCCTGGTTCTAAATCTGGCTTAGACCAAGATGAGAGGGATTTGGGTTCATTTATTGTCATAAATTATTTTTTAAAAAATCATAACAATAATCAAAGAGGAAATATGAACCTATATGCTCTAAAGCTTGATCACAGATTCATCATATCAAGTTAAATTAGTCAAAATCAACCAAAGTATTCAATTACCAAATGCACCAACTATCAACATGCTACTAGCAGCCTCAAGCATTCAAACGCTTGGAAAGAACCCTCATAATCTTCACAATTAAACTCAAACATCTGTAAAACTTGGAACTCTGATACAAGTATTCACTTTTACTTCAACCACCATTACAGACACGACCATTACTCCAACTAGAAATCAATTTCCACACTACAAATATGATCCTATAAACTTATCTTCGATGCCGAATTCCGCTGACCCACAAATTCATTTAACCTAAACTTACAACAGTGAAATCAAGAAATGATACTTCGAATTATGCAAAGTTTTAGTAAGCCGTTGGTACCAAAGAGCTCACAAAACAAGGCAAGAATATCCCAAATCAAAATCCAACTGTTTACAACTGTATACATGCACCTCGAGAGAATATAATTCACCGAATGAACAAAGAAGATTCCATACTCAACACTGACAATAAAGGAATCAAAAACAAAATTTTATGTGTGCCCTTTTGTTACTTGTGAAAGCTATATAGAACTGGATACCTAATTTATCCAATATCAAGGAAAACAAGCAAAGAGTGTGCATTTAAACAGAGAGAGAGAGAGAGTAAAAAAAAAACCAGAGAATTTATAACGTATGATCAAGCTTTACATCGAAGAAACTAAGAAAAAAGGCTCGTACCTTTATATCAACAGAAAACTTGATGTGAGGAACAGGAAACAGTTGTGATAAACTGCACATGACTATCTTCTTTAAGCTTGATAACCTAGTGTGAGAGAGGGGTTTAAGTTGGCAGTATAGTTTTTCAACTGCTCTCCTCTGCTACTCATTTTGTTGTCGGAAATTTATAGTTTTTACCCAAATAAAAAAAAATTTTTGTTTTTATCTAGATTTTTTTTAAAAATTTGTTTTTGATCTCTCAAACAAATTATTTTTATTATATACTCAAGATTATTAAAATACCCTTAAGTTAAAATTATCCTATTGCCTTAACCCGAAATTACCAAAATAGCCTTCTTCTTAACAATATACTCTCTCTTTCCTCTTCTCCATTCATGGTTTTTTATGTTGAATTCATTATTGTAACCAAAAATCAATTTAATAAGAGATTTTTCATTGAAGCTTCTTTTTTTATTGAAGGTTTTTGATTCATTTAAGTTTTATCCATTATAGGTTTTGAAGTTTCTTCTTCCATTTAAAGTAATTTGAGTTTTAAAGGTAATGTATGTGTTTTTATTGTTTGGTTTTTGAGTTGTTTTGTTCATATTGCAATCTAAATATTGTAAGAATGATTTGGTTATGATATATATGATATTCGTAAGGCAGACTAGTCATTTCTGCAAACTGAAAAACCGATTTCATACACTGAAAAACTTATCAAAAAGTGGATTAGTTTTTCAATGGAATGAAAAATTGATATTGGTTTTTCAGTGGACTGAAAAATCGAAATAACCAATTTTTTCATATTTTTGATATTTATTATGTTCTAAATTTTGTGTATTAAATTTTAGTGTTATATATGTTTAGATATAATTGTATTTTATTCAATTTGATTATATTTGGCTAGAGAGTATTGTGAGTGTACAATTAATGCATCTAACTTGGTTTTTAGTGTAATAAAAAATGGGTACTGGTTTTTAGTCCACTTTAAAACTAAGTTAGGCAGTTTTATCATAATTTTGATATTTCTTTTATTTTTTATGTCGGGTATTGATTTATAGTGCTAGATTTGATTCGATATGATTGTATTTTGTAATGTTGACCAATTAGAGTGAGATTAATTTAATAATATTATTATTTGAATGTTATAGGAATGATTCAAGAGACGATCGTAATCAACTTCGACAGAGAGTGGAATGGATGTAACTACGTTGGGGGTGAGTCGATCATGTGTGAGGTTTACAAAGATAGTAGTTTTTTATCGTTGGTGAATGTTGTGAACAAAGAGGCTGACATTGATAGAAAAATGTGGGATATCTGTATGTATTATTTACTACAAAGTATGACAAATGGTCAAGTAAAAAGATACGCATCATATCCGATCTTGGTATGGTTGATTTGATGGCGATAAAAAATATTGATGTTAAAGAGATTTATATCGATAAAATTGCGAGAGATTTTAGAGCTGGAGTTAGTAGGCGTATCATTCGTCCTAGTTGTCATTGACTCAATACCAGGTACAAGACATGATGAGGTAAATACGGATAGACCTGTAAATTCGTATATGGTTAAAAGTCATTTTTATCTTGCTCTAGTATTGGGGGTAATCAAGTTGATGCTTTTGTCAACCCATTTACAGCTATGAAATGTCTCATTTGCAACGTTAATGATGATTATATGAATGATAATACTAATGATGAAGATCGGGACACAGATGATGATAGTGATAGGACACGAGATAATGACGAAGAGCAAAATAGAGATAGTGATGAAGAGGAAACTCAATTTGATGATGTCTTTGAGGAAGAAGGGTTTTCAGAAATAAGATTTTTAGGTTTATAATTTCAGAGCAATTCTTCACAACCATATTGGATTGTTCCTGGTGTAGAATTGGGCGACATTGAGTCTACTTTAAGCGCTACGTCGACCGTCTACTAACTTGTTACGTTGTATAAAGATGTATTCTTTGACAGTAAAAAATAAATGAGTACAACTATTGGAGAATATACTTTGAAAGCCAATGTTTAATATCGGGTTAGACACAAAGCGTTTTGAGGTCGGTTGTAAGGATAATAGTTGTAGCTTTATAGTTCATGCAAAATGCAAAAGGGTTGTTCGATGTGGTTTGTGTTGAAATATATGACAGAACACACGTGTTGTTAGACAGTCATGAAATCACATATGAAGAGGGTAAAAGCTATTGTCATCAAAAAATTGTATGGGGAAAGGTGGGGAGAGATATTTATACACCTAATCGTTTAATTGGAGAAATACTAAAACAATATGACGTGCAGATCTTGTACAATAAAGCTTAGAAAACTTTACAATGTACAAAGAAACTAGCATATAAACAAGCAAATGAGTCATATCAACAGCTTACATCCTATTTGAAATGTTAAAACTATCAAACCCCGGCACAATGATGACAATTGAGAGGGATGAAAACAACCGATTTTTATATTCATTCATTGCACTTGGAGCTATTAAGGGTTTTCAGTCTTATATGAGACCGATTATTGCTATTGATACCACCCATTTGGAGCAACAGAATTTTGGAACAAATTCAAGCGTTACATTCAAGAACACATGAAACTTTGGTTAAGGTTGGAGTGAGCAGGTGGTCACAAGTACATTGTCCAAAAAGAATATATGAAATGATGACCATCAATATTGCAGAGTCACTCAACAATTGCATGATGCAAACACGTCGTTTGCTAATAACAATTGTACATGAATATGTGAGAAATGTGTTGCAGATATGGTTTAATAATAGATATGTTGCTGCTGAGAAGCTCACAACATATGTTACTACTGCTGCATATTATCATATAATGTTAGCAAAAGATTTGTTAATGAAAGGTAGCATACATCCCCTCATGGAACCAATCACGTACAACGTAATGCATCCTAGCAAAGGCGATGCGATGGTTAATATTCAAGAGAACACATGTACATGTAAGCAGTGGAACCTTGATCAGTTGACAAGTGTTCATATATGTACTGTAGCTAGGTATGGTAATTATACGTTGTTACTTTCGATATTTCATGTCATATCGTGACACTTAAATTTTTTATACGTGTCAGGTTCAAATGCATCGATTGTGATACACTTTACAGTTAGTATTATAGGGCGGAGTGGCTGAAAGCTGCATATACATGTCCAATCAATCCGTCCCTAAATTGACTAGTTGGAATGTTTTTGTGAAAGTTAGAAGTATGATTGTATTATCACCAATAGGAAAAAGACAAGCAGGTAGGCTGAAGGAAGTTTTGATTCCTTTAGTTAGGGAAGCTCATCGTACAAAAAAGTGTGGAAAATGTGGTCAGATGGGACACAACTGTTTTTGTTGTCCTAACCCTTCTACTTTTTCCAGCAAAGGGATGAGTGTAGTCGTGGATGCAGAAGTTAGGACGAGCACAAATGCTCGTGAAAATGCCCCATCGTCCCGAAGATGTCATTGTGTCATGAGACTGGACACAACCAATGTCGATGTCTCAACGGTTTCCTACTCCCAATCCAGCGGTGGGTAATAATAAAAACAATGATTAGACATTGACATTAATTTGAACTTCTGTTTCATATATATTATTTTATTTTATTAAATAAATATAAATATTAGTGAAAATTACCAGAAATACCATTTTAAAATGGTTAATTTTGTTTTTACTATTATTTTTTTTAAAAAAATTTTTTAGCCCTTAAAACAAACTAATTTCATGATATACCCAATAATGACGCGATATTACTATAATCGGATCGGTTTTTAAGTTACTAAGTTTAGTTTCATTAATTTTAATTAATGAATGCAAATTTAATGAATGAAGAAAAATAATTGACATCAAATTTAATAAATGAAGTTAAGCACTTAAACAATCAATCAACAGCTTTAAAAATCAATCGGTAAATAGGAATCGTTAAATACAGTGGAAAAGGGGGTAAAAAGGGGAAGAAAAAAACAATCAGTTTTCCAATAGGGTTAAGAAACCAATATCGATTTTTCACTTTTTAAAAAACGGATCACATGTTCTTGATTTTCTCTTCTGATCGGCTTTTAATCATGATCATGATTTTTTTTTTATTTCCTTACCTTCAGATGACTTTTAATCACCAACAAATGACCTCAAAATCGCTTCAATTTAATCAATTGACATAAAATTGGGCAAATCACTTACATAATGACTCCATATGATGACATTGAAATAAGACATGACATTTAGGTGATAATGTTTCACCTTATGCAATTCTTAATGTTGATTCATCTAACTATATTTGTTTGTATTGTTGATCCATTGCGAGATATAATATCAATTCTATGGTTTTTGTGTCTTTTTTATCATTAGGAATCTTCACATATAGGGGAAAATGGGTAAAAAAAGGGAGAAAATATGGGATCGGTTTTTTAGTGGTAGTAAAAAATCGATTTTGATTTTTCAACCTCTTTAAAAAATCGATCATTTTTTTTTTTTTTTTCTTCCTTCAGATGACTTTCAATCACCAATAAATGACCCCAAAATCGCTTCAATTTAATCAATTAATATAGAATTGGGTAAATCACTTACATAATGACTCTATATGGTGACATTGAAGTAAGACATGATATTTAGATGACAATTTTTCACCTTATGCAATTCTTGATGTTAATTCATTCAACTATATTTGTTTATATTATTGATTCGTTGCGGATATAACATCAGCTCTATGATTTTTGTGTCTTTTTGGTCAATGAAAACTTTTAAATATGGTGGAAAATGGAATAAAAACAGGAGAAAACATGAGATTAATTTTTCAGTGGTTGTAAGAATTGATTTCGGTTTTTCAACCCCCTTAAAAAACCTATCATGGTTTTTCTTGATTTTCTTCCTTTCGAATGACTTTCAATCATCAACGAATGACTCCAAAATCGATTCAATTTAATCAATTAACATAGAATTAGGTAAATCACTTACATAATGACTTCATATGGTGACATTGAAGTAAGACATGACATTTAGGTGACAATGTTTCACCTTGTGCAATTCTTGATGTTGATTCATCCAACTATATTTATTTGTATTGTTGATCCGTTGTGGGATATAACATTAGTTCTATGGTTTTTGTGTCTTTTTGGTCACTGAAAACCTTCAAATATGATAGAAAATGGGGTAAAAAGGGAAGAAAACATGAGATCGTTTTTCAGTGGTAGTAAGAAAGCGGTTTCAGTTTCTTACCCCCCTTAAAAAACTGATCATTGGTTTTCTCTTATGATTGATTATCAATCAGCTTGAAAAATCGATTTAAGTTGAAAATCGATTTTTCAGCCTCTTTAAAAAACCAATCCTTGATTTAGAACTTCACAAATATTAACATTATGTTTATTAAATTAATTAAAAAAATAATTAATTAATATATAAATTAATATATTTACTTATATACAACCTCTCCATCAGAGTCTAATATTCATTTTCTAAATTTATTTACTTTATATAATGGTGTCGAAAACATAAATATATCTCTAGCAATCTCTGCCCTTAATGCAATGACATCTGCAACTTGATCAGGGCGTCTTGATTTTCATGTACTCTTTTTGAACTGTAAAAGGTCATATATGTACATTGTCACGTACGCTCCATAACTCATCCTGTATCAATAATAAATTAATTAAATGATATTAACATATCATTTAATTATTTATTTATTCAATTATAAATATATTCACCAATCGGGTTGCTGAGGCACAACTGATCTATTAAGACGCTCAAGTTTCCACCACTTATTATGAGTGTCATATCTATCTGGGTCTTCTTATAAAATCCTATGAACCGTAACAAGATGAACATGAAACACATCAGCGGCTCAAGTGGTTGGATTCGTTCGGCTATGTCAACATTTGTCAGGGAATCGTATATTAATATTTTCTACTCTCTGAGGCACACTTGATAGAGGACCCAGTGATTTTGATTCAGACTATATGGTAACAACACCTGCAATTTGAAGAAGTCAATGATATAGGATTAATTTGGATGATCAAATACTAAATCTTAATTTTCGAACAACACTTATATTTTCAACATGCTACCACAGGACTGATGCGTTTATTTGCCCACAACCAAATACAAGTCATTCTAAGGGTACATAGGGTGTAACCGAATCAAAATTTATATCTTTATCGACGTAATGTTGTTTATAATACATTGTCATAAATGCCTACACAATAAAAATTAAACATGTTATTTAACTTCAGGACACATGACAAGAAATTGTAAATGCATAACTGACTGAAATGTAAACACTCACAAACAAAGAACTTCCATGAATTGCGTATCTACTATCCTCAACCTCATTCCACCACTTCTTTTGTAGGCACATCAAATAAGAAATGATGTGCTCTAAAGTTAACCATTGGTTCTTGTTCTCGAGGGATACCAATGTGTTAGGTATCATGCACTACCCACAACGATGAACCGCATGCCTAAAATCTAAAAAAAAAAAAATTATTAATTGATTGTAAATTTTATTACATTAGCAACTAGAATGAAAAGATAATGATATTTTTTATCAATACCTGAGGTCCAAAAATATGGAGGATTTGTAGTTATTATAGACAGCGTTTACAAAGTCTACAAACTCCACCATCTTTTTGACTTACTGTTGGGGTACTTTCATTTTCTTTTTCGAAGATCTAAGATCCATGTATGGCATCCGCAGAGGTGTCGCTGGCTTTGTCTTTTGTTTGCCCTATTCCTGTATGACTTTATCCTGTATCTGTAAGCAATTGAAAAATATAAATTACATATTTAGAATTATATGTCAGATTGTCACATGATAGATATACTATATATATATACTTGGTCATTACCACGCTCAGCCTCTGCATCTAATAGACCGCATGAGACCTTCTAGGAGTGATAGGTCTCTTGGTCCTCCTGTTGGTGGGGTGACTAATGGACACCCCGAGACTGATGGACCTTCTGATCCATCTAATGGATGGCTGACTGGTCCTCATGGAGAGGTGACTGATAGACCACCTTATCCTCATAAAGAAACGACCGATGGACCCACTCGTCCTGATGTTGTGGTGGTGGTGGTAGTGGTAGGTAATAGATGTGCTCATCCTAGACAAAGCTTCTACCATCATCGTCGTTGTCCTTTGAATCATGCCCTCTTGTTGGAGACCGTGGAATTTTTAAATGCTTTTCCACCTATTTTAGCCTTCTATTCGTCTCCCTAACGATCTTCTAGGTTATCTTCTGTTTCTTATCCATCCTACTTAATTTCTTATGGTTGCTTTCTGTAAATCCACAATATATTCAAACAACCGTTTTACCTGTAGAATATATATATCATTACACAATTGTAAAAAATTTTAACATAGCCTCCCTTGCTTTTTTGAGTATCCAGAGAAATATAACCTACATATTTAAATAATTATAATTCATCAATCATGTTTAGATACTCTGTCTCTTTGTCTCACTTCGTACTACTATATAATATGTTTACAACTTTTGCATTTATTCAAATGGATATTCAATAAACTATAAAATAAATAGAAGATTCGTATCTCAGGATGTATGTTTCATACATCGTGCGTCTTTTTTATATGAAACTCTAAAAAAGGTATCTTATGATTTGGATTGCACACTTCAAACGTTTTCATTCTACTTAGCATCCTTCCTTGTAAATTCATCAACCACATGATCATCATCACTCCTTGCATCCCCTACCTAATAATCATCATCTCTTTGTGCACCATCATCATCATCATCATCGTTATTGTCATCATCATCGTTAACATCATCATCATCGTCGTCGTCGTTATCATCCTCATTTCCTCCGCTGCAAATTTTATGTACATCTTTGTGAACCACATGCTTCAAATTAAAAGATTTCTAATAATCTGTATCCTTTTCGGCGTTAGTGGGCTCAAAGGTTTGCATCAAACCAACTATTTACAATATGTACACACACACACACACACACACACACACACACACATATATATATATAGTTCTATTATTATTACATACTTAATATAAATATGGATAGTTAAAACAAACAAACAAATGAAACCAATTTAGGTTGGTTCGCCACCTATAAGAGGAAGATCATTAAGGTTTTTTTTTATGTTTTTCGATGTCCTTTTAAGTGTCTGTCTTTTACATTTTGGTAGCTCATTTTCTAAGGACTAGTTACTTCTTGCTATCTTTTCTCTCAACATTGGAAATATTTCCACTAACCACTACTATAATACAAAAATGATTAAAAAAAAAAAACATATAGTTAATATATAACTCTATATATTAACCGTATTAGGAGGAAATTATAAATATTAATCGTATTAGTGTACCTGAAATGCCGGGATTTAGTCATAAATATTAATGGTACTCGGTGGATTTTTAATCCGCTCTTCATTAATCACCAAATGAAGACAATTGATTAGTATACTATAACTTAATATACCCCAAGGAAACAAGCTTCACATATCTGCATTCTCTATCATGACTCATATATATCGAGCAATAGTGGCCCTGTCATCCCACCCCATGATGAGATGAAAAGCAATCCCTACATTAGCTAACTTCAATAAATCTTCATCATTTATTACGTTATCAACTGCACGACCTTGACGTATTAAATGGCTCCTTTCCTCGAGAAAAGTGGCTAGGTTGGACACATTCAGAGCACTCCATTGATCAATCGTCATAGGAGACTGTTCATATTATTTTGTACTGTACTAAAGATTTCTCTGTCGATACTCCTAAAAAGAAGTCTTGTCTCCAGTAAAAACTCCTATTTCCCAAACTTATATGTTCTCCCTTCAATTTCAAACCATATTTCATTACGGCGCCCAACGATTACCTCCACCTTTCTAGCAAGAAACTATTATCATGGAGGCAACAGTCGTATTGTTGCTTATCTTCAAAATATGTCCAAACGGATACTCTCCTATGAACTAGTCGTACAAATTTAATCTAGTAATAACTATAATTATTTTACCAAGCCATTTTTGACCAATATATGTATTCGCGCTTGTATTCTTGTTAATTATTTGCGAATTATATTTATATTTGAAATTTATCTTTAGAAAAGAAAAACAACAAATGATTAGTATTTTGGATGTGACCAATCAATGTCATAGATCGGTTTTTCACTGTGTTTGGAAAATCAAAGTGAAAAACCGAGCATATGTGAATAATTGATCTGATTGCGACCATGCTGCTATAATCAGAATCGGTCATTTTTAACCTAAATCCAACCAAATCTAACTTATTCTAAACCTAATCATCATAACCCAACATCCATAACACATGAAATATCTCAAAATCGCAAAAACAAAATTAAAAAATACAAACTTTCGAATGAAAACCAAAGTTCGAGTACCTTGGTAAACGGATAAGGTTGTTGACGGTAGAAGATGTTTTGACAAGGTCAGCATTGGCGAGAGAATGGCCAAAAAATGTCGAACGAGTTGGTTCGGTCTCAATTGGATACGGGGCACATAAAATGAGTCGAGGTTTTACTTTTGATCGGTGATGAGAATTGTTTTCCATCAATTTTTTAGAGTTTATATAGGCATAGACTGTTTCGTAATTACACAATTTATTTTTTTATAAATTTTTACAAGTTAAGGGTTTATGGGTAAAAAAGTGCACGGGCATTATGGGTAATTTGGATATATCATAAAATTAGTTTATTTTAGGGGTTAAAAATAATTTTTTTAAAAGTAATAGGTAAAAACAAAAATGACCCTTTTATAATGGGTCTTTCTAGTAATTTTTACTTTTCTTTAATTTTGGTTCTTTCTTCTGGAACAAGAATACTAATTTTGTCGGACTTTTAGGCCCAATTCAAGCCCATCATTTGTTATGGTTTGGGTCCAAGTTTTTTTTTTTTTTTTTTTGAAGAGTACCAATGTTTGCACCCTTTTCACGTCGTATGTATCCCCCTTTTATACGTGCACCTCATTAAAATTTTATAAAAAATTTTATTTTGTGAACACACTCTATACATTATCAATTAGACACTTTCTTCTTTCAATTTTCTTTCAAACTTTGCCATTTACTTTTTATTTTTTAAAACTTATCATAAATCATTATATTATAAAACATGCAAAAAAAAAAAACAGAGAGAGAGAGGAGTTGCGCCTCTAGGCATCTAGGAGGGACGCTATCACCCTCTTCTGTTTGATGGAGAATGCTACTGTCTTCCTCCATCTTTTGGATCTAAGATGAAGGAGGCACCAACCCCCTTAATCTTATTATTATTATTTTAATTTCAGGTTTTACTTTTTTTATATATTTATTTTATTTTACATATTAAAATTTAGCGTAGTTTCATTCAACAAAAACAATACCAACTTAGCTTGTGAAAATTTAAAAAATAAAAATAAAAATAAAATTACGTAAAGAGTCAAAGATGATATCCCAATCTTTTAAATAAATTATCAAGATTTTAATTAAGAAAGATATTGTTGGAATTTTGAAAATGTATAATTAGGGATGTAACTGTCCCCACTCATTTTTTAATCTAATCAAAATTGACTCTTTGTTTTTTTCTTTTTCTTTTTTTTGGGGTCTTTTTGGACGGAAAGTAACTGGTTCTAGAATGTTTCTTTGTGTTTCTAGAATTTGCACCCCTGAAGGTTACACCAACCACATTAAGAAAAATTAAAATCTTATGATTTATGAACACATTTTGTTTATATATATACTTACATATTTATATAATTAATGCGATTTTACTTTATAGAATATAAATATAAAAGATATATCATTAGGTCAACCTTATATCGTTGCATTCAACATATTATTATATTAAGATTTATCTTTTCAATAGGCACTAAATTTGATAACTTAATATAAAGTTTGTGATATATTGATTAAACATCAATGAGTGTTAAACAATTCAAAGTAAGTAAATATACTGGTTAACAGCTAAAAAACTAAATTAATTATGTCAATGTATATTGAGGAAAACATGTTTAATTATTTCGTATCATTATTTCTAATTTTTTATTAAATGCTATAAATTAATAAATTTCAAAGCAATAAAAAAAAATGAAAGAATAAGGAAGATTCTATACTTGGGAGTAATCGCATCTCATTTTGTATTATTTTATGTTATTTTATTTTAGCTTATTTTTTAATTAAATTCATTGGTTTTATATAATAATTAGAAAATTAAATAGTTATTATATAAGTTTGTAATTAATAAACAGTCCATATCTTGATCAATTTTTTTTTTTTTTGGTGAAATAATGATCAAAAGATATTATAAATATGCGTTGAAATGCTGAAATATTAAATTGTGTAACAATGTTTTATATGGAGAATAATTATAATTGTTTTAATTTTTGTAATAATGTATTTTTACTGTTATTTTTGTAATAAAATCGAGAACATAAAACTTAAAATCAATTAGTGTAAAATATTACCCAAGTTATGTTTTATTAAAAACATTTCATTAAAAAAATATCATACTTTAATTTCCAGTTATTGATGCGTGACATTTGTTGATTGAGGTTGTTGTCAACTATACTTGAAGAAAATCAAGTATTTGTCACTGGACAAACTTTGTGCGTTATATTTTTCTACTTCTCATAACAGGAAAATTAGCATTTTTGCTTGAACTTATTTGATAATTCAAAATGTTTCTGTTTTTTCTTCAGATGGAAAGCGATGGACTTGATTGAATATAAGAAAAAAAATATTATAAAAGAAACCAATTTTGTTAATATTGATAGAAGGGACAAATATTAAAAAAACAAAAATGATCAACCTTGTTCCATTTTTTCGCAAGTTTTACTTTAGTCTCTATATTTTAATAAAATATTACTTTTTCGCTTACGAATGCATTTGTAGTCCATATTATCCTTAATGTTTGAAAAATTCATAGAAGTAATTTTTTTCATCAGTTGACTGTTAATCAAACTTAACAACGTGAAGACTATTTTAATCTTTTTATTTTATTAACTATTTATTTGATATGTGTATGATAAATATTTACTTAGAAAAACTGATAAAAAAGTGTTAACAAAAATTTAGATCTCCACCGTCCATCAAACTTATGATTGATGATGGATATTTAATAATAAAATATGAAAATAAAACTTAAATTTCGAAATTTTGAAAAAAAAAAAATTAAATCACCGTCCGTCTTATGAGATGGATGGTGCATTTGTCTTTTAGAATTAAATTTTTAAAAAATTGAAAAAGAAAAAGAAATTTGTGTTCAATTGAAATTTGGTTTTATTTTAGTGGGTCTCCTTCTTCATTTGTGCCAGCGTTGTCGATATCTCTCCTGCTTCATTTGTGCCAGCATTGTCAATATCTCTTCCCTGGCTGCGACTTGTTTCTCCAACTGCTTTACCTCCTCCGAGGTGTCCTTGACGTTGTTCAGCTTCTCCTTGATGGCATCATCCCTTTGGTCCACGAAGTTGTCGAGAAGTGTGAACTATATCTTGTTCAAGGCCACCATCAAGAGGAGGAACTCGAAGGCAATGATCGAGAGGGTCAAGTTGAAGTTGAAGAGGGAAGCTTTCCTGATTTCGATGGCGAGAGATGGAGGTGAGAACACTAGAAGGAGGCAATAACGGCGAGGAGAGAGAGTGATTTGAAGGTGGTAACGGTGGACATGGAGAGTTTTTTAGTTATTTTCGAGATTATGGTGTGTTTACTTCAAGGATTAAAGAATAAGAATATGAAATGAAATTGATTGATAATGTTTACTTGCTTAAAATCCATTTCGTAATGGGAATGAAAGTATGGGCCCCACATCAATTTGGGGTTATAGAACGGAAATCTCATTCCCTTCAACTCACTTGGGAATCTCATTTTCATTTCCTTTGTGAAGATGAAAAGTCTCTTATACCCTTCTTTAATTTTTTTTTTTAAAAAAAACCTATTTTGTTTGATATTAAAAAAAATGTATATTATAATGTAAAATTGCACATAACTGGTCTTTCATCACCAATTTCTTAATTATCGTTATGAACTATTAAACTAATAAACAGTTTTTTTATTATAATATGCAGTTTTTTATTTGATATAAAAAAAATGTATATTACAATAAAAAATTGCATATCATTGATATTTCATCGCTAATTTCTTAATTATTATAATGGACTATTAAAATAATATGTAGCTTTTTTAATTATAATATATAGTTTTTTATTTGATATTAAAAAAAAAACTACATATTATAATAAAAAACTGCTCACTATTATAATTAATTCATAATTTTAATTAAGGGCATTTTTGTAACTTATGATTAATCCATTTTGATTCCAAAGTAAAGTAAACAGTTCAATGAGAAAACTGGTAATTCCGATTTCAATTCCTATTCCTACAGTTGAAGTAAACAATTTATTCTGATTTCGATATTTCATTCTGATTCTAAATCATTCCGATTTTAGATCATTCTGATTTATATTCCGATTCTTTAAATGAAGTAAACACACCATAAGAGGTTTGGGAGGGAGAGACATGGGATTTGGAATCTAGGTTTTGGAGATTGGTGGATTGGAGTGAGTGGTTTTATGTTGGGGATGAGGATTCTCTGTTAATGTTGACACGGTGTTAATTTTTTTATAAGAGTAATTTAAGTTTGAATGATGCATGAGAGAGAGAAAATCTATCAATCTTAATCATTCATTTTTTCAAATGCTGAGGTATCACTAGATTATCAAAATATTAACAAAAAAAAGAATGGTAGAGAATCCTTACTCGTATGTTGGAGGCCACGATCATGTTTGCCATGATTGCTTTTTTCTCCCTAATTGGTTTTATTTTATTTTATTTTATTTTATTTTTTTGTTTGCAATTCTCAGAGTGTGTGTGTTTTTTAAGTGGAAATGGAGATTTTGGTTTGAATCTTTCTTTCTTTTTTCTTTTTTTTTCTTTTTTTTTTCAGTGGGCAATGTGTTTTTTTTTTTTTCTAAACCTATTATGGTTTGGGCTCATAAACTTGAAGATCTGGGATCGTAAACTGGAAGATCTGGGTTTTGGAACAAAATCTGGGATTTTTCTTCAACCTTTTTTTCTCTTTCTTTTTTTCAAAAATTTTAAATTTTTTTTTTTAATTTATTGAAACAAAATCTCTATAGTCCATAATTGTAATGGACGAGAGGGATTTCAACTTTTTTATTTTAATTTTAAATTTTAATTTTTTGTTAAATTTTAAATTAAATTAAAAAATTAACTATTAAATTTAATTTTTTATCTTTTGTTTTAATTTAATAAAAATAAAAATAAAAATAAAATGATTAAGGTATTTTTGCTTTTTGTATGTATTCTGTAACGATTGATTGTTAGCTTTTTGGTCAAAGAAATCAATTTGATGAATTTCTCCAATGCGAGGATGATGAAAACTAAAAATGTATTCATGAATAAAAATATAATATTTCATCAAAGTATAAGGTTTAGTGAAATTTGCAACTTTTATGATACTGTGATCAAACTTTTTTTAAATAAAATAAAGGACATGAGTATTATAATTAGATAGTGCAAAATATTACAACAGTATGTTAAATTAAATTAAACTATCACACTTTAAATGACAGACATGGATGTGTAACATTTGATGTTGTTGATAAAGGTTGTTGTAACCTATGCTAAAACAATGCAGAAGCCTGATGGCTGCAATGGTCAAATATCTATATTTTGATCTGTATCCAGACTCCGGAGGTGAGGATATTTCATGTGATGAGAACCCAGTTTTGGACTACATCTAAGAGATACTGATTAAGAGTATTCGATAAATTACATAGTGTAGATAATACTTATGTAATAATGAGAAAAAAAAAAAAAAAAAAGGGCTATGCTAAAAGAATATTTCAATTAAAAAAAAAAAATCGTGAATGGAAATCTTATGTGGTGTTTCTGGTTCTCCTAACAAAAGCATTCTCTTTTTATGTTCTTCTTTTGGAAGGATCTTTTTATGATTGGACTTATTTCACAATACGAGTGGATTTTTTTTTTTTTTTTTTAAATAATTATAAAACAAACACAACAGCCATAGATTTGATTGAATCTACTACAAAGTGTACTCCAAAAAATGATTTTGTAAATATTGATAGAAGATTACAAATAAGTCCACATAAGAAAAACACATATCAGAACTTTAAGACGATTTCCTAAAATTTTAATCTTACTATAAACATTCTCTCCTCAAATAATTAAAACCCAACATTTTCTTAAGAAAAATTTAATAAAATGCTTAAAAAAACTCTTTTTTTTTTTTTTGAAATACCCAAACATATTATTACTAAAATCAAATCGAGAGTTTTCTTTTACTAGTATTTTTATTGAGTAGGTTTTAGTAATATCATCAAATCAATAGTTTAAATTTATAAACACTTATTTCATATTTTGGACAAAATTGTTGAAACAAAAACTCAACAACCAGTAGAGCATGAGAGAGGGAGAGAAAAAGCAAGAAAGAAAAGACCAAAAAAAAAAAAAAACTAGTGACCAATCAATGATGATGGTGGAAGACGGTAGTAAAAGGGCATGAATTGACGGCCACAATGAAAAACCTATCTAATTCACCGTCATGAAATAAATTGATTGATTTGATTGATGAAACTAGGGTTGTTATATTAGGGTTTATGAAATGGAAAAAAGGGGTTAAATTAGGTATGGTTCGAGACCAATAATCCATGGTTCGGTACCTATTTGAATAGGTAATTTGTGTTGAACATAATAAATAGGTCCCAAATTATTTCAAATTCAGGCATATTTTCTTGAATTTAGAATTTGTTTTTTCAAATTTGAGGCCTATTTTCTTGAATTAGAGACCCATTTTTTTTATGGGCGCTCATTAAGTAAGGAAATAGGTCTCGAAAAAGCGCAATTTTAAATGTGTAACAATGTTTCTTCTCTTTAATGGCTTCCTCATCTTCCATTTTTATTCAATTTCAATAACTAAACTTCTCTAACATAAATCTATATCATTTTACAATTTCAAAACTCAAGAAATACATAGTTTCTTTAAACAAAAATTTCATAACCCTTAACATTTTTTCCAAATCGTTGCAATATGGAATAATAGAGAGAAAGAACAGTAGAAAGAGAGAAGATGAAGAAAGAGAGAGAAGCTTGATTTGTTGATTTCCAAAACTTAATTAGTTCTTTAAATTTTATGAATTTCAAACTTGAATGACAGAGAGGAGAAGAAAGAAAGAAGATGACAAAAGAAACAAGCTTTTGAGTAGGGGTGGGCACCTCCAACCCAACCCGACAAACCCAACCCAACCCGACCATTTTTTATTGGGTTGGGTTGGGTTACATCTTAAAAAAAATTAGATGGGTTGGGTTGGGTTGAGTTGAAAATTAAATTGGGTTGGGTTAGGTTAAAAAATTTTCAACCCAACCCAACCCGAACCTGACAAACGTTTATCCCGAATTCTAAATCTAAGATTTTCTCTCCTCTCTAAAAGAATATTTGTTTAAGATAAAGATTAAGAACAACTTTTATGTCGAATTTACTATTTTATTTATAATAATTTGATCTTTATTTGTATTTATTTTATCTGTAATTAAATTACCAAGACTAAGAAAGTTATCAACTAAACCATTTGTACCTTTATGGTAAATTAAATCTAACTCAACTCAATCCAACCTAACTCAACCTGACTATTATTGTGTTGAGTTGAAGAATTTATTGAGTTGGGTTAGGTTGAAAGATTTTCAACCCAACCCACATTGGGTTGGGAGATTTTCAACCCAACCCAACCCGAACCTAAAAACGCTCACCCCTACTTTTAAAGACTTTAATGATAGCAAACAAGTTGCATTAACGAATTTTATTAGAATTATTGTCCTAGATTTTATTTATTTATTTATTTTTGCCTTTTGTGGTGAATTGAACTTTTTTTTTTTTTTTTTAAAATTATGTAGTGGCTTAAACTTTATTTGTATTAAATCTATTATGTAATCAATGGGAATATTTTGCATTTAAATAAGTTGATTAATAGGAATGTTTTGTATTTGAGCGGGGTGCTAACCCGATCGACTAAACCCAACCCAACCCGACAATTATTGGGTTGGGTTGAAGAATTGATTGGGTTGGGTTGGGTTAAAAAATTTTCAACCCAACCCATGTTGGGTTGAGAGATTTTCAACCCAACCCAACCCGAACCCGAAAACGCCCACCCCTACATTTGAGGTCTTTTATTAAAGGCATAATAGAAAATTTGTAATTTTAGGTGCTATTAAAACTTAAATTATTAATTAACATGATAAAAAATGAGAGGGAAGATATTCCTCCTCATTTACACAATCAAATTTGTCCACCTCTGTCATTTTGACTTGATGTTAAATATGAGTTATAAACTAACAAATTTCTAAAAACCTTTACTTTTATAACTATAATAAAACCCAGAAAGTATACCAATTCAAAATTCGGTGTAAGTAATTGTATCTCAAAAACTATTATGTAAGAATAAGAGTTTCATAAACAAAGATGTTAATTAATAACAGTGTTAACATATATTATTTTAAAAGACTAACAAATACTTATGATATCACAATTTTTATGCAAGGTCTTTCGAGTAGTAGGTAAGTGGAACTTTGAAGAGTTGACATGGCGCACAATTGTAACCATAAGAAAGTGATGTTAGGTTGCCTAGAAGGAGAACTTTTATTAAATTATAAAAGCCATGAGCAACGTGCGTCAAAAGAAGCCAAGGGATTTGGTTCATTTCATAACCCTAAAATCAAAGTTGCAAAAACTCACTCGTCAGGATTTGTACATTTGTTCTTTTACATTTACAATGACCCATGATTGACATGCAATGAAGGGCATCTATCCTCGTTACCAAATTAGTTTTTGTGTAAAAAATTGGACCTTTAATTCTGCATTACCAGTTTGGTTCAGCAAGTGATAGCTAGTCAACCGGCAGGTAACATGGCATGTCAATTCTAAACTATTTGAAATGGACATCATTCATAATGATTTGATCCTCCAATATTACGAAAGTTAATATTATTTAGGATTTTTTTTTTCCATATTATTTATTCGCTTTGTTTTTTTTTTTTTTTTTTTTAATTATTATTATTATTTGACATACATTCGCTTTGTTTTATGGTTCTACACATCATAATTTCTTCTCTTACTTTAGAAAGTTTTCTTTAATTTTAAATAATTGATAAGTTCCTCTTAAGATTAATTTGTAAAAACTAATATAAATATTGTAAAACTTTGTTAGAATTAGAGATTTTTGAAATTGATGTCTATAATTAATCCAAAATTTAGAATTGAGTGAAATTATGTTTACTTAAAATTTTAACTTAGATTTATTATTCTAACACTCATTTATTCATTTCCTTGTAATTTAAGGGTGAAAAAGTAAATAAACTGAAGTTGGATGGATAGCCACCAGACTGTAAGGATATATAAATGAACGTAACAAATTTAAGTCAAAATTTTAGATTGATTTTTAGTCCAACTCTTTAGAAATAATTCAATTATTTGTTATAAATCATTTAAGAGATTTTTTTAAAAAATATATCTTCTGATACTAAATTAGATGTCTGTCAACATTTATTGAGAGAGTCTGTTTACTAAGTGGTCAAAAAATCTACTTCCAAAATTAGAAGAGACCACCCACAAATAAATGGGAAAATCGTCTACTCCCAAAATCAAGAGATCATTTGATATATATATATATATCATGTTACACGTAATTGTGACCGTGTGAGTTATTTCCATTATCTCTATAGAAATATTTTTAAAGATTTGCTTTATCTTCTTCCTTTCTCATTATGTATATAATTATTAAACAATCGAAAATCTACTTACACCAAATTGTTAATTGTTTTAAAGAATTTGTTGAAATTAAACATTACGGACAAAAAACTATTTTTTTAATAGAGATATTTACTCTAATATTAAACAAAGAAAACTCTCTATACATGTCAATAGATATATATTTGATGAAATTAAAACTTTGATCGCAAATATAAAGAAAAACAACACTAATAATCTGAAATACAAGTAAATATGTTATTTTTATCCTTTTAAATATACAAAAAAAAAAAAAAAGTGTTCTTGCTTTTAACTTTTTGTGGCGGGGCTCATCCTCATTGTTTGATAATTGATAGTATGGTTTTGGGTTAAATTATTGTAGTTGATTGAAGATAAAATATATATATAGGAGAAATTTTAATTTAGTCCCTAATGTTTAGTAAAATATTACTTTTTTACTAACGTTTGTATTTTGAATTTCCATCATCCCTAACATTTTGAAAATGCATCAATTTAGTCCCTCTATTAGTCAACCTTAATAGGAGAGAGTAAGTTTGGTCATTTTAACTTTGAATATATGTATCAATTTAGTCCATCTATTAGTTAACCTTAATAGGAGAGAGTAAGTTTGATCATTTTAACTTGAATAATATAATATGTAAAAATATTTTTGAGTTTAAATAAAAAAAAAAAAAAAAGATCTCCATGGGTGGTCTCCCATGGAGACCATAAAACAGCCAACGAAGAAGACTAGAAAACTAGTCTCCATCGCCGGAGTGAAGACTAGTCGAAGACCAGTCAAAAACTGACTGGTCTCTACTGGTAGATGACCAATTAGAACCTAACTGGTCTTCGACCTGCTCTCCACGCTAGAGACCATGTCTCCAATGATGGAGATTAACTGGCTCCATCGCAGGAGACGCGATAGAGCTTTACCACGTCTCCGACGATGGAGCCAGTTGGTTTCCATCGTTGGAGACCTGGTCTTCAGCTGGAGACCAAATCTCGTCTCCATGCCGGAAACCAGATCATCTCCAGTGTGGAGACCAGAGAGTGATTGGGGATGGTGATGCCATCTCCATTTTTATTTTATTTTTTTAAATTTGTATAAACATTTTTTTTTTTTAATTTGCATAAACATTTTTTTTTTTTTTAAAATTTGGGGGATGTTTGGTTTGATGTTGATGTTTAATTTGAGTGATGTTGGTTTAATAAAAATGATGGAGATGATGATTTTGATGAATGTAGAAAATGAAATTGGAGATGAGTAAGATGATGAGAGGTAGAAGAGGTAGGAGTTTTATTTTTATTTTTTTATTTTATATTAAAAATATTATTTTTAATTAAAATATTTATTACTTTAAATTGAAAAAAAAAAAATTGATTTAATGATGTGTCACAATTTGATTGGAGGTGGTCAATGATAATTTTGTAATAATGGATATGGTTATTTTGCAATCATTAGTTTTTAAAAGGGTAATTACGTCATTTTAATTATTTTGAATTATATCAAGGGTAAATTCATCTTTTTACCACTTCTGTTATGTTTGACTGTCAATTTTTCGATCAAAGGGACTAAATTGATATATTTCGAAAATGTTAGGGATGATAGGAATTCAAAATGTAAATATTAGTAAAAAAATAATATTTTACTAAATATTAGGGATTAAATTAAAATTTCCCCAAAAATATATTAACAGAACGAACGAATGAGATATTTACCGGAAGTGAAGACAAGATGTGAGTGACTGCAGTAACAGAAGAGATCATATGATTGGCATGTAATATTTAACTACAAATCATCAAACAAATTTTGGTGCAAGTGCCAAGTAGGCGAGCCCCGTGCTTACTGGTCATTCAACACGTGACCCGATTCCTTTTTAACTTACCAAACACCCTACCTCCTCAGCCGAGCCGGCTTTTGTTTACTGAGCAAGCCAGTTTTTAAATCCTTCTCGGTTGATTCTCAATCTATAGGTGATTTTATTTTTCAAAATCAAGGTATTTTAGAATAAAAAGTTTGGTTTAGTTGCATTTGAAACTTGTTTTGGATTCAAATCTTTTTTTTTTTTTAAAGAAAAAACCTTTTTCACTATTATTTTTAACACCTAATGATAATTCAAGAGCTGTAAGATGTCAAAAATTATAAATAAACAGATTTTTTTTCTTTTTTAATAATACTGGATATCCTCATTCATAGTTATCAAATTGTAAGATATTCATAAGAGACAAATTCACTTTTATCCAAAAAAAAAATGAAAAAAATTCGTTTTTATCCATTTTTTATGAAAATTTATTTTTAACCCTTCAAACAAACTGTTTTCATTCTATATCCATATTTACCGAACTACCTTTCGCTCAGATATAAAATGTGTTATTTAAAATTAGTATTGATTGAGTTTTAATTTAAAAATTGGTATCGATTTTTAAGTACACGTATTGATTTTTAAGTGTACTTAAAAATTAGTCATCGTCTTCGACACTGCATTTCATTGGAGACTTTAATTTTCAAGTCAAATTCAACAAAATTCAATCAAATCTAACTAAATTTAACCTTTTGAATCAATTCCCAACATCCAAAACACAAAAAGAAAATGTAAAATTACAAAAAGAAAAAAAAAAACTTAAAAAAATTTCAATAAAACTCAAACAATCAACAAAAAAAACTAAAGATTGCATACATGAGTGGAAGAAGAGAACAAGTAGACATGGGCAATTTAGGCAAAGTGGGTATATGGCGCCATTAATTTATCTAAGGGGCTAAAAACAAATAATTTTAAAAATATGACTAAAAACATATTTTGACATTCTTATATTAGTATTTTTGTATGAGTTATGGTGGGTAACGTTATTTTAAGAAAAAATACGAGTGATGATATGAATTATCGTGTGTAACATTATTTTAAGAAAGAAACATTTTGTGGAATAAAAAGAAATAAGGGGTGAATAGCACCAAATAGATTGAATTTTTGTATGTCACCAGTTTAATAATTTGATTTTTGTTTTTTGTTTTTATCATCAAAATAAATGAACCGACAAAAATATCATTTAATAACTAGAGATAAAGTTGCTACTTTTTAATGTAATTTGGTGGTAGAGAATATTCATTCAATTCAGTAATATATTATTTTCAAGTTTTTCACTTATAGATGTGATATTTAAAATGAAAAACTAAAGATGAAGTTTCATCTCATTCTTCCCCTCTTCGGGCTTATTTTTATTTCTCTCTCCATTATTTATCATTTTTCTTGCGTTCTCTCACTACAAAACTCATTTTATTTAAAACTAACATAACAAATCTAGAATCTTAGTTTGGTTATCGAGAAAAACGCTACTTGGTTAATAGAACACTCATAATATTAAAGACTTGAACAAGCACTCATTTGGAGACATGTGATTTGCACTTGTAACACTAACACCACACTAAAATCAAACATTTAATCATTCCATCATCATTATATTTAGTTTCTTCAAGTTTTAATAGCAGTCGGTTTTATGGATTTGAAAATAAAAGTTTTAATATGTTACATGACCGATAAATGAGACTACCAAGACCTATTGGGATAGGAGGAGAATAAAACATGCAATAACACATGATCTTCCAATAACACATGACAAATACCACTAGGAGGAGAATGAAAAACATGCAAACCAATAGGGAAAGCCATCACTAAATTCTTCAAAATGTCTGCATAATGATTTCCTTCACGATAAATATCTTGAATATGGAATTTTCAATTACGATCAAATATATGACGAATATCATGCACTATACTAAGATTAGCATCCCTACAATCAACATGCCCGGTGATGAAGTTGACTACACATAAACTATCAACATCCAAGATGACTTTCTTAAACATTCATAACCCAAGTTAACTATAACACTTGCCAAACTCCCTATAACTCTGCAGCTACTGGCATACAAACCCTAATATTCATCAAAATACCTGTCACCTGATCACATTTATTATCTTGAATAATACCACTTGCATAGGCCATAAAAGATAAATGTTTAACAACTCCATCAGCGTTAAGTTTAAAGAATCCTTATGAAGGGAAAGTCCACCCAATTAATCGCTCTTGTTTTTGTAGATCCTTTTCATGTAAACCCATATGCAATTGTCTACATTTAAAATATTCTTTAACTTTGCCTCCATTGTGAATTGGGTTTGAAAATGTCCTGATTGCGCCATCGCCATAAGTACCAACAGGTCACCCCAAAGATAAGAGACTAGTTGACTTGCCAATCTCCTTTAATACCAATTTGATCTTTGAGGTTAACCTGACACCAATCTCTAACAGGTAAGGAGAAAAAATCTTGCCACTTTGAAATCGAAAACATTTGCATCCACACTCTTCTAACCTCTCCATAATCATATAAAACATTATCTAAACTCTCAAACCCCTCAAAGCAACGTTGACAAATTGCATCCTCTGTCATTCCACTTCGTTTTTGTCCATATTCATAAGAAGTTTTCCATGACAAACTAACCACAAAACAACTTCATTCTTTCAAGACCCTGCCAACTCCAGACATATTTATGAATTTCATAACTCTTTTCCTCTTGTGATGTCGAGATATAGGCATAAGCTGAAGCAATGGTAAATTGTCCTGACTTCGAACTACCCCAATGCAATACATCATCCTCCCTGTTCATCATCAATAGCTTAATAGAAGCTAAAATAAGGAGGATACTATTGGGAATCCATTTGAAAATCATTCCATCTCTATTCCTCATTACCATTAACCTAATTCTTTGCATTTTTTATAAGCTCACCATGTGGCAAAGAAACACTGTAGCACTTTGAGAGTGACTTTCCTAACACTAACCAATCAGTCAACCAAAACTTAAACTTACTACCATCTCTAGTAACCCAACAACACCCTTTTAAAACAAATTGCTAAACCTGTTTCACTCCTCTCCATATAGAGGAGACAACCTTTTTTAAACAGATTGTAGGGTCCTTATCATCCTCTCCCATACACTTATTCCATACTACCTAAGCCCAAAAATCCTTCTGTGGTTGCATTAAACCCCACTCCAGCTTTATAAAAAAAACTTGATTCATATATTTTGTTTTTCGAACACCTAACCCATCATAACATTTCTTACTATAGACCTCGATCCCAGTTCACCAAGTATCTTTCTATTACCTGCATTAGATCCCTAAATGAATTTTCTCCTATTGCCTTTGATACCGTAGCAAATACTCATGAAAAACATAGCTGTTTGCATTGCATAATTCAGGATAGAGCTTAAAACAAATTGAGAAAAAGTCCAACGACCTACTAGCAAGAGTTTGTTCCCATTCCAACCCTCAACTTTCTTTAACATCTTTTTAACAACAAACTCATACGTACCACTATTCATCGAATCATGAATGAGTGGAACACCTAAGTAATTACCCAAATCTGCTTGAAAAGATATTTGTAGATTACTACAAAGTTTAGTAGTCATTTATGTAGTAATATTTCTAGAGAAAATAGCCTTTGATTTAGTTCTATTAATTTTATTGCCAGAAATATGGCAAAATAACTCTACCATCTCCTCAAAAATATTCTCTTGCTTTGCAGTTGCCTTACCAAATAGAATCAGCTCATCGACAAAAAATAAATTAGAAAGTGTTAGGCCCTTTTTACTCAAAGCAATTGCCTCCCACTCTCCATGTTGCACCTGTAGGTTAATGTATTAAGAAAGACATTCCATACACAAAACAAAAATATAGGGACTAAGTAGGTCACCTTGTCTAAACCCTCAGGATGGCATAAAGGATTTAGAAGCTTTTTCATTCCATGAAATTTGTATTGTAGAAGAAGTAAAACACTTCATAACTACATTAATCATACCACTTGGTAGCCCAATATCAAAATGAGTGTCTAAAAAAACTTGCGAGAACATTTTGACTAAAAATTTACATAAAATTTTTATTAATTTAAACGTTAATTTGTAACCATCACATCATCATTATTTTATCCTTTAATATAGTTGTTTCAAATCAACTTGCGAGAACATTTTGACTAAAAATTTACGTAAAATTTTGGGAAACTTAGAATTTCATTATTATACATCGTCAAATTACACAATAGATAACAAAATATAATTGGATTTAACAAAAAGAAAATGCCTTTACTTTTGATTCGGCGAAACGCTTGATTGCCCCTGATCTACTTTATCAGATAACTGAAGTCTTCCGAGTGTTAGGCGCATTAAATGTATGATTTGTACAACTGAACTGAATCGATCATATTAAACTAATTTGAGTGTGTGTGTGTATATATATACATATTTCAAATCGTAGATCTGTTGGGCTTGGAAAACTGTGACTTAGTTCCATTAAAATCCGGAAGGTTGGTATAACATTTCGATTTGTTTTTGCTGCTAAGTCATTAACTTCTCAATTTTTTTAATGGTCAACATAAACTACCTTTGAGCTGGCTAACTAAACCATGACAAGATTGATGAATTATCCAATCCTGGCTGAGATGCTGGGGCCATTGAGGAGTGGAAGCTTCTCTTGATAAATCAAAGACTAATAAAAAATATAAGTGATAGTTCAAACGTGTATATATATATAAGTGTTTGGTTTATGATTTAATTATAATTTTTATTTGCTAAACTGTACAAAATTTATTAATAAAATGCCTTTCATCATAATTATATTAAGTGGCCCCTCTATATTTAATCTAACTTAATAATATATAAAAAAAATTATAAGCATTTAAAATAAGTAAGAAGTTAGATTCATAATCTAGAAAATACTTTATTAATAATTTCAAAAAAAAAAAAAAATCCTCATGTTTACACTTCTAATAATACAGGTTTGATGGAGGGACCACAGACCAACTTCATCAAATTATTAAATAAAATTTTTAAAACAAAATTACATAAATATTTTATTTTATTTAGAATAAGAATGTACAATACTACCTTATTATCATTTTCTTGAAACTTGAATTTTTCTTCGATGAATGCCATTCACCTTGCAACCATATTGAATTAGCACATTATAGCATGTGTTGCTACAATATCTGTATAATTAACAAGCACTTATGACGAGAGTGGTCAATTTTTACTTTAATTAGTAATTTTGTTTGAAATTCTCAAACCTTCAAATTTGATGAATCCCTCGTATTGAAACCCAACAAGGCAATAACGATGAAGCATAGCATTCATTCCGTTTGTTGTATAACTAATTGTGAGCCTAGCCGAGCCCAGCCGAACCGAGCGAAGCCGGGATATAGGATAGGAGGACGTTGAAAATTGGAAGGTGAGTGACAATGTACTTCTTGCATGAACAGCTATCTGTTTCCATCCCCCCTCTCTGTCTCTCTGTCTCTCTCTCTTTCGCTTGTCCTCCTCGTCCTCTTAATTGCAACCAACTCTACAGTAAAAGCGCCCCAATAAAAAGTATATCAAACACTTATCAGCTTCTCTGCTGTGCTGTCGATTCGCACATCTTCTATTTCGCTACTCATAATATACCAAAAGCCATGGGGATCGTACGGACAGAGGAAAGCGAGAGAAAGGAGCTTGAGGAGCTCGGACGCATGTTGGTGGCGTGTGCCGCCGTCCACCGCAGAAAAGATGAAGAGGAGTTTAGAGGCCTTGATTCCAAGGACTTGGATGACGATGAGGAGCAGCAAGATAAGGTGGTTTGCGTGACAAGTGGCGTCTCCTTCCTCGGCCTCTCCATCGTCAACCGCCTCCTGCTTCGTCGCTACTCTGTACGGATCATCCTCGACAATCCAGGTACAACACAATACATACACACACACATATATATATATATATATTGCAATGAATTATCATTTCTCTTTTTTGTTTCAGCAGCCACTTACTTTAAAAGCAAGAGTAAATTATTTTATTTTTATTTATTTACTTGACCTTTGACCTGTTTAACGATATTATTACAAGAAACGGTCCATAGATAAATATGAATAAATTTTGAACAGATTGATGGAACCTGATTCTTCTGTGTACTGATTCTTGGAATTTTATAAGTTTCAGTAATATTTATCGATACAGGGTCAGTCTTTTTTTTTTTCTTTTTAAATTTTTTTCAAAGGCATTAAATTGAATTGAATAACATGTTGCGTACAAAAATAAACAAAAAGTCGGATGCTAATTATTCGGGTCGAACAAAAAAAATTGCAGAAGATGTAGAGCAACTGAGAGAGTTGGAGAGTACAGGGGAGATGAGGCCGCTTAACTGTAACGTGTCAGTGGTTACGGCCAAGCTAACAGATGTGGAAGACTTGGTACAAGCCTTTGATGGGTGTCGTGGCGTCTTTCACACCTCTGCTTTTACCGACCCTGCTGGCCTCTCTGGTTACACTGTATGGCTCTCGCAAACAATCTGTCTTTTCTTTCTTTAATATATTTCATATTCATAGGGACCCTCAAATTATTTTGTTTGATTATATATATATATACTTTTTTTTTTTGAGAGATTTTTGATTATAAACTTGCATCAAAGTTATGAAACCAATTAGACACGGGCTTTGGAGTGCGGTGGTAGTGCACATACCAGCCTTGACTTTAAGTCAACTTTCGACAACTCATTCTTTCATCTTATTCAATAAAGGCGAAATTTTCTTTGTATAAATGGATTATTTCTCACCCTAGTGTGGGTGACTTTTAACTGAATGGGGATCGTTTATTCGAACCGTGTCATTAGAATCTTATTAGTTTGGTCTTGATTATCTCTTGGGTTCGTCCAAATTACTAAAAAAAAAATGTTATGAAACTTGTTAGAAACATTTCTTATGACTTGTAAGAATTGTCTCTTGAGAGGTATTTAATTTTTTTATTGCAAACTTTTCTGTTAACTGCCACAGATCTTATATAAGGTCAATAAAATTTATGCCCTAAAATTTTAAAATGCTGTGTAACTTTGATGTTTGAATGACTGAATTTTTAATGAAGTCTCACATGGGACTGTGCAGTAAAAAAGTGATGATCTTGTTTCATCTCTAAAACTTGAGGGGTTAGGTTTCAATTTCATTAAAGTTTTCTGGTTTCTGTACTGTCATCTGCATTATTATTAATGCAGATAGCTGAAATGTAATTAATAGCTGCTCAACAATGACATAGTACAAAGTGTTTGGTAGGATATATGATCAACACACATTGTGAAAAAAAGTCACAGAAGTTCAACTTACAATAATTTTTTAAGCAAGTATATCGGTGCAAAAAGGATGTTTAATCTCTTAATCTTGAATTCTTGATGTTGAGTTTATATCTACTCTATGATGTTTTGTATTGTGAAGTCGAATTCATATTATCTGTACACGGAGGAATTTATGTCCAACGTGCCTAGACTAGAAATGGTCCACTTGGGTGATATGCTCAACTCAACTAATTCTTCTTGTCTAATGACTTGGGACGTTTTCAATGGTCTAATTAAGGGGCATACGTAGATGAGCGTCATAAATGTGCTAGGACCCTTTGTTTAATTGTTTTTAAACACCTGGAAAAGGAACCAATAATTCAGGCCCATATTTGAGGCATGACTGGCTGATCACAGAGATTTGGTGACAAAATTGACTTGCAAACTATTTATTTATTTTGTGTGAGACTGTTACATAGCTTCGCAATGAATTGAATTAATTCAGAAGCGTAACAGCCAATGTAGACTGTGTGACAAGTGGGTTTGATATTGTTAGAAATCAATGGCTGAGATAGAAGTCAAGGCTACTGAGAACGTGATCAAGGCATGTGCAAGAGCACCCTCAGTAAGAAATTGCGTGCTCACTTCCTCACTTTTGGCTTGCATATGGCGAGATGGCTCGGCGCAAGATCTCTCTTCTGTAGTCAACTATGACTCTTGGAGTGATGAATCTCTTTGCATTAACAAAAAGGTATATTTCTTTCCATTTCTTTTGCCTTGCTTTCAAGTTAGTAAACATAAATTGTGGGAAGAAGAGAAACTATGGATGAGTTGGGGAGCGGATTGTTAGAAAGTGATTTTAAATAGCCATTTGCTTGAAAACAAGTTGTTGTGCTTGAAACACTTCATGCCTCCCATTTAAAAACACTTTCAGCAGAATCTAATAAATTGTTTCTATGAATATCAGTCTTTTTTATGTTATCCTAAGAGTCCTTTTAATACCTTCAACCTAAAAAAAAAAATACACAAGCACTTTGACAATTTGGAAATGCTTTTGGAGGAAAATACACCAAAACCGGCTACTAACCTATTGTTGTCTTGACAAATTCAATTTCATAGATTTTCTAGCAAACAATGAGTTTACACTTTTGTTCTAAGCTTAAATACAAATTTTAACAGCTTTATTGAAAAATGGCAGCTATGGTATGCCTTGGGGAAGCTGAGATCAGAGAAGACTGCATGGAAATTAGCAGAGGAGGGCGGTTTTAAATTGGCCACCATTTGTCCAGGTCTCATTACAGGTCCTGATTACATTCACAGAAATCCCACAGCAACAATTGCTTATCTCAAAGGTATAATCATTTCATCACATTTAACAACACAACCCACAGTACTGAAAACGGTCACTAATCTATCTAAATAACTAAAAAAGCAGGAGCTCAAGAGATGTATGCAAACGGGTTACTGGCAACTGTGGATGTGATGAGACTAGCTAATGCACATGTTTGTGTGTACGAGGCAATGAACAAGACCGCATTTGGGAGGTACATTGGCTTTGATCGTGTAATCCAAAGTGAAGATGAAGCAGAGAAGTTGGCAAAGGAAATAGGAATGCCCGCAGACAAGTTATGTGGGATTGATTGTGACCATATTCGCACCCACTTTCAATTGTCCAACAAGAAGCTTACAAGCCTCATGTCACGGACTCCTCGAAGTTGTTATACACAAAGCTAGAAACTTTAATGTTTTTAAGTTTTGTCCTGTTATATATGTCTGTTTTTAAGAGGATAGCTGATGAGCGTGTGTATCTGGCTATATGATTGGTTGATTCTGCAATTTTACTATCGGTTTCACTTGCAAACTTACTTCGTATCTAATATCGTTTCCCTTTAATAGAATAACGTTAGTTCATCATACTTGTTTTTGTCTGAATTCCGTTGTGTCTTCAAATTTCGAAGTTGAAAGTTTAACTAGTGGATGGTATCATAAAGGGTGAGTGACCATTGACCAGATTATCAACAGTGTTATTAACCAGTCCACTGCCATCAATATTTGGAATGTAACATTGAAACGGTTCAAGATCTGAAAAAACAAATATAAATACCTTTTTCATTTTCTTAAAATGGTGTTTAAATTCGAAATAAAAAACAAAGAGAAGTATACTTGATTTTGTACATGAATGGACATGACATCTCCACAAAACACCATAAAAGATGGTTTTGCCTGAAGGAGTACACATCATAATCGACATCTAACACGTACGGATTATCATGAAAACTAAACAATAAAAGCAAAACAAAACAAAAGCACTCTAATTAAATTAGGTTGGAATTGGGCAATAGATATAAATTCATACACAAAAATAAAGAAGATGGTGGCTCAGAGAGTTGCTATATGTGCTCAAAGAAGAGTTTTTAAGGCTCTTCTCATACAAGAGGTGTCAGAATATACAAAGCACTCTTCATCTTTGCCCACTATAAAAAAAATCAAGAAGAACAAACGACCAAAGTAAACAATAATATTAAGAAACCGATAGAAAAACTGCAAAATCTATCAATCAATCATATCATTTTAAAAATACGAAGAAGAAGTAGAAACTGGCCGCCCCCGCAGACTAGGGTTTAGCAGAGAAATGCCGACGTAAAAGGACACGAGCAAATTTATAGATTTATTTTGGGCCTTTCTGGGCTTCAATTCCTGTCTGCTGTCGGGCCTAGTTCGGGCAACATAATGGGCCTAGGCTTTTTTAATTAGACAGATAGTTGTTCCAACCTCGAATCGAGATTCTGCTACTGCGTGTGAATGCATATACCCAGATACACGGTGGATTGATGCCCACAAATTATTATTTTTATAATAATAATAATTTTAAAACATAGTTCAAAAAAAATAAATTTAAAAAAAAGTTATAATAATTGGATTAAAGAGCTATTGTATATGAAAGTGACTTGAATTAATATCGTGAATAACAATATCTGAGCTGTTAAGTTAATTCATCTTCAAGAATTTAATAATATAACATATCGATATAATTTTTGGTTTGTATTTTGTTAGTTATTATTAGACTGAAAAGCTTAAACTGATAAAAAATCATCAAACTATAGTATTTAATGTTTGAGGTTGACACGTAACACGACCTTTTACATGTAATGTGGATAGATAACTGATGACGAACACATGTTAAACTCTCATACCGTATAACATGTGTAACGAGAATATTTTTGAATAAAAAGGAGAGAAGAAGTTTGAACCAGAATTATAATATTTAAAATTTGAGGTTGATACGTAACACGTCTCTTCACATGTAATGTGGATAGATGATTGATGACGGATACATGCTAAACCCTCTTATCGTGTAGCATGTGTAATAAAAAGATTTTTAAATAAAGATAAGAGAAAAAGTTTGAATCAGAGACTTTTAAACTCCGATACCATGATATTTATCATCAGATCCAAAATGAACGCACTCACTCAAAAAATTATTTGCCTTTCTACTTTAATGCTTTATTTCATAATTATAGTTTTCCACTCTATCTTTATGATAACCTATATACCACCTTTCTTCTTTTATTTATTATTTTTTTAACCCATTGAATTTTCATGAAGTAAATCTCTATTGCCATGTAATGTCTATTGAATCTAGTACAATAGCATGACCTCAAATAAGTATTAAAAAAAAAAAAAAAAAAGTTAAAGAGCAAGACAATGGTAAGATGCAATTTAAAACCTTTTATACAAGTAATTCTATATTGCATCTAAATTTTCATCCTAAATAATTTATGGTTGATTTATAATTATCATGTAGATATTCAAAAAATGGATGGTTATAAATTACAAATTAGTTTTTATATTTTTTAATATGAAGATTGGGAAATATAGTATTAATTCTTTTATATACATCCTTAATTTATAAAGCACCAATTCAACTCATTATGTTTATTTGTAATTAGGTGTATACATTTGAACCCCCTCGACTTTAGTATTCTCTTGCTTCTTGAACCCCCTTCAAGAGCTTGAGACCTGTCATCTCCTGAAGACCTTTTAGCTTATTCTCCGAATAAGCTTTTCCTACAAAATCAACCTAGAAAGCTATTGAAGAGACCCAACCTGAATTTCCCCTTTTGGAACCCGAGAGGAGCCCTCCCGGTACCCCAACGGAAGTCCTTGCAATCTTTATACCGGCGACTGACTCTAAAGGACTCCGTGGAGCGAACCCACAATACATTTTCATTTCATAATCATTTAAAAATTAGGATGCAAAAATTTCAGCAGCACAACGACTAATTTCCGATATTTCCAACATTTTCAAAACACTTAAAATCAATTTATAAACACTTCAAAATTTATACATTCTTTTCTCCACTTTCAATTTAGACCTCAGGTACACTTCACAATTAAAACTTAACCATAAATCAAAATATTTCAGTTAGAAACCATTTTGAATTTCAAAATACTTTATCATGCATATAATCACAAATATTTATATAAAATCAAAAGTATTTCATCATGCATGGTAGTAGACCTCAAACATGTGCAATAATTTTCACAGATGTAATCGTCGGAAGTACTCGCCTAACTCTGTGTTAGAGATTGCTCGCTCTGAGTACCTATCTCTGCACCTGGAGAGATTTTTTATAAAATAAAATAAGAAAAAGTGAGCTAAAAGAGCCCAGTGAGTGTTATACATTCTACTTAAACTTCACTTTCAAAAATAGCCTCCCAAAAATCATTTGAAAATCTAAATTTCTTAATTATTTATTCAAAACATAAATCTTGTAAGTTTGCATACATTGATATAAATCTGCTTAAAAACATAAATGCATGCATCGTAAAATCCATTCCATAACATGCTTATTTAAAATTCATTCATAACATGAACATAGATTCGTAAAGAATAGCATCATTCGTAAAACATGTATCCAATGGAACCTAGGGAAATCATGTAGGGTATTTGTCGTGTTCTGAGCAAGATGAACCACCATCCTCAGTGGCTTCTGGGTGGGATGAACCACCATCCCCATTGGCCAATACGACAATATCATTCATTCATTCATAAACCACTATACTACTGTAAACCCTTAATCTCAAATTCTAAATGTCCTGGTGTTAAAAACTAGAGTATGAAGTTAAAATAATAAATCTATTCAACAATAAGCTAACAAAGGAAAATATAATCAAGTCTAAAAATAAGAATTATAGGATTAATTACTTTTAATTAATAGTCAAGTTCCATTTGAATTAAACTAAAATCTAAAATTAGTAGTCAAGTATTAATTGAATTAAAGTTAAGATATAAGTGGTAATCAAAACAAGTCAAAGGGACAAGCTTGACATTTTTAGGAAAGTTAACTATATATATAATCAACACTTAGAGAAATTTTGAACAAACAAGAGACTTGACCGTGAGATTAGAGAGTGAGAAAGAGACCAATCGTGAAAAAGAAAAGTGAGAGGGAGAGGAAGTGAAGTTGGATGGCAAGAAGAACAAGGGAGAAAAAACAAGTTTCCAAGCAATCTTTCAAGCCTCAAATCACCTCTCTAGAGTTTCTTTCAAGTTAATCTCACCATTCTAAGCAAGAAACAAGGTGAGATATCATCTCTTCTCTCAATCTTGATGTTAGTTGGTGTTGTATGGGTTTGATGAAAGTTATATGGTTGTAGTATCTTGTGATGGGTGTTCTACACTTCAAACAAGCATAAAATCCTAACTAGGTGATATAGAAGTTTAAATGACTTGTTCTTGTGTGTAAATGGTAGGCTAGGGTTCATGGTTATCAAACTTTAAAGAGTGATTTAAAACATTAAAATGCTAAACAAGTGTAGTTAAGTTGTTTGATAAAAAGGTTTGAGAAATATTTGCATGTATAATTGTAAAGATTTACACTTTGATGTGTATGTGTGTGTGTCATCGTTATGAAGGGCAGTGAGATATCTTTGGGTTTTGATGGATTTGAACTCAAATTTAAGCATAATTAAAGTTAGGAAAGCATATAGAAATGGTAGGATTGTAAAAAGCGTAGTTTTTAGCAAAAAGGAGATTCGCGAGTCAAACAAAGGGACAGTGATTACTAGCACAAGTCTAACTTATTTGGGATTGTTCTAAACCTCAAATCATGCCTAGGAGTCATAGAAAATCATAGATTTTGGAAGGAAACGATTCCGATAAAAATTACGTAAGTTATGACCAAAATAGTGCGTTTAGAGAGTCGTAATGTGAGATGTCTATGTAAATGCAATTTTTATTGCATGGAATGAATTTATTTAATCATAATTAGGTAAAATAACTTTAGATACAAAAGAAAAATCATCGTCGCTTGTTCAATGCGAAAACGTGAATGAAAAAATGCCTGAAAAAGGACGTTTTTATTAGATTTGACATAACAAACGATAGAATTTTTCGATGAAATTTTATGGGTGACTAGAATGTGAGATAAGAGGACCGTAGGAAAAAGAACAAAAGAAAACGGAACCCTGAGCAGAGCCGTGCATTACATTATGTTTTGAGGTGTCAAAAGAGGCGTAAATTTTTTATTTTTCGTTACGGGCCTTCAAAAATTATATGGACCATACGGGGATGATCATAGAGGTCTAAAAGTGAAACTTTTATAAAGAAATTAGAATTAGGCAACCTCGGTTAAGTTAGAAGTTAGTATAGAGAGTTGTAAAAAAAAATTGCATTGTAATGAATTTTTAAAGTTTAAAAGCAATATGTGTAGTTTATGTAGCGCATTGTAGCGTATTTTAAATAAGAAAGTGATGTGTAGGTGAAGAGCGAGCTACCGAAGCACGTGAGACTCGTGGAGGCGCTTGACGCGGACTTGCACGAATTGAGGTAAGTGTTTCACCACTTACGTTTGTTTGATTTCTATTTTTAGTTTGCATATTGTGTTAAATGAAAATATAAAAATTACTTTTAAATTCAAATTTCAAGTTTTGAATATGTGGGTTTCTTATGGAATCCATAAAGTAATTTTTAAACTAATTGAATCAAGAGAGTTTTTAAAGTTTCCAAAATAATTAGTTTTGTGCTTTTACACTTGGTGAGTTTAGTTTAAAAAACCCATATATATACCTTAAGATTTTATGAGATTTAGTGCTACATGACGATGCAGAAAATTTCGTTCGTAGTCGCTCAGTCTATAGAGAAATGAGCACTACATGACAAGGCAGAAAATTCCGTCCGTAGTTGCTCAATTTTCCTAGAATGTATAGCGCTACGTTGCGATGCAGACAATTCTGCACGTAGTTGGTTAGTTTTGCAGTTTGGCACTACGTGACGATGCAGTACATTCCGCTTGTAGTCGCCCAGAGTTATAGCACTACAATTGCGATGCAAAAAATTTCGCATTGTAGTTGCTCAGATATAAAATTTATCACCTTACGTTGCGAAGCAGTAAATTCTGTATCGTAGTGGTCGAGATACCTCAGTAGCTTCACATTGACGTTAGTTATAATTGTCCGTGATGGTTAGAATATTTTAAAAGTATAAATGACGATTTTGAAAGAAAACTTTAAGATTTTAAAAATTCTAAAAATGAATAAGTTTATAACTTATTACATTAGTGCATGTTATCCTATATTGTTTTGTTGCAATAACTTGTTTAATTGTTGTGTAGTTATATATATATTCCATTGGGTGCTATCATTGGACGGGACGACGACATTTTCATTCTATATATATATAGGTGAGCGAGTCACGAAACATCTTGTATATGGATTGAACATATTACCCATGGAAACACACTTGTATTATATTATACTTATGACATATTACATTTTGGGATTGTATATATGTAAATATAATTGTAAATTGTCATAAATTTTCATGTATGATGGATATATGCATATTCTAGTATGAGTTCATACATATTATTGTGGAAAGTGTAATGAAAATATATGTTTGTGGATAAACGAAGTTGGGAGGAAATGAAAATATAGTCGAAGTGTATTTTATTGCAAGTAAAATTTTGAAAACGTAAAAAATGCAACTGTTATACTGCCGAAATTTTTCTAAAATTGTTTTAAACGGAATTGCGAAAAATTTTATCCACCCAAGTAATTTACAAAAAGTAAAGAATACAATTGATGTAAGTTAAGAAAATCGGGAAAGAATAAGAGGTTCGCTTCGCGAATCTCTCCATTCTAACAAGTTGGATTGTGAGTAGTTTGTTGGAGTGCCCGACGAGATTCTCCAGACAAGAGATCAGAGAGAGTATGAGTTGGGTCCTATCAATTACGGTATGATACCTGTCTGGTGTAAGGTATTTGTCGTTTTCTGGGCAGGACGAACCACCATCCCTAGTAACTTCTGGGCGGGATGAATCGCCATCCTCATTGGCCAATACGATAGTATCATTCATTCATTCATAGTACAGTACTTTATGACATGCAGAGGGCGATACGATAGATACGATAGACTCAATCCCCCGTCAATTAGTAACATGCTTCTCGACTGGACATGTCATGTGTGCATAAGGTACACTAGCTGGTTTCATTCATATCATATCTCATTCATTTCATGGGAAAGGGTAACCATTGGTCTTGAAAATTTTCTTTCTCTATGCTTTGAAGATTTTGTTCATATGTTAAAAACAATTTACATAAAAACACATTTCTTCAAATTGTTGTTATAAGCATATAAACATATTTGTTTCAATAACTGATGCTATAAATATTTCTTTAGATAATTTCATAAAGATATTTCGTAACTAACAACTTTCATAAACTCATTTAAATTTCAAAATGTTTTAATATTTATAAAAACACTTTAAAGCATGTATTTAACAATTATAAAATCATTTTACACTTATCAATTACTAACTCACGAGAATTCACGATTTCGGATTTCTTTGCCTCCATATTACCTGCGTATTTTCACATTCTATTTTTAAGTAACGTCACAACTAAATTTATTCCTACATACATTTTCCATAAACATGTATTAATACACACAAACGCCTTATTACATAAGAATTTCGAAATATTCTTTTTCAAGTCATAACTACCTTAATTATTCGCATATAATTTCCATTCGAATTGTTTAACACCTAAGCATGTACGTAACCTCAAATAAAGTCTAAATTTCTTATCAATGCATAAAACACATTTTTGGATCATTTTATCCTATATTAGTCGAACCTTGACCAACTTTTACACCATCAATTTCATTCATTTTTTTCTCATCATAATCACACTTAAATATATAAATAAAGGTGTAAAATCATGTCCAATCCATAAAACATCACATTCATCAATAACAAAAAATTTGGCTGCGAAGTGTGTCCTATGACATCAAATGAATTTCCTTTCAATTTGTGTTAACTCCATCATCAATTTATCTCATAAAATCATTCAAAACATTTAAAAACAATTATCCATCACTTTAATCTCAACATGACCGAAACATAACAACTTACTATACCATATTTTTTGTTTTAATTTCAACATCAAAACTCAACATTTCAACACATATACATGCATGAAATTTATTCAAATCAATCAAACTTAAATTGGACCATTGGTAACCCTTCTTGCCCGAACCACATGCAAAGCACAATACCAATATTTCATCAAGTTTTTTACTTGCATGCACATCAAAATCATATTAAATATCATGACAAAGCTACTGGTGTCATAAATAACATCAACTTAAGCTTAAATTAAAAATTCAACTTCACTAGTAAACTTACCAATTACTTTTCAACCACAAGTCTTGTTTTCCCACAATTTTGAGGTCTCAAATCCTTAAACACAAACATAAAAATCACAAATCATCCATTAGAAACCATAAATCCAACTATTTATACAATCTAGTTATGGAAATTCAAACCTTACCTCTTGAAATCAACTTGAAATGGATGGGTTTCACTCTTAGGCTTATATACACTCTTTGCATGTGTGGAAAATACTCAAAAATCACCTCAAACCTTCACGTACAACAAGCTGTCTTCTGGTTTCTCTCATGACCAAATGTTTTCTTTCTTGGCCGAGTACTTATTCTCTTTTACTTCTTTTAGACCGAATGCATTCTATTGTCTTTCTTTCATTCTCATTTCAATTTTATATATTCTTTTTATTTTGATTACACTTGTCAAGTCATTAACCAACATGTCTCCGTTCCACACGCCACTTGTCATCAATTCTTCTTCACATGCCAACACTTGTCATTCATGCATCCCACATTTCCTCTCTTTTCATGCCACATATCTCACTTCATGTATCTCTTCCATTTCACGCCACATGTCTCATGCATTCATTCACACTTTTTGATTTTCTAAAATGCTCTTATACATGTCCTATACAATTCAATATAATCATGCTCTTTTTGATAATTTCTTTGGAACTAATTATATTCTAAACCTTAATAAATCTTCATACCAATTTTGTATTCGAAATCATTTTCAGTTCATTCGAAAATTCTACTATAATATAATTTCACATCCAGAAATTCTACTAGAATTCGATTAACAAATCCGGTCACTTTAATTTATTTTATTACTTCATAATTAAGGGTATTTTTGTCCAATAAATTTTGAATCACTTACAATCTATTCGAATGGATTCTATTTTTGTCCATTTCAATTTCTTTGGTCTCCAATACCTATTCTAGAAATTTACGATTTTCAGAGCCCGTTTTCCAAAAATCATTATTCACTCGAAAATACTATTCACACGAAAATCTATTTTAGAAATTTACGATTTTCAGGGTCCGTTTCCTAAAAGTTACTATTCATTTAAAAATATTATTCACACGAAAAAGCTATTTATCAAAAAAAAATTTATTTCTCATAAAAAAAGAAAATTCTAGATGTTATAACTATACACTTACTAAGTCCAAAAATACAATCTTAGAAACTAACACTTAAGATGTGCAAAAGTTAACTCTCATACACTTTAAAGCCCACTTCTTGTTTAACAAACTTGAAGAGATAGGCTTTCAATTTATTAAATAAACGTGCAACTTTTTTCTTGGAAAAAATATGAAGAAAAATAGGTTTATTAGAGATAAAATATAGAAAAATAAATCTACTAAAAAATAGAGGTTTAATCAGATTCATGTTGGAATCTTGTTCAAGTTTTTACCAATGGATATCTACAAAATAAAAAGATATTAACTTATTAAAAGATAATGATTAGAGATAAAATGGCTTAAATAAAATTAGCTTTAAAATAAGAGTTTTATTCATATTTAATAGTTATGACCGAATTTGGTTACTATCATGACCAAATTCATCTAAGAGATTAAATCAAATTTTGGTCAATGAATATCTCTAATAAATGAAGGAAATTTACTTTAAAATCAACAACAAAAAATCAAGGATAATTCCAAAAATATTTCCAATAAATTTAATGAATTAAAGACACAATACCCCTCTGAGGTTTATTCAAATACAAACGCATAAACAGTTTGATTTTTATAATACGATGCCCCCTAGTTAACAGTCAAATATGGTTAAATCAAACGGTTGACTGGTTTTTAACTTGTAATGACCAAAATGCCCTTACTGTTTGAAATAATTTAAAATTGTAATTTAAAATATTATTAAAATAAAATAATAAATCAATAAAAATTATTAAAACATCTCACTCTCTCTCTCTTTCTCCACTAGCCTCCACCAGAGACCACCGCCCCTTCGCACGCCGACCTCTTCTTCTTCTTCTTCTTCTTCTTCACCAGGGACATCTGGGTTCGACGAACCCAGACGGGTTCGTCTGGGTTCTGGGTTCCACGAACCCAGATCTGGGTTCGTCGAACCCAAACGAACCTGTTGGGTTCTGCACGAACCCGTCTGGGTTCGTGCAGAACCCAGACAGTCCATCTGGGTTCGTCAAACCGAGAACCCAGACATCTCTGGGTTCATGAATAGGTTTGTTGAAGATTTTTTTGGTTATGATTCTTGTGTTTATGTTTGATTTGTTGTTGTTGTTGATGATAATGATTCTGAGTTTGAGTTTGGTTGATGATGATGATGATTCTGGGTTTCTTTTGTTTAGTTTGGGAACCAGTTGTATGTGTGTTTTTTTTATAATTTATTTTGTAATTTTCTTGTTTGATGATGATGCATCATCTGGTTCACCATGTCTGGGACGAATTTAGATGATGAACATCATCTGGGAACCCAAAAGTTCATCATCTGGTTCACAATTTTCTTTTTAAAATTCTATATATATATATTTGATTTGTTGTAGGGATATTCATCATCTGGTTCACAATTTTCTTTTTTAAATTCTTTTTTTTTTTTTTTGATTTTTTGTAGGGATATTGAATTATTAAAAAAAATATATTTTTAAAATTTTTAAATAAAATAGATTCATAAATGACGAAATTACCCTTGGTCAACCAAATATTGACTAATAGACACTGACGACTTGGGGGCATTGTGTTATAAAAACTAAACTTTGACTATGAGTCTTTAAAACCTTACCTCAGGGGGATTTTGTGTATTTAACTCTAAATTTAATCCCTCCCCCCAAAAAAAATCTTTTTATTAAATGAAACTCTAAATTTTGGTCTAATCCGAATATAATTACCAAGCCTAAAGTTTGAGTGACGATATTTACGCTCCTAAGAAATTGGATGCACACCCCTTTAATTAATTTACCCCATATTTTTATCTTTCTAAAAATGTTTAGTTTTGTCGACGTTGGAATTTAGTCGACCTAGAGATTCTAGACTCAGACTACAATTCTGATAACAAAAAGTAATGAAAGCGGATAAAAATAACTAAGAGTGAAAGGGGGAGAGGAAGAACAATGTAAAGAAAAGAATTTTTTACGTGGTTCAGTAACTATGTCTACGTCCATTGGTGTCACTCTGAATAATTTGGCAAAGTAACAATATCACTAATGAGAGTTGTTCGTAATACAAAGAATTTCACCTCTATTTATAGTGTGAGGATTTACAATTTGAGTACAACACAAATTAGGAAGTAAATTTTTACATTAATTACACTTCCATAACAATCTCATTTGAATCAGGAAAGATTCTCGAAATTGAATCCGGGATCGTAGAGATTTGATCTGCATAAAATCAGAAAGTTTGAATCCCTCTCTGATTTGATTGCTACAAACTTCTAGAAGATTATCTGGCACAAGTTTAGTGAGCTGACACATCATTCTCGCAAACTGAAGATGAATCAAGATAACTTTGGTTTAAGACATGAGTTGAAGAAAGAGGAAACGAGTTCAATACTGCAACCTGAGCACTGAGCTTCCTGAGCCTCTTATCATTGGGCTCATCTATTGAGTTTTCAACAACTCATTTATCCAAGTCGTGACAATGCCCATAACAAGTTTGTTTTGATAATCCATTCATTACCCATTATACCCTTTATCTTAAATTTAGAAAAAAATGTCAAAAATTAACACATAATATAAATATGAAAATGAAAATAAAAAAAGAAGGGGAGAACTCAGAAGTCAGAACATCCCTTCTGACTATTTAAAATATAACAAGTCCTTGATTTTACAAAAAAGTTGGAAAAAAAAAATACTGAAAAACATTGATGACCGTTATCTTCATTCCGCCACATACAACAATATCATCTTTATCCAAAAAAAAAAAAAAACTCCAGATGATTTGGCGTTGGATGATCAAGACCAAGAACTTTGAGAACTAGCCACATAATTTGAAGGTTGATTGTATATGCCCTCATCATGGATTTGTTGAAAATGATATTTTCTTTTATTTACTTTTTAAAGAATTATCTAATGTTTGTTTATGAAATTTTTACTTGAAATAGAGTTAGTTTTAAGATTTAACCTTTTAAGTAATTATTTGAGGATAGTATTCAAAATTAAAGAAGAATAAATATGGGGTGCACATGCACACTTTAAGGGGTGTAAATATCACCACTCTTAAAGTTTTGTCGGACCAAAACCAATTGACACATTTAAGCTGTCCCATACAACTTGTAAGGATTTGTTTTTCAGGAAATTTGTTTCCAGTTTCGATTAGGAAATCTTAATTTATTGATTTGTTAAGTAATAATTTCTTATATTCGCTTTATGGTTTTACCATTCTTTTTTTTTTTTGAAATATTATGGTTTTACCATTTAAATTCTTGTATTTATATTTTTTGAATGTGAGATGAACAGAAGAGAGAGTTAAATTAAGATATTATAAATATTTTTTTAATAGTGGATCGAGCGCATGCCATTGAAGCCCTTGCGCTCCGCCTAAGTAGGCGTTACATTTATGTTTGTGCACTTGGCAGTAGAAGTTGGTATCGGTATCACATAATCACAGTGACTTGGTAATCTCGTATCTCTTTTATTATTTGGATTGTATTTATGCTTGATTTTGTATTTTGAGATTCTCAATTTTTCTCTAATTAATTGAACAACAGAAATGTTGTAGTAGAAATAGCACGAACTACGACAGCCTGACTGGGAAATAAATTTGTAAAGTGGATCCGAATCAAGATCAGATCGACTGACAGGGGCGGGGGGAGAGCCTGTGAGTGCCATCACGAGGGCCACAGTGCATTGCATTTCCCGTCTATTAGTTTAATTAAGCTTTGACTGCGGCTGCACGTGCACGACTCATGCAAAGCAAACTCAAACTGAATAAGCAGCGATAACAAGTAGAAAAAGAGCTAGGTCGATGCGAGACAATTTCCTATATTCGTTGTCATCGGGACTCATGAAAATACCATAACCCCCCCTCATTTGATTCTCTTCTCACTTCCTCTCTCCTCCATTTTTTTTTATATTGCTCTTTCTTCTGCGTTTTTGTACTATATTAACTTGCTTGTTGTTTTTAAGAAAGGTCTTCCAGTTATTAAAAAAATATTCAATATATAAATTTTATATAAAACACAGAAAACAGAAACAAATAAAAAGAGATACAAAAAAAAGAGTGATTCCCTTCTGCAGAAATGCCCATTTTCAATATCATATTATTGACATTGCCATTTTCAGATCAGATCAGAGTCATAAGAATTTCTTTACTTCTCCACACCAGAGAGAGCTCTCCAGAATAAAACTGAAAACAAAAAATTGTATTGTTTTATAATATTTGTCTCTCTTTCTATTGGGCTGCTATTGCACTGCAATATTGGTTCTACAAACTGAAGAAAACAGCCTTCTTCTTCACACGTTGCACCCAAACGATTGTGAACATATTTCACTAAAGGTACGTACGTTACTTCTTTGATTTCTTAGATATGTACATGAATCTTCGACTTTTCTTTGTTTATTTGATTCTAAGCTGAGGAACATTGGCTGGACTTAGTGTAAAATATTTTACCTCTTGATTGGAATCAAAAGTCTTTTCAGTACTCTAGCTGCCCTATAAAGATACTTTTTCCATTAGATATCAACTATGATTGATGAACTTTTGTGCAATTGAAAAGACTGGAATTCCATCTTCTACTGAAACAATGTGCAGAATGTACATATAGACGGGTGTTTGTTGGGTTTAAAATTAAGAGCATGCGGTATCAGCATGTGGGCGGAGGGTTGGTACATTTGGGGTTGCATGGTCAGAAATAAAAGGAGTATTGCTAGTTATCGTCATGTGATAGGCCATTTTTTTTGCTTTCGTCCTGATCACGGCACACTCATTTCTGGATTCCTCCACAAACGTTTCTTGTATTTTGTGTGGATCCCACTATCCGATTTGATTTCTTGGTTTAAACTCTTCATTCGAGGTTCGCACTAGCATCTCTACGCTCTTTAATGATCATTTACCTTTTCATTTGATTTTATGTGATTAAAGTTATAATTTGGTAAAAAATTGTTGGGTGATTTTTGTGACTATGACAGACATAATTGTAATAACAGTAGTTATCATTATTTCAAATTTAGATGCAGAATATGTCAGACATTTTTATATTCTTCTACATTCTTAACAATCAACCGGTACAAAATTAAATGTGCTTGTGTAAAATTTTGTGTCACTGGAGGATCAAGTCTGTAGCTGTGAAACCACACCCTTTTATAGTTGATGGAGTCCACAAATTAGTCTAATAAATTCTCAGATGTAAAAACCAATTAAATTACTCCAAAGATGAAGTTTTTTTAAAAAAAATTAATTAATTACAGCACCTAACTAGAAATGGCAAAGCATCAGACAGCATCTTTGTATCCTAGTCAAACCAGCTTTTAGCCAATAAAATAAACTCACTACATTATTTAAAAGTTTCTCGTGCAGATTCCGGGTAGATTTGATGTTATTTTTTAGCACGAAAATGATGGTTTAAGATTCTTCTATTACTTTTTTATCGTGGACTATCAACTTAGGCAGGTGCGGTTTCACTCTGTCCCATGTGAAGCTGTATATCATCCCCACTACTTTTAACATTTTCTCATGATCTAGATAACGCTTGGCCAATACAATAGTGTTACAACCATAAGTGATCAGACCTTGAGTCAATACTGTTATAAAGGTTTGTTCATTTTCAAGGTCTTTTAAAATCAAGACCGTGATGATGTCTCACGTTTTAATATTGGTCGCTAGACAGTGGATTCGAAAATACTTTCATCACGATGCTTCAATTTAACAACTTCAATAACATTTAATAAATTTAAATTTTCACATCTTATGAGTATGTGATACAAAGTATAGATTCCTCATTTTCTTTTACAAGAGGGTTCAATAAGAGTCAGTATTCACTATATATATATCAATATTACATTCAATTTTAATATAATCAAACTAACTATTGCATTCTTTTTTGACATTAATGTTTTATGAGTAATATTAAGTTTTTCAAAATTTTTATCTTAATCTATGTTCAAATGATATGATATATGAGTTGTCTATATTATATTAATTATCATATCATCTCATGATTTATAAGATGTTGATAATTTACATGACATATCATTTAGATATAAATTTGAACAAAATTTTTTAAAAAAACCTAACATTATTCATGTTTTATTAGATTCTTGTGGCAAATCTTCAAAGGAATTGATAGAACATTCCAAAAAAATTTAACATTCAATTTTCAAAATTAGCATTAACCACTGCATATATGCTTGCATTGAACTTCATTTATGTATATTTATATTTGCATTCTATGACTTTTAAACATTAATTTGATCCATAAATTTTGCATCTGGACCGGTCCCCTCACATGACTATAGACAATAATAATAAAGAGATGATGTGATATTTTTAGTTAAACACATCAAGGATAGCGACTAGTTAATCAAAACAAGCAGTAAATTAAAGCTAAAGCTGATGTGATTCCGCGACAATTCAATAGAGTGTCAGTAGATAGGTCAGGGCTAGAATTGTTGCAAAGCCAAATTCAGTAACAGACATGAAGACATAATATTATTCACCAAAAGTCACTGAGAGCTAGTATTACGTTAACTGGGTTACTGGGCGGTGTCTGGTCTCAGTCACCTTCCATTTCCGAGCTCACTCACATTTTTCGCTCTTTAACCGCACTCGCTTTTACTCTTTTGCCCCTCCCACCAAGTCTTCTGTTTTGCAATCTCATCTGGCCTTCGTGGGCTGGGCCCCTACTTGTTTCACAATTCACAGTAAGAAGTGAAGAGCATTTTTGTCATTTAAAACCTTCCCTTTGTTGTCATCTGCTATAACAGTGAGGTCTAGTTCACATCCCAAAATTGCACCAAATTGCCTCTCGATTTCAATACTCACAAGCCTCCCATATCTCAAAAATCCTGATTATATATTATTATTAATCACATTAACATAACATAAATGATGAATATCTGACTCTAAAATTTAAACTATATTTAACCACTGAAAATAAAATCTTTTTGCATCGTTCCATATTGAAACAAAGACAATTCTGATTAGTAATTTACATGTTATTATTTTTTTAAAGTTAGAGTATGAAACCAAGTCTCGACATTATTGGTCTGTGTTGAGCACCTCCTGACAAAGCGAGTGCGTCAATTGTTGTTGAATTACTAGGATAGATGCATGAAAAACTCAATTTCCTATACGTAGGACATTAGAGCGAGCTTCTGAAAAAGGTGCAATTTTTTTATAGTCCAATGCTTTAGCACTTGTTGATAGAGTGATCAGCATACTGAGATACGGAGAGAGAAGAGAAAAATCAAGAGTTTGAAGCGCTGATCAACTTTTGTTTTTGCAGGAGTCTTGAAACTCATTCAACAAAATGGAGGACAACGCACCTCGAGTTTCACGTAAAGAACACTGGAGGAGTAGTACTAGTGATCATAATAAGACCGCAGAGGCCGGACCCCCCACAAGGAAGAGCGGCAGATACACAGTTGATGAGGATTTGGTAGAGTGTTCGGGCAAGTACTGCAGATCATGCACTGCTGGGTTGATAGCTGATTGTGTGGCCCTCTGTTGCTGTCCTTGTGCTGTGGTAAATATTCTGGCTCTTGCTTTTGTTAAGATTCCGTATAAGGTGGGGAAAAGGTGTCTGGGGCTGGGGAAAAAGAAGGAGAAACTGAAGAGAAAATGCAAGAAAGTTGAAGGTGGTGGGTTTGTGGTGGAGAGAGATGAGAATTTGAGAAAGGGAAGGGCAGATGAGGGGAGTTTGGAAATTGTATCATCTGGGTTGATTGATGAAGAAGATCAGGAAATGGGTGGCAGTTTGAGTGCAAGGTTTGAGGTAGAGAAGGTGTGGTTGGAGTTGTATCAAGGCGGTCATTTGGGTTTTGGAAGGGTTTCATTCACTGGTATTCCATCTCAAGGTAAGGGCAATTAGGGAAGAAAACAATCCTTCTTTTTTTTTTTATTTTTCTCTTTTTTGACTTCATTTTGTTTTTTGGACTGCCAAGTCCCAACATTTTCTTTTTTACCCTTTTGGGTTTTGAAGCAAGTAGTGTTTCAAAAGTTATAAAAGTTATGCTTGGTTTTGGGGATATATCTGTAAATTTTTCATAAAAAGATGACTAAATGAATTGTCAATTTCTGCAATGATCACAGAAGACGTAATTGTATTAAGAAATTTGGAATCTTAATTTACTTCTTGTCCCAGAAAGAAGATTTGCCTTACTCGGATCATCTTCAAATTCTATTCTTTATTTGTTTTTCTTTTACCATATTGCAAGTTCAAAATTGAATAAAAAGTTGAGTGTGCAATGGTCGAATCCTAATAAATAGATGATCCATTTTAGACTTTACGGGGTTGTCTTGAGAAAGTCTTTTAAGAGTTGTTGTAAGTTTGTGTGTGTATGTGAAGACCAGGAAAATATTGGGAAAGACGAAGAAAATGTTGCTTCAGGGGAAGTGAGAATGGGCAAGAGTCTTGTATTGGAAGTTCCACAGCAAAATTGTCAGTCATTGATATAAATATGTATTTCCCAGAAAGGCCTTAATAATCATAAAATCATTCAGCCAGAGCCAGGCGTGCAAGCTATTTCGCTACTGGTCGTCCCCTTCGACTTTTTTGTTTGTGGGTTTGGGATCGAGGAATCCACTTTTTATAGGGCCCTGGCAACCTTGCATCATTCAACAATGTAGAATTATATGTAGCCCAGCCCAGGCAGGTCCATATCTGACTTGAAATAAAATTATGAGACACAATTCTTAGTTACATATTTCAGTTCAAGCCTTAAGTCAGCCTATACAAGTCTCGCAACGAAGTTCAAATTAAGTCTCAATCAATACCACAATGTGGAAGCAAAACCAAATTAGTGGTCGTCTCATTCATTATACTCAAAATGTTGTTCAATCATTCCAACAAGTTATCAAATCGTACAAAATTTTTTGTCAAGGAGTGAGTCCATGGTATGTTTCTAATAATATTATATGTTATATGCAAAAATCTATATGTGACATAATTTTATTAGAATAATGTATTCGTTCATTCCATATGAAGAAGATTTTTCCCAAATGAAGCAATCGTGAATAAAGGTCGCATAAAAGCTCCACTCTCAGTCTCCTCTTGCTGATCAATTACTGATCGATCTAGCATTTTCTTCATCAACCCCTCCCCTCCCAGATGTAACTAAAAGCTCAGATTTTCTATGTGTTTGCTTAGAAAGTCTAAACACCATCTTCATGAATGATCAACAAATCTTAACTAACACGTATATATACAGCAAAACGTTTCGAAAATGAAAAGTTTTCTGTTGAGAGCAAGGATTTTTTACATTTTTCTGAAAGCTAATAAGAGCAATGAGTTCATTCCGATATAAGTTGCTAAAACCATTCTGTTCTATGTCATAGCGACTTCTATTCCAAATAAGCTAATATTTGGCTAAAACTTTCTCTATCTCCTAATACTACTATTTGGTTGGTATGTGCAATCTGCTTCTGTCTATTCGGGGTTTTACTCACATTATTTAATTTGCAATTCGTACAACAAATTCCCATTCACCTACACGAAATTGGCGCGGTAGGTAATAATAGTACAACACTACTACAACGCTATAAATATCAGGGCATCGTGGACATGTCATAGACTCAATACATTAATTGGCTTCAACTTCTAGAGATATTGATCATTTTACCACAATTAATTATATGGTATGGAGGTATATCTACTCGTAATTTAAATAGTTGTGGATTTCTCCTTTTTCATAAGTAAAAGAAGTTCAAGTCTTATTTTTATCAATAAAATCAGGAAGTACGATAAAATCCTACTTTTTATTAGAAGTTGGTATTCAGAACATGCTTGCTGCGGTTGCTTTCATCAGGTCTTGATTGCAGTTGCCTTCATTAGGTTTCAGTAGACTTTTGATCTAGGAGTGGTTATTTGTGTTGTGCTAGTAGTTATTGCTTTTCTTAGTTCTTGATAAACCCTTCACCGACTATTTTTTTTTTTTTCTAAGAAGTGTGAACTATAGACATCCAAGTTTCTCTCCTATTAGGCTATATTTGGTGTGAGAAATGGGGTGAGATTGGGATTTAATTTTTCCCACCCTCCAACATTGCATGTTTGAAGCAATTTGTAGCAAGGAATGAGGTGCATTTTCTAATTCTTGGGCTTACCTTCATTCCTATTCAACATGGGAAATGAAAACTCAAACTTAACCATGGGTTTCCTATTTCTCACATTGATTGGGAATCATTTTTATTTTTATTTTTATTTTTATTTTCTTTTTAATTCATCCTCTCATTATTCTCTTATTAACAAACCAGAAACCAATCTCTCTCCACTTCATCTCTCTCTCATCTCCAGTGACAAACCACTCTTTGTCTTTCTCATCTCCACCACACCACACCACCACTACCACAAACCATTTTTCTTCTCTCTTATCTCCGGCATAAACCAAAGTGGCAACTATCTTCCTCTCTACCCTCTCTTATTCATCTTTCTCTCTTCCTTTCTCCTACTCTTTCTCTCACCATCGTTCTCTTCAACTCCATCCCCACCCTTCAATCTTCAATTATTTTATTTTATTTTATGTTTATGAGTTAATTCTAGGTTCCATAGAATCCAAAACCGCGAATGTTAGATTAAACCCAGAATCCGAGGCCATCGAACTCAGCTGGTTCTGGGTTCAATCGAACCCAAAACCAGAGATGGTGTGTGTGTGTGTATATATTTTTAGTGATGAATCAAAGAAAAATGGTATTGATTTTGTGTTTTTGTGTTGATTTTTTGCATTGATTTGGTGGAAGGATGATCTTGGCAGAAGATGTCATGAATTTTGTTGTTTTGGGTGTTGATTTAGATGTTTTTGATATGTTGAAGACAATCAATTTGATGGAAGGATGATGTTGTTTTGATTTGGTGGAAGGATGATGTTGAGTTGATTTTTAAAATTAATTTTAAGTATATTATAAAATATTTAAATTAATTTTATTTCAATCCAATCTTAACATTCATCGAACATAATATAATATAATTTTAATTCAATTTCAAATTCTACTAATAATTTTTTAATTCAATCTATTTTAATCTAATATATTCTATTTTAATCTAATCCAATTCAATCTCATGTGTTAAACGTAAGTCATATGGATATTCTCTAATCAAGTGCTAGGGCCTTAGTTTGTCCACCTCTTCTTGTAAAACCCAATTAGGTCCAATTAGTGGAATTGATAAACACGCGCACCGCCGTTAGTACTTGGTTATTGCAAGTAAGTGTTTTTGAGCAACATATAAGACAAAATTTTAAACACGTCATTTTGCGGCGAAGGATTACGTTGTGGCCGTAACGGCTTCAGCCCACGTTACAACGTTAGAAACCATCAGCTTATAACGGCATCACCGCCGTTAGGCAAACAACAACACACCCCCTATAAACAAACCCTGGAATCTTCTAGACTAGTAAGCAAATAAACGACCAAAAGAGAAAGCGAGTGAAGGAGTTGACTTGGTGACTGAGCTAGTTGTAAGATGGAGAGCGAGCCAACTCGGATTATGGTGGCGGTGAGCGAATCGACGATCAGAGGGTACCCGCACGCGTCGATAAGCAGCAGAGGAGCGTTCGAGTGGACTATACAGAAGATCGTTCGCTCTAACACTTCTGGTTTCAGACTCCTCTTCCTCCACGTCCAAGTCCCTGACGAAGACGGTTCTCTCTCTCTCTCTCTCTCTCTCTCTCTCTCTTTTTGTGGTTAGGGTTTGTTGAAGCTTAGTTTGTGTAGTGTTCTTCAATTTGTTTATTGTGAAAATGAACTTGTAAAAGCTGAAGTGAAACCAACGCGACAATCTTGAATTTGATGGATACTCGATGGAACGGTGCAGTAATTAGATAGCTCTATTTGTGGTGTTGTTTATTGAAAACCAATGATTCGCTTGCTGTTCTTTGGTCAAATGTGTAGTCAATTCAATTTCTTTGGTGTTAGTTACAACTATCTCTATGTCGAGGCATGTTAAGAAGCTACCTTGTGCTTTCAAGAGTTGTATTAAGTTACCTGTAATAGGATCTTGGTATATGGTTTTGAATTTTTGTAAGTGCATTTTGTAATGTTGTCATTTTTCTTTGTTGAAAAAAGTGTGTTTCTTTCTTTTCTTCATTATGTGTGAATAAAACGTTGTTTTGACTATTCTGTGCCTGGTTTCCTTGAGGAAGGTTATTTAAGACGAAATTGTAGTATAGTATACTGCTTGAAAGTTGAAATCAAGCAATTCATAATTTCTTTGATTTTGCAAAGAAGATGGTAGCCTAGACTTGAAAGGATGTGTTTGAATAGTGATGGTGTGTCCAGTGTTATTCATTGTGTTTTCTTTATATCATTTCCTATCTGTATGCGCACGAAATTTATCTTATAAGTTTAATCAGCAAGAAAGAAAGGAAGTTTGGTTGGAAAGGCTATTAACAATATGCATTGTTCTTTCTATGTGTGTGTGTTTGGGGGTGGGGTTCTCTACATGGGGAATTTTGTGATTGGAAAGACAGCTGACTATGTCTTCATGTTGCAACTTACATGGATGTTTCTCTATGTATGTCTCTGCATCTGTTTTGAATTGTTTCAGTTCGGATACTAATGATGCTTTCTTTTTTATGATATTCTGTAACCTTTTTCATGTTTTGTTATTATTATATGTAGCATTGGAAGAACTATCTAACTAATTTTTTTATTAAAAATTTAGAACGAGTATCGATCTGTACAAGTTTGCCTTCGTTTTTGTGTGACTGATACATCACCCCTCAGCAGTACTTATGTTTCTTCCAGGTCTGGAGTTGGTGGGATATGCTAGCAGAATTACTGCTTTTAGGTTTCTGTGAAATCATTCTAGAGTACTACCCTAGAGTTTCATGGAAGATATTGTTGATGACATTCGTGACTATATAATTCTGCAATTAGCGAGTTCTGGTAGTAAAATGGTGTTCAAGTGATTGCCTTTATGTTGTATTTTGAACATTCTTATTTGCCTTTAGGTTTTGATATTGACTACCCACACAAGTAAAACTAATTATTCTCTTCTGTTGAAGAAAACAAAAGGCTTGCTTTTTATTTTTACCATGTTTTCATCATTTCATAGTAAATTTCTGAATTTCTGAAGTCTTGTGGAGTTAATACCTTATAACAACTTCTTTATGAATTTTTACTCTGCTGCATGGCATTTAGCTGCTATCTGTCATCCTGATTCTGTGCTGTTGTGTTACTTCAAGTATGAGGAATATTATATGACAATGGTTTATTGTTAAATTTGACTAGGTTTTGATGATATGGATAGTATATATGCATCTCCTGAAGATTTCAAAAATGTGAATCGGCGGGACAAAATAAGAGGGCTTCATCTGCTTGAGCATTTTGTCAACAGATGCCATGAGATTGGGGTAATGTGTTATTATCTTCTAATTGTTCTCTATGCACACATGCACAGACAATCACACTTCTGTCTGGCTGATGTAGAATGAAGATATTTGGGGAAACTTCAAGTTTATGCATTACTTTATTATGATTTTGGTGCTTATATTACTTATGCTTGTAGGTTGCCTGTGAAGCTTGGATCAAGAAAGGAGATCCCAAAGAGGTAATTTGCCGTGAAGTGCAACGGGTCAATCCAGATCTCCTTGTTGTGGGAAGCAGGGGACTTGGCCCTTTTCAGAGGTATGCTAATTGTATTTGTTCGTGGAATTGGTCTTTCCATCTAGTTGAGAGTTCACTTGTTGCATATACACCTATATTAGAATGATAAGACTTGGCTGTGCTTAGTTTGTCATTTTGAAATTACGATATAAGATGCAAATTATATTTCACCAATGTATGTTATGCCTGAGACTTTGGAAATCAGTATAGCTAGACATGTCACCCTTATGTATCTCGCTTCTCAATCAATTATGTAGCAAATGGTCAGTAGATACACAAGAGGTGGGGTTTTTACCATTACTGGCTGGGTATATAATAGCAAATTACATGTAAACGTACCTTCTAGTCACATTTAACTTTTTGAAAAACTGACATTGACCTCCCTTAGCATTAGTCAAACTTGGCCAAAGTTAATTGCTACAAGGGTATGTTGGTCTTTTGATCTTTTTTTTTTTAAATGAAAATAAAAATTTTGGGGGAAAAAAAATACTGAATCTCGATGGATGTTGGGAATAAAAACAGCAAAATGTTAACAAAAATTGGGGTGGAGGTCCACCAATCGAGTTCCATTTTTTCAAGAAAGTCGTTTATTTTATTTTATTTTTTTGACAGCCTTTTTTTTTTTTTTTCATATATATATATATATATATATCTGTGTCCAACAGTCCAACTCCAACTCAGAGATAGATAATGTAGGTTAATTTCCTATTTAATTAATTATTTATTAATTTTATTAAATTAAAAGTTATGGGTATTTATTTTATTAAATTCTTATTTTTGTCTTTTGACTGTCGACTGTTAAAGTTAACCGTCAACCAGCAACAGTGGGCTAAGTAATTGTGAGTTTTTCAAAAGTTGCATGTGTGTAAATAGTCAAATCTCAGGTAATTTCCCGTTCGTAGTGCCTAGAGAATTATTAATGTTAATATGTTTTTGCAGGGTTTTTGTTGGTACTGTGAGTGAATTCTGCGTGAAGCATGCTGAGTGCCCTGTGATCACTATTAAACGCAGAGCAGATGAAACTCCGCAGGACCCTGTAGATGACTGAAGTCTGCCAGCCATGATTTCTTTCGTTTCTGTTGCTAGACTTTGAACAGCTAAACATCGGACTATAGAAATCATATTAATTGTTCGTTAATTGGGGGCCAACACCATTAGTATATATCATTGTCGATTTGCTTTATTTTTGTGAATGTTATTCTATGAAGAACCACCTTGTTTGACTGGATTCTGATAAAATATTTGTAAATTTGTCTAATTTCAACTGCGTTATGGATATAGGCTAATGTGTTTCTAACGAACCTTCTTCTCCGGAAGCGATGTGGCGTGGTCTTCTGCCATTTACGAAAGATACAGTGTTGGAGAGCACAAGCTGTTCCAGGTTTACCCGTTTAGGAAGGCGAATCACCAAATTTATTAGTGAAAAAAATTCCCTATCAAAATTTGGGAGGAAAATACTTAAAAAAAAATAAATTGAGAGGAAAAAGTCGGCGTTATTATATTTAGAATCATGCTTCCAATGCTATATTCGAGTTATTGACCTAAACATTATCTTTAGAAAGTGTACAAATAGAAAATAATACTATCTGTGCATCCTCGCACATTTCTGTAGTATTCTTTTCACATTCTCCACCGAACAGACCTTATTATTATTTATATAATAATAAATTCTTGGATCTTTTATTAAAAAATAAAAAATCTCTGATCTTTCTTTATTCACAGGACTCTAAACTGGCATTTGTCCGATCAGTAATCTAGGATGTTATTCTTTATTTAATTATTTAAAAAAAAAAGGGAAGTAGAAATTTAGATTTTGGCCGGCCGATCCCTCGAACAGCAGATGCTACAATCTTGAAAGACAGAAAATTAGTGAAACATAATATATCCCAAGTGAGGTCAAGGTTCGGCCCCTGGAAGGTCTCTTTCCCACTGAACCCCTTTTTCTGCCCCCCTAATCTAATCTTTTATCCAGTATATAGACAAAGATGCCAAAACCGGCCTCCTTATCACACGTTGGATCAGTCCCATCCTCACTGGCCGGGTGCACTGAAGATTTTCTCCACCAAAAGACCAGTGATTGCAATTTTCCCAAGCATCGATAGACTTCTTGGGCAGTAGCAATCCATCCTGTTCCTGCTGTCTAGGGATCCTAAGGTACAGGCACCCGACTGTAGTAGTAAACAAGCAATAAATTATTTGAGGATCATACAAGTAAAGGCCTCACGACTGCGCCCAAATCATTTCCTGGAGTTGCAACAACGAAGCATGACACAAACACATGCGAAAAAAATACAGAGAACCACTTCCCAAATATCTTTACAGGACTTAGCAATGCAGAAAACTGAGAATTGAAAATGTCTAAGTAACTATAAAACATTACTGAGTAACTGAGTTTTTAAAAAAAAAAAAAAAAAGGTAAATGTAATCTATATCGAAATAACCATATGCACTAGTTACAACTAGACTAAGGCTATCTCTCTGTATCATCCTACACTCACGAAAAGTCTGTAACCCTACAGGCTACAACATTACATCATCATGACCAGAATATACTATCCCCTACACCTACAAGGATCAGCAACTGTAGTATATAGTAAATGACGAAAATGTAGAACCAATCTTAGGTCGAAGACGACCCAGCCATAGCATTTACCTCGTTCAATAGGCCATTTACCTCACCCTCTAACTTGGATTTCAACTCCGGGCAAATCTTTCCATCTGCTGCATTCTCCAACTCAGAGGAAATCATCTCAAGTTTCTGCTTTATGTAGCGGAATGGTGATGCCTCCTTGCCATCAGCTGATTTAGAAGCAGATTCCTTTCCAAGGGACTTGGTGCCACTGCTTTCCGCTGCAGAACGTTGTGCATTTGATATCTGCTTACGCTTTGGAACACGGGGAAGTGGGGTGTACTTTATCTCAAACCTCACCTTAGCCTCTCCAAAGGGACTGACCAATTGAGAGCTGTTAAAAGCTACTTCACCTTCAGATCTCTTTAAAAACATGATCCGCGCACAATGATTGTTATAGTACATGTCTGTTTGTTCTTTGTTCAGAGATCCAAACTTCCCATATATTCTGATGAGGTCATCTTTTGTAGGCAAAGGAGATCCTGGGCCAAATGTCACATAGAGAGCTACAGGAATATGTTTCCCATTCTCATCAGTGTCCTTATCTTTCACATTGCCACCTGGCTGCACCGCTTTCCCACCAGTTTTCTTTTCCATTCTGTTTTGATCTTGCACTCTCACAGCTTGCTTGAGTTCAGCCTCATTCATCTTTGCTTTCTTATCAGTTTCTTTGTCTTTTGTCCTCAGTTCAGGAGTCTTTTGCTCAGCCTGGTTTTGGTATTTTGTTGACGGACCACTTTCAGAGTCTCCTGGAGTCTTCCTCTTTCTTCCAGGCTGACTTTTGTTGTACTTTTCATAGTCAGATCCATTGCTATAGACTGAGCTTCTAAATGCGGATAGAAATTCCTCAACCTCATCAAGATAATTATTTTCCTCCAGAGCATATATATTAACTGCTGTGGAGCGAATTCCAGATAACACCTCATTAGTTGATGCCTGAACCTTTGTTGCATTAATGATCTTGTTCTGATCTGGATTTTCAGTTTGAAGACTAGAGTTTTTAGTCTCATTCCTCGCACCAACATCTACAGAGTCTTGCTTCTGCACTACCTCATCACCACGTTTCAGAGTTGTGGAGGACCCAGACCCAACAAGGTTGGAATCGGTTCTGGTCATTTGCTCTGCCACCTGAGCCTCGTTGGAAACTTTAAAGGATTCTGCTACTATGTCTTTCTTGCTTTGCCTCTTATCTATGCTGGTGTAAGGAGGGGACAAATACTTGCTCTTCTTCCTTTCCCTTGACAAGAAGCCCTTCTCAATTTGATTTTTGGCCTCAGCATCATCAATTTGCATTTTCTTCCTCTCTGTAGACACAGGAGTGACACTAGTTTCTCCTTTGCTTCCACTACCATCATCTTCAGTGCCAGATCCTTTCTTCTTCTCTGCACTTGACAAAGGAACCTTCGCAATTTCTTCTTCAGATTCACTGTCATCTTCTTCTTCAACATTAGGAATTTCTGTAACCACAGTAGTTTCTAGAAGCTTCCTCACTCTTCTTCTCTTTGGTCTGGAACTCGTACTACTGCCACCATTAGCTTCATCATTGCCTTTGTTCTTCTTGTTGCCAGATGATGTTGCCGCATTTCCCAAGCCTTTTCTCTCTTTCCCAGCATTCACCTCTACATTTTTTGCCCTAGCATTTACATCCCCTTCCATAATTTCGGCAATGCTTTTCTGTTTTCTTCTCTGATGCAGCCCATTTCCTGCATTTCCATTACACTTCTGCATTGAAGACTGATCGGTTTGCCCAAGACTTGGACGCCCGGGTGAAACATGCCATTCCTCTTCAAGTGGCCCTGGTTTATGGACTTCCAATGTATTACTATCACCAGACATGTCTACTTCCAAATGTTGGTCCTTGTCTTCAAGGCCAGGAATAGGTTGTGGTTCACGGAACAATGGCAACTGATAGCCCCCTTTTGAGCGATAAAAAGCTGACAGCCAGCACTTTAACTCAGTCAACTCAAGCATATTACCTGCAGAACCAACTTGCGCAACATGTTTCAGTTGAGTAAGACAATCCACTGGTCCAAACAGATAGTTCCAAAGCTTTGCAATGCCCCCATCAGGAACAAGGACTCCCTGCTTGATCCCACTATTTATCGCAATTGGTCTTGCAAGTCCATCCATACTCTCTTTCGACACACAAGAACAAGTCATCTTCAATTCCACAAGTCTACCAATTTCGTCCAGGGCCTTCTGCACAGCATTAGCAAAGTTCTTTGAGCTACTTTGCTTAGAAAACTCCTCAAAATTCTCCACAAAAGGCTTCAACTGAGACGGATGGCACCATGCAAAGGTTCCATCAAAATACGTCACCAGAATCCTGTTCCTCTGTATAACCTTCAATGCATACTCTGATGCATCTGACGGATCATAAACTTGCCCCGGCCACCAGGGATAGCTCTTAATCTTACCCCACACGAAATCCCCCACACAAAACTCATACTCTCCATCACTCAAATCCTCTTCGTCCCCGTCTTTGAATTCACTCATCTCCCTAATATTTCCCTCCAATTTTTCCTCAACACCACTACCACCACCACCACCACCATTCTCTCTCTCGCCAAAATCCCTCCTTTCCTTGGCGCCCATCCTCCTCATCTCACTACTAACATCCACAAGAAGTGAAACCCCCCCATCACTATCAGCGCCATCACCTGCCACCTCATTTTCACCACCCAACAAAGAGCCCATTTCTTGCACACTTTCATCGTCACCTCCATTTTTAACCCCACTTCCAGTCTCAAGAACCTTACTTTTCCCCACTTCAACAACCCCACCACCACCCGAAACATTGTCACCTACACCTTCCTCTCCATTCACAGAAACCCTAACCCCATTTTCAGCTACATCAACACCACCACCACTCGAAGAACTCGTCTTTATACCTATCCAAGCCTTAACATCTATATTTTTCGATTTCAATTCTAGGGTTTTACTTGGCTTTTCCATTTCTTCCACTCAAAACCAGCTCCGACGTCAAACTTTTTCACAACTGAAATAAAACAAACACAAAAAAGAAAAAGAAAAAAACCATAAAAATCAACATTTGCTCTCTTGATCGATCATTAATAACAAAACACCCGAAAATAGAATATTCCATTAATTAAATAGAAAAAAATTTTAAAAATTACCTTTTGAAGAAGAAGACGAAGCAGATACAAGCTTTCAAGCGACTCCTCCTCTCTCTGTCTATCTAAACAATTTTCAAGAATCTGATAATAAAAACATAGAGACAAGAATTTGATATCTCCATACACAAACGTAAACAAAATTAAAACGATATTGTCACATACAATCTTGACTTCAAAAGAAATCAAATTAAAAACACTATCCAGAACTAGGGCTCAGGCGGTTACTTTTGTTTTTTAATTTTAATTTTTTTTCTGTGAAAATATTTCCCTTTTGTTTGTCCGTATCGAAGGGTCACATCCACATTTTGTACATGACAGCTGATATTTAAGGATCATGTGGGACGCGCGCGAGTGAGGAATCTAAGGTTCCCTCGCGGTTTGGTTAACAGATAAAGTGGCGTCATGTGCTACACCGGAGGGACACGTGGATTTGTTTGGATGGCGAGTGTTTTGATTTCTGGCGACGCGAAAGTGGTAGATGTAGCGGCAAGTTCAAAATGGAGGTGCACGCAGTTAACACCTCAGTTACGTTACGGATGAACGACACCTGTGCTTTGATCAAAGGCAACCGGTGACTCTGCTGTTAATTTAAGCAGACAAAACGATTTCGATGCTCTCGAAACAGCAAAGGGGAGGGTTGTGCTACTGTGGTCACTAACAATAACAAAAGATAGAAAATAGATGAAATATTTATCTTATATTCTTATATTAAAAACTATATTTGAAATAAATTATTTATCTGACTTAATAAAAGTGTTTTTTTTTTTTTTAGAACCTTAGAAGTTTAAAAATAAAATCAATAGATATATATATTTTTATTTATAACATATCTTAATATCATGTTAGATGACTATCAGAACATACAAGTACCTCCATTAATGATACAGACCGAAAATCTACTCTTTAGAATAGATGAGACGGCCTATAAACTAGTGGAAAAATTACTGTCTTATTAGGTTGCTGTTGAGGATTAAACCTTGGCATACTACAAGGTTGGATTCCACTTAGGCAACCCAACTCCTCAATAAATAGATTACTTAGATTGTAATAAGAGCAATTTTATCTACTCTTTTGAATTAGTCTACTTTTATGAGTAATTTATGATTTTTTTTTCTTGGAATAATTACAAAGTCCTATGTCCTGACCTCAAAGCCTAATGTGCACTTGGATGTACTTAGTTTTATGGATATCAGTCACGCAGTGACAAAATAGTAGTTTGAGACTTGCTTTTCCCTTTTTTAATTTTCATTATCCTAACGACTTTTTTCTAACTAAAATGTTAAGCACAATATTTGAAAAGAAGAAAAAAATTGTTAAAGCACAGATCAACAGAGAAAAGAATTAGCAGAGCATTCCAAATTTATGAATGCGAAGGACATACATCCAAACCAAACCCCTTTTTGTCAAATTAGTTTGATGAATATACTCCTACATAGTAAACATTTTAGATTTTTTTTTTTTTAGGCAAAAAAAAAAAAAAAATGCAAGTTTTGAAAATATAATCTAAAAACTAAAATGAATTGTTTTAACACTATCCATGTTTACAAATTATAGTTCACCAATAAAAAAATCACAGTTTACGACTTACATTTGCGAGCTATTGTCTTTGTGTGCTAACAATAGTTTTATAGATTAATGGTGCTAAAACTCATTACAGTTTTTCAATGATACTTTCTAAACTTACGTCTTTTATAGTGCTACCTCACACAACTTTCATAACAACATTTTAGTTTAATTGTTTAGATGAGATTAAACTTGGCATGTAGAACATTGATGCTTCAACTTACCTAAAGAATATAGACATTGACTTTAATTATCTCCTCACCTAAAATTTTTTCTTGTCTTTTTCAAAATATGTGGTTAATTATTAATAAAATAATATCGAAAAACAATCACAAAATAATCATATAATTGCTATAATGTTTATGTGTTATAAGACTATTGAAAAATGACGAAGATATAAGGTGGATCGAGACGTCAATGGGGGTGGAGTTGGGTTCCCCTTGTTGGGTTGGGTTCCCTCTTATGTTGAGGCCCAACAAGTCCAATAAATAATGAATCCTAGTATATAAACCTAATGTTATTAGAGGTTTTTAGCAAAGAGAGAAAAATAGAAAATAGAAGAAAAAAGAAAGGAGGCAGCAAGAGTGGCTGTAGAGAGTTTGTAAGCAACAAAGAATTATTTGTGAAGAGAGAAGATCGAGTTGGAAGAAAGAAGAGAAGAAAAAAGTGTAGATTTTCTGTCAAGAAAGTAATCCCGTGCAATCTCGAAATTACTGTGATATCTTCTTTGTCAACCGTTGGATCGTGCTGAAATTTGGACAGCATGTTAACCTCTTCCGAAACTTGATTCTGAATGGTGAAGATTGTAAACGGAGGTGGCAACCGTAAGTTATAGAGGCCGAATTAGTGCTGTCAGGAAATTGATATCTATTTGTGTAGTGTTTTTGGAAGAGTGATATCTCTTTCGTTCACCGTTGGATCAACCTCAAATTTAGACAGTATACTCAGCACTCGTGGTACTACAATCTGACGGTGAAGATCGGAATTGTAGCTTCCGGCAAAGAGCGGCACAGTTCAGAATAGACCCGCTGAGTTTGTTCTTTTTCTTCACTTGTAATTTAAACCTTAATTTTGTGTTATTAGGGAATCTAGATAATTGCTGCTTGATTTTGTTCCTAGTTAATGTTGGAATAGATTGTATACTCTCATAATTAATTATTAATGGAGATTTTGGATGGACTACGGTCTCGTGGTTTTTACTCCTCACATTGGGGAGGTTTTCCACGTAAAAATTGACTTGTGTTATTTGTGCATGTGGTGGTGATTGTATATGTGCTCTACTTAGTGGTTTTCCTGCAGAATTCATCTAAAGGAAAAAAAGTTTCGCTATGTGATTTGTTTGTGTTTGTGTGATTTTTCTCCCAACAAATGATATCAGAGCCCAGTTCTTAGTTTTACAATAATGAATATAGAGAACAGTATGAATCTAAGTAGAATGATTACTTTAAATGGTTCGAACTATCATGTTTGGAAGGGAAAAATGGAGGATCTTCTGTATATGAAGGATTTTCACTTGTCTGTTTTTACTACAGAAAAGCCTAGTGATAAATCTGATGCAGAGTGGACCTTGCTTCATCGGCAAATGCTTCATTGTGGCTTCATTAGGCAATGGGTAAGCGATAATGTTTTGAACTATGAGTAGTTGTATGCCAGAAAAACCGGGAATAATAAATTATTTCTGATGAAGCAATTGATGTATTTGAGATATCATGACGGTGCTCCTTTGACAGATCATTTGAATACATATCAGGGAATTATAAATCAGTTGGCTGGCATGGGTATCAAGTTTGATGATGAGGTATAAGCATTATGGTTGCTTGGTACATTACCAAACTCATGGGAGACTTTCAGATCTTCTTTGTCGAACTCCGCTCCAAATGGTACATTGACAATGGATTTGGTCAAGGGTAATATTCTAAATGAAGAGATGAGAAAAAAAGCGCAAGGGTCTACTTCATCTTCAGAAATTTTAGTTACCGAAAGGAGAGGGAGAAATAAAAGCAGGAATCCAAAAAACAGAAACCAACATAGAAGTAAATCTAATAAGTTTGCAAATGTTGAGTGTCACTACTGTCACAAAAAGGGACACATAAAGAGATACTGCAGACAGTTGAAAAAGGAAAATAAAAACGACACAGGCAAAGAAAAGAATAATGAAAATGACACCAGTGATGATAGAGTTGCTACCACCATTGATGAAGATTTTCTTCTCATGTATGATACTGATTCCATTAATTTTGTGTGCCATAAGACTAGTTTGGTGATTGATAGTGGTGCCTCTATTCATGCTACGTCACAGAAGGATTTCTTTACATCTTATACACATGGTGACTTTGGGAGTGTAAAGATGGGAAACAACGACATAGCAAAAGTTGTTGGTATCGGAGATGTGAGCTTGGAGACAGATAACAGCTCTAGGTTAATTTTGAAAAATGTAAAACATATTTCTGACATTCGTGTGAATATTATTTCTATAGGTAAGCTTGATGATGAGGGATATTACAACTTCTTTAGTAATGGTCAATGGAAGCTCACCAGGGGTGCCATGATCGTGGCTAGAGGCAAAAAGTATTCTATCTTGTATTTGTTGCAAGCAAAGCTTTCAAAGTCCATCATCAATGCAATTTAGGATGAACATAAGGCAGGACTTTGGCATAAGAGGCTCGAACACATTAGCGAGAAAGGCTTGACTGTTTTGACTCAGAAAAAACAGCTACCTGACATGAAAAATATATAGCTGAAAAAATGTTCGCATTGCTTAGCAGGGAAGCAGAATAGAGTCAGCTTTCACAGCTTCCCACTTATAAGGAAGTCAGGTATACTTGATTTAGTGCATCCAAATCTCTGTGGTCCTATGAAGACGAGATCACTCGGTGGAGCTCTAGATTTTGTGACCTTCATAGATGATCACTCGATAAAGACATAAGTCTACACCTTGAAGACAAAAGATCAAGTGTTGGATGTGTTCAAATAATTTCAAGCATTGGTTGAGAGACAAACTAGAAAAAAGTTGAGGTGCATCAGAACTGATAATGGGGGAGAGTATATTGGTTCTTTTGATGAGTATTGCAGACAACAGGGTATACGATACTAGAAGACACCTCCCAAGACTCCTCAATTGAATGGTTTAGCTGAGAGGATGAATAGAACACTAGTAGAGAGAGTGAGATGTTTGCTTTCACAAGCACAGTTACCAGGAAGTTTCTAGGGTAAGGCTTTAAGTACTGTCGTACATGTTCTTAATCTCACACCGTGTGTTCCGTTGTAATTTGATGTACCAGACAGAGCTTGGAGTGGCAAAGATGTTTCTTATGATCACTTACGTGTTTTTGGGTGCAAGGCATTTGTACATATTCCCAAAGATGAGAGATCCAAGCTTGATGTGAAAACTCGACAATGTATTTTCATCGGTTATGGTCAGGATGAATTCGGATATAGATTCTTTGATCCGGTAGAGAAAAAACTCGTGAGAAGCAGAGATGTAGTGTTTATGGAAGATCAGACTATATAGGATATTGAGAAAGATGAGAATCTAGTGTCCAATGACAGTGATGATTTGGTTGACTTGAGTTCGTCTTCTTTAACAAATTTACCCACACAGGTTGAAGATCAACAGGCTGAAGCTGATACGAGTGGTTCCTCACAGAGAGAGGAAAATGTTGAAACTAATGAGCATTTGCTTATACCTAATGCTCCATTAGATGTACCACTCAGGAGGTCTACCAGAGATCGACGTCCTTCCACTCGATATCCTGCAAGTGATTATGTGTTATTGACTGACGGGGGAAAACCCGAGTGTTATATAGAAGCTTTAGAAGATGAGCACAAAAAGGAATGGCTTGAGGCTATGCAAGATGAAATGCAGTCACTTCATCAAAATCATACTTTTGAGTTAGTCAAGTTGCCCAAAGGTAGAAAAGCTTTGAAGAATAAGTGGGTTTACAGAATTAAGCATGATGAGCTTAATACTCAACCTCGATATAAAGCTAGATTGGTTATCAAAGGATTCAACCAGAGGAAATGTGTTGATTTTGATGAGATATTCTCTCCAGTTGTGAAGATGTCATCCATTCATGTTGTGCTTGGTTTAGCATCCGGTCTTGACTTAGAGATAGAGCAAATGAATGTGAAGACTGTGTTCCTCTATAGTGATTTAGAGGAGGAGATTTACATGGAGCAGCCAGAGGGTTTTAGTGTGAAAGGGAAAGAGGATTACGTGTGTAAGTTGAAGAAAAGCTTTTATGATTGAAACAGGTATCGAGAAAATGGTATAAGAAGTTTGAGTCAGTTATGGGGGAGCAAGGATATAAGAAAACAACTTCTGATCATTGTGTATTTGTTCAAAAATTTTCTGATGATGACTACATTATTTTACTGCTTTATGTTGATGATATATTAATTGTTGGCAGAAATATTTCAAGGATTGATAGGTTGAAGATGAAATTGAGTCAATCTTTTGCTATGAAAGATTTGGGGCCAACAAAGAAAATTCTTGGCTTACAAATTGATCGTGATAGAGAGGCCAAGAAATTATATGTATCACAGGAGAAGTACATTGAGAAAGTACTTTAGAGATTCAACATGGACAAAGCTAAAACAATTAGTTCTCCACTTGGTGCACACTTCAAGTTGAGCATAGAGCAATGTCCTTCTACAGATGCCCAGAAAAATGACATGGAAAGAGTTTCATATGCTTCAGCAGTCAGGAGTTTGATGTAAGCAACGGTTTGTACGAGACCAGACATAGCCATGCCGTTGGTGTTGTTAGTCGATTCATGTCCAATCTTAGAGAAGAGCATTGGAATGTTGTTAAATGGATCATGAGATATCTCCGGAATACTTCTAGTTTGAGACTTGGTTTCGACGGTGAGAAGCCACTGCTAGTTGGCTTTACTGATGCAAATATGGCAGGAGATGTGGATTCTCGTAAGTCAATATCTGGTTATTTGATTACCTTTACTGGTGGTGCTGTAGTTTGACAATCGAGATTGCAGAAATGTGTTGCTCTTTCTACCACAGAAGCAGAATTTATTGCAGCAACTGAAGCTTGTAAAAAGTTACTGTGGATGAAAAAGTTTGTAAGAGAGCTTGATTTCAAGCAACAGAGATATGTGCTATTTTGTGATAGTCAGAATGTCATTCACCTTGAGAAGAATTCAACCTTTCATGCAAGGTCGAAACATATCGATGTGAGATATCATTGGATTAGAGATGTCTTGAATGACAAACTGCTGGAACTTGAAAAAGTTCATACAGAACATAATGGATCTGATATGTTCACAAAAGCATTACCAAAGGAGAAGCTTGAGGTTTGTAGGATGATCGCCGGAATGACTTATCCCTCCACATAATCGGAAAAGGGGAGATTTGTTGGGTTAGGTTCCCTCTTATGTTAAGGCCCAACAAGTCCAATAAATAAGGAACCCTAGTATATAAACCTAATGTTATTAGGGTTTTTAAGCAAATAGAGAAAAATAGAAGAAAAAAGAAAGGAGGCAGCAAGAGTAGCTGTAGAGAGTCTGTAGGCAACAAAGAATTGTTTGTGAAGAGAGAAGATCGAGTGGGAAGAAAGAAGAGAAGAAGAAAGTGTAGATTTTCTGTCAAGAAAATTATCCCGTGCAATCTCGAAATTACTATGATATCTTCTTCGTCAACCGTCAAATCGTGCTAAAATTTGGACAGCACGTTAACCTCTTCTGGAACTTGATTCTGAACGGTGAAGATCGTAAATGGAGGTGGCAGTCATGAGTTATAGAGGCCGAATAAGTGCTGTCAGGAAATCGATATCTGTTTGCGCAATGTTTTTGGAAGAGTGATATCTCTTTCGTTCACCATTGGATCAACCTCAAATTTGGATAGTTACTCAGAACTCGTGATACTACAATCTGAACGGTGAAGATGGGAATTGGAGCTTCCAATAGAGAGCGGCACAGTCCAGAACAGACCCGCTGAGTTTGTTCTTTCTCTTCACTTGTAATTTAAACCTTAATTTTGTGTTATTAAGGAATCTAGATAATTGCTGCTTGATTTTGTTCCTAGTTAATGTTGGAACAGATTGTGTACTCTCATAATTGATTATTAGTGGAGATTTTGGGTGGACTACGGTCCCATGGTTTTTACTCCTCACGTTGGGGAGGTTTTCTATGTAAAAATTGGCTTGTGTTATTTGTGTATGTGGTGGTGATTGTATATGTGCTCTACTTAGTGGTTTTCCTTCAAAATTCATTTAGAGAAGAAAAAATTTCGTTGTGTGATTTGTTTGTATTTGTGTGATTTTTTTCCCAACACCCCTATCCCCATTCCTTTATTCAAAATCACCATTTGGGGAAATGAGAATTAGGGGTGAGTTTCCTTATTCTCATCCTCATTCCTCTGTTTTTTTTCATTTTTTCTATTTCCATGTCATCCCATTTGACCCAAAATTAAAAAAATAAATAAACAAATAAAAATATAATTACAAAATAATTTAATGGAATTTCAGCATACTAAATCCATAACAATTCAACATGCAAAATCCATAATATTGTATTACAGTTACAATCATTTTCCATAAATCATTACACGTACTAAAGTTCAAGCAATATAAAACTACTACATAAAGTCATAAAGGGGGGTATAAGGATAATTTTCAGAATTTATTTAATTATTATGTATAAATATTTTTATATTTTTGTATTATAAATAGGAGAAATGAAAATGGGGATGGATTTCCATCCCTATACCTATCCTCAACATTTAAAAATCCTCAAAGTCTTTTTCTAGCTGAGGATGGAGGTTTAAGGCCTTGTTGACAACTCTAGAGATGGGGATGGGGGTATATAGGTTTGGATTTTCCAATCCCACTTTCCTTTTGATCCACCATTCTCATTTGACACATTTTAACTCGAAATTAAAAATACATATAATTGAAAATAATTATCAATTAATAATATAATAAAATTCACAAAAACAAATGCAAATAAGGAAACATAATTCACAAGATAATTCCATTAAAAAAAAAAATCAACATTTTAAATTAAATGAGGGAATTAGGGATGGAGGTGACTTCCCCATCCCAATCCTTAATCCTCAAAAAGCCCCCAAAATTTCCCTTCAAATGATGATGAAATTTTGGAGCTATAAGCATTTCAGGGCCTGTCGACATCTATAACCCTGTCTAGAGGTGGGTAAAAAAGGGAACTGACTTGATCTAACCTAAAAATTTTGGTTTTCAATTTGATTTCGGTTCAGGTAGGTTTTGAAGGTTAAAAATCGATTCTTTTTTGTTTTGTGTCAGTTTTGTATTGTAAAAACTGACACGAAATTGAAAACCAATTTAAAAAATAAAAAACATAATATACATTTATATATATGTATGTATGTATGTATATGTATAAACCATTTAAAAGATACAACTCAACTTTAGCTGTCAAGCCTTTAAAACCAAACACATAACCCAAGCTATCAAAACCAAACACTTCCACTTATCTGGTTGTCGTTCAACCTTCATCGCCGTGCCGACCTCTACTTGTCATCTTTTGCTTCCCATTATTTTTCTTCTTCCATTTCCACTTCCAATTCTTCTTATTCTTGTTGTCATTGTCGTTGCCTTTCCATATGTCATCTTCAACTTTGATGACTCCAACTCTGACATTGGTGGCCTTACTGTTGACCTCAGCTTCCCCGTCAACCTCACCGACCTTACAAAACCCTAACTTCATCTCCATTATTCATACCTATATTGTTGTTTTTTCTCTACAGTTGTCACTAATTATCCATGGCTCATCGATCTACAATTTTTTTAATTTATATATATTTTAATTTGTTTTTCTTGTCTCATATGTTTGTAATTTGTGAATTTGGTGATGAATTGAAAATTTTGATTTTGTAAAATGGTAATTAGTGGTGTTAATCTTAGTTTTTCAATTTTGGTTTAGATTTGGTGATGAACCACTTAAACCGACGTAAACCGACCAGATTGAACTGACTTGACCCTAGTCGATTCAAGTCGGTTTTCCTCCACAAATCGGGTTAGGTCATTTTTTTTTTTTAATTTGAAAAATTGAAAATAGTCGGTTTTTGAAGACCGATTGCTAATACTATCTACTATGTTTTGCTCCATCTTTTTTGACCAAGGATGACAAATGTTGGATTTGGTCAGATTTGAAAAAATCTACATTCAAATCTGCAAAATATTTTCATGCACACTCACCAAAACCCAAATTCTTAATCCTTAAAAAGCTCCCCAAAAACTCAGTCCTTAATCCATAATCCCTAATCCCAATCACTAATCCTTAAAAAGACCCAAAATATCCCTTTAAATAAGGATGAAATTTGGGGCTTTAGGTAGTTAAGGTCCCATTGACATTCATAACCCTACCTACCCTGTCTTTCTCCATCCTATTTGACTAAGGATGACAACAAATTAGGTTTGGACAGATTTGAAGAAATCTACATCGAAATTACAAAATATTTTCCCTTATACCCATAATAGCCCCCAAATTCCTAATCCTTAAAAGACCTAATCCCCCATTCAAATATCTAATCCCCAACCATCCTTCACAAAAAAAAAAAAAAAAAAAACTCCTTTTAAATGAGGATGAAAATTTGGAGCTTTGGGTATATAGGGCCCCATTGACATCCATAACCTTATCTACCCTACCTTGTCCAATATTATTTGACCAAGGATGACAACATATTGGATTTGGGTAGCTTTGGAGAAATCTATAACCAAATCTACAAAAATATTTTCACTCACACTTGTACCAGCACCCAAATTCCTAATCCCCAAAAAACCCCTAAAAAGCCTAATCCGTAAATTCTAATCCCAATCCCAATCCCTAATCCCCAAAATCTCCCGTCATATGAGGAGGAAAATTTGGAGCTTTGAGTATTTAGAGCCCATCGACATCATAACCCCCTACTAACCTTATCTTACCCCATCCTATTTAACCAAGGATGACAACAGATTGGATTTGGGCAAATCTGGAAAATCAATGTTTGAATCTGCAAATATTTTCACCAACACTCACACTAGCACCCAAATCCATAAAATTTTGTAAATTTTTTTCACCCACACCTATAGATTTAAGTGAAATTTGCATTCATCTACTCACCCACACTCGCAAATTAAAGAGCACTTATGCCATGATATCAAAAACAAAACGAAATAAAAACAATATTACATGATTCATATAATCAAACATAAGGCATGATATCAAATTGAATACACAATACTCAACTTTAAACAAATCCAATCCATCAAAACATGAAATAAATATTAAATAAGCCGAATATTATATGAGATACTATAATTTAAGGAAATAACAATATATTTGCAAAGTAATGAATATTTTATGGAAATGATTATGTGGATACCTTGAAAGGCGTAATCGGGAGCAACGACGATGGGAATTGACAAAATGATGAGAGGCAGTAGAGATAATATTGTGAAAAAGCTGCGCAAACGAGAATGAGATGAGAAGTAACCTAGGTTTTAGTTTTATAAACAAACTCAAAATGATGTCGTTTTGAGGTTGTTTAGATCAACTTAAAACAACGTCGTTTTGAGTATATATATTTTTAAAAAAATATATTAATTATTTTTTATATTTTATGATCGTGGGTGCAAATTTTTTTTTTCATCCGTACACAACTTGAACCCGCATCAAATGTGAAATTTCACAATCATTCCTATTGTGAGTGAAAATCCTTGAATTTATAGGTTTGTAGGTTGAATTTTCACCACTAAACTTGACCTGTTTCAACTTTATTTTTAATAACGTAAATCTCATTTCAAAATTCCCAAGGTCATGTTTGGAAGACCGTATTGAGTTGAATTGGATTAGATAGATTGCATTAAATTGGATTGAATTTACTATGATTGTATAATTGGTGTATAATAGGATTGAATTGGATCGACTATAAATTTACTATGATTAGTTTAATTTAAATTTTCAATTAGATAAAATATAAAAAATATATATTTATAAAATAAAACATTTTTCATAAAGTTATAATAATTACTTTTAATAAAAAAAATTATAATATTTTTAGAAAAATTAAAATATTTATAATTTTAAATACAATAAAATAATTATATTTTAAAATATTTTTACTTTCTCAAAATAAATAATTTTGAAAAACAATTCGGTATCCCAACAATTGTGGGCTATGTAGCCACTACTAGCCTACTAGGATTGGTTGTAACCAATCCTAGTGTCAAACCAACATTGGAATGGGATTGAATTCAGTGTTTGTATCCAATCCAAGCACTAGCCACCGCTCCAAACGCACCTTTTAAGTTCACAATTGCAATGTCTCTCAAAGTGCTAATACACATTCATTTATTCAAAAGCAAATCAAAATAAATAAATAAACAAAAAGGGTTGAATAGGGTAGGGTCAAAAATTAGGTATATAAATCGTTCTTTGCTCACCCTATTATTATTCCTATAAAGGAAGGTCTAATCTAGGGGTCTTGCTTAGTTTGAAATGAATGGAATAAGAATTAAGTTATATTGAAAAGGGAAATGAGATTATCTAGAATTCAATTACAATATTTCATTACAATGTTATTAAATTTTAACTTTTGCCAACCGTACTCATAGTTTAAAATGTCCGTGATTTTCGTGATATTTCCGTCGATATTTCTGTAAATCAAGAGTATCGATATTGATAGGGGGTGTAATCTCTTATCCGTCAAAATATCCGGAAATATTCGTGATATTTCCATAAAATATCCTTTCCGTGAGCTTGTAGTATAAATTTTACAAAATATCGAGGAAGTTTTCGGAAATATCTGTAGAATATTCGTGAAATATCTTGAAAATAGCGGTTAAATTTTCATAAAATAAAAGTGAAATTTAAGCTTTTCAAATAAGAATTTATTAAGCTTTTATCAAATAAATAAAATAAGTTTTCAACCTACGTAAGGAATTTCATTTTCATCAGGAATCTCATTATTATATTCCATTTTATAGTCAAGCTCAAGCATCTCATAATTGCTATTCTATTTTAATAGTCAAATATGTCATTATTACTATTCTATTTTAAAAACAAAAACTCTTGAGCCCTTGCTATGTTTTCATTTCCATTTTCAAGTGCTATTCTCGTCATCTCTTTATTCAAAACTTCAAATTACAAGCTAATTTTTGAGGAACTTATTTACAAGCGACAACCAAAACACAAAACATGAAGGTCTTTTTCCCCTTTAAATTCATCAAAAGTTACCTTGTTCATTGAAATTATATTGAGTAATTAGTTTTTTAATAATTTGATTATTGTTGTGTTTTTGTTAAAGGTAATTTAGAGGATTTTGCTTCTTCTCACTTAGCAACTTGTTACAACCAAATGCAAAATCTACTCTTGAGGTAATTTCATTGTTTTTTTTTTTTTTTTTTTTAATTTATATAGAAGTTACATTGTTGTTGGTGATATATTTAAATAATTAGTCTTTTAATGATTATTATATTATTGTTAAAGACTTGCATACTTCTTTTAACCTATATATAAATCCTTGAAACCACATAATTTTTTACTTTCAAAATTTATTAAATTAATGTTTATAACTATATATATATATATATCATTATGATGGTGATAATAGTGATGATGATGATGATGACAACAATAACGATGACGATGATGACGATAATGATGACAATAGAGGAAATAATTATGCTTTTACTCAAAGAAATGATACTGATGTAGGTTTGTCATTGAGCTCATTTACTTGTGAAGAACAATACACTCATTGCACACAAGATGAAGACCATGGATGTAGAGCTGCGGGTCCAGGCATAGGGGCTATTGGTAAGGATTATACAAGGAGAATCCATCAAATGCAGTTAGGGATGTCATCATTCAATGAAGATAATATTTCAACTACTTTTGAATCTATGAGTTTATGGACTAATGATGATGGTCATAGAAGTTTTGGGATCTCCAATGATCCTTACACACAATTTCCTATCTATGGACAGATGGTGGGAAGAAATCAGGAAGCTTATTCATGACATGTTCATGATTATATTCAAAATCATTCAAATTATATGTCATGGTATTAGTATTGTATAAATCTAGATGCTAGCTATACCATGTATGAACCACCTAGGACTTTATTTTGATATTAAAATTTGCATGATTTGTGTGATGCAAATTAATTGAAAAGTTTTAATGAAAGTTTTTTATATTTTCATATATCTCCTCTATATATTATATCCATATTTATACCTTTTAATTGTTACTTCTTAGATAAAATATGAATTTTTTAAATATAATATGATTTTTGGTTGTAGAAATGATTATTTTAACATTACTAAAAGTTTCATTAAAAAATATTATGTTTTTAACTAAATTTTCGTATTTTCCGTAAATTTTACATAAATTTCTGTCGATATTGATATTTCCGTCGACATTTCCGTCGAATCGTAGTACCAATATTTCCGTTGATATCGATATTTTCAACATTGGCCGTACTAAAGAGTGAAGTACAATACAAGGGCATGTATAATTTGAAATAAAAGGAAAAAAATTGAGTTAAATTGAAAATGGGAATTAAATTTATTGGCATTAAATTACAAGATTTTATCACAAGACCAAATTATAAGTTAACCTACTGATTTGAAAATCATTGCAAGCGAAGTTACTTTTTAAGGTTTATTACGATTTAACCTACTATTGTTATAGCCCATTTGTTAAAGTTGACTAAGATAGAGGCAAAATTATCTTTTTATCTTATTTTTAATTTTCTATTAAAATAAATTATAAAAAATTTAAAATAAAATAAAATAAAAATTCTTTAACTTCTTCTTTTCTTCTCTTCTTCTTCTTCTTCTTCTTTTCTTTTCTTCTTCTTCTTTTTCTATTTCTTGTTCTCCTTCTTTTTTCTTATTCTTCTTAATCTGGGTTTGAATCGAACCTAAATGGAATCTAGGTTCATTTTGATTAGATTTGATGTCGTTTGGTTCATTTTTTGGTTGGTTTGATTTTCAAATGGGCTGATAATGATTTTCAGGGATTTTTGGTGATTGATTGTTAATGATTTGTTGTTGATGATGTTTGTTGTTGATAATGTATTGTTGATGATGATTTGTTGATGATATTCTGGATGAGAAAGAAGAAGTGGATGTGGAAAAAGAAGAAGATTTGACAATGTTGAAATTTGTTTCTTTTTAATTTTTTTTTTTTATAGGTTATATAGATCCAGATTGCATCTCCACCATCCATATCTGAAGATTGAATCTCTTTTTTAATTTTTAATTTTTAATTTTTTTTTTATAATTTTTTTTTTTTTTTTTTTTTTTTTTTAAAATTTTATTTCCTTTTTATTTATTTTTTTAATAAGGTCAATTGGGTCAACAAGATACACAAGGGCATTTAGGTCTTTTGATATAGTTGCACTAGTTACGGTTAAGTCTGACGACCCTTATATAATGGCAGTAGACTAAATTGTACTAAACTTTAAAAAGTGACTTCTCATGTAATTATTTTCAAATTAGTAGACTAAATTGTAATTTGGTCTTATTACAATCAACTATCTCTTAAAAGTTAAAAATGGAAACAAGTTTAATACAAAAATGCTACTATTTATATATCATAGGAATTATTAATTGATTGCTTTTAAGAAAATAATTATTTATTTTTCAATAAAGTAAGAAATCTTATTTTTTAAATGAAAATAAATCTTTGATTTGAGTGTGGGTCTATGCAACTTCATTTAAACAACATTTAGTAAATTGAAGGAGATATTTTTGTACCTATTTTTTATCCTCAATCCCTATTCGTTTAGCTTGTTTTTTGAGTAATTTGTTATGTTTGATGAGTTTTGTACACTGTTTCAAGTTTATTTGTGTTGCAAGGTGTCAACATCCGGAAACGGTCGACTGAGAGATTCAAAGACCCAGACTGTGAACGTGATAATAAATGATAATGAATGCGGTTTAAGGTTGATAGATTACAATGAATAGGGTTAAATACTTGTTAAGGTAGATGAACGACAGTAGTAAAAGCAATTAATAAGGAAAGAGAGGGTGAAGAGGATTGCAAAGACACAGATTTTTTACGTAGTTCAGCGAGTACGCCTACGTCCATGGGTTACGCTGGGTTAATTCCGACAGAGTAACAGTACTACTAGTGTTGTTAACTTGTTTTTACAATGAAAATTTTCTCTATTTATAGGGAGAGGGAGATACGGTAGAGTATTACATAAGTTACAAATTATGATCATTTTCAACTAATCTGACATTGGTCATACTGTATTTATTATTGTAGCAATGATTATTCTCTTCATGCATACGCCTGCATTAAATGCATCAAGTAAAGTCTTCCTTTCATTAAATGTACAGCCGCCACATTGAATGCTTCTCGAAAACTGTTAGAGTGGCACCGGCGTAAAATCAGGAGATTAGGTGGATCTGGTGGCTGGCTCCATAAGGTATCCCCTGGTACGAGCTTATCGACCTGGTGAACTGTGCGGACTGGAGAGGTGCTGAAGCAGGCTTTATCACGGGTTGGAGGTGTGTTCGGGTTGTCTTGGCATTATGCAAGCTCGCTATAGCGATCTGAGGGTTGGGTCTCCTAGGCCTCTTCTGGGCTTTCATTCCTCTTCTGGGCCTTCTTGATCCATATCGAGAAAACGGGCATAACATAAGGTGATTGAGAACAAAAATTAACAATTCAAAGATAATTCAATTAAGTTTGGACATCTTTTGTAGGTTTTTATCGCTATCATGTTACATCTATATTCAAGCTTATGGATGGAGGTTGTTGGGTCCTTTGCCCAGTGTGGCAACCTTGGTGTTGCAATGACCATTATTGCGTCATGGGTCGTCAAGCTCTCTACCAATTGTTGCGAGGATGACAGTCGTGCCCTAGTCTAAAACCGAATTTCAAGTGTGATTTTCAAAAAGCATTTTAGTCTTATTTACGAATTAGGGTTTCATCGCTATATAAACCTTATTCTTTACCCTTTCTTAGTAGCCACCCTAGGGTGAAAAGCCTCCAGGGGCCATTAGCCTCCACATGGATGAGAGCTATTGATGGAGCTCTAGCTTTTACCATTCCAAGAGGAGAAACACCACAATCCATCATTAAATTGTACCAAGTTCACATCCCGTTTTGATCCATTAGCAAGAGAATGAGGAAAGAATCAACAGTCTTGACCAAGGAGACCACAGGAAGAGTATTGGAAGTAATTTCAATGGAGATCAATGGTGTATTCTTTCTATTTCTGTCTTGTATTTATTATCTAAGTATTATATGTAACTAAATCCATTGTTAGGAAACAAATGTTGTGTAAACTTTGATTATCTTTTGATGCAATTCAATTAATCGTTCATTCATTGTTTTTATTGATTAACTCATTATTGTGTTAGAGTGTATGAAGGACCAATTCTATGCTTAGCATTAATAATGATTTATTGGATGTTAGTATTATTTGAGAGATGTCTTAATACCATCTAATAGGCCTAGAATGGATGTTAACCTGATGAAACATGATTATTTTTAATTAGGTTAGAATTGATATTTAACAAGTTTCCCAATAGAATACATGGATTGTCAATGCAAGTATCTTTATTGAGAATTTAGAGTTTATACACGTAACCGAATCAATAGAACTCACTATTAAGTGTTAGCAACTGAAATTCTAGTTGAGTTTTCCAACATTCTTTACCTACAAAATCACATTGGGTGGTGGTAATGGAAAATGTTATAAATCTCCCGACAAAAAAAATAAATAAATAAATAAGGCATTTGGCATTGAGAGAAGTTTGAGGCAGGCCAGGAGTTGCTGGTCAAATGTTCAACTTTTACTAGCAAAGGGATCCCAGTCATGTCTTTAGCGGACAAGGAATAGACTGCCTTCAGATGATAATTTTGCATACACAGCTATTTTCCATCACTGACTTGAAAGAATTCTTGTGCCAGCTTCGGAGAAGCAAAGCAGTAGCTGAATTCTGGTGGGAAGAGCATATGACGAGGCAGTTTGTGTGCTTTATGTAGCAATGGGGTGGATGAAGCTTTTGTTTGATCTGGCCTTTGTGACCTGGATATTTATTGGTGCATCAGCAATGCTGCTCCCACTTTCAGCATTCCAAACTCTGCTAGTGAACAAACGATTTTGCCCGCCAGACTGAGCTCAAAGATATGTTTCCTTAGAGTTGCATCTTTATTACTGTATATATTCTCACTTTAATAAAATTTACATCAAATTCCCACTTTCAAAATTAACTACATTGTTATTTCAATAATAATAATAATAATAACTACATTGTTTGTACACATAACTGCAGCTGCTTCCTTTAGAGATAAAATTATCATAACCAGCATCTCCACAAAATGTGACTCATTGAAGCAATTCAACAAACATAACATGAGCAAATGCAAATATGGTTTAAAACAGTGAGAACTATAAACCAAAACAAAAAATTACAAATTCAAATTACATTTTTAAACTACAGATTCCACCCAAAAAAAAAAAAAGGAGACAGAAGCAGATTGTCTAAACAATAGAAATCTTTGGCACCAGCTTCTTCAAGCTGTTTCTTGGCATCCTCAGCCTCGTCTTTCGAAACCCCTTCTTTGAATTTCTTGGGCAGGCCTTCAATCAGGTCCTTGGCCTCCTTCAAAGCCAAGCTCGTAAGCGCCCTCACAGACTTAATAACCGCAATCCTTGCATTGCTGGGGACGTCGTCGATGACGACGTCGAACTCCGTCTTCTCCTCCACGGCGGCTGGCGCCTCGGCCGCGCCGGTACCGGGGGCGACGGGGACAGCGGCAGGAGCGAAGGCGGCAGCGGAGATGCCGAGCTTGTCCTGGAGGTAGTCGACGAGAATGCGGGCATCCTCGAGGGTGAGGGAGGAAATCTGGGCGCCGAGCTGCTCGATCTTCTCGGGGGCGTCGACAGCGGAGAGGGGGCCGAGGTGGGTGGCACGGTGGGAGAGGGAGGTGGAGAAGGGGTAGAATGGGAATTTGAGGAAATGTTTGGGGAAGGAGGGGTTGGAGAGAGGGAGGGCGTGCCGGGGCGGACGAGAGAGAGTAGATGTTGCGGAGAGGGCTGCTGTTGTCGCTGCCATTGTTTCTCGCTTTTTTTGGGTTCTCTCTTTCAAGTCAGGTGTGAGAAAAAGAGGGAGTGTGTTGAAGACACGGTGGAAGAGGATAAGGAGGTGTGACAAATAGAGAGCAAATAGGAGAGCTGTAGATGATGAGAGACTACTTAATGAGGAGTTTTTTGTGTTTTACCAAATTGCCCTCGTTCCTAGGCCCACTCCGCTGAGAGAAGGCGCAAAACACTAGTAAGAAAAGGGGCATTCCGAGAATCGAACTCGGGACCTCTCGCACCCAAAGCGAGAATCATACCACTAGACCAAATGCCCACCGTGTTTCCTTCCGGAATAAGTTTTATATAATTATTAAAGCATTGCAATGAAATATATGACAAATTTAAAAGGAAATAAAATGGAAAAAGACATCTGCATCTTTTAAATGTTTTCGACTTTCGAGAAAAATATTTCAAATTATTGTATAAGTATTACAATGAATAGATTATTAGTTTCCCCCCTTAAATTATTTCATCCCATGAATTTTGGAGATTCTAAATATTTAGCACTACAATATTATAGTGACCCTTGGTCACCACGATAGTCATTTGTGTACGTAGGGTTTAGACTTTGTCTCAGAAGGAGTGTGGTAGAGGTTACCCTTTTAAACCACAAGTTTGGGATAGAGCAGAGCAAAATGCATAGCAGAGCGCAAAGTAGAGTATGGCTCCTTGAACCAAAAATAAATTGACAAAGTGACATTTCCAGAAATTAAACCAAAGATTTATAAATATTTTGATTGCAAAAAGCATTGATGGTACTGGATTTTCAACCAGGATACATATAGATTTTTTGTTTAAACCTTGAGAACATCATTTTGCCCATTTATTTGTGGTTCAGGAAGGATATGCCTCCATCACACTTCGCTCTGCGTTTTGCCCTGCACTTTGCTCTATACTGTCTCAAGCTTGTGGTACTTTACCTTAGAGATACTAGATTTGTGATCAAAATACCTATAAGTCGTTAGTTGAAACCTTAAGAACGTCACCTTATCTATTTATTTGTAGTTCAATGAGAACATTGCTTCATCACGTCTTGCTCTATATTATGCTCTCACTATCTCAAATGTGTGATTCAAGGAAGACCAACCTTTACCACACCCCTTCAGAAGTAAAGTCAAACCTTATGTAGACAAATGATAACTGTGATAATCAAGAGTCATTACAAATATAAGGATAAAAGGAACGGAAAAAATCATTTTGGTCACAAATAAATTTTTTTATTTGTAATCAATCTCTGCATTTTTGACTTGATTGGTCCTTAAATTATTAAAAATGCATAATTTTGGTTCCTTTATGAGTTAATATCAATCAAATTTAACATTGTTGGGGATATTTTGGACTTATTATTTTTAAAAAGTTGAAGAAGTTCAGAGAAATCCTAAAAAGTAAGTTTACCAACAATGGAGCATGCCTTCAGTTGTTAGTCTTCAATAAAAATTGATAGAAAATCTCTACCAAAGATCGACGACTGATCGATCTTTGGTCATTACTGTCTATCTCCAAAGAGACTGATTGGTTTGGTCTCCCATTGTAATCAATCGTCAATATCCCGAGGGGATAATTCATTGATCCCCTTAAAGACAAGCACAGAAGATCAATGTAAATTGATCACCGATTGAGATTGATGGAAAATCAATGGTAGGAGATTGATGGTTTTTTTAAATTTTCTTTCTTCCAATTATTTTATTTTATTTTTGATTATTTTAATTTTAAATTATTAAGTATTAACTTTAATTGTTTAATTTTTAATCGTCAACTTTAAATTTTTTAATTTCCAATTATTAACCTTAAGGTTTAAATGAATTGATTTGAATTTTCTTTATGTAAGTTTAAACAAATCAAATTATTGACTTTAAAAAATTAATAAATTTAAATTATTAGCTTTCAATATAAATTTAATCAAATCATTTTTCCGAAATTGAAACTGTTTTATGCGAATTACTAATTTTTTTAGTAAATCTAATGTGTATACCTAAATTGTTAGACCCCATAAATTAGAGTTAAGGACACAAGGGCAATGGTCAATATGCACATTTTATTATGTTTATAGTCAAATTTTTGGTCAAAGAAATAATATAATGCATGTTAGATAATTTAGTGACCAAGTTAGCAAATTACAAACATTGGTAAAAAACTGATTATTTCAAATTGCTAGGGACCAAAATGATTTTCCCCCTAGAGGAACAATATAGCTCTCTATAAATTTTAATGTGTATGTCATTATGTATAATTGTATACATGATATCCTCAGATTGAATAGAAATTATCACATAACATCATATCATCAAGTGTATTCCATATCAATCTTAATTCTACAAATGTTACAACTTGGATATACAGATTCAAATCAACACCAACAGACAATTCCTCACCACCTCCGGCGCCTCCTTCCATACCAGTATGCAAATGCAGCTATTGATGCAGCAAGAATAACACCAGCTGTTGCATGCCATGGATATAAAGGTTTCTCTAAAACAAGGGAAGAACTGGGACTCGCATCAATAGGAGGAGACGGAAGTGGTTTTCGACTGATTGCCAATGCAAATCCCAAACCCTGCCTCTCCAGCTCTGCCAAGTCTTCAATAGCCGGCTGCAACCTTGTGGCTTTGGCTATGGCTTCGTATTCTTCTTTGGTCCCACCTTCAAGGAAAGATCCAACAAGATGACCCTTGTTTACCCAGTAAGCCCCAATTGTAGTTCCTAAGAAATCACCGAAATGGATTACTTCTCCAACATTGTCGCCATAAAACTGCCAAGACAAAGTGAAGACTCTGGAGTAGAAGAACGGCAGGTAATCAAATTCGCCTGCCTTCTCTGGTTCCATTATCACAGCAACAGCATGTCTTGCTGATTTTCTAGCTGAGTCTACATGCTCAAGCCTACGAGTTTCACCAAATAGCTTGAGTGGAAATGCTGCAACATCTCCAACTGCATAGACTGAGCTGTTGCTTGACTGCAACTTGCTATTTACTTTAATCCCGCCTTTCTCCAAAGTTAGTTGGCCTTCAAAAAGGCTTGTGTTTGGACGTATTCCAATTCCCACCACAACCATGTTTGTTGGCAGCCGACTTCCATCCCTAAGATTAACAGCCACAACCTGTGAATGAGTTTTGGTCAATAAAATTCAGTTATCATTGTGAATTTAAGTAGATGTCATATACATAAGTTTTACAGTCAATCATGTCCTTTTCAAATTAAAAAGGTATGTCTAGACATCCCGAAACTAAGATAAGGAATTTAGTCTTTTGACATAACGGGGGAGCCAAATCCCGAAACTAAGATAAGGAATTTAGTCTTTTGACATAACAGGGGAGCCAAATTCCTATTCCATAGACAGCATAGGGTATTCTTGTACAAACAGGAATTTCAATTCTTTGATGTGCAAGCCCGATGAATAACCAAACATTTTTTGTTCCCACATCAATCTACCAAACAAATTAATAAAGTCTCCAGGTTTTATAGCAACACAAGATTTACCTTCCCATCAGAGTCCATGTCAAATGATGACAAGACAGTTCCTTTAATGAAGTTCACCCCTTTAGACTTATAATAATCTTCATAATAACTTGCCATCTTGGGTGTAAATAGGCGGGCCACTGCAACAAACAAAGACCAATAAAAGTATATAGTTAAGTATTCTTCTATAGTGCAGCTTGTTGTTTTTTGAAAGCATTCTATAATGCAGAATTATAAATTGATTTTCGCAATATGTTTGAAATCCCTTGTAACTTTGTAAGTTATCAGAGAGAAGTGCTTACTGCAATGTGCTTCCGGGAAAACCATGGTTACATTTATTTTATTGATAACCAGAGATGCAGCACACTCCATTCCTATGTAGCCACCACCGATGACAACAGCATTCCCACCAACACAAGATTGCATAACATTAACAAGCCTATTTGCATCAGCTAAATCTCGTAAGTAACACACATTTTTGGCATCTGATCCACTCAAGCCAAATTCCTCAAGCTTCAGTGCCTATTTAATAACAACACACACAAAAATCAGTAAATCAAAAGGCAAACCTACACCAGAAAGAGTTACAGATATTTCAACGTGTCCAATTGCAAGTGTCAACTTAGATGAATACTTTTATTTGTCATAATCTTATTTTACTTTAACAAGATCAAAACTCAAATTAAAAAGCAGAATCACAAAAAAGGTTTAACCAGAGCTTGCGAAAGTCCATTTCCAAAAGGAAATGATTTTGCCATGGAAAATTCAACTCAAAAATATTATAACCAAAAAAAAAAAAAATTGTTGGTGCCAACTTAAGTCTCGCAATGAAAAATTGCCTTCAAAATATATATTCTAAATTTCATCTGACTATGGGAATTAAGACCATTCAACTCTATAAAGCAAAGAAGTTCTTTGATGATTTAAAGATAGTTTCAATACCCGAGCACCTGTTGCAACGATGAGAAACTTGTAACTTATAGTCTCTCCAGCTGCAGTTAATAATGTTTTACGGCGCACATCGGCAGACTTGACTTGAGTGCCAAGAACCAACTCAATTCCTAGAAAAAGCCCCATTTCAGAAACAAATAATCAACACTTAGGAAAGACATCACAAAATTTAAAAGCTTTTGACTAGATCAGAGTTTATATTAACAATTTTAAAATTCAAGAAAGTCACAATTGATTAAACAAATTAATGACAAAATTAAGCATCGAAACTTTCAGCTGTTATTACTAATGATTAAAGATCTGATACTTATTTTCAGGACACAAAAATTTAAAAAAAAAAAAAAGTATATGACCACTTTGTTGCTGTCATCCAAGCTTTCTGAGTAAATGGGCATTATTACTAAGATGATTGATATACATTCAATCGTTAGAGCAAACTGAAAAGTCATATCAAGGTGAAGAAGATAGATGCTCCGTTATTAACTGCTCTTCAAGTCAACATAAGTAGAAGGTCACATTTTAGAAAGACTAACAAGAAGATCTCTTGGTATGTACTGTCAAAATAATAGTTCTTTTTATCATCTCAAATAAATTGCTTTCAGGGGTAATGTGAATCATACTGACTCCACAAAACAAGGTCATGAGTAACGAGGATCAGTCCCCAAGTCAGCTTATAGAGACAAAAGAAAGATGAGTTTTTCCTGCAACATACAGGCTATAGAGTACTCACTACATAAAAAGGTGTTATCCACTATATCCAATGAAGCAGTTATACACCAACTAAAATTTGTACTTAGCTAAAAGGTGCAACTACATGAAGAATTTAAACTTGATGGGAAGGAATGAGTGCACTTTGTGATCATTATAAGAAAACTTATTAAAAATAAGTTATGTTAGATGACTTCTATTTTAACTATAATGCAGGATGCAAACAAGGACATAAAGCAAAAGGGTAGTATCCTGCACTAATAATACACAAGAGATACTAAATGGATAAATACATGAGAAAATTATTACCATGCTCTTTATACCATTTTGGTGTTAACCTTTCCTCATTGGCACCTACGCAAGTGTGAAATGATGGAAGGCGTGCAGGAGCTGCAAAATACCATAAGTTCCAGTGAATGATCACCTATAATTTGTAGAGAAAGAGTAAGGAAAGAGAAAGAAAGCACTGCAATATATTATTGGCGTTTTCTGACACAGGTTGATAACTTCCTAAGGTCTTCATATCCCTTCTAAATACCAGTCAAGCAACCTGTTCATGGTAAGTACTCAACCAATTAACTGGATAAAATATCTACTTTAAAGGGTAAAACATAAGATGTGATCCTAAAAGAATAACTCCAAAAATATACAAACAGAAGTACAAAAACCACTTTTCAAGGGCTAAGATCTTGCCACCTACCAAGCAAAATCTCATACACTTATACAAGATTGCTCCAGACCCCATATCATACCTCGTGACTCTTACAAACACCTCAGCAACTCATGCAGAAGAAAGATATTTATAACTAACTGTTTACCCACTACATCTTCTGCATCAAGAAGACCAAATGGACAGCTTTACCTGCTTGCCCAGCAAAGCTGAAACATGCATATACACACATTCTTCCCTTTTTTTCATAACACCTCAGGAAATGCCTATTAGGTCTCGAAAGTTTAACAACATATTTGAGTTTGCTATCAGTCACAGGAACGATAATTCTTAAAAACTTCAAAAATTTTACCAACATTCCAAAATCAAATGCTGTAGGAAATGAAACATTCATGTGCAAATAAATGTCCACAAGCTCAAGGAATTCAAAGCCAAGTCACCAGCACAATGCTTTGCAAACAATAGAGGATTTCCATTTGAACTGTTTGATACAAAAATATAGCAAAAATATTGCACACAAAGATACTAGCTATCCAATGTTTCTGAGAACTGTTTGGCAATCAGTTCATTTGACATACTGCCCATAACTATTACACATCCTAGAGAGAAGCATCATATACATGCCATTAATATATTTGCATCAAACACTTCAGGAATTTGAGGATGACAAACGCACACCTTCTGGAAGTAAATAACCTTTGCTTAATGCTGGTCTCTCATAAGGCGCAACCTGAAAGCAAATATAGCTGGATTTTAACAATCTCAGTTTATGGACATGAGTTAAATTGTTTTGTATCTCACCAACCACAAAATTTAAAAGCTTCCACGCTAATCCATGAGGGGTTAGTAAGAATGGTTGGGCCTTAAGATTTGCTCCCTCGAGGTCTAAGGTTCAAACCCTCCTGAGTACTTACATGGCCAATGACTATAGTTTACCACTTCCCAAAGATTATAGGGTTCAACAAGGGCTCCAGTTTCGAACTTAAATTCCCTAAGTGGTTTGGGGGATTTTTAGATTATCCAAAAAAAAAAAGGTGCTTCTCTACCTTAATTCTTCCACATCCCAAATTCATATTCTCCCAAAATTTCATACGTCACCATCAACATCTAACACGCTATAGTTTTCAACACACTTACTAGAACTCTCTAGTGTACTTTGAATGAAATTCACAAATTGCTTAATGAGCAACACACTTGCTATATTCTAATTTAAAAACATTAATGAAAGTTTCCTTCAAATATTTCAAAGCATCACCCTTACTTCAAAACCAGTTAAGCCACACCTTTTGGTCAACTAACATGTAAACAAAATCATAATTCAGAATCCCATAATCAACTCATGAGTCGTGATAGCTAATAATTCAATTCCACTTTAATTTTTCTTCTCTAATTCAATTCAAAGCATATCAACAAATAATATAAAACATAATTAAAAAAACCAAAATTATAAACAGATTATATAAAAATAAATGCTCCAAAAAAATAAGAGAGAAACTGACTGGTTCTTCGGAGATGATGCAGAGTTCACCAGGAGAGACACCTCTCTTTGTAAATTCAAGAGCTGCATAGCCAGCTGCCACTCCTCCTCCAAGAATCACATACACATATGCTCTTCCCATTCTCTCTCTCTCGTTAATTCTATCTACTTACGATGAGTTTCCAGGCCGAAAATGTTTATTCTTTACTTTCAATTTAAACCCTTCGATATATTATACATATATGGACAAGTCATTTATTTTTCAAGTCGTATTGTGTTATGACAAAAGTTTGATTTTACGATTTTGCCCTTTTGAATTCTGTGCTTCTGCAGGTGTATTATCATGTAAATACCCAACAAAATCATAACCGATCATGGGAATTACCTGGTGGGATCAGAGAAGATGAAGGGCTCTGAATCAAGCAAAGAATTAGCTAAGTTTTTTGTGGGACCCGTATGGGTGGAGCTGGCCAGTATTGTACTGCCACGTGTTGGTGAAATTTGGGTTGATTGTTGGGAATTGTGATGAAAATCAAGTTAGTGGATTGCAGATTTCGCTTGGAAAAATAGACATAAAAATAATATATAAAAGAAAAATTGAAGATTATGGAATGTATCAGGGAAGGTGACAGCAGAATTGAGGATGGGGCTTTCGCGTATCTCTGCCACACGTAAGGGACTACGGAACTTATCTTTTCTCTCCTCCACCGATCCATTTCATACAAAATCCTAGACGATAACTGAAAATAAATATCGAAAAACTGTTTGTGGGTTGTGTTTAGAAGGTTTTAAATCTATATGACTGTACGTTTGATGTGAAATTTAAGATTTTAGACTCACCAGCCAATAAAACCAAAAAGATATGTTTGCTAGACTGTATTAGATTAAATTGAACTGAATTAAAATGATCTAATTAAATTTCATATTAAGATGATAAAATTGAATTTGTTGTATCATATTCATATGTTTGGTGTATGATAGGGTTAGAAAAAAATATAAATATATAATAGGACTGCGTATTATTAATATAATTAATAATAATAGTAATAATTTTATTATTATTATTATTAATCCAAACACAATGTTAATAAATATAATAAATGTATTTATTCTCACCAATTGAAATAAAGAAAATGTTTTTCAAAATTAAAAAAATTAAAAATTGTATTTTAATATAAAAATAATAATTATATTTAATAATTTTAATCCTTTAAAATAAGTTTTTTTAATATATTAAAATAAGTTATATTAAAAAAATAAAGACAATTTAAAAAAAAAAAAACTATTAAACCCACGAGTCCAAAACTCATACAGCACCTTATACCCACCACCAAAATTTTATTTAAAACAATTATGCACAAAAATCCTATATATATATATATACACATATATGCAAGTGTGAAGAAAGAGCAAGTGATTGCTTCTAAACTTTTCGATCCAAGAACACTTCCACAATGCCATGAAATGGGCTAGCCACATCCAGCCCAGTAATCATTAGTTATAGTGTATCGTTGTCCATATACTTATTATTTTCAATCCAATGAGCGTTCCTAAACACCATATTCAAAATTTATCTCCCCTATTTCCACTACAGTGTCATAACACAGCCAAAAAGTGAAGGGATAACTTTTTGTGTTGTATATGGATGATTAGAGATGGTAATAGATTTGATCGGATTAGGTTTAATCCTTACAAAACTCGACCTGAAATTTTTAAGGGATGCCTCAAAGCCGACCCATACCTTAAATGGATTGCTACTGTCCCCCTAAATCTAAATCTAATTGGAGCGACTTATACCGAACAAAACTTATTGATCCGATTTATTTTTAACTATTAATGTAATTAATATAAAAAAACTAATATACAAAAAAAGAGTTAAATAGACTATGATATTCGTTATCATTCTAAAAGAATTTTAAATTCATATAAAACTCTGACAATTAAAAGTACAAAACTTAGACATCATGTAATAAGTCCTTTTAATACACTGTTGCAGATTTCGGATTTTTTTGTGTGTATATATAGATTGGATTATCGGATCAGAATAAGAAAACTTGCTCCAAACTTGATTTAGAATTTTTAAAAGTTGCCTCAAACTCGACCCATGTTCTAAATAAGTCGTTACTTTTTGTTCTAAACCCACTTCAGATAGACCAGGTTTGGGTTGATTTGGATCGAGTCAGGTATGTTTTAACAATAATATTAAACATAATGTATATAGTTTATTTTTTGAAATAATATTTTAGTTATTATTATCACTATATATAAATAAAATTCAAGATTTATCCTGATTCTTAATCAAATTATATGACATTTGTGATTTGAAACCATATTATTCTCAACATTATCCGATATAATTTCATATCAATTGCAAATGATCATATAATCATTTGAGATGAATTACATTGATTTTAGCATGAAATTTGACTTCCAAAAAGATGCTCACGTACTTTTAAATCTTTTAATATTACATTGAAGCTTTTTTTGTTTTAAAAGGAATGAATAAGAGGTTTATTAACAACTAAATAGATATGCTTCTTCTTTTTCTTGTGAACCGAATTTTTCCATTTTTCCTAAAAGAACAGAAGAAACGGTAATTCTTTTTCCGTGGTAATCCATTGAACAAATAGTATTGACTGATCCCAATCTGTTACTTTCAGTCCATATAATGCATGCTGCTCTAGTTGCTAGTTGTGCAAGTTCAATGGCTAAGATCAAGTACTACTTGTGCAATTACATTAAAACTAATTAAAGGTTATTGAAATCGCATTTTTCCTTTGTTTGGTCTTCTTCTGTTGTTTTATCTTTTTCCATATAATTTTTTTAAGGGCTCACATTGAGTCATATAGTTCTTCCATGTGACCATATCATTTCTTTGTATGTAAATACATACATACATACATATATTTGAGAATACTGAATATGGTGGAAGTGACTTGAATCCGGTTTATTGTTAGGCTAAATTTAGCACCTTCAAAACAATTAACTTGCAAAAGCGACCATAAAATTATTCCTCATTGTCGATTTGAGATTAAGGAAAAGCTTTTATGCTTACTTTATATGATAGTGATGAGCCAAAAAAATGTGAATGAGGCTTCCAACTCACCTGTTAAAGATTTTTGGATTAAAATCATACAAGAAGAGATGAAGTCAATAAAGAGTAACCATATTTGGAACTTGATTGACTTATCACCTGGTTGGAAAGATATTGAAAACAAATGAGTTTTTTGCATCAAGCATAAGGCAAACGACTCAATAAAGAATTATAAGGTGAGGTTAGGAGCAAAAAGATATACTCAATAGGAGGGTATTGACTATGAAAAAATCTTATTTCTTATGATAAGGTTTACTTCCATCCATATTATATTAGTTATCATCACACATATGGACCTGAAATTGCATCAGATTGATGTAAATACAACATTTCTCAATGAAGAATTTGAGGAATAAATTTATATGAAGTAGTTAGTGAATTTCATTTCAAAAGGTTAAAAGTAAAATGTTTATTAGTTCACGAGATTTATTTATGGTCTGAAATAATCCTCTAGGCAATAATATCTTCGTTTCCATGAGACAACTATGTCCTATGGGTTTTAGATGATGGAAGAGGACAATGGTGTAGATATCAAGTAGATAAAAAATAAGTTCATAATACCATCTTTGTATGTGGGCAATATTATGTTGGCAAAAAATGACAAAGAATTCATGATATTTATAAAGGAATTGTTATCTTCAACTTTTGAGATGAAAGAATATATACATATATATGAACTACTATCCAATGTGATTTAATAGTAAAAAATATTAATTTAGCCTAACAATAATTTGGATTCTAGTCACTTTCATCATATTTAGTAGGAGTAGCAATTTTGAACCTGACATGACGAGTTGACATAAATATAACACGAGTATGACGTGTTAGGGTTAAACATAAAGGGATCGTGTCAATAAATGGGTCAATAAGTCTAACTCATTTAATGATCGTGTTGTGTTTGTATTTTTCTAATCGTGTCACAGGTTGACCCGTTTAACAAAGGTAAAAATGTAATTTTACAATAGAGGGTATGTATGTAATTTGACATTTAGTATATATATTGTGAAAACTGAAACTCCTAAATCATTTGTCACCTTACAGTAGCCACACCCACTTAGCAACTCTCTTAACCAGTTCAATAGCTCTCTGGTCTCTCTCTCTGGTTTCTCTCTCTTTAACATACCCGTTCGGTCGTTCAACCTTTTCAACAGTAGTTCATCCTGTTTAGCAACATTTCATCTTCTTCGACATTTTAGCGCTGTTTTGCTACATCTTCTCCGACGTTTTAACGCTGCACCGAATCTAGTTCAATTCATCTTCTTTGACATTTCGACGCTACATTGGATCTGGTTCAGTTCATCTTCTTTGACATTTTAGCACTACACCGGATCTGCTTTGCTACATCTTTTGCGATGTTTCAACGCTACACTAGATCTGTTTTGCTACATCTTCTACAATGTCTCAGCGTTGCACCGGATCTGCTTTGCTACATCTTCTTTGATGTTTCAACGTTGTACCAGATCTGCTTTGCTAATTCCTTTTCAACATTTCATCCTTTTGATTTTTTTAGTTTCTCTCAATTTCATGTTTGGTTGTTTTGATATAATCTAATCTTATATATGTGTGTTTAATTATGTCGATTAATATTTGATTTGTCTTGCACGAAAACGATTTTGGTGGAAATGAAATGAATCTTGTAATATTTCTTCTGTTTTTTATTATTTTATTTTTGTCTTTCTTGTTGAATAATCAGTTGAATCATTTGTGTTGTAAATATATCACTTGATGGCTTTCTTGTTTTGGGTTATAAGGACTGAATTGGAAGATGATCCAGTGATACTGGTTTAAGTTTTCTTCAATTGGCTTTGGATGTTTAGTTTAATTATATTTTAATTGTTTTCTTTATTAAGATGTATACTAAAATTTAAATGTATTAAAATATAGTTAAATAAATTATAAATGAGTCATTAAACATGTCAATAAACGGATCAATAAATGTGTCAATAAATTATTTATAAATAAACGGGTTCATCGTGTCGTATCTATGTCAACCCATATATAATCGTGTCGTGTTTGTGTCAAAGGTTTCCAGTTTGTTTATTAATCGTATCGTGTCAAGAATAATCATGTCGAGTTTATGTCGACTCCAACCCGACCCGTCAACTCGGATTGCCACCCCTAATATTTAATATCTCAAAGTATTAATTCAGCATAAAAATGACCCGGATTCGAGTCACTTCCACCATATTTAATATCTCAATATATATATATATATATTTTGTGCAGCAAAAATGCGTTAATTAGATAAGTTAAGGTTCATATATCACTCGACCTTTAAGTAATAATAAACCGTTTATTTAAAATGTTCAAACTATTCTCCGAACAGCCCAGGGAAAGGGCCAGAATCTGTTATAACAGGTTCAGACTGCGATAAAATTGTTTTAATTCTACAAATCAACATTCATATTTAACAAAAGATACTACGTATATATATATATATATTAATTATTAATAAAATAAAATTTATTAGATGTACTTATTTATAAACAATGTCCCAGTTCTATAATGTTAAAAAGAAAAAAAAAACAATGTTGTTCTTTCTTCTTAAAAAAAAAATACAATGATGCTTTTGACAAACCACCAATTGTTTATTTATTTTCACTCCAATGTCTATTATTTAATATTTTACAGTATATTAATTTCGTCCTCAATTAGAATTATTAAATAGGACAAAACAAATTCTAAATCATCGACAAACAAAGTTATAATTCAAAATAAATAAATAAATAAAAATAACACATGTAGACAAAATCATTGTTATTTAGAAAATAAATATAACATAATAAAATTTTAAATGTTTATAAGAATATAATAACCTAACGAAATTGTAAAGCAAAGACGAGTTTTCTTTTCTTTTTTCTTTTTCTTTTATTAATTAGAAACCAGAGTCTAATACATAACATATGTAATTGTCGTTGATTAGAAACCCTATGAACATATATATATATATATATCATGTACATATGCAAATTATAACTTGATAATAATTTCAGACCTATTAATGCAAATTATAAAAATTTAAAAATATACAAATAGTAAGATTTACTACATGTTTGGTTTTTTTTTTTTTTTAATTTATAATAAAAGTAGATTAATATATTGCTCCACAACAGAATTACAACAAAAGTAAGAGTTCTCAACAGCTTGGTGCAACAAGCTATAGAAGGAACATCTTCCATGAAAGTTGCATCTTCAAAACTAGAAAGAGTTAACTTAGCTAAACCATGAGGTAGTTTGTTAGCATTTCTAAAGACATAAGAGCATATTAATCCTTCATGCAAATCTGCAAATCCCAGAATATTATCAGTCAATAAACCAATTTCAGCCGAAGGAGATTCTCTAGAATTGATCAAATTAATTGCGGGACAAATCCTGATGAAGCTGCCAAAAATAAGTCAAAAAGAATAACTTTAGCTTCAGCTATTGCTGGAGATAGAGACATTTCAATTTTCTTACAACCGGATAGCAATCATAGCATCACAGCACCATGCTCATTCCTGATCACTACACCCAGTCTAATCAAAGAGCGGGTAGAACAAAAAGTTGCGTCTGAATTTAATTTATAAAAACCTGGTTGTGGAGGCTGCGGAACAACCTTATGAGATGTGCTGACTACATGTTTGTTTTCACAATAATAAAGATTCTTTCTGGTCGGAATGGAACATTTGGACGTATTTAAAGTAGGAGTACGGCCGACCTATGTTAATTGTCTTAGGTTTATTAAGATTTTCAAGATAGGATAATGTTGGAATATAGTAAAGTGTTTTTCCAAAAAAATTACAATTTAATTTCTTAAAATATAGTATACATAAAAAATAAGTGTGATGAAAAAAATTGTTTGTCTATAGAATTGCAATTATAAATTAAGTTCGAAAAAAATTATTAATATTATAACAAATAAAAACAAAATCATTTTGTCACGTCTAGGTCAAGGTAAACAAGAATATTTTGGTCCCTATTTAGCTGTTGATTTGCTAAGAGCTTTTTACAGGGTAGTGTTCTTGACTGACATAAAAACAAATCAAGAAATAAAGTTCAAGACCACTTCGAGTCCCAAGTCAATGAAAATAAGTTGGAAATGATAAGAAAAACAGCGAGGACTAATAAAAATGGTTTGACGATATATTTTCTTATTCACCAAGTTCTCACTTTATTTATATGAGTCCTATTAGGGTTGATCTGTCCCAACCTTATCGTTTTGTTTCTAGGTGACATGACAAGTGGACAACAATGCTAGACAGTAGACGCAGAAGGGATGGGGACTGTGAGCAAGATGTGAGACTAACACACATTGTACCACACATAATTGTTGCAGAACGCGTCCGACGTTAGGCGGGTGGCCCGCCATAGTGCACTGTTTCATGTACTTAATCCTATGTTTTTGCTTTCTACTTGTCCACCATGAAAGTACCTAGGAATACCTTAGTAAAGGAAGATGGATGTGGATTCTTTGTTAATCTATTTTTGCCAAGTTTTTAATTAGATTGTGACATATGACAAGTATAAAAATGAAGGCTCAGATAAAATTAATCTCTCTGTTTTCTCTCTCTCTCTCTTTTTTTTTTTTTTTTTTTAACACCACAAAACCACAAAATGCAAAATATATATATATATATATATTTTACCTTTGCCATTTTTTCTATCCGTCATTTTCCCCCATTAACAAGAGGAGCCCTGTCATTTTCTCTCTCCCACTAACAACCACTATCATTCAAGCATAAATCAAGCTCTAGTAATAATCCACTATCATTTTTTTTAATATGCCATCCTTGTCATTCAAGCGAGGAGCCAAAATCTTGAATTAGTTGCCCACCACCTGTTCGACCCAAGTCCAACACTAGTAAGAATCCAAAATTTTGGCTTTTGGATTGTGGATATTACTTCAAACAATTGGGTTTTAAATGGTTTTTCATTTATTAGGACATCTTTTGTTTTATCAACTTGTACATCAGTAAATGATTTTTGGACTTGTCTTTTTTACATTGATGTACAAATAAATTTTGTTCAAGGAATAAGAATGTAAGATGGAACTTTTGATTGCCATAGTGCAACGTTTATATTGGACAAAAAAAAAAAAAAAAAAAAAAAGTCTGATAGGCTTCTTGTACCGAGTATAAATTCTTGTACATTGTACTTCAATGATGTCAGCTTTTATATACATTCAATGAGATAGTTTGGCACTATAGTAATCGTGAGGGGTATTATTCATGTCAATCTTATGGTGGAAGGAAATTGCAATTACATTTTAGGGGTTTCTAAAAGCCTCAACCAAAAACACAAAAACGAGTAAAAAGTGGCGATGGGGAGAGAGAGACAGAGAGGCACTGTCGCTGAAGATGATGATAGAGAGCCTCAACCAAAGACGATGACAAATTTTTGGTGGTCACCGAGGATGAAATGGTCCATTAATAAAGCTTGAAGCATCGGCGATAGAGAGAGATAGACAGAAAGGCACTATCGGCGATGGTGATGACTTGAGAAAATGACAGGGATAAAAAAAAAAAGAAAAGCTTTCATATTGTCATTTTGTCGTAAAAAGAAAAAAGAAAGGGAGAGAAACTGATTTCATCTTAGCCATTTATTTTTGTATTTGTCATATGTCATAATCTAATTAAAAGCTTAGCAAAAATGAGATTGGTAGAGAATCCATATCCAAGGAAGACCCATCCAGGAATTCCATCTATTGACTTTGTCTTGCTAGCAAGTCTTTCTCTCTCTCTCTCTCTCTCTCTCTCTCTCTGACTTCGACTCTAGCTTTTTCACATTTTAGGAATACCTTGTTGATTGAATACAATATGTTTTTTTTTTTTTTTTTCTCATCATGTGATTCTTACCCTAGACTTAAAATTATTTGTATGTATTTACAAATACTATAAATGAACACGTCGGTTGACCCAATTCTATAGTCGAGACCCTTCATTAGCTTTTCATACACATGTGAGTGAATGTAGGAATTTTGAGGATCGTCATTTGTCAGTCTCTCTAAGATTATAACTTATAAGTTTGATTGGAATCAAGACCTTAATTGGGTGTAATGAACTCAAATATGTTAGAACAATATTAATTGGGCTCAAATGGAAAGTTAAAGGGATAAGCTTACTTTCCCCTTGTCGTTTAACATAATCGCTAATTTTTCCTCTCTAGTTTCCTATAAATCTAAAATGCCCCTTGCACTTATTTTTTAATAGAAACTATTAGAAGATGACAAAAAGACTCATTTATCCTCAAGATATTTAACATAATAATATTAAAAATTATTAAATTATGATATAAAAAAGTATATATTTTTTAGCAAATGCTAAAGAACATGTATTCTTTAGCAATGAAGAGCATTTGCTAACATTTCCAAAAACCATCATAAAAATTAAAAAACCATCATGAAGAACAAAACCTTTTGGAAACCCAAAAATTTTGGAATTCTAGCGATGGAAACCTAAAAGCTTTTGGGTTCCAACGATTGAATCCAGAACCGGAAGTAAAAGTTCTAGGTTTGATCGAACCCAAAACCAGAAGCAAAGCTAGACAATAAACCTAGAAACCAGAGCAAAGTCAACCCCCCACAAACCAGAACCAGAGTGAGGGGGAGTGTGAGAGTAAGATAGAAAGGAAGAGAGAGAGGGAGAGAGGGGGGAGAGAGAGAGAGAGAGAGAGAGAGAGAGAGAGAGTTGATGGTGTCATTGGAAGTGGAGATCTAATCTAAAAGAAATATTTTTTAATTTTTTAATTTTTTTAAATGATGTTCACCGTCAATCAATATGATAGACGATGAAAATCTCTTGATTTTTTGAAAGATTTGTTAATTTTAATATTTTTTAATTTTCGTATGTAATTTTTTGTAATTTTTTTTATCTTCACTATCTGTATTAGCTATGGATGGTGGAGATTTACTCCTTTTTCTCAAAATTTAAAAAAATATATTAAATTGTCCTTTTATTAAATATTATTTTAATATTTTATCTTGCTTTTATGTTTTTATTCTTCCATATTAACGGTCGATGCTTCATTTCTAACATCAATTTTGATGGCAAAAAGTATTTTGGATATTTTCTTAAATTATTAGAGATACTTTATCCAATTAATCAAATAATATGAGAGTTTTAGCGATTTTTTATATTAGTGGAAAATTTTAACTATTATGTCAAACGCTAGGGGCTAAACTAGGATTACTTCAAATCTTAAAGTTGACGATAGATTGTTTAGATACGTGTGAAACTAATCAAGTACAAATGCAATTCCATGTGAACTCACCTAAACACACCAAGAAACCCTTTCTATTTCTTTGACATCCAAAGACAACTACATGGAGAAACTATCATTTATTATTGTCTTGGTTCATTTGTTTTTCTTTAATTTCAGACAACGTAAAATAGTAAGTGTATGCTTGCTTTATAGAATTTGCTTCAGCTTTTCAACTTGTTTTCTTGACTCCATTATGTCATTACATGTTGAAATGCATTCCGAAAAACTGCTTATATTATATATGTGACGATCAGGTTAAATGAAGTTACATTAAACGCTTCTAAAATTAGAGATAAAATGTTTAATATTACTCCTCTAACGAAATCTTTTAATTTAATTTTTTCCGGGAATAAACCTTAATATGGTATGAGAAAAACTCTCTCATAAAGAAACTTGAAAAGCTGAAGCTCAAGCATTTTAATTAAGTGCGTGTTTGTACATCTAGATTAGAATTTTATAAACTAGTAGAACAGTTGGAAAATTGAGTATTTTTCTTTTAAAATAATATATATACATATATACATACATATAATATATATATATACAAAGGTAGAGAGACCTGTAAAACCTAAGAGAAGTGTGAGTCGCATAAATCCTTGTACTGGGAGCCATAGATATTAGTCAAAACAGTGACATCTCTTTCTATTTCAGAAGCTTTTACACAAAATGTTTTGACTTCTCTTTCTATTTCAGAAGCTTTTACACAAAAAGCTTCTGAAATAGAAAGAGATGTCACTGTTTTGACTAAAATCTATGGCTCCCAGTACAAGGATTTATGCGACTCACACTTCTCTTGGGCTTTACAAGTCTCTCTACCTTCCTAAGGTTTCACCTAGTTTTCTAGTCACAATTTGTCTCATAATTTACTACAGATTGGGCTTCTTCACTATTTTCATGATCTGGATCTACTCCTTTATGGTTTGGAGTTTCTGACATGGTTGTGTGTTTTAAAAGAGATGTCACTATGAGTCGCGTAAATCCTTGTACTGGGAGCCATAGATTTTAGTCAAAACAGTGACATCTCTTTTAAAACACACAACCATGTCAGAAACTCCAAACCATAGAGGAGTAGATCCAGATCATGAAAATTGTGAAGAAGCCCAATCTGTAGTAAATTATGAGACAAATTGGAATGACCAAGAACTTAGTAATTATCATAGGCTTTGATACCGTTAAGAAATAACCCACATCAAGTAAATCAAGAAATAAACCCATCAAGAAATAAACAAAACAATAGTGGAATAAATATTTGAAATAAATAAAACAATAGTAGAATAAATATTTGAAACTTACAAAATATTGCTTCCAAATCAAATTGTCGGGATTTTATTTACTGAATATTACAGGAGAGGGGAATGGTTTTGACTTAGAATCTTTTCAACACATGAAATGTTCTGAAATGTGATTTTTGAACTGGAAATTAACCTTTGCCCTCTGAAGAGGAAGAGTTACAAATTTGTAGTACTAACTTTTTCGGTAAACCCTAGTTAGTTTTGAAAGTAACTAAGGTTTATGCTTGGTCAAAAGATTCTAGCTTTTTCAAAGATTACGGTAGTGACTGAAGGAATCAATTGAAAATTTGAAAAGTGAAGTCTTTACATGTTGCACAGGAAACTTCACTGAAATGTCTTTTGTCTGTTGTAATTTGTCAGATGATTGAGGCTTGTGTCAGACATCTTTTAAAGTTTCTGAAATGGGGCCAGGTCACAACCAAAAAGATCAGGATTGATATCTTCAAGGTTGTCTTGATTGTCTGCATCATCATCACTTCGGTAAGAATCTGATTTTGTTGAAGAGGATATGGTAGGCAAGAATTCTGCCATGATTGTTGCCACTTCTTCATTTGTCTTGGCTACATCTAATCGTGCTTGTAATTGAAATTTTGACAGAAGGAATTGCTCTTGTTTTGGTTTGGGAGACGGGTCCTTGCAGAGTTCTAGATGTTCTGCAAAGTAAAGTCTGACAGCAAAGTCATCAATTTTGTAGAGGTTCATGCCACTCCATCACTTGATTAAATATTGTCGGCCAAAATAAGGGGCCAGGAAATTGTCAATTTGTCTATCTTGAATTTGATAGTCTAGCATGAGGATCCATGTGAGACTGAGATGTTTGTAAAAGATAAGGAGTTGTGGAAGAAACTCTTGTCCTTTAGGGACTATCACATGTTTGGTCCAATAATCAAAACTCTTTCTGACTATAGGGTATAAAAATTCAATTGTAGGTCCACATTTATCCCACCACTCGTAAAACCAATGAGGTAAATTATTGAGTTGAAAATTTTTGTCAAAATAGAAAAACCATGATTTTGAGTTTGTAAAAAGCGCGATACCACTCATCAATATAATCCCAATAAGTATAATTTTGGGGTATAAAGATTTGTGATAGAGTTTTTGCAGGATTGAGATTTCTCCATTATTCTTGAGAAATAATTTTTCTAATTTTTATTTTTGAAAAATCTATTTTTGCTGGGTTGATTTTGTCTACAACATGTTGAAGACCTATCGAATCTGAATCCACCAAAATGAATTCATAGAATTATTGGGTTTTGTGTACATTTTCTTAAAGACGAAAATGTTGGTTTGAAAGGAATTGGTCTGCCAATTTTTTGGGTTGTTTGAAAACTTGGTTTGTCATCATTGATGGTTCTAGGGGAAAAATTCTTTCAAAAAATGGTTTATTAATATAAGCAAATTTAGGTTGATTAATCAGGGGGAAAAGTAGCCTATTGTCAGGTGGTATGTGGCTTAGGAATGTTGAAGCCACGATTTTGTAAGTGTTTGTTAAAGAGGTAATTGGGCTAAACCGATTTGTGAGATCCAAAGGGGTAAGTAATTTTTGGGAAATGGTTCCTAAAGGTACTAATTTATTGTCTGGTGATTGAGATTGATCTTTGGTAATTTGAGAAGAATAAGTCATTAAGTAATCGGACCTTTGAGTGAAGAAAGGTTTTTCTTCAAGTTTTGGGCTAGGAATTGTCTTTTAGGTTAAACCCATTGTCTGTTTTGAGCCAGAGGCTTTTGATTGCTGTTTTTTGGATTCACCCGAAGATGCCGAGCTACTTTTATCTTTTCCTTTGGAAGTGCTTGAGTGGAGGTTGACACTCATTTTCTTCCCTGCAGGAATTCTCTTGTCAGAAAATCAGGAAAGAATTCTGATTTTCACTGATATGTTGGATCTCAAAATAAAAGATCAATAAAAGAGCTTGCCATCGAGCAAAGACTTGCTTAGAAGCAAGGTTTTTGACATCTTTTTGTAAAATAAATTTGACAGATTGACAATCAATTTTTAAAAGAAACTTTTGATTTATTAAATCGTCTGAAACTTTTGGATAGTTAAAACAATTGCTAAAATTTTTTTTTTGATAGTAGAATATTTTCTTTGGGTATCATTCTGGGTTCCTGAGAAGTATCTAACTAAACAGTCTTGATTTGAGATGGTTTGTTTGAGTATTCCTCCATAATCTAAATCTGAAGCATTAGTTTCAACAATTTTTGGAGCTGAAGGATGATAAATTGTTAAACAGAGAATCTTCTTGATTTGGTCTTTAATAGTTCTAATGATATTTGTATGTTCGTCAGTCCATGGTGGAGGATTAGTTTTTAGTCTTTCAAACAAATTTGCATATTGGCCTCATATTTTTACAAAAATCTGCAATGTAATTGAGGCATCCTAAGAATCTCTGTAATTGAGTTTTATCTTTAATGATATCAGGAAATTTGTCTGTGAAATCTAAACTTCTTTGAATGAGAATTATTGTTCCATTGTCAATATTGTGACCTAGAAATCTTATCTTAGTTTGAAGAAGGACAATTTTTGGAGCATAAATTACTAATCCATTGTTCTTCACAATTTTAAGAAAAGTATTTAGGTGTTTCCAATGTTGGTCGATTGTTTGTGAAAAGACTAGAACATCATCTATATAAACAATTATAAATGATGTATAGAGATTAAACATATCATTCATAATAGATTGGAATTCTGATAGTGCATTTTTTAAGACAAAGGGCATAACATTCCACTCATATTGTCCAAATGGTATGGTAAAAGTTGTTTTATACCTGTCTTTCTCAGCTATTTGTATTTGCCAAAATCCTGATTTCATATCAAATTTTGACATGATAATGGCACTATGAAGTCTTTTGAGAAGGTCTGATTTATTGGGAATAGGATATCTAATCCATTCTAAAGCATCATTGAGAGGTTTGTAATTAATTACTAATCTGGGTACCCCTCTTTCTATTTCAGAAGCTTTTTTAACATAAAAAACTGAGCAACTCCAAGGAGATCTAGATTTTCTTATTAAACCTTTGTCTAATAAATCTTTAATTTCGAGTTGGCAAATTGTAATAAATCTTCATTCATTTGTATAGGTCTAGCTTTTGTAGGAATTTATCGTTCATGGAAGTCTTTCCTGTAGGGAAGTTCTACAATATGTTTCTTTTTTTTCCAAAAAGCATTTGGAAAAGAAGCACAGACTTGGGATTCCAATTGTTCTTTAAAATTCTTAATTTGGTGTTGAATTATGGGTCATTCTAACAGTTTCTTTTGTCTTAAATATTGAATATCATTCTGGAGATAATTTATTTATTGTTGTTTTTGGTCTAGTATGACTTGATCTATGGAAACCGAATGAGTTTTTAAAAGATCTAAATCTCTTATCTACTTTGGTACGAAGAATTCGAATAGAATTTCTTTGTTCATATTAAGGGTAGGCGTTTTCGGGTTCGGATTGGGTTAGGTTGAAAATCTCTCAACCCAATGTGGGTTGGGTTGAAAATTTTTCAACCCAACCCAACCCAATTTAATTTTCAACCCAACCCATGTAATTTTTTTTTAAGATGTAACCTAACCCAACCCAATAAAAAATGATCGGGTTGGGTTGGGTCTGTCGGGTTGGATTTATAAATACTTTAGATTTATAATCTACTTAAGGTTTTTGATTTTTTCTCTTGTGTCTTCATTCTTCTACTCTAGATTTATAAATCTTCTGTGATGGATTTTATGTAGTAGCGTAAAAATGTATGTCTAGGAAAGATTCTAGATAGCAAAGACTTGGTTAGGGGTGATCGTTTTCGGGTTTGGGTTTGGGTTGAATTGAAAATCTCACAACCCAACCCAACCCAATTTAATTTTCAACCCAACCCACCCAATTTTTTTTAAGATGTAACCCAACCCAACCCAATGGAAAGTGATCGGGTTGGATTGGGTTTGTCGGGTTGGGTTGAAGATGCCCACCCCTAGTTCATATAATTTGTTATGATACCCTCATTTGTTATTTTGAAATGAGTAATTAATTCTAAGAAGGGGGTTCCTAGGATTACTGTTTGGGTTAACGTTTTAACCATTACAAAAGACATTTTGTAACAGACTCCTTAATTACAGATTTTGGCTAAAGGAAGTTTATACTTGATATCAAGGGCTGTTTTATTAGCTCCATAAAGGACTTCTGATGTTCTTTTTAAATATTTGGTAGGAATGAATTCTTCTTGGATGTAGTTTAGGTCGGCTCCTGAGTCTATTAAGGCATGTTGAATTTTTAAAATATAATTATCTTTAACCCTAATTTGTAAATTACAATAGCATTTTATATATGTTATTTTTTGTGTAAGATTGATAAACATGTTTTCTGTTATTGGTTGGGTATGTTTTTATGAAATATGGTCGGATTGGTCTGTATCTGAACTAGAGGTAGATGTATTTGAAGGATTACGAAGACTTTTTTCTTTAAGAGTTTGGACGGTTAGTTGTAATTTTTTCATTTCCTTTTTTATTTGTTTTATTTCTTGCTGCAGGTCATTTATTGATACTTTTTTTATTTTTGAATTTAGAAAGGACGTCTTTGTCGAAATCTATTGCTTTGAAGGGTTTTTTAAAAGCATCATTGTTATTTGTTTTAGAAGTTGATTCTGGTTGTAAGATAGTAACCATTTCTTTAAGTTGAGCTAATTGTTTAATCTTTTGTTTAGGATCTTTTATTTGATCAATTAATTCTATCCAGGTAACTAAGTCATTTTTCTCTAAAACACAAATTGTCTTACAACAAGAATTGTCTTTGTTACTACAGACACAAGCTTGTTTTTTTAAGGAGGAAGAATCACTATAAGTAGAACTTGATGGGGATTCTTCTATATTCCATATATCATTGCTAGTGTGTACTTGTTAAGATTCAGAAGAGCTATTGTCTAGGATATTAAGAATTTGGGTCTTGATGGAATCTTCTAAATCTAAAGCTTGAATATTTTTCTTGAGTTATGGATATTTATTAGAATAATGACCGGGTTTTCCATATTTATAACTTTTGTTGGATTTTTTATTGGATCTTATAAAAGGCCTTCTTTTTTTGTTTTGATTTTGTTTATAATAATCATTATCTTGGTTTTTTAGAGATTTCTGGTAATTTCTCTTTCCTTTGTAGGGTTTGTAGGATTTATGTTTCTTATGCCTGAATGATTTCTTAATTTTGTCAAAATCAAATTGATCGCACCATGATCCTAATTCTTTATTGGTTGTCTTTCTATCTTTCTTAACTTGGTCTTGTATCCTGAGATCATTACACAATTATAGTCTTGTGACTTCTATGGCTTGTACTATTTCTCCATAAGTCATATTTTCTATATCTACTTCTAACCAATTATCTTCTTATTGTAAAGTAACTATTTTGTCTCTAATCTTATTGGCAAATAATGTTGGTAATCCTGAAATAAATTTTTCTTTCTAATAGGCTGCATTACTATCTGTTTTTTGCATGACTCTAGTAAGGAAGACATCTTTATACCATTTGAAGTCACCTAAAGTTTTGCATTTAAGATTATGGAGTTTGGATAATTGTCTTTCTTCTAAGAAATTTGAGTTTCCTATGAAGTGTAATCCTATTGTTGCTATTAGGGTATTCAAAGCATCTGGTTCTCTAGGATTTCTGTCTGGTAGATTTAATCTTGTAGCACTTAAAATTTCATTCCTTTGAGTTTCACTAAGATGGTTATTCCACCATCCTGCTAATTGTCCTTCAAAACCTAAAGTAATCATTTAGGCAGCCTCTTTTTGAGATAAAATTTGTTTTTCTATATAAATTCTTCCTACAGTGTACATTTGTTTGAGGACAGTCATTGTTGGATAATTGGCTAATTCGTCTATGTTCCATTGGTAACAAGCATTACTTGTATAAGCTCGGTAGGGAATTGGTTCTTTATATTGGAGGTCAGGAGGTGATGGTTTAGGATAGTATCTTTTATTCTGTTTATCAGGATGGTATAATTTTTGGACAAATAATTCTGCTTCAGAAATTTGTATATCTTCTTGATCTGTATTACTGTTTTGGCTAATTGTTTCATCTTGAGTGAGAATATTAGGATTATTACTAGTACTTGGTTCTTGTTTAAGGTCTGCTAATTTGTCATCGATTATTTTAAGAAGATCTTGGTTATCAAAACATTTTTCAATGCCTATAAGTTCTGGGAATAAAGGTTCTGATGTTAATCTGACTTGTTTGGAGTTTTTCTTTTTAGAGGTCTGTATAGAACCAGAGATTTCTAATCGTTCTAATTGTCTCCTTATGTGATTATTGTCAGTCCTATGTTCACATTCTAATCTGTCTAATTATTCTTCTATGGTTTTAAAGTATTCATTTGCAAAATTATTCTGTTTTATGATAATCCCAAATTGATTTTGAGTTGAAGGTTCTGTTTTAAACATTTCTTCTGGAATAGTAGCAAAAGGGGTACATAATACTGGAATTTGGGACTCTGTTAGGGTTTCAAATTTTTCTCTTGGAGGATGACTTGCCATATGGGTTCCTTTACTTGTCTTATAAGTCTTGGAAGGAGTATTTCCTATGGTATTACATTGGCGTTCGTATCTTTTACGATATTTGTACCAGATAAAGAAAGGAATTGTTTTTTAAAGGGTTTGAACAGTCTCTAACTATCTAATTCTAAAGTTGGCTCTTTTGTTTTCAAAATATTTGTTTTCATAATTGATTCTTCTTTCTTTATTCATAGAAAATTCATATTCTTGTAGAAGGTATTCTAGATTAATCTTATTAGAGGAAATGACATTGATTTCTGCATAGCAATCAGTTTGAATTTAGGATTGTGTAGGAGAAAAATGTTCTTCATCTTCATCTTGTCTAATGTCATTTTCGTGTATGGGTCTAGCTATTTGTTCGTCTGTTCTGTGAATTCTATTAGTAGAATTACTATAATGTTTGGATGATGTAGGCCTATTTTGTTTACTAGAACTACTTCTTAAGAGTGATCTAGTTGTCTGGAATTCTGTAGAAGTTGGATTGTTTGGTCTGGATATATTATAGCTAGAAACAGAATACCTATGGCTAAAGGAAATTCCTAAAGATCCGTTGGCATAGTTTCTAACAGAAGTCAATGGTCTTTCTGGAGGAATATTGTTGTCTAGAGCTTGTCCCTTTTTAATCCATTCATCAGGAAACTTAATTTGATGCTATCCTAATGGTTTAGGGATTAAAGGCTGAATTTGTTTAGAAGCTGTAAAGTTCATGATTTTATTTTTGGGAAGGCTAGGTTTAATGAAATCAAACACAATTCCTGAATTCATTACCCTATAATTGACATTGTAGATAAGTTTGTAAGGACAGGATCCTTTGATGAAATTATAATTGTAAACTTGTATGTCAACCCTTAAACATAATTCTTTGTGGTCTTCTGCTTTAATAGCTACATTGAAGTCTGGGAAACAGACAAAATAAATTTGTCCATATGTGAGAGTAGTTTCTAAGGCTCCATGGATAGACTCCATGTAGTCTTGAATCTTGGTATCTCTCAAAACTACTAACATGGAATTATTGAATCCTAGTTTGGACATGGGCTTAATTGCTAATTGAACTCCTCCTATGTGGAGATCGGTGTATCCTAACTTGGCATAATAATTGAGACTATTTTTGTTGAGGAGATTTGTCGAGAAAGTATCTGAAATAAACTTAACATTTATTTCTTTTAACTTATTACCTAGAAGGCTTTTGAAACTAAACATCTTTGAAGGCTTGTATATTGTCATTAGATCAAGTTTTGGTAATTTCCAATTACTAAGTTCCTGGTCATTCCAATTTGTCTCATAATTTACTACAGATTTGGCTTTTTCACTATTTTCATGATTTGTATCTACTCCTCTATGGTTTTGAGTTTCTGACATGGTTGTGTGTTTTAAAAGAGATGTCACTGTTTTGACTAAAATCTATGGCTCCCAGTACAAGGATTTACGCGACTCACACCTCTGTTGGGCTTTACAAGTCTCTCTACCTCCCTAAGACTTCACCTAGTTTTCTAGTCACAACAGCATCAACTCTCTCTCGCCACACAAACATAATCATAGGCTCTGATACCATCAAGAAATATACCATCAAGAAAACAATCAAGAAAACCCATCAAGAAATAAACCACATCAAGTAAATCAAGTCTAACATCACAACTATTAGACTTTGTACTGATCAGGGCAAAGTTGAGCCAGTGAGATTCTTTTTGGACAACTATACTTCAAGAGAAACATTCTTGATAGTGTTATATTAATAATAAAAGAGACAGAGATATAGAGACAGGGCTGATAGGGCTGCCTGAGCGCTGGCTTTATAAAACATGATATTTATATGATTGGAAAACGAGAAATCAACTCCGTAAGAGTTAACGAGATCGCTCTTGTTGCTTACTTAATTAGGAACGGATGAAATCCCAATTAATCTGATATTATTAGTCATTAAATCTGTTATTCTCTTTCTCTCTCTCTCTCTATAGTCATAGATGTGCATGCATATGCGCTACATTACAGGTTTTCATGGATGCCAAACTTCAATCTCACCACCGACCTAGTATGAAGCTAGCGCACGGAGAACAGTAGCGATGGTTGGACGATGCTACGATAATGATAAAAGTTTGGTGCAGTACCCAGACGCATATTAATATCCTGACTACTTGTATATATGTAGCCCTGAACAGTTAAGCAATGGATCTCGACCCCATATATATATATATATATATATAATAACAACCGTGATAGTTATGTACAAGACAGAGTGAAGCCCCAAAAAACAAAAATGCCACCAAGAAAAGCACCATTATATATAATTAGAGAGAACTCCACCGCGAGCAGAAAGATCAAAATCCAAAACATTGTATTCAAAGTTCAATATATAGGGTGCTTCCATACAGTGACATTACATGTAATAACATGCAATGAAATATATATTGAAGTATTATTTTAATGAAGGAATTATTTATGGAGCTGATCAAGAATCTTACTTGCTTAAGGATGTTTCATCGACAGTATCTCTTGAACTCGATAGCCTTGTAGTCCTTCGAAGCAATTTCTGTAATTTTGATCAGGTCTTATCATGCAATCCTTAGACATTTTTAATATGTTTCAAACTCATGATATTAAAAATATCTCCAGCCCACATGCATGCACGCGTGAATGGAGAACCTAACCAGACAAATCTCTTTTTCTGATTCTACTGATACCGTCACAACCTCTTTAATCCAACTCTGTCTCTAGTCATTTGCATGATCTGTGATTCCTACATTAATTGCATAGATAATATATTTATCAAAAGCAATATCCAGATTTTGTTGTGATGTTTCTGTGTTACTGCCGGACTCTAGGAGCACTGTTGTTCCACTTAGGTGAGCCCACTTAAGTTTTATCAACATTCTTATAATATAATGGTCGTATTACTAAATTGTGGAATGCAATTATTGCCTATCAATCTCCAGGGTTTTAGTACAAAAATTGCATTTAACCAATTAATCGACGAATTATATGCACTTCTCTCTGATGCATTAATGTTAACACAGAGTAAAAGAAATTAGTGAAATGTATTGGCATGTTGCCCCAATTTTCCATTTTAAAACTTTAAACATAATCATAAAACCTTATAAAATAAGGGGATAAGTTTTTACAGGTTGGAAAACTATAACTTTTTTGTATATTCTATGTCAACATTTTTGAAGTTTCAGTAAACTTGGGTAATAAATGATTAAAACTCATGTGCATAAAAATTTCAGAATAGATATATGTTTGAACATCAAATTTCTAATTTATATGTAGACTTCAATATTTTATTATCATTTACTTCTAATTTAAGAACTGAAAAAGTGAATATCAATCTTATTAGCGGAAATTGTAAAAAATATCCATTTAAAAAGGGTCAAATTTGTTTTTACCCACTATTTTTAAAAAAATGTTTTTAACCCCTCAAACAAATATATTGCTTGATATACCCAAAATACCCCTGGATATTTTTACAAAAAAACTCTGAACAGTTTAAAATTTACGAAAAACTGAATGATGAAATTACGATTAAGGCCCCCATATATATACCTCAAAACCGATTGACTACAGCCAAACAGTCCATCGATTTTTCACTTAAAAGCAGACCAGTTTTTGCGGAACCTGAACCCGATCGCGACCCGATCTTCCCCGCGACGTTTCCGGCCATTACCGCGACGTTGCCGACCTTCCCCGAGCAGCTCCTACCACCGGCGAACCTGCAGAAAGTGTGAAGGTTAGATTTTGATATGTTTGTTGTATGTTTTGATTGAGATTTAAGATTTTGAGATGTTTGTTGTGTTATGGATGTTAGTTTAGGATTATTAGGTTTAGAATAGGTTGGATTTGAGTGTGTTTGGTCGTTTTTGTGTTGAAAATGGTCGATTCCGACCAGAGAAGAGTCGTCGGGATCGAATCGATTTTCCATGATCGGTTTTTCATTTCGGTTTTTCACGATCGATTTTTCATTTCGATTTTCCACGATCGGTTTTTCGATAATGGAAAATCGAGGTTGAAAGGCGATCTGAAAAACCGAAGTGAAAAACCGATCATGTAAAACCGAAGTGAAAAACCGATCGATTTCAATTACCGGTTTTTCAGATACCTTCAAAAACCGATCAATTTCACTAACCGGTTTTTCAGTTGTCTTTAAAAACCGATTCTGTTCAAAAACCGATTCAGTTTATATATCTTATTGATGATTTCTTTGCTGTTTTTCTTTCCGACAGATGGATTTCGACTATAAATATAATTCACACACAATTGACAGACATACGAGCGGGAACACACACATTGGTCAAAGATTGGTTAATAAGATAATTGTCATTATTAATAGAAGAAATCTATACGATTGGTTCATAGCAGAATGTCCGTTCGGACATATTTTGAAGATAACCAATAATACGGCTGCTGGTTCTGTGATTTTGTAGGTGCTTGCTAGAGAGATAAAGGTCACGGATGCACGTCGTGATGAGAGGTGGTTTGAAATTGGGGAGAGAAGCTATAGGTTTGGGAAACAAGAGTTTCTGTTGGTGACCGGACTTCCTTTTAGGGGCATCGACCGTAAAATCTTCAAAATAGCTCCAAATGATCAAAACAGTCTCCTATGGCGAATGTTTAATGGAGTGTCGTCGGAGGTGAGGGAGTTGGTCACATTTCTTGAAACAAGAAGTCATAGAGGGTAGGGAGACCGTGCAGGGCAGGATCCGATAGATGATGAAGATTTATTGAAGTTGGCTAATGTAGGGATTGCTTTCCATCTCTTTATGGGACTAGATGATAGAGCTAGCATTTATCCATTTATGTGGGTCCTCATTGAGAGTACAGAGAGATGGAAGACATTCCTTTAGAGCACATTATGCTATAGTGTCTTGTTGTACTGTCTCGACAAGGCACTTAATGAAGAGCGGGTCAAAAATCCACCAAAGACCATTAATATTTATGGCTATGTCTTGGCATTTCAGGTATAACTAATACTTTCAATTTTTATTACTTCCTTCTATTACAGTTAATATATAGGGTTATATGTATGTTTTAATCAATTTTGCATTATATATTATCTGACCATTACTAACTATATGTATGTTTTTTGTTTAATCATTGTTACATTATAGTGGTGGTTAGTGGAGTTGTTTCCAGTATTATGGGAGAAGATATAAAAAAAGAACCGGAACCTGAAAAGCGATCTTCCAAGATGTATGAGACGATCACTGAAGAGAACACCGACAAATATACACAGCCTATATGATTTCCCCCGTAAGTGGCAAACATAACCTAAATTTGTGTCAATTATTTGTTTGTTATAACTATCGTTATTTATATTAAGTATATAATTGTAGTATAACTAAATATATTGATATAATGCAGATAGTTGGCATTAGGCAAACCTTGGAGCCTACTGATGCCGAGAGGGAGATGAATTATTAGAAATTGTTTAATCTGAATCATATAGTTCATGATGAAGTACATAAATATGGCGGCGGGGGGAGTGATGATGATGATGACTAGGCTGACGATGACGATGGTTTGGATGATGATGGTATAGGGGATGAGGATGAGGATGAGGATGAGATAGAGGATGTTGATGAGGTGGAGAGAGAGGATGATGATGAGGTGGAGGGTGACGATCAGCCACTTAAAGACGTCTGAAGCGTGCAATCCGAATCAGAGGATACCTTATCAGAATTGCGGACAAAGAAGGCACACGATGTACGGCACGTAGATTATGAGGTACGAATATTCTATTTATATAATAATATTTTTTAATTAATTTCCATTGGGGCATGTTTGGCACATGGGATTGGGGATGGGATTGGACTTCAGAAATCCCAAACTAATTGAATCCCATGTTTGGATGGTGAATGGGATTGGACTTCAATAATCCCATTCTTTTGGCATTTTCCAATCCCTTCCAAAACCATGTCATTGGATGGGATGAGATTGGATTTGTGATTAATTTTTCTCCTCTTCCCGTCTCTCTGGCATCATTTTTTCTTCTTCTTCTTCTTCTTCTTCTTTCTGAGTTGGTTCTGGGTTCGTCGCGCTGAACCCCATAACCATCTGGTTTGGGTTCGGCGACGAGCCCAGAACCAGACGGTTCTGGTCAGCGATGAACCCGGGTTCGTCGCCGACCAGAACCATCTGGTTCTAGGCTCGTCGTCGAACCCAGAACCAGACGATTCTGGTCGGCGACGAACCCGACCAGAACCGTCTGGTTCTGGGTTCGGCACCGAACCCAGAACCAGCTATGTTCTTCTGTTTTTTTTTTTTTTTTTTTTGGTTGTTGTTGTTAATGTTATGATGATGTTAAGATGATTTGATGATGTTAAAATGTTGTTGTTGTTGTGGGAGATGATGATATTGATGAATTGGATTGATGAATTGTGGTTATTGATGTTGAATTGTGGAAGATTATGAAGTTTGATATGGAAGAAAATGAGATTATTTTGTTTTTTTTTTCAGATTTTTATTATAAAATTAATTTTATATAATAAAAATTTTAAATTAATTTTATTCCAATCTATACCAAACATGATACAGTATAATTTTTAATCCAATTCCAAGTTCTATCAAACATGGGATGGTGATTTTTCATTCCAATCCAAGCTAATCCAATCTATTCCAATCCAATCTAATCCATTCCATTTCAATCCAATCCCGCGTGCCAAACACAGCCTTGTAGTAAATGCAAAAGATGTGGACATGTTGTGTAGTAGTATGGAGTGTGAAAAAGAGACGGAGTCTCTAAAAATGATAGACGAAGTGTTATTTGTTTAAATATGTAGGTTGTATTTCCCTGGATACTCAAAAAATATGAGACTCTGTCAATTTTTTTTTAAAAATTCAGGGTAGTATGTAAAATAATATATACATGTATTTATGAAACAGGTGAAGCGGTTGTTTGAGTTTATTGTGGATTTACAGAAAATAACCCATAAGAAGTTAAGTCGGATGGAAAAGAGGCAGAAGACAACCTCTCAGATTGTAAAGGAGATGGATAGGAGGCTGAGACAGGTGGAAGAGCATTTAAAAATTCCCAGGTCTCCGGTTGGTGGGCATGATGGAGACGACGATGACGACGATGACGATGATGATGATGATGGTGGGAGCTTTGTCCGAGATGAGCACATGTATTACCCATCACCACCACCACCATCACATCAGGACGAGGGTGTCCGTCGGTCGCCTATCGATGTAGGCCAGTCAGCCATCAATCCGGAGGAGCAGGGTGACCAGCAGCCACCTCATCAGTCACCTCAACGGGAGGAGGAGGAGGAGGGTGACCAGCAGCCACCTGGGCAGTCACCCTAGCAGGAGGAGGAGCGGGGTGACCAGCAGCCACCCCAGTAGGAGGAGGAGAAGGTCCAGGTAGACTATGTATCCCTATTGTGTTGCTTTCTGAAATATAATTTACATGTTTTGTATATTATACATGTTTTTAATTTACATACATGATCATCAGCCACCTTATCAGTCACCCCATCAAGAGGAGGAGCAGGGTGATCAGCAGCCACCTGGGCAGTCACCCCAGCGGGAAGAGGAGCAGGGCGACCAGCAGCCACCCCAGCAAGAGGAGGAGGAGGTCCAGGTAGACTATGTATCCCTATTGTATTGCTTTTTGAAATATAATTTACATGTTTTGTATATTATACATGTTTTTAATTTACATACATGACCATTAGCGACCTCATCAGTCACCCCATCAGAAGGAGGAGCAGGGTGACCAACAGCCACCTCATTAGTCACCCCAATGAGAGGAGGAGGAGGAGGGTGACCAGCAACCACCTGGGTAGTCACCCCAGTAGGAGGAGGAGCGGGGTGACCAACAGCCACCCCAGTAGGAGGAGGATGAGGTCCAGGTAGACTATGTATCCCTATTGTGTTGCATTCTGAAATATTTTGTTCATGTTTTTATATTATACATGTTTTTAATTTACATACATGACCATCAGGCACCTCATCAGTCACTCCTTCAGGAGGAGAAGCAGGGTGACCAGCAGCCACCTCATCGGTCACCCCAGGAGTATGACCAGGTAAACTTTGTATCTCTATTGTGTTGCATTTTGAAATATAATTATAAATATTAATATCATACATGTTTTTAATTTACTTGCAGCTGCAGGAGGAGAGCATCCTTGAACGGGGCAAACGAAAGATGAGGCCAGCACCACCTCTATGTATGCCATACACGGATCCGAGGCTAGCGAAAAAGAAAAAAACAGTGGCCCAACGGGAGGAGGAGGAGGTGGCAGAGGCTACAGATCCCGTAGAAGTGGTCTATAATGAATATAAAGCTGCAACCACTTTGGATCTCGGTATATTTAAAAAAAATGGTACTAATTTCATCATCATAGTTGTTAATGTAAGATAATTTATAATAATGTTTAATTCCTTCTTTTTTTTTTTTTTTAAATGTAGGTGTTCGGTTGATCGTTGTGGGTGGTGTGTGATACCGACCACATTGGTCACCCTCGAGAACGAAGACCTGTGGTTGACTAATGAGTACATCGATTCTTATTTGATGTGCCTACGAAGAAAATGGTGGAATGAGGTGGACGACAGTAGATACGCTGTCCATGACACTTCTTTGTTTGTAAGTATTTACATTTAGGTTAGTTATGCATTTACAATTTCATGTCGTGTTCGGTTGATCGGTAGTAACATGTTTAATTTATATCATGCAGGCTTTGATGACAACGTATTATAGGCTACATTACATCAGCAGAGGTGTCAAATTTGATCCGATTATAGCCATTGTACCCTCAGAGTGGGTTGCGTACGGTCGTGGACAGATAAACGCATCAGTCCCGTGGTGGCGGGTTGATAGTGTAAGTGTAGTTCTACGGTTAATATTTATTATATGATTATCTGAACTAATCCTATAGCACTAACATTTTGAAATGCAGGTGTTACTACCATATAGCCTCAATCAAGAACACTGGGTCCTATGTGAGGTGCGCCTTAGAGAGCAGAGGTTCTTGATATATGATTCCATGGCGCATGTTGACCTAGCCGCACGGCTACAGCCACTTGAGCCGCTGGTATGTTTGATGCCTATTTTGTTGCGGTTCATTGGATTTTATGAGAGGGCCTAGGTAGATATGCCACTCATGGATGAGCGGTGGAAAGTTCAGCGTTTTAACAGATCAACTGTGCCCCAACAACCTGATGGGTGAGTAAGTTTATAACTAATTAATATATATAGTCTTTATGTTATGATATTTAATTAATTTATTACTGATACAGGACGAGTTGCGGGGCATATGTGGCCATGTACGTACGCGACCTAGTGCTTTCAAACACGCGTACATGGAAATCAAGAAAAACCGAGACCGTTGCAGATGCCATTGCACTGAGGGCAGAGCTTGCCAGAGACATATATATGTTTACGAAGCCTTTGTATAAAGTTAATAAATTTGGGAAATGGTTTGTAGATTCTGATGGGGAAATTGTATATAAATAAATTTAATTATATTTTAAATGTGCTCATTATTTATTTGATGCAATTACATTCTATATTTATAATGGCCAACAAATTATTTTAATTAAACATTTTAAGTAACATTGTATTTCCCTAAATTTAATTTTATATATATATATGATCATAACATGGAAAAAATATACAATATTACATTAATTATACTCTATATTATATACCACTTAATAGTATAGATACAATCTTATAATACCAATCTAGATATTATATAATATATTACAATGATATCGGTTTAATGTTTATAATATATTTAAGTAAATAAATTAATAGTAATATATTATATATTTTACATGTATAATTAACTATTGTATAATGCCCATATAATATATTAACCATATTTATCATATTAATATGCACTCATTATATTATATCATTATGCTTATATTATTTAGGATTATATGTTTAATTATTATTATAACATAAAATATACTATAACATAATACTATAATATAAATGTTAATACTATAACATATATTAATATACATGTATTTATAACATTATTTATATTAATCCCAAATAATATAAACATAATTATACTAATATTCACAATAGTTAAATATACATGTAAAATATATAGTATATGAATATTAATTTATTTACTTAAATATAATATAAACATTAAATTGATATCATAGTAATATTATAATTAATATCTAGATTAGTATTATATAAATGTATACAGTGTGATATTATTGTATTAATGTTAATATAATCCTAAATATAATGATAATATAATGTTAATATATTAACATTAACATATTAATATAATAAATGTTATATAACATTTATTATATTAATATGTTAATGTTAATATATTAACATTAACATATATTGTTAACATATTAATATAATAAATGTTATAATATAATTATATTAATACATGTTAATGTTAATATATTAACATTAACATATTAATATAATAAATGTTAATGTTAATATATTAACATTAACATATATTAATATATGTTAATGTTATATTAACATTAACATGTTAATAAATGTTATAATATAATTATATTATAACATTTATTAACATGTTAATGTTAATATAACATTAACATATATTAATATATGTTAATGTTAATATATTAACATTATATGTTAATGTTAATATGTTAATATATTAACATTAACATATATTATATTAATATAAGTTAATGTTATTATATTAATATGTTAATGTTAACATTAACATATATTAATATAATATATGTTAATGTTAATATATTAACATATTAACATTAACATATATTATATTAATACAAGTTAATGTTAATATATTAACATTTATTATATTAATATGTTAATGTTAATATATTAACATTAACGTATTATATAATAAATGTTAATGTATATTAATATAAGTTAATATTAATATATTAACATTAACATATGTTAATATAATTATATTATAACATTTATTATATTAATATGTTTATGTTAATATATTAACATTAACATTTATTATATTAATATATGTTAATGTTAATATATTAACATTATATTATCATTATATAAAGGATTATATTAATATTAATACAATAATATCACATTGTATACATTTATATAATACTAATCTAGATATTAATTATAATATTACTATGATATCAATTTAATATTTATATTATATTTAAGTAAATAAATTAATATTCATATACTATATATTTTACATGTATATTTAACTATTGTGAATATTAGTATAATTATGTTTATATTATTTGGGATTAATATAAATAATGTTATAAATACATGTATATTTAATGTTATAGTATTAACATTTATGCATATCAATATTATATATATAATCCTAACTAATATAAACATAATGATATAATATAATGAGTGCATATTAATATGTTATGTACGGTTAATATATTATATGGGCATTATACAATAGTTAATTATACATTTTAATGATATCATATATTAATATTAATTTATTGACTTAAATATTTTATAAACATTAAACTGATATCATTGTAATATATTATATAATATCTAGATTTGTATTATATATATTATTAACATTACATCCATATAAGTTATAAGCCATATTAGGATTATAGTTATAATAATTGTAAAATTATGTGAAATATATTAACCATATTAATATGATATATTAAAATAATGATATTGTTTGTAATAAAATTATATGCTCCCTAATCTATATAATATATTTACATACATCCGTATATAACGATTTGTAAAAATAATTCAGTTAAAGGGAAATAAAATGAACATATAGATATAAATAAATTCAACCCAAGTAAATATCGGTTTTTAGGGACACATGAAAAACCGATATCGATTTTTGAGATCTACTTAAAAACCGATCCACACTTGTCCAGGCCTGGAAGAAGTGGTGGCAAGTGGATCGATTTTCGAGTAGGCCTGGAAAACCGATACCGGTTTTTCAGGCTTACTCAAAAACCGATCTATGTACCTCAACGATGGGAAATCAAAGGCAAGATGATCGGTTTTTCATCGAGTTTGGAAAACCGATACCGATTTTCCAGGCTCGGTGAAAAATCGATTTTTGTGGTTCCAAGCTGATATGAAATGATACAAAAATAATAGAAATGGAATAATAATTTATATAGCTGTATTAGTACATAATTGAGTAATTAACATAAAAACATTTTACATAAAACATGCATGAACAAAATGTCAATCAATTGCTAATCATCATTTTCGTTAGTAGCCACTTCTGGATCGAGAGTAGGAAACCGTAGCATACATCGACGTTGGTTGTGTCCAGTCTCATGACACAAGCGGCATCTTCGAGAGCGTGGCTTATTTTCAGTAGCATTTGAACTCGTTCCAACATCCGCACCCACGTCTGCGTTTGTCCCTTCGCTGATAGAAGTTGAGGGGTTAGGGCAACGAAGACGGTTGTGTCCCCTTTGACCACATCTTCCACACTTTTTTCGACGAGGATCTTCCCCAGCTGAAGGAATCCGAACCTCCTTCGGCCTACCTGCTTGTCTTTTACCTTTCGGTGGTAATACAACCATACTTCTAACTTCCGCTGAAACATTCCAACTGGACAATTTTGGGACGGGATTAATCGAACGTGCATATGCGGCTTTTAGACACTCCACGCTATAGTACTGACTGCAAAGTGTATCACAACTGACGCCCTTGAACCTGACATGTATCAACAATTTAAGTATCACGCTATGACATGTAATACCGAAAAAAACAATGTATAATTACCATACCTGGCCACAGCATATGCATGAACACATGACAACTGATCAAGGTTCCACTGCTTACACGTACATGTGTGCTGTTGAATGTCAATCATCGCATCTCCTTTGCTGTAATGTATGACACTGTAATGATACGGTTCTGTAATGGGATGTACGCTACCTTATGTGGATAAATCTTTTGCCAACATGATATGATCATATGCAGCGGTAGTAACATACGTTGTGAGCTTCTCAGTGGCAACACGTCTATTATTAAACCATCTCTGCAATACATTTCTTACATATTCATGTGCAGTTGTTATTGGCAAACGACATGCTTGCATCATGCAATTGTTGAGCGACTCTGCAATGTTGGTAGTCATCATTTCATATCTTCTTCTTGGACAATGTACTCGTGACCACCTACTCACTCCAGCCTTAACCAAAGCTCTATGTGTGGTTGGATGTAATGCACGTATTTCTTCCAATATTTTATTACATTCATCAAGCACATAACAATATGCTGCATTGTAAAATGCATTTTCCACATCCGAATACTTTTTACACTATTGCTTAAGGTTTTGCCACAAGTGAAAAAAACATAACACATGTGGGACTTCAGGAAAAACTGCTTTCATCCCATTCGATATGCTCTTATGACGATCCGATACGATCAGCAAATCGTCTGACACCCCGATTGCTCCTCTAAACTTTTTTAAGAACCAAGTCCATGAATTGTCCGACTCTCCGTCAGCAAATCCAAAGGCGATGGGATAAATCATCTCCAACCCATCTTTGCATGCAGCAAAAAAAATCACCCCTTTGTATTCACCTTTTAAATGAGTAGCATCAATAGCAACAACCGGTCTCATGTAAGACCGAAAACCCTCAATGGAAGCTCCAAGTGCAACAAAGGAATACAAGAACCGATTGTTTTCATCTCTCTTAATTGCCGTCATTGTGCCGGGGTTTGAAAGTTTTAACATTTCAAGGTAGGACAGAAGTTGTTGATATGATTCATACGCTTGCCCATATGTTTGTTTCTTTGCATATTATAAAGTCTTCCAAGCTTTACTATATAAGATCTGCACTTCATACTGCTCTAATATTTCTCCAACCAAACGATTAGGTGTATAAAGATCTTTTCCCACATTTTCTGCATATAATTTTCCGATCACGATAGCCTTCACACTCTTCATGTGTGATTTCATGGCTGTCTGTCGACACGTGTGTTCGTCTACATACTTCAACACAAACCACATTGAACAACCTTTTCTGCATCTTGCACGAACAATAAAAGGACAAGTTTTATCTTTACAACCAGCTTCAAATCGCTCCATGTCCGAACGTCTAACCCGATATTCAAACTTAGCTTTCAGAGCATATTCGCCAATAGCTATAGTCATTTCTTCTTTACTAGTAAAGAATGCTCCTTTATACAACGTACCACGTTGGTAGACGATTGATGTAACGCTTAAAGTAGCCTCAATATCCCCCAATTCTACACCAGGAATAATCCAGTATGGTTGTGAAGGATTGTTCTGAAATTATAAACCTGAAAATCTTAATTCTGGAAACTCTTCTTCTTCAGCGACATCATTAAATCGAGTTTCCTCTTCATCACTATCTTTAGTTTGCTCTTCATCACTATCCCGTATTCCATCACCATTATCATCTGTGTCCCGATCTTCATCATCAGTACCATAATTCATATAGTCATCATTAAAGTTACGAATGAGACTTTCAACCAATGTAAATTGGGTGCCAAAAGTATCAACTTGATTGCTCCTAATACCTGAAGTGAGATAAAAATGACTTTCAACCGTATGTGGATTTACAAGTCTATCCATATTTGCCTCGTCATGTCTTATGTCTGGTATTGAATCAGTGACAAATGGATGAACGGTACGCCTACTAACCCCAGCTCCAAAATCTCTTGCAATCTTATCGATATAAATCACTTTAACATCAATATTTTTTATCGCCATCAAATCAACAACACCAAGATCAGACATGATACGTATCTTTTTAACCTGACCATTTGTTGTACTTTGTAGTAAATAATATATACGGATATCCCACATTCTTTTTTCAATACCAGCCTCTCTGTATACAACGTCCACCAATGCTGAAAAGCTGCAATTTTTGTGGACCCCACACATGATCGACTCCCCTCCAATGTAATTACATTCATTCCACTCTCCGTCAAAGTTGATTACAACTGTCTCTTGAGCCATTTCTGTAACATTCAAATCAAATAATATTATTAAATCTCATTTCAATCGGGTAATATTACAAAATACAATCATATCGAATCATATTCATTACATAGAAACACAAACATATAAAAAACCATAAAAAATGTGGTAAATTCGGTTTTCCAGTGAAGTTATCGGTTTTTCATTCTCTCAAAAACCAAAAAAATCGTGAAAAACCGTTCAATCGGTTTTACAGTGGCTGGATCGATTTTTCAGCCACTGAAAAACCGATCAGTTTTTAGCCACGTACCGGTTTTTCACTGTATGAAAAATCGATACCGGTTTTTCAGCCACTGAAAAACCGATCCCACTGAAAAATCGTCACAACTCTTCAATTGGTTTTTCACTTCGTGGAAAATCGATTATCATTCACGAAAAATCGATTTCGTCGCAGATTTTGCAGATTCCGTCGTAGATTTCAGAAAAATTTAGATCTTACAACCAAATCATTCTTATAGTCTTTTAGCTACCAATATGAACAAAATAATCCAAAAACCAACCAAAAAAACTCATACATTACCTTTCAAACTTAAATGGAATAAGAATCTTCAAAACCTTCAATAGTGTAAACTTAAATGAATCCAAAAACTTCAATGGATGAAGAATCTCGAATGATAAATCTCCTCAATAGATTGTTTTTCAGCTGCAATAAATCTCAAAAATCATTGATAACCATTGATGGAGAAGAGAGAAATGGGAGGATATTGTTAGGATGAAGAAGGTTATTTTCGTAATTTCATATTTGGGCAGAAGGTTATTTTCATAATTTCATGTTTGGGCATTTTAGTGATTTTAATTTAAGGGTATTTTCGTAATCTTGGGTATACAATGGAAATAGTTTGTTTGAGATGTCAAAAACAAATTTTTTAAAATAGCTGGGTAAAAACAAAAATTTCTTTTTCATTTGGGTAAAAATTATAAATTTCCCATCTTATTAACAACTATCTGATCTCTATAGTTAATTTGAATTCAACGTTAAAAGTCAAATTAAAGTATTCTAATTTGAATCACAAAATCTACTCAAAAGTTCCCTGCGATATCCTAAAATGTATGTAGATGACTTTAAACTAACAATCTCATTTTTCCTAGCAGTACTTGTACAAAAACCCGGTGACAATCAAGTTATTCGGTTGACACAAAGCACACTAAAGTAGCTCCCTCTTTTCATGTTAATTAGTATTTTTACTTTTCGAGAAATCAATGGAATCAAAGCATGTGGCGGGCAATTTTGTAAAATTTCTCAATGATATTGAAGCGGTTGAATTTGTATTCTTAGAAATCAAGGCCCCATTCAGAAAATGCCAAGTCGTTCTTTAGTAAACATAAAACAAAAGGGTAATTAAGTCAAAGAAACTTTTATGTATGATGTGTTAATTTTGAGAAAGGCTAAAAACACTCCTTAACATAATAACATGCAAAAAATAAATTTTCAGATTTTTTTTTTCTTTTTCCTTAGCAAATTTTGTATGTTTTTCTTTTAATTTACAGTATTTTTCAATATGGCCAAATTTTTCGCAATAATAACATTGGGACTTTCGGTAAGAATTTTCACCTTTATCACCTGATTCATTGTTGTGATGAAAATTATTACCTGGATGTCCACCATGAAAATTATTACTTGACTGTCCACCTTGTGAATTGTTACTCGTGTGTCCACCTTGATTGTTATTACTCGAGCGTCCACCTATTCTTCCACCTCTCCTACCACGAAATGAATGGCCTCCACGACCTTTCTTACTGTTGGACTCACCAGACGAACCACTGGTTTTTTCTTTTGAGAGCTGCAATTTATTATGAAAAGCATTTTCTATAGACTTCTCTTCATACCTTTTCATCCTCTCTTCATGGGATTGAAGTGACCCAAGCAATTCATCAACTGTTAATATGCTCAGATCTTTTGATTCTTCAATTGCAGCAACCACATGATCAAACTTCCTGGGCAAACTTCTCAAAATCTTTTCAACAACTTTTGCATCAGTCAAAGCATCACCATATTTTTGAATATTATTCACAATTTCCATCAAATTGCAAAAATAATCTTGCATAGATTCATTATCTTTCATGAGAGAAGTTTCAAATTTTCTACAAAGGGTTTGAAGTTTTACCATTTTCACCTTATCATTGTCTTGATATCCATTCTTCAGTGCATCCCATGCTTCTTTAGACTTTGTTGATGTTGAAATTCGAGGAAAGATAGGCTCAACAAGTGCTTGTTGAATGAAAAACAAGGCTTTGACATCTTTCTTCTTGACATCCTTGAGTGCATCTGCTGCAACTCTTTCTGTAGTATAGCCATTCTCCACCAACTCCCATAAATCTTGAGAGATAAAAAAAGTCTTCATTTTTGTACTCCAAATTTCATACCCACTACCTTGAAAGTAAGGGATAGAGAGGTTTGTAGGATTCAAACTTACATTGTTGGCCATTGGTTCAACCTGGCTCTGATACCAGATGTTAATTTTGAGAAAGGCTAAAAACACTCCTTAGCAGAATAACATGCGAAAAATAAATTTTCAGATTCTTCATCTTTTTATATGATGAAAACTAGCTATGACACTACAGATTTGGGCATTTGAATTTTAAAAGTTTGGAGCTTCTATCTGATAAAAATTTGGTGGATGGAATGCCCTCAATTAAGCATGTTGGTGAAATTTGTGAGAGCTGTATTCTTAAAAAACAACATCGAAATTCTTTTTCAAGTGGAAAAGCAAGGAGAGCTGTCAGACCCATCGAACTGGTGCATGCGGATGTTTGCGGACCTATGCAAACGTGTTCTCTTAACAATAACAAATATTTTCTTGTTTCTGTTGATGATTTTAGCAGGATGACATGGGTCTATTTTCTCAAAGAAAAATCAAAAGCCTTTTCAGCCTTCAAAAAATTCAAGAATCATGTTGAAACTTAAAGTGGAAACTTCGTGAAGATTTTACCAACAGATCATGGTGGCGAGTTTGTTTCTAATGAATTTGGCAATTTTTGTGAAAAATTTGGCATCTGGAGACAACTTACAACTAGCTACACACCTCAGCAAAATGGTGTGGCTAAGAGGAAAAATAGAAGCCTTGTAGATATGGCGAAAAGCATGCTCAAAGCTAAAAGTTTGCCAAATAGTTTTTGGGTAGAGGCAACTCATACTGCAGCTTACATCCTCAATCGAAGTCCAACATCGGCTTTAGATAATCAAACTCCTTTTGAAGCTTGGAATGGGTGGAAGCCAAAGGTATCTCATCTCAAAATTTTTGGTTGTATTGCTTATATTTTTGTTCCATCTCAAAAGAAGCAAAAATTGGATGATAATAGTGTCAAATGTATCTTTGTGGGTTATAGTAATAAATCGAAGGGGTATCAATTTTATAATCCACTAACCAAACTACTAATTGTTAGTCGTGATGTTGTTTTTAATGAGAAAAATGCTTGGAATTAGGATGAGTTGCAGTATTCTCCAGGTGTGATTTTTGAAGATGACAACACAATAGCACATGAAGTGCAAAACAGTGATGGTTCAAGTTCCTCCACTTCAAGACTTGATCCATTTTCATCGTCGGACATTTCACCTCCTACTTCACCACCAAGAAAAAAGATGAAGTCCCTTGTAGAAATTTATGAACGATCTGAAAGATGTCAATTTAATCAAGTCATAGAGCCAAGCATGTTTCAAGAAGCTGTGCAGTTCAAAGAATGGTATGTTGCGATGGATAAAGAAATCATGGCATTGGAAAGAAACAAAACTTGGGAGCTTGTTGATTTACCGGACAACAAAGAGGTTATTGGATTGAAATGGGTCTATAAGACAAAATATAGATCTTATGGTTCAATACAGAAACAAAAGGCAAGGTTAGTGGCAAAGGGATACATGCAACGTGAAGGTATTGATTTTGAAGAGACTTTCACTCGTGTTGCTAGATTTGACACTATTGGAACTGTTTTGGCTTTAGCTGCTCATAACAATTTGTCTATGTATCAATTTGATGTCAAATATGCTTTTCTGAATGGTGTTTTGGATGAAGAAGTTTATGTTGAGCAGCCCCAAGGTTACGAAATCGTAGGTGAAGAAAGTAAGGTGTACAAGTTAAAGAAAGCTCTTTATGGTTTGAAGCAAGCACCAAGGGCTTGGTACGATCGAATTAATGATCATTTCAAGCAACATGGATTTCATAGGAGTGAAAGTGAACCTACTCTGTATGTCAAATCAAGGGGCAAAAATGAGGTACTTATTGTATGCCTCTATGTTGATGATCTCATTTACAATAGTAATAGTATTATTTTAATTGATGAATTTAAGAATTTTATGATTGATTAATTTGAGATGACTGATTTGGGTTTAATGAATTATTTTCTTGGGTTGGAGGTGAAGCAAAGTAATGCAGGAATTTTTATTTCTCAAGAAAAATATGTTAATGATCTTCTTGAGAAATTTAAAATGAAGGATTGTAATCTTGTAAAAAGCCCCATGAATGATGGAGAAGAAAAAATTGATGCTCATCTGTATAGAAGTTTGATTGGAAGTGTTATGCCCATTTTTTCGTTCTTTGCCTAAATGGGCCAGTATAAGCCCCAGATGCTTGGACAGGAGCGGGGGCCCAGAAGGCCCAAGATCGGGACCAGCAGTTGGAAGCCCAGCTCGTGAGACCGTCCAGGTCGTGAGCTCGCAACAACTTTCAGACCTCCCAAGCATGCATTCTACCCGCGTCGCCAACTCGTCAACCTCGCGAGACCATCCAGGTCGCGAGATCGTAGGAATCCCCAGACCGTCTAACCTCCTCTTCTGGCCACGTCGACATATCTCCAGCATGCATCACCTGACTGATCAGAGAGCTTATTTAGGAGATGTCGTATGCAGCAAGTCATCAGAATCACCAACTCTCATGATTTCTCGTCGGAAACTGCCTGCATAACTACCCAGAAGCATTCAATGCGGCAGCTATGCAATTAATGAAGTAAAGGCCTCTCCTGGTGTATTAAATGCAGACGTGTGCAGGAAGAGAACAATCATCACCTTTACAATTAATGCAGCAGGACTATGTCAGGATTAGTTGTAAATAGTCGTTGTTTGTAGCGTCTATGACTTTCTTTTGTAATTTCTTTTTGTCATCTCCCCCCTCTATAAATATGGGAGATATTTACTGTACAAACAAGTTGAATATACTAGAGTATCGTCACTCTGCCGGAATTACCTCAGAATGGCCGTGGATGTAAGTGCAGTCACCGAACCACATGAAAATCCTTGTGTCTTGCATTCTCCTCTTTCTTTCTCTCTTGTCTTTCATTGATCATCTCATTAAATTCAACCAACTTCCACGACCGACATTCCTTCACCCAAATTAATCACCACCAACCTTAAACCTTATTAATTACTCATTTATCACACCCTCGTCAGTACTATCGTTCCTTAATTACCTCGCTCGCAGTCTGGGCCCCAGAATCTCTGGTTGACCGTTTCGAACGTCAACAGGAAGTATGTTGTATCTGACAAATAGCAGGCCTGATATAATGTTTGCTGTAAATCTTTTGTCAAAGTTTATGCAAAATCCAAGTAAACTTCATTTTGGAGCTGCCAAGAGGGTGCTAAGATATTTGAAGGGGATAAGTGCTTATGGTGTTCGGTATACTAAAGTTGATGATTTTCAATTGTGTGGTTATTCTGACAGTGACTGGGCAAGTTCTGTTGATGATCGTAGAAGTACTATAGGTTACATTTTTAATCTTGGCTCAGGAGCAATTGCATGGAGCACTAAAAAGCAACCATCAACTGCACTGTCATCTTCAGAAGCTGAGTATATGACAGCAACTTCAGCAGCATGCCAAACTGTTTGGTTGAGGAGAATCCTTAAAGACATGAAACAGCATCAAAAAGCTCCAACAATCATCCATTGTGACAATCAGTTCACAATTGCAATGACGAAAAATTCAGTGTTTCACAATCATACAAGACATATAGAGACACGTCATCACTTTATCAGAGAATTGGTGGAAAAAGGAAGCATCAAAGTGTCTTATTGCAATACTGATGAGCAGCTTGCAGACATATTTACAAAGCCTTTGGGTTTTGAGAAATTTGTGTATTTCAGAGATATGCTTGGTGTTGTAAATTTCTGCATTATGGGGGAGTGTTAAAAATAATGCAAAAAATGTGTAAGTGGTGCTAGAGTTTAGCATCACATGAGTCTTAGTTTTAGTCAACTAAATTATCTTTACTTATCAAGTTTGTTGGTGTAGTGGATGGATGTTAGAGTTATAGTCCTATTTTTATGTTAGTGGTGTGTTTAATTTGTGAGCAAGTAAGTAGAGTGAGTCATGTGTTTTTTTGTTAGAGTTAGTGGCCTAGTTTAGTGGTCATGGGTCCTTATTTGTTGGTCATGTTTTCCATGTAAATGCTTATATAAAGGTTGGTTTATGTTGAATCAATATCAAGCAATTTCCTATCAATTTTTTCCTTAAACCACACAAGTTTATTTGTTATTCCTCTCACTTCCTAATGGTTGCTGAGAGAAGTTCTTCTTGAGTGTTTTTAGCCTTTCTCAAAATTAACATGATGGCATCAATTACCCCTATATAGAATATAACATTAGACGCTACTCTATTCGTGTTTCTACATGTTAATATATATTTAAGAAAAAAAGAACTTGTAAAGACCAAAGAGTAATATCTTCATGGACTCTTTGATATCTTCTGAAAAGAAATCATATATATGATATCAACAAATATTTACGCTCCCACGACAAAGGAGATACAATAAATGTTGCTGACTTTTGTAATTAATCTCCATTTCTTCTTATTTCAAAATGAGTACTGAAGTTTAAATAACAAATTTTACTATCATTTTATTGTATGCGCAACTTCTGTTTTAGATCCTCAGCAACTCCGTGACTGGAAGACAAAATTGTTGAGTATACTGTATTGCTGTATGGGATCATTTAAATTAACAGTAATAGAATTTAGGTGCATGGGCAATTAATATACATAGTGAAATAACTGCGTTGATTCTTACTTTGACTTCACAGATTAATTAAATATCTATCTGCAGCCATTTATTATTGAGAAGCGTGTTATATATAAAGATGATCTAACCTTTCTATACCAAGTTAGATATGAGTCTGATGATGGCTCATCTCACTCCACAGTACTATCAACCTGTCGCTGAGAATTTTCATGTGGTAATGGTAGGATTGCCTAGCTAGAGAAAAATAATAGGATAAATATTGTACTTCTTATTAGACAATATAGAAGTCTCTAGATATATAATTTTACTGAGATTTAGCATTCATATTTTTCACATCAGCTTTCAAACTATTTCTGTTGGGATGCCAAAGTAATGAAGATATGCCTAGCTAGTTAGTTGGGTTGAGGTTGTATTCAATTTTTCTTTATGGATAAACTCTAATCTCCCGACCTAAACGACAAAAAATTGAAAGCAGAAACGCGTAAAGGAACAATTAATTTTCATTTCAAAGGCACATGCATGCGTAAATACAACTCACTGACATGTCTCGTTTACTCTTTGATTGGCATTCCTTGTTTAACAAGAACTCTCTCAACCTCCCATCATCATTATCATTGCACATGTTAACAAGTGCTTGTCATCTATCATTTTGCCTAACAGATTTCCTTGTCTGCCACCCGTGACTCATCAACACCATCATCAACATTATCATCGTAAACCTATCATACATAAACATCAAAAGCCTCATCAACTAAAGTTAAACTAACCTTCGAACGACCTTGCTAGTATATCTGTTTACATTAGTTCTCCTACACCCATTCATCAATGTCTTTAAAGATGGGTTCTCCTAGTAGTTATGATTTTAACCAATTCTTTCATGGATGGTTGATTCTTATCCTTCTCATATGTATGTCTACAAATGTCACAAGCGGATAATTGCAATAAGTTAGAAAGGCCATGGTAAATCTTGTTTTGCTTATTTTTGAACGAAGATATATATGTAAAACTTGAATTTCCACGTTTTGATATCATTCATGGCCGACCCATCATGTGATATTCCCTTATCCTTCACATGACAGATTTTTTTTCGCATATAAAACATGTGATAAAACTAATGTGCGGCTGAGAAATGACTTCTTTTCTCTGAAAGCGTCGAGTAACAGTGAAAGCTCGCAACTAATATCTTCTTTTATCGTTTCCCATATACGACATTACAAAATCCGAGGAAATGGGGGTTGGAGTTATCTCCCAAATTCTTCATTTGAATAAGAGTTTGATGCCAAAGTTGAAGGTTGGTACAATGTGAATGCTACTTCACATCATTCGTCACTCGGCCTAACTTGTGTTTTCTCAGAAATATCCTCCAGTCTTCTACTGGGCCTGGCACATGACACGTTGATCAGAACCACAAACGAAAAAAACCCTGCTTGGATCATGTTTATGATCACAACAAAACACAAGAACAGTTGCCAAGTTACTGCATTTGTCAACGAAGACATAGTCTAGGGTGCCTTAGATGACTAAATCAACATATAATTGATCAAATCATACTGCAACATATCGTGTCGGCTTTTACTACAATGAAAAAATAATAAGAATACTACTTATAAATTTTAAGTTAGCTTGCAGATAATAATGTTACGCATTAAAATCTATTTAGATTGTATATTTATGTTAGATAATAGCATGATAAATAATGACTAGAGCTTTTTCTATAAAGACCACAAAATACTACAAAAAAAATGCAACATACAAGTGGATGATTCATAGTATAACATGGATATTTATATATATATAATACAACATAGCAGTTCAATCATCAATTTCTTCCCTACGTAAAATCAATATTGGTTCATTCATTATTACTTTACATAATAATCAACGGATTATCAGCTTAGGTTAATCATTATAGAGATGATTAATGATTATAATGATACAAAGAATAACAAACATTACAACACATAAATCAATTTTTCGGGCGGGGAAAGTAATTAAGCATGTGCATGTTGGACCATTGGATGGGGGAGTTTTATTTTATCATAAGCAGCCATGTGAAGAGTTCCTTATCGCCACTTCAAGAGTATTAAGCTCACGCCCTCGGCCTTCAATTTCGCATGGAAATGTATAAAAATAGATATATAGTTATCAAAAGCTACCATGGAAAGTTCCCAAAATATCTGTTTGTTTTTCCATGTGTCGAGTTTCTACTGGTTTTAGTTAGGTATTGTATGGTCACGCATTATCTATGTTAACTTCTGTCATGTCCATCTCTATATTCTATGTTCTGTTCATATCCATTTGTATGCAAGAAAATTGCTTTCAAAAATGCAATTTTGCAATAAATCTGTTTACCTCCTTAAATTTCAAAGTGAAGGATACGTATAAGTCTTCCAAATTAAAACAACTATAGGATCTTTCAAAATCAGCCGACTCAGTTTGGACGGTTTCTTTTCGTCTTTTTATTTCTAGAGGAAGCACTTGATTAGGATTAAACATACCAAATTTTGAATTTTAACTGTTGATTCTCATTTATCAACCTAAATATATATCTTCCATGGATCTTGATGGTACAAATAAAAAAAAAAAAGTTGAACGCAATAAAAAGAATTGCATTCTAATTAGGAGACGTGAGCCTAACCCTTCAAAGAAAGCATGAAGTTGAAATCTAAAATATTCGGATATATACTCAAGTACTACTTCTAAGCATGTAGAACTAAGATATAAACATAAACCTTCAGGCAGGATAGGTTCTTTTTTTTTTTTTTTTTTAAATTTTAAACTAATACCAAATGAGTCAAAAAATTGTTAAAATATATTGAAATTAACATTTTGTAAATCTATTTCTATAATCAGGAAATAACTAGTCTTAAAATAAGAGGAGAAAATTATAATCTTATAAGTTTCAAAAATTTGTCAATCAGAATATGTTGAGATTGATCATTATTTATGTGATTTGAATATTTATTTTCATAATAAGAAAATAATTATCTTCACAGTTAAGAGAGAAAACTACAATCTATTAGAACTTATCGATATTTATCACTATTTGTACGATCCATATATTTATACTCATATTCTAGAGATAGTTATTATTATAATAAGGGGGAGGAAACTATACACACAAACATATAAAATGTGCTTTATGGAAATCCAACTCTCACCACCTTAATGAATGAGAATATGATATTCACATATGTTAAAAGATCAGATGCAATGTTACATGAATTTGAATGTGTAATAATAGTTATATAGGTCATGTTATTTTATACGTATGATTTATAATATAAATCATACATTATATTATGTATAGAGAGAGAGAGAGAGAGAGAGAGACAGTTAGGGGAGGAGGATAAATCATACAGTATAGTTAATAAATATTTATTAGATTTCAACGAAATAATTCAAAATAAAAGATTTTATAGATCCATCAAAATTGAGAGAAATTACAAGCAGCTCTATCATATAAATAGAAACTCTACATAACTATCTTATAATAGTAATAGCAAAACCCATTATGGACATCAAGCATTCGTTTGCTTAATTACTATGATAATAGAAAAACCTGAATAATCCAGTTCAAATTCTAATTTATGTGTTTTTACCCACACTTTTTGAGGAAACCCTAACAAAGTTTAATTCCATTAATAAGTGACAATTTAATAAGTTAGGTAAAACGTACGAAACTTATTCATTTTAAAGTCAACATCAAGAGAATAGACCACACAGGCACATCCATGCACATGTCGAACATAAAATTCTAAAATATCTCACGAAGATGTCATTTCCAACTGCCTTGTTGCCACCTTTATTCTCTCTCTTTCTCTCTCACTCTTAATTTCTCTTAAATATTCACAATACTCAAGCACGGTTCATATTTTTGCTTATCTCAACGATATCAAAAGCTAATTAATACTTCCGTATAACTTTCTATATTACTGGGTTCAGTATATATAGAATTCGTTTACAAGCCACACCATAAACTGAAATTATAAGTACATCTGGGAACTACTAGGTTCAGAACATATATAGAAAGATAAAACTAACATTTTTCTCAAATAGAATTTAAACCGGTTTGATATAGGAGTCTTTATAAGTTAATCGCCATTAAGTAACCAGAGATCCTCCATGCTCCAATAATTTTCGTTCAATTGATCGGCCGGAAAAGGTGTAACCGGATAACAGTCCGGGTTTGCTGGGTATGATGGTGGACAATAGTTTTCCATAGCATAAGTTGTGGCAGACATTTGGCTTGAGCTAGCCTGCTCATTTACCTCAGAAGAACTTTGCCCAGAATACGTTTCTGCTTGCTTAATATGCTTCTGGATCCTAGTTCTCCAGTAATTCTTTATTTCATTGTCTGTCCTTCCTGGTAGATGCTTAGCGATTTTGGACCACCTGCAAATGAAGAGTTTGTACCAAAACTATGAATTTAAATCTTTAAGTGAATAATATAAAAATGAAGCATGCTGTTAAAAACAACGGTCCATTATACGGAAACACAAATCTCCTTCATATTGCTTTTTAAAAAGTAGCTTTCGGCAGCTTATTTAAGTTCGTGTGCCTTTGCTAGGTCATGAAATTTGGTTAAAAAGTTAAATAAAAAGACGAATGAAAAGTGAAAAGGAAATATATGAAGATTATATTAGTTATATGAAGTTGAAGTAAATATATGAAGATTATATTAGTTATATGAAGTTGAAGTAAATATATGAAGATTATATTAGTTATATGAAGTTGAAGTGTCCTGCGTTACAATAACTAAAGTACCTGAGCTGTGAAAAAAAAGAATATGCATTTAAAGATGATGATATATGAGCCACAAATCAGGATCACTTATAAGAATCATAGTATTGGTGAGGGCATGTTCTATGGACGAAATCAAAGGGCTTACCATGTTGAATTCATTCATGGAAAGGGAAACTTAGGCAAGATTGCATGTTCAAGGGTCCCTGGAATAAAAGCTAGCCACGGATATTTTGCGGCTGCGATTGAGTTATCACAACCTAATTTTGGGATTCAAATTGTTCATGTTCGAGCAGACCAGATCATGAGTCTGCTATAAAGGTTTGCTTAGCTAACAATTGATCAAAAGGAGGTATATACAGCCGTAAGGGTTAATGTAAACACTTTTCTACAGCCATGCACAGCCGAACTATGAGAATTTTAAGCACAAAATATCGATAGAAAGCATTTTAACTCACAAATTTTTAATTTTTGACTTGGGCATTTGAACTCATAATTAAACTGATCAGACTGCCCAAAAACTCATATATTTTGTACTATTTTGCAAGCACCCTAGATATTTTAAGAAGAAAGTTTTAACCTGAATCCAATAGAAGATATTCAAGAATCCGCTTTGTCCTGAAGAGCCAAAACAGTACTTATGTCTATTTCAAATCACAGTAAAAGGTTTCTCTTTAACATGTGATGTATTAAAATGCGTTCAGCCTAAAATAGAAATTTTACTTTTTATTTTTTTTGAAAACAAATAAAAAAAATAGAAAGTTTTATTACCAAGTCTATTTCGGTGGCTTGCACAGACCTATCCTACACCAGCACTCAACACCAGCCAGCTAGCTAGGTGTAATATTTAGCATTCAAGTACATTCAGAATCCTTCCAAAATTTAGGAATTTCTTACTATATGTGGCAAAGACAATACGATAATACAATTTGTACGAGATTTTTGAGAAAACAAATATTATTTCTAATTTAATTATTATTCTGTGTGCATAATCCTTTTGAGAAATGAGAAAACACATATAAGAATTAAACTGAAATTGCTCTGTCGAGTGGGAATTCATCGTCGTTCCATGCATCTATTGCCCTTAACTAGTAGATGATTCTAATGGGTCATCCACGCAAGAGAATTTTAAAATATATATATATATACAGGTCTTACTCCATTCTAAAATCACTTTTTTTGTTTCAAAAAATATTTATGGATCAAAAAATATGAATATATAATCTTTAATACGCAGAATTGGTCTTTGATTCGTGGTGGATCTGTTGATCTGCCATGTGTACTCTATGGAGGAGAGGTCCACATTATATAACACCGAATATATACAAGGAGAGGCTGAAAGCAAAAGCGTGCACTTTTTAAAACAAAAATTTAGTCATCCTTATTCAGTGTGGATGATGACACAACTATCATAACTTTGAAAAGATTGAGTAACACAACATATGTGCAATTTGTCGATTCAAATCATTAGAAAGAGAGTCAGGGATTTTTCTAGCCACACAAAATGACAAATCATATCTTGTGAAAGGAATTTTTGCGGCCACAAGTTTCAGAAACCCCATGTGTCGCAGTCTTTTTGCTGCCATGAATACACAATGTGTGCAATTATCTCTCTCTCTCTCTCTCACTTTCTTGAACTCCAAGGCTGGACAAAAGGGACTCTAAAAGTGCACTTTTCTAGACAAAAACAACAAGAACTTATATAGAAGAAGCCCTCCTTTGTCGTCCAACAATAAAGAAAAAGGGTTTGACAGATTGCAACACTTCATACAAAAAGTGCAATACTTTTATATTTCTTTATTAAAAAAATAAAAATTATATATTTATTCAATTATATAGCATAACATGAACTGACCTATTTCCCCACTTAGCATGAAGTTCCATAATCAAGTACTGTTCTTCTGGTGTAATATTTCCTCTCTTCACATCAGGTCGCAGATAGTTCAGCCACCGGAGCCGACAGCTTTTTCCGGTACGTTTCAGGCCTGTCAAGATCATCAAAAAAAATATAGTAATTTTGGTCACTAGGGTATAATCAAAATTAAAAGAAAAGAACAAAATGAAGGGAAAAAAAATTTTGCTTGGTTGCTAGAGCTAGCTAAAAGCTTCTTACCAGCTGCTTTAGCTAGTGAATTCCACACTCCTTCACCGTGGTTGTTGATGTAGTTTATGAGAATCAAGTCTTCTTCCATCGTCCACGGCCCTTTTCTCACTTCAGCATCTTGAGAATTGCATGGAGATTTATCCATTTTTGTTATTCAAAGAGAGAGCCAGAGAGATAGAGAGAAAGAGAGAAAATTGAGAAGAAAGAAAAAGATGAGAGCAGACGTGAAGAAGGATAATGAGATAATGGAGGCAGCTAAGGAATTTATAGAACTTGTGTAATATAATTTTTTATGTTAATTAGCCTTATAATCCACATTATTGGAAGATATTTAACCTAATTATCATTTTAATGACAATACATGCATGCATGTCAAAACATTAGTACATGTGTTTGCTTGCATTATTTGCCACACATAATATTGTTTCTTAGCTGGGGTTAATCCACCTATATAAATATATTCCATTTCCTTTACGTCCCACGTAGTACAAACACATGTATATATGTCGACGTGATTTTCTGGTCGATGAGAATTCAATACCCAGTACCTGCAATTAATGTAAAATCGCACAAAAACCAAGAACAATACGAAAACCAAGGAGAAAACAAAAGACAGCTGGTCAAGAACAGAAACAACACACAAATTTTACGTGGTTCAGCGAGTGTGCCTACGTTCATGACTGTCTCTCAACAATTTAGCAGAGTGACAGTATATTATTGCTTAGATCTCTGTTAAAATGAATTCAGCCTCTATTTATAGAGAGAGAGAGAGAGAGACGTTACAAATTAGGAAGAAATAAAATAAGAAAAGAATTACAAATTAATTATGTTTCTTGATCGGTTGGAGCTAAATCGGGTAACTGCTTCGTAAATCTCGAGATCACGTTGACTGAGTTCAAATTTGAATTAACTTCCGTTTTTGGTGAGAGAATTACGATCAAGTCGAGTAACTGCCTATTCTGGAAGATTTTGTATTAACTGATCACTAAACGAGCTGTTCACTGCTTTGAGCGACATCAAACTGGACCTCGCTAAACAGCGAGCTATGAATTGAATGAACTACATAATGATCTGTGAATCAATGTGATACGAGATCGCTGGTGCGAGCTGTAGAGTTCGCTGAGCTTGGGGTTGATAACTGAGTCTTATCTGCTGGGCCTTTGCATTAAGTCGCCTTTGCATTAAGTCGACTTAATAAGCTTTTACCAGGCTTTTAACAGCCCATTTGGTGAGTCCAAAAAATGCATACAACAATATAAAATATTCATGTTATACATAATAAATAATAAAAGAAAAGAAAAATAAATCTCATATATTTTTCCTTCCATCTTTATCCTTCGACTAAGGTGTAAGAAGTTGATCAACAGGAGAATTTCGAAACTGCCCTGCATTTTCAAATGTAGAGATATATTTGACTTCGCTGCCCTTGCAAGTGTTTCATATTGCAAATTATATATTAGTATATTACATATTTAGAATATTGTCCTGGTACTATATAGGCAGATTGATAATCTATATATTAGAGAAATTAAGGTAAGAACAATTTGATCATAAAATATTGTCTGTTTTGCATGCATATCAGAACCTACAGAATAATAGTAATTGATATAATTAATTGAAACAAAGTTAAGTTTTACTAAATGTGAAAAAAAGGGTGATTTTGAAGAGAAGAAATTGATCAAGGAGAAATTAGTTTCGATGATTCTGATGAATGTCAATTTATATCTAGAAAACAGTTTAAGGTCGCAACTTAAACAAAAATTTTTATTTAGACTGAGCCACAAGTGTAACAATCATCACTAACCGATTTTTCCCTCTAATAACGTGACACATGTATATAAATATAACGATAATTTCTTCACTGATAAAATTCAAGGATTATTTGTGTCATTGATTTTTTTTCCTGTAAAATATTAAAAATAATAATTTGAGATGCAGCGAACCCAAATATATTTCAAAACAGAAAGTCAGAAACATAAAAAGGAAGCGTGGTTTTATTGGCAAATCATTTTTATCTTTTCACATTTTATATCTTGTTGATAATTTCATCCTTAATTTGGAAATGTCTTTAAACTAGGAGTGTCAGCCGTAAATAATGGATAACTGAACAACTCTGGAGGAATTCAAAGATAAATTTTTCTCCCACGGCCTTTCAACATTATATATCTATATATATATAGATATGTATATATATATATATATTAAATCATGATATATAGGACAACAACTTGCCAATATAAATTAACACCATAATTTATTTATTTTTCTTTTAAAACCATTTAGGGTGTCACCACTGAGATTAAATGAGGGTTTTCTACCACTAACGCAAATTAAGCAGAATTGAACTTATATGTGTTGTATTCATTGAATATTCCTATGTCAAACATTGCTGACTGTGTTAACCATGCATTAATGTCTACATAACTCTTGAAAAAAAATTTAGTGAAAAGGTGTAACCTAGCGAGAGCAACAAATATTAAGTAACTAATTAGCATATTTATGACATGTATATTATTATTATACCATTTTTTTTCCTTTTAAATTGACACCAACAGTAAGAAATCTATCAATACATGCCAAAATCAATTACTATTTGTACAATTTAGTTATTTGTTCAATAATTCAAAGACAATTACTCTTACAATAATTGGAAATAATTACCCCCTCAATAATTTACAATATAAAAAGAAAAACTATTATACATGCTGAGATCAATTACTAATTGTATAACTAGAAAATCTAATTTATGCTTGGGACATAATTCCATAATAAGAGATGGACTTACCCACATAACACTTGTTAAAGATACATTTGGTGGGAATCAAATTCCTACTGTTGAGTGAGTGGAGAAGTACGATTAACTATGCTAAGAGGTCATATGTATTATTATAGTACTTATTGACTGATTATATAAAAATTATGAATTATCTACTATGCCAATAGTTGTATTAATAAATAACATTGTTAATTTCATTTTTTTAGATATAAATTTGAAACGTGCTTGCCAAAATTATACAGTTAATAATTTTTAAACATAGATTTTTTTATCTTACTTTGTTTTTTAAAAAATGAGACCCCTTTTTTTAGAAAAGTACAGAGTCCATTTTGAAGAGGCAGAGACTTGGGTTCACTACAACAAAAATCATTTACTATCACGATTTAGTTATTACAAACACAAATGACTCGTGCTAAAAAATGTAATTAAGCACGGGCTTTTAAAAGCCCGTAATAGAGTTATCTAATAACATGTATCTAGTACGGGCCAATAAAGACCCGTAATGAATGTTTGGATATCTTATTAGAGAGCACGGTAGTAACCCATGCTAGTTATTTAATTAGAGAGCACACAAATAGCCCGTGCTCGATTATAGGTAGATACAAGAAACCACATATTTAATTAGAGACCAAAAATTTAGGGAGGGAAAATTTTCTTGGTTCCCCGCCACTCCCAACTCATTCCTCGCCATTCCAAACTCATCTTCTTCGTCTCACATCATAGATCGAAGTTTGGGTTTTTCTGTTTCATCTCAGGTTCCTTCTGTCTCTCTTGTTTTTATTTTACTGTCATCTCATTTTATTTGCTAATCAATGACTAGGGATTTATGGATTTTTTAAAAATCTAGAAAACAAACACTTAAACAAAGATTCACACACTCATTTTGTTTCAATAGTTGAGTTTTTAACGCACACAAAGTCTACACACATATGGATTTTGTGACATTGAGAGTGTTGTGTTTTGTGAGACATAAAGAGGTAGAAGAAGAGCTGAAAAATATTTTCAAGCATGAGATATAGAGAGCCCTGCTTTTGTTTTTGTTTCTGTTTTTTTTTTTTTTTCTTTTTGTTTTTTTGTTTTTTGTTTTTTGTATGAAAGTAAGAGATGGAGAGATAGAAGAAGAGTGGAAAAGGATTTTCAAGAGTAGGCATGTATGTTCTCTATATCTTGTCATGTTATTTTGGTTTATAATCTTTTGCTTGCAGAATTTGAACCATAAAAATATTGTGAAGTATCTTGGATTTTCGAAAACAAAAACTCATCTTCACATAATTCTTGAGTAAGTAATCTATTGTGATGAAAAGATTTAATCATCATGCTGTGAGGAACTATGCCTAAAATGCTTATATGGTAGTTTTGTCTGATATAGGTATGTGGAGAATGGCTCACTTGCAAATATCATTAAGCCAAATAAATCTGAATCTCAGGTTTGCTCATGTAGTTGCATTTTATTGCTAGTGATGGGGTTTATGTTTTATCTGTGTATGACATTAACTATGGGACAGGTTTTGGAAGGGTTAGTGTATCTTCATGAACAAGGCGTTATTCATAGAGATATTAAGGGTGAAAACTTATTGACAACGAAAGAGGCAACTGAATTGTAGTCGTCCTTAGTGGGTCAAGTACACTCAAATTGGATGCTTTTAATTCTTATTACTAAATCATTTCTTCGTATCTCAAGAATAATTATTATTTGATGACATAGTAATTTCTATTGAATGTCATATCAGAATTGCTGTATCTTGTTCCATTATATAGCTAAAAAAAGAAGTCATTCAAGGCCTGCACGTGTATTATTTAATTTGATTAGAACAATGTGCTATCTTGGAGGTTGGATGTAGTGTAGTGTGTGGTGAATTATGTAGAGAAGCTAATTGGTAAGCTTGTATGTTGTCGAGCGATAGAATGATCTTAACTCTATTTGGACTGTATGCAATTTACAAGTGGCGTGAGTGGAATGCTTGTAATATATTTTGATTTAAAAAACTAGAAGAGCATGAAAATAAATTTCCTCACATGTTTGGTCTTATATAGTCAATTGTTAATGCCTTAGTCACACTACAAGTGTTGAAGTCAAAGGTAATGGTGTTTTGTTAAAGATATGCTAGTTTTTTACTGCGTTGGGAGGGTGCTATGTCTCACTATGCCACGTTAGATGGATATAGATTGGTCCATTGGGTTTATAAGGGAGGGCGTGAATGGGTGATGGATATAGATTGGTACTTGTTAATATATTTACCACGGTAACAGCTCGTATTTGGTACTTTTGGTAGTACGAGCTTCATTCGTACTCGTTAATATTTTTAGCATGGGCCTAGCCTATACAGATTAATCTTTTAGGGCGTTGCCCATACTCATTAGGTTTTTTAGCACGGGCTGTTGTTCGTACTCCAGAAGCACCGTTTACCATCACACCTTCATCCATCACATATGCCTGGCACGGGCGATGTCCATGCTAGTAAAACATCTAGCACAGGCATTACCTGTGATTAATAAGTGTTTTTCTTGCAGTGGTTTTTATTTATTTTATTTTTAAATAGAGAAGCTTGGAATTCAGTATGAGGCTTTATTGCTTTTCCTAGTAAGTGGGCAAGGATCCAAACCGTATATATATGCTGGACTCAGCCCGAAGAGGCCTAATATAGTCAACTTAGTGAAAACTATGTTTTAATTTATTTTTTTTTAGTACAATAACTGTACCTAGGATGGATCTAAAGGACTGTCGGTATCAATCGAGATAGAACGCTAGTGGCACGGTTCGGGAAACAACTCCCAATTGGGAGGGATTTACCCACATAAAGGTGGAGAGAGAAGAGGTAGGAGAGACCCACACGGAGGTGAGGTGAGATCCATATAAATGATGGGAGACTACTATTATTTTAACTATTATTATATGAATATTATATTATATAGACACACATTTGGATCTTGCAGGATGAGGTGTCCAACTCATGCCTCTTATAAAAGGAGGCATGGGGGTTGCAGACGCTTACCAACGGCGCCAGCAACCAAGCGACAAAACTATGTTGTAGTTGATTGTTAATTTGTGCAAAACTTAAGAACCCAATAACCTCCTTCTATTTTTTATATTTTAATTTTTAATTAAAACAATTATTCCAAACCCATGGAGACATGTCTGGTCCCAAATGGCACAGGATTAAACTAAAATAAACATATTTAGGATAGATTTAGGGTTTAGTTTAAAACTTATTTCAGAAATTGGATGAGAGTGGGTTTGGCTATGTAAAACCTTGAATTTTATTAAGGGTGAAATTGTAAAATTTTATGAAAGTTATATCAAAGTGCAAGGATCAAAAAGTTAGATTTTTGAAATTTTAGCTCAAAGTTGTAATTTGTAAATAGTTGAAGGGCGAATGAAAATTTGGCCGGATTATATCATCTCCTTCAACCTTCAGCCGACCATTTCTCTCTCTCTCCTCCATTTTTCTTCCAGCAGCTCTCATCTCGCGATCCCAACTTTGACTCCTCGTTCCGGCCTCGTCCGAGCTCCGTTTTAGTCGCATTTGGTACCGTTGGAAAGCTTGTGCGACTTAGATTCCATAGGTACCAATTTTATCAAATTTTATCATCGTTTGGGTCTCCGATTTTGTAGGCAAAGTCCGGCCATTAACCATTTTTATTTTTCTTAAATCTTGGTGAAACCAGGCGATTTTGACTCCGGTTAACCTCATTTTCGTGACAAGCGTGTCGAGGACAACAAAACCCACTTGGGTGCACGTCCCGTCACCGTGGTCGTCGGAATCCATCGCCGGAGCGTCGTCGTCGGCCACCGTGTACGGCGGGGGTAAGTTCCTTGACCTCCCGAACTCAAAAACTTATTCCAAATGCATCTACGGACTTGTTTTTAAGCATAGGATCCATTTTTAAGGTTATTTTTCTCATAGGGCAGCCGTACTAAAAATTTTTTATATTATGTTACTTTGTAGATTTGATTCGGAACGATTGTAGCTATATTGAAAATAGAAGTTTTCGGAGTGGTTAATAGCCTATATTGAGATAGGGGTTCAATCCTAATCTTTTACAAATTCTTTGATATTAAAGTCGATGTTTAATTGACTTTTTATAATCTCGAAAGTATAGTGATTATTTGTGGAAATATTGTGGATTGCTTTGGAAATATATTTTGGATTGTGAAAATATATTGTGGATTGTTTGGGAAAGATATTATGGTTTATTACAGGTTTGCAAAAGGATTGGTTTATCGAGATAGCAGCTGTTATGCTGCTGAAATTTCTTTTAGTAAAAGAATGGTTTTTAAAAATATCGATTTATATATATATATATATTGTGTTGATGGCATTGTGAATTTATATAAAGTTGTTTTGTAAATGGAATGAGGTAAAGATCCAACGTCCTAGTTATTTTGTGAGGCTATGATGAGTCATTCATATATTACGACTTTATGTCGGGGTCACTGCGCAGGGTATAATTTTCTGGTATGCTTACCAGGGTCACGGTGTGCCAAACATTGTTTTATAAAAATTATATGCCACCGGGTATATGGTTAGGGGACGGGATCTACCATGATTTAGAAATATGCCATGACTTGACTCGAAAAGTTTTTGATGTTGTAAATCTATTTAATTTCTATCTTGAAGCATGTACATATATATTTATGAAATAATCTCTGAGATTTGTTCAGAAAGCTGATTATGCAGGTTTTTAATCATAATTTCTCGAAAGTGATTTTGGAAACATATTAGGATTGAAATCCTACTGAGCAATTGTTCACCCTACTTTTATTTTTCCCCTTCCAGGAAATGTACATGGTAATTTAGGTGACCATCCGAAGGAGTAGGCAGATGATCAAATAGATCAAGTGCTTGGCTAGTAGTGTATTGTTTTAATTAGTTCTCTTCCATTTGAATATTCATGTATGAGTGTCTTGAGACAAAACTTTAGTGGACTTTTGTGGATGTATTTTAAAGCTTTGTATTCCAGACACCAAAGTTTGAGGATTTATTTGGAAATCTAAGTAGGATGTAAAAGTTTAACTGTGGAAATTTGATTGCATGGCTAAGTGTTCGTAAATTCTATTGTGGTTAAGAATTCATGATTTCTAACAGGTGTTCGCATATCTGTGGAGATGGGTTTTTCACCGAAACTTTACTAGAATGTTTGAAAATTTTCATTTTACTTTTCTTAATATTTTAATTTGGTACTCCGGAGTATCTAAATAGAGAAAGATTTTTATAAATTAATATTTATAATTCTGCCACGGCCTAGGGCCCGGGTCGTGACAGGCTAATCCTGCCTCAACCCGTTTATTATTCATTTATGTATTAATATATTACTAAAATTAAATGTAAAATTGATTAATTATTAAAAAATTAATATGCTTTTAATTTTTAAAAATAAATCTAGCTTTTAAAAAAAAAAAAAAAAATATTTAATAATTAATAAAAATTAATATATAAATTATAAAATTTGTCAAATACATATTTAGCACCTTGTAACTCATTTATGATTTTCAAAATCTACTTTAATGAAGTTTTTTCAACGGTCAATTACGAGTATTTACTATTTAAGCAATATTTGGTATGTTGGTACTGCACTTCTTTAAATTAAGTGATTTCTTTCATAAAAAAAAAAAAATTAAAAAAAAAAAAAACATAAAAGCTATTGAATTCATGAAAGACTTATAATGTTTGTAAAATATTATTACAAAAAAAAAAAAAAAAAAAAGAAGTGGTGGAGGTGGACTAGTGGCGGAGGCAGGTTCACTTCCCTCGGCCCCGACCCCAATTATTTGGGAGCACATAATTATTTTTGAATCGGGGTGGAGAAGTCCTAATGCCCTGAACCCATCATATTGACACCCTAGTAAAAAACTTATAGATTTTTTGTTACCCTGCACGCACATAATACAATTTTAATGTTTTAATTATTCAGTGATTTATCTTCCTTGTGCAAATTCTTGAATGTTGTCTATAATCCGAACAGTTATGGTAGAACAACAAGATAAAAGTCATCCCCACGTAAATTACTTTATGAAGCAAAGACACTCTTATCCCAACAAAAATAATTAATATAGAAGAACGTTTTTATAATATTTAATTTTATTTTTATGGAATAAATTAATAAAATGTGTAATTTGATAATACAAAAAGCTGCAATTTTCACATGCTTTTTATTCAAAAAAATAATAATTAAATTTTCACATACGTATTATGATGCTCTACAATGCACCAACAATATATACTTCTGGGTAGAAAATCAAATAACATATATGAAAAGATTAGTAACAAAAGTGTTTATTAGTGGCAAAAAGGTTATAATAAAAATCGTTTTTCATAAAAGTACTTCTGAATTGTACCTTAGAAAGCAATTTTTTTTTTTCAATATATATAAAAAAGAAAACAGATTCCATTTTTTAAATGATGTTTTTGAAATTTATTTTTGAAAATGAAAACCATATTTTCAAAATGATGCTTTTAAAAATAGTATTTGATAGGTTTTGTTAAAAACTATATTTAAAAACAAAAAATGATGTAAATATATTTTTTAAGAAATGAGTAAAATAATTATTTATAAGGAAAAACAATTATTTGATTTAAAAATATTTTTTGGAAATTGTTAAAAATATAAAAAAGTTGTCTTTCAATTTTAATTATAATTTTGAAAAAATATTTTCCTTTTTAAAAACATATTTTATAAAACAACTTACTAAATACATACAAACCTATTTTTTATTTTTAAAAATAAAAAATCATTTTTAAAAACACATTCAAACACCACCGAAATTTTGATCCTACAATCCAAATGATTAAGACTAACAAAATCCAGATTGGAGTTTGGCTGGAGAAAGCTATGATGCAGACGACGGGTTTAAGGAGAGAGAAGCGACAAAATGGCACGAATTTGGACGCTGCTGCTTTTGTTTGGACTAAACTAATCATAAACGTCCATCAAACAAAGTATTGACCACTCATAATTTCAAAAAAATGAAATATTAAATTTCTTTCCATAACTGCACAAATTTTGATACTTATCGAAAAAAGTTGTAGGCACTAAACACGAATCTAAGTAATTAGATTCGTGCTATACCTTTCAACACGTATGCCCTCCGATTTTTCATTTTTCTTAATTATTTTAATAATGATATTCTCAATGCACGAGTACATTGCTGGGGGTTGTTTCCAATTTACAGAGAAAATGTAATACGACTAGAAACTAAAAAAATGTATGTTTCACTTCAAAAAATATGTATATGTATATTTCACACTGACACTATGGTTCAAATCATCATGGATCAGATGCATCACTCATCATTAGTCATTTCAAATCATCAAGGATCAGATGCATCAGTACTCATAATTAGTCATAGATTGCCAGACACAGTGTTCAAAAAACCTGACGCTTTCTCATCAAGCAAGCTCGAACATAGGAATGACAATAATGTGAATAATGTCAATTTGATCCATTTACATGTGAGCAAGTTTCGTTCAACTCCTTTTAGTTGAAGAATAATTTTTCACTTTAGTGTGACCCCTTTCTTCCATCTTATTGAAAGTAGAGTTAAATAATATTGCATTTCGATCTCGTTCCTTAAAGTTATGATCTCGAGATCATAACTATTATATAAATATTTATAATATATATTAAATATATATATACCACTCGTTATTACACACCGAAGATTCTCTATTTTGAGAGACAAAAAATCACTTATGACCAGCCAAATATCTCTTTGTTAATAAACATTTATTGCAAGAATCCCTAATAAGTTTATCTTTGATAAAAGTTGAACAAAATTAAATAATTTCTCCCATTGATTTTGAAAGTAATCTCTGTTACAAATTAATAATAAAAAAAAAAAATCAATTGTCATTTAGATGAATTAGAAATCAATTAGATCGTTTAGTATTTAAGTCTACTGGAGTTGCATATATCAATCCTAGTCTGTAATAATTTCAAGAAATGCAAGTTTGACTTTCAGTCTAAGGAATCAGATTCATTGAAAGGTGTACAGAAGAGGTAAGAGTGACAAGGAGAGTCGTAGAGCAACCCATTTTGTATTGCATTAGGCGCCAACTTCACAAACATATTGCATGCCTTTGATGGTAAATTGCTTGGTTTTGCCCATTGAATTGAAGAAAATTGGAGCTTAAAGCCACTAAAAAGAAGCAAATATTGGGTAGGAAAGGTCCACTAGAAATGGGTTCCAATGCATGTGAAGGTGACCAAAAAGCATGAATTCGATCCAGTTGAACTGCACCTTTTTTTGTGGGTAGAAAAGACACATCCCAAGCCTGTTATTTAGATTCTGGTTAATGACAACAATATATGGATTAAGCTATCTACAACTACGTAAAGTAGAAAGACAAACCCATTATACAAATTAATGAGCTTGTTCAATGTAAATCCACTAGTTATAGAACATGTCACAAGCATATTTCATTTAATTTGATTTCAAGCTGTTCTGCCAATTTTATCAAAGTAATCACATGGCATAAACGTGTTTTGCTTGCTTGGAATACTCGTGCATTGTGATAACATCTCAATTCTTGGAATCACTTTGCAGTGATTAGCATAACCAGTTTTATTGGACATGGGAGGTATTTTTGGTGTTTTGTGAAGAGACAATCACTACACATATTTAGGGAGTGCCACGATTATTTGTTTGTTAATACATAAGCGTACAAGAAGAAAAGATGTGTTCTGGTTAGAGTTTTTGGATTACATCTGGAAATTCTTGTCAGATACGATCCAAAAAAGGGAGTAAAAATTAAAAGGCAACAGGGAGTCATTTTTGTATTTTGAATTTGCAAACAGGCGTTACTTGGGTTGGGGCACATGTTTATTGTATTAAAAATGTTACGAATGTAACTAGCTTTTAGATTATATCTCAATTCTCTCGAAAATTTCAAATCACAGATCAAGTGCTTCGAAATTCTAACGAGAGGACAAGGGCTCCATCGATTTTTACGACCAATTGAGGAAGCCACGCTTCAGATTACACAAGCGACCTCACTCTTCCAGCAACTTAGATAAATCTGGTTATTTGAATCTAAATATTCACATTATGTGTTTCATCGAAGTGACTCTTCTGAGTTACAAATTGATTTTTTTTTACAGAACAATCACTTTGAACAAATTGTCCTATTCTAATATCTGTATATTCAGTTAAATGCAGGTTCTCACAAAGTCCGCATTAAAGAAACATTAAAAGGTCTATGGTCAAGATAATTTCTTTGTTTCGTTCTATTACATTCATCGCCGTTCACACACCGGTTTACTCAAGATAATTTCTTCATTTCGTTCTATTGCATTCATTGCCGTTCACATACCGGTTTACTCACGTGAGACTCAAATTAATCCTTATTCAAAGGCATATGCAGATTCAAATCATTCTACGGCTAATTAAATGAGGTAAATTATTTATGACAGTTCATACATGGGCGAAAAAACGAGGCTACCCATCCCAATCCTGCATATTTAAGTACCTATTCCAAGAATACATACTGCAGCATCATTGTAGATATGTTCATATAGCTAAAGTAGAATACAGACCATATTTTATACGGCAGTAGATTGAAACCATCATTCTGCCACAAATACAGTAACTGAAAAAAGGGGAGACTATGCTTTTCTTAATAGGCAGAACTAACCGTACAAGTCTAAGCTAGGGACCAAAATCCGCATCTGCATCACAACTGCAAAAGAGAAAAGGGATCAGCAAATGGAAGAATTGGATGGCCACAGCAATTTAAAACCCCAAAATTATCTTGTTTATGCACAAAATGTCCAAGATAATTCTAATTGAGGCAGTAACTAGGCAGGTGGTGTTGTTCTATAATGTTATGATATGGTATGGTGACTTCAGTATTTGTCAATTATTTCAGATTTAGAACCTGTTTTGTGCTTGTTCATGCAGCTCTACTAGCGATATTGTTGGAAAGCCAATCCAACCCCTCATAGAGGCCCTCTCCGGAGGTTGCACATGTACTCTGGATATACCTGCCACACAACAAATGTCAAAAACAAATTAGTTCAATGCCTCAAGAATGGCAAGGGTGAGGGATAAAGCGTAATGTCCCGCCAAAACCCTAATAGTTTCAGTTTAGTCAATAACTTGACACCTCCTTCAATTCATCTGACCGCACAAAACAAGTTTGAATGTTGAAGATACGTTCACAGCTAATACTAGGAAAAGTAGCAAATTGTTAAAACCCAGAAGGTAACTTTACCAGTGTCGCTGGCGAAGAGAATGAAGACCAAGCTTGTCAGTTATTTCAGCAGCATTCATTGCATTTGGAAGATCTTGTTTGTTGGCAAATACAAGCAAAACAGCATCTCTCAATTCATCCTGAAACCAGGATAACATTATACTGCTTAACCTTTGCACCGAAAAAAATTCAAATATTTGATCCGTTGGGTGATAGTCAACCAAAAACAAAACAGAAACATGAATAGTTAAACATATTGAAGCTTACAAATACTAAGCCTGAAAATTTGAAAATGCTAGCAAACCAAACAGGAGGAAGAACATGAAGAAGAAAATTAAACTGCTAATCCTAATAGAGGAAATTACTAAAAATGACCTTATAATTAGTGCACTTTCTAAATTTGTCCATTCCCAAAAAATTTTCTTTTCTTGTCAACTTTAGCCATGATGTGACCAAACGAACCCTTTTATGTTTTTACTTTCTCTCCCCACTAAGTTTCTCCCTCTTCTCTCTTTCCACGAAGTTTCTCTCCCTTCCCTCTCAATAGTTTCTATAGACATTTTAACCAAAGCTAGAGAGGATAAAGCCGAAGAAGCTAATAGGAAAAATGAATGGATCGAATGATAACAAAAACGAAGATGAAAAACCAATAAGAATCAAGCCAGCTTATACTGGCGTGACACACCAGCATACTAGCAATCAATTCTGTGTTTAATATACAACTTAAATCATTTTCTCACTCTACATTGAAAATCAAAATGTAGATATAGAAATTTGGGAAAGAGGAGTTTCGATGTTAGGTGCAGAGAGAGAAATTCTGCAGAGTTGAGAGAAAGACGAGAAAGAAACTTAGAGTGTAGAGAAAGAATTAAATATGAGGGTGTAATTGTGTCCAAAAGAGATCCTTAAAAAAAAAAAAAAAAAAAGAAGAAGAAGAAGAAGAAGCAAATTTATTGGGGATGGAAAATATTATAAACTGCCATAATTAAAGGCTATTTTAGAATTTTTGCCATCCTAATATCGCATAAATCAGCAAAAAGACTGTTATAAAGCTAGTGCAGTAATGCCAAATGTGGAAAAATAAATTAATTGTAAACATTGTTGACAGGGTTAGGTGTTACATTTAATTACTTGTCTGCTGGGTGTCAGTGATTCTTTAGGTGGCTGTTAGTGGGTTGAGTAGGTAGTGGTTAGTGGTTATTATTATTTATTTATTTATCAGAGGTGTATATATAAACTCTGTCACTGTTTTAGAAAAGATGAGACTGAAAAATAAAGTTGACATGGTATCAGAGCTGTTGGGTGTTAGCTTTTTTTTTAAAACCCTTCACAGTTGGTCTATATTGCCTTCATAGCCTTTTACTGACCTTCATTGTCAGATCTGTTGCCTTCACAGCTGGTCTTTATTACCTTCATAGCCTTTTACTGACCTTTATTGTCAGATCTATTGTTCGTATTCTGTCCAGTATCCAATCTAGGAAACCATGACCAAAACTGATGATATTTCTTCCTCATCTAAAGAAGATGTCAGCCTTCAAAGTGATGAAGATCCACCACACACATCTAAAGGGGATTTGCAGAATCTTCACTCATCCTATAGATTGAATGGAAAGAACTACTTGAAATGGTCTCAGGTGGTTCAAACCTTCCTTAAAGGAAAAGGGAAGATCAGTCATCTGCTGGGGACTGGACCAGTTAAAGAAGATCCTAAGTTTGAAGCCTGGGATGAGGAAGATTCCTTAATAATGTCATGGTTATGGAACTCTATGACGCCAGAGATTAGTGATACTTGTATGTTCTTTTCAACAGCAAAAGAGATATGGGAAGCAGTTCGTCAAACTTACTCAAAAGTTCAGGATGCAGCCCAAGTTTACGAGGTTAAGGTGCGAGCAGCAGCAACCAAACAAGGGACAAGTACAGTGACCGAATATGCAAATATTCTGCAGAGTTTGTGGCAGCAGCTTGACCATTATCGGTGCATTAAAATGGAGTGTAAAGAAGATGCAGTGATGTTGAAGAAGGTGACAGAACAGGATCGGGTAGATGATTTTCTTGCAGGACTTAATGTTGAGTTTGATCCTGTTCAGGTGCAGATTTTGAGTAAAGAGGAAGTCCCATCTTTGAACACAGTAATTTCCATTGTAAGGGCTGAAGAAAGCAGAAGGAATATAATGATTCAATCTGTACCTGTAGATGGATCAGCAATGGTGACAAATACTGGAAAGATTTTGAAGCTAGATCAACCAAGCAATGAAAGTGGGAAACTAGATGGGGTAAAAACCTCAAATTTGTGGTGTACTTACTGCAAAAAACCGAGACATACAAAAGATTGATGTTGGAAGCTAATTGGCAAGCCAACAACAGCAAGCAAAGAGTGGGGATATAAGGCTGGTCAGCAGAAGAAACAAGGGCAGGCACATGTCTCGATGGATTCAAAAAAATCAGGTGAAGACAGAGAGTGTAATGCAAAGACAATTGAGAAATTAAAGAGCCTATTGGGAACACTTGAAAAGTCTTCTATAAGTGAATGTTCTCTAGTCCAGTCAGGTGAAAATTCTGTTAGCTTTAATGTCTCAGATAAGTCTATTTGTGGCTCCTGGATCATTGATTTAGGGGCTACAAACCATATGACTAATTCTTCAAATTTGTTTTGTACATATACACCCTATCCTAGTAGTAGAAAAATTTCAGTTGTTGATGGGTCTTTGACCACTGTGGCTGGTTTAGGAGATGTAAAACTCTATCCAGAATTCAATTTGAGACAAGTTTTACATGTTCCTAAATTAACCTCCAATCTGATCTCTATCCAAAAACTTACCAAAGATATGAACTGCTGTGTGACCTTTTTTCCATCTTATTGTGAGTTTCAGGATCGGACTTCGGGGAAGAGGATTGGACTAGCTAAGGAAAGAAATGGCCTATACTACTTTGAAGTACCACAACCATCGAGTAAGATTAAGAGCAGAATACCATTTTCCTACTTGTCTGAAAAACCTTCTAATAAGGATTATATTTGGCTTTACCATTTTAGATATGGGCACCCATCTTTCTCTGTTTTGAAAGTTATGTTTCCAAGCTTATTTGATGGTTTAGATGTTGATGAATTTCATTGTGACACATGTCAATTTGCAAAACACAGACGTGTATCTTTCTCAATTAGCAATAAAAGAAGCTTTATTCCTTTTTCTCTTGTTCATAGTGATATTTGGGGACCATCTAAAATTTTCAATGTTACTGGAGTAAAGTGGTTTGTGTCTTTTATTGATGATTGCACTAGAGTCTCTTGGGTGTTTTTGCTTAAACAAAAATCAGATTTAAGTGGAGTGTTTTTTAATTTTCATAGAATGATTCAAAATCAATTTGAAGTGAAAATTAAAAAGATTCGATCTGATAATGCTAGGGACTATTTTAATGAGACATTATCTTCCTATTTTCAAAAGGAAGGTATCATCCATGAGTCATCTTGTGTCTATACACCCCAACAAAATGGGGTGGCGGAAAGGAAAAATGGTCACCTTTTATCTACTACTAGAGCATTGCTTCTCCATAACAATGTTCCTAACTTCTATTGGGGAGAAGCATTACTCACTGCCACCCACATTATTAATAGACTTCCATCTAGGGTCCTAGGATTCAAGACTCCTGTGTCTATATTGTCACAATTCTTCCCTGATTTCACTAAGTCTAATAATCTAATTCCTAGAATTTTTGGGTGTACTGCTTTTGTCCACAATCATAGTCCAAATAGAAGCAAATTTGATCCAAGAGCAATAAAGTGTCTGTTTTTAGGCTATTCATCAACTCAAAAAGGCTATAAATGCTACAGTCCTTGTCTTAAACGTTTTTTCATATCAGCAGATGTTACGTTTCATGAAACAATTCCTTTTTATTCCAGATCTTATCTTCAGGGGGAGACTCTAGGTGAAGATAAGAAGTTTTCAATTAATTTTTCAAATAAAATTTCTGGTGTTTTTGATAAAGTTTCTACTGATAACTCTACTGAGCAATTAAGTGATAAAGTTTCTGCTGTGTCTGATAAAATTGGTGATGATTTTGCTGATTTTTTATTTTTAGATATTAATCCTAGTTCTAATAGGTCTCTTCCTCTATTTAGCCATCTAAATCAGCTTGGAAAAACATTATCCAACTCAAATAAAAAGCCAATATTTGAGTTAGATGATGAGACTTTCAAAGAAACCAAGAATCCCATTGAACTGAATCATCAAACTACCCCTGATTTTGACTCAAACAGTCCAGCCATTTCTAATGAAATAAATCACCAGCCAATTCCTGACTTTGACTCAAACAGCTCAAAAAGTCTATCTCCAAATAATCCTAGTTTTTTAGACACAACCATGGATTTAGGACAACGAAAATCTGATCATGATTGTCCTAAACCTGATCATCTTTCCAAACTAAAAACAGACCATAATAGGTCAGTTCAAGCTGAACCAAACAGCCCCTCAATCAAACTTGATTCCTCTGCTCTTAATCCCACCAGATATGTACAGATATATTCAAGAAGGAAGGGTCTAGACACTAATCCTATGCAAGTCCAACACTCTAAGCCAAGTTCAGCTTCAAGAACAGCTCTTGATTCAATCAATGATGACTTACCAGTGGCAATTAGAAAGGGAACAAGAGAGTGTACAAAAAGACCTTTGTATCCTATTTCAAAATTTGTGTCATACAGGAACTTTTCACCATCTCATCAAGCCTTTCTTGTCAACTTAAACACCATTCACATTCCATCTACCTTGTCTGAGGCATTAATTGACAAGAATTGGAGGCAAGCAATGGAGGAAGAGATGGCTGCACTGGAAAAAAACAGAACATGGGAACTTATGAAGCTGCCGCAAGGGAAGAAAATAGTGGGCTGCAAATGGGTTTATACGGTCAAATATAGAGCTGATGGTTCACTAGAAAGATACAAGGCAAGGTTGGTAGCCAAGGGTTATACACAAACTCATGGAGTGGATTATCAAGAGACGTTTGCACTGGTTGCTAAGATGAACACAGTAAGAGTACTGCTGTCCCTAGCTGTAAATTTTGGGTGGACACTTCAACAATTTGATGTGAAAAATGCATTCCTACATGGAGATTTAGAAGATGAGATCTATATGCAAATACCACCTGGTTATGGCAGTACATTAGAGGCAGGGACGGTTTGTAAATTGAAGAAGGCTTTGTATGGCCTTAAGCAATCCCCTAGAGCCTGGTTTGGAAGGTTTGCAAGGGTGTTATTGGCTGCCGGATACAAGCAAAGTCAGGGAGATCACACGTTGTTCATTAAACATTCGGTTTCAGGTGGAGTCACGGTGCTATTAGTCTATGTAGATGACATAATAGTCACTGGGAGCGATGGGAAGGAGATAGAGACAATAAAGCAGTGTATGAAAAAGGAGTTTGAAATTAAAGAGCTTGGTAGATTGAAGTATTTCTTGGGGATTGAAGTAGCTCACTCACAGCAGGGGATCTTTCTCTCTCAAAACAAGTATGTGTTAGACTTGTTAAAGGAAACCGGGCAGCTAGATAGTAAACCAGTGTCTACACCTATAGATATGAATCATAAACTTGGAGAGGCAGTAGATGATGTGGCAGTCAATAAGGAGATGTATCAAAGGCTAGTGGGGAGACTTATATATCTCTCACACACACGCCCAGACATTGCTTATGCTGTTAGTGTTGCGAGTCAATTTATGCACAATCCTAAAGAGGTACATCTACAAGCTACTTATCGTATTCTCCATTATTTAAAGGCTAATCCTGGAAGAGGGATTTTGTTTAAAAGGAATTCAGGGCTGTCATTGGAAGCATACACAGATGCAGATTATGCAGGGTCAATGGTTGATAAAAGATCAACTACAGGTTACTGCACTTTTCTTGGTGGTAATCTAGTTACATGGAGAAGTAAGAAACAAAATGTGGTTGCACGGTCTAGTGCTGAAGCAGAATTCAGGGACATAGCACAGGGCATTTGTGAGTTATTATGGCTGAAAATCATTTTGGATGACTTGAGAATTAAGTGGGAAGAGCCTATGAAACTCTACTGTGATAATAAATCTGCTATTAGCATTGCTCATAATCTTGTTCAACATGACAGAACCAAACATATTGAGGTGGATAGGCACTTTATAAAAGAGAAGCTAGAAAGTGGGCTGATTTGTACACCTTACGTCTCAACTAAAGGACAGTTAGCTGATGTTCTAACCAAAGGCCTATCAAATGCAATTTTTCAAGAAATAACATCCAAGCTGGGAATGAAAGATGTTTATTCACCAGCTTGAGGGGGAGTGTGGAAAAATAAATTAATTGTAAACATTGTTGATAGGGTTAGGTGTTACATTTAATTACTTGTCTGCTGGGTGTTAGTGATTCTTTAGGTGGCTGTTAGTGGGTTGAGTAGGTAGTGGTTAGTGGTTATTATTATTTATTTATTTATCAGAGGTGTATATATAAACTCTGTCACTGTTTTAGAAAAGATGAGACTGAAAAATAAAGTTGACACCAAATTAATTTGGAAAAGAAGAAACAACATAAGCCAAAATGATTATATCATGGTCAATGTAACACAGTCAATAGCTTTTGCTATTAAATAGCCAAAAAAAAAAAAAACACTAATTAAACTCAATATACTGTTATCAACTTCGAGAAGCTAACACATAGATCTGGATCAAGAAATCAGAATAAGATAATTCAATCCCTAAACAACATTACTACCACTCCATGGGATTATTTAACCAAAAAACTCATCTTAATAAAAGTTACATTAACATCAGCACATAGAGAACATCAAGGATAAAAGATTGCAACTCCATGGATGAACAACATGAAAGGATAATGTTTACAACTTGATAACATGTAGAAAGTCAGAGACTAAAAAAATCACTCAACAAATTAAACCCTCAATATGTTAGTTAAGAAGAAATTAATAGTTCAAACACAGTCACTCGATTGAATAGCACTTGAGGGAAAACAATTAAGTTATTAATGATCTGAAGTTATGGTGGTAAAACAGTTAAGCAATAAAAAGGTTCAAAGAACATAAAGGAAAGAACAGCAAAAATAGCTGCCTCTGGTATAAGAAAAGCTGGCATGAACTAAAAAATGGGAGAAAGCTGACTCAGGTATAAGAAAAGCTAACATGAAATTAAAAATGGGATAACCGTACACCACACAAATGCATTGAGAGAAAAATATGTAACTTAAAATGGGTGCATACCTCATTCAACATCCGATGCAACTCATCCCTTGCCTCAACAACTCTATCCCTGTCATTACTATCCACCACAAAAATAAGGCCCTGAGTGTTCTGAAAATAATGCCTCCACAATGGACGGATCTGCAGTAGGAGGTAGACTATGTTAGCCACATAGAGAAATTCAATAAAAATAGCGAAGCATAAGAGAACAAATCATAAAATTATATGGTATGGTGTGCCAATAACAAGACTCCAATATTGGCTTTGCCCTGATAACAAACAATATAAAGAAGGCTACAATCAGGTCCCACATGTATTTATCTCCTACATCAGTAGGAAAACTAGTTTAATGCATTTATTGTCATGAACTGAAACACATATCAGAATATTACTCCCTTTTTTGTTCAAGGAAAAGAAAATTATGTCTTTATAGTAAAAAACACATCCGTAGAAGTGTACTGTATATGAAGATACACAAGAACATTATATTCATTCCAAAATCTTGTTACATATAAAAAATCAAAAATTAAAAAAATGAAAGAAAGATAACAGATAGAATGCTGATTCTAACTACTGCCTCTGCCAACATTTACTACTGTATTCTTTTCCTCGAAGGAAAAAGAAAAATTAAAACCATCCCAGAAGTTAAAACGCTGTGCTATTCAATCAGTAAAAGATATCACATTCTACATTTGGGTGAAAAATACATATGCACATTACCGTTAATTAATAATAATTCCACTAATATTAAGTGGAATGGGAAATTTGGCCCTAATTTATCCCTTTTTGGGAGTGATATGTGTTTCTTCAGTCAACCTAGTAAACAAATACCGCAATCAATAGATAAGTCTAGAAACAAGGTTGCAACTTTATCTCATTTGTTTTAGAAAGAGAAACAAAAGAACATTTTATGAAGTTTGATAGAATGTAATAGTTAATTGAATCTTATATCACACAAGATCCACTTGTGGAGTGCTCACTGATAGTGTTAAATACACAAAACAAACAGTACTTTTCCATTTTGGCACTAAATGATTCTAATCAAAATTACAACATCAGGTTAAAAACCACCGTTCATTTTGATGAATCATAAAAAATATTAGGCAAATTGTGAAATCAAATTCATACAGATATCAGTACATGCATTATAAAGCTAGTCAGCATTCTAACATTTTTTAATCGCAATAACTTTGAGATTATGTACCTTGTCTTGACCACCAACATCCCAGACAGTAAAGCTGATATTCTTGTATTCCACCGTTTCCACATTAAATCCTGCAAAGAACAATTCCTTGCATATTAATATTACAAATTGCAAAACTTTGCACGATGAAACATGTTAACATTAAGAACGAGGAAAATATCATGAAAAGATTTACAATTAGAAAAAGCCAATTACTTGTCAAACCCCAATTACTATGTAAACACTTGATGTTTCTCAATCACACCATCCTTACAAGACTATCTACTCCCATTACACAATACCCTTATTCACTGTCATTTTACACCTAAACAAGTGTTTTATTCAAACCTTTTGTGGCAAATTTGGCTTGTATTCACAAGTGATCCAAACAGAACTCAATTGATGTGAGTCAGGTGTTGGATCAAGAGGAAAATTACAGCGAAAACAGCATTGGGAACTGAGGTCAGACACACCATTGGAAGTTGTGTAGAGGAGCACACAGCTTCTAAAAGGTGCATAGGTGCATTTGAGGATCCGTAGCAACGCATGAACGCTGGTTTTTATGCAGGAGGAAGTTTGACCTCGACTTTTCCTATCCCTAGTAATGTTTGGATTATTTTGGAATCAGGAAAGCTTATTTTGGGACCAACAACGCTTACTTTGAAATCAAGAAAGCTCAACCTACAAATAGGGGTTTATTCCTTGTTTGTACACACTAATAACAAGCCTTTTTCGTGGATAATCCTAAGCAAGTTAAAACCATGACTACCAGAACTTTAAACTCCTATTACAACCGAGCCTAAACTCAAATCTCTCTCTCTCTCTCTCTTATGTTCTATGTGTCTCCTATATGTATACAAAAAAAGCCTCCTATTACAAAAGATTGAATTTACTTGAATTCAAAGAAAATTTTTTTGTCCCAAAACCTTCTCCGCACAATAACCAATGTTCATGCGCTCTCTCGCATGCCTAAAAGTTGCACACAATTACACACACCTCAAAGAGGCCATCATGCACCCCACATGCATGCGTGTACCACACAAGCCAACAGAACAGTCACCTTCCGATGGCAAGTTCGGCCTCCATTTCCAACGCCAGTTTTTGCCAGTGTTTTCCACTCAAGCTCATCTTTCCAATAAGGCCTCATTCACATCAGTCAGACTCCATTTGCATCACATGCGAATTACAAGCCAAATTTCAAACAATTTGCATTACGTGTGAGGTTAAAAAAAAGGAGTGTGTTTCACTCAAGAAATTATCATCCAACTTCACATGTAGTTCCGTTCATAAAAACTGGAATCAAATGAAGTCATAATTCATAAAACAAATCCCAACAATCAGCAATAGCTTGTATAAACAAAACCTCATTCATCATATAACTTATAATTAAATTAAAAAAAATTGACTCATGTAAAAAACAAGAAGAACTGACCAATAGTAGGGATGGTGGTGACGATCTCTCCAAGCTTAAGCTTGTATAAAATGGTGGTCTTACCGGCTGCGTCAAGACCCACCATCAGAATTCGCATCTCCCTCTTCGCAAAAAGCCGACTAAACAGTTTCGTGAACGACAACCCCATCTCTGCTTCACTCTATCTAACATTACCCAACAATAATATAATTAACGATCTATTTAAATTCTACTTATCTATTTGTTTATGCAAACCGATCATGTACCTGTTCAATTGATGATTATTAGCGATGGATTTAGATTATGATTGACCAACGAAGAGGATTGAGGTCACTCTCTCGCCCCTTTTTCTTCAATATATATATTTTTATTATTATTGTAAATCAATTGGATGCCACCCTTTAGTATTTTATAACCTCCATATTAAATATCATTATCATACAAATAATGATCATCATAATTATACCTTAATGTTTTCTATAACCTCCACATTAAAGATCATTATTACTCAAATAATGATCATCATAATAGTATGTTAATATTATGTATTCTTCCTACATTAATGATTCTTAGCCTATAAATAGAGGGTACATAAGTTTGTATTTGATATTCATATATATGAAATGAAAGAATAAAATAACTACTCTTTCTCCAAAATTCTTTTTATGTTTTAATTTTACTTTTTGTTCTTATTCTGCAATATCTTAATATTGCATTTGTTTTATAACACGTTATCAACACGAGACTCTAACCAACTGAGTACAACGAATCCAATATGACAGATTTTATTTATGTGATATATTCTCTACTATTTTATTCAAATAATCTTGTTAGTATGTGTGTTTCGTATAGATGTCATGTTATACTGACAAATATTATGTTAAATCCAAAATAAAATTTTCTTCGGGTTTAATTAATTTTGTCTTTTTACTATTCTGGTTTATATGTTATTTAAATATATGCAATATGGATCTTATTTTGAAAGCATATGTTAAAAGCTTCAAATTCATATACTATTTTTATGATTTGATTAATTGTATAAAAAGAACATATTTAAAAAAACAAATCGTTTTATTTGTTTGATTGATGCAAAAAGAGAGAAAAGAACAAAATTTATATGAAGTTTGTCTTAGTTCTGTGTATGGAGAGAAAAAAAATTATTCTTTTTCATGTTTATGTACTATGTGGAAAATATGTAAAGTATATTTATATTTTAGCTTTCTGTGCGATATCAATATTTTTGGTATTTTGTTTAAATAATTTTATAAATATTGCTATATGGGAAATACTATTTTTAGATATTCTGCATTCGAACGTAAATTTAATATCATCGAACTTACGTTTTGATATTTTATTTAATATGATATTTCTTCTAACTTTTTAATCTGCAACCTGAAATTTGCAAGCAAAAATTAAAACTATAAGTTTTAGTTTTCAAATAGAACCACAAGTTCTATAATCTCAATATAATTAGAACCAGAAGTTCTAAATTTTCAATTCATTAGAACCAAAAGTTATACATTGTAAATTTGTTTAAAACCAGAAATTCTATACTTTCAATTTAATTAGAATTATGAATTCTGATATATTTATCTATTAGAACCAGAAATTCTATAGTGCTAATCCATCTGAAACTAGAAATTCTAGTTAAATTCTAATTAAATTTTGTTGGCTTTCATACTCAATGTGGGCGATTGTATATATCAAATAAATTATAGTTGCCTAAAGCAACATAATTAGTCCTTACCTATTATATTTAAAGAGTGTGTCTTAGATCATGGATCTAAACACAAAAGGCAATAAAATATACAAATTTGTGTTTCTTATATAAAACCAATGTTATGACATATACATAAAAAGTAATGTGACTCTTTTGAGTTATAAAAAATTAAATAAAGATCGAACAAATTTGATCTTATGATGTTATGGTCTTGCTTTTGCATATGACATAATGATTTCATCAAATTCGTTTTAATTGATGGGATTCTCGATGAACGATTTGAATCCGAATTGTTGAATTCTAAATCTGAACCAGAAGTTTCAGATTCTCAATAAATTTATTCTCAGTTTTATTTGGATCTTAAAACATGAAATTTCAAATCCTTTAATTATAGATTATAATTTATTTAGATTTTGGAACCAGAAGTTTCAAAATTATAAATGAAAAAGACTGAGAAAAATTAAATCAATTCGAATTTGATACGAGATAAAAAACTCATCTCGACCCAAGCATATAAATTTGAAAACATGTCTCCTCATTGAAGATGAGTAGAGACTTGAAAATCTTTATACTAATTTCTATTCATGATTTTAGGATATATAGATCGTGAAATTTAAATTTGTAAATACATTAAAGTATTCTATCTTTCTGTTTATGATTTTCAAGGCATTGAGGTATGTATTTTCATGTATTTAATACCGATCACTTGATCGGATATATATAATGATCTCATGTTTCATGTTACATAGTTAAATCTATTTGTATTATGGTTAAATTGTTACCTTTCCAGTGACGATATGGGTCTGATAGTGGTATGAGCTATTAGATATGGAACTTAGGTAGCAACGACTATTAGAGTTTCTTAATAGTGATTTTATTTAAGATATTTTAAAATATATCATAATATTAAGATATGACTGTAATTTATATAGAATCTGAAGTTCTAAAACTAATTACAGTGATTGATGTGATTTGAAAAAGAATTTCATTCTCAATTCTATCAAAAACTGAAGTTTTGAGTTACTCTCATATTGAACATATAATTATGATATACAATTACATTATAACCTGAAACTGTGGGTTTTTGAGAAAAAAATGTACAATATTTTTATTCTTCTTATATTAAATTATATAATTATTATTATTTCTCATAAAATTTTTGATTAGCGAAGGTCGTGTTATTTTCGTTCCTCAAAGCAAGATACGAAAATAAGGTACATGACATGTATTTTCTTATACCTTATTTGATTATAATTCGCTATAATAGTATTTTTGAGAAATTGTTTATTAATTCACTGTGATTACAATTTATATATATTGGAATGTATACTTGATCACCAAATAAATGAAGTCAGATGATTGAAATAATTTATACTTCAAAATTGCTCCTGAAGTAGCAATGTTAGTGTACGTTTGGTACAATTTATCTACTGATCAAAAGTACTTTTTTAATGTCCAAAGCTCTACTTGATTTTTTTTGTGTCGTTTGGTTGATATCCTAGTAAAGCTTTTGAGAAATTAAAAAAACTGAAAAATGTCTACTTGGATAAGCTCAAAATTTGAGCTTCTCCAAGTAGACCTTTTTGAGCTTTTTTTTTTAAAAATATTAAAATGTCTAATATATTCCTATTTTATTTTGTTAATTTCTTTAAACTCATATAACTTTATTACACTTTCATTATAAATATAAATACATAACCTCCACTTTCATTCATTTTTTATTTCATCAAAACTTCTGAAAACTCTTTTCCAACTAATAAGTTTTCTATATTTTGTGTTTTTTTTTTTTAATTGGTTTTAATTAATATTGTAATTTTTTTATCTTATTATTATGAATATTATACTGTTATATATATATTGCAATTACAATGTGTATATATATATACTGTAATATATATATATATATTGTAATTGTAGTGCAGTATATATATATTGCAGTGCAGTATATGTATATATATGTACATATAAACTGCAATTAGTGCAGTATATATATGTACACTGCAATTCTGATTTCCATTAATGTGTTGGATATCAAAATCAAAAATAGACAAAAGCGTTTGCCATCTGGCAAAGATCTATTTTGAAACAAGGTTTTTAACATCTTTTTGTAAAATAAATTTTGCAGATTGACAATCAATTTTCAAAAGAAATTTTTGGTTGATCAAATCATCTTGAAATTTTTTTGCAATGTACATATATATACTGCACTGCAGTGTATATATGTAGTGCAGTGTATACACTGCACTGCAGTGTATATCTATATACACTACAATTGCAGTGTATATATATATTGCAATATATATACTGCAATTGTTGCAGTATATATATACAGCAATTGCAGTGCAATTGCAGCATATAATTGCAATTGATGAAATTTTAATGAAAATCTACTTAGATCAAATAAAATTGAAGACGTAAAATCTTATTAACAAATCTAAATAAACACTTTTCTTTTGAAAATAAAAAATAGAGAAACAAAATAATTTTACATTTATTTTATTGAAAATCTATGTTTCGAAAATATATTTACATCAAATAATTATTAATTGTTTAATTGATTAATTTTTTCTAGTTAAAGTTGAAGTAATTAAATTTTTAGAATGAATATATTACTCATCTCTCTTATACCATTTTTGGTAAATTAATAATCTAAAAATGCTTTAAAAATAATTTAACCAAACGTTCTATAATTTAAAAGAGCTTTTTTAATTGACAACCAAACAACCAATAATTTTTTTCCAAAAGATCTATTTCTAAAAGATCTATTACCAAAAGATCTACTTCTAAAAGATCTATTTGAAGAAGCTGTACCAAACGAAGCCTTAATGATTATGGGTGAAAAATCTTTTATCTTGCATGACTAAATTAATTAATATCATTTCCTGAAGTGAATGTTAAATCATCTAATAGTCATGACAATAGTTATGATCAATAAAGTTTCCATGATTATAACAAATTTTAACCACCTGAAGTGGAATTCACACTAAAGTAAGGTAAGCAAAATGTTTACTATTATTAGAATATGAAATTATAATAATTTTGTACCTAACGTATATATAATTATTATATTTTTTGCTGATATACAAATGCCCCAGAAGAGCAAATTTGCATATTATAAAGTGAAAAACAACAATATTATATATGTGAAACTTTGTTACTTTAATAAATCCTGAAGGAATCTATTTAGATATACATCAATAAAAGTATATCACATTTGTATAATTCATACTGTCATATGCCAGAAGCATATTTTACGATGACTATCATCTGATCATAAATATAATATGATCAAAAATTGTGATGAATCAAAAGTTTGCTTTTTATCCAATAATACAAAGAAAATAGCATCAAATTGTTGAAAGTAATATGGATATCCATTATCAAATCTGAAGATTCTTACCTAGTAAATGTCCTTAAATGACAATAATTGATATTACAATTTGATCCCTGAAGGATACTATGTATTTGGTCACTTAAGGACACTATGTCACATTTGAGTCATTGAAAAATAATATGCTAGTTTAATATATCCCTAAAAGATAGTAAGACAGTATAATTAAGTCCCAGAAGGACATTATGATGATAGAATTAAGTCCCAGAAGGATATTATGATGATACAAAAAAATTCATGAAGAATAACAATATAATGCTAATGAATAAATTTTCTCGTCGTTAGGGGGAGAATAAGGATAAAATTATAAAACTTAACGACGTGAAATTATAGTTGACATGCATCATTCATTATGACGATTATTGTATAAGTCATATGAACCTGAAATTCAAAGGATCGTTTACTTGAAAATTGCATACACGAATGATTTTATACTCATTGCCAATACATTAATCCGGGTGATTATTCCTGAAGAACAATTTATATGAATGACAACAAATAAATCATTCGTTACACATAGAAGTATGAAAAGTAAATTTGGTTGCAAAGTTATTATTCCTTGAAATGAATAATGAAAGATCATGATCATTTTAAAGATCACACTCGAGCTATATATAATCCTTATCATATAAATATAACTCATGAAGAGTTAAATGTTTTTGAACAGATAGAACTATTTGAATCTCTCCCTATGAAACTCAAAAGAGATCTTAATTATATAAGAAAAATATATGTGCTCAAACTATAAACATTATAGTTTGTCCTAAGAATGTGTGAAAGTTTACAATAGCCTTTGAAGAAACATGTGTACAAAAAACTTAAAGAAAATTAAGGTATTATATTTTATTGTTCTGCATATTATAGAAAAATGATGAGGATATTGAATAATATATTATGGATAAATGTCAACATAAAAACTATTGATCAAAACAAAAGCAGAGCTATACTTATATAGTTGTATTAAACCTATTATGCGGACGCTTGAAGACGTCATATATTTTGATTAAAATAATTACTTATATGAAAATTGAGATAGTAAGATATAATTATATCTTAAAGGTTTACTGTAGAAACTCAATATTGATTGTCTCATAGTTGATTTCATATGATAAGAATTAATAGCCCTTACACAGACTAGTGCCTCAGAAGCGGTAAAATCTCCTAAAGAGATATAAAATCATGGAAATACAAAAATTTTCTTGAAGAATTGTGGAGTCAGGATTGTAAATGATGATCATGAACTACATAGTATCAATAAGTGTTGAAAAATGGTATAATTGACCTAAAGTGGAATAAAGCAATTCAAACAGAATTGACTTCATTAGTCAAATATGATGTATTTGGACCAATAGTCTAAACGCCTAAAGATGTCAAACCCATGGATATAAGTGGGTACTTATAAACTTGATAAGATGACGCGTATTCACCTGTGATAGATACTATTACGTTTCAATTTTTAATTAGTTTGATAATTTCCAAAAGACTTTAAATGTGCCTTTTGAATGTGGTGATAACATATTTATATGGGTCATTATAACGACATATATACATGAAAATCCCTGAAGGATTTAAAATATTTGAAACATATAATTCAAATTCTCGTAGCTTGTATTCAATAAAGTTACAGTAGTTTTTATATGGCTGAAAGCAATCTGGATGAATGTTATATAATCGTCTCAGTGAATACCTTACAAAAGAATGATATATTCATGATCTATATGTCTTTATGTATTCATAAAGAAATCAAAATCTGGATTTATTACTATAGCAATATATGTCGATGACATAAATTAAATTGGAACTCTTGAAGAGCTCCTAAAAACTGTTGAATATTTGAAAAGAGAATTTGAGATGTAAGATTTTGAGAAAATAATGTATTGTCTTAGCCTGAAGATCAAGTACAAATAAGAGGGAATACTAATCCATCAGCTCAAAGACACTGGAGTCAAGTCAAACATATTTTTCAATATCTTCAAAGAAACTACAAGAGTAATAGTTATATACCTTTCAGGGGGAGTATATTAATTCAATATAGACATAAGTGCACTGCACTCTTTTTTCCTTCGATCAGGTTTTGTCCCACAGGGTTTTTCTGACAAGGTTTTTAACGAGGCAATACCTTTAAGCACGTCCAAATACTATTGAATTCAGAAGATTATCATACTTTTGATCTAGAAGATCATGAAATTCACCAAAAGAAAACATATTAGCATGAGAAGAAGGTTACTGCGTACAAGAATTATGTACTCTTTTTTCTTTTATCAAGATTTTTTTTTTCCATAGGATTTTTTCCTAATAAGGTTTTTAATGAGGCATATTCTTTGTACGGTGGACATCCAAAGAGGGAATATTGTAAATCAATTGGATGTCACCCTTTAGTATTCTATAACCTCCACATTAAAGATCATTATTACACAAATAATGATCATCATAATTGTACCTTAATGTTTTCTATAACTTCCACATTAAATATCATTATTACTCAGATAATGATCATCATAATAGTATGTTAATATTATGTATAACTTATGTTTTTTCTTCTTCCTATATTAATGATTCTTAGTCTATAAATAGAGGGTATATAAGTTTGTATTTGATATCCATATATATGAAATGAAAGAATAAAGTAGCTACTCTTTCCCCAAAATTCTTCTTATGTTTTAATTTTAGTTTTTGTTCTTATTCTATAATATCTTAATATTACATTTGTTTTATAACAATTATATTATATTTCTAATTTTATGAATTTCTAATTGATAACTATAAATATTTTATCTTACTTGCAAAAGAAAATATAAAGCGGTAAACTTTTGTATGATACAGTGAAGACCTTCCATACTTTGTTTTGTCCACACATAAACTTTTTATTTTTTCCCGTCTAAGAAATTAAATCTCTCTTAATTTTTCTGAAATAGTAAAAACTATTAGATTTAATCCATATAGTTTGATAATTGAATTTTTTTCTTTTAGTTTTTTTTTTTTTTACAACGAAAATTGAAGATTTATCTTCATAATAGTAGGAAATTGATAAATATACATCATGATTGAAATTTGAAGAGAAAATATATATTTGATAAATATTTTTTATTTTAATTATAAATTTTATAATTAAAATAATTTTTATGTGATAAAGTATTATCTAGGAAAAAAAATTCATCCTACAATTATATTTTTATTTTTCTTGGAATTCTTTCAAAATTATTGATAAAGGAAAAAAAATCATTCAAAATATTCCAAATAATGCCAAGAAAACAGAAGGAAAAAAAGGAAAAAGAAAACAAAAGTTTTCTTTGACAGGGAGAGAGAGAGGGGAAAAAAAATCCCTCCAAAATTACTACGAGCACATAATTCAGATAATTGATATGTCAAAAAAAAAAAAATTATATAATTGATTTGGTGCGTATAATATTTGAGATTTGGGGTGGGGTGTTGGGTGGACAGACAAAATAATGGCCTGCGCGAGTTGGCTTCACTCAACTTGCTTATCAAACACTCTCCTTCCAACACTCTGCCGCCAAAAAAATCTTCCATCAACTAATTTGGGCCGGTTCAACCGCCTCTCCCTGGGCGCTCGGTTTTTCTCCTCCGTGAACCCAACCAGGTCTCCGGTTCTCGGACAGGCTAAGCGCCATGACGGCTTCTTATCAAAAGAAGACCAAGTCGCTACTCGTAAGTCAACCTCACAATTCCCACTCTCTTTTACTCGCTCTGTTTTTTGTTTTCACTAATTTGAGTTTGTGGTGATTATTGTGTTGTCGTTGTCAGCGGCTGATCTCCACTTTGAATCGCCGCTAAGCATCGTGGAGTATCCGGACCCTATTTTGAGGGCGAGAAACAAGAGAATTGATACATTTGACGATAATTTGAAGAAGTTGGTTCATGAAATGTTCGACGTTATGTACAAGTGAGAGTTGTTTTTTACTCTTTCCTAGGCCAACCTCATTTCATGTTTTTTTTTTTCATTTTTTCTTATATAATACACACAATTTGTATTCAAGATGTATAATTTTTTTATAACTTATATAGTTCATTTGAATACATTTTGTATTCTTAGTTTGAAATTATTGTCATGTGTAAGTAAGTTCGAATCTCTGCAGTGCAAGTGATATTAGAAAGATATATATAGGTTGAAAGTTCCTTATTATGGACTTGGAGACTCTTGTTGCTTTTTATCCTGTGTCTCATTTTTAATGGAATTCATGTGATGTGAAGAAGCCAAAAAACTGTTGCAGTTTCTTGCAATGCTTCCTAATTTGAACTTGACCATTTGTTGAGTTATTTATTTCGACTATTAGGGGTGGCAACTTGATTTCCATATAGATTCTAGGTCCGCCATCAAGGGTTCTCCTTTGGACCTTGGCGTGAGTATCAAGTTTGTGTGGATGTTCCTATAAACCATGCACTGATATATTTTAATGCTTATTAAGAATCCTTAACATTGACAGGAGTGTGAACAATCTTTGTTGACTTCCTTGTTAACAGAACTGATGGTATTGGGCTCTCAGCACCGCAAGTAGGGATGAATGTTCGACTTATGGTTTTTAACCCAGTTGGTGAACGTGGTGAAGGAGAGGAAATTGTTCTTGTTAATCCGAGAGTTAACAAGTATTCGAAGAAAACTGTTATTTTTAACGAAGGTTGCCTATCCTTTCCAGGAATCTATGCCGATGTAGAGGTAATTAAAACTTACGTTGTCGTGTTTCTTGCTTCTGAATACTGTTATCAGAATTTCTCTTTTGTTTTCTCCATCTTGTTTGTTTCTTCTGTTATTATTTCTTTTCCCCTTCTTTTTGTTGGTTAAAAATATTTTGCATAAAAGTTAATGTGTGCCCTCTGTGAGTGTATTTTAACTATTTCCATGTTGTTCATCGATAAGAAGTTAGCTGCATTGCCATAGAACCAATAGGAGATATACAGAGATTTCAAAAAAAAAAAAAAGATAAAGGAGATATAGAGAGAGAGAGGAGAGGAGGAGAAGCTGAAGAGAACTAGGGGAAGCAAAATCTAGACTTCTTTATGTTTTTTCATAAATCAGTCCAGCTATTTTAAAAATTATATAATGCTTATTGATAGAGGCTTGAAACCTAATTGAATTCAAACAAGAAATATTTCAAGTTTCTGAAATAAAATAACATCCCGAAATATCAAATAGTGACCTATAACTGCAGAACTCAATTCCTGTTTCTAACATAAGTGTGCGTTTCTCTTATATTATGCATGCTCTGATTTTGTGGTTATGTTGTCTTTATTTTTTATTGATGTTTCTGTTTTATTTTTTATGCCATAGTTGGTCTTACTTAAATGCTGGTTGTGAGCTCCTATGAGAGTATATGTCCCTGGCTTCTTGATTTGTTCTTTGTGTAGTTAAGTGAAAAACTATTATATTGGTAATATATAATCTTTAAAGCAAGTGGTTTTTGTAATAAGGAGCATAATTTCTCTTATCCAATCCATTTTTAAACTTCTTGGGCTGTTTTGATTTATAATATTTTTATGCAAATTTAGAGATATGACTGATCAATAGAAAACTCCAAATTCCACTTTCGTCATATTGTCCTTATTAATTCATATATTTACTTTGCAGAGACCAGAATCTGTGAAGATTGATGCAAGGGATATTAATGGTGCCAGGTTCTCAGTCAATTTGTCTGGTCTTCCTGCTCGGGTGTTCCAGCATGAATTTGATCATTTAGAGGTTCTTCCTTCAACATAAATTTGATACATAATTGTTTTTGAATAACAAAAGTAGTTTTTTATGTATTGATGGAATCTACAAGGTCTAATTTGTAAGTGTGTTAATTTTATATTGGTTCTCTGTTCACTTTCAAAGTATGTATGATACGGATCATTAGGGGGCAAAAAACTCTTTTCTTACTTGTACGATATCATTGGTCCCATGATTCATAATTTCTGTTGTCGCTTTTGCCCCAAACTGCTCCAGAACATGCCCCATTGTACCACTTCTTATTACTTTTCTAAAATGAATCCATGTTCTAGCATGGTGTCTAACATAACTAAGGAAATTGTTTAAAGTAATCATGAACATCTGTATCTTGGTCAAAGCATTTACATTATACCTCATCTTCACATTTTCTGCACTGCAACTTCATGTCTGTGTTCTGGGTGAAACAACTAGGTTGATGAAGCTCCCAGTAGGTGTAATCTAAGTTATCGTGTGGGGTTCTTAAGTGTAATATGTTTGTTAGTTCCTGTTTCTAGCATCATCTAGAAGTTTTTTTTTTTTTTTTTTTTTTTTGATAAAATAGCTTATAAATTCTGCAGGGGGTTCTGTTCTTGGATAGAATGACTGAAGACGTTCTGGACAGTTTTCGGGTGCAACTACAGGTGAGTCAAGACAAGCATACAGTTTTCAGGTTTTCTAACGAAATAATAACATTTTGCTTATGATTAGAACTTAGAAGGTTATATAATAAGAAATTGTAGAACTTTCTTTTTGTTGGAAACTATATTTAATGGTGAACAAGCAATGGGCAATGACAACTACTAATTTTTTTTTCGATTTTCAGCACTAATCTCTATGGTATCTCTTGAACCTTTTTAGTAGTTGACAGTTAGAATATCCTGGTAAATTAAGCATCATGGAAATTCCTTTCTGTCAATGCTTTTTCATGGAAGTTCTTTTGTCAATGAACTGTAGAGCTCCACATAAATCAGTTTTGCAATTGAGGCTGCAGATGTCTTCAGAAAAAGAAAAGATTGTTCTCTCTCTCTCAACAATTTGCCAAATTTTAGTTTTGATAACGATTAAGAAATGTTGGAAATAACCATGATTTATGGAGATATTTTAGGAAGTTATTTCTTGTAATTATATTCTGATTTTTAGGAATTAATTCCTTAATTTTGTGGATTACTATAGTTTAGGAATTACATTAAATGTTTCCTTATTTGTTAATTGTACAATTGTATTCCTAGGTGTATATATTTTGTAAGAGTAATATTAGGCTTCTAAAAAATTTTATTCAAATTCATGCTCAAATAATATAGCATGTGAGTTATCAAGATCTCATAAATCTTGAGATAATGTGATAATTAATAAAATTTTGACAACTCACATATTATATAATTTGGGCATAGATTTGGGCAAAATTTTTGAGAAACCCAGCATTACTCATTTTGTAAATCTTTGAGATCAATGTATAGCAAAAAATATTCTCTGTCTATCCTTCTAAACTTTTATGGTGTCAGAGCCATACGCTTTATAGTCTCTCCTCATTGCCTTTCATGTCCATTATTGTCAGGAAAGAAAGGATGTTAGATGTGAAGGACTCACCATTATCAATGACTACTGTTCCGGTTTTGCAACCAACACCAGTGTCAAAAACTAATCCAATCTTGAATCATTTCCCATGCTTTACCCTTTTCAAAGAGAATTAGATAGATTAAGCAAAGAAACCTATCAAGATCCATGAAGAAACCAAGCTTCAGCTAAAATATGATTGTGACCAAGAGGTAAAACAGATTGTCTCTCAAATTCAAAGGAAGTATGAGATTAAACTTCGGGAGACAAAGGCAGCAATTTCTGACTAAAAAGAAGAAGTTGGAAGAAAATCATAATAAGATTTTCATGAACAAGATCTTAGTTGATGCTTTCCAGTTTAAGTGTATAGATCCAAACCAATCCCTGAAGTCAGAAATCGAACAGCTACAAAAATAGCGTCTCCTCAACAACCCGAACACTACAACCAACGATTATGCATAAGGTACTGCTCTTCATGTTCAAAACAAAGGTCTTTGGTTATTTGACTTCGGTGCTTTTGACCATATGACAAGTAACCTAACACTGTTCTACTCATACAATCCTTGCAATGAAAATTATGGAGTGAAAATAGCTGATAGAACATTCTCTAATGTTGCTAGAAGATGATCAATTCGGCTGTCAAAGAATGTTGCCTTGCATTTAGTCTTACATGTCCTAAAATTAGTATGCAATTTAATTTCTGTAAACAAGATGACTCATGATCTTAATTACACTACTAAATTCTCTATAACTTTCTATGAAATTTAGGAGCAGGAATCAGAGAAGACGATTGGCAGTGCTAAATTAGAAGTTGGAATCTACTATTTTAAGGATGCAAGATGGGTGGAAAAGCAGGCTAGAGCTGCTGAATCTTTTTCTATTTCCAATAATCCTGATATAATAATGTTGTGGCATCATAGGTTAGGCCACCCAAACTTTCATTATCTCAAACACTTGTTCCCAAATCTATTTATCAATGAAAATTCTAGTTATTTCTCTTTGTGAAATATGTTAGTTAGCCAAACACACACACACAACCTTACCAATCCGACAATATGGAGAGTATCAACCATTTTCTCTACCATAGTGACATTTGGGGTCCTTCTCATGTTAAAATATTTGATGATTAGAGAATATGGTTGAGACTCTCTATATGGCTGGATTGGTAAGGTTATGCATGTATGTTTGGCTAACTGATAGATTTCACAAGGGAAATAATTAGGATTTTCATTTATAAATAGATTTGGGAACAAGTGTTTGAGATAATGAAAGTTTGGGTGGCCTAATCTACCATGCCACAACATTATTATATCATAATTATTGGAAACAGAAAAAGATTAAGTAGCTTTAGCCTGCTTTTCCACGCATATCACATCCTCAAAATAGTAGAGTCCACCTTCCAACCTAACACTACCAATCTTCTTCTCCAATTCTTGCTTCCGATTTTCACAGAAAGTTGTAGAGAATTTAGCAGTGCAATTAAGATCGTGAGTCATCTTGCTTACAGAAATTAAATTGCATGCTGATTTTGGGACATGTGAGACTGAATGCAAGACAACATTCTTTAACAGCCGAACTGATCCTTTTCTAGCAACATTAGAGAATGTTCCATCAGCTATTTTTACTCTATAATTTTCGTTGCAAGGATTGTATGAGTAGAACAATGTTGGGTTACTTGTTATATGGTCAAAAGCACCAGAGTCAAATATTCAAAGACCTTTGTTTTGAACATGAAAAGCAGTACCTTGTGCATAATTGTTAGTTGCAGTGTTCAGGTTGTTGAGGAGACGCGTTTCTACAACTGTTTGATTTCTAACTCCAGGGATTGATTCGGATCCATACACTTAAATTGGAAAGCATTAGCCAAGATCTTGTTCATAAAAACCTCATTCTGATTTTCTTCCAACTCCCTCTTGTTAGTTAGAAATGTTGCATCTATCTCCTGAAGTTTAATCTTGTACTTTCTTCGAATTTGAGTGACAATCTGTTCTATCTCCTGGTCACAATCAAATTTCAACCGAAGCTTGGTTTCTTCATGGATCTTGATTGGTTTCTTTGCATAATCTATCTAATTCCCTTTGAAGAGGGTTAGACATGGGGATATGATTCAAGGTTGAATCAGCTTTTGACGCCGATGTTGGTTGCAGAACCGGAACAACAGTGGTTGATGATGATGACTCCTTCTCCACACCTGACATCCTTTCTTTCTTGACTGGACAACAACGGACTCAAAGGGCAATGAGGAGAGTCTATAGAGCATATGGCTCCGATACCATAAAAGTTAGGCAGAGAATAATTTCTATAATTCATTGATCTCAAAGGTTTACAGAATATTTACACTTACGAATACAATTGTACAATGCACAAATAAGGAGATAATTAATGTAATTTCTAAACTAAAGTAATCCACAAAATTAAGAAATTAAATCGTAAATCAGAATATAATTACAAGAAATTACTCTCTAAAATATCTCTATAAATCATGGTTATTTCCAACAAACCTTTGAGATCAATGTATAGCAGAAAATATTCTCTGCCTATCCTTCTAAACTTCTAAGGAGTTTATTAGGTGCAAAGGACTTGCGTGTGCTTGGTTGGCCAACAACGTATACCCTTAACTCATCGACCATATCATAGGACTGATAACTATAGGAATGTTATAAAGTAACATTTATTTATTAGGAATATAATAAATTAACATTTATTTATTGGTAATATGTTTTGAAACTGCCTTAGTTTTAACAAAATAAGCTTTGGAGTACCAAACTAAGCTAAACCAAGTCAAACAGATTACACACAGCACTTGCATGTGGCAAATGATCTGCATGACCAACATTTCACATTAATTGTGATTTCTTTTTACACTGTCATTATGGATGTGCAGATTGTATTTAAGACCTTTCTTATCTCAGTTGTCAATTCATCTACTTCTACCCATGTCATATCTTGAACTAATATACATGTTTTAATATTGAACGGAGAAATTCTGTAACTATCGGAATGAATCAGTTGCTACTTTAGGCATGAGTAAACATACCTATGCATATTGCATTTGATTGTATGGAATGATCTGTATGACCCCATTTTAAGAAATGGTAGTCTTAACGTGCAATCAGTAAACATTAAATTTAGCATTGCAACCTTAAATTCAGTCAATTTATCTCTAGAATACAGAATTAGCTGTGGCAGCTAGCTAAAATGTTTTGTTATCTATGTTCAGACAAAATAACCAATGGCCTGGCAAAATTTCTTGGGAATTGAACCAGTGCTGTAAATGTCGTGATTTTTGTTATGTTTGGCTTACCTTGCCATAAAATTGGTCCACCGATATGCATGAAAACTCAGTGTTGTCATAACACCAAAGCATGACTGATTGTGTCATTTAATTTGGCAAAGATTTCTGTATGTAAACAGAGTTCAGTATTGTTGTCGACAGTGGATGCAAAATTAATTGGTTCAGTCTTTGCCCTATGATTTTGCTATTTTAAAATGAAGTTCAGGAAATGCCCTGTGTGATTTTCTGACCTTTGTAGTGGAAGGAAATATCTATGAACTTGCTTGATGTGATCTATTGTTTGCAGGCTTTAGAAAAGAAGTATGAGTACAAGACTGGGCTCCCCAGCCCAGAAAGGGTAAAAGCACGCAAAAGTAGAAAGGTTGCTGTTGGATTTGGAAAATCATAAGTATGCAACAGGCTAGTTCCAAATGCTTCAGCATTCATGTAAATGTCAATTAACTATTAGTATCGATGTCCCTGGATTAATCTTTACATTTTGTTCTTCTAGAGTACTTTGTTGTTGTGTAGGATACCGCAGTTTATGCATGACGCTGGACATGTTACTTTCAGGAAAACTTGCTCAGCAGGAACAACATACAAACATTTAATTGCATGTGCAACAGAAGGTTATCAACACCAAATGTCTATATGATGCACATACTTTTTTAACATCCACCAGAGCTGGTAATGATGGTAACAGCATATTTTGTCTCTTGGAAAATGGGATGATCACACAAATGTTCTGCGTTTACTTGTCTTATATGACAGTAAGCAGTCTTGGTGGCTGTAAAATAGAGTTAATTTTTCTTAAGGAAACATAGGAGACTAGGAACATGTATCTTTGATATAATTTTGCAAAAGCTCTGTTTCTTTTCAGATCTCCTTTCATGTTTCTATTGACAAATAAAGAATAGAGGAGAATCCTTTCATGTTTCTATTGACAAATAAAGAATAGAGGATAAATACTTAATTCTCCTTGTCTCATATGCATTCTAAACTAGTGATTTTGATAAGAAGAGAATTTAATGCTTTCTCTTGTGATGTTAGATTGTGCTTTCTTATTTATGTTTAGCATTCTGCATTTTTTCTTTTTTCTTTTTTTTTTTAAAAAAGAATTCAAGCCATGAGTGTGTCACAGATCAGATTGTGTTCATTGCACATATTTATTCTTTTATGCATTCGAATGTGTTGCACCATTTGCTCATTGACAAATTCAGTGCTCAAGGCTGTTGAGAAGTGCTGGTAAAATACAATGGATTGTTACATAAACAGTCTTACCTCAGCAGATAGGCAAAATCGTTGAAATATAATTTTCCTTTTTTTTTTTAGGTGAAACTTGCAGCCTCTGAATTTTTTTCATAAAGTATTGTTTTTGTTTAGAAAACTGAAGGGCATCGAAGAACAACATATATTGATGTAACTTCTTTCTCTTATCCTTCTGATACTTTCTGCTTAATTTTCCTATGCTGCATATATATGGGGTTACTATGTATTTACTGTGTTCTTATTGACCTTTCAGTTTCTTTGCTCATAGTATTACGAGATATGTTATCTTTTTCTTATATCTTTTTCTTCATTTTTGCTTTGTAAATTTCAGTTCCTCAAGGGAAGAAGTAATAACGCGCATTGTTTGGTGTCTATTTTCTTGTTGTCACCCTCTTGGTGCTTATTTGGTTTCTTTTTAAGTCAAAACATGGCATATATTCGTAAAGCATGTGATGTCAATGCTCTTAGATACATATGCTTCAATCAACCTTGTCACTTGGTTGTTGTGAGCTTTGGCCACATCTTGTTACTTTACTCAGGTTGTTTCTGTCTTTATGCTAAGACACTAATCCTGCAAGTTCTTATTTATTTTGGCCCGCCTTACTTAATCTGATGCTTCTATAATCATTAGACAAATGAAATAAATTGAAGAGATTTTCTACAACATTTAATGACGACTTGCCAGTGAGGTCATCTTGACATTCATATGCTCTGCATCAAATAAGGTAGAGCACTAAAGCATTGTTATTAGTATAGCTATATATCCTTAATAAGCTAGGCTAACTAATCCTAGCAGGAGTCACTGTTCGACTGAACTCTAGATTTTGGTGGTACACCTGTCTGCAGACAGTCAATTTGAGGTACAGTAGCAGTTTTCAGCTCCCCATATGCCTGATAACAGAATGGTTGCTTGGAATTTTGAGTTGGATTTAGGTTTATGGTTGTGAGAGATACACCTGTGCATGGCACGCTGTCACTGCATGCAAAGTGTGCTGCTTGTTCTGTATAAGTTCCTCGTATATTTATGTAGTTTATGTCTGATACATGCACAGCAGAAGTTTCATTTTGGCATTTGCTCTTGTCACAGTAGTATTGATCGATCATGATTGGAGTTTTGACTTCGGAGACTTGAATGTTGGAGAACATGACTTGTTTTACTGACCCTGACCCTCCCTGCAGTAAGAATCAAGACTGAAAGTTTGAGGATAGCTGAAAATGTAAGTTTGAAGTTTGTAAATAGCCTTATTATTTGGATAACTTTGTGTGGTTCAGATAATTATATTACATTGTTTGTTATATAACATTTTTCATACATGCATCATTGAAGGAGAAAATTTAGGTGATAATGGGATGTTCATACCTGCCATGTCTTTATTCTGACACCAGTCAAAGTATTATGCATTGTAACGTCTCGGACAGTGATGTTTGAAACACAGGCTTTAGCGTTATCCTTTCCCAGGCCCCCAATGCTAATTCCATGTCCAGGGCCACAATTGACATTGTGTATGTATACGTTTGAACATCCAGTTTGTATAGATACACAATCATCTCCTGTAGAAAGCAGTGGCAATACACGTTAGATACAATCGAGGAAGGAAAAGATGGTCACCCTAGTTGGGTTTTAAGAATTACCACATGCAAAGGTACTGCCATAGATGACAACATCTTTGGAGTTCTGGAGGTGAATTCCATCGGTGTGGGGGCTGTCTCCAGGAGATGAAGTAGTGAAGTCAAAAACTTGAACACCGGTGCAGTTGTCAAATTTGAGGTGGGTTTGCGGGCTGTTTTGTATGGTTATACCAGTTACTGTCACACCATTACTTCCATAGAATCTGAGAGCCTGCATACATCAAAAAGCATGACAAACGTAAATATCTAATTCACAATATTGTTACTGGATTTGATACTTCTAGTCCGTTCTAGGCAAGAAATCACCCACCGTTGGTTTAGTGCCTGGCATCTTTGCGCTAAGCTCACTGCTGACGGTTGAATCATCTGTTGGGTTGTATGTAGGGGAGTCATTCCACCAGACTGAGCCTTGTCCGTCGATTATTCCTTTACCTTTAATAGCAATCCCTTTAAGCTTTGAAAACTCGAGCCACTGTAAGAGACCTGATCCCCAAGGTCCTGAGCTTGTTGGAGCTATGATCTTCCCATCTAGCTGCATCACAGATTTATAAAACAGTACTTTCAAATGATGTGGAATCAGTGAACTAAATTTAGCTTGTTATTTACTATTTCTTTAAAAAAAAATTTCTTTTATATACGTACACAAATTATGATTAATATTTTTTTGAAATAAAATTATGATTAATAATTGGGATAGTACATTTTGATGAATAGCTAAAGCGTAACACGTGTTTTCTGATGTTAGTGTAATTTCGATTTAAGGGAAGTGATTTAATCCAATGGTACATGGTTTATAAAAAATGAATAAGATATGCCACTCTCCTTAGTTTCCAACTGGTAGGAGATGAATAAGAGCTACAAGTCACAAGGTACTTTACTGAATGGTCAATAAAAGACGACATTCCTTATAATTATTGTATAAGAATCAATCAGATAAAATTTAAAAAAGGATTGTTGAGAGGTGCAAATATGTACCTGAAAAACGATGTTTGGTTGACAGTCAGGACCAGAGAAAGAAATGGGTCCAACAAGGAACACAGAACCAGACGGAACCTCTATTGTTGATGCCTCCACCTTACAAGCTGCTGTCCATGCTGCTCCAAATGCCTGCCGCCCAAACACTAATAATTTGAGTTTGATGATTAATTTTTTATTATTGTTATTTTGAACCAATTTATTATTAGTTCTTATAATCGAGATCATCGAGAAACATACCTGTAGTAGCATATATGATATTTCCTAGTCTTATATTTTAGTTTGGTTGTGTGGAAGTGAAGTAACAGGCTGTATTAGTATTATATCTTGCCATTTTAACATGATTACTTTATGTCCAAAATTATTTTATTTGTATTATGTCGATGACTGCTGCTCACGCCCACAGCACGTTCTACAAAACCAACTTTAAAATATGAGTTCGATGACTCACACTCCATGCCTGCTTTCTCAAACTGAAGAGAAACATGCATTTGGTGAATTAAAACAACTATCAACCTATTTTTTCTTTCTCTTAAGACAAAGATATATCCCAATTCCAACAGAAATCCAACTCCAACCAAGCGGGGGTTGCCATCCAAATTTACTTCAATTACTCGAGCATGACTGTATGAACATCTTTCTTTAATTCGAATATATGTTTTTTTTAGGCGTATTTAATTAGAATATATGTTTAAAGTACTTTTTATTGTAACATATATATATATATATATTTGTATATTTTTCATCTCTTGATTTCAAAATGACCTTTAAAACTTTAAATTACCGAGCAAGTAAGAATATAAATTGTTGTTCCATGAATATAAAGTTTTCATGGCTTAAGCTTCAAATTAACTATAAAACCCAATAATCAACTTGTAAATAATATTATAATAATGACATGAAGGTAATCAGTTTATCACCTTTGTGTCATCAGCGTGGCCGTCACCTTTAGCACCAAAGTCCAACACATTAAAAGTGGCAGAGTTCGTCGCCAAAGTCTCTTCCGGTATCATCCGTTTGTAAGTACCACCCATGAACTTGGACAATTTGAGGTGGCCACCACTGTGGTCGCCGCCACCATACTCTTTCTCTTTCTTCTTGCTAACTTGTGCTTTCAAGTGCTTGCCTTCTCTAGCACTGAAGCAAGTCTCAAAGCTGGAGGACAAAAGAAGCAAGACAATGAGAATGGACATGTATCTCGCTTTTGTAAGTTCAAAAGCAGATATAATCTTCATTTTCATTAGAGGGTTTTAGAGAGAGGGAGAGAGAAAGAGAGATTTTAAGTGGAGATGGATGTTGAGAAGTTGAGCGGGTTGGTTTATATATAGGTGAATAAGAGTACATGCCTATGCTGTATAGGTTTTTTTGGATGAGAACAATTAATATTTAATTTTAAAACAGTTTTATATCATTTTCAAACTTGTTCTTCGGAATTTTGTTTTTAAAATCACATACTGTCTGTGTTATTTGCACAATTTACCTAAATTTATTAACTTAGAAATGAATAATGTAACACTTCCCACAAAAAATTATTCAAAAATTTTACCTAAACAATGTGACAAATTAATTTATGGTTAACATATTAATTTTAAAATGATATATTGATAATATAATAATTACGCATAAACTTATCATATCATTTGAATAATAAATTTGAATAATATAACAAAAAAAAAGTTAAAAAAAGAACCAAACTTGACCGGCTAAGCAAAACATCGGTTGATTATAGTGATTCAACTGAGAAAATTAGTATAATATTTTACTGCTCAAAAATTGTGTTGAGAATTATTTATTATTTATTATTAGCAGATTATGATCTTATCTCATGTGTCCAACTTACAATATTGTGAACACTACCAATGAGCACCTCTGTTGTATGTAGTTTGAAAATTAAAAAATTAAAAAAATGTTGCAGGGGAGCACGTGGGGGGAGAGGAGCGTTTTGGTTGTGCGATACGTGGACTTATAATGTTTATTCCTCCCCTTAAACGGAAGTGTGAATGTGTAATGTGCACCACATTGCTTAGAATGAGAAAACTCTAGAAGATTTGAAGGAAATGATTGCTGAGGAGTAAAACTTGTTAATTTCATGTAGAAATTGCATATGCTTGACAGCTTATTCAGCTGACTTGGTACTGTAGCTAGTGATTCCATATATGAACATAATTAGGAAACACGCGATTTTCTATAGAAAAAAACTGGTTAAATAGTCCTTGACTCAAACAGAAATTGAAGTATTTTTAATTAAGATTTGCGTCAAACACTTGGGTTTCATCTCGAAATGGATTAGATACAACAAGATTATCGTGAGATATGGTGTGATATATTATACAGCTGGTTGTGGATGCGATGGATTTGGCGGTTGTACTCAGCGGAAAAAAGCTGGATCATATCGAATTTGGATGCGGTAATTATGAAGTAATCAAATTTGGACATGTGATATTATTTATCAACAAATTTTGCTCTATTTTAATTTCAAATCTTACTTATCCTCTATTCGTTTACAAATAATTTGCTTTAATAAAACGATCTATACCACATTATCTATATTTTTTTAATGAAATGATGTTATCTATAATCTTCTAATAAAATATTATTATATATACATTTAAACTTGGAATTAAAGTCACAACTAGTATATCTTTTAAGAAATGAAGAACACACATAATATAATTTTATTTAATAAGCATAAGAAAAACATATATATATATATATACACACACACTTCTCTTATATTTTCTTTTATTTGTCGTAATTTAAAATATAAATTCTTCAATTTAAGTAGGAGATTAAATTTAAGTTTATCTCCCACTAAGTGTCGAAATTTGTTAAATTTTAATTTGATGCACCACATAATTAAAGTACAAACTTACCTCTTTATCGAATCTAATTTAAAGCAGATGTCAAGGCAACGTCATGATAAATTCATAATCAAAGAAGCATCAGTCATTTGCCAAAGCCTTAATCTCTTTCCCAAATTAATGCTCAAATCATGCAAGCCAATAGACTTCAAAAAACATCAAAAATTCACTTGAAAAGCCACTAAAAGCAGCTAAGCACCTGCCAAAATCTTTGAAAAAAAATCTTAAATGTATATGACTATGACACAACGATTGGAGGCAACGACCGTTACATGCGAATGTCGTTTGTTTTTCCAATAAAAGAAAACCGGTAAATCAGTTGTCCAGCACATATCATGCCACCGTTTTTGGGATTGGCTACGCCTCAGTAAAATAATTATACCTCTAACCAGTGACGGACCCAAAAATTTATGTGAGGGGGGACACTTTTATAGATGAATTTTTTTTGCAATATATCCTTCAATTGTTAGAAAAACATTATATAAAATAAAAATAGTTAAAATATATAACCAATAAAAAATATGTAACTTTACCTCTTATAAAATTGTAAGCAAAATTTCTTAAAATAATATTCTTAATACAATTATAAAAATAAAAACATATTAATTGTGAGTTGATTGTGCACTAACTTTATTTATTTATTTTTTTAATGACAGAAGTTCAAATTTAATATACTTGAAAGAATAAATAAAAACTTAATTTAAGGATATGTCTTATTTATGATGATAGTTGCTATTCAGATTGCAAATAAATGTATGTAATCAAAATACATATATTTATTATTAAAGTTACTAATCAAACTACATTTATAATATTTTATCTAATAAATGTATGTGATTTATAATAAAGTAAAGTAAAATAAAAATAAAAGATAAAAATAATTATAATTCATATGAATATTTTGATTTATGAATTTTATCATATAAAATAGTTTATATAAAAGAAAAATGAGTCACATTAATAACCATGAATAAACTAAGACTTATTAAGATTAAATAACATAATATATTTTATTCTTTAATTCATGTAAACATGATATAGTTTGTGATAAAAAAAAAATAATTTAAAATGAATATAATAATTTATGGGATTAAAATATTTTAAATTTGGAGATCAGTTTGTAATAATGAAAATAAAAAAGAGAAAAAGAAAGAAAAAAAATCAAGTAATTATTATGAGTGAATATAATTAAAAAAAAAAAAATCATTATTGAGGCAAATAGGGATTGAACTCGGATCCCCATAAAACAGAAGAGAAGCACAACCATCAAAGCCAGCATATGGCTTTGCTCTTTTTGGCATTTCATATATATATTATTTAAAATGATTAAAAAGAAGAACAACCAAAAACTTGCAGTAGTTGTTAGGAATCGAACCCGCGCGGCATAGAAGAGAGAGACCAGCATGGACACAACCACCAGCACCAATGCATAGACATTGAAATGTTTTGCCATTAAAATTATTTAATTACTTTTTTTAACAATTTCAGGGGGGGCACGTGTCCCCCCTGGCCCAATAGTGGGTCCGCCCTTGCCTCTAACAGATATCAAAACAAGCTAGCTAGCTAGCTTTCTGGGGTCAACGGTACCTATTCTAAATACTAATAAATTACCACACAGATCTTATAAAGTTTTATTTTTACTACATTTTCTCTCACGAAGTAGGATCACTTTTACTTTTAAAAGCAATACACTTATCAAGAATAGATTCTTACTAACGAAAAAAACATGAAATGCAAAAATTTTTCCTAAAAAAAATGAAATGCAAAAATTTTAAAGAGAATATTATTTAAAACTAAGAAACTCGAAGATAAGGTTGAACTGACTGATTAAAGACTCTAAACGGTAAGATAAAGCCAAGAAATTAAAATACAGAGCAATCAACTTTCCTTCGGTCTGATAATAATCTGGCTTAGAACCAACCTCACACAAAAAAAATAAAATTCATTTTGTTATATTATTTTTAGCAACCCTAAATTTTGAGAGACTATTTCTTAATAGCAGAGTATAATTCATGTCAGTAGAAATCTTTGTAGCTTGTATATTTTAGTCACGACTCACGCGATGATCACAAGACTGTTTTATGAAATCAACATAATTGAATAAAGAAATCAAAATAAACCGAGAGGAGACTCAATGAAGTTTTATAATCAAAGCGCCGAAATCCGCGAGTAGAAGATACATTAATTGCGGGATCACGCCATGTTCTTTAATAGTTACAAATCGCACTCATATTGGGGTGGGGGGGGGCCAGGGGGCTGTGCATGATATGCCTCATTTAACATAAATTATAATTATAAGACTAAAAATTTAACAGATCAATTAATTCTAGATTAATTTGCAGCCACGCAACCACATTCAACGTACCATTTTCACCATGAGATGGATGAGTATGCTGTTAGACATGTGACGTTGAATTTCAATCACATTTATGATATTATCCAACATATTTTCTCAAAGCAAAACGTTAAAGGGTCAAAGCTGAAATTGATAAATAGCGTGTTTGAGAATATTTTTGACATGATACAAAAGTGTTTGTGGGTATATTCAATAATATGAAGTTAATGTAAACTTACACTTTTTCTTTTATATCAAAAAATCACGTGGATATCTTTCCCAAAAAAAAAATCACTTGGATTGTTTATTGGAGAAATACTTCATTATAATGTTATTTTAAAGTGTGTTTCGGATGACAAAGCATTTGATAAGTGTTTTACTTTCAGACATATATAACTTTCAGTTTAATGTTCGTAAGTACTTTCAAATTTAATTTAGATCCATTCAAAGCTTCGCTATTGATTTTGAATATCATCAATGGACAATGACAAGTGATAACTAGCAAGGATACTGTAGGGACACGGGTTAGTGTTAGTAGGTATTGTTGAATTGTTAATGGGTTATTTAATTAATTAGAGAAAATTAAAATAACTTGAGTTATCTTGAAGGGTGTCCCTGGCCGTTAGTTGATTTTCAAAGAAATTTGGAAGGTTGTCGTATTCTTTCCTCTACATTTACTCCAATCACGTCAAGACTTGTTATTACATGAAAACCTTGAAGAGGGGACATTTGTTTTATTTTAATGAAAAATAGTTTTGAACTAGTAACCAATTGTAGCTTAATATTGATCATGTTTTGGTCAAGCTTGTAACTAATTATTATTATTATAAGAGAAAGGTTGAAGAGGAACTAATTATTGATAAAGAAGAAATGAGTTTAGTTAGTTGGGTATGGAAGTTATTTTATTATGAGTTTTTAGTTGGAAAATGCTTCTTAAGAAATGGGTGTGGAGAGACATTTTATGGGTGGCAATAGAGCCACCCTTGAGGAATTTAGCCCTCATTCAATTTCGTTGACTTTATCAAATATTTCTCCATAATTATTGTAAAATTCATTTAATTTAGACAACAATAGTGAATTTATCAAATTACAATGGTGTTGCATTGTTTCATTGCCATATAGTCAACTTTAAAATAGAATTATATAATAAAAGCAAATGAGTTTGGACTCATTTATCATAAATAATATAACTTTCAAATGCTTTGATTTATAAGGATCATATATAACACCATTTATCACAACCTTCAAACTCTAAAGTAATAGTTCTAAAAAATTACTAATTACTTATTACATTTTACAACACAAGCATTACAAACCAAAATTTGTTTTTAACTATTCAAACAAATAAAATGCAACAAATACTCAATGATTCCAAAAATGATCCTGTGAGTAAAATTTTAAAAATACTATGACAAAAGGAGTGTAATGGGAGAATCTCCGGTCACACTCAAGCACTTGAGCGTGATGGGAGGCTCTCTCGTCACATTTAAAGGTATTTTGGTCAATATGAGATATTATGTGTAATTAATTTGTTTGAAAAAGTAAAAACAAATTTTTATTTGGAATGAGTTCAAAATGAATTTTTCTTTTGAATTTAGATTGTATTGAATTTTTCTCATTATTTTTAGTCTCTTGCACTATATTAATAATTTGAGTTTTATTAGTACCTAAAATGATTTTTTGCCTTCTTGGACAAAAAAATTACGTTTATACCAACAAATTCTTTTTCCCTTTAAGATATAACGGAAAAAAGTAGAGAGAGAAAGAAAAATTTGAAGACCAAAAAACCAGTGGAGTGAGAAAGAAAAAAAATTTGAAAATCAAGTAGAAGGAAAGAGAGAGAATAAATATGGAAATAAGATTTGACAAGTCCATTTCTCCAAAGACACTAGATTTGACAACAAAATTACAAGCATAAGGAGAGAAAATAATTTGCATAAATAACTTCAAGAAAACTCGAACCGGAAAGGAGAAGAAAACACATTCTTTAAAAAAAAAAGAAAAGAAAAGAAAAAAGTAGAATCTAAAACATGGAGATAAAAGAAAAGGAATTTTATTTAAAAACTTGTATTGAATTCATTATGTCTTCATAAAGCCATTTGGCTTCAATTTATATATATATATAGAGAGAGAGAGAGAGAGAGAGAGAGAGAGTCAATTTGCTCTTTTGTAGATCTAAAAATCTTCTGTTTTTTTATCTGAAGACTGAATAGTGCTACTGAAGATTAAAGACTGAATAGTGACTGAAATCTGAAATCTGAAAAACATATTTTTTTTCTTTATCTCTAAATATGTTGTACATTCATTTATTTTTTAAATTTAAAATTGTCTAAAAGCTATTACGTTGACATTTATATCTTTTTTACTATTTATTATTATGTAATTTTAATTAATTTAATATAAACATCTGAAAATAAATAATTTAATAAATTCTAAAACATTTTTGTGTATTTACAAAAATATATTAAATTAATTATGTCTTGATAAAGCCATTTGGCTTCAATATATATATATATATAGAGAGAGAGAGAGAGAGAGAGAGAGAGAGAGTCAATGTTCTCTTTGTAGATCTTGAGATCGTTTGTTTTTTTATCTGAAGATTGAATAGTACTATTGAAAATTAAAGACTGAATAGTGACTGAAATCTGAAATCTGAATAACATATTTTTTTTCTTTCTCTCTAAATATGTTGTAAACTTATTTATTTTTTAAATTTAAAATTGTCTAAAAGTTAGTACGTTGACATTTATATTTTTTTTACTATTTATTATTATGTAATTTTAATTAATTTAATACAAGCATCTGAAAATAAATAATTTTTTTTTTAAAAAAAAGCAGAAACTAAAACATGGAGATAAAAGGAAAGGAATTTTATTTTAAAAAAATATATTAAATTAATTTTGTCTTGATAAAGCCATTTGGCTTCAATTTATATATATATATAGAGAGAGAGAGAGAGAGGGAGGGAGAGAGTCAATGTTCTCTTTATAGATCTAAAGGTCGTTTGTTTTTTTATCATAACACTAAATAGTGATGTTGAAGATTAAAGACTGAATAGTGTCGAAACCTGAAATCTGAATAACATATTTTTTTTCTTTTTTCTAAATATGTTGTAAACTTATCTATTTTTTAAATTTAAAATTATCTGAAAACTAGTACGTTGACATTTATATTTTTTTTACTATTTATTGTTATATAATTTTAATTAATTTAATACAAACATTTGAAAATAAATAATTTAATAAATTCTAAAATATTTTATGTACATATTAATAATTTTTTATTCATAATTAAAATATGATTAAAAAATATAGTATTATTAACCATATTTATATATTTGAATATATTAATATATTTAAAAAAAAAACTAAAAAATGAATATTTAAATTATAAATTAAAATGTATTAGTTTAATTCTAAGATAATTTGGGATGAGATGTATTTAGGTTTTACTTTTCAAATATCTTTTTTGTAAGTATCAAGGAAAACAAAATTGAGTAATATAAAATTGGGATAAATTTGAAATTATGTTATTTGAGGGAGGATAGATTTGGAATAAAAACTTTTAGATGTCATTAAATGATTTATAATTAAGTAAAAAGTTAAAAATTCATATTTATTTTTTTCATTTATTTTTGGTAGTTTTAAATTGTTTGAGTACTTAAAAAAAAACAAACAAACAAACAAACAAAAACAATTTAATAAGTACAATTCAACATTATTAAGTCTCAAGTGCAAAAAAACAAATGATCTCCTATTTTCAGAAACATTGTTTTCTTTTGAATTTACATAATTAATAGAAATAACTCCATTCAAGAGCAATTGATTTATAGTATTGTGTCTCCACCTATTATGTCTTAACTTGAGATTGTATACATTACTTCTAGCTCTAGCTTGAGCAGTTATACCATAACAATGTATACAAATTATTGTTACAAGTGTAGGTTAGATAGGGATGTTTTCTAAGAACTTTCTTAGCCCTTTTGCCTTTTTAGCAGCCTTAATTAGTGCCATGAATTCTGATTTTATTTTAGAATGTGTTATACACATCTACTTGGAGGACTTTCATGAAACTACAGCTTCATCTAATGTAAATACAAATCTTCTAGTTGACTTGGTTTTTGTGTTATCACATATCTACTAAGCCCCTTTTACCTCGTAGCACTTGTAGATATATTGTATAATACAAACTATAATTTAAGGTATACTTTAGATACTTTAACACTTTGATCAGTACTTTCCAATGATTAGGACTAGCAATGCTTGTGTATCTACTAAATTTATGAAGTAATATCCGGTCTAGTAGAATTAATCAATTAATTTGTTTATTATTTGAGAATATTCCACTTCAGAAATTGTATCTTTTCCCTATTTTGTTTAGTTTGCAATTTTCATCAAATTCAAAAGGAGTCCCAGGAGAGTTTCAAATTTGCAATCAAATTGATTAAACTTTTTTAGTATCTTTTTCACATGATAAGATCAAGTAATGATGCTTACATCATCGCTTCATTTGATTTAAATTCCTAAAACAACATCAACTTAATTTAAATATTTCATGTCAAAATTAGAATTTAACATCTTCTTAGTTGTATTTATCACTTCTTTAGTTGTTCTTAACTTCTTATCATTATCATGCCATCAATATACAAGCAAAGGTATACGAGAATTTTTCATATTGTTAATGTAAACATACTTATCACATTCATTGATTGGTTTAATAGTTTGAGTGCCCACACCTATTACCAACAAAATTCAAGGATAATTTTGGTGTTTTGAAAGGTATAGGAAGTTAATAATAATAATAATAATAATAATAATAATGACTTTTTAATATGAATATACAAAAAAAATAAATGTAATGAGAATTTTTTTGGATGTCATGATAGTAGATTAAAAAAAATGACTAAACAATCTAGCACAAATGCTGCGATTTGAGCAATGGCCCAGGAAATTAAACTGCGTCCTCACAATACCCACGCACAGTTCGGGTCATGGTAAAATGAACAATGCCGGCCCAACAGGACGCTTTTTACGTAATATATCGGAACATTTGTTGAGAATATTTTTGTAAAATTTGAATATTCGAAGTATGGTTCATTTTATTATCAAACATGAACGTATTTTAATAACATAATTTGCATCATACTGTTTGAAACAAACTCATAATTCAGCCAAGATCTTTACCATTAAATTTAATTGTCGTATAGAAACTGAATTTTGCTGCAAGAGCAAAACTAGGTTCTGCAGCTAATATCAACTGTGATTTTTCAATGTTATTATTAAGGGACTCATTTCTTCTTCTTCTTTTTTCTTCTTCTTCTTCTTTTTTAAGTTAAATAATTAGGGGACCCATTTCAGGAGTATAAACTTGAATACATTTCATTAAAATTAAATCAAATAATAAGGAATTAACATAAATGTGTCTTTATATAAACCAATTAAATTTGGTAAAATTAGGGCCTCTTTTTATTTAGATAAATTCTAATATAAGTTTAGACTATTGATTATTGAATCAATGCATTTTCAAATGTTGAGATTATCAAATAAATGTATTTTTACTTAAATTATATAAATTTGGGGTAAAGTTAACCACCGCTTATCTTTTACACTGTTTTAGAATTTAGAAAAGTGGTAGCTGGACCGTGGTTCATTGGTTAGATGTGTTGCCCCCATGCCATAATATAATACATAAGTTCTACACCCAAAATAAACATCCTCCAATCATTAATGTACGGGTTCCTCCTCCTACCCCTTGCCCGCGACAACCCCACCCCCTACCCCCCAGTGTGGGCTCTCATTCCACTTATATGTGAGATACTTGATCTCTCCTATATAAGAGTTGTTTCTTGGACCACGTTCTAAAATTAAATTTTGTTTGGTCTCCGATTGATCCTTAGACTTGTATGGATCATTAAAAAAAAAAAAAAACTAATTTATTAATTATTGTTAGTTATTTTTTTAAGTATAATTTGAGATTCGTATAGTGATACATATTGAATCCACAATCTCAACTTTTATCTTGTAACAGTTAATATTGCATATATATATATATATCCAGTTGCTGCAGATTGGGAAAACCTTAGGTTGTTGCAAGAGACATTAAGCTAACAAGCTATCACATATTATATTTAACCTTTTTTAAATAAATCTAACTTATTTTTTGCAGGATATTATTAGTATTATCTCACATTTGATACTTTACTAGAAACTATGATGATCCGAGTTATGCGAATAAATGCAGACATCGAATATGAAGAGTATGTAATCAGAGGTGGCACCGGTTGATTTGTTTTTAAAATATATAATTACTAGATAATAGAAATGTACTAATACCAATTATTAGAGGTTTAATAAAACTCCTTGAAATTAAAATTATAAGTGTGGTGCGAAGTCTTCTTTCATAATATCGGAAGATATCTATTATCAAAATAAAAAAAAAAAACTTTCTACATTTAATCACTTGAACTATGAATGGATATCCAACGTCTATCCAACTGCTGCTGAGTTGGTGATAGTAATACCAGATTCCAACTACTAATAGCTTTCTGATTGCCTGATTAACTTTCTCTATGGATAGTTAAAATACTCTGTTGCTGTGCCCTATACAACTTTGACATTGATAACTTTATGATGATCATATTCTTCTATCAGCAGTCCTAGCGGAGGAAACATTTGATTGATTAATGAAAATAAATGATCAATCTTTTTTAATACAATATAATAAAGAAGAAGAAAGTGGTCGGATACTGAAGAATCTCCAATTCGACCGAAATGTATTATATTCCGATTCCTTATCCACTCCATTTATGAAACGATATGTTAAAGATTTCTATATCTAGAAAACGATGGTGTAAGAATTTTTATGTGCTTTCCTGATCGAATAAATTAATCTTAAGCCATACACTTTAATTTTTTGAGCCAGGCAATTCCATGTTGGTAAAATCTGAGAAACCAGCCCTTCAAATTTGAGATGGCACGTATTTTCAAAAAATAATAAAAAAATGGGATGGTACAATCCCTGCCAACCTCAGTGAGCTAGCTTTCGGGCAGATTGTATGTATAAATTCATTCTTCTATATATTTTGCTTTTTATTGAAAAACGATATTCTGGCCTGTAGGCCCTCTATCCTTGATAGAAATGAATGATATGTCTTGCAAATGTAATCAAATACAGTTGGTAGTATTGTTTTTGAAGGAGCAATGGTAGTATTTATTTCAAGATGATAATTGAAATTGCAGTCTGTTATATACGATATAGTACAAATGTATAAAAATCACAAACCATAGTTTACATTTTTTTTACTCTTGCTATATGATCCATATGCTTCTGCTATGTTATTTTTATCTGATATTGGATTTTATACCGATGTACACCAACAATGATTTATATGGTTATTATAACTTACATTGTTCTTGAGTAAATATTGATCAATAGTTAGTGTTAAACATCACTCATTATAAACTTGGTTGCATTCATTTCCTTTTAACAATGGATGGAGAGTCTTGCTTCTCTTGTTCAATGACGGGGGCCAACCTCTAGGAAGGAAAGTCAAACTTGTGAAAATAATTTGTTTTATTAATTTATTCTTATTTTCAATTATTTTGTTATATAATAATAACTTATTAATTTCTTAATCACAGTTTATTATCTACGTGAAATTATTATCATTATTATTTTTGTAAGATTTGACATATCAACAAAATCCAAATAGTCTTGTTGTAATCTAATCAAGTTAGGGTGATTTACATATGACTTTGCAATTAAGCTTTTATCTAGTAGTACTTTATATGGTTAATTTTTCGTTTTAAAAAAAGTGCTTTTAAGTAATACTTGGTTATGTAAAAGTGTTTCATGATGCTGTATTGTTCTAAAAATACATAAACGCTGTAATTTGTAAAACATTAGTCTTACTCAATGTAAAAAAATAAACATAAAAATTATACTTGTGACTCAATTTTAGTTTTTATTTTTTATTCCACAAGAGCTTGAAAAAGGTTATCGGAGAGTTTCAAATTGAGTTTCTCTTAATATACTTAATCATGTTAAAGTTCAATTGGTGTAAGAAATAATAATAATAATAATCCGAAAAATAATGTTATCATACGGTTCATACCAAATTGAGGGCCAGAGAAAATGAGAACTTTTCTTTGTCAAAATATTAATAATACTACACCCATTTGGGAACAGTTGAGTAAGAGTCGGTGAATGAAATTTTTATCCTTATTAAATGATGCACAAATATCTATGTAGTGGAGACCAACTCAGCAATATGTCTCGAATATCTATATAATGGAGGCCAACTCAGAAATATATGTCAATATCACAATAATGTTGTTATTCATTGGGATGTGAAAAAAAAAGAGGGGATAATTCCAATTTTTCACATGTAATTTGATAAAATAATAAAAAAAAAATTCTATGATTTGAGATATAACTAATATCCACCTATAATTTATAGATATATTCAAAAATCCGTTGTAATTTATTAAAATATTCAAAAAAAACCCTCTATTATTAATTTGAATGTTAAAAACCAATATTTGACCATTACGTGAAAATGCAAAACTATCAAAACGAAATAAAAATTATAATGATAATAATAATTAATTGTTTTAATTAAATTAAAATAGATTTTTTAAAAAAACTAAATTAATTAATAATATTTATTTATTTATTTAAATGATTTTCTTTTTTTTTTTTTGACCTTTTTCTTCCATTTTCTTCTAGTTGATTGTATCCATTTGTTTCTTCCATCTTCTTTTTCTTCTTTTTCTCCTTCTTCCATCATCATTTTCTTCATCTTCATCCATCTTCCACTTCTTCTTCATCAGAAACTAGGAGTCAACATGGAGGACATTTTCTTTTTCTTCCATTTTCAAGAACGGCATCGACATAAAGAACATTGGGTCTCATTCACCGGAGACATAGTCTTTAGGCAATGGAGACCAGAACTGATCTTCTGGTGATGGTGGTCTCCATCACGAGAAGACCAATTTTGGTCTGGTCTCCACACGATGGAGACCGTTGGATCTCTTTCGCTGGAGACCCCGTGGTCTCCAACGAAGGAAAGGGTCTCCAGCGAAGAAAATCTAATGTTTTCATTTTTTTCAACTTTTTTCTTTTTATTTTTTTCTCAAAATTTTAAGGATGAGGATGATGAATTTTAGTGTTTTTTTTCAATTTTTTTTTTTTCAAATGCAATATGTTGTTTGTTGTTATTAATATGACATTTGTTGATGAAAAATAAAGAAAAAGATTGTTTATTGATGTGGTTTTTGTTGATATTGATGTCTGTTGTTCTTGGATGTTTGATGTTGTGTTGGAGGTCTTTTTTTTTTTTTTTTTTTTTTTCGATGTTTGATGTTGCAAGGTTGGGGTTTGGTGATGACAGGGTTTTTGTTGATTTTTTTTTTTTTTAAAAAAAAAATCTATGCGTTGTGTGTGTGAAAAGGGAAGCAAAAACTCTGAAAATTTATATGTGCATTATTATTATTATTTTTTATCTGGATGTTCTTCATTAAAGAACAATAGGACATGATACACTAGAGATCCAATCGCTATCATTCATCAAAAGATGAATGGTGGAGATTAGATCTCCATTTTTATTTTTTTTTATCTCATAAAAGAATATTATATTTTTTAATTTTTTATTAAGAGACAGTTTGGTCTTTTCGTGTATTATTATAGTTAGAATTTTTTTTTCACTAACAAAGTTAATGAAAAGGATAAAATAGGATTTTTACAAACTATAAAAGGATAATTAGTAATTATATTAAGTCATAAGGGAAAATTTGGGATTATCCCAAAAAATAAAAAGTTTACTTTAATTCCCTACATTTGGTAAAATATTATTTTTTTACTCATAATACACTTTTACTTTCCATCATCTATTTGGTAAAATATTATTATTTCTTTTTTACTCGTATTACGTTTTTACTTCCTATCATCTCTGATGTTCTAGAATTTTAATTTAATTTAATTTAAAAATTGAAAACAATAAAAAAATAAATTAAAAAAAAAAAAAAAAAAAAAAAAAAAAAAAAAAAAAAAAAAAAAAAAAAACTAGGAAAAAAATAAAAAATAAAAAAAGATTTGAGGTTATTTTAAAACCTGTTTCAAAATCAAGATGGATATAATGTTAGCCTTTTTGATCCAAATTCAGTTATTATTTATATATTAATATTTAATAAATAAATTTTAATATATAATTTATTAATTACTTAAATATAATATAATTGTAAATTTTTAACACAATGCATTTTATTATTATTAAATATCTATAGATATTTTATAATCAATATAAATTAATTTATAAATTATAAAATTTATCAAATGCTCGACATTTATTTTTATTATTGTTTTTGTTAATTATTTTTTAAAATTTTTTATAGTTAATTATTGTGTATATATATGAGTAATGTTAGATTTTTCAAATTTTTTGTTCAAGATATTGATAACTCACATATCATGTTATTTGGACAATAAATTTGGAAAGTCATTCATTACATATTCTTTCCTAAAAATATTTATCTTTTTTATTTAATTCAAATGTAGTAAATGACTAAGATTAATAATCTTAACAATTTAAAAATTAGAATACACTATCATAGAATCTCTCTCTATATTTATAATGTTATGTATGTGTATGTTCATTTTTGAGCCATTGTTTATGCATACATTAACTTTTGAATGTATAGTTGTTTTTCGATCTATAAGTCATACATGTGGGTTTGTAAAAATGTAAATTACATTTTAAATTAATAAATATTCATTTATTAATAAATAAATAACCTATATACAATAATATTTTTTAATCTTAAATGTATTATTTTTAATGGGTTTCCAATTTATGGTAGATACACTTTTATCTGTCAAAAGGTAAATAATATGATTAAGTATGTGTGTGACAAGACCGCATGAATGCACAAAATTTAAGGGTATGTTTAGTTGTCAACAATTGATCGTCATAACTCTTATTTGGCAAAACACAAACATCCAATCTATGATACCAAATCAATTTATTATTATAAAAACCACATAGAAAAAATAAATGAGGTCAACTAAGCAACATACATCAGTCATGTTTTTATCCCTCAAAAGGTAAATAATACGATGAAGCAAGTGCCTCACGAGACCACGCGAATGCACACAATTTTGAAGGATATGTTTGGTTGTAAAAACGGTTAGACGTTGTAGCGCCTATTGGGGCAAATAACAAACACCTAATATATTTCAAAAAATAAATAAATAAACAAACAAACGCCTAATATGGGATGCCACATCAATCCACTGTTTTAAAAAACACAATAAACGAGATCAACTCAACAATATAATACAGTTACATTTGTATCCCATGAAAAGTAAATAATATGAAAAAGCATGTACTTGATAAAATTACATGAATGCATATATATATATATATAGAGAGAGAGAGAGAGAGAGAGAGAGAGAGAGATTTGCTTTATTGTGAAAACAATTGGATGTTGTAACTCTTCTTTAGGCAAAAATTAAATACCTAATGTGCTATGTCAAACCAATTTATTGTTTTAAAAACTCACATAAAAAAATAAAGACCAACTCAATATTAAATGATAGTTACAGTTTTATCCCTCAAAAAGTAAATACAAAGCATGTGGGTGATAAAATCATGTAAATATACATGAGACATGCTTGGTTGTAAAAACAATTAAACACTATAACTCTTCTTTGGGCAAAAATCAAACACCTAGTATATGATGCCAAATCAATTTATGTTATCAAAAACACACATAAAAAAAGGCCAACTCAAAATGATATGATAGTTGCATTCTTATCCCTTAAAAGATAAATATAAAGCATGTATTTAATAAGATTATGAGAATGCATAAAACCTTTAGAAATATGATTGGTTGTCAAAACAACCTAACATTATAATTCTTCAATGAGCCAAAAACAAGCCCCCAATGAGTGATACAAAATCAGCTTGTTGTTTTAAGAACCACATAGGTAAAACAAAAGGCCAACTCAGCAATATATGATAGTAACAATTTTGTCCCTCGAAAGGTAAATAATATGACAAAGTACGTAGCGTGTGTTTAAGGAGATCACATGAATGTACATAGGTTTTAAAGATATGTATAGTCGTGAAAGCAATTGAATATTATAACTCTTATTTAGGCACCAATCAAACACCCAATTGTGATGCCAAATTAATTTATTGTTTTAAGCAATTCATAGAAAAATGAACGAGGTCAATTATGATAGTTACACTTTTATTCCTCAAAGGTGAATATTATGACAAAGCATGTGATCAACAAGATAACATGAATATACACATATTTTAAAGTTATGATTGATTGTCAAAACAATTGAACGTTATTTCTCTTAGGAAAAATATAAAATATCCAATCTATGATATGTTTGGTTGTCAAAACATTTGAACATTATAACTTTTCTTTAGGCATATATCAAATTTGTGATGTTACAAAATCCATTTACTGTTTTAAAAACCACAGAAAAAATAAACGAGGCCAATGTAGCAATATATAATAATTACATAACAGTCACACTTATATCCCCTAAAAGATAATTAATATGATAAAACATGTGTCTAACATGATCAGGTAAATGCACACATATTTATGTTATAACCCTAGTTTGGGCAAAAACCAAATACCCAAGGAAAAATGACTAAATATTATCCAATGAGATGAACTAAGCAATATGAAGCGGTTACACTTTTATCCATCAAAAGGTAAAACTATTAAACCTTATAACTATTTTCAAACACCAAACATCCAATCTCTGAAGCCAAATCACTTTATTATTTGAATAAATTCACCTAAAAAAGAAATGGGCCAACTCAACATTATATAAAAATTACATTTTATCTTTCAAAAGGTAAATAATATGACAAAACATGTATATGATAAGATCATGTGATAAGAATATCTTGGTTGTTGTTGGGCAAAAACCAAGCACCCAGTATGGCAAGACAATATGCCAAATCAATTTTTTTATTTAAAAAATTACAGAAATTTTTTTTTTTTTTGAAGTGTAAAAATTTACAGATTTAAAAATTTAAGAGAAATCAACTTCCCAGTATGTATAACATTTACACCTTCATTCTTCAAAAGCTAAATAATACAAGGAGCATAAATGTGAAAAGATCATGTGATTGTTCAAAAATTTAAAAGATACGTTTGAATGTCAAAATAATTGGATATGGTAAAATATGTATGAAATTGAGTCATTGTTTTTAAAAATAAAGAAAAAAATTAGGGTGTAGATATTGTTACCCTCAAATATGATTTCCACATCCAAATTATTAATACATCTATTAATTAAATTTAAAAATTTACATCTTAATATAAACACCCATAAATATATGAATATTAACCCTCTTCAAATAACATTAATTATATTCATTTAAAAGAAAATGTATAGTTTTATTCTTTTGTTATTTTTCTTAAATAGAAATTTTTTAACCCTAACCGTAGTTCTATACTTTATCAAGAAGAAGAAGAAGTCATACTTGAAGGTTGAAGCCACCATATTTTTCATCAAGAATGAGATTTTATTTTATATTTTAATTATTTTTTATGATTTAACTGAATAAAAAAATAAAATTTAAAAATAGTGTTTTGCATTTAAAAAGATCATTTGAAATATATAAGATTCATATTTTGTTTTAGATTTTCTTTTAGAAATATTTATATATTTTTGTCTGTTTTGTTAACTTAAACTTAAAAAGGGAAAATTGTTTATAGTTTTAGAAGTAAACAAATTGTTAACTACTATGTGTGTGTCTTTTTTTATAATTTCATTTAATGATAATTTTATTATATAAATATTTTTTTAAAAAAAGGTGTTTAAATCATTTTTATGAATGACAATAACTCCATCCAAAATTAAAAGATACTAAGGAATTATTTGTTTTTTCAATGTATCACTTAATGAATTTGAATTTGATTAATTAAGTTATTTTTGTTTGTTTTTTAAATGGTCAAATAACTTAAAATTGTTAAAGATAACTTAAAATAAAAAATTATAAATTCCAATTTATTACTTAACACCTAATCACTTAATCATAATTAAAATATTTTTTCCATTACTATCCTCTTAAAAATACATATTTCTAATTTTATCTTCATTAATATTATGCAAATTATTATTTTTCATACTATTAGTTTATTACTAGTACTTTGAATTTTTATATTTGTATAGCAATTTAAAAGAATAAGCCATGTGAACTTAATATTTTTATAAACTATTATTGTTTAAAATGATATATATCTATTATTATTATCAATTAAAACTATATTTATGTAAAAATAGAAATATATAGATAAATTTCGCTAGGATTTGTTAAATGATTTATTTTTTGCTATATGTGATTTAAAATAAAAGTATATAATAGTTACTAGTTATAAGGATATAAACGTAAATATATTTGTTTTCAGATTTTTTTTCTTAAAAAACAAATGATGAATATGCATATTCCAATCTCTCTTTTTTTTTTTAAAAAAAAAGTGCTTTAGCAGTATGTATATTCCAACATTAGAAAAAAAAAAAACATGTGCTTTATGTTTAAGATTTCAATTACTGTATATTTTCAATAATATTCAAGATTATTTAGCCTTCAAATGAAGGAAAGGAAAAAAAAAAAAAAAAAGGGAATCCCAAACTCATGAATATACGACATTTACACTTTTGGGGTGACTCCATTGCCTCGCTCTATAAAATGTCAAATATACCCTTTAAGTATTCTTGTCTATCAGAGCCCATATGACTATTTTCATAGCAACTAAACAAAAGCGAAAATGTCATTTGGCTGTTGGTGCCGTTGGCACCAGCAACCCCCACGTCGTGTGTTGGCGTGGGTTCGACGCCCACTGCATCCAAAATATATGTATATAATATAATATAATATATAATAATAATATAATACTATAATACTAATGATAATTAATTAATCTCCCACCAATTGTGTGGGTCGTCTCTCACCCCAGTGTGGGTCTCTCCCCCACCTCCGTATGAGTTGCTCTCTCCCAATTGGGGACCGTGTCACCAGCATCATATCTAGGTTCAATGGTCCCAGATGTCCCCTGAGCTTATCTCAGTACAGTTGTTGTATTAAAAAAAAAACAAAAGCGAAAATACAATTGCCATAACTTTAGACCTCACGATGAATATAAGCAAACAAAGACAAAACTCATTTGTACACAAAATTCCACAAACAAGAGTGATAGAAAGGAAAAGTACATTAATTGATCTAAATTTATACCTGACAAGGCATATATGTCCTTCACTATCCTTGCACACTTTGCTCAATGATACAACCTCTAAAATTTCAGCAGTCTTTTATAAATCATTTACTCAAGCGGGGTTGCAAAATTCAATGAATAAGGCCATTGTGAATGTACCAAAAGGGCTCTTAAGTCGGTGCTCCCAAACACTTGACAGCTGTATAAGAATCAATCTATCAACGGGGGTACGGTAGTCCGACGAAAAAAGGGACTCAAATTTTGTTATTTTTTTAAGAGCGGAATGACTCCAAGCATGGATTCCGGAGTCCCATACACCCATTCTTATCAATCAGACTACCGGTGGCTTGGGAACATTTGAATTCTCATTAAAATATAAAGGGACAAATAGATATAAGAGTGTTTTAGCAATAAAAATATTTAATTAAAAAAGGATAATCCCATAAAAAATTTGACGTAGTTTACGTATATCTCATTTTTATCACTTCTGGTTTTATTTTTATTTGAAATACCGTATGATATGGTATGGTTTGTGAGTATGAGTGAAATTAATGGAGAGAGGTTGAGAAGAGTAGAGATAATTTCATGGAGATGAGAGGCTTTGGATTTGAATTGAATGAGTTTAGCTTGACTGCTCTCATTGGTGCATTGTTTGATGTAAAAGAGGGGCAGTAGATTCATGGTTTTGGTGTTAGAATGGGTTTCATGAGTAATCATTTAAGTAATGCATTCATGAGCATGTATGTTAGGTGTGCGAAAAAATTGGATGCTGTTAAGATGTTTGATGAAATTATTGACTCAAAATGTAGTTTCTTGAACTGAAAGGATTGGGTCGGCTTGTGATGGTGCGAAAGGATTGATGGTGTGGGTTTAGAGAGGTTGAAGATTGATGATGATGATGATGATGAAGTCGATGGCTGTCCACCCTCCATCCAATTGGATGGTAATATCCAATCTGGATTTCCATTATTATTTTTTGCTATTTTTATCAATTTTTATTTTTTTATTTGGTAGGTTGATTTCCACCTTCCATCTTATATAAAAAGATGGAAATTAGTTTTGACAGGATCCGACCCAGATTCTCTCTAATGAACCCAACGGTCCTACCGGACACCCCACGAAACCCTTCTAAAGTCTAACTAACCAAACCCAGAAGGATGTTATGGAGCGAACCCGTAACTATAATGCTTTGCTAACATATACATCAAAAGCTTATAACATTTCATATCGATTTATAAAAATAAATTTTTGAAACATAATTAAGAATATTTCAATAATTCAGATATCTAAAACATGTATGCGTCATAAAGGGTTTTACAAAATTAGTTCACAATAAAAAATATGCACAACTACGTAATTAAAATCCAAGTCATAATGTTTATAAAAGAACTATGCAATATCGTCGATTGTTTGACCCAGCTAATCTGTTCGAGGTGAACTGATCTCCTAATTCCTTATTCCAGCATCTGGGAGATTTTTGTAATATAAAACCAAAAACGTTATGAGCTACAAAGTTCAGTGAATGCGTAAGTGTTTCTATTTAAATTTATCTTTTATAAAGTTTACCTCTCGAAAAACATTTTCTTCAAAATATTTTTTTCTTTAAAACAATTTATTTCTAAAAACTTGGGTTTTATAGATTTACTTTGAAGTTCCAAAAGCTTTCATAAAGTGCTAAAATATTTTATAGTTTTTTAAAATATTTCAAAAACGTTTTTCTTTCTAAAATTCGCTTTCAATGGTATGTTTTTCTTTCTAAAACTGCACTAATGGGGAACCCAAGGGAAGCTACAACCACATAAACGGTCAGACCAGCTTCGTTCAGTATGAGGGGTCACGTGGTGTAAAAGCTAGCATCGCACACCATGACAAATCTACAAAGACATCTCATTACTACGTGGCGGAACTACCATCGCACACCATATAACGAGATAATACCCCACAAGTGTAGAGGGCGACACGACAAACATGACAGACTCGATCCCCCCCATGTTAGTAGGACTAGCCCTCCCAACACTTATCATACACTGCGAGGTATACCGGTCGGATCTAAAGCTACAAAGTCTATCTATCTATAAGCTTGGATGTCCACTAATCTTTGAAAACTCTTTCTCTTTTTATTATTCAAATAAATTTCTTTTCATAAAATATACTAGCATACCAATTCATAAATAAACTATTTATTTTTATGTTAAAATATGAAAACTTTTATGAGCAAAACAAGAAATGAAAGTCTATAAACACTTGCATGATAAACTGAAAAGAAATTAACATTTATAAAAATATTTTCACACTCACAATTCGCTTCCCAATTTATTAATAGCTGCTGCTTCAGCGTCCTTTGTCAGCCCATTCGTCACCTATATTTAGATGCAATAACGATCTCTCTTAGAACATGTATCCATGAAACACACTTCAAGTCCTAATCCCTTTTATTATTATTGCCACTTATTTATTCATCTCAGCTATAACGGACTGCAGCACTGTCAAGTCCAGCTCGAGCCGCGAGCTCTGGCCAGCTTATGCTGCTAGCTCCTACCAGCTCGTCAAACTCCCACTTTTCTGCGACCTGTTATATTCTTCCAGCTATGTTCATTCCGTAACACCTCTTAGCTCGCCCTTGTGAATTGTTACCTTAGGCTAACTCGACCAAGTACCTCTAATGGGCTACGACCTCACTCAGCTCATTTTACGAACTGTCACTCGAGTCCAGTCCAAACAGGTGCAGTAAAAAGGGTACAAGTATTGCTCAGCTCGCTATTTGCAAGCTCGCAGTCCATAGCAACTTGCTGCTACTCATATGTCCTACATACTATCATTTCCTTTCCAATTTTACTTTTACAAAATTATCAAAATATTATGTTCTCACCAACTTCTTTTTCTTATATCTTTAGTGAGCTAATCTAAAACCAAGGTAAAACCATAAAGAATTTGAGTCCTAAATCCTGTACAAATTCATATACACGCATACCAACATTTTATCCATTTTCTTCACCTGAGTTAGGTCGTAACCTCAACAGGTTTTATGATGGAAATTTAATCATCCTAAACTACAAACAACTTTTCAATTCAACTTATTTCTTTAGCTACTTCACTTACCAGATTTCCTCCTCACTCTTTTGTCCTGCTTTTCCACTCGTTACTGCTTCAAATCACCAGATCTATGCACCAAAATCTCAATAATATCAGATGCAGTTCATAGACTGCTTCGACAGACTTCTCACTAATATAAAACCATGGAAACTTGCTCTTACCACTTAGTTCTTACCAGATCTGGCTTGATAATACTCCTAGACTCGTTCTTCATCTCTCTCTGATTGAAAATTTCTTTAATAATGGCTTGAACCGGTGACTGTTCTTGTCTGCCTACAACTTATCTCTCCTCTTTAGATTTTTCTTTCTTTAACTCTCTCTTTCTCATTTTTCACGACAAAGGCTCACCACACATATATTTATTTATAAGCGTGGGTCAAGTGTAATATTTACCCTCAAACTTCTTTAAATTTATGATTATGTCATATTTTAGAGAATTCTTCACTTTTTCCCAATGTCCTTGACCTTTTCTTTTATTTACAAATTTACCACTCTTCTATAAAAATCTTTTATTTTTATCAATTGCCCCTCAACTTTTTACAATTTAAATTTACTTTTAATCCTTTTGAAAATTCTATAAAATTTTAATTTCATTTTAGAACACTTTAAAATCCTTTTATTATTTTACAAATGAGTGTATATTCGTACAAGACATTATTCCGTACAGATGTACAGTAGTAAAACTGGGAATGAGTGTTATAAGTTTTATTAGTTTATATATTTTTTATTTTATAATTATTTTAAAATAATATTTTATGATTATTTTTATTTTTTAAAAAAATTCTTTTAACTAGGGTCAAGCATTGCTCATACTAACTTTTTTATTATCTCTTGAATGAAAGAGAATTTTAAATAAAAATGAAACTAAGGTTATAAAATTGAGACATAGATAAATTATAAATGATTTTTTGAGATTATTCTATTAAAGAAAAAGTGTAGGAAGAAGTTTTTGGTAAGAGCCACCCACACCTTGTCCCTAAAAGGTAATAGGACAAAATATACGGCTGACACACCATGTGAATGCATAGAGATTTTAAGGATATGTTTGGATTTAAACCAATTCTAAATGGTAACTCTAATTAAGAAAGGTTAAAAGTTAAGTCTGTACATTCGAGAGTATGAATTTGTTGTACTCTCTCCCTCCTGGTCTTGTCTCTCTTAGTCTTTTAGTTTTATCATCATTCATGACATCATTAACCACACACAATAACAACATTACCTATAAAAAATAGTACATGTTTAAGTAATGATTCTTAGATAATTAATTTTGAAAGTATAAAACAAACAAAAATTCTTCACGAAAGTTATCTACTTGAATTATATTAAAATTTAATCTATAGCTATAATCTTAAAATCTACCCTATAATTTCATTAAAACACAAGATTATAGTGTATTTAAAAAATTATTTATTTTAATTTTTTATACTTATCATATAATAATATAAACCAAACCAACTATATACTCAAAAGGATAATCTAATAGATAAATATAACTACATTATATTATAATATCCAAAAAATTTAAAATTTAAATTAAATTAACAAATAGCTGACAATCCAAAATTAAATAAAAATTTTACGTGGAAATTGAAATGACATGGATACTCTCGGGGCTGTGCTGATAAATCCGACGCAGTCCAAGTCCAGGAGAACGGTCGGCGAGCCAAAAGCCGCAAGTAAGGGAAAACGAAACCAAGGCAGCGCGGGCGCGAGTATACTTACAGTTTAAGGGTGCGTTGCGCAACGCAATTTTTTTTTTTTTTTTTAAACTCATATAACTTGCTTTTAAATAAAAATAATAATCGGTTTCCTAAAAAATCCAGATTCCATACCAAATTGGCCTCTCCTTCACTCTCACGCTTTTCGAAACGCCTCTACTCGCCGAAATCTCGCTTCCAACTATTTCATTTAACCCGTCCCTGTCTCTCTTCTCTTCTTCAAGTTCTTCTCAAACTGTGAGTAACAATTTGGTTGAAGATTTTTAGTTTTTTTTTTTTTTTTAATTTTTTTTTCAGAGATGAGGTACATTATTGTTGTTAATTTGGTTGTTAATTGAGTAATTACTTTTTTTTTTTATTGAGATGGTTTCAGGTTCTGTGGAGTCTCTGTCGTTTTGAACCTGTTGAGATAATCTCTGTTCGAAGGAGGTATGTTTATTTTAATTTCTTTTATGGTTGCAGTGATTTTTTATGTTCTCTTTTGCTGTCAACTGTTTGGTTTCTCAGAAATATAGTAGAAAAATTGGAGAGTTGAAAAAAGTTTTTAAATTTGAGAATGTGAATTGGAGTTGCTGAAAACTATTTATATAAGGTCTAAAAAAAGTAAAAACCTTATTTTTAATTGTAATAAAATCTCGAAATTTTTGAATTAATTTTTAGAATTATGTAGAAAGATTACTTGGAATTTATAATTTAATTAAACAACTGCTTTGTTTTTCCAAAATCTCCAGTTCCAACACACCGTATGAAGAATAACTCATCGTTTGCTTTGGAATAGTGATTTTCCTTTCTATATGTTTGGTTCCTTATGTTTAGGTTTGTGAATTCACGGAGTTCTAAAAATAGCAACTCTTGAATAGTTTTTTGGGAGTTATAATGCTTCCAATAATTCACCATGGGGGTTTGAATACCTTATCCAACCACTAACCTTATCTCTCAATTGGATTTCTTGGATTGGTTATAAGAGTGGTTATTGATACCAATCCAAGGGCTCCATTTGAGGGGTAAAGTTAGTGGTTGGGTAAGGTAGTTAAATCCTTTTGTGAATTAGGGTTTTGATAACTTACTAGTTGGCTAAGATTACTCATCAATAGCAATCCTTGGATTGGTTATAAGGGTGGTTATTTTTTGTGCAGTTTTCTGTGAAGTCGTTTAGTTGTTTCAGAGCGAGGTTTTGAGCTAGATTATAAGGAAGCTATGTATATAGAAACATTGACATTGTGTATTGATTTGGCATGTTTAGGTTGTCATAGTGTTAATGTTGTGATAGTGTACTGATTTTGGTGTGTTAGTGTTACCATAGAAACTGCTTTGGATGTCTGAGATCACTTTTATGTTTAGTGCTGTAATTATTGATCTTTCAAGGTTGGCTACACCTTTTAATTCCACATATGATTCTATTGTTATGATTGTTCAGATTAAAATGTTTTTTGATCGGGAGAACTCAGTTTTGTTTTTGATCGGTGTTTGGCTACCACTTTAAATGAAATCCAATGGAATATTAAAGCTAGGTGTTCTGGTGAATTATTATTATTATTATTTTCATTTTGGGAAGGAAAAAAAGGTGAAACGTGATGTGTTTATTGTGAGTATCCTGAGGGTTTTGACGTAGATATTTAGTAATTTCCTTTGTCTCGGATAAAATAGTTTGCCCCTTTTTTTAACATGGTGGAAAATCTTCTAATTAATGTTCTTTCTAATTTATTAACATGTGTAAATTGTGTATGTATTTTATGAAACCATTTATAGAATAATATTTACATTCTGGTCCCATCTTTATAATTTTAGATTCCTATTCTTTTGTAAGGGAAATAAACACTTACTAGATACAATATTAACTGTGATTTATGCTTCAGTTATAGGCTATATATGGATCATGATGATACCTTGTATCTGAAATACTTATTCATATGTTTTAATACTGGTAGGTGGCATTTCTTGTGGTTCCAGTGTATAGTAATTTGTGCAACCCCTTCCAGATGTAGATTTGTAGTTTTTTCTGCAGCTTCTTTATTTTTTCCCCGTTTGAGTGTAAAAGATAGTGTAACTGAACATTTATTTATTTTTTTATATGCTTGTGTATGATATTCTGCATGTTTCTTCTGAGAAATATGTTTATTTTCTTTGTAGCTTTTCAGGCATTTTTAAACCTAGGGAGCTAAGTGTGGAATTCAGGCAACACTGTCTGCCTTAATTATGTAAGCTCAGTCTCATCGTTTTGATTGTGAAGATTTATAGATTATGGGCTGACGATGGCCAATTATATCAGCCTTTATGGTTTAATCTTTCTCTGTGTGATCGGTTATATAAATGCCTCATTTTTATGACTGTAGATCTCTATTGTTTCCTATTTGTTGTTGATTGCTCTTCTTGACAAATGATAAAATTTGGCTTATGTCTGCCTTGACAATGAGGCACAGTACGCCATAATTTTTGAGAACTGGAGTAATATTTTGAAAATGTGTATCATTGTCTTTTGTTGTGCACATTTTGTGAATGTGATGATACTTGTTTCGTTTCTTTATTTTATTTAAAATTACTCTAATTTAGTCCCATTAGAAACTACAAAACTCATTTCAGTGAAATTGTTGCTTGATAAGGGGATGAGGATGTTTATTTCATCCTCTTTTAGGTTTTGGTTGGAGTGAATCTCACACGCACAAAAAAATTAGCATTAGAGAAAGGCAGGTTAATAAAATTAACAAGTAAATATGTAGTAATAATGAATGAAACTTGGATGAGAACCTAGGTTATTGAAATTAGTGATCAATAACTCCTGGGGAATCCCACTATGCCCTTTAAGAAGGTATCTCTAAATCTTTCATTAATTCATTTTATGATCTGAAGCTCCTGCTCTTTTGCGTATGGGCGTTTTACTTGCACCTGCATGCGTATTTCACTCTTACTATGCACTTGCTAGTGTTACTGTTAAAGTTCTATTATCGGTTTTGTACATAGGTCTAATGGCTTATACTTTGAATGATATTTTGGTTACTATGTGTTGCTTTTAGCATTGTGGCTTTTGTTAATAATGTGGCTAATTTCACTTAACTAATTTACTGTTAAACTTAAATACACTCAACCCCCAAAGTTTTTGGAATTCATCACTAATCTCCCACTATTAATGAACACCTATTGATTTTAACAATTTAAAATTTATGAAAGTAATTGGAGCTTTCAATTAAAAAAAATTAATTTGTAAACTTTTGCATCTAATATATCGGCCAAATTGCTTGTATCTTCCATTTACCACTAGCCATTGCTGTGGTAAGGGGCCAAGGAAAAAAGAAAGAAAAGCCCTCTTGCATGCTTTTAGAAGGGCCCGTTTGGGATAGCTTCTACTTTTGGCTTTTGACAGTAGAAGAAGAGAAGCAGAAGAGAATTAAGGGCTAAAATGTTTAAATTGCTTCATTAAACCAAATTTTGACTTCCCATGTTTTCCAGGAAGAGCTTCCAAGAGAAGCTGGGTAGAGTAGCTTTGGGTAAAAGAGCTTCCTAAGACAGGAAGCTCTTTTATTGAATTCAGCCAAACGGGTAGCAAAATGGCTTCTGGCTTCAAGAAGCCAAAATAAGCTCTTCCTGATGGATCCCAAACAGGGCCGAAGACACTTATAATTGAGCCATAATTTAGCTAACGACTTAGGGTATTTAGACAAGAGCCATAATTCTTTTCCACCCATCTTTTATCCTCCCATGGTGCCTCTATGCTTCATGTCTCTATAAGGTGGGCAGGGACTAAGTTAATGGTTGAGAGTGATTCTGATAGACTGAGGGTTACAATTGGGTCCAGATCTAATTGGAGCAGGTTGAGTGTGCTGATTGGTTACCAAGATGTTGGTGAGATTTCAAGGAAATCAGCGAGTGCTTTAGGAGAAAGAGGAAAAATCTGTTGTTGGAGATTGTTTGAGGTGAGAAATGGTAGGAAATTAGATGATTGCCTGAAAAATTACTTGTGATAAATGTAGTCTACATTGAGGAAGAGTGAACTCAATTTATCATTGAGAAAGAAAGCAAAGCGAAGATGGGGTTGCCATTTAAGAGGGTGGAGAGTGTTATAGAGCATTGTTGGATTGTCCAAGGCTTGGTATTATTGTGTTGGGTAAATTGTAGTTGTTGAGGGTGAGAAGTTGTCAAATAAGATTGTGAGGTATTTTATCTTGACTGATGAGTTCTTTGAAGATGAAAAATGGGTGGTTGTGGTTGATGGGACAGTGGCAATCTTTATCACTCTCCTCCGATAATGAAATATTTATTCAGGAATTTTATACTGTGCTTATGGGACAAATAGTGAACCAATGTAAATGGTTATTTGTTGCGCAATTTTTATTAAGGACCGAATAGAGTCAATAGACTGTTCCATTTTTTTAAAAAAATTGGGTGTTTACGGGTCTTTAAGTAAGACGTCTACTTATTGTAAAATTAATAATTGGGAGGGTAGGTTGGTGATGAAGGCTGTGTATTTAAGCCAAACCATGGGCGAGGTAAGTGAAATCAACCATAATTCATTTAACTTGATTTGGAACTCATATCTTTATATTTATCTCCTAAGCAGCTGGAAAACCTTACTTTGGCTGAAGTGGAGGGTACGAAGACATGGTGCGTCTTCTTTCCTTATTTATCTGTTTGTTTATTCTTGTACCTTCATTGTTTATTAATAATTATTGTTTGTTATTAAGATAATCAGCTGCGTTTAGCTTGCCAACGAATAGAAAAAGAAACTATTTGTTCAATCTATTTTTATTCATTAAGATCCACTCTTCTTTCTTGTTTTTGGTGTGTATCTATACACTAATTCATATACAAATCTATGTAGAATGCAAACTCATCTTGTGGGGAGGGTGATGATATTGACTGGAACACTGAAGATGAGCTTGAAATTGCGAGCTATGAGTTACCATCTTCAAGTATGAGGCTTCGTGGTGGAGAAGCTAATCCACGCTCAACTGAGGTACATGTTGAAATTTTCTTTTTGATTTCTGTATTGAGTAAAGAAACTAGTGGGAAAAGTGTCATGTAGAAAGTACTTGATGGTGTTTGTACTGCTGACTGATTATAAAGATGGTGGATAATTGAGATTTTATGGTTGTTAGCATCAAAATATTTGATTATGTTAAATTTATTTTGTTATTGTCCATCAATTGTTGAGTTTGTATGCAGAGTTATTAATTATTGATTTACTGTTAAGTTACTACATATTAAGGTCTTGCACACTTAACTATCCCATGGTAAATAAGCATTTTACTGCCATATCCTTTTGGAAAAGTTTGCAGTACTTGTCAGAGGTTTTCAAGTATTTTCTTTTTTTGATGAAAATTGCACTAATCTTTAATGGTTTTTATTGGCTATCTTGTAGTTGCCATTTAGCCTGTGTAGATGACTTTTAGGCATGGTTAATGCTCTGTCTGTGTCTCTAAATAGATAGGAATATTTCAATAATTGATTTCTAAATATCAGCCATCTCGTTTTCTAATTAATGGGCTCTCTGATTTTGTGTCTATTCCTGTTATGGAAAGGACCACCGCATATTATCTATTGTAATTTTGCACAATAGGTATGTGTAATGTTGCCACGTGTGTGCTTATTCTGTGGTATATATGAATACATCCTTGCCTGTATGCACGACAGTGTTGATTACAGGTTCAGTTGTAGACATTCACCATAAAACTAATTCTATAATGTCCTCCCACAATCTCAAGGCAAGCACATCAGCAGGTTCGTCCAGCTCCAAGATGATTGATCATTTTGTAGGAATGGGCTTTTCTGGGGAAATGGTGGCCAAAGCTGTTCAGGAAACTGGTATGGCTTTTTTAATGATTTATGACCATGAAATCATTAAGATCTACTTTGAAAGTCTCATCTGTAACTCTGCTTTGATTATTGTCCAGGAGAAGATAATTCAGATTTGATACTTGAAACTCTTCTCAAATACTCAGTGAGTTGATTTCCACTTCATTTTATTTTGTAAAATTCGCCCATTACTTGATGAGATCTTGGTAACACACTTTTAATATTCATCTTGTAATTATGTATATGAATTCATTTGTTGATTAGCTTAATGTTATGTATATCTATGATTAGCTTAATGTTATGTATATAAACTCTTTGTACTTCCAGGAAAGCTCATCCGCAGGCTCTTCAAACTCCAAGTTGGTTGATCATTTCGTAGGGATGGGGTTTTCTGAGGAAATGGTTGTTAAAGCGATTAAAGAAAATGGTAAAGCCCATTTATTTCTCACCTTGTGCACTAATTCTGTCCTTAAAAGCTTCATCTATATCCTATTTTCCTTGATATTCAGGTGAGGGAAATACAGATTCAATATTGGAAACTCTCCTTACGCACACAGTGAGTTAATTCTTCCCTCAATCTTCCTTTTGCCACTGCGGTTGTTTTCCAAATTTGATGGTTGAGATGGTTTGCACACTGCGATCTTAATGAGTAGGTTTATTGTTCACTGACATCAACAGTTTGACCCATATTTGATATGGGGAATATCAGTGTTGTGAGTGGTTATGGTATTAACTAGCTAAGGCGGCCTGCTTTACTAAGTTTAGTGGCGTAACAAACTTGCACTTTCATGTTTTGGTAACTTCAAGCAAGAAACAACTGTTTTACTGATTAATTTTATGATCCATTACCGAAAAGTGGAGTCTTAGTTTACTTCTTACAAATTCTTGGATTCTTTACCCTTGTCCTGCATGTGGTTTATAAATTTTGAATATGAACTAATTGATACCTGGGTTTGGGTTCTGACAGTATCTTTAAAGTTGTTGGAAATCTTCAGTTGGTACTCCCTGCTTGTTTTGATCCTTCCCATCCTGGCGCTAGTAGTAAAATTAAAGTCAAACAGTTCTTTTGGTGGCCATAGGCCATCCCAGGATTTGTTATGGATCTACCCTTATCCCTTAAACTTTAGTTAACACCTATTTTTCTATGTTTGCTGTGTTTGCTTGTAAGGAAAAAGTACTTTTAATCCTGATAAATAATTTTCTGTTTCTCTTTTTATGGGAAAAATAATTTATCTGGATTTTTCTTTTACCTTTTTAACTTCTTTTTTGTTTCCCAAATATTTTGCTTCTTTCACTTTTTTTTTTTTTTTTTTTAATTTTTTTTATAAATGTTTGGCAGGCTCTTGAAAAGTCTACTCAAGCACATAATCAAGCTAGTTCTGATCTCTCTTCAGAATATGAAGGCAGCTTTCTCAACGATTTCTCGGATATTGATGGCCTTTCCGAAAGCGAGGTAGTTAGATTTTTTTGGTCTTATTACTTAGATCTGTGTTACAGAAAACTTAAGCAGTGATTGTATATGTTATAAGTTTATGTAAATGTGGTGATCAGCAAATATCTACTTTCAACAACTGATGTCATTTTATTTATATTCCTGGCTACTCAGTTTGCTAAATCATTTAGTTGTGTGGCCAGTGATTCATCCATTTGTCTGTATTGGATTTTTTAAATATCGGATGCTAGTCATTTATTTGTCTAGCAGAAAATATGTACATTTTACTGGCTGATCACAAGTAACATTTTGTTTTTTATTTTTAAGGAAACTTCAAATTGCCGTTCTGATCAAGAAAATAAACTGTTGTACTTAGCAAGCATGGGGTACTCAGTGGAGGAGGCTTCAATAGCCATGGAGAGATGTGGTGAGTATTCCAGTTTCACAATGGCTGTATAATGTTTTCGGTGTTTTATATTTTCAAGGCTATTGCTTATGTTTTGTATGTGATGATATTCATATAATTTGAAAATTGGTGTCACAGTGCTATGCCCTCAAACATGGAAAAGTTTTCAGTAAAGTGTTTAGTTATATGTATGTCAATATCCCTTTGGCTACTTTCTCTTTTCCATTATGTGATTAATTGGTAAGGAAGTTATAAGTTTTTGTGTATCAGAATTCTTCTTCTTATCTTATTTTGCACCAGAGGTGATTCCTCTGATATTTTTGAGGCATCGGGAGCCACCATTGAGCTTAAGCAAATGAGGCTGGATCCATGTCCTGTGTTCAAATGTTACCGAGCAATTGAAATGGGGAAAAAAGAAAGAGTTTCTTTGCTGCTTCCATTCCTGTTTTTAATCATTGAATATGAAGTTAATCTATAGCTTTTTTGTGGCTGATTCTTGGAATTTTACTGATCTCTGTTTGTCTATTTCTTCCTTCCTTTCATGTATTCGCTGTTCTTCTTGGAAATAATTCATCATTAAGTTACTTCTTATGTGTACTCATAGGTAGAGATATTTTCTCATTGTTCCTGATACATCATTCCTCTACTTTTTCCAGCATTTATTCAATGAAGGTGGTGAACTTTGATACCACTGTATCAGAGGTATACAATAGTATTTATTGTATGCTTAAAACCATAACAATGCTTCATTACAACTGCTGTTCCTGCTGCTGCAATTTCTGTCTATCAGAGTTGTGTTATATATATATTTTTTTGTGATGGAACAGTATTTTGCAATAAGCTGTTCCTAACATGTTCTCTTTCTTTTTCTTTCCTTAATTGCCACAATGCTTTTAAGTCTAAATTCAAGATAATAAGAGTGGCATTTTCAACTAATTGAGATGTGCAGTGATGCATATGACTGTTTTTTCATTTACTGAATGATGATTCTACTCTTTTCCATCTTGTTGTGCTGAATTATTAGAAAGTGAATCAAATTGATTGGGTGATGTTTACTGACTTTGGATTCTGTCAAACAACTATAATGTCTGTAAGCTTTATTGTGATTTGTCCTGTTTTGTTTGTTTGTGTCATGGATTATGCTGACTTTTTTCAGCGAATGTGTGTAGCCATGTGTTTCTTAATCATGTTCTTCTTTTCCAAACATTGCAGGGTCAGACTCCACTATTGCTGTCTTGACAGATTTTATTTGTGCTGCTCAAATGGCAAAGGCAAATGATGCAATTCTGGAGGAAATAGAAGAAAAGGTATGCGTTTCTTTAAGTTTGTGATTGCTGATGAATTATAACTGTTGTATCATGTTGATTTTGCTCAGACTATGTACGCTAAAGCTGAATGTTTGTGCTAATGTTCATTTTAACAGGCGAGATGTAAGCGGTTAAGCAATGATTACAAAGCACGCAAGAAGAGGAAAATGTTGGACTCGGGGAGGTTTGACAAGAAGTTCTTGAACAAAGAGGATGAGAATATCCGTCTTCCAAATCCTATGATTGGGTTTGGTGTCCCTAGTGATCCTGATTTTTTACCTAATCGAAAGCTTCCAGAGGCAGCTGTTGGGCCTCCTTACTTTTATTATGAGAATGTCGCTCTTGCACCAAAAGGTGTTTGGGACACTATTTCGAGATTCTTATATGATGTGGAGCCAGAATTTGTGGACTCCAAGTATTTTTGTGCCGCTGCAAGGAAAAGGGGATATGTGCACAATTTGCCAATCAATAATAGATTCCCTCTTCTTCCGCTTCCTCCAAACACTATCCATGAAGCACTTCCTTTAACAAGGAAGTGGTGGCCCAAATGGGACACTAGGACCAAGTTGAATTGCTTACAAACTTGTGTTGCTAGTGCAAAGTTGACAGAGAGGATCCGCAAGGCACTGGAGGATTATGACGATGAGCCACCATACCATATCCAAAAATATGTTATGGATGAGTGTCGAAAATGGAACCTTGTTTGGGTTGGAAGGAATAAGCTAGCTCCACTTGAACCAGATGAAGTGGAAATGCTTTTGGGGTTTCCGAGAAACCATACAAGGGGAGGGGGGATTAGTAGGACTGATAGATATAAGTCACTTGGGAACTCCTTCCAAGTTGACACAGTGGCCTATCATTTATCGGTCTTGAAGGACATGTTTCCTAGAGGTATCAATCTTCTCTCTCTTTTCTCAGGGATTGGTGGTGCTGAAGTTGCTCTTCACCGGCTTGGTGTCCCGTTGAAGAATGTCGTGTCTGTTGAGATCTCAGAAGTGAATAGAAACATTGTTCGGAGTTGGTGGGAACAAACCAACCAGAAAGGGACCTTGATTGACATGGCTGATATTCAACAACTCAATGCCGACCGGTTGGAGCAACTAATGGATCAATTTGGCGGATTTGATCTTGTTGTTGGAGGGAGTCCATGTAACAATCTTGCTGGCAGCAACCGGTACAGTCGAGATGGTCTTGAGGGTAAGGAATCTTCTCTTTTTTATGATTATTTTCGTATATTAGACATTGTGAAGAATTGGTCAAGTGTCCGATGACAAGAAGGAGCGGTTATATGTAATTAATCCTATTTCCTGGATTTTGAACTAAGACTTCTAGCCTCATTTATATTTTTGTGAAACCCATATACAGCTTCCAGTTTTGAGGCTATGTTTGAACTATGGCAAATAATTTTAAAGGAAGAGGAATTCAAGACTTAAAATTTTTATGATTGTATTTGTGATGACAGTGTTTTTCAGAGGAGATTAATTACCCAGTCTTCAACTCTTTAACTGTATGCCTACAGGAGGAAGCTGCACTTTATGATTGTATTGAAATTTTTTTATTTGTATTGCATTATTAGCATTTGATTTGTTTTAGCAACAGAGAATTTTGTCAGGAGCAGTTGACAGCAATTTACAGTTTATGTTTCATGGTGACAAGTGACATGCAAGTCACCCAGTTGTTCTGCATATAATTTTTGTGGAATGTGGATGCCTGAGAATGCATATATTACTGGATGATGGCAGTTATCCTCGGAATTTGATGGGGTCTAACGACTAATGAAAAGTGTTGATGCCTTCTGACACAGTTTTTAATCTAGTTTTTCAGCTATGCATTTGACACATCTTACCCTCGTGACTGAAGGATGAATGATTGAGTTTTTGGTTCTTAAAGATTTTCTTCTTTCTTGCCAGATAAGGTTCATTTCTTTCGTGACTTTTGTGATGGCATATTGATCTTATTTGTTCTAATTGAATCGAGAAAGTTAGGAATAATATTAATGTGTAATTGTTGATATCGAGACTAAAGAGGTTGATGGGAGATTGTGAGGAGATGTGTAAGCATCGTTCAAAACAGAAGTTCTGAAATAAAATTGGGGATTGTACAGTTATTAAACCAGTAAGGACTTATGTTTATTTAAGTTTTTACTGTCAAAAATTAGATGTTAATTTTTAGAAAGTTGTTTTTATGTAGTGATAAAAGTATAAAACCAGAAGTCCACTTATTTGCCCTATAATAGGTTATGATATCAACTCACAAATCTCACTTAATGTAGACTGTTTTTCCTACGTATGTGGATTGTTTTCCCTTGTTTTCTAGAAGTTAAACCTCAAGTTGCACTTTAAAGTCATATCACAACTGATTCCGATAACATTCTAAGTTGGTCCCTATAATAATAAATAAAATAAAATATATGTTGATTTTAACGATTGAGGAAGTGAATAAATAATATAAAGAGACATGATGCTTTTAAAATGGGTTAAAAATAGCCGTGGCAATATTGTTTACATGTGTAATGTGTTGTGATTGTAGCTCAAGTTTTGGTGGGAATGATTACGGTTTGAGTAATAAGATATGCACTGCAATATTGTAATGGAGTTTGGTATCATGTATTATTAAAAGAGAGATTATCTATTTTTTTCTTTTTACAAATTTAGAGAGAGGTTTTGAAAACTTCCGTATAAGAAATACGGAATTCACTGCTCCAAAGTAGCTTGCCTAGATGGAAAAGCCTATAATATGCTTTCCACACAATGACAGCATCGTTGGTTTGAGCGCCCATAGCCTATAAATTGGCCAATTTCTTTTTGACCCTTATGTGGGTCGATTTTGTATTTAATCCTTCCAATTGAAGGATAATTTTTTCATTTATTGTGGATAGATTTTTAAATTGCTCTGTAGTGAAGCCTTAGGTGATCTCAATAGATAAGTTTGTACCTATATTGTATCAAAAAAAAAAAAAAGAAATATTTCATTAGTTGATACTGATAAGTTAAATGACCCCTTTCTCAAAAAGGACAAGTTAAAGTAACCATTTGTTGTAAACAATAAAATACTAGCATTGCTTTACAATTGTTCTCCAAATTGTCTCACTTTTGTTATCATCATTTCATTTTTTTGAAATACATATATTGCGGTCATTTCAAATAGGTAAAGTTATTACCTCTACTAGCTAGAACTACATTGGATGGGTAATAAAAGTTTAACAACATATGATTGTTTCAGGACTCTCTGTTACTGAAACACATTGGATAATTAGTAAAATTATAACATACAATTATTGCAGTCAGTAGAAGTTGATTAGAACTTCTCTCAATCAACCTCAAAAGAAACATATAAGGGTATATTCAATTTAGAGTTTATTGAAATTTAAAATATTTTTTAAAATTTGATTGTATTCAATTTAAATTTGTATGGATTCCATTGAAATCTATATAGGTGTATTCAATCTACATTTATGTAGAATTCATTATAATCTAAATGTATTCAATTCAGATTTGTATAAAATTCAATGAAATATAGAAATATTAAAAAAGTTATTGACGAGTTTACTTAAGTGATGAATTTTTATGAATTTTAAAGTAAAATTTATGAAGAAAAAGGTCTAACAAAATTTATCATTGTTTTATAGATTTTATGAAGAACTTTTACAAAATTAATATGGAATTTATAGAATCCGTGAATTCTATAAAAAAGCATCATCAAAACAAATTCATTGAACTTCAATATATCCTAGATTAAATACACCCTCTTAATAATTTTATAAAATAATGTTATACATCTCAACTTGTATCCTAGTTAATATTACGTCAATAATTCCCAATTAAGGATTTAGTAATTTGTAAAGTACCAAATCATTCATTGAGATGTAAGTAAGATATTGAGAATGAAATATATAACATTATTCAGTTATACACGTACCGTGGAATCTCAATAAATAAATATTCGATTAATTAATAATCTCGCTTAAATAGTAAAATTTTTGTTCTCAACTTTGCTAATGTACCAAATTAATAGCCACGCTTAATGCGTAAGATAACAACTACTTTTTAAATCTTTATGTCTTAACGATTATATAAATTAATAGTAGTACATAAAAATTCAAAATATATATTAATAGATTTTTTCCTTGACAGTTTATATTTTCTCAATTAAGCTTCTTAATATATGCTTTTAAAATTGGTTGTCTTTTCTTTATTCCTAAATTGAATTTAAACTCGTTTATATCATATTTTTACCATGCATGCACGTAAATATATAATTTTGTTGCGAGTAGTTGGGATACAATTCATTAAAAGGCCTATCAGTGGACATATTCATTACCCGTTATATGTATATACTTACTTTTATTTATGCATATTAATTTCTGAGTCTCACAAATTAATTTTTGATCATATAAATGATTTTTTTCCTTTTTTATTTATAAATTATTTATATTGGTAAAAAAAAATTACATGCTTTAAATTAATAAACATTTATTTAGCAATAAATTATTTATTTATCATCATGGTAAAAAAGTACATGTATAAACAAGTAAAACCATAAATCTTTATAAATTAATAAATATTATTTAATAATAAATAATTTATTTATCAATAAACAAATAATTTGGTTAAAATAATAAACCTCAAAAGAATTCGTTTTTTGGAATTTGACTGTATTTATATACAAAGTGATTTGAGTCGACTATGCTCTAAATTAAATGAAAGAAATTAAATAAAGCCATAACAAATTTAATCTAAAATAATCTGTAATAAATCTACAATAAACTTACCGAAACTTATTTAATAAAATCTGACTCTCACAACATAATTGAATAAAAAATAATAAATTATGTCTTACAAAATTATAATTTTGTAAAACGAAAAATAAGTAACAAAAGAAAAAAAAAAAATATTCAAGTTGTGCGTGAAATGGGGGTGCGCGTAACGTGAGCTAACCAACCAACCCACACGATCTTCGAATTATTATTTAATTAATTTTTAATTTTTCATACTATAAATATCCCTCCGTCCTTTCATTCTCCCCCATCTATCTCTCTCTTTACTTCTCTCTCTACCTACAAGCTTTTTACGCGTTTTTTATATTTAGAGAGGAGAGAGAGAGAGAGAGAGAGAGATTCTGAGCATCCAAATTTCAAATTTTTTTTTTTTTCCGTTCGTGTAATCGAGAAGCATTTCTTGGTTCGCTGTCTCTCAATCTACTCACAGTGACGACGACAGCGACGACATCAGGTACGATCCACAATCTCTTTTGAAAACAACTTCTCAGATCTGATTTTTACAGCCGATTGAAGAGAGTTAAGCTTTCTGGTTTTTGTTATGTGTCATCTGGTCGAATTAGTGTACATGTCTGTTTGGATGATGAGAAAAGGTTGAAAATGTGTGGATAAAATTGCATTGCATGTCAGGTTATGCGATGGTGTTGACTCTGTTTTCTTACTTTCATGGATGCGAAGATTGAGAGTTGATTTTTTCACCGTCGCACGCATGATTTACTTGTTTTGTTTTGTTAGGATCTGAATTTCTTTCGCTTAGAATTGTAGCAAATCTTGGTTTATGGTTTTTTTTTTTCCTTTTTTGCGAGCTTAAAATATGAGTTAGTGTTCATTTTACAGGATTTAACAAGTTTTGACTGGAAATATTGTGACTAAAAGAAAAAAATATTAATGTAGTTATTTGCTTGAAAAGAAACAGAGAAAAAAATAAAATTTACTCAAACCTGAGCTTTTTATTTGTTTTGGAAAATATTGAACTTGGAGCGTTTTACTATGCAAAGCTTGATACTGCATCGTTGTCGATTGTATTGGAAACAGTTTTGTATTGTTAGTAAGAATGTAGTGCACATATGACTAGTATGGTCGTGATTTTTTGTTTTGCTTTGTAGAGGCTTGTAGATGTTATTGATGTGTTAATGGTTTGAACGTGATTGCTTATTTCTCCTTTTGTATTTTTTATTATAAGTGGTTGAAGGATTTTGGTTGAAATGGCTGCGACTGCGACTGCCTCTTCTGCTGGTGTAAGATATGCACCGGATGACCCCTCTCTTCCGAAACCATGGAGAGGTCTAGTTGATGGTAGAACTGGGTATCTCTACTTTTGGAATCCGGAGACAAATGTTACTCAGTATGAAAGGCCTACAATCTCAGCTCCGGTAATTAAGTCGTCTTCAGTCCCTATAAGCTCGTCAGTTCAAGCTCAACAAGCTGCTGAAGGACAACGTCGTGGGTATAGTCCTGACAAAGAAGATGATGATAAGTATGGCAGAGGCACCATTAATGGATCGAAACTTGAAGCAGGCTCAAGGGGCAATCAGGTAGATTTTGCACTTGTTTCTGGAATTGTTACTTATTCGACTCACTGGTTCATTGGGGTGATCTCTGTTTTGGTTATCAGCTAAATTTTATATTGGTTTCTCTTTGTAATTCTCAAAAGTATTCCTATTTTGCATGTGCATAAAGTATGTTCTGCACAAAACCGTGTCTAGTTGCTAAATTGTCAGGTGTAACTAACATCGGCAAAAACTTTATCTGATTCTTGTTCACAAATATGGATAAGCCTCCGACTAACACATGGCATTAAGATTTTCAAGTCTACTATACATGACTGTAAAAAAGTACTCTGGTGTCTTAAATGCTGACAAGAATCTGTAACTATCCATAATTGACAAGTTGAACCGTTATTTCCTTAGTATAGAAGGTGTTGAAGCAAGTTAATATTTTTTCTCCTGCTACTAAACCCAAAAATTTGCATTGAATGACGTTTTATTGAAAATTCTCTGTTCTTCTGGAGTGGAAGTAATGTTTTGATGCCCTTGATTTGCATTAGAGTGCTAGACCTGGACCTGTCCAATCTCATAATGCTCAAAATGGGGTGACTGCGGGACATGGAGGGTCATCCACTAGAGGCTATGGATCTTCAGATGCAGGAACTGGTTTGTCTGCTGAGGCTTATCGTCGGCGGCATGAAATAACTGTCATAGTGAGTTTCTTGTATTGTTGTACTGTTATTTTCAATATGGTGTATGTAACACATTCTACGGAAGTGAATTGCTCAGTTGTTACTGGCACCACTGTTTTGTAACCATTCTCTCTATCTTTTCCGTCCTTTCTCTCCCTAATGCATCTGTTTTCAAAATGAAATCTTATTTCATTTTGTAGATGGGGGTAGCATCCTCTCTTGTATGTAACTACGTACATATGTAATTTATTTATGTTTCCTAATTTATCTATGTTTTTGTTTGGACTTTTATTCATGATTCTTGTTAGCCTTAGTGATTTGTCTGTAAGATAACCTAGGCTTGCAGTTGCTTTGCATTTATGTCTGTTGCATGGCTTGTTCCTTGCTACCCAATGATGACTTGTTTGCTTGGCAACTCTTACTAGGGTGATGGAGTGCCCCAACCTTTTACATCATTTGAAGCTACTGGATTTCCTTCTGAGCTTCTTAGGGAGGTATGAATGTTTGCTTTTTCTCTATGCTTTTGTCTTTATGCTGTCCCGGTGGCCCATATTTCCTGTAAATTAGCGAAACCTTGTAAAGTGAGTTTTTCTTGTGCTACATTTTGTAATTCCTGGAGGTCCAATTTAAGTTTTGGACTCATGTTAATTTTTTTGCCATCTGTACTTTGTCGCAGGTGCGATATTTGCTCCTGGGAGGAGCTAATGTCGTACGCTGTGCTGCCCTCTATGCGGGGGCCTTGCATTAATTTTGGAGCGCCCTTATATGGTGGACCAATTTATTGGAAGGGCTTTCCGAATCACCCAAGTTCGACTGTGACTGCTGTTGGTGATGATTCAGTCTGCCACTCGGTCCAAACGGAAGAAGGGGTCTCCTCCTGCTCAAGCTTGCATCAGCAAGCATTGGCCGGCTGCTTATGGAGGATGATGCTTCTTCTGGAGTTAGCCACTCCACTCTTAAATCCAAAATGAAAACCAATGAGAAATCTTGATGCCAGTACCTCTGCTCATAGGGGTTACCAAATTTGTGCTTTTTCCAGGTTTACAGTGCAGGATTCTCTGCTCCAACTCCAATTCAGGCACAGTCATGGCCGATTGCTTTGCAAAGTAGAGACATAGTGGCTATTGCCAAAACAGGATCTGGAAAAACATTGGGCTATCTTATACCAGGCTTTATGCATCTCAAGCGCTGCCGTAATGACCCTAAAATGGGTCCCACTGTGTTGGTATTGTCACCAACAAGGGAGTTAGCTACTCAGATACAAGATGAAGCTGTGAAGTTTGGGAAATCTTCAAGAATTTCTTGCACGGTATGTTGCCTTGTGCCAGAATATTAATGTATCTTTTATTATGCACATTTGTGTATGTCGGCATGTGTGTCCAGGCAGCCAATGTTCTATCCTCTGTTGATTCTGATAGTTTCTATCGGTGTCTCTGCTAATTCATATGCACTCATGTGCAGAGGCAAATGCATCTTTACATGAATTCAAAGCATGTAATTTCAGTAATTTAGCATTCTTTTTCTCAGTCTGTGATCTGAAAATGTAATTTTGGTGGTTGTGAATATAATGATTTTGTTGCATGTCTATTCTTAGTCAATTGTGACTGAAAATAGGTAATTTTTTCGTTGGTTGGAATGCTTTCTTCATGCATCAAATTTGATTAATTTTAGTTGTTATTCCTTCTGATAAGATGTTGAATTGAGGAGGATTCTTATTGATAAAATAATATTTGTTTGTATATTACATTTTTTCTTGCTGATGTTGGTTATTGCTTGCTTTACTGAAGTGTTTATATGGAGGAGCGCCAAAGGGTCCTCAGTTGAAAGATATTGATAGAGGGGTGGATATTGTGGTTGCAACTCCTGGTCGCTTGAATGATATTCTCGAGATGAGGAGAATTAGCCTCCATCAAGTTTCTTACCTTGTGCTAGATGAGGCTGATCGCATGTTAGACATGGGTTTTGAACCTCAGATACGAAAGATTGTAAAGGAGGTGCCTGCTCGTCGCCAGACCCTCATGTACACAGCAACATGGCCTAAGGATGTTCGGAAAATTGCAGCAGATCTTCTGGTGAATCCTGTTCAGGTTAATATTGGTAATGTTGATGAGCTTGCAGCAAACAAGGCTATAACACAGGTGTGAATGTCACTTTTACTGTCCGTTAGCCCAAACTTTTTTCTTTTCTTTTTTTTTTTGTCTTTATTTTTTGATCTTTATAAAAATCTTCATCAGCTCTGTTTAAGTGAGTATCAGCTACCTTCATGATTATTTATATATTTTTTCTTTGTTCTTTTGGATATTCTTTTTATTTAGTTTTGACACCATGGATGTTCTTGTATTTACTTGATATTATAATAAAATTTATTGGTAATTTATGAAGTTTGTTGATCATTATATAGTATATAGAGGTTTTGGCGCCTATGGAGAAACACAGAAGGCTGGAGCAGATATTGCGTTCTCAAGAACCAGGATCAAAGATAATCATCTTTTGTTCAACTAAGAAGATGTGTGATCAGCTTGCTCGAAATCTGACTCGCCATTTTGGTGCTGCTGCCATTCATGGAGACAAATCTCAAGGTGAAAGAGATCACGTGTTGAATCAGTTTCGCACTGGTAGGTCTCCAGTGCTTGTAGCCACTGATGTTGCTGCTCGAGGGTTGGACATTAAAGACATCAGGTTGGGGAACATTCTGTTTAAAATCATATAATGTAAATAAGTCACAAGTTTAGTTTACATGATTCTTACAATTCTGTAGACACCTTGCATAACCATTGCTTTGTTTTTTCTCTGATATTCCCAAGAAAGCCATTTATGTGCCAGCCCAACTGCCTCTTCCCCTTTGTTTTCTAAGTTCTATTTTCAATAGAAAGTAGTTGTGGAATATTTACACATTAATTTTTGTCACAGGGTGGTTGTCAACTACGACTTCCCAACTGGAGTTGAGGATTATGTTCATAGAATTGGGAGGACTGGCAGGGCTGGTGCCAGTGGAGTGGCTTATACATTTTTTGGTGACCAAGATACGAAGTATGCTTCTGAACTCATTAAAGTTCTGGAAGGGGCAAACCAGCGAGTTCCTCCTGAACTTCGTGATATGGCTTCACGTGGTGGTGGGATGGGCAGGCCTAGACGCTGGGGTCCGGGTCCTAGTTTTGGTGGTCGTGATGGGGGCCGCGGTGGACGTAGTGAATCAAGTTATGGGGGAAGGGATGGTGGGAGGAGTGGTTGGAGCATGTCTAATTCCTCTTCAAGAGGTGGAGGCCGTGGGGATGATCGTGATAGGTATATAGGATGTTTCTATTGATACATTTTTTATGCATAGTCACTGATGCCTATGTATCTTAGAATTAGTTAAGACTATCTTCTTGCATTGCATAGCAATGAAAATAGGTCTATATATATTTTATTTCTTTTATTGGATTAAGAGAAATTTCATTTTTATATGTTTTTTGAGAAATACATTGAACTTTAAAGTAACTCCATTATATTCATTTTTGGTTGCAATTTGTGCATACTTCTAGATTTTTTCCTTTGAATTTCTTGTAATCTTAATTTGTGAATTCGGATTATTCATCCTGGCTTGAGCAGGTAAATTGCAATTTATCCAAAAGTTGGCTGAAAACTATATGCTTTCTGGGAATAGGATTTTTGGATGCCTGCCAAATTTTTATATTCCGTAGTTTCCTCCTAGTAATATTTTAAATATGGTAAAGCTACTGGAGTTTTCTGAATTTTTATGTGAGAGTATAGAGTAGCATTAGTGTATAGATGTTAAATGATGTGACTTATCACATGTTCATGATTCTATTTTGCTCAAGTTTTGCTGTGTATGACAAATTGCAATGTGTTTTTATTCTCATCATTCTAAGCACTGAGAGGCATGTGTATGTCTTGTCTGATAGGGGTCGTTTCTATGATGGGCATGATAGGGGCCGTAGCAGCAGTCGAAGCCCTGATAGAGGTTCAGGTTTTGGTGATCGTAACAAAAACTGGAATAGAGACCGCAGCCGCAGCCGCAGCCCTCCACGTGGACATTCTCCAGTGCACAGCTTTCACCAGTTAATGATGGAACGGGGTAGGTCATCTCCACCTCAACACCAGCGTGTGCCACCTTACAGCAATGACAGATCAAGGGAACAGAAGAGTCCTCGTCGTGAGAGGTCCCGGTCCCCATACAGAAGTTCATTTGATGATCGACAAGGGAGGGAAAGATCACCAAGTGGTGGACGTGAAGCTTATGCCAATGGACCTCGCTCGTATCATGGGGAAGAAGAAGAGGAAGGCATGATATATCCAGAATGATTATGGAGGGAGGTAGGTGTCAGGATGGATGTATGTTTTTGTTTAATATTGATTTTGTTTGTAGCTGGAAGACAGAAAGGGGATATTGTAGGAACAACAAAGGGTGAACAGTTTGTCAAGGTGGTGTGTGTATGTTAAATTTTGGTGGATGGTTTCCTTGAATTTGGACGCAACCAGGGCATCCATAAATTTAACCAGGTTAACAGTTTCTGTTTTTGGTTTGGTAAAAGTAATATTGGCAAATATGGAAAGGTGTAGTATTAAGGTAGGATTAAGCGTGACAAGCATCCTGATGTATCAGCTTGTAATTTTACTTGGCTTAATTACAGTAGTCACGAAATCTCAAATATATATAGTTGTTGAGACTAGCCTGGATTTATTATTGGATTTTGTGGCCAATGCATGCACAAATGTTTAGATTCGTATCTATTGTAATTCTTTGTTTCAAAGCATATACAAACTTGTGGTCGGAGTTGTGTTAGTTCTGTTCCTTTTAAACTGTCTTTTTGGTGATATGTGAATCTTGTTCCGCCAGTTTCATTTGCTGCGTATCCTGTCTGGTTGGCAAATGACGATCTTGTGCAGGCGTTGACTCGTTAAGGCAATATGTTGGGAGTTTATTAAAGGGAATTATAAAGCATGAAGGCTGAGCTTATTAAAGATGATGTATAAAGCGTGTAGGCTGCTGCTCCACTTTGATTTTTGTTGATCTTTGAGTTGAAATACTAATGCTGTAATGCATAATTCTAGTTTTAAAAAACAATTGATGGTCGATATTTGTATTTCAAGTGTTACAGATGGGGGGAAAAGTGATATAGTAGAAACAAGGGCCATTGCTGATTACAAAGATAAGATGATGAGGGTATTATTTATTATTATTATTTTTATTTATAAATAACTAAATTGCTACCTTTTATGGAAAGAGGAATAGGAAGAAAAAGTTGAGATGATGATGAACCATTTCTTCATTTTTATTTTATTAAGTGGTAATATAATGAAATCTGAAGTGGGTGTTAAAAAGAGGAAGACACATTTTCTGCCATCGACTAGAACATATTCTAGTCGGGAGAATTCAATACTATATCATGCATATGATACGTAAGTTTATTCTGTCTTGGAATCTGATTGCGGAAGCGATCTAACACTAAAACTACTTATCAAAAACTGAAAATGTCTATTAAATACCAAATCTCTTTCATTAGTATAGAGAAAAATCATTAAGTAGAACATGTTCTTCTTAGTCAGTGGTTAACTCCTTTTGTCCCTTTTGACACAGGGCCACATGGCTAATCCTCATTTATCCGTTTTGACATAGGACATGTGGTTGATAATGAGTCATTCCTCTTTCCTTTGTGGCTTGGTCCATCTTGTTCCTTTCATGTGTTCCTCATTCTGCACTTCTTTGCTACCCTTTTTGACGCAGAGACATGTGGCACTATCTCTTTCGTCAGCTCTGACATAGTCACGTGATTGATCCTGGGTTCTTCCTAGTTCTTCCATGTCCTGGTCCGTCTTGTCCCTTTCATGCTTACCTCATTTTGCGCTCATTTGCTACTCATTCTCATGCAGAGACACACATGACATTCTCTTGTTCGTCGGCTTTGACATAGGGTTAAATGGTCGATTCTTGGCCTTTCCTTTTTCCTTAACAGTCTGAGGCCTATCATCCTTAGGTGTCTGTCTTATGTCTATTGTCAGACCTGAAATCCCCACCTTTCTGACGGTGCAAAGGTTGTCAAATGACAATGAGACTTATTTGAATTTTAAAGTGGAGTTTCCCATTGGTATGCCTTCCTATCCCTTGTTAGGGGTATTTTAGTCCTTCCCATGCCCCTTCTCAAGTTGACTGGGTTGGAAACCATTGCACCTCTTCAAGCCCTTCTGTTGAGCTCCCCTTTTAGGCTTTTCCTGTGGACCGACCCTAGGCTTACCCATGGAGTTCTCCTACAGGCGGACTCTAAGCTTCTTTCCTGAACTCCCCTTTTGAACTTCTCCTATGGGTAGATCTCGTGCTTGTTCTACAGGCCGACCTTGGGCTTATTCACCGAGCTTCCTTAGGCTGACTTTGTAAATTAATGAGTTTTATGGTTTGAGTCCATTTTAATTTTATGGGGCTAATTTCCTCCCAAACAATCTTTATATGTAGAAAAACTAACAGAAATCACACGATAAAGTGAATGAAGTTTTATGCATTGGTTTTGACAAATGGATTAGATGTTGTTACAACATTGTTTCAACAAACTTGGATCCGAAGAAGTATACTAACCAAGTTCAATATGACCAAGCCATGTTAATATATGTGATGAGAACCTGAGGAAAATCTGTCCACCACAACTTACATTAAAATATTATTTGTTTGTGTTCCATATTTGTTTGAATTTTCTACTCCTTTCTAAATTATTATTTCATTATTTTAGACTTTAATAATATTTTTCTATTAGTTGGATTTATTTTCCTTTTAAGTTTTTATTTCCTTAATTATTTAATTTATTTTCTTTTAGGTTTCTATTTACTAAGGAAAACTTGTTTCTTATAAAAGTTAGAATTATTTTTCTTTTTAGGTTTCAATTTCCTAATAAAGTCTTGTTTATTGGAAAGGTAGAATTAATTAGTTATAAATAGGAGATTAGTTTAAGATTGTTATAAGGTTTTGGCTTATGGAATATTAATAAAATTTTGCAGTTTACAAGGCATGTATCATGTGATTTCTTTTGGTTTTCTAGGTATTTTTGCTTGAGATTACTTAGACTAAGATTGGGTCATTCTATGATATAATTTTAAAGGATTAATCTATCTATTCCGTGGGTAGGTTGGTTTGATATTTGTCCATAGACTAAGGTTAGCTCATTTTGTGATATAATTCTAGAAGATAAATCTATTCATTCTATGGGCAGGTTGATTCTTTTTTTTTTTTTTGGCTCTTCTAAGTATTCTTACTAGGAATTGCTTGGACTAGAGTTAGGTTATTCTGTGATTTAATTCTAGTAGACCAATTTAGCTATTCTATGGGTTGGTTGGTTCGTTATCTATCATTTAACTAGATTAGGTCATTCCGTGGTCTGAATCTAGAGGGCTAATTTACTCATAGCCAATTTACTCATTTTGTAAATTGATTGATTCATTATCCATCCTATCGTGGTGCACAAGTGAAGGCGATTAGGATTTGTTATTAGATCTATAGTTAGATCCTCAAAAGTATGCTATTGTGATTGCAAAATCTATAAACGTAACAAGCTACACTTATGTAACAATTATGAAGGATACATAAACATTTGAGAGGATTATGATTGTAGTTAGGTCTTAACAATTTGCCATTGGGATTGCAAAATCTATAGACATAGCGAGCTACACTTATGCAACAATTATGGAGGATACATAAACATTTGAGAGGATTATGATCATGTTTATATATATATGTGGGATAGGATTAGGGAACATAAATTTTGATAAGCTTTGACACAATTTTTCAAGCATTGGATTGAAATGTAATGAATGATACAAATTTATTTATTTATTTTTTAGAGAATAGGAGTGTTATTGGAGAGTTGTATTATGCCAAATTATTGTTTATGCACCAATTTCTTCATTCATGTTCTTTTCTATTCTCTATTTCTCTATTTATTTATTTTTAATTAATTTTTAATTTTACACTATTCTAATCAATATATTTGTTTAAACATATACAATATAAATCCTATTTGAAAGTTCATGTTGAAAGCTTTAAATCTATATATTATTTCTATGATTTGGTTAATTGAATAAAGATAAAAGATTAAATGAAAATTGAATTGATAATTCTTTTATGGGAAAACTTCATTTTAGTTCTTGAAGTTTCAGATAATATCATGTTTTTAAAGCTATTTTGAAAACACTTCTTTTCATTCATAACTTATCAAAAACTTTTCAAAAAGTTTAAACCATTGGTCAGCTGATAGTCAAACTAAACATAAAAACAAAAAAGAATCAATTGTCTCTCATAACTTAAAGTGATTGTTTTGACCCTAATAAAATCAAAATATTACATATCATTTGACCAAAAAAAGTTGACATATGTATAATAATATGATTATTTTTTTTAAATCTATTTTTTTAAATGAAACAATAATTTAAAAAAAAAATTCAGGAAAAAAAATTCAACTTGAAAAAAATCCGGTTATTGTTTCCATCTATTCTCCATCTAACCATTAAAAATATTTATTTAAAAAAAAATAAAAGAAGTTTATTTAAAAAAATAATAAAATAAGTTAATGGATTTCTTTTTTTTTTTTCTTTGATCTAGAAGAGTTCAGAACAAAAACAAAACCCTTTCATTTTTTTTTCTTTGATCTGGAAGAATCCAGAACAAACACATAAAATCTTTCATTTCGCCCGAATCGTCTCTCTTCCATCTCCTCCATCTCCCTCGTTCTTCTTTTTCTCCTTTGTCTCTCCTCCATCGACCTCCATCTCTTTCTCCTCCATCCCTTCTCCTTCTTTCTTAGTCTCTTCTGGCTACCATCTCCTCTATTAGCTATATCTCCTTCTTCTCTGCCTTAAATCAAGCACCTCCAATGTGATGAAGGTGCTCTTCGTCTGAAATGGATGATTTGGGTTCGTTGAATCTAGATGAAACCTTTTCGGTTCTGGGTTTGGGACCCAAGACCAAAGAGGACCCCAATCGCATCGATTTGAGATGAAGACCCATAAAAAATGGAGCCGATCTACTCCATCTCTGATGGGTCTCCATGTCAGACCGATGTGATAAAGGCTTCTCTAGTTTTGAGTTCTGAACCCAAAACCAGAGAGGTTTCGTCTGGGTTCGACAAACAGAGATGAAAGTCGTCAATCCAATTGTTTTGCTTTTGTTTTTATTTTTTTTGATAAACCATTTTGACGTTGTTCTTAATGTTGTTTATGTTATTATTGTGGGAGATGATGAGGTTAATGATGTTGTGACATTGTTGATGATGTTGAAGATTGTAACAAATGATGTTGATGAAGTGGGTTGTTGATGATGTTGATGAATGAGCTTGATGACGTTGAAGATGGTGGAGATCCACCAGATTGGATCTCCACTTTTGTTTATCTTTTTTTTTTTCTTTCATTTTTTATAAAATTAATTTTATGTATATAATAAATTATTTAAATTAATTTTTTATAAAATTTTTTTATATGTTTATAATCTTAGTAATTCACATGTCACAATTTTAGTCTCTCACATGAAAAGATAATCTTGCCCTTCCCACCCAAACAATTTATCATCGTTGACCGTTAATTGACAGACGGTTTGAATTTTTTTAAAAAGTTTTAAAAAAGGTAGTGTAACATGCTCTCCCGACATCTAGGTAACCTCTTAAATCTTATCCTTATGTACGGAATAGTAAAACTATTAAAATATTCAAATCCGGATAAGTAATTGAATTTTCGTAAAAATTTTCGGATGGGTTCAGGGTAGGTTTATAATTTCAAAATTCCAAAATTAATTAAAACGAACAGACTCGGATAATTAGTAGAATACTAACGAAGTTTTTGAATTTGAAATTAGACTTTAATAAAATTTTCAGATGAACTCGAGAGGATTTCGAATACGAGAAACACATTTTAGGAGCTCTGAATAATAAAATAATTCAAGTGGTAAGGAGATCATGCATGGATGACACTTGTAAAGTATGTGAATGAAATAGATGACAAATGGATGGAGATTAAAGAGATGGAGGGACAAATGTAAGGTAGTGATTAAATAAGCAAATAATCAAAATTTTTTATAAATGAAAATTTAATAAATATAAAGCCAAGAAAACTCCTCCACCACATACTCGGTCAACACCCATTTCCTTCACTTATTCTTTCATTTTCCTTCTCTTACCTGAACACACCTATGGTGCGTTTACTTCACTTGGAGGAATCGGAATGGGAATCGGAATGATCTGAAATCGGAATGACTTGGAATCGGAATGAAGTATCGGAATCAGAATAAGTTGTTTACTTCAACTGTAACAATCGGAATCGGAATCATCAGTATTCCCATTAAGCTGTTTACTTTACTTTGAAATCGGAATGGATTAATTATAAGTTACAAAAATGTCCTTAATTAAAATTATGGATTAATTACAATGTACAAAATTTTATTTAAAATGTTAGTGTTATCTTTTTATCTTGTAATTCATCATAATAAGCTAAAAAAAAAATCTTAACAATTTGACAATATCATTGTAAGCATTTTGTGTATTTATTATTTTATTTTTAGAAGAAGATATTATGTATTTATATGGTATATCAAATCATTTTTTTTAATTATATATAAAATATTACCTAAACTTTCTTAACCATATTATTGTAATATTCTTCAAAATATAACATTTTGCACTAACACATTTTTTTATGAAAACTTATAGCATATGTAAATATTTATATTTATAAATATAAAATAAAGGGAATAAACTTATAGCACATTTTTTGAAGAAGGGTATAAGAGACATTTTAGCTTGACAAAGGGAATGAGAATGGGATTCCCAAGTGGGTTGGGGGGAATGGGATTCCCATTCCTCAACCCCAAATTGGTGTGGGGCCCACTCATTCATTCCCATTACGGAATGAATTTTAAGCAAGTAAACATCATCAATCAATCCTATTCCTGATTCCCATTCCCCAATCCATGAAGTAAACACACCCCTATTTTCTCTTTTCATCTCACATTCTCCTTCTCATTTCTCTTCTCATCCAAGCTCTCTCTTCTCTCATTCCTCCATTTTTGCCGATCTCACGAGCTCTCTCACTCTCACTCATGCTTCTTCTCTTGGTCCTCTCATCCTTCACGAGCTCCACTCTCTCATCCACTCAACTCATTTACGGTAATCTCATCTCTCTCTCGATTCTCTTCTTCCTCTAGCTCATGGGTTCCACTCCCTTTCTCACTCAGTCTCTTGGTTTTGAAGGAACAATGAGCAAGAAGCAAGAAATCAAGTAGAATAAGTGAAACAAGTCAAAGGTGAAGTTGCGGTCATGAAGGGGGAGTGAAGTCCGAATCTTATGTAAAGGAGGATGATGGTGTTTTTGAAGGAATAAGGCATATTTAGGAGGCTTGAAGTCGTTTAGGAGGTGTTTCCAACCAATTCGAAAGGTAAGTTTTAGTTTTCGAGAAAATTTCGTCAAGTTTTTGGAAGAATTTTGTAAAAGTATGTTTGAGCTTTAGGAATTACAATCTCGTTAGTGCGGAGGTTGGTTTGTGGATGATTTTGGTGTTTGATTGATTTCAAAAATGAAAATACATGTATTCTAGTTTCAGGCATGGAAGGAAATCTGTGGTTTGATTAGAATTTTGATGATTTTGCCATATTATGGATGTGTTTTGCATGAGTTTAATGTGTTTTGAATGAGTTGAATGCTTTGAAATGATGATTTTTGGATATGTATACATATTCGGTCATAGGGGTATTTTGATCATTTAAAATTAATTCGATCGGTTGATGTGATTTTAAGGAACTTTTGAATGTTTGGATAAACTCGAAAATCGAAAAAGAAGTCGTTAAACCTTAATTGATTACTTCGCGATTTAATATATCGTAATCGCTCGGAAATGATATTTAATAGTCGTAAATGACATTATGTTGATTCTTGAAGTGTTCGAATGTAAATTAATGTGAAAATATGAAAAGAATGATGATAAGACTATGTATTGAATTCGGTCAAGTGAGAAAATGTGGTTCGAAATTTGCCGTTTAAGTTTGTTCGCGTAAATTTAATATCGAATTAAAATATTTATAGCATTTAAATAATTAGAATTGCGAACGAATGTTAAATGCGAGTAATTGAAGCTAAAATGAATTAAAGTGAAGTGTTTCGAGACATTTGATTGGTTAAGTATTTCGTTGGTTGATGCTTAAATTTATTTACGTGCGAATTATGTTAGTTGTATCGTGGTCTGAAAATGGATTACGAAAATGTATAGGTTATTCGGAGGCCATAAAGAGTATAACTCATTGATTAGAATTTAAATAACGAACTAGAATTTCCAGGTGAGTGTCATAATGAAAATATTTTGAGATGAGATTATTTATATTCACATTGAATTTGTATGTTACTATATATTCATTCTGTTGATGATTGTAAATTGATTTTTATATGAAAAACAAGTTTTTCGAACGAGAATCAAATTACATGAATTACTAAAAGTTTTAATGAAATATGAGTTTTGAAATGAAAAACATGCATTTGAAATGATTGATAGCATATGATATATATTCTATGATTTTCGGTATTAGTAGAGTACCCAAAGACGATATAGGATTTCACCTGGAAGATGATGTAGGATTCCGCTCCCCATAGGATACCTTTTAAGCTAGCTTACTATCTGAGACGATATAGGATTATGCTTCGTAGCGATGTAGGATTCCATTACGTAATACTGGACATATATGGCCTGAGATGATGTAGGATTCCGCTCCGCCATACGGCATGACCTGAGATGATGTAGGATTCCGCTCTGCCATGCATTTATTTTCGATTACTATATAAATTAAAAATGCCAATGATTGGCTTGTTTTAAGTAAAAATTTTTCGAAAATATAAATTGCCATCACTGATATGTTTTAATAATAAAAAAAGTGAATGAAAGTGTGTGAAATATAGTGTTACTCGCATTTCGTTAATTGAAAAGCATTTAAGAGTAAATGTTGATACTAGAAATATTGTTTTTTAATCTATTATTTCAAATATAGTTTATAAGACATATGTTGTTGTAAATGATTATTTATGCTTTATATGATAGATAGTTCTCAAATTATTTTAATTAAATTTCTACAACATAATTTGAGTTATGAAATGAATTTACCAAAATATCTTAGGGAGGAAACTTTTGAAATGAGTTTGAATAGAAATACCTGACACTCACTGAGTCTATTTCGCTCACCCTTAGTTTATTATTTTTTTAATAAAAACCTTTCAGGATTAGATACAACTGCAGACACTCCAACAGCTAGGACTTCGCATCCAGAGTAAATAGATTTCCGTCGGATGCAGCTGTGATTCTTTTAGCAATACATGTATGATATTATGTTTTAAATCATGTGAAATATTTTGTATGTAAATATACTCTTCTTTTGATTTATGTATATATTCATGCATATCATGTTTTGAAACATGAAATTATTTTGAAGGTTGATGCATGTTTGTGGATAGTTATGAATTGTGGAAAAAGGGTCTGAGGCCCAGTAGTTGAGAAAATGAATGATTTTGAAGTGTATAATTCTTTTAAATGTGATTTTACAGGGTGACATTTTCAGAAAAACAACCGTTGTTTTGTCAAAATTTTTATAAAATTCTGTTTACAAACGTAAATTTTAAATTGAAAAAGTTCCCACCTAAATTCCGTTGGCAAACAAACTTTAGAAAGGGATTTAAAAGAGATTTTCAAAATATAAAATTTAAAAAGGCTCAGCTTCACGAGAGCTTTTCAGCCGTAGGGGATCCAATTGGAAGGCTACCGTGGGGTGCCGGGCGATAGGAGTCAGGACCCGTTAGGTAGAGATGAAGAAAGCTGTTTCCAAAAAAAGTTTTAAAAAATTGATATTTTTCAAAACCTCAACGATTAAATGAAGTTTTTCCATTTTTTATTTGATCAAAGATAAAGATAAAATAGGGTGAAGTATATGAATTCAAAATTAACAACTAATTTACACATTCATTACTTTTTAATCCAATAGTTGAAAAATTGTATAAAAACTTGTATCAAAATTTGTGTCCCCCATCTTGCCCATATATATATGTAGACAGAATTGAAGAACACAAGTTTTGACATGATTTATTGATTATTGAGTGTGGAAGATTTTAATGATTTAGATCTACTCACATCAATGTATACAACTTTATTTTACATTCTATATAAATGTTTTTCTTATTTTCTTCATTATTACACCATCTTTCTCCTCTCCAATTAATATTAAAAACCCACTATTTAAATTGTATTTTTCTCACCCAACCCGATTATATTTAGAAACTCACCAAAAAAAATATAAACAATGTTGTAATTATTATTACTTTTTAAAAAAACTTGGTAATTTTTTTTTTCATGGTGGGGAAAAGGGGATTAAATTCATAAAAAATTATCCACACATTCGATAATGATGAGTTTTGAACCCTGATCTCTTAGCATTAAAAGAAGTGCTCAACTATTTCTATTGAGAGATGGTGTGTAAACTTGGTAAAGTGATTATTTAAAGTACGATTTATTTTTTAAAATAGTTTAAACTAGAAACCTTCACTACGAAAATTTTCACTACCACAAAAAAATATATATATTATTTCAAAAACAATTATTACCAAAATAAGTAAAATAGATTTTGTTTTCTAAAAGAACTACACACTTAACAGAAAAAAAAGAAGACAGCCATAGAAAATTAATAAGGAAATGATTCGATGGCTGTCTCTTTTTTTTTTTTTATTTATTTTTTGTTAAGTGTTTTGTGGTTTTGGAAAACAAACCTATTTTACTTATTTTGGTTATAAATTTCTTTTGAAATAAGATTTTTTTTAAAATAGTAAAGTTTATTGGTTTAAACTATTTAAAAAAAATCATCCTTTAAATAATTAATTTACCAAGTTTAAAAAAATAATAATTGGAGCATTGTTTTTAATTTTCTTGGTTGTTTTAAAATAAAATCGGGTTGGGTTAGAAAAATATAATTTAAATGGTGGAGTTTTAATATTAATTAGAGAGAGAGAGAGAGGAGATGATGTAATGATGAAAAAAGAGGGGAGTGAAAACATTTATATAGAGTATAATATTAAGTTGTATACAATAGTATGGGTAGATTTAAACTATTAAAATCTTCTCCATTCAGTAGTCAATAAATTGTTCAAAAGTTGTGTTAAAATTTGTGTCCTTTGATTTTATCCCATATATATATTTCGACTATTTGAGGGACGGCTGCAAGGGAAAATGCAGAGGCTGAGCACTTATGACAATGAGCAAGAAAGTATCTGTGGCATCTACCTAATTAACAATAAAACATTTCACAAAATTTAATTGGAAAGTAACCAAGAGTCATTTATTGGGAAGCAAAACAAGGTACAACAGTAATAATTCAGTTAAAAAATGCGTTTTAGTTTAAATTTTTGGACAAATGCTTCCTGAACATCTTGCCTTCAAATCAACCTTCCCAAATTAGAGACCTCAAATTACCAAAAATGATAAAAATTAGTTGCAAAATTCAGTTCTTAATCACTCAATTACCCTCTAACTCAAAAGCACATAAATATTTGATATATATTATACATAAAATTTGTAGTTCCTTGCCGAAAATTTTATGTTGCTTATGGGTACGGTTTTGGAAGCCACTTTCACATAAGTCTTTCTATAAACACACTTAAATAATGTTCTTTTTTTTTTAAAAAAAAAAATCCATATATTAAAAACTTAATTTAAATATTTTTGAATTTTTTTTTTGATTGATGTCTTTTTATTGTTAACACTCTTCTTCACTTAATCAACATTGTGTGTTTACTTTATAAATTAGGGAATGAAAATAAAGAATGAAATTGATTGATGGTGTTTACTTACTTAAAATTTATTCCGTAATAAAAATAAAAGTGTGACTATCACATTAGTTTAAGGTCGTAGAATGGGAATTTTATTATCCCATTCCACTTGGAGATTTTATTTACATTCTCAAATTCAATGTAAAAAGTCTTTTATATATAAAAATATATATATATATATATTTAAATCTATTTTGGTGATAGTTGTTACTACCAATGTCATGGTTGCTAGTCTACTACATTTACAAAAGCAAAATAAATTAAGATAACAATTTATATTAAAAAAAAATTACGACTTGATATATAATATAGATATATAATATGTTCTTAAAAAAAAAATAATAATATGCTTACAATAATATTATTAAGAAAATTCATTTTTTTAGCCTACTATGATGAGTTATATGACAAATATGACACTACATCTTAAATGCTAATTTTATATATTGTAATTAATTCATAATTTTAATCAATGATGTTTCTGTAAACTATAATTAATTCATTCCGATTCTAAAGTAAAGTAAATAACTCAATAAGAATACTGTTGATTCCGATTTCGATTTTTGCAGTTGAAGTAAATAACTTATTTTGATTCCGATACATTATTTTGATGCCAAGCTATTTTGATTTCAGATTATTCTAATTCCCCTTCCGATTCCTTTAATTGAAGTAAACGCATAAAATAGTTGCATAGAAAAGGTACATAACTATATGATCTTTATATGATTGCTAGAAATCATTTATGGTAAAGTTATATTCAGGTAAAGGAAAATGTATCTTCAGTGTTTCTAAATTTGAAATTTTTTTTCCAAAAACTTTATATTATTTATACCAAAAGCGTTCTCAAGTATATTGTAAATTATTGTTCTTGGTGCTCTTAAAATCTTCAACCATGATTAAAGTTGGCAAATTATCTAATATTTGACTCTTGTAATAAAGAATATAGGATTAAAAGTATAATTAACAAAGAAACATAATTAGGCACTAATCAATTAGTTGGCAAATGCAATAGAGCATACTATTTGTCAAGGATAGTTAAGGAAAATCACAACATACCAATTACCAAATAAGAACAACGTTATCATTGGTCATCATCCTAAGTTGTCATGCCACAAGTACATCCTCCCACACACATCTCCATCGTCGGATTGCCCTTAAAACTCTTATCTTAGCTCAATGTGCATCAACTAGCTCTTTGAAAAAGGAACAAAAAAGGCAACCAAGAGCCCTTCGTGTCTTCCGTGTGTCCTTATACTATCACTATAACGGTTGAATGATTATTGACCGTTTTGCCCTTGGAAGAGAAATGACATGAGTTTAATAGTCAGGATAAAGTTAAAGGAGTAAATTACTGCCAACTCGCTGAACTTTACCTTTTTACACTTGGAATCAAGTTTTCAAAAATGAGACAATAACATACCCTCATATTAACTTTGACTGTTAAAAGTTACAGTTAATTGTAAACAATAGTAAAAAAAATAATAAATAATTGCCCCATTCAAACTAATTTAAAAAGACTATTCAAGAAATCTAATGAAATAATAAAAAATAAAAAATAAATGGACGGTGGAGATTTAAAAATTTTAAGAACTTCAAAAATAAAATTGGATCTGCGTCGATGATAATTATTAATTTGAAAAAACTAATATCTATATAAATATATATTTTTAAAGAAAAGTACCAAGGAACTCCACCATCGATCCTTATTTTATCTTTTAATTTTTTCACACATTTTAATTTTATTATTTAAAAAAATCATATTTTGTTTTATAAAAACATATACCATTGATTCATCTCAAGAGATGGAAGGTGGAGAGCCATTCATAACATTTCCTCTATTGCTTTTTTGGAAATTTCAACCTCTCTTCTCAAATTTAATTTAATTTTGTATCATTTAACATTTTAAAACGTCAATGACTAAATTACTCTTTGAATAGTGTAGATCACGTTCAACGGTAAAGTTTGAAGGTCGACTAATTGAAGACAGGGAGGTCAATTTCTTATTTTTGAAAACTTTATTCTAGTTGTCGAAAGCCAAAGTTCGATGAGTTTGGCAACATTTTACTCAACTAGAAATATAAACCGTATGCTTCTTAATGTCATCAAAGGCCTAAAACGATGCGACGTACACACAAACAAAGGCCTATAGAAACCAACCCATTCCCCACTGTACATCATTAAACCAACCAACCTTCATTTTCTTGAGCTTAATATCTTTCCCTCACAACACAAGTCCTTTTCTCTCTTTCTCTCTTTCTCTCTCTCACAAGCTCTACTTGTTGCATGGATTTTGATACAAGCTACAGAGAGAATTTTCCTTTCTTATCAACTCTTCTTTCAAAAAATCATTTAATGAATTTTAACTATAGGAATGGTTTATCTTCTGAGGCTTTGTTCCAAAATCAACCAAACAAACATAATCTTAATGAGAATTGTCATGACCTAACTACGAACAGTTCATCCTTGAATTCTCTAAATTTTGATCTATCTTCTAGTGAGGGTTCCTCGAGGAAATTATTACTAGGGGTTGCGAAACTGGGGTTCCATCTGTCTGAGGCATGTGTAAATGAGGTATCAACTGATTTTAGAAGATATCCCTCTACTCGTTTGGTACCAAATGGTGTAAACCCGGTGTGGCATGGCTTCGAGAGAATAGGATTTCGAGATTTTCATACAAGATTCGAAGATCAGATTGTCTCCAAAGCTCCGATTCATCGACCAATTAGTCTTCAAGATCCATATACATTGACAAGAGCAACGATAGGAGAAGAGAAATCGTCCATATCCAGAGAAAATGAATATAAACAAGTTGACAAGAAAACGCTCGAAACAATAATGGTGCGTTTACTTCATTTGGAGGAATCGGAATAGGAATCGAAATGATTTGGAATCAGAATGACTTGGAATCGGAATGAAGTATCGGAATCAGAATAAGTTGTTTACATCAACTGCAGGAATCGGAATCGGAATCAGCAGTATTAGCATTTAATTGTTTACTTTGCTCTGGAATCGGAATGGATTAATTATAAGTTACAAAAATGCCCTTAATTAAAATTATGGATTAATTATAATAGTTTGTAATTTTTTATTATAATATGCATTTTTTTAATATCAAATAAAAAACTTCATATTATAATAAAAAGTATATATTATTTTAATAGGTCACTAACCTAATGTATAATTTTTTATTATAATATGCAGTTTTTTTTATAAATATCAAATAAAAAATTGTATATTATAATAAAAAAAATTACATATTATTTAATGGTCCACGATTATAATTAAGAAATTTGTGATAAAAAACTAATGATGTGTAATTTTTTATTATAATATGCAGTTTTTTTTTTTTTTAATATCAAATACAAAAGGTTTTTTTTTTAATTATTTTTAAAGAAGGGTATAAGAGACATTTTATTCTAATAAAAGGAATGGGAATGGGATTCCCAAGTAGGTTGGGGGGAATGAGATTCCCATTCCACAATCTCAAATTGACGTGGGGCCCACATTTTCATTCCCATTACGAAATGGATTTTAAGCAAGTAAACACTATCAATCAATCCCATTCCCCATTCCCATTCCCCAATCCAGGAAGTAAACACACCATAAATGAGAGAAGAAGCTACAAACAATCAAAGGAAACAAATATGACCAAAGGACAATGGAGCCCTGAAGAGGACAGGTATACTCACAAATTTCAATTATTGTTTTTTACACACACAGACACACATATATATATGTATTTGTTTTCAATTTTATAATTTTATAATTTATGTTATCCGATCTTTCTCACTCTTCTTAGGGTTTCATGTTTGGCTAATTTTGAGCTACATATGAGCAACTGATAAATTAGATCTCTATTTCCAGGGTTCTGATAGAACTAGTTGAAAATCAAGAAACAAATAAATGGTCTACGATTTCAAAATTCCTCCCTGGCCGATCGGAAAACAGTGTAGGGAAAGGTGGTACAACCATCTCAAACCGAATATAAAGGTATATATATATATATATATATATTTTTCCATTTTTATATAGTATGAAACTATTAAAAAGTACATGTGTATGTACATATATATGCATATACATATATATATATATACATACATTGATGAGAGAGTGCATACATATCAAATCCATTATACTTTGCATATATATGCATATCTATATACATCCATACATGTATAGGAGTGCCGTTGTTTAATTAATTCAATATTAATTGTAATAAATTATTGTTAGGAATTTTCTTTTTTTCTTTGAAATGGTAATTATATAATATTTGATTTTTTGTCATTATTAATTTTTTATTTATGCATTTAGTAAAGTTCATAAATACCTTCCCCACAAACATTTGTCGTTACCTGCTTGACAACACATTAACATGCACCAGTGATGACTGCCAGGTTGGATCGGAGTTTGTTGAAATACATATATTGTACCGTGCATATCAACATAGTAAATAATTAAAAGAGACGTTCTATAAACTCGAGGTGAATTTGGTTCAAAGTATTAAAAATCATATACTAGTAAGAGTTTATTATTGTTAATGTTGTTACTGTTATTTATTCATTTTTCAAAAGTTTCATTCTAAACTAGTAAAACAAGAAGTATTTCTTATACTTTATTCTAAATGAAAAGGGAGAAAAAGTAAAGGGAGACAATATTATAAGCTAAGTTTCTTGTTTTAGTAGTTTGAGCTTGAAAGTTAAGATAAAAAGTTAGGAAATGTAGTATTGATCGTATAGGCAAGTAAAATCTCTAAGTAATGGAGATGATCTCTTACTCAAAAGTGTTTGATCGTAAAAGTTATTTGTTGATAAGTAATAAAATTATATATATATATATATATATATATATTCCTTTTGGATATATATATATATATATATTCCTTTTGGGATACAGTTTTAACTTAGATTTTGTCAGGTGGAGCAAAACAATTAAAGGATTGATTTTATTCTATCATTATCTTTCCATTTTCATGATGAAGCAATAAACTAATTTATTTGGATAGACCAACATTGATTTTCTTTCTCCCTTTCCTTTCCTTTCCTTTCAAGGCTTCTTTAATGCTACAATTGATCGGTTGAATTGGTCAAATTAATTATTTAGGGATTGTCTTCTTATTCGTGCATAAATTTTCCATACTTGCATGTAAAAATTCTAGGACATGGAGTAGTATTTTGAATGTAGTAATATCATTTTTATTTATAAATGAATAATACTAGGTTTTCTAAAAATTTATCCAAATTTATTCAAATAATGTGAGGAGATAATTTGTAACCACTATATTAATTATAGAATGATGTATTGATGTTATAATGGTTATAAATTAATTAACTCGTTACATCATTTGAGTAAAATTTTAAATAGTATAACATTACTCTTTATAAATATTTATAACATATTCAAAACACATCAATTGTTTGATTGTTTTATTTCCAGAAATCAGCATGGAGTGAGGAGGAGGACCTAATTCTTATAAATGCTCACAAAGATCTCGGAAATAGTTGGGCCAAAATTGCTTGTCGGTTGCCTGGACTAAGTGAGAACACCATCAAGAACCACTCGAAAGCCACCAAGCGTTGCCATTATGTGTCTCGCCGTACAACCAATGACTTAACCTTGAGAAGTAACCTCTTGCAAGACTACATTAGGTCTCTGAATTCATCAAGCCCTCCAAACAAATTAACCTAACAATCTGGTACCCCATAATGATGCACTTGATATTTGATAATCAGGCACTCATTGATCAAGCGCCTAATGATCAGGCACTGGTTGGTCAAGGACCTAATAATCAGGCACTTAATGCTCAGACATAAGATCCCCCACATTGTATGAAAGCTCGAATGTTTATGCCCTGGGTGATTGGCAAGTCCCTAACTTCGACAACAACGAGACCTTGAATGGTATTTCTTTTGATACCAGCACATTGTATGAGGGCAACTTGGAAGACCAGTGTGACATTGATGGCAATTTCATGCTGGAAGAGATGAACAAGGAGAACAGTATCATGCGAACGCTATACAAGGGTATTTGATTGAACTTGTTTTATGGTAAACATATGGTGATAGATGGTGTTGAGTTTTTCCCTAGCTAAAACTGAAAGTAGTCAAATAAGAGACTCGGTAGGAAAATGAGGATGTATGTAGTAATGGGGTCGTCAGGTGTCATTTTTTCGTGATTATTTTATGTTATGTGATGCTTTTTCAGTGTGTGTGTGTTGCATTGTACTTTTAATGGATTTTAAATTAAGAGATATATGTCCTTAACCTTTTGTGGAGAAAGTTTAAATCGTTTGTTGCAATGAAAAGTTTGTGCTATATATTAATGTAAAAATGAGTGGATTTGTTACTAATTTGTCTTTCTCTTTTGCCATTGTCACTCAATCAATTTTTTAAGTTTCTATGGCACCTAAAAGTCGGAACTTCCCATTTTGTCCTTAACGAATGGGGTTGAAGAAGAGATCTCCAAACAAAGAGTTGATGTGCCGAACAAAAGGTGATATCTCGACCAAAAGGATGATATCCTGAACAAAGGGCTACTTTCCCGAATAAAGGTTTGATGTCCCAAATAAAATGATGATGTTCCCCCAAAAAAGGGTGATGTCCTGAATATGTAGCACATGTCCTGAACATATATCCTCTTGTTGCGAAAATAAGAGCCATAGGTTTCTCACATATCTACTACACCCAATTTCAACACCTAAATTTTTTTAGCACAAATTCATCCCATTTTCCAAACCTAAAGCCTAAAATACTAAACTAAATCCCTAGTTTCAATACCCCCAAAGCATAACCACTGCCCTAGAATAACAAACCTAATTTTAACGTTGTTCTCATTGTCATAATCATTTTCTTTTGGGGTACCTTATATTCAAAAGGTAATTGCTATGTAGAAGAGGTTCCCCTCACAAGTTCCGAGACAATCTAGAACTCATCAACATTGCATTCATCATTTCTTTTAAAGTGCAACTTTTTTGTTCATCAACACCATTTCGCTTGGATGAATAAGAAGTCATGGTTTGATGTATGATTCCGTGTTGTGCACAGAGTTATGTAAGTGGTGCTTCATATTCACCAGCACGATCAATCTTTAACATTTTAATTTTCCTGTTGAGTTGGTTCTCACTTCATTATTATAGAGAACAAATTTCTAATTTTTGCTTCATCTTTGCTTTTAAACAAATATATATAACAATATTTCGTACTGTCATCAACAAAAGTAATAAAATATTTTATTACAACCTCTTGATTATGGGTAAAAACATTGTTCTTAGTTATAGCTCTTAAAAATGTTTGAGCTCAATTTGATTCGCTGGAATTGGTAGTGTTATATCATTGGAGATTAATACTGAACATTCAATGGTGGGTAGCAAATTTATTTTAAAAACATTATGTTACACATGAGTCTCGATCCATTTCTTTTAGGGTTAATCCCAAAAAAACCTATTATAGTTTGCAAAAATATTATTTTTACAATACTAGTTTTAATTTTGTTCAACCCCTAGCTTTAATAAATTAATAGAAAAATTATATAAAAGATCAAAACCAATTTTAACCCTGAGATTTTTATTCTATATTTTGATTTTATCTTTTTTTATATTTTATTTTAAAACAAAAAATATCTTGATTTTTTATATTTTTATATTTAATATTTAATATTTTATTTGTTATATATCAATTAATATTAGTTTAATTAATTTTTTATCGTATTTTTCATTTTACCTCCGAAGTCAAATGATCAATCAAATCAACTTAACGAAATATATGATCATTAAGGGCATTGTCATCATTTCATATTTCTCCAGAGGGTATTTTGAGTGTTTTTATTAATGGCAGGAAGAGATTTTGGACAAAAATGAAATTATAAGTGATAAAATGGATATTTTTACAAACTATAATAGTTTTTTGGGATTATCCATTTCTTTTATATTTGTATGGTTGCAACTACTTTATAATTAACCTGGAGAGTTTTCATAATTTTAATTTTATATTATTACCTATTATTATTACTAACAATCTTAATACATAATTTATTCAGTAATTAATCCTGCAGAAACAATTAGCTAGTATTTAAATTTCAAAAAAAAAAAAAAAATCTTATTTTCTTTCCAATGGATGGACTTTGAGCTTTAATTTCTCATTCACCCAAATATCATTTTGACCAAATAAATATACTAATTTGATGTTCTCGCAGAGGAGAGCATGAATCTACCATGATCTTCTAAAGTTAAAATCAAAAGCTCAATCAAAATTGTTCATGAAAATGAACTTTTGTATCCCAAATTTTCTGACACAATGCACAATAATATAATAATTTCAATTTCTCAATTATCCGCTATTAGATTCACTTACTTTCAATTACTTTGATTTAGTTAATATCTACTTATGTTTAAAAATTGGTCTACAATCAATGCAGTAACTAAATTAACTTTAATAAGTACCCTTTAATGGGAGTAGTTGAGCACCTCTCTTTACCCTAAGAGGTCAAATGTTCAAATTTCATCATTGTTCTATTAAAAAACAAAATATGAGTATGTTTTTTCTCTTGGTGAGAGTTATCATCTTATGATGTGGGAGTGGTCATCCAAATCATATTATTAGTGATCTATCTCGACGAGTCCAACTAATTTTTTGACTCGTAAGGTGTTAATGTTAAAAAATAATAATAATAATAATTAACTTTAGTGTGTCCTGAAATTAAAGTTTTATATATACATATACATATACATATATACATATATATGACACATTCCACGATATACTTGGGTATTGATATATATGATAACTACAAACAAGTTATTACATTATAAAATTACTGATTGTATTTTATTATTTCTGATTATATATTTATTATATCTTATTACAATAAAATAAATTTAATCACATTTATAATAATTGATCATGTATAGTTATAATCAGACGTGTTTAGTTATAATAAGATATAATAAAATACAATCAGTAATTTTATAATGTAATCATTTTTAGTTTATTTATATCTAAGTGTATTGTAGACTAGGAGTGAGCATTATAAGGTTCAGGTTGGTTTAGGTTGGGTTAGAAATCCAACAACCTAATGTAGGTTGGGTTGAATATTTTTCGACCCAACCCAACTCAACCCAATAATTGTCGGTTTGAGTTAGGTTGAGTTGACATAATCGCACCTAATCTTCATTTCACACAAAAATCCATAAGAGCTAGTATAATTTTGAACGCGTAATAACATAATTCTAAATCATACCAATAACAATATAATCCAACAATACAACTTCAAAAATCCATACCAAACAAACCGAATCAGCAACAATTTGAAACTCAACCTAACCTTCATTTCATGTAGCTGGTATAACACACGGGATTAGTGTTAATTTGTCTAATAATATACAATTCAAGAAATCAAGACCTGACACTAGAAATTCACAACCTGAGGTTATAGTGATCCCGGACTAACACATTGTAAATAAATTCAATACACATTGTTACAGATTCTCTACAACTCTAATTTCAACCTTTTTATGACACATTAAACAACTCTAAATAGAAAAAGCTAAATATATATATATATATATATTTTTTTAAATAGTCGTGGGAACTTGAGGGCAGGGTAATAGAGAATTACACAAAACATTGTAGAGTGGCTAGGCCTAACCGATGTTGATGGGTGAATCATCGACTAAGAAATGAGGTGGGTTGATCGATGTGGATGGATGAAGAAAAAAAGAAAAGGGATAGAGGGGAGGAGTTGGCATTGCACCATAAGCAAACAACCGCCAATAAGGAGAAGCACAGTGAGGAGAGAGCGGGAGGGAAAGAATGTGTCCGACTGAAGGATCGAAGACTGAAAAAGCATAGCGAGTGAGTGGATGGATGAAGCATAACGATCGGAGATGAAAGGTTGGTGGTTGAGGAGGAAATGAAGGGTCGAAGAGATGGAGGTATAATCGATTTGGACTTCGAAGTGGATAAAGGGTATAACCGGTGACTGGATTTGGATGCTTGGATGGAGAAAAAATTGAGAGAAAATGGGAAAATGGAGGAAGACATGGAGAGTGCAGCTAGGGCAATATATATATATATATATTTTGCATATATAGTATCAAGTTCGGGTTGGGTTTTCAGGTTATTCATCTAACCCAAGCCAACCTGAAAACAGTTCGGGTTGTTTAAATCCAACCCAAGTTAGGTTTTTTAACAACTATAAATGGTTGGGTTACTCGATTTGGGTTCAAAATGTCTATCCCTAATGTCGATGACCTACACACACACACATATACATACATAACTTCTATGGTCAATACCTTATGTTATGCCCATTTTCTGGTTCGGCCCAACTAGCAACAGTACACGCCCATTTAATTTGAACAGAGCAAGGGCCCAGAAAGCCCAAAGACGGAGCCAACAGTTGCAAGCCCAGCTCGCGAGGCCATCCAGGTCGCGAGCTAGCAACAGTTCTTCAGCATGTCACCTGCCAATGCTTTCAGCCCGAGGAGCCCGCGAGGTCGCGCCAATCGCGAGCTCGCGAGCTCGCGCTAACCTCCAGATCGCCTCACCTCCTCTCCAGCATACATCTGGCTGACCAGAAAGTCCACCTATAAGAAACCGTGTGCAGCAAGTTGTCAGAACTGCCAACCCCCATGATTTCCAGCAAGACACTGTTTACACAATTACCCAGAAGCATTTAATGAAGTGAAGACTTCTTCAGGTGTAATTAATGCAGACTTGTGCAGGGAGGAAATCATCATTATCTTTACAATTAATGCAGCATGGCAATGTCAGGATTAGTTGAAACTAGTCGTTGCCTATTACGTGTAAACTTTTCCTTTGTATTATTTTATTGTGAGCTCCCTTCCTCTATAAAGAGGGGAGACATTTTCACTGTACAACAAGCTGAATACTAGATAACCATCACTCTGCCGGAATTACTCCAGAGTGACCGTGGACGTAGGTGCAGTCACCGAACCACGTGAAAACCCCTGTGTTTCCTCTCTTTCTTTCTCTCATTTCCTTTAATTACTTGTTCATCAGTTTATTAACTCCGACCAACTACCAGGAACAACATTCCTCCACCTGAATTAATTATCACCAACCTAGCATCCCATTAATACACCATTTACTACCTTTCGACTAGTACCAATCAATCCTTAATTACCAAGTCCGCCGTCTGGGCCCCAGAATCTCTGGTTGACCGTTTCCGGACGTCAACATCTTTTGGCGCTAGAAGGAGGGCCCAACAGCGACCTGGTAATCTCCAGTTAGTTATTACGTCATTTTCATCTGTACTTGTTTGCTATGGCTAGGATCAAAGCAACGAGGAGTGTTGGAGTAGCAGAGGAGCGACGTGAGATTCAAGAAGAACAGAGCGTTTCACCCTCTAGAAACGAGGTCGCTCCAGAATGGCAGCAACGCCAGCAAGCCCTGGAGGATGCAGTGAGGGAGTTGACAACAACAGTGAGGGCGTTGGTGGAAGTCCAAGCCCACGCGGCGCCGAGGCAGGCAAATGCAGCACCTCCAGGCAGAGCTCGCCGCCGACCTTCAGAAGAGATACCAACTCCAGAAGGGGTAGCCGCAAGGGAAAGGTCGCTTACCGAAGGATCAGCCCGCTCTTCGAACTTGCACCCAAGGAGAATCAGAGAGCGGAACCAAGAGCGGGGGATCCCACCTCGCCAGAACGAGATGAGGGCGAGGGCAAGTATCGAGGGCGCCAGGCGCGAAGAGGATGGCCGTGGGCCCGAGCGAGTACGTGTACATCGCGCAGGTTACGAGCCCGAGCCAAGAAGGGCTGCCAGACAGGCAGAAGCGCTAGGTGAAGAAGGCAGGTCGCAAAACCGCTACTTTGGGGAGCAGGAGAGTACCAGTAGATGGAACCCCAGTCAGCGGTCATTGACCCAGGACCCAGTAGTCGAAGAGTTGTTGCAGAGGGTTCAGCAGTTGGAAGCCCGACCTGGAGGCCAGACTGGGGGAGAGCGAGACAACCGCCGAGCACCATTCACTCGGGAGATCGAGACAGTGCCTTTACCAGCAAAGTTCAAGCTCCCCAGTATCCCTCAATATGACGGCAGGACGGACCCCTATGACCATTTGGATGCTTTCAATGTGCAGATGGATCTTCAGACAGATGACCCGCTGGTCAAATGCCGGGTATTCCCAGCTACTCTAGGGGACGCCCCGCGAGCTTGGTTCAACCGCCTTCCAGCCCGCAGCATCGGAAGCTGGAGAGAATGTCAGAAGAAGTTCCTAGATCAGTATAAGGCATTAAGGAAACAGCTCGCGCCAGCCTGCCACCTTGCAACCATTTTTCAGAGACAGAACGAATCCCTGAAAGATTATATCACTCGATTCAGAGATGAGGTGAGTAATGTGGAAACACCCTCTGACGAGAGTATTTTAACAGCTATCTCTGCAGGGCTCAGGAAAGATGGGAAGCTGTATGAAACATATACAAATCCCCTGTGAAGGATCTGGGGGAGTTCTACGACAGGGCAGCTAAAGAAGTCAGATGGGAAGAAGCCTTTGGGGCTAAGAAACCCAGTGGTCAGCGGGGTGAAGCAAGTGGTTCCCATCGTGAGAAAAGGAAGAATCCTGGTGGTGATAGGCCAGGGGAGCCGAGGAACCAGTCGGCCAATGTAGTGGCGAAGCGAGCTAGGCCAGGGCCAAGGATGGAGAGGCCCAGGCGCCAGAACAGATATGACAGCTATAGTCTGTTATCGGACAGGCAGGACAGGATCTTCGCCGCAGAAAGAAACAGGGAGAACTTTGGGAAGCCACCTCCAACCGGACCCCCTAACCGACATCGGGATCCGAAGAAATACTGTGCCTACCATAACGAGAACGGGCACAATACCTCAGACTGTTGGCGGTTGAAGGATGCCATCGAGGAACTCATAAGACGAGGCCGCCTAGGAGAATATGTAATACAGCCCGCTGGAAGGCGACCTCAGAACCAACGACCTCAGGAGCAAGATCAGCAGCTCGAGCAGCAGCAATCTCAGCGAGCTCAAGAACCAGAACGCGAGCCTGCTGTAAGAACAATCTTTACCATTTACGGTGGACCTCATGTCGCAGGTACATCTAACAGGTCACACCAGAGGTATATCCGAGAAGCCAACCATACCCTACTGGCAGAATATGGAGGAGTCGAGGGACCCACCAAAAGGGCAAAGGCGTCCTCAGATAGCATTGTGTTCACGGAGGAGGACGAGAGGGGAGTACGCTGGCCCCATAACGATGCCATTGTAATCAGAGCCCAGATCAGTAATGTCGAGGTGCGGAGGATAATGATAGACACTGGCAGCTCAGTCAACGTCATGTATAAGGACTGCTATGACCAGTTGGGTTTAGGAGCTGAGCAGTTGATACCCTCGCCCGAGCCTCTCTATGGGTTCACGGGAGATGCAGTGGTGCCAATCGGCCAGATCAAGTTGCCCCTCACCCTCGGGGAGCCAGGACGACAAGCTACAGCTCTTGCAGACTTCCTTATTATCAGTAGCCCTTCAGCATACAACGTGGTATTGGGGCGACCTTCGATGAACGAACTGGATATGGTCACCTCCACCAGAACGCTGACAGTTAAGTTCCCGACTCCCAATGGAGTAGGCTGTGTCAAAGGCGAGCAGCAACTAGCCAGGAGATGTTATGAGGATGCAGTAAAGATGGGAGTTCGGGGAAAGAAAGTAAATGTGGTCTCGGGTGGCCAACCGCGAGCTGCCTCTGAAAGCGGGGTAAGTGATGACCTCGACCCTCGCGAGGTGGATGCAGACAGGGCCACAGGACCCGTCGAGGAGTTAGAGGACGTACGAGTCAGTGAGGCGGACTCAGAAAGGTATGTGAAGATAGGAAAAGATCTGCTGCCAGAAGTGAAGTCCGAGCTCGTAGGATTCCTGAAGAGAAACCTTGATGTCTTCGCCTGGAACCATGAGGATATGGTGGGGATAGACCCTGGAGTTATGTGTCACCGACTGAATATAGATCCCCAGCACAAGCCAGTCCGGCAGAAGAGGAGGCCGATGACACCAGAACGCTATGCAGCTCTGAAGGAGGAGGTTGAGAAGTTGCTAGCTAACGGGTTCGTTAGGGAAGCTCGTTATCCTGTTTGGGTCGCCAATCCAGTCCTCGTGAAGAAGAAGAACGGGAAGTGGAGAACTTGTATTGACTTCACCGACCTGAACAAGGCCTGCCCGAAGGACAGTTTCCCATTACCCAGGATTGACCAGCTGGTAGATGCGACGTCGGGGCATCAACTCCTAAGTTTCATGGACGCGTACTCAGGATACAACCAAATTCCCATGAGCCCGCAAGACGAGGAACACACCTCTTTTGTCACCGATAGGGGCTTGTACTGTTACAGGGTGATGCCATTCGGACTGAAGAATGCAGGAGCAACCTACCAGCGTCTAGTCAACGCCATGTTTCAGGACCTGATTGGGAAAACTATGGAGGTGTACGTAGATGATATGCTGGTGAAGTCCCAGAAGGCAGCAGATCATGTCCGCGATCTGGATGAGACGTTTAGAGTCCTCAGAAAATACCAGATGAAGTTGAACCCGCTGAAGTGTGCATTTGGGGTAGCATCTGGTAAGTTCCTTGGCTTCATGGTGAACAGCAGAGGGATAGAGGCCAATCCGGAGAAGATCAGGGCGCTCGTGGAAATGAGGTCCCCGTCCAGAATCAAGGACGTGCAGAGCCTTACTGGCCAGGTCGCGGCTCTCAGCCGCTTCATCTCAAAAGCCACTGACAAGTGTGTACCATTCTTTGAAGCCATAAAGAAAGCCAAGAACTTTGAATGGAATGAGCATTGCGAGGAGGCATTCCAGAAGCTAAAAGAATATATGGGCCAAGCCCCTCTCCTATCCAAACCCAAGGAGGGGGAGAGACTGTTCTTGTATCTGGGAGTCTCTGAGCACGCACTAAGCGCGGCCTTGGTAAGAGAAGAGGATAAGACGCAGTTGCCCGTATATTATATCAGTAAAAGACTGGTTGACGCGGAAACCAGGTATTCACGAATGGAGAAGCTGGCGTACTGTCTGGTAACTGCCTCCAGGAAGCTACGTCCCTACTTCCAAGCTCATCAGATTGAGGTCCTCACGCAGTACCCTCTCAGGCAAGTCCTTCAGAAAGCAGATACTTCTGGCAGACTCCTCAAGTGGGCCATCGAGCTCGCTCAGTTCGACATGGAGTTCAGGCCTAGAACGGCGTTCAAGGCTCAGGCACTTGCAGACTTCATTGTGGAATTCACGGGGCCAGTACCAGAGTACGAGGAGCTAACAGGTGGCCAGGTTTGGGAGCTTTATGTAGACGGATCTTCTAACGAGCGAAGCTCAGGGGCTGGAATAATGCTGATCAGCCCGGAAGGCCATAAGATCCTGAGTGCCATAAGGTTTCAATTTCCAGCTACCAATAACGAGGCTGAGTACGAAGCATTGCTCGCCGGACTTCGCCTAGCAAGGGAGGTGCGAGCTGAACAGGTAAAGATTTTCAGTGACTCTCAACTTATCGTTTGTCATGTCAGGGGAGAATATCAGACCAAGGGGAAGAGGATGTCAAAGTATTTCCAAAAGGTCAAGGAATTACTGGGGGCTTTCCAGAGATTTGAAGTAAACCAAATTCCCAGAGCACAGAACGTCAACGCGGACGCCCTCGCCCGCTTGGCGACCTCCCAAGACGCAGATCTCCTTGAGTCCTTCCCTATGGAATTCTTACCAGCTCCGAGCATCGACGGCGAAGGTGCAATGATGACCGTACAGGTTCGGCCTAACTCCTGGATGAGCTCGTTAATCAATTACTTGCAGGAAGGGAAGCTGCCAAAAGACAAGCTGGAAGCTCGCCGCATCCGAGCTAGAGCAGCCCGGTACTGCATTTACGACGACAGGCTGTACAAGAAAGGATTCTCAACCCCGCTGCTACGATGTATAGATGATGAAGACTGTGAGGTAGTGCTAAACGATATCCATGCAGGTCATTGCGGGAACCACGCGGGAGCATTGTCCTTGGCCCAGAAGGCTCTCAGACAGGGGTTCTACTGGCCAACTATGAAGCAAGATGCCTTAGACCTGGTAAAGAAGTGTGATAAGTGCCAGAGATTTGCTAAAGTCCCGCGAGCTCCACCAGCCTACCTCCAGCAGATGGTGAGTCCATGGCCGTTCGCGATCTGGGGAATGGACCTGATCGGACCTTTGCCCGCAGCTCGAGGAAACTGCAAGCACGCTGTAGTCGCTGTTGACTACTTTACTAAATGGGCCGAAGCTAAGGAATTAGCAGAAATCTCCACAACGAAGATAGAAAAGTTTGTGTGGGACAATATCATCTGCAGGTTCGGGGTCCCTCAGCAGCTCGTCACGGACAATGGGACCCAGTTCACCAGCGAACAGTTCATAGGTTTCTGTAATGAGCTCGGGATCGTGAAGAGCTTCTCGGCTGTAGACCATCCTCAAGCCAACGGTCAGGTCGAGGCCGTGAACAGGATCATCAAACAGAATCTGAAGACCAAGTTAGAAGCAAGAAAGGGGGCTTGGGCTGATGAGCTACAGAAAGTCCTCTGGGCTTATAGGACGACGGTCCGCAACTCCACAGGTGAGACCCCGTTTTCTATGGTCTACGGAACGGAAGCCATGATACCGGCAGAATTTGAAGTGACCAGCCAGCGAAGGGCCTCGTTCCGACCTGGGGACAATGACCAGCTTCTCGCGACCAGTCTGGACTTAGCCGAGGAAGCAAGGGAGACAGCTCGCCTAAGGGTAGCAGTATACCAGCAAAGAGTTGCCAGGTATTACAACAAAAAGGTGCGAGCTCGAAGCTACAAAGCCGGAGACCTCGTGCTCAGGTTAGTCCTTCCTGGAGCTCGCAAAGCAAGCGAGGGAGTACTCGGGCCCAACTGGGAGGGACCATACTTCATCAAGCAGGACCTGAGGAACGGAGCCTATCATTTAGCCAGCATGGATGGGGCTGAGTTACCGCGTGCCTGGAATGCTGAGCACCTGCGGCCATATTACACCTAAGAACTGTCAGCTCGCTCTAACCTTGTACATGATTCTTTCTTGACGATTGTCTGTAAGCATGCTTTCACCTGTTTTCTGTTGTATATGTCAAATGTGATGCAGAAAGCGGGCTGGATAAGCCAGCAAATGTACATATTAAAAGAGCAAAGCTAATGAAATTTCTTTCTCAAAGTAATCAAGCTGCGATCTATTATCATAAATGTTTATATACATATTTTTATTCCTTGAAGACATCTGTATAAATTCCAAGGAATCTTTCGCTAACCGGAGTTCTCACATGAAATGGCCTGCCAAAGTCACGACCATGTTCTGGCAATAAATCTCCACAAAAGGCCTCAATTGAGAACGCCTCATCAACTGATGCTTAATTCATCCGTGTTACCCTCATTAACGGAGGTTCACGTCAGGCATCGAGTTCATTTACTAGCTCGCAGCCATAATTGCCCCGCGACCTCGCGGGAGGGGGTAAGGCCACGCCTCTCATATATAAAGCTGCCCGCGGACTCGCGTATTAATTGCCCCGCGACCTCGCGGGAGGGGGTAAGGCCACGCCTCTCATATATAAAGCTGCCCGCGGACTCGCGTATTAATTGCCCCGCGACCTCGCGGGAGGGGGTAAGGCCACGCCTCTCATATATAAAGCTGCCCGCGGACTCGCGTATTAATTGTCCCGCGACCTCGCGGGAGGGGGTAAGGCTACGCCTCTCATATATAAAGCTGCCCGCGGATTCACCAAATTGGCTCACTCCTGGACTGCGAATGAAGCGACGAGTTAAACTCTCAAAGTTTGGGAAAATGTTGCTGACAAGCACGCTCTATATCATTAAAACATGGAGGACAAGGAAATTCCGAGCTCCTCACTAACAGTAAGTCCCTGCCAATCTTCCAAGGCTTACAAAACGTCTTATTCAGCCAAGTTGTTTGCTGAGCCCAAGCCCTTACGAGCTAGCGCTTGAGCAAAACTGCTTATTGCAGTTAGCAGGTTTGAAAGTTAATATAATTTTCGCGATTGTGATCTCCTTAACAAAATTTTAACACTTTAAAATTGTGTTATTATTACCTGCTCGCTACCTATTATGTAACTAAATATACATATATATGCTTGGACAAAATATCGAGATTGTGCAGGAAATTTAGTTTTATAAATCCGAGCTTCAAGCTCGTCATATGAATTCCAACAAATGAAGGAAAGTTACAAAAATTTAAAGGAGAAAATAAAATAAAAGTGCTTCAGATATCAGCAGGTGCGTCTGAAGGAGCAGGACCAACTACCGCTTCTGCTGGGGGCTCTGCCTCAGGAACGGACTCAGAAGCTGGTAAATCAGAAGGAGCTTCTGCTGTGGGCTCAGACATGGGAGGATTCTCTAAAACTGAAGGTACCTCGGGGACCTGCTCTGGCGAAGGGGTTGAGTCAGCAGGTAGATTATCTGGAGGGGCAGAGGAAGTATCAGCATGTTGCGTGCTCTGAGCACCTGCAGCCAGCTCCACGAACTCTTGGATCATTTTGACCCCTTCTGACCCAAAGAAGGAATAGTCCAAGTTCGGATGGTGCTCCCACATGCTATACAGGAACTCCCTCTCGACCTCTTCTTCGATCTTATCCCGCTCCCGAGCTACCCTAGCTTCAATACCCTCCGCAGTTTGGGTCAGCTTCTCCCTAGTCTGAGCCAAGCTCGCCTCTGCCTCAGCCCGCTTCTCCTCAGACTTCGCGAGCATCCCTTTGGCTGCTGCCAAGTCCCATGAGTGCTGGCTCACTTTATCTTCAGCGACCTGCAGCTTTACCTTTACATCAGCAAGCTCGCCCTTCAGCTTATTTATTTCTGCTTGGGCCTTGCTGGCTTCGGTTTCCCTGCGAGCGGTCTCCTGCGACAAGGCCGCGTCAGCATCTTTGAGCTTGGCAGAAAGCTCACTATAGTTCTTCTGAAGGAGATTGGTCTCTTCCTGCAGCAGCTTCTTCTCCTCATCAAACTGTATCTGAGAAATCCTGAAGGCCTCTTCCTCGTTGATGTGAATGTCTGCCTCCCTTACTAACTTTGCAGACGCCATACCGAGCTGAAACAACAAAAGAAATGGTACAAAATCCTTTTAAAAAGGAAGGGGAAAATCAGAATCAAAGTATGACAGGATATGAACCTTACCAGCGCAACTTGGCGAGCTATATAGGTCGCTAAAGTACGGCCTGAAAGCTCTTTTTTCTGTAGCTGCGGGCTGCGTTTTCCCATCACTTCAGGAACGAGCTCAACGAAGCTGTTAAAAAATTCCATCTCCTTGACTGCATCAGGAGGAGGGCCAGAATCTGCCTGTTCAACTGTTGCAGACCTCGCCGGTCGTGCTGGCGCTCCAGTACCTGGCTCCCGTCCGATGACGACCCCACCGACCGAAGGGACGGCAACGAAGCCCTTCTGCTTTGGAGGTGGTGGAGGAGCTATGGCCTTTCCTTTTCTTTTCCTGGTCAAGGCCTCAGACTCTTGCCCCGAAGGTAAGTCCCCCCCGGCAGGGACTGCGGCCCTCTTGGCTGGAGGAGAGCTCCGTCCTGCGGGTGGGGCAGCCCGTTTTTGAGGAGCTGCAGCTGCCCTGGTCGGAGAGGGGGCAACTGCAGCAGCTTGTGAGGTCGCTCTTTGAGAGTGGTCTGAGGAGGTGTCGTCCACGTTGACGACCTCGGCCGGCTTAGCAGGTGGAACTGACCTGAGGGGAGGGACAGACATGGTGAGCTTTCTTCCCATATTATCCGAAGAAGTGCTGGTGGTGAAGCTCGTGCTCGGTGATCTTTGTTGAAGAGGTTGTGGTTCTGACTCTGATTGGGTAGGATCAACAAGGGCAGAAGCGACCTCGTTCGCTCTCCCCCTTATTCCCAGGTCCCGAGCTGTATTCAAGAGAGGGTTTGAAGCAGATGGTGATAGACCCCGAGCTACCAGCTCGCTGCCGGAAGGGAAATTGTCCTCCTCTGGCTCCTTGGCAGCTGCGAAAGAGTTCAGAATAGCGAGCTCGTCCTGCCTGGGTTTACCCTTAGGAGCTGTGACGTCTGCACAGTAAAAGTCAGCTCGTAAATAAATAAATAAATAAATAAGTAAATGAACATTATGCATGTCTGCACATATGAATAATGCTACTGATGTTGTTTTGAGCACTCATGTCCCTACTAGGTTCCTCCACGAAGCTCGTGTTATTCAGTCCAGCAATCGAGGGGCACGTGAACCAGGCCCAGTTGGACTTGTACTCCCCTACGTTTGACTTAGTACATCTCTGAGGCAGAAACGCCCTATAGTCAGAAGACTGGCGAGGAGTGGCGTAGTACAACCCTTCCTTTCCAGTGATCGCTTTGAAGCTGTAAAGGCTGCGGATGATGCGGGGTGTGGGAAATCCTAGTGCGTACTTACGAAACGCCGCAGCCAGGGTGGTCAAATGAGCGTATGAGTTTGGGGTCAGCTGGAACGGTGCGAGATTGAGGCTGTTTAACAAATCCATGAGGTATCCAGGGATAGGGAACCTGAAGCCGAGCTCCATATGCTCTCTGCTGATCGCAATAAAGCCCGTAGGGGGATAAGCGGCTTGATCAGTGCCCGCGGGAACGTTAGCCCTGCACCCCAAGGGGATGGTTACTTCCCGGGCCCAAGCCTCCAACTTATCAAAGGTGAGCGACGAGAACATGGGTTTAAAGGGAGGGGTGTCCGTTTCCTCAGCGACCTCGTCCCCTCCTGCGATCTCCTCGCTCGACGGACCAGCTCGCGAGGTCGTAGCCTCAGCCTCGCTATCCTGGCGACCTGCCTGCCTCCTGGAAGCAGCAGTCCTGCCCCGACCTGTGCGCGAACGACCTGACATCTACAACACAGAAGGAATGACATCAGGACGCCTACAGCACACTGATCCTAACAAGACACAGGAAAAGAACTCCTAAGACAGCTGTCCTACTTGTCAGGTCGCGCACTTGGTCTCTAAAGGACCAGAAAAGGCCCAGAGACACGAATCTGCCAGGTACAATATCACCCCAAGTCCACATATTTCTAATCCTATGTTTACAGGTCGCCCCTAGCGTACAGAGGTACTCAGGCAACCGACACAGTGACTCCCTAAGGGCCAAACAAGCTCACAGGGACCAACAGACGTGTTACGAAGGCAGAAAACGACAATCCTAACCAGAGACAGACCATGTCACAAAAAAAAAAACAACAAAAACAACAACAAAGCGAGAAGAGGACTACCTTGCTCGAACCGAGTGCGATATGCTGAGCACGGTGGCTAATCTTCGTAGTAGCGAAGTTCGAAGGGGTTGTCCAGTGACAAACAGTAGGCCAGAAGAAGCAGAAGTGAAGGAAAAAATGGAAGATAGAAAGAAAAAGTATTGTAGTCGTACCAAGAAAGCAAAAAGAAGAAGATGAGGAGACCCGTGGGTTATATAGGCCAGCTCGTCCATCCCTAGCCATCCGATCCAGCATAAAGGTGTAACCGCCAAAGATCCAACGGCTGAGCATCGATCTCGGTCGCGTGCCATCACGTCTGTCAGTTACAAGACGTGCGCATTTAATGCGTACGGTCCCGAGACACGTTTTTCGGCTCCAACGCCTGAATGGACGCCGCGTGTCAGCGGTTACAGTACGAAAATTGAAACGGAACCAGAAGATTTGAAAATGGGCGCCATTTGTGTGTTTATTTCAGCTCCCAGTCCGCAAAACGCACAGAGAGCTGGGGGGCTTGATGTTATGCCCATTTTCTGGTTCGGCCCAACTAGCAACAGTACACGCCCATTTAATTTGAACAGAGCAAGGGCCCAGAAAGCCCAAAGACGGAGCCAACAGTTGCAAGCCCAGCTCGCGAGGCCATCCAGGTCGCGAGCTAGCAACAGTTCTTCAGCATGTCACCTGCCAATGCTTTCAGCCCGAGGAGCCCGCGAGGTCGCGCCAATCGCGAGCTCGCGAGCTCGCGCTAACCTCCAGATCGCCTCACCTCCTCTCCAGCATACATCTGGCTGACCAGAAAGTCCACCTATAAGAAACCGTGTGCAGCAAGTTGTCAGAACTGCCAACCCCCATGATTTCCAGCAAGACACTGTTTACACAATTACCCAGAAGCATTTAATGAAGTGAAGACTTCTTCAGGTGTAATTAATGCAGACTTGTGCAGGGAGGAAATCATCATTATCTTTACAATTAATGCAGCATGGCAATGTCAGGATTAGTTGAAACTAGCCGTTGCCTATTACGTGTAAACTTTTCCTTTGTATTATTTTATTGTGAGCTCCCTTCCTCTATAAAGAGGGGAGACATTTTCACTGTACAACAAGCTGAATACTAGATAACCATCACTCTGCCGGAATTACTCCAGAGTGACCGTGGACGTAGGTGCAGTCACCGAACCACGTGAAAACCCCTGTGTTTCCTCTCTTTCTTTCTCTCATTTCCTTTAATTATTTGTTCATCAGTTTATTAACTCCGACCAACTACCAGGAACAACATTCCTCCACCTGAATTAATTATCACCAACCTAGCATCCCATTAATACACCATTTACTACCTTTCGACCAGTACCAATCAATCCTTAATTACCAAGTCCGCCGTCTGGGCCCCAGAATCTCTGGTTGACCGTTTCCGGACGTCAACACCTTATAACTTTAAAAAGTTAGGACGAACCAATAAAATTTATCCTTTGCATTTCCTCTTCTAAAATAAATTCTCTATTCTGTTTAATTCGAATGCAATAGATAAATTTAATTGGTTCGTTCTAATTTTTTGAAATTAGAAGGCACTGATCACAGAAGTTCTCTCTATGTGTGTGTGTGTGTGTGTGTGTGTGTGTATATATATATATATAATGCTTTTATAATTAGATATATCTAATTTTAAAAAGTGAGGATCAATCAATCAAATTAATTTATTGTATTTGAATTAATAAGAGGAGAAATTTGTTTTAGAAGAGATAATGTAATTGATGAATTTAATTTATTGGTCCTTATATTTTAAAATCAGGTATACTTAATTATAAAAACCTTTAAAAACCTTTTATACATATAGTTTAACTATTTAAGGGAGGTCGGAAAGGAAATTGTAGTGAATGTGGATTGAAGCATTTATGACAAGGAGATAGAAAGTGACCCTAGAGTTACCATATTTGACGAAAAAAAAAATCATAAAATTTAATTAGAAAGTAAATAAGAGTCATTTATTGGGAAGCAAAACAAGGTAAACATTAATAATTCAGTTAAAAAAGTTTTTAGTTTAAATTTTTGGACACATGCTGCCTCTATCATCTTGCCTTTAAACCAACCTTCTCAAAATAGAGGCCTCAGATCTTTAAAATAATAATAATAATAATAATAATAGAGACCTCAAATTGCCAAGAATGACAAAAACAATGTGGTTGAAAAATTCGGTTTCTAATTACTCAATTACCCTCTAACATAAAAGCAAATAAATATTTTATAAATTATACAAGAAATTTGTAGTACTGGTAGCAAATTTTTGGGTATGGTTGTGTAGAAAACACTCTTACATAAATGTTTCTATAAATAAAGCACTTAATATATATATACATATATATATTTAAGAAAGAAGAAACTCCAATATTTTGGAAATGTAACTTTAATGTTTTTGAATTTTTTATAGTAGATTTCCTAATATGTTTAATAACACTTTTCTTTACTTAGTTAAACCCTACTAGCATTTGGAGCGATTGTGTAGAAGATACTTTGACATAAATACTATTTCTATAAAATCACTTGAAATTATTCAAGGTAAAATGAAAAATTTTACGGTGTTTTAATTCCCATTAAAAGTTTTAATTTACTTGAAATTATTTAAAACACATTTTCCAAAATGTTAATTCCCATTAGAAGTTTTTTTTTTTTTTTTTTTTTTCTTGGGGGGGGGGGGGAGGAAGGGTGTGGGCGCGGAGGGTGGGGGGGTGGTCATATGAAAGATAATACAGTTTGAACAATCCAAAGTGATTTTTTAATACCAAAAGTACTCTCAAGTAAATTAGGGGAAAACTTAATTTTAGTTATTGGTATTTCAAAATATATCCAATTTTTAAAGTTTTTACAAATAGCTTTTTTCATCCCTAATTTCTTCAAAACTTTTTAAAAGAATCTAAATCGTTAGTCAACTAATGATCAACATTAACAAAATATATAAAAAGGTATTTTTGCCCTTTATGGTTATTAGTGGCATATAAATTATTGGATTATCTTTATAAAATAATTAATTTATAAATTAAATTTTCTAAAACATCCATTAAATTATAATTTAAATTATCTAAAATCACAGTTAACCCTTAATTAACTAATGGTTTGGATTTTTTTCAATACTCTTGAAAAGTTAAAAACGAAAAAAACTTTTTTTAAAAAAGTTTTAAAAACTTAATATTTTTTAAAATCTTAGATACTAAAATAAAATTTTCCCAATAAATTATTGTGTTTGATGTTCTTAAAATGTTTTGCCATTACTAAAGTCGGCAAATTTTGACCCATATTTGACTTTTTTAACCAATTTTGACTCTTACTTGTAATAAAGAAAATAGCATTAAATGTATGATTAATAAACATAATGAGACCTAAAATTTATTTATACACTAATACCAACTTACCAAAGATGAACAACAATGTTATTGGATGAACCTCTTTTCAATTAAACCCCACCACATCCTAAGTTGTCACACCAAAAGTGCATCCTCAAACACACAATCTCCATCGTTAGATTGTCCCTAAAACTCCGATCTTAGCTTAATGTGCATCAGTTGGCTCTCACTTTCCATAGGAGAAAGGCTTCAAGAGCCCTTCTTGTCTGCCACGTGTCCTTAGACTACCCAAGCAATACGACCTAATAATTATTGGACAGTTTTGCCCTTGGAAGATAAATGATTTTAGTAGTCATGGTTAACAAGGAATATTAACCGTTGGATTTTCCAAGTAATCAAAGGCCTAAAATGAAGCCACGTATAGATAATCTGAGGCCTATATAACTCCCTCCGTATCACTAGAACAACCACCCTTTCTTGAGCTCAATAGTTCTCTCTCATTCTCTCACAACACAAGTCCTTCTCTCTCTCTCTCTGTCTCTCTCTCTGTCTCTCTCAACGCCATCTACTCAACTGCATGGATTTTGATTCAAGCTCTAGAAAGCATTTTCCTTTTTTGTCAACCCTTCTTTCTGAAAATCATCCCATGAATATAAACTATGGGAATAGATTATCTTCTGAGGCTTTGTTCCGAAATCAACCAAATCAACATGATCGTGACCAGAATTGTCGTGACCTACCTACAAATAATCCATCCTTACATTCTCTCTATTTTGATCTGTCTTCAGGTGACGGTTCCTCAAGAAATTTATTTTCCGAGGTTGCGAAAATAGGGTCTGAGGCAAACGAGCTATCAGCTGATTTTGGAGGATATCCCTCTGTTCCTTTGGTACCAAATGGTGTGAACCCTGTGTTGCATGGCTTGGAGAGCACAGGGATTTTCGATTTTCCTGCAAGATTCGGAGCTGAAACTGTCTCTGGAGGTCTGATTCAGCAACCGATTAATTTTGATCATCAAGATCAATATGCATCGACGAGAGCAACGATAAGGGATGAGGACTCATCCATGTCCAGAGAGATCAATGCACTTCAAGAAGTTGACAAGAAAAGGCTCACAAGAATGAATGAGAGCAAATGCTACGAACATCCAAAGGAAACAAACATGACCAAATTAGGACAGTGGACAACCGAAGAAGACAAGTACACTCACAAACTTAAATTCTTCTTGGTCGATTTTTTTGGTTTTTAATTTTTTAATTTTTATTATCTATGTTATCTTACCTTTCTCGTCCTTCTTAGGGTTTCACGTTTGGCTTATTTTGAGTTATATACGAACAACTAATAAATTAGATTTTTATTTTCAGTGACCTGAAAAGACTTGTTAAAACCCAAGGAATGAAGAAATGGTCTACGATCGCAAAGTCCATCCCTGGCCGAGTCGGAAAACAGTGTAGGGAGAGGTGGTACAACCATCTCAAGCCGGATATCAAGGTATTTCTCTACTATCTTCCATTTTTATATCTAGATGAAACTATTAAAAAAGACACATATATGTATATGTATATACATATGCATACATACATTGGTACGAGAGTAAATTTGTATGTATGTGTGTGTATAACTTGTTTGGCTATGTATATATACATGTATGTATGTATAATGATATAATTGGCACAAAAATATTATTCAACATTATAACTTGACATTTCAAAACCATTAATATATGTATATGCATATGAATATTTATACACATTTATAAATGCATAGGAGTGTAATAATTTAATTCATTATTAATTGTAAAAATTTATTGCCAAGAAATATTTTCTCTGAAATGGTAATTTCATAATATTCGATTTTTTGTCATCGTTATTTTATTTTTCATACATTTTGTAAAGTTCATGAATACCTACCCCACAAACGTTTGTCGTTATGTGCTTGACAACGCATTGACACGCATCGATGACTGGTGCTAAGTTGGTTAAAGGTTTGTCGAAATATACTATACTACATCAACATGGTAAATAGTAAAACGGATAATTCATTCTAAAACTTTAAAGTGAATTTGTAAAATAAATTTGGATTCAAAATATTTAAAATCATATAATAGTAATGATTTATTACTATTATTATTATTATTATTATTATTCAAAATTTTCGTTTTAACTAGTAAAAATTAGATATTAATTTATACATATGAATATTTTTAAATACATTTTATAAAGTTCATGAATACATGCCTCACAAACGTTTGTCGTTATGTGCTTGACAACGCATTGACACGCATCGGTGATTGGTGCCAAGTTGGATAAAGGTTTGTTGAAATATACTATACCACGTCAACATGGTAAATAGTAAAACGAAAAATTCATTCTAAAATATTAAAGTGAATTTGTAAAATAAATTTGTGTTCAAAATATTTAAAATCATATAATAGTAACAATTAATTATTATTATTTATTTTTCAAAAATTTCATTTTAACAATAAAAAATTATATTTTTATTTTATATATAAATTAGATGTATTTTTTGTACCTTAATATGAATGAAAAGGAAGACTATTACAAGTGATGTTTCTTGTTTAGTAGTTGAGTTAGAAAGTCATGATAAAAATTTTGGAAATGTATTATTTCATGTATGCATGTATTAAACAATCTTGGATAGAGAAATGGTTTCTTAATTACTCAAAATTGATTTATGGTTAAAGTTATTTGTTGACAACTAAAAAAATTATTATTTTTTTTTACCTTTGAGATATAGTTTGGCTTAGACTTTGTTAGATAGAGGAAAAAAAAATTAAATGAGTAATGATCTTTTTCATTTATCTTATCATTTTCATGATGAAGCAGTGCACCAATTTATTTGGATAGACAAACTTTGATTCTCTTCCTCCCTTTCCTTTATAGGATTGTTTAATGATAGAATTATTTGGTTAAATTGGCTAAATTTATTATTAAGGGATTGCCCTTATTATTAGTGTATAAATCTTCTATACTTGCATGTAAAGATGTTGAGTAGTATTTGGAATATAGTAATATCATTTTTTTTTTTTGGAAAAGTTAGTAATTTCACTCCTATATATAGATATTTATTACATATTTCAAACGCATTGATCGTTTTGTTTTTGTATTTACAGAAATCAGAATGGACTGAGCAAGAGGACCTAATTCTTATAGAGGCTCATAAAGATCTTGGAAATCGTTGGGCCGAGATTGCTCGGAGGTTGCCTGGACGGACTGAGAATACCATCAAGAACCATTGGAATGCCACCAAGCGTCGCCATAATGTGTCTCGCCATAAAACCAAGGACTCAACCCCAAGAAGCAACCTCTTACAAAACTACATTAGGTCCTTGAGTTCATCAACTCCTCCAAACAAACCCAACAATCAGGTACCCAACCACCAGGCACTCAATCATCTAGCACCCGGAGATCAAGCACAAAAGCCCCCATCCACTACTCTAGCTTCTGATGCAAGCTCGAATGATTATGTCCCGGGTGATTGGCAAGTCCCTAAATTCAACAACAACGAGGCCTCGAATGGTATTTCTTTTGATATCAACGTGTTGTGTGATGGTTTCAACTTTGAGTCATCTATGCTTGATGAGAGCAACTTCGACAGCCGGTTCGATATTGATGGTAGTTTCATGTAGGAAGAGGCGAAGAAGGAGAATGAAATGATGCATGTGCTCCATAGGGGGCCTGATTAAACTTGTTTTATGGTTCATATATGGTGATAGATGGCGTTGAGTTTCGCCCTAGTTCGAACTAAAATTAGGTCAAACTAGGTAGTTCATAGGAAAAGGATGATGTATGACGTATGTCGTAGTGGGGTCATATGTCATTTTCTTGACTTTTAATGTTTGTTATGTTTTTTTTTTTGTGTGTTGCATTGTGTTTTGCATGGATTGCATATCTGTGACATATGTGTCCTCCTTAACCTTTTAGGGAGAAAGTTTAAATGGTTTGTTGCTATGAAGTTTGTGCTATCTATTAATTAATATTTTTCATCGTTTTAAGGGTTTTGATCTTAAAATTCATTAGAGATAAACTAAGTACTCACATTGACCATATGAGCAATATTAACGAGGCACAGTTGCATCATAATAATCTTTATAGGGTTTTGATCCTGAAAATGCTGAAGTACTAAGTGTTCGTGTTTTTATCGTGAAACTAAAAGTTAAAGGATTACACTATGGGTAATGGCGATTTGTATCCTAAAAACATAGGTTAGCATCTAAAAATTTGGGAGAGATTACAAGCAATCATTGAATGAATTCATTTATTTATTTATCTTTTATTTTTTTATTTTTTATTTTTTTATTTCTCATACATTCATTGATTGGTTAGTTTAATATGTGCCTTTGGGACATATACTAATAGCACCCTGAAATTATCTTCCCACTAATCTTGGAGATGCCATTGTAATCTGTGCATTGAAAATTAAACGGATATTATGCCCACTCAATTACAATTAAGGAAGCAAGACACAAACCAAGGATGGTGCAATAACATTTATCCAAAGGTGATCAATATGGTTTGATTCGTTTGAACAGCTAGTTCGCAAGATATGACCCAGCCCCATATAGTAAATTGTTAGACCTGTATTTTTCTTTCTTCCATTGCTAATCAATATGCACCAATCAAACACTCCTTTAAGATTAATTAATGTTGAGGGATTTGATCTTCAAACCACCCTCTTACTTCAATACATGAGATATATATAACCAAGAAAAATGTCACATAAAGCCAACAGAAAATCATATAGCAGTTATCTAACTTAATATTAACGAAAAAGATTTGAAAGTAAAAAAATTTAAATTAATTTCGAAATTTTCAAGAGTTACTGCCTGGTCCTTTATTAGGTCTGCCAGTAGGTTCAAGGCTCATAGGCTTGTATTGTATTGTAATAGGGCTACGTCTAAAATCAATCAGAATAATACAATACAATAGCTGGTTTGTTTTCCCGTACACTGACTACTACTAATAATAATCATAATCATAATAATAATAATATGGTTATAGGCATAATATGCTGATAACCACATCTCTCCATAAAATAGAGAACCTATGTTCAATCACTCCCCTAAATGAAAGTACTAACAATAAGAATAATAAGAGAAAATTATTATTTGTTTATAGCTTCAAACCATTTTAGTTTTTTATTTTTTAACCTCTCGAACCATATCACGTGCAACATTGCACTTGAAATGTTTTTCCTTACTCGCAATAGCCAATAAAGATATGCTTTAAAAAAATAAAAAAAAAAAAAAAGATTACAAGTTGCATTTGGGATTAAAAATGAATTTTCATTTTTTAGGCCATGTCTAATAATTAAGAATGATAACATATTGGATTGAAGTCGAATAAGTTTATCTAAACCCAAACCTAGTTGTAACCCAAATGAGGCATTGCCAGTTTCCATCCCAAACTCAGACTCATTTTGGGTAGCCTGCTTTAAACTCGATCTATTTTGATATATTTCACTTTTTAATAAATCACAAAATTTAAATTAAAAGACAAATGTACAAAAAAACACATTAATAACTTAATTTTTACTTTAATTCAATATTACATCTAAAGAATTATCAATATAAAAGTTCTTAGAAAACATAAATTTATTCAGTACAAACACCAAAAAAATAACTATTACATAACAAATTCATATATATATATATATATATATATATATATTTCATTGAAATGCTGTAAAGAAAGCATCATTCGAGTCTCTTTGTCTACGAGTGTCACGTGCTTGTGACTAACAGTGCTTGATAATAAGAAAATAAAGGCCATAAAATGATAAAAAGCCAAGTATATATGACGATTTTGTAGTTAAAACTTAGATGGAATGTATAAGCTGAAGACACTTGGTTCAATCACTAGTGTATGTAGTATTTTCCATGAGTTTTAAAATTTACCATGACTATAATAGTAATAGGACAAGAACAATATCGGAAAATTTTTAAACATGTAATGTAATAAATTAGGCATTTACTTGATCCAAATCTAGAAAGTGACTACAATATTCATTTCTCTACTTGTATGGAGATTTAAGGATAGTCAAGAATGCTACACAGCTTTGTTGTGTTTTCCATGGTAAATATTAATTCCAGTACTGCATGTCATAGACAGCAGTTATAGATACGCACACCAACACTCTCCGCGCATGAAGTGCCGCTCACAACTTCCACACTTTGGATGCTATTTCTGTACACTATCCTTGCACCAAAATACCATAAAAAACCACACACCAAAATCAAAAGTAGTTCACTTTAACAAACAAAATTGTGTTGTATATGATATAATGGTGCCTGTATAATTTCTATCAATTTACGGCTTGTTAATCACATATAAAGTATTAGTGGACCAGCTGAATGATGACAAGATATAATTTACACTCACTTGAGTTTGAGGTCATCTAAATGCATTTGAATTCTCATGCTTTTGCTTAGGAATTTACTAATTTTGTTATCTATCATTTATTTTTCCATTTATACAATAAATTAAAATTTTAATATTATTTTTTTACTTAATTAATTATAACAACATATATGGTTTAATTAAATTGAGATTTTTTATATATTTCACTTAACCTATAAATTAACAAGTTAAATAGGTCATAATGAATAACCCGTTAATATAATAGACTGTATTTGGATTTCGACTCATGATACGATAAGCTTAATGAGTCATACTCAGATTGAGCTAAAAATTAACGGGCCATATTTAGGTTTATACACAAATACGACACAATAACCTATATTGTCATCCCTACTACACACTAAGATTATGGATTCAAATTGTATACTCATTTTTCAAATCCCAAATTTGTAATACCAAAAAAAAAAAAAAAAAAAGAAAAGAACAAATTAGAATCTCCACCTATTGAGGTTTAATCTTCTACACTAGAAAATTACTTTTGGAAAAATTAACACTCACCTCCCCTTCGTAAAGATTTGACCATTAATATTAACTGATGACCATGTAAGAAAAAATAAAGTAAAAAGATTTAAATATCCCTATCCTTTAATTTAATAAAATTAATATCTTTCAAAAATAAATTGAAAAATATAATTTACATATAAAAACAACTCAAATTGAATTAAGAAATAGAGAAAAAAGAGCCCTCGTTTCAATCTACTTCTTTCATTTGAGAGATGATTTTAAGGCATTTACGGTTTGGGTATGGAATAATTTGTATGTTTAGTTTGGGTTTTGGTGATAGTGGATTTGGTTGATTGATCTATAGATGGTGGTGGTTGGATTGTTGCAAATGGTGATGGCGATAGTGATGATGCTTGTCGATTGTTGCCATCAACAATCACCCACAAGATGAAGGCTCGTTGCCTCCTCATGAGAGGCAATAGCCTCAAATAGAAGCCATGGAGCCAGATAGAGGAGGTTGCGAAGCCTCCTTCGACAAAATAACGGATGAGGCTTCATCTCCTCCTTTTCATCAAAGGAAGCCGCAAAGCCTCCTCCCAAATTTTGAAATGGAGTAAGCTTGCAAGCTCCTCCCAAACCTAGGGGGAGATCGCGAGCCTCTTGCCAAGGAAAGAAGGCCATCGACAATGGCCTTCCCAACGGAGGAGGCCATTGTCGGTGCCTATAAGTTTTTTTATTTTATTTGAGATTAATGCTTTTTTAAATTTATTTATTTTATTATACTCTATTATCATTTTTTTTTCATATATCAAATGATCAAAATATCCTTTGACTGTTATGTAAGAGTTTTGATTAAATAACTGTAGGGGGGATGAGTGTCAATTTTTTCAAAAATTGCTTTCTAGTGCAGAAGGTTAAACCTCGGGAGGTGCAGTACTAGTGTAATTCGCTCCCGGAAAAAATTAAGTGAAAGCCTGATTTTCTTTAGGCTGGTACTTTATAGTGGAAATTAAGAGGCCCGTGTCTCAACCCAAAAGTCCACAATCAAGTTATATTTGACGGAGAGTGGGAGATTGTAGTCAGATAACGCAGCGCGGGGTATTAGTAGTATTATTCTTTGGCCCAATTTGACCTTTGAGCAGGAATTGACCCACACGTCTTTGAGACAGTAGTTCGGCTTGATTTTCATGTCATTAGACAACAAAGCATCCTCTCCAGTCCACAGCTCATGCACTCAAGTGAAATAATAAATTTGAAGTTTTAATCTGAGCTTAAGTGTGTAAATGCATTCTGATATATAGCTGCAATCAAACTACTTTAAAAGGAGTAATGTCTATGTTTTTTCCGTAGGCTTCCTGGCTTCAAGACAATTAAATAACATGCTTACAAGATAAAAGTTTATTTATTTACTTATAGCTTGTGAGAAAGTGCTTGTAAATGCCACTCAAAACGGTTTTTAGAAAAAAAACCACCACATGGTTTTTCAGTGAGCACTTAAAAATGCATTTTTGACATATAAGAAGCTTTCAGGGAAAACGTCTACCAAATGTTTCTTCAAAAACCAATTCAAATGTTTTGAAATGCTTTTGACTAAAACATAAATATTAACTTTGAAATTCCGATGAGAACCAGTGCATGAGTGCTGGCATGGTCGCACTCACGTACATAAACACACTCAAAATGTACGTTATAATCTGTCATTCATTGTGAAACTTGAGTAAGAAAGCTACAACATTTGATGAGTTCACTAAACTTTGCAGTTAACAGGTTTGATCCTTTATAGAAATGCACAGTGTTATTGTTTTTCCATCACAAAATAACAAGGCACTGACTCAGGCTATCTTTTGCTTTGGCTTGATCTGCTTTGTTCTTGAATACAAGAAAACTCCAGCAAGAGCCACTGCGGTTCCTGCTCTCAAAACAAATACCATCCACAAAACCATAAAATGAGAAGAAGAGAAGCAATAAATATGTCATTAATCACCAATTGGTGGCCAGAAAGTTACCAAGAGAGTTAATGGGGGAAACAGGTATTCGGAAGAATATGACCGAGGAGACAATCACCACCACGCGCTTTACACAGTTTCCTACAGAGTGAGTCACAGGTGATACTTTTTGTAATATCATGTAAGAGACCTGCCAGACAAATGGAAAACGAAACAATGGCTTCAGCAGTCATTGCTGCAATTTTCGGTAGTATTGTTTTCGAGAAAACTTTTAGAGTGAAAAAGGTGAACATATGAGTTCGAAGAAATTCTGAATGTTCCATTAGTGGAGTTGTAGGATGTACACTGGTGTGCTTTAGAGTGCTTTTGGTATCACTTAAAAATGTTTCTAAATAGAAAGAAGTTGTTTTATGTCTGTTTACTTTATAATGTTTAATCAAAGGAGATAGAACACACTTTCAAAGATAGACAACTACTTGAAGTGTTTTGCGCAGAAACATTTAATAAATACTGTTAATGTTATCTTTAAGATAAGAAAAAGCACTTGAATGCCTAAAAAACAATTGGCAAGTATCTTTTTTTTTTTGGTGATATGAAAAGGAGAACCACTATGCAAAATTGTGGAATTAGTAATTCTAAAAAGCAGAAATACATAGCTCGTATAAAAATTCACCTGCTGGTAAGCATGGAAGCAGAACCCAGCAATAAGAGATCTCACACATAGCTCTCTTATATTCAGACCTTGGCTTGCCTGAATAAGGAAAGGTCAAAGACAACAGTTTCATGCTGTAAGTTACCCCAACAATCAACTATGATACTCCGAAATCGAAATCAACTTTGCTTTCAAACATTTACTACTCACAACAGATTGAAGGTGTGAAGGGGTAAACTTGAGGCCTTCCATGAAAACAGCAGAAGGAACCGACAAGATAAAAGAAATGATGGTTATTACAGAGAATAGATTGATGTTGTCCAAAGCATCCTGTTAGAGGAACAAGTACAAAACATGTTTGTGGACTAGCGTAGAGAATGCTAAATTAAAATTGACTCATCAAAGCATGAAAAGTAAAAAAAACTAAAGTTTATATTATCTGGTTACTGTTTACCTCTTTCCTAACCATGAATCTTTTGCTAAGTACATTCCGTGATTGGTTAGTCACATTGGAAGCCATTGCACTTAAAAAACCAACCCTGGTTGTTTCAAAATAGAACCATTAGTAATATTTATGAGGCGGGATTGATAGCAGGATCTAATCCACGGTACTATATAGAGAATCCTCCATGCACCAGAAGTATGTTTTTACTGTTCTTTTTTAATCAGTCAACAGAAGTAAAGAATTTTACCAATTAAAAGAAGTCTCAGTGAATGATGCCAATGCTACTCCACCTACAATCGGCACAAGGGAAGAAACTACCCACAAAGTTGGTCTCTGTATGCAAATATTGGTGAAAACTGAATCAAATGAGTTATATTACATAGATGATTTGGTTGCACAATGTCATAGATCCACAACATTCATCACATACGGTCACAAAAATCTTTAGAAGAAAAACGAAAAAGTGGAGCACATAAGTCTTACCTCACTGAGAAAGAGGATAGCTAGTAAGACAGTGAAAAAGGGCTCCATAGATTTGATTGTGTGAGTGAATGAAATGTTAACCTTTCCAATACTAACGTTAGTCAAAAGATTCCCCATCGTGTGTGCCACAGCCAGTGGCATGATCGCTGCAAACTGAAAAGTTAATATATCAAAACAGGAGCATAATTCATTAACACATACAACTAATCAGTAGCTACTTTTACTAAGAAAAATTTTCAATTCTAGGAAAAGTACCTGCGAACGAGTCAATTTAGGCCGCGGATAGAGATTAAATGTCCACATCAAGATAATCATCACACTCCCACAACCAAATTGGAATGCTGTAACAGTTGTTGGATATGGATAGACCTTAAGGACCTACTAACAGCCAGTAACATTAGCAATAAAAATTAAAAATTGGGATGCTTGCCACATCAAATGTTTGTATTTGTTTCTACAATAATTGAAACGGACAAGTACTGTACAATTGTGCTAAAAACTTGTGCCAGGAAAAACTGAAAGTACTGGAGATTTTGAGAATAAAATACATGTGCCGTGTGTAAAGCTACTAAAAGAGCAGGGAAATGAAAGTTTAGTGGATTTTAACTTTTTTAAGTTCCAGTAATTTTAGGTTCCAAATCACAAAATAGTTAACATCATTTATAGTTTCAATAAAGCGTTGTATTCAAATGCAAGCATATCAAAGTGAAGCAATGAATGTACCAAACAATGGTAAATAATTAAGGAGACGATGAACCTGTTTGTTTAAAATGTTGAAGTAGATGTTCAAAAGATACCAGAGTCCAAAGAGGCCTCCAAGCTCCAAGGTGTGTGCCAAGGCATTTGATTTCGGCGTCTCGTCTATGTTATCAGGAACCAAAGCCGTTCTAACCTTCCAATGATCAAACCTCTGACTTGAACATACAGAAGAAGAAGGGATTCTTCTGTTGAAGCGTGAAGAAGAAGCACAATAGGAACTACTTTGACATGATGAAACTCCATAAATAGGACCAAAGTCAAGTGGTTTCAGAGAATGTGAACACAACGTTGGACAAAATATGGGATTAGTAGTGTTGTTGTTTAAAGGTCTGAACAATGGAATTGAAGGAGGAGAAAAAACCAGCGCAGAGCTTTGCATTTTGGAGGGTTGCAAAATCAAGAGGAGGTGAGCGTTTCTGCTGGGGTCTTAACGTTGCATGAAAAACGAGATTTCCCACTGTAAAACCATTACATTTTCTCTTCTTTAACTTCTATTAAGAGTCAGTTAGACAAGAAGTAGCTGGCTTCTGATTGACGGCCAAGTCATTCCTACCGGGCTTTGTGATATTTTCGAATGAAGGTTGATGTACGAATGTAACGTTTATAAATTGATGTCTAAGTCAACTGCTTGGTGATCAAAAGTGGCGTCCAATCTCATTTTAATGAATTTTGATGGATTATTTTTAATCATGGATTTTGATGAAATTCACAAATTCTATAAATCTTGTATTGATTTTGTTAGACTTCTTTATAAATTCCAATGAAATTATTGAAAGAATGTTAAGATTTATTATACACATTATATATTCATATTCGTAAAATTCACTATAAAATTTATTACTTAAATAAAATATGTGAAATCAAATATTTTTCTAATACATCTAGATATCATTGCATTTCTTATAAATTTGAATTGTTTATATTTAAATTTTATTGGATTACATACAAATCCAGATTGAATATACCTAAATTTCAATAGAATTCGTACAAATCTGGATTGAATATATCCAAACTTGTAAAATGTTTAAATTCGAATAAATTTTATGTTCAATACACCCCATTTATGATATGTGAGATCTATGGTGGATGATCTAAGTTGTCCAATTAATGAAGCTCAGGGTCATACTACACTGATACCAAGTTGATTTTTATTGAATTCAATCTATGGTTTACAAAGATAACTTTCAAAATTCTTAAAAGGAAATAATTTAATAAGAGGGAATTCTAATTAATTCTGAGTAAATGTAATTTCTCAAAAGAAAATACTAAATCAAATTCTCATCTACAGAAGTCTTTCGGACGTGGTCCTTGAAACGTGCATCATGCATCAATAATTGCCATTAGACATTGTAAAGTTTGGATGTTGGCGTTTAATGGCGATTAGCTGGTGGTGGTAAGTTGGACAATGAACGGATGGCACTTGTTTAATTGTCATGTGAACAAAATTTGCCGTGACAAAAGATATGGCATACAGCGCCCCTGCTTCTCTCTAGTATCTTTCACAATGAACTTCAAGGACCACCACCTTGAACACGATTTCATCCATTTTCAGACAACTAACTACATCAGGTGATAATGCAGCCAAAATAGTTTTACTTGGCATACGAGGCTGGAAGTGAGTTCAAGAATTGGAAATTTGGATGGATAACAATATGTTGTCAAATATTTCCACATCATAACAATATCTATTTATTGTTTGGAATGAAACTTTTCAAGATTAGTCTACTGTATGTAAAATCAAGAAATCACATATAGATAGTACTTGCATGTCATACAAGAACAGAAGATTCCTCGTACTTTCTACTTTAGTATAAGATTAGGAGGAATATCTTTAATTGAGGAAGAGGGGGTTATTAAGCAAGAACTTATCCAGTTCTTCCAAAATCTTTATTCTAAGGAAGGGGTGTCTAGACCTAGAATCCAAGGTCTGAATTGGGGATGCATTGGTAGTTACAAAGCAGCTTGGTTGGAAAGACCTTTTGAAGAGGAAGAAGTTAAGAAAGCAGTGGCGGATATAGTAAAGAAAAAGCTCCTAGTCCAGATGGTTTTAATTTTAATTTCTTTCACAAGTGTTGGGATATTGTTAAAAATGATTTGATGGAAGTGTTTGTGGAATTTTTTGTGAATGGAATAGTTAATAGAATCACTAATGCTACATATATTTGTCTCATTCCAAAGAAGTCCAATTCCTTGAAGATAGGCGATTTTAGACCAATTAGTTTGGTCTCTAGCTTGTATAAAATTATCGTTAAAGTTTTATCTCTTAGATTGAAGGAGGTGTTAGATAGAACTATTTCTGATTGTCAGTCTGCTTTTGTTAAAGATAGACAAATTCTTGATGTTGTCTTGGTGGCTAACGAGGTGGTGGAGGATTATAGATCGAAGAAAAGAAGGTGTGGTTTTCAAAATCGATTTTGAAAAGGCTTATGACCGTGTGGATTGAGATTTTTTAGACTTTGTTTTGGAAGGTTTTGGGGTAAAATGGAGAAGCTGGATTATGGGTTGCTTAAGGTCATCCAATTTCTCAATCATGATTAATGGGAGACCTAGGGGAAAATTCTCGGCATCTAGGGGTCTTAGGCAAGGAGAAACCCTTTCCCTCTTTTTGTTTATTCTAGTGATAGATTGTTTGGGAAGACTACTTGATAAAGCTAAGGAGTGTTAGGTGGTGGAGGGTTTTTTTGTTGGAAAGGAAAATGTGTTGGTTACCCATTTATAGTTAGCAGATGATACTATTTTCTTTTCCTCGGGGAATGAAGAGAAATTTGGTTCTTTAGTTGAGTTAATTCATTTGTTTTGTTCTTTATCAGGGCTTAAGATTAACTTGGCCAAGAGTGTGTTGGCAGGTATTAACTGTGATGAAAGGAAGGTAGCGGACCTGGCCAAGGTTTTTGGGTGTAAAGTGGGTGTTTGGCCTTTGAATTATTTAGGTTTGCCCTTGGGAGGTAATCCAAGATCTTCTGAGTTTTGGGCTCCGGTGGTAGAAAAGGTAGAGAAGAGATTAGAGGGGTGGAAAAATGCTTTTCTTTCTAGGGGAGGGCGACTAGTGTTGATTCAAAGCGTATTGCAAAGCATTCCTACTTATTATCTGTCCTTGTATAGAATTCCTATTGGGGTGGCAAAAAGAATTGAAAAGATCATGAGGGATTTCTTGTGGAATAGTCATGGTGAAGGAAAGAAGACCCATCTTTTAAGTTGGGAAATCGTTCTCGATCTCATGATAAAGGTGGTTTAGGTATTGGGAATCTAGTGAAAAAAAATTTGGCTTTGCTTGGCAAATGGTTATGGAGGTTTCCTTTGGAAACTAATTCCCTGTGGTATAAAGTGATTAAAAGCAAGTATGGTCTTAAAGAAAATGGATGGGATTCCATTGCGGCTTGTACAGGCTCTAGTCGGTGTCCCTAGAAAGCTATCATGCAAGGCTTCAATGATTTTGTTAGTAATTTGAGGTTTGTGGTTGGAAATGGTGCTAAGATTCGTTTTTGGGAGGACTGTTGGTTAGAGTCGTTACCTTTGTGCTTAAAGTTTCCTAGGTTATATAAGCTTGCATCCTCTCAAGGTGCGTCAATTTCAAATAGATGGGATGGTTCTTCTTCTAGAGGTTGGTCGTTTGATTTTAGAAGAAATTTAAATAACAGAGAGATTGAAGAATTTTCTTCTCTTATCTCTTCTATTGAAGGAGTTTCTCCCAATTTGGGAATGGATGATCAAAGAGTGTGGAAGTTGAGTTCCAATGGTTTGTTCTCTTGCAAGTCTTATTTCGATTGGTTAATCCAGGATGATTCTCACCTAAGATTTGATTCGGCCAATATAATTTGGAAATCTAAGGTTTCAATCAAAGTCAAGGTCTTAGCGTGGCTTATCGCTCATGGGAAATTAAACTCTTGTGACGTTATTCAAAAGCGTTTTCCTAAGTCTTATCTTTCTCCCTCCTGGTGTATCTTGTGCCAGAGTTCTAAGGAAAATTTGGATAATCTTTCTTCATTGTCCGTTGGTTGGTAAATTATGGAGTAGATTGTTTTCTTCAGTAGGCCTGATGTGGGCTGCTCCTAATTTTTTTTGTTATTTTCTTTTGGAAGAATTAGTTCTCGGAAGGGGAAAAAAAGCTAGTATTTTATGGTATTGTGGAGTGTTTGCAATTTTATGGGTTATTTGGGAAGAGAGAAACAAGAGAATCTTTGAGGATGTTGAAGAGGAGACAAATTTTTTAGGGGATAAAGCTTATTATTTAGCTTCTCTTTGGGCATCTTCTTGTGAAGATTTCAAAAACTATTCCTTATTTCTCATTCTTCTTGACTGAAGGCGGTTGTTCATTGAGTTTTTATGTTTTAGTTTTTCGTTGTTCTGTTTGTGGACCTCTGGTTCACTATTGTAATTGCTTAGTTTTTTTAATAAAGTTTTGTTTCTTATCAAAAAATATAAATATAAGCATAATAAGTAACTGTTTTGCCCCAGTTCAGTCATATCTTTCGAGCTTATCAGGAGCACTCAGCCGCTCACCTCGCTCTAAAGATAATTCTCTATGTTGTTGTGATTGTTCTAAGTAGTTCCAGACAGTGCGAGTCTAGTGACCCGTTATAACATCAAGAGGGCGATGTGACTGGTAAATGCCATTCTCCATGGTCGCCAATAAGATTTTCATTCAATAATTCAAATAAGCTCAAAAGAATTCATATATATCAGCCTTCAATGAGTCAAATTACATGTGAAAATTAACGTAATAACCTGCACTCTTCATGAGAGGCATTTTAGTCTCGCAAATGTTAAATAGCCAGTGTGACCTTTGGCTTCTCCACAGGGCCTAGCCATGACATTAGCACTAGTTTGACTGTCCAGCACATTGCTTCCTTCAATTGAAAGTTGTTTCCTCTTGCATGGACGAGAACCACCTTCATTATCCCAGCTGCCATCCATTTTGCCTTGCCGAACTTCATAGGTGCGGAGCAATATCTCAAATGTCCTAATATCTAGAAACCAGAACAGGATACATCAACATGTAAGTTTACATACATCAACAAATAATTAATGAGTAAAGAGGATTAAGGCATAAAATAATCAATTAAAAGTACACGTGAAAAATAAATAATCAATTTTGAGGAAAGAAAGAGAAATAAGAAAGATAAAGGATGAACTAAATTGATCCATGACATTACAAAAGCTAAAAGTGTATTTAGTTTCAATTGATTACCCGTGAAGTTTGATCTAAGAGATTCACATGTGCGCTGCACTTGCTCAATACATGGTGAAAAGGAGCATAAGACCCCATCTTGTTTCAACATTTTCCCCACTGACAGAATAGCCAGCCAGGGTTGGGGCAGGTCCAGAAATACAGAATCAGCCATTCCCGAAAACTCATCTGGAAATCCCTCACCCTGAATATCTCTAACTCCCACAGTGACTAAGCTGCTCACTCCTGTCTGCTCGAAATCCTGCCTGTTGAAGAAATACTATCAGGAGAACATTTTAATACATCCATAATAACTGGGACAAATTATTGTGTGTACCTCCCCCAATAACCCACCAAAAGACAAAGCATCTGGTGGACCTTAACCATGATTTGAATTTTTCTTTGACGGAAGGAACAATTAAACTTTTTATTGGCAATGAGTAACACATAAAACTTGAACAACATTTAATGAACAACAATTCCTTCTTGAGTGGCTACCAACTTATTTGATAATTCTGTATTTTAACTTGAATTTTTTATGTCTAGCTTAAAAAAAAAATAAAAAAGATTTGATGTCATAAATATCAATTGAGTACGAAGAAGTTAATCATCAACTAACAACATAGGTGTGTGTGTGTGTGTGTATTAGAAACTACATTTCTTACCTAGCTGAGGTAGCCCTTTGCTCATGGAAATCAAAAGTATAGACATGTCCTGTAGGAGCTACAGCCCTTGCAAGAGAGGTTGTTAAAGATCCGCTTCCAGTTCCCGACTCCAGAACCAAACAACCAGGAATAATTTCTAAGTACATGATCACAAAGCTAATATCCGCAATGTAAAGAATCTGCGTTCTGTGGCTCAAAACCAGAGTCCACAATTCTGGTGTTGGCGCTAGCAAGTAAACAAACTTGCCCTTGTTGCTAAAAACCTTGGACCCAAATGGCTTGCCTATCCAGTCTGAATGTTTAAATACACCAAAACGGTTCTGGAGTACGGAGTCCTCACACACTTTAACAGCTTTCATACTGTCATGCCTCTCGTAGATAATAACCAAATCCCCATCTGCAATGCACCGCGTAAACGACACCTTTTTCGTGGAATCGGTTGGCAACATCTTTAAAAAAGATTTAATTTCTCAATGCAGAGTCCGTAAAAGCAATTATCTGCCAAGAATTTTATTTACTTAACAGAACAGCTCATAGAACTGTAAGAGTTATAAAAACCTCAATTAAGGTACTGCTAACTTTGATTTCTTCTTGTTCTTATAAGACCAATGTTTTCTAATATGATAAATATGGAACATAATATATACTACAAATTGTCCCCAGGTAAACTAATTATAACATGTGATTATCAAAAATAGAACAAAGTTGAAGAAAAAGAAGGCAAATGCATATAGACTTACCCGAAAAAGAAAATGGAGATAGAGAGCTTTGTCAAACCAGACTACTTATTTATGCAGTCACGAGTGTGGCCAAAAGGAAGTCGGGCACCAAAAGTCAACGAACAAGAAACAGCTATAGGGGCCAGTCGGTGGAAGTGGCGCTGGCAACTACGATACTCTCCTCGCGGAAGCACAAGATTCAGTTGAGAAGAGAGAAACTGATGGTTTTGGCAGGGGTTTTCGCTATTGTATTGCAGCTGATTGTTATATTTGTTATTAGGTCATCATTCCCTCCGCGAAAAGTCCACTTCGGCCCAAGTTCATAGTATGGGCTTGGTATGTCATCAACCCAAAGAGCGGTGTCCCCGCTTCCTAGGCCACTAATATACTCATAATAACATTTTTTTTTTTTTTTTAAAAAAAAACGTTTTAAATAAAAATAGGGATATTTGTAAAAAAAACCCCTGAAAAACAAAATAATAAAAAAATATCTCCATTTTTTTATTAGGGAAACTACCCCCACCGTTAAAATCCGTACAAACCGTTAGAGATTTCATCCACAATTGTTAAAAGTTCAAAATGCCCTCAATTTTAATAAGTTGATGAGAGGGATAGTATGAAAAAACCTTCTTGAAAAGCAAAATAATTGAAAAATACCCTCCCAAACTTAAGGCATTTTGGACTTTTAACAATTGTGGATGAAATCTCTAACGGTTTATACGGATTTTAACGGTAAGAGGTAGTTTCCTAATAAAAAAAATGAGGATATTTTCTTATTATTTTACTTCTTAGGGGGTTTTTTACAAATATCCCATAAAAATATCATAGTCTTTCAAAGTAAAAAATAAAAATGTCATAGGATCCGAAAAATTAGTCCAAAAATCAATCCAAATGATATGATAAAACAATATATATTCTAAATACATTACTTCAAAAATAATAAATCATGAATTATTGGAGAATTAATTTGTAATAGCAAGTGAAATTCGTTATAAATTGTCTTATAGTTATTATTATTATTATTATTTTCTTGTTGACCCATACCATACATCTGGCTCCTCACCATGTGTCTCGACAAATTAAATGGGTCCGTTGTGCGAGTGAGGGAGATAGATTCAAGCGTCTAATACATCTACTCAAGATATTCCCTTGTGGACCAAAAAAGATTCATCATGGTTTGTTGAAACAAAAGGGAACTAGTACGAAATTGATGTACACATCAACTACACCACGTAAAATGCAATGAAAAATACGTATTAAAGTTGTAAATTAATTAGATTATAGAATAATCAAAGGAGCACAATTTGGCCTGATCAACAAACAGAGTGCATGTTAATTTTCTAGGCAGCACCTGATTAAAGATGCATGTGTTATAGGTTTAGGTATAGGTCACCATCAACGTCTCCAATCTCAATAAACATTTGATAACTAACGTTAGAAAAGCAGGATCTTATCATCAGCTTGAAGATGAGGTGAGCCCTTCGTTTGGATTTCTCTTGCTCTTTTGGCCCTTCACTTGGATATCCTTGGATAACCGCAACCCATTCTATGCCAACATATTCATATAAAATTAGAATAATATTATAACCAACACAGAAATATCCAACACAAATATCTCACAAAAAAAATATCTGACTACTTGCACTTTTTCATTGCTGTCTTTCTTCTCTCTCCATGTATCATGGCTCTTGGAAATGAACTCCCTTGTTTGCATTGCCAGCCTCAAGATTATATTAGAATGGTAATTGATATTAATGCTATATATCTACATCTACCAAAAAGCAGGATACCTAAAAATATATTTGGTTTGTTTCTACATTAATGCCTCATGATTACATAATTAATTTCATTGTCTTCTTGTTTTTTGATGAATTGTGTGTAGGTTCAACACTTGATTGAGAGATGTCTGCTCTTTAACATGAGCAGAGATGATTGTATCAACACTCTTGCCAAAAATGCTAGAATCGACCCCATTGTCAGTCTTACGGGTACACTTTTTATTTCTCTTTAGGCTCTCCTCCTCCTTCAACACCCATTTTCTAGTCGTTATGGTGAATTTATTGTGTGGTGGTTTTGCAGTATGGAAAGAGTTGGTTAAAGAGAACAAGGGCTTCTTTCAAGAATATTTCCAGGCCAATTCTTCAGGGCACTTGTGCAGTAACCAACCAAATCATTGCGTGACCAGAGAAGAGTTTGAATGAGTACTACATGTGGAATAGAACTAGGGAAAGTAGTGTTTTCATTCTGTTATTATTAGATTAGCACTTAGTGATTAAGTAATCTAAATTAGCCTTTTTATTAGGTGATGAACAATTTTAAATATGCAAAAGAATTGTTCTTCATATAAGCTTTGGTATTGCTATAATGTACATTGCAAGTTTGAGTTTAATTGTGTTTTGCATATTAATTATTTTCTAGATGACCAGCAGGTAGTGCTAGACTTTTGATTTCAGAGAAAGAAAGTATTAGATGTTAAAGATTTGACTATCTTACTGATTGGATCACTTTACCCAATAATTATAAACATTGGATTGGTTTCAATAACCTTACAACCAAACCAATGGATGTAATTGATGAATAAGACTACTCAACCAGTAAATTGGTTAAATCTGACTATTAATGAGAAAATTCTTGGCACTTTTAAATAAAGGAGCAACTCCATGGATTTTTTTTAATTAAATAATTTTGACCTCATTAACTAAAGACTTGAAAAGACTACTTCAAAGTTAAATCAATTTTTATTACTATTTTTATTTCAAAAGTTATGGGACTAAGGTATAGCTTTTCCGATATAGCTTTTACAGGTAAATCTTTTAAAGTAGAATTTCCACATAAGAACTCTTGACAAAAAGTTCAATGATATAAACTTTTTTTTAAAATTAATAAAATATTGAGGAAATTACAAAATAAGAATTGAGAATTAAAGTTGAGTTTTGTTTCCAAAAGGATATGTTGAAATTTATAAAATATAATGAGGATATCTAAGACAATATATTTCTTAAAAATAAATGAAAATGAATTTATTGCCCATTTTAAAATTTGAGTTTCTAGCAGTAAAAGTTAAAAATGGTTTTTTAAGAATAAAAAATCTCTTTCAAATGATGTCAAACAACAAAAAATAATTCATTAGAGCTTCTAATATTAAAAAGAGCAATGCGAGACTTTTTAAATTTTTATCTAAATGATATGACAAATAAGTTATTAACATTATATTAATTATTATATCATCTTATAATTTATAAAATATTAATAATTCACATACTACATTATTTGAACAAAAAAATTTAGAAAACTTAGCATTAATCTATTAGAAAAGCTGGAGAAGGCATGCCAAATATACTCTAAAAACAGGTAAGGCTTTTTGGAAGTTAGCTTTTGACTCTTGCAGCCTAAAACCACTTTAAAGGTATTGGTTGACCACCCTCCCCCCCCCCCCCCCCCCCCCCCCCCCCCCCCCCCCCAAAAAAAAAGGAAGATTTGAAAGCTCTCTGGAAAGAAAACACAAATAAAAAACTTTCTCATATCGGACAGTTCTCTCACTCTCTCCCTCTCTCTTTATATATATATAAAGAGAAAGAAAACAAATTACAATTTAGCTATTTAATTGAGACTCTTATTCAGACGGAACAACTATTTCACATTTATTACAACTGATCTCCCTGCCGTTAGTAAATCTCTGTTAAAGTTTACTGACTAGGGATATAATAGTGTTTTAACCTTAATTTTTTTATTGTTTTACAAATAAATTAAATATTTTTTAATCAGATATTATTTTCATCACATCTCTTTACTTCTTCTTTTACTCCACCATTGCCGATTCTTCTGTTTCTTCCCCATCCACTTCTTCATCTTCTTCTCCATTGTCGACCTCCACTTCTTCTTCTTCCCTATTGCCGACCTACTTCTGCTCTTCTTCCCTATCTGCCACATTTTGAAAACATCAACACAAACATGTTTGATGATTCAAGGTGGTTGTGGTACGTGTTTGATGTTTGATTATTCAAGGTGGTTGTGGTACGTGTTTGATGTTTGATGATTACAAGTGGGTTTGCAATGGTTGATGTGGCTGGTGGATGTTTGAAGAAAAAAAATTGAAAAAAAATGTTTGATGTTTGATAATTACAGATGGGTTTTCAGTGGAAGCGATGAATGGGTTTACAATGGTTAATGTGGATGTTTGAAGAAAAAAATTGAAAAAAAAATTTCTAGGTTTATTCGATGAATTCAGAAATTCAAATGAACCTAGATTTCTATATTCATTTATGGGTTCATTCTTGAACTCAGAAATCTAGGTTCTTCTTCTTATTCTTATTCTTTTGGGTTCATAATGAACCCAGATTTTTAGGTTCAAGGAACCTATTTTTGGAAGAAGAAGAAGAAGAAGTAGAACAAGAAGAAGAGAAGAAGAATGAGAGAGAGAGGGATTGTGATAGGAGAGATGATAAGGAAGATAGAAGAAATTTTAAATTTTTTTTTGGTTAACTGGATCAACTTTAATCATTAAGGGCAATTTCATCTTTTCGTTACTTTGACACTATTCATCATCAAATATAATGAAATCTTACTGACGATAGGGAGGTCAATTGTAAAAAATACAAAACAGTTACTACACTTGAATAAGAGTTTCAAGTTGATAGTTAAATTATAATTTGCTCTTATTACATCAGACAACTTTCTCTCTTTCTTTTTGTCTCCCTCTCTCTCTCTCTATATATATATATATAGCTTTAATAATAAGATATACCTAATTTAAAATGTAAGGACCAACCAATCGAATTCATACATTGCATTTTCTCTCCTAAAATAAATTATCTCTTTTATTCAATTCAATTCAATTGGTAAATTTGACCGATTAGTCTTTACTTTTTAAAATCAGATATACCTGATTATAAAATTATTATTATTATTATTATAACAATTTTTAATTAATGATGTGTTAAATGTACTTTGTCTCGTTCCCCCATTTAATTATTTGAATATGAAAACCACAAGTACTAAATGTGAAATTTAGAGGTCAATGGCAGTTGGTACTGTTGGTTAGTGTGCCAATTGCCCCCATGCTCCCAAATGTATGGGTCGACACCCCGTGATGCCAAATAATAAATGTTTTTCCATTTTTTATGTGGGTTACCTCTCCACTCTCGTATGGACCTCTCTCTCATCTCCGTGTGGATGAATCTCTCTTATTTGAGAGTAGTTTTTTAAGTCGCACTACCAAAATTCCTATCCTGATAAGTTTGATTATACCCTAAATTAGTCCCAATAAAAACAAAAAAAAAAAAAGAAATTTAAAGAATTAACAAGGGACAACAAACTGTTCATGATGCTGTAGTTAGTCATCCGACAATACCCATAATAATCCCCATCATGATAATTTGCCATAAATTTGTAATTTATAATAGATTTGACTACCTCTTCACTTTTTTAAGAACACCAAAAAAATAAAAAATAAAAAATTGGGAAGGATTTGTTGATCTCACACCACCATATGCGTGGGATATAATTTGATAACTCCTTGATGATACTTAATTTAAATGATGTAAATAAGATTAATATACATAATATTCCCTGTTTCATCCAAGTTTTTCATCATTGAAAGCTTTAAAAAAACTTTATCCATGTAAACCATTTTAGAAAAGAGTCATCCGTTATAAAATAAAGAAACAATCAATATTGTGTATGAATAATAACAAAATAAAGTAAAGCATGAGTGGATTAAACAAAGAGAAACTAGGCTGAGAAATAGAAACTGTATAAACAAGAGAACAAAGAAAAGAAATCATGAGAGGAGAGAATTGTTTCTCATTTTCAATGTATATCTTTTTACAAAAGCATTTTATATATATGTATATATATATTTATATATAGGCAACTCACTCGACATTGCTTCACGAAAAAGTAAATAAAATATTATTTCTTAAACTTGTCACCGTCTCACTAGATGAATAAAGACTTATTTCCTTAAATTGGTAGTACACCATCATTCACAACACTCTCTCTTGGATGTACATCAATTTAAAATAAATTACCTCATAAAAATTTTATCAATAAAATTTAGTGGGATAAAAACTGGTCAAAGAAAAAAAGAGTGTAATATACAAAATTTCAAATAAAGACGATATGCTCCCCCTAATAAAGCTTCTAGATGATACCATTTAAATTTTGCTAGTAAACACAATGGGATAAAAACCTAAGCAAATGGTATTTCATGATCTGCTGGATCAATCACATAAAAATACAATCATTTTCTGGATTCAATAATATTTGGATTGCTTAATGAAATTGTCTCGTTAAAAACCTTATCCATGTTAACTTAATATACTGCCCTTGAAAAAATGCTCCCCTTGATGGAGTATTCTATATGATAATATTCTTCCAAAACAAATCTACTACTTGAGTGATACAAGTGAGAGAAATCTGCATGTACTTTAAATATGATAAATAATAAACATCAACCATAAACATGCTCACCTTGTTTTATGAGATTGATCAATATGAAAGCAATTAAGGTAAGAGTCTTGCTTCTTGGAGCATCATGAAATTTTTGCACCACTAGTAGATTTTTAAGTAGAACAACCTCAAATATGTTGTTTGACGAAGATAATGAAAAATATGTTTGATTTCATTCTAGTGATGTCATGTTAGTTCAGAACTGTACCTTGCCAATAGATTTACTGAAAAAATAATATTAGATTTAATACATTATGCTAAATAGAATAAAACATTAATTGTACTTAGGTATCGTACTTCTGGACTAAGTATTTGTTCATTATCTTCTTTAAGTCGAAATAAATCCTGATCAAAAGACCGAACAACCATTGATGTACTCAATGGATGAGTTTTATGCGTATTGAAATATTTTGGGATATTTTCAATATATGTTGATTGATTGATAAATACTCTATCTAATTTATGCTCAATTTACAAACCGAGACAATATTTTGTTTGCGCAAAATTTTATGTTTCAAATATTTAGCAGTTCTTATAAGCTCTTCAGGAGCACCAATTAAATACGAGTATAATTGCAAATCCAGATTATGATTTCTTTATAAACACACATGGGCATATAGGATTATTAATATATCATTCATTTATCAAGTATTTGCTATGGTGATTATACCATATTCACCTAGATTGTTTCAACCTATATGAAGACAGTTGCAACTTAATAGAATAAACATTGTAGGCCTTTGGTTTATATGTTTCAAGCATTTTAAATCCTTTAAAAATTATTCTCATAATGTGAAATTAACAATGAGACAATTTATTTCCACATTGTCAATATTAGGTTTCTGCGGTAAACCCTTTAGGTTAAGATATTTCAATTTTTCATATGAATAATTATTTCGATCAAAACATATGATATCTTTAAGCATTCATATGACGAGTTTAATAAACTATATAAATATAGCTCTGTTTTTGTTTTGATCAATATTTTTATATTGACATTTATCCATATTTTGTGATTCAATATTCTTATCATTATTCTATAACATGTAGAGCAATAAAATATAAAGGATCTCTATCTTCTTCAAGTTGTTAATATATATGCCTCTTCAATGGCTACTATAAACTTTTACACATTTTTAGAGCAAACTATTATATTTACAATTTAGATAGATGCATATTTCTATATGTAATTAAGATCCCTTTTTATGAGTTTTATAGGGGGAGATTACATAAAGGAATTTTATCTTTTTAAAAATATTTAACTCTTTAAGAGTCGTTATTTGTATGATGAAAATCACATATAGTTTGAGCGTAATTTTTAAAATGATCATGATATTTTGTCATTCATTTAAAGGAATAGTGACTCTATAGTAACATATACTTTTCACTTTTCGGTGTGTAATAAATAATTTATTTGTTGCCATTTACATAAATTGTTTTTCAAGAACAATCACTTAAATTAATAAATTGGCAATGAGTATAAAATTATTCGGATATGCAATTTATAGGTGAATAATCCTTTCACATGACACATACAATAATTGTTATAATGTAAAGATGATGCATGTTAATTGTAATTTCACATCATTAAATTTTCTAATTTAATTTAAATTCTCCCATAACAACAAAAAATTTAATTATTGGTCTTATTTTGTTTGTTCATGGACTAATTTGCATCCTCATGATATCCTTCTGAGACTTATTTATATTGTCTTACTATCCTTTAAGAATATGTTGGACTACCATATTATTTTTTAGTGACAAAAACGCAATGTCACATAATGTCCTTCAGGGACTAAATTGTGATACCAAATATTGTCCTTCATAAACATCTACTAGATAAGAATCTTAAGGTTCTACGATTAATATCCATGTCATTTCCAATAATTTGATGCATCATTTTCTTTGTATTGTTGAATGAAAAAAGCTTTTGGTTTATCACAATTCTTGATACTATTGTACTTACGATCATATAATAGTCTCAATCATTAAATATGCTTCTGGCATTTGACAATATAAATAATACGATATTCTTTTCTTAATGTATATCTAAATGGTTTCTTTCAGGGTCTATTAAAGCGATAAAGTTTTACTTGTACGATATTATTGTTTTTCATTTTGTAATATGCAATTTTGCTCTTCTAGAACCTTTACATATAATTGGTATAAAATTAATATGATATTCACGTATACTTCAAGTATACAACTATTTAATTTCATATTTCATCAATAGTAAATATTTTTCTTACTTTGCTTTGATATGAATTCCACTTTTAGTGGTTAAAATTTATTATGATTTCTGAGACTTTACTACTCATAATCACCATCACAACTATTAGGTGATTTAACATTCGCTTCAGAGAATGATATTAATTAATTTGGTCATGCAAGATAAATGATTTTTAACCCATAATTATTATAATTGCTATCTTAGGAGCAAATTTGAAGTATGAATCATTTCAATCAACTAACTTCATTTAGTTGATGATCAAATATATTCCTTAAACACATAAATGGATCATTTACTAAAAGATATATATCGTAATAAATTTATAATAATTTCCAAATACAATTACAATGAACTATAATGAATTAATCAATTAAGCCATAAGAAAAATATATATCGTGTACCTGGTTTCTGCATGTTGCTTTTTTTCTCAGACAAAAAAAAAAGAAAAAAAACACAGCTTCAAGCTATGATATGATTGTATTTCATAATTACATATCTAAATTTGATAGTAACTAAAAACTTCAGGTTTTGATAGAATTGAGATTGGATTTCTTTTCCAAATCAAATCAACCCCTTGAATAGTTTTAGAACTTCAGATCCCAATTGAACATTTTAAATAAATTTTGAAGTACAAACTCAATCTTAATTGTAAGGACATTTTCATCACTAATTAAGTGATCTATTTTTCCGTCTGCGTTATCAAAGAAATCTAACACATCCAGACTTCTAATGTCTATTGGATCGTCATCTTGATCTACAAAATTTGTATTAATTTTCTTTTTCATTCACTTTTATAGAGGCCTGATACAAATCCACCATGTGTGTGGTCATATGATAGGTATGCAACCAGTGTCCAAATATGTCACATCTAAAACAGACATTTTCATCATTTTTTGGGGGTTTTTCTCTATAATTTTAGCCTTGTCATGTTTGACATTATAAACATTCCACTTCTAGAAAATGTTTTTCTAGTTTTGATGATAAAAAAAAAAAAAACAACTCATATAAGTGTGAGATTAATTATAAAATAAAGAATAAATAAATTGAATAAATTGAAAGAAGGGGGAGATGAAGTAGAAGAAATAACAATTAGAGTAGAGATAAATTTGATTCTCATTTTGCATTGTAATTTGAAACTTCTGATTCTAAAATCTAAATAAATTGCGATCTACAACTTCTTGTAGTATAGTAAAGATATAAAATTTCTAGTTTTAAGATTCAAATAAAATTGAGAATAAATTTATTGAGAATTTAGAACTTTTGATTTTAAATTTAAAATAAATTTCAAAAATATGAATTTATCGACAATTCAATCAATTAAAACAAATTTGATAGAACATCATGTCATCTACAAAAAGTAAGAACATAACATCACATGATCAAATCTGCTTGATCTTTGTTTATTTAATTTTTCATAACCTAAGAGAGCCACATTACTTTATATGCATAACATTGGCTTCAAACATGAAGCACAATATAATGTATTTGATTGCCTTTGTGTTTTAGACTCATGATCAAAAAGCACTCTTTCTATAAATAAATCAGGGGTTGATTATGCGACTTAAGGCAATTACAATTATTTAATATATACAATTGTCCATATTAAGTGTGAAATCCAACAAAATTTTACTGAAAATTTAACTAGAATTTCTGGTTTTAAATAAATTAGGATTATAGAATTTCTAGTTCTAATAGATTAATTGGGTATTAGAATTTCTAATTCTAATTAAATTTGAAATGTAAAACTTCTGATTCTAAATAAATTTATAATAGAACCTTTGGTTCTAATTGAATTGAAAATTTAAAACTATTGGTTTTGCAGTATTTGGCATAGTCATATGCATAAAACAAAACAATTAGTGACAAGATCAAGTGGTAAATACAATATTAATATTATATTCAAAAAAAATTTGCATATAATGAATTCCTTTATAAATATATCTGAAACTTCAGGTTGTCGAAAATTCCATATATATTTTTAGAACTTCAGGTCTAAAATGATAACTTCAGGTTTTAATAATATAGATTTAGAACTTCAAGTTCCATTAATCGAAATCCAGAACTTAAAGTTCTGATGACTTAAAGTCTAATCTAAACCTTCAGGTTCTGATAATATATAATAATAATAATAATGAATAAAACTGATAGAGCCGCACATATAATATATATAAATATCAATTAATAAAGTTGGCAAAGTCGAAAATATAATGTGTAATAATAGATAAATAAAGTTAGATAGTTAGCTATGTAATATATGATAATAATGACAACTGAAGTTAGCACAATAATCGAGTTGATAGAGCTATACATTGACTTCTAAGTTAGAGTTAGAGTTATAATTAGAGCATCAAGAACTTCAGGTTCTTATCATTGTTCCAAAACTCGTTACTCGATCGACAACTCAGCTAGTTACAAGCTATCGGTAATTCGGTGAGTACTTGAAAAGCACTGTTTAAGGAAAAAATTATAATTTTTAAAATTTAAAATCGTAAGTTGAAATTTTTTTAAACATTAGGGGCCATGACCAAATTATCTTCACTATATATAAAACGTTCCACACGGTCAAAACTCAAAACCCTCATATCTCTCTCTCTCTTCTCTCTCTCTTCCCTTATCCTCTCATCTCTTTGCTCTCTTTAACATCGTCGTCACCATCGCCATCACAGTCGTAGTTCCAATGAGCAGTTGCCATTGCCGTTCCTGTGTACACTCTGGTGATGCATGCATGGTTGGTACTAGTTAAGTACAGGTCGACGGCGACGAATGTCAACACCAAGCAAATATTAGAGAAGATGCTGGGGAACAACGACAACCACGCATCTTACTCTTCGATTGCTATATTTTCCACGTCAAGCATAAATATAATGGTAGTCTCACCATTCTTTGTATGGCCGACGACACAGTCAAAAGTGAGTCAATTCTGTTTCATTTAGTTTGAATTGTTATATATTGGGTTTGTTTGATCAATTGATAGCTCAATTTTGATTTCTTTTTTTTTTTTTTTTTGGTAGTCTTTTAAGATATGTTCGATCAACTTTATGATGGATTGTGATGGATGGACTCGCTGAGTAAGTCGAGTTGGTCAAGTTGAGCCTAGTTGGATCGAGTACCTACATCTGACGAGTAGCACCTCCGATTTGGGGGTTCTCGGGTCAACAGAATACCGATTAATGAGAACCCGATGAGAACCCGATGAGAACTCGATGAAACTCGTCAAGTTTTTAAACAATGATTCTAATAAATCAGAATCCGGAACTTCAGGTCCTAATTGGAAATTTCAAGTTTTTGATCGTGCTAATAACGTATTATAAAATAAAAAAATAATCAATATATATTTATAATAATAACAAAATAAAGCACAAGTGGATTAAACGGAGAGAAATTAGCCTGAGAAACAGAAGCTGTATAAACAAGAGAAGAAAGAAAAGAAATTATGACAGGACAATTGTTTCTCATTTATTCAATGTATATTTTTTAACAAAAGCATTGTGTGTGTGTATATATATATATATATGTATATACATGTATAGGTAACTCACTCGGCACCACTTCAAAGAAAAAATAAATAAAATATTATTTTTTTAAACTTGTCACTGTCTCACTATATGAATATGAAAATTATTTTCTTAAATTGGTGGTATACCATCATTCACAACATCACCTTCATTTTTATTTATTATAAAGTTTTGGAATCCAACAACTCATTCATTAAAAATTATTAGAAATGAAAAATCAACCGTGGTTCCCAAGTCGATTTTATCTCAACATGATTACATTGGGGTTCGAAAATAGAAATCATAAAAGAATAATAACATCGTATTAGAATTATTAGCATTATATTAATTATTATATTATTTTATTATTTATAAGATATTAAAATAATATATCATTGGAGCATGACGTCAAATTTGAAAGTTAGAATTGCTCAAATCATATTACTGCAGATGTGACCAAATAAGCTACGCGGCTGCAGGTGTAACACTTTCTTTCTCCACGGCCAGTTCTATTCAAATATTCCTCCTTTCACATCATTTTCATCTCCAATTAATTGTCTATTTTTAACATCACCATCACCTTGCCATTTCCTACAAAAACCAGACTTTTCTTATATGATCACATAACAACCGCCTCTACGTAACTCTTTTCAATTACGTCTCTAGTATTTGAGGAAAGCATTGAAATCTTTGATCTTGGTCGTTTCAAATATGCATTTCTGTTGCTGATTTTGCTGCACAAGATTGAGATATGTTAGAGCTGTTGTTTTTATGGATACATTATTTAGTTAATGTTTGTTTGAGAAATTGTGGATTGGTTTCCTTTATGTGAGAGTGAGAATTGAAATTGAGACAAGGAATCATCTTTATATTTCTATTGTTGATAGCTTGAATTACCTGATGACTTTATAATAATTTGACACATTTGACGCTGCGAATTCTTTGACAGGATGATGTCACTGGAAACTGAAGACACCACCGCCCATAGTTATTGGCTAAACTGGAGGTTCTTGCTATGTGCAATTTGGGTTTTGTTGTCTATGCTTATAGCATCATTCATTATATGGAAACATGAAGATTCGAACATATTGAAATCCGACAAAGGAGACGCTCAAGAAGATGCTGCTCAGTTTTTGAGCAGTGATGATGCGTGGCGACCTTGTCTCAAAGAAATCCACCCATTTTGGCTCCTGGCTTTCCGAGTTGTTGCATTCTCTCTGCTTTTGGCAACTCTCATTGTCAGAGTTATGTTAAGTGGACGCACTATATTGTTCTATTATACCCAGTAAGCCTATTCTAGTGATGTGTACTATTGATGATATTAACAAGCTCCTGCCGTTATTTAATATTTTAATATGTTCGTATGGGATGAAACTTGAATGTTTTGATTTATAAGAGATATATGTCGCCTTTATGTTTTCACTGGACATTGTGTTTGCTAATCGTGAAAATGGTTATATGTATTATCTGATGAATGTCTTTTAAAGCTAGCTTCCTGATTTATTGTGGAAGTGATTGCTGTATATTTTTTTCCTAACACATGTTTCTGTGTTTCTGGATGTATTAGGTGGACGCTTATTTTGGTTACAATTTATTTTGCGGTAGGTGCTCTGATTTTTACCTCAAATCCTTTTGTTGAAAGGTCTCAAATTGATTTGATTTGTCATTGTTATCTATTATCTGTAAATATTATTTTGTAACTTTTGTTAGCAGTTACATAGACAGGTCTGTAACAAGCAAAGTGTACATTTGTTTCAGAAGCATACGTTTCACAATTTTTGGACTCTGTGCTTTATAGTCTCAACGTAATTTTGTTGTTTGATTAACATCACTGTATATGTTATAGTCTCTAATCACTTTGCAGTTTGGATCACTTATCTCCATGTATGGATGTTATCAATATCGTAAGATAAGCAGTGGTAGTCTTCGTGTAGATGATGGTGGCATAGAAGCAGAGCAAGGAAACTTTATGCCTCTAACAAATGGGGAACATACAAATACACTTGAACAGCGGAAAGCCTTAAATCGCCAAGATGAATTCCGAGCTCCAGGAATTACTAGTTTTATCTTTCAAGTCATATTCCAGGTGGTTTTTACTTCCGACGAGTAATTTTAAATGGTGACAAAATACTGATATTGACAGGTTGAGTGACTTGAGTCTACAATTTTCAAATGGTTGGCTGCTTAGGAATTAATTGAAGTACTGTATCTTCGCCATGTTTTTTAAACAAGCTTATTATCTTTCCTGTTTATCTGTTGTTATAGTGATATCTTATTGATATTAGATTATTCTCATTTTAACCTTTTTAATTTCTTTCTGCTCTTCTCCTTTATTTCTCATAATGTTTAAACCTGCTAGTTTAGGAAGATATACACGTCTCTTATCGTATGCTGTAAGGTTATTATTATTTTTCACAGAGATGCAAAATTTGATGGTTGTTAATATTGTGGTCCAGGATCTTGAACCGTTTATCATATATGGATATAAGATATCATCGCTGTTGATGTATAAATAGTCTTCTGTTGATTTTTCCCCCATTATAGTTGTTTCTGCTGGTCAAATAGAATGATGAGAGTATTAGAACTCGACTGTGGATTGCTTGTGCACATTATTCTTTTGCATAAATATTTCTTTTGATTTATTTCCTATGACAAAACAAAGTAAAAGTGATAAGAATAAAAAAGAGAGAGATTTTTTCACATCATTTCTCAATTTACGAGTCATGTTTGTCCTCTGTTTTATGTGTCATAAACAGATGAATGCTGGGGCGGTGATGTTCACTGATTGCGTTTATTGGTGCCTTATTTTTCCGTTCCTCACCATCAAAGACTACAATTTGAGTTTTGTAAGCAATTATATTTTATCAGTCTGCTACTTCCGTTTTCATTTCCAGTGTTTATTGCCCCTAATGTATGTGTAAAATATAAACATGCTTAATATGCCAACTTTAAGAAATTGATTATAACTTCTTTCCTTGCTCCAGTACACCATCAGTTGTCACACTCAGGTCATGAAAGGGGATGAAGGTTGCTTTATGTAGATGGCTAGTGTAGTGAGGGAAGTGTTATTAGGATCATAAGTTTTGCATATTGGACTCACAGATATATATCAGACACATTAGAATCAGATATATTAGAATTTCTAATTTACAAGAAGCTTCAACTTTTTATGTCTGACTTAAAGTTGTCAATCCCTAATGCCATAGCAAAAACGCAAATTTTGCAGGGCCCAATGTATAATTAGGCAAAACTTTTAGAAACACAGAACAGAATCTTGTAAAAGCTTTTGTGGTACAGTGCCTGAGACCTCAATCAACTAGCCACTTGTTTCCCAGTTGATAAATTTGTGAAGCTGTCATTCTGGATAGACTCTACTTTGTAGCACATGGATAGACACATATGTGCTAGACATGTTGCTTCATGTATGTTCTTAAGCTTCCTTTGCTTCTTGTTTCGCACTGAAGGAAAGTTGGCAGATACTTGGGTGTTTTGTTGATGTTGTAATTCCTCTAGGCTCTAATTACTCTGATATATATTACCCACCGTGTGAGAGTATTCTCTAAGTCCTCTCTACCTTCAAGTCAGTGAGAAATATTCCATAAAATGTTTAAAACAATTTGATAAAGGAAAATGAAGATTACAAGATTAGTAAAAAAGATATACTGAGAAACAAGAAAATGAAGCATAAGCTATGAGACTTCTTAATGTTTTTAAGAAAACCTGTATTGCAGGAAGCACCTTAAATCCTCTTCAAATAATCTATTAATGCTTGGAGGAGAAAATTACCATGAAACAGCCACTGAGTTCTTAATTCCTTCTATTTAGTCTTGAAGATGCAATGCAAGCTCCTTCAATTTAAGATAAATCAAATGTTTCTCTCTCCTTTGTGCTGTATGTTATAATATGTAAGGTATTTGAATGGCAATGGGTTCGGTTAAGTTCATGGTCACACCCAAAAATTTCTAGGGTTTATCTGAAGTTACCTCTACTTGAAGCAATGTAAGTTACTTGCCATATGACCTTTAACAGCAGGATTTGTTGCAATTCTTTTTTGCACATCTTTAGTTCCTGTTTTACTTTCATTGTCTAAATTCTTTTTCGTTCTACTTATCGTATATTTTATCTTAACAATCCTTGTTTCCATTATTTCAGATGGCAATGAATACGCATACACTCAATGCCATCTTAATTCTAGCTGAAACGGCACTGAATTGCTTGGTAAACTTATACCTTTTGTTCTTTTCAATTAATTTCCATAGTTTCTTTTATGATTACCTTTGAATCTCTGTTATCTACTTTTTCAGAAATTCCCCTGGTTTCGGGTTTCCTACTTTGTTTTATGGACGTGTTCTTATGTCATTTTCCAGTGGATTCTTCATGCTTGTGTCATTATTCGGTAATATTATTCTCCTTCGTCTTTCCATATCCAAGAAACACATTGATTATATTCAACAATAGTGACGGTTGTCTTTCTTTACAGGTGGCCATATCCATTTCTTGACCTGTCATCACCATATGCCCCACTATGGTTTGTCAACTGTCAACTCTTAAACCTCATTATTGTGACCTTAAATGATGATTCCAATTTATGCTTTAAATAACTTTAAGAAGAAATGCTACAATCAAGCAATTTAAATTTTAATACTATGCAATGCAAGCAGTTAAAAGATTTTCCTAATTATCTCCTTCTGTCCTCTTTTAAATTTACTTGAGGCTCTCATACCATCTGTTTGGTCAGTTTTCGTTTTTTGAAAATTCTATAAAATTTATAAAACATAGCATTACTCTGACCTTAATTGATTATTCTGTTTTATGCTTTAGTAAACTTTTGGATGAACTTCTACAATTGTGCAATTTTATATTTTGACAATATTTTGGGTCAGTTTTAGTGTGTAGGAAATTTTATAAGTTTTATTGTATTAGAATTTTTGAAGTCATAGCTATGAAGACATCTTTATAAGTTTTATTGTATTAGAATTTTTGAAGTCATAGCTGTGAAGACATCTTAAGTCAGTTTGTGCCTCCAGCAGCTTTTACTTTTACTTTGAAGTTTCTTTTAATGCAGTTTTTTCCCTGGCTGTTTTCTCCACCAGAAAGAGATTCCAAGAAGTTAATGAAGTTTTATCTCTGATTCAGTTTTCTGTCTACCATGGATTTGCAGGTACCTTGGGGTTGGTCTACTGCATATTCTATGCTACGCCATCTTTGCATTAATTGTGAAAATAAAGCATAACCTTCTATCAAAATGGTTCCCTCGATCTTATCGATGTCTAAGATGAAGGAATTTTGGCATTCTTTTTGTCTAAAGATAGATGAATTTCAGTCGCCATCGCAATTAGATTCTCTTGGTTGGAAGTGGACAACTGAAGCAAACTTCTTGCAGTTGGTAGTTCTTACATCATTCAAATACACAAATGCTTAGGCGTGGTAGTTGCTAGTTCTTTGACACCTACCCCTTTTGTTCCTCCCTAATTGTTGCTCAATTGTCTTTCAGTTGAGCTCAAGCTTGATAGTGGATAGCATCCACGGCCGTCTATATTGAATAATATTCAATAATGAAGCCATAGGTATGATAATATCATGTATATGCTTCTTGTTCTAATGACTTTGTAAATGTTTTCTCAGTAGTCCTATAAAGCCCTCCTCGCAAGTTTAATAAAATCTAGTACAAACTAAAATGTACTCTTCTTTGTAGTGTCGTGCAATATGAATATGATTCGACGGGCAGATAGGAGGATCGTTTTCACATTTTGTCTTGGGTTTCACTGGCTGCTTGTTCATTCAGAGTTTTATTTTAATATATGTTTTCAACAAGTCTGTTCGTCAAGCACCAGTGGTCTAGTGGTAGAATAGTACCCTGCCACGGTACAGACCCGGGTTCGATTCCCGGCTGGTGCAATCATTGTTTTTGCATTTTTTTAAAGAGAGTTTGCAAGAATTCAGTGATAATTTTAAAAGATGTGGTTGGGGATGAAAACCATTCGGGGACCCTGGTTCGATTCTCAGCTGGTGCAATCACTTTTTTGCATATTTTTAAGAGAATTTGCTAGAATTCACTGAAATTTTTGGAAGCTGTGGTCGAGGATGAAAATTATTTAACCCCAATTACTGCAATTACATTGAAATAATACCCACACTTATTCTATCAAAAGACCCTGGTGTTAACAAACCTTAATCACAGTTCACATTAGGAGGACGGTTGCATGCTTTGCTTGAGTGAGAATGCTGCTTCATTTCTTGAAAGCTATTTTAAACAACTAGTTTCCTTCCGTCGAAAATTGAGAAAAATATTGAATATGGTGCATATTGTATCCAATATAATAATATAAAGAAAAATTCAATTTTTGACATGATATATCTTGGCTATAATTTCATAAGTCCATAAGTAGAGTCGTTTTATTTTATTTTATGATCAGAGATGCCAAAGTTATCCATGTCCATGAAATGAAAATTGGTCACTGCTACTTAGTCATATCAGTATATCACACTACCATTTATTCAAATCAGAGAAACCCATGTACAATAAAGTCCAAAACTAAAGTTTTATCCATTAAAAGTAGAACTGCACTAGAAATTTACCCACCAGATGGGCAAAACACAATGTCTAATGCCAAACTTTAATCAACAACCGGTTGATATTACATCACCAGCAACCAACACTCCTTATTTATTACTAGAATCCACCATGATTAAGTGCAGTCTTCTAAGCTGAAGCTTTGGCAAGAGCTCCAGCTTCAGTTAGCAGCGGCACCAGCTTCCCTTCCTTGTGCAAGCCAGTTGTTGCTGCAAACAATAACAGCAGATTGTTAAAACCAGGACATATAAACAGCAAATAAAGAAGGCACCAATCAACAAGTAGCAACAACAGAGAATAGAATGACAAGGGATTCAAGTCATTACTGTCACAGCCACCAATGTGTTTCCCACCAATGAACACATTTGGCACAGTCTTCAGTCCAGTCCACTCGCCCAACGCTGCCTGTATATTGCTTCCATCACCTACACAGTAGCAAGTACATGTTTAAATTAAAACCAATAAGCATGCCAAGATCATTATAATTTCACGAAATATAAACAATCAATGATCAACAACACAACACAACACAAGAGAGTGAGCATCCACACAACTCATGAAAACAAACAGCCCCACCTCGTCAATTTAATAAACCTCCTTTGTTTGACAGATATTGAGTTCACATGTTTAAGTGCATTAAAAAAAAAAATTCAAATCCAATCAATTTACTTTAAATCCATGAATCCACCAAATGTCCCCCAACTACATCACATCCGACACTCGCTTGTTTCAAGGAATACAAAAAAAGGGCATCAGCAAAAATTTGCAAACAACATCAACAAACAAATGTGATAAGTATTCTTCTTCCTCCCATTCAAGCACTGCTTGGATCAAAGTAATCCAACATTAAATTTACATTCTATAATTTAATTTCTCTATAAAATCGGGTCCCAAATTGACAAGTGAGTTCCAATTTCTCATGAGATCTAACCCTATTTAATTAATCTCAACATTTCCTCATAAACCAATTTAACTATAACCATCAATGAGATCTATAAGATGTTTTTCAAAACAAAAACACGTAAATCATCATCGGAATTAAATACACAATCATGTAAAAACAAAAATAAAGAGAAGCAGAGATTGGTTAACAAGGACTGACTGACTTTCGGTGTCGAGCTCCAAGACCTTGAAAGTAGCACCGAGTTGCTGCAAAAGCTGCTTGACGTCCTTGCAGAAGGGGCAGTACGTCTTGCTGAATACCACCACGGGATTGGACGACACCAGTTCTTGGGCCTTGGGCAATGCCATCTCTCTCTGTTTTTTTTTTTTTCCCAAAAACACTTAACTTGTTTGATTTCGCTTTTGTGTTATGGGCTTACATTATATAGAGAGCGAGGAAGAGGGAGAATAATGCGGTCCGATGTAATTGTGCGAACAATCCTGTGAATTGGCATTTTCTTTTTTTGGTTACGTGTGAATTGGCAATTTGAATGTGGACCCGTTTATGTTCTAGCCACAAAATGTTTTTTTTTTTTTTTCCAAAACTGATTTAATATTTATTAAAAAAATACTTAATTTTAATTCAACATAACCAAATTCAAAATGATGTATACACAAAATAGAATGATATTAAAAAAATGATTATGAGAAATCTTTTCCAAAAAAAATATGATAATGAGAAAGTAAAGTTAACTCCAAAAAAACAAAAAAAGTGACATAATTTGTCCGCTTGTCTTTGTTTCCTTGTAAGTTGAGAGATAAGTTTGAGTAGTAAAGTCTCACTATTACTTGGACAAATTTTCTATTTTTATGTGGGTAAATCTCTCCTATTTTATGAGAATAAAGATTTAGATCATATTTTAAAGTCTTATATCAAGTTATCCTAGTTATTGACTTGAGATCAGTAAGTTAAAAGAAGAAGATGTAGCTATTTTAATATTTATCCTAATTAAAATATTTTTAAAATACTATCCAACAACCAGTAGATAGGACGGCACCAAAACTCGGTGGCAATTGGCAAATGGCACCTACTTGTGATTTGGCTGCATTTAATGGCTGTTGGCGCCAAGTTTTTCTGCCGGCCAGTCTCACTAAAAGCCTAAAATCTTTCCCAACAAAATCCCCTAAATATTGAATTGTTAATCTGTAACGCAAATTCAAAATTCTTTTTTTTTTTTTTTTTAAGGAAAAAATTCAAAGCCCTTAATACTTATAAATAAACTCCTTAATCCTCTTTTTTACACTCATGTCACCTAATTAATAATTTAAATTTAAACAATCTATGTCACTTAATTAATAATTTAAATTTCAACAACATCAAATATGTGTATGAACAAAAATACCATTACACTCTATTCATAAAAAAAATATCGTTATATCAAACTTGATTTTCACATGAGAATTACTTTCTTTTTTAGAGATGTATATCCTTTTCTTATTTCCCTTGTCTTTTTTTTTTTTTTTTCAGTTTTTCAAATCTTTAAATTTTCTTTTGAGATTCAAGTTTTTCTACTTATTATTTTCTACTTATTTTCAATTTTTAATTTAGACAGTCTTGCTCCTATTCCAAAAATAATAATAAAAAGGTTTTGTGAAAAGGTAATTGATTCAAACAACTAAAATCATCTTTTCACTATAGACAACAAATCAAATAACTATTATGAACACCAAAATAATATTTTTCTCCCTCAAAAAATGATATTATAAAAAAGATGAACAAATCAATGTAACGAAATGGTGAGAGAAAGAGATGAGAAAAAACATAAATAAAAGAAGAAAGATAAAAGATGGAAAAAGAAAAGGGTTTTTATTCATTGAAGCCATTTTTTGCAACATATATATTTCAATAACATTGGAAGTCAAACTATTAATTCGATACCAAAGTCACAATATTCTAATAAAAGGTAACAGGCTATATACCACTTTAACATTAATAGTAAGATTTTTACATAAACTAAGTGCATTTAGCCACTTAAAACTGCCCTGTAAACTCTGCACACATGCATTAAACAAAAGAGCCATTGCATCTTTATCAAAATGCCTGGGATAATTTTACAGGTTCCAATCCTCGCAAACTAGCAGTCACCACATTGAAAAAGGTCTAACATTTCCAGCATTTTTTGTGGCGCAAGTAGTTTGACAATACACAAGAAAATTATATCAAATAGCTTGGATAGCTAGAAAATCGTAACTATTTTTGGTTCCTAACTCTGATATTAGTGAAGAAAAAATTTGTTCGAGTAGAAGCTATACATTATACTTGCTGGCTGCTGTCCTCAAAAACTCTGCAGGTCCCAAGAACCTGAGACTTCCAAATTTCAGAACTAATCTCAAATAATGGATCAATACATAGTAGGCTTTCAACAACATTATGTCAAATAGTATTCCATAACAACGTATATTAAAATGTCCAATTTGATTTTCAAGGTTTAAAGAAAATGACCAAAAAACTGATTCCCCCCTCCTGTCTGGAATTTTGTTTATGACTAGTACAGAGAGTACTAAATGGATAAACTACACCAATGCCGGTTTCTGAAGCTTCGACTCAAGATTGAGTGCAACAGCATCAATAAATTCTTCTGTGTTCAAGTAATATTCCCTAGATACCCTGCAAAATTCAGCAGCATATAGCTCATCATGGAGGAGAACTATTTAGGATGCTAGCATAAGTCCGGTTCAATTTGTTATTCGTAAGGAACAGTTACAGAAAAAGATTTATTGAGAAACCAAAAAAGTGTACTTGTCGATGAGCAAAAGTGTATATAAGGCAGTCACGCATACTTGGGTCCATGGATCAGAATAGCAAGATCCTTGGTCATTTTTCCTGATTCCACTGCCTCTACGCATGCAGCCTCCAACTTCTGAACAAAATCCAGCAACTTTCCATTTTTATCTAGCTTGGCCCTGAGGAAATCCAGATTTGAAACGAAAACATTACAAAAATGCACTTGCTAGTAAATGCAATTTTCAGAATCTACAACTGCTGATTACATAATTTTAATCACAATAGCCAAATTAAACATAAATTACAGTTGCGAAAGGTAGATGACAATAGAAATATTATAAAAGAAAAAAGGGGGGTGGGGGGCGCAGGTCTCATGACCAATGATACACCAACAACACAACATAAAGACATATATTTATGCTCAATATGGCACTATACTCGCATAAAAGAGATCAGAATGTGATCAGAAGTTTGTTAGCTAACTGAAACAAAAGCTACGATAACTGCAAGCCAATAATTACAATTTGTGTTGATTAAGCCAATAATTCCTTTTTTTTTTTCGTGAATACAGGAAAACTAGCACTGTACTTGAATAAGTTTCCTTTTCCAAAAAATCTAGTTATAATACAGGAAACATTGATGGATGCTCCTTTCATAAAATATCAAGATTTAACTCAATCATATGAACAGATCCTATGCTGCCAAAATTCCATTTAGAGATATTTAAAATAAGAAAAGAAACAAGATAATAGATCGATGTGTGCAGCAAGACAAACATATGATGAAAGAGTGTAACTTCAAAAATATTTCTTCAAAAAGGCCATCAGTGGGATGAAATGCCAAACAAGGAAGAGGTTGAGCTTAAACTAAAAGCAAAAACTATATATACCTATGCTCTAGCCCTCGTGTCCATGCAAATATGGAAGCAATGCTATTTGTACTGGTTTCTTGACCCTTCTGATGCAGCCGAAAATGTCTAGTCACAGTCCCATGAGCTGCCTCAGCTTCTAATGTCTTCCCATCGGAGGATAACTGCACAACTTGTGGTTATTAAGATCTTGTGAAATTCAAAGACCAAAATTACTATGATAACAGAGTAATAATTTGTTACAAACCAGTACAGAAGTCATGAGACCCAACGACCCAAATCCTGCATGCAACAAACAACTTTTAGAAGCTGCATTATAAAAAGAAATAGAGAGGTTCACTTAAGTTGCATGTGCAAGAAAATGCCTAAGCTCATTTATAACAACAACAACTTGGAAAGCCACTTTATCTATTCAATTTCTCACCTTCAATGATAAATGATTAGTTCAGTAAATAGAGAACTAACTAAATGTATCATGTAAAAATAAGAGCACATTTTTGTTTGCTTGACACAGGAGTTTAATCCCTATTCCCTAAGACCTCAAACATTGCCTAAATCTGAAATCGCTTTAATGGCATCCAAAAATATCAACCCCAACAAGTCTATCTAATCTTAATTAAAAACAAATAAATAAATATGATTAATAAAAATAATTGATGATAAACAAATCTTGCACAACCATTTCTATCATTTTTTTGTTTTTTTGATATAACCTTGGTTTCGTGAGCGGGTAGCTTCTTAATTTACAGAATGCAGAATTTCGAGTCCATGAAGACCATCTACTATAACCCTAAATAATTAATGATAAGATCATAAGAGAATAAAGAGACAAAAGCAGGATAAAACTCTAAGGTAACAAAATCTTCTGCTATAAAGACAAGATTACTGATAATTAGCAGACATTACAGACAAGCTAGAGGAAAATGGTATAAAATTAGAAGCAAGTAATATTCAAAAAGCTAAAATAAGTTTCTCAAACAATACCTTGAGCAAGTAAATCACTCTGGACATCTCCATCATAGTTTTTACATGCCCAAACATATCCACCTTCACTTTTTAGCGCGTAAGCCACCATGTCATCAATTAACCGATGCTCATACCTAAGTGAAATGTTTTATCAACTATAAGAATATATGCTAAACATAGAAATTACAAAGCTTTGTCCTAGACTACCATATTGAATGTTCTTCAAACTTATGCTTCCACTTCTCTTCATATACCTCCTGGAATATGTCCTTAAACCTGTAGTAGAACCACAAATGTAAGTTTATGCACATTTCTCTGAAAATCAAATGCTAATTTAAATTTTAAGATAAGGGGGAAAAGGAAGGCACAGATATATTGGGAGAAGGTGCTATTAGAAAGATCAATTACCTTCCATCATATTTTTTTAGAATTGTGTTTTTGGTGCTCAAGTAAAGTGGCCACTTCTTTGCAAATGCCAATGTCATAGATGACTCAGCAAAAGCTCGAATGGACTGAGGTATAACAGCAATTTGTCAAAATAGCTAATCAACTTATTGCAACACAGATTTGGATAAAATGATAAATGTAAAAACAAACCTCATCAACATTATACATAGCAAGTGCAATGCCTGGGCCTTTAAAATTATAGACATCAAGGTCCACTGGGTTGGATCCATCTTCTGGGACTGCAAGATAAAGACAAAGAAAATTTAAATAAACAATTAGCATTTGGAGGAACAAAAAATTGTTGGTAGTATGAGCATGAATCTTCAAAATCAACTAACCAAAGACCATTTTAAGCTTTCCTGGCCCTAGAATGACTGTATCTGTAGCACGATATTGATCACCAAAGGCATGCCTACCAATACATATGGGCTTCTTCCAACCTGTACATAGGATAACGAGTGTTGAAAAGTGTCTTTCAGTAATTCTAAACATCCAATATTATGATAGGAAGAAGTATTACCAGGTACAATTCTAGGAATATTCCGGCATAGGATAGGCTCACGGAAAACAGTACCTACAAAAGAATCCAACATGTCCATTAAGAACTCCAACGATAGTAGAAGGGGGGCAATCTCACATGCAAGTAGGTTCAGAAAGATGCAGTGATGCAGATAAACGGTATAGCATCAGGGATCCACGGCCTGTATCGAGAGCAATGCAAAGCAAGAAAACGAAAAGGATGACCACTCCAGACATCATACATCCAATGCATTCAAAACAAAATTCTTATGCAACTATACATGCATAATATCACTTAGATGACTTCAATATCATCTACTTGTAACACTTATTATATATTACACCTGTATTTATCCATGCATATTGCATAATATTTGCCTTCAGTCAATATTCCTGCTAAAGCAGCTACTAATGAATAATTGTATTTATCTTAGTTATCAGCACCAACATGTCAAATTTACAACAACAAAAGTTGATGCATATTGTTTATACAGGTTATTATTATCTCATCCAACTGAGCACATTGACTGTTAACATCCCTATTGAGAAAATAAGTTACCAGAAAATGGATAAATGTTTTTCATTTAAAGAGGGAGTCATTTGACATATACTAACCATTTAAAATGTTTCTAATTGTGCCATTGGGACTTCTCCACATAGACTTCAGCCCAAATTCTTTCACTCGAGTCTCATCTGAAAAATATTGCAACAAATTAACATCCATACAAGCTACAATAAAAGAATTATAATTACGCCACAAGAACATCCAGTGCCAATGAACTATAAAGAGCACATCAATCTTCACATAGACCAACACACTTTTGGGGACTGCATTCTGTAAATCGCTCGTTTTGGTTACCAGTAGACAAGAAACAAGCAAACCTTGGAAAAGGACAAGAATGGCTAACCAGGAGTTATCGTGGCACATTTAATCGCAACATTGTACCTGCATCAAATTAAAGGAATGAAAAGAGGACAGTCAGTTTATTTCAAAATAATCTAAACAACATCTTGCATTCATTAGGACAAGGAATAAAAACTTTGATCAAGCTACTTACTTAAGAGCTGCTTCGGCACTTTCAACAGTAACCTTGTCATCTGTTGCATCACGATTCAATATCCCCAAGTCAAAATACTTAATATCCAAATCCAAGTATGGAAATATAAGCTGCAACCATGTAAGCAAGTAATTTCCATTAAACTTTATCAATGTGCTTCAACAAAGTTATTCTTGAAAACTAATATAACATTTTGACTCTATTCAATTAACCATACTTTGTCCTTTATCGTCTTCCATATGATCCTCGTCATTTCATCACCTGATTGCAAAATTATAACAAATTTAATATCAAAATAATGAATGATAAAAATTACATATATAAAATATCAGAAAGCCCAGGAAATTGTAAAATTTAATATATATATCACATAATTCATTTTGTTTTCCTTTTTCATTTCTGTTTTCTTAAAGTAACAAAAATAAGTAAATAAATAAATAAGAAATATTCACGTGAGACAGAGTAGGGTTTTAGAGAGGTTTTACCGTCCATTTCAACAATAGGATTCTGAACCTGGACTTTATCGAATCCAGTGGCAGTAGCAAAACAGCGAAGCGAGGTAGCCGGAGCCAGGTGGCTACGAAACCAGACGCGATTCTTAACATATCCGTTGAAGAGACCGGAATTCTTTGAAGCGAAAGACAAGCTGGGTTTTTTAACGGCTAGAGTTGACGATGATGAGGATAAGAACGTAGTTGCAGCAGACGACATGGCGCTTAATCGCAAGTTTCTGACGCTGCTACTCAGTCTTGGCATTTGAGTAGAGACACCCTTTAAAGACGCCGGGCTTTTTTTTTTTTTTAAATTAAATTTCGTTTTGTGTTTGTATTTTTGCTTTCCTTGTTCAGAAAGCAACACAATAGCGGCCGCGTTTTTATGCAGCATGTAGTACCATATCTGGGCTGGACCTACATAACGGGCCTTTGTTGGGCCTATAGAGCTGTTAACGTATAAGCGCAGAGTGTGATGTTTACACCCCCTCTAAAACTGTTTGTATGCCCCTTCACTGTGTTCACCTCGTTCCATTGAATAAGATATAATTATAAAGATAAATTATATAAATATCCTTAATTTTAGGTGCAATTGCAGCTAGATGAAAATTTTGACTATTATTACACAAATATCTTCTATAGTACGTTAAACTGTTATAAACTGAAACCGTTTGTCGCTATTTCAAACCAAATTGGATTGATTTATTCGACTCGAATTTTTCCTTTTTTTCCTTTTTTTTCCCATCCCCGGTTTATACCATCCCATATGAAGCCCAAAAATCAATTAAAAGAAGTACAAAAAATCCAGTGATAAATCAAGATTAAATTTGACATATTTTCGAACTCTTCAGTCTTCACAATCCTTTTCCAATTTAGTCCCTCCTAACTCAAACTAAGTTAGTACTGTCCTATCCAGTAGGACATAGCAAATTTGATCTTAATGCACCAGAAGTTGCCACGTGGTGAAGAGAGTGTTGTGATATGGTGGTCGAGTGCACTCAATCTTTTCTCAGGAAGTTGGGACACAAGAGTGTTGTGACTTGTGAGTGAAGCCAGCCCTAAAACCCTAAGTACATTTTTTAGTACACCTTAAACCCTGCAACTGGAAAAAACCTACTTCTCAGTCGCTTTCTGAATCAATCAATGTCGACAGTGGCGACGAAGGCGCACCCACTCCTCTCCTCCCTCCCATCCTACCTGACATGGCGAGCCCTTGGCTTCCGCACCATCTGCAGCGGCCGCCTCGGCTTCGCCACCTCCGACTGCGACCCGCCCGTGGCGGGCACCAAGGTTCTCGACTCCTTCAAAGAGGAGTTCGAGATCGGATCACGTTTGATCACCCTCGAGACCGGAAAAATCGCCCGCTTTGCCAACGGCTCTGTTGTCTTCGGCATGGACGACACCAAAGTTCTCTCCACCGTCACTTCCGCTAAAGGCGATGCTGTTCGCGATTTCTTGCCTCTCACTGTATGACTTTTTTTTAACTGATAAAAAATGTCTAATATATATCTATGTCTCTTATTGGCTGTTCTCTTAGCTCCAATATTTCTGATGTTAATATTAGCATATATTTATATAAGTGTGTAACATTTATGTATTCATTTTATTGGCGTTACTCTTATGTGTGGGATTGCTCCAATTTGATGCACAGAACACTATTTTAGAGGAAATTTGGTTTTCTGGCAAATTGAAATTTAAGTCATAAATTTACTATTTTGAGAATTATTTTTGTATTCAGACCAATATAGTTTAGTCATATGGTCATGTAGGGTTTTGGTATCTTCCATGAGTTGTAGTCTCTGTTTTATGCAATTGTGCTTGAGTATGACCCTCGTGGTTGACGTAATTGATGTTTGTTTGTGTAAGGTTGATTACCAAGAGAAACAATTTGCCCAAGGTGTGATTCCGAATACATACATGCGAAGGGAGGGTGCTCCAAAAGAACGTGAACTTTTATGTGGTCGTATCATTGATCGACCCATACGACCATTATTTCCAGTTGGATTCTACCACGAGGTTCAGGTAACACGATACTGCTTTTATTTTAGTACTTACTGTAAATTTTTTTAAGCTCTTTTGTTCTTGATCATGTTTGTTTGATTGAAGGTAATGGCAAGTGTTCTTTCTTCTGATGGGAAACAAGATCCAGATGTGATGGCAGCTAATGCGACATCCGCTGCTCTTATGTTATCAGATATTCCTTGGTGTGGTCCAATTGGAGTAATACGTATTGGGAGGATTTGCGGGCAATTTATTGTTAACCCAACCATGGACGAGGTAATTCTTGACATGGATTTTATTTGCTTTTGCTTTTTGCTTTTCAAATGTTCTCTTGATTGCAGTTTTAGGTTTATTGAGGTTCTAGTATTGGAATATGCTCTTCTAGCTCTGAAAATTATCCTATCTGTGATCTTCCTCCTTTCCTAATCCCTCAGATGCTTACTAGGAACTAGGAAGTTAGTCTGTTCATAAAAATTTTGCATTTAAAATATTGCTTAGGTAAATTGATCTTTTTTTTTTTTCATTATATGATCATAGTTCGTTCTTGAGTCCTTTAAGAATTTGGGTTAATGTAGAAAGAATTAAAACAGATGGTAGCTTTTATGGATTTGTCAGAATGAGAACAGAGGAAGAACAATGACATAGTCTGTTGGAGAAATTACTGTCTGTTGAAGATAGCAAAATTACTCAGTTCTTTCTGGCAGATTTAGTCTTAATGTTGATTCTAGAGACGTAAAGATTCAACGAAGTGGTCTGGAACTACTTTTTCTTTTCTGGATTTCTTTTGGGGTTAGAATTTGTATCCCTGAATGTTGTAGTTCGAAGTGCTTATGTAGTATTTATTATATTCACCTCTGGATTAATGCATAGGTTCTATTCTTGTCTGGGTCATGTCTAGTAATAGCATGCTGTTGTGATAAGTTAGCATCATGTTCACTCTAATATTTTGCTAGTTACGTACACCGGTTTAAAAATCATCAACATGTTTGCTATAACTAGTTTGAAACTCTCTTTAAACTGAAATTAGCACTATCAGCGCCATATTTCACTTTCTTTTTAATTGCCATTTATGATTGATGCTTTTTAAATGTGATGCAGCTTAGCTTAAGTGATCTCAACTTAGTGTATGCCTGTACAAGGGACAAAACTTTGATGATAGATGTGCAAGCTCGTGAGATTACTGAGAAAGATCTAGAAGCTGGGTTAAGACTGGCTCATCCTGAGGTGAGTCATTTAGCTTAAATTTTGAGCAGTAATTACTAGTTTCTCTTTGTCTTGCAGTGCTTATAAGTTGATTGGCTTTGGCCATTCAGGCAGTTAAATATCTTGAACCTCAAATCAGACTAGCTGCAAAAGCTGGCAAACAGAAGAAGGAATATAAATTGTCCATGATCTCAGACCGAACACTGGAAAAAGTCAGTAACCTGGCTGCAGCACCTATTGAAGCTGTTTTTTCCGATCCTTCATATGGCAAGGTGCATTTCATCTATCTTGTGCAATAACCCTAATCTCAAAGAATGTTTAGGGGCATACATTGTGTTTTTTAAGTGTGGACGTGTTTGTTTGCATGTATGTGTGTACATGCTTATTTGTTGTGTACTTAATAATCATTTCTGTTTAAATTGTATTTTTTAGTTTTAGTTCTGGTAACTTTTATATGTTCAGTTTGAACGTGGAGAAGCTTTAGATAAGATTACACAAGAAGTGAAAAAGACACTTGAAGAAGAATGTGATGAAGAAAGCTTACAAGTTGTATCGAAGGCAGTAGATACTGTGAGGAAAAAGGTGAGCTATGCCTCAAGGGAAGAAAATTTTTTGTTGATGACTGATATTATGACTTTATTGTTTTCTGCTCACTCTTTTTTTTCCCCTTTTTATTTTGCTTTGAAAAATCCTACTTTTGTAGATTTCACTCCTGAATTGTTAATGAAATACCCATTATTCTTGTTCTCCTGACATTGTAAAATTTTTGCACAAAAGTATCGTGGATTTTAGGGCTGACATGTATCATTCTACCAGCCATTATATGATCATTTTTAATATATTCAAAAGCCTGCACCCATGATTTTGGATTTTTGATTCTTAGGGATGAACCATATTTTTTCACCAGCCATTGTATGATAATAATGACATAAATGATTGGTATTTGGAGAGATATGTGAGACTGTCAATTAGATATTATAGGAATTGGTATATCAATTTGTTACATTTTTGCTAATGCTAGTTCTCACATCTTTTAAGATTGGCATTATCTAAGTTTAGTGTATGAATATCAGGTAGTTCGTAAAAGGATTATTGCAGAAGGATTCAGGGTTGATGGGAGACGTTTGGATGAAGTTAGGCCTATTTATTGTGAAGCTGGTAATCTTCCTGTATTACATGGATCATCACTTTTTTCTCGAGGAGATACCCAGGTTAGTAGACATAACATCTGTCTAATGATTTAAATACTAATGTCTTAAAAAAGAAAAGCCCAAGTTATTTCACATTTCAACAAATTTAAGCTTGATCCTACTGATATACTTGATAATTAAAATAGGTTCTTTGTACTGTGACGCTTGGAGCACCTGGAGATGCTCAGCGCTTGGTGTCCCTGGTTGGCCCACCAACAAAGCGTTTCATGCTTCACTATAGTTTTCCACCATTTTCAATCAATGAAGTTGGTAAACGAGTCGGCCTCAATAGACGTGAAGTTGGGCATGGTAATTTGATTTTCTCTTTTTCATAGTGTTTTATTCAGTGAAACATATTCACCAAATTAAACTGATTTGCTTTTGGTTTGCAAAGTTGAGCTTTTGAGGATGCACTGAAATATTTGCTTCTCCAGTTTAATTGTTTAGCTATTTCTTTCTTGATGAGATTATATGTGCTGTGTATATGAGATATAGAAGGCATATTTAGTAGTGAGATGAATTATTGGGATAAGAAGTCAGATCTCGGGCAGGGTACACAGTCTGCATCTGCAAAAACTTTACTGGATTTTGGGCTTGTTATGTGCCATCTACGTACATGTAGATTGAGGTTTCTTTGACTTTGTAAGCAGTGGAACTGGCTTTTCTGGGCTCACTCCTTTTGTCTAGGTATTATGCAAATGAAGAAACAGCACCAACACAGACTAGGAAAGAATGGCATGGACTCAATGTATTGACCTTAACATCCTTATTACTGCTCAAATTATTTCTCTGCTAGAGCTCAAAACTTCTATCTGATTGTTTTTATTTGTAACTATTTTGAACATCATTACGTGTAGTACGTCATGTTACACAAGTCTAAATGCTTGAACTTTTTTTCCCCACTAAAATGCTATATAGAAAATTACTAAGAAAGAAGTGGAATTTGGAAACTATTAACTCCTGCACTTAAGTGCATGCCATGTTTCCAGTAAGTGAGCCATTACTATGTTATTTTGATTTTTGCCATTGACGAAAATAATTTGGTTTCCTATTTTTCTTCGGTCAAAAGTATCTTGACAGTTACTATTTACTATCCAGTTGCAGAATGCTCAATTCATCGCCACATTTGCTTTCTCTGTGAAAGTACTCTTAATTTGTGGCTTTGTTTCTTTAACTTTATAGGTACTCTTGCTGAGAAAGCCCTGCTTGCTGTATTACCTCCTGAAGATGATTTTCCTTATGCTGTCCGTGTGAATTCAGAAGTCATGGCATCTGATGGATCAACATCAATGGCAACTGTCTGTGGAGGTATGTACTTTTGTGGACTTTTTTTGTTTGTTATCTGCTTGAAATATATAGGTCATCCCTTTTTGGCTATTGCTCTCTTAGTAAGCATCCATGTAAGATGATTTTGATTTTGGCGTGGAGTGCTTCATGAACATATTTTATGTTATATATATATGGATTGGTGACAGCTCTTGAAGTATCTTTAACCTTTCATATACATCATGAATCAGTAATTTTGGTTTCTTGGGGTAAAATATTCATGACGCATTTTTCTTTCTATAGGCAGTATGGCTTTAATGGATGCTGGTATTCCTTTACGAGAACACGTAGCAGGTGTTTCAGTTGGACTTGTCAGTGAAATTGACCCGTCAAATGGTGAAATTAAGGACTATCGTATACTGACTGATATTCTGGTTAGATTTTTACTGAGATTGTGTCTGTTATTGCCGAATGGATGATGGTGGTGTCAAAGATATTTGTTTGAATGCAATATCTCTTTTATAAAATGATTAAATGGTGAATGTTTTGAAAGCTGTAAGAGTTTTTGTATCAGTTTTCTTCTTGATTATATTTATTTGATTTTTTCTCCAATTCCTTCACAAGTTTAATGTTTTGGCTTATATTACAATAGAGTAAATCATTTGATCTCTTTGAAGGGCTCAACTTCAGTGCTTCAAGAATTATAATTTTAAATATTGCTAACATCCCTAAAAGTTTTATTACTTATTGGAGTTTCTCAGGGCCTAGAAGATCATTTAGGGGACATGGACTTCAAAATTGCTGGCACACGAAAAGGAGTTACAGCAATTCAGTTGGATATAAAGCCTGCTGGAATTCCTTTAGATATTATTTGTGAGTGTCTAGAGCATGCATTTAGAGGTCGTCTTCAAATCCTTGATCACATGGAAAGAGAAATTGATGCACCACAAACACAAGAAGATAAGAATTCCCCTCGGTTAGGTTAAGTTCTCTTCTATTGTGCTTGTGATTATGGCTCTAAATAGCTGCCATTCCAATGGTAATCGTATTTTTTTCACTGCAACTGAATATGATCTGTCATGCAGCTACATTGAAGTACAGTAACGACACTCTCCGCTGTTTGATTGGACCACTTGGTGCTCTCAAAAGAAAAATTGAAGAGGAAACAGGTTTAGTTCAAACTTTAGAAGCTTTGCTAAGTATTTTATGTAGAATTTGTAATTCCTCGCCAAATAACATAATTCAAGCTTTTTCATGAGTAATTGGGTTTTCAACTTGACCATTACTTGTTTTACTGTGCTGTTATTTTTTGTTCTCTCTTGAATTATTGTTCTTGGTCAGTCAAGCATCATAAATATCTCACTTTTAGAAAATAATGCACTCAGTGGTCTGCAGTCTATGAAGAATTTTTTTTTTTTTTTAAAAAACTTAAATTATTAATGCCTGGAACTCCCCTGACCTTTAGATTGTGTAAGAGTGACTCTGGTGTCATTCTTAGTGTCACTAAGTTATATAATTTTTCATCAAAATTTAAGTTTTCAATCACAGATAGTGAAGGAATTGCACAATATCAAAACAGTGACATACCGTTAGTTGACTTCCGTCAACTTTATTTTGGAAATTCATCTGGTCAACTTAAATAACGGAAGTCAACTAACGGTATATTTTGTGTAATGTAACTATATTTTATCTGTTTTTAGGCAAACCACATATTGTGCAACTTTAATTCATCAAGCAGTGATTCAAGCATATGGGATATTCATAGGCACTTTAACTATGAGATGGGATTACCTTATATTTTGCAATGGTCATTTAGTTTATCAACTTATTGTAATTTGTAATAGTCATGTTGTATGCTTGTAATTCAGGTGCTCGGATCTCTGTGAGTGATGGAACACTTACTATTGTTGCTAAGAATCAATCTGTAATGGAAAAAGTTCAAGAAAAGGTAGTGGTCACATTTTATGTTCCTCCTGTTTTAAGTACAGAACTGAGTACATCTTTTACTTTGTAAGACAAAATGCAGATTTTAAGAGCTTTACGTCTATATATGTACTAATATTTCTGAAAAATTGAATTATATATCTATAAGAGTTTCTGCAAGAGATGAATGTTTGTTTTAAATTTTACATGTCTGCTTGAATAAATGTTAATGAAAGTTTCGTTTGCTTGCACCTTCTGCATTAGACTTGACCCTTTCATGTATCCAGATATCTTATGTTTAGCAGTGGTTAGAGGGAGATGCCTGTTCTTATGGAATTTTCATATCAAGTGGCTTTTAAGTTATCTTGTTTTCAGATTGATTTCATAATTGGCCGAGAGATTGAAGTTGGCGGAGTCTACAAAGGCATTGTAACGTCAGTCAAAGAGTATGGTGCTTTTGTGGAGTTTAATGGTGGTCAACAAGGTCTGCTTCACATTTCCGAGTTGTCACATGATCCGGTATGTAGTGGAATGCTTTAGAGTTAGCTAAGAGCAGTTATAGCTCTTGTTCTCATTAATTCTTATGTAACAATAAGTGCGCAATTCTTACAACTTAGCTGAACCACTTTTTTATCTTTGATTGGAGCCAGTGCTATGGTGCTTGCAACTTGAACAGAAGTTTGCTGGGTTTGTAAATTGAAAACTAATTTAATCCAGCAATTTTCTGAATTTTGTGTTTCATTCTTAAGATTTCATAATGTTTGTCTTTGGAAATCTATAAGAAAAACAGGTTGGCTTAAGTTCCGTGTTGTGTTTTTGTTTTGGTTCATGAAAGTCATGCCAAAATTAGGAGAAGATGATGATAGCACAAAACTTGATTTTTTTTTTCCAAAAAAATTATAATAAAAAAGTTATTATTCAAGTATTGTAGCTTGTGAAGTGCTGGGTGTTCTAGAGAAGTCTTTGAAATTAAGTGCTTTCTTGTGGAAGTTACATCTACCACATGGAGGAAGATATTTTTTGACAGGCTAAGAGTGAGTGGTTTGGTGAGTGCTAAAGACTAAGATTCTTCCACTTGGAATTGATTATATTATTTAAGCAAATTTTCCTACTAGTAATAGCTGAGAATTAAAGTAATACAATTGTGTTTTTGAGAAAAAAAATTATAATGATAGTATGTGCTCTAATGGATGATATGCCCCTCAAGAACAAGTGAAAATGAGGACATGGTACTTGATGAAAAGAAAGGATATGGTAGATGTTTGAAGGTATGAATTTTGGAAGATTCTAAAATTGTCAAAACCGAGTTGTGATATTGGTTTCCCATGTTAAATTATGTGATCAAGTGTTCTCATCTCTCTGGTTTCATGTTTGTTTAGCTTGTGCTGTTTTTTATGTGATTTGGATTATAGTTAATAAATCTTTGTCAAATGCATGTTGTATTATTGGTTTCCCCTGTTAAAATATGTGATCCAGTGTTCTCATCTCTCTGGTTTTATGTTTGTTTAGCATGTGCCTGTCTTTTATGTGATTTGGATTATAGTTATGAAATCTTTGCTAGCTTTAGAAATTTTATATGTGATGATTATTTTGCATACAACTTATCATGTTGATTCGTATATCTCACTGAAATCTTTAATTAATCATATAATGTGGCTTTTTGTTTTGTTATTATATATTATGGTTTATATATCCTGTAAATACCCCGTTCATCAGGTCACCCGGGTTTCAGATGTGGTAAGTGTTGGCCAGCAGCTTACTTTGATGTGCATAGGGCAAGATGTTCGTGGTAACATTAAGTTATCCCTCAAAGCAACTTCACCCCAACCAGAATCTGAGACAAAGGTTGTCGTTGAAGGATCTGTTCCTGTTCAGAAAGAAGCTACTCATGTTTGGGCATCAATTGGCGATGTGTCTAATGAGCAAAAGCAGGAGTTGCCAATAAACACAAACAATACTAGTAAGGCAGATCCTTCTACTTCTTCAATCCCAGCCATATTGATTCGCAGTGTTGCAGAGTGTGATGAGGAGGAAAAATCTTCTGGTTTGAGTCAGAGTTCTAAAAGTGGACTTAAATTAACTGCAGCATCAAAAGGTGATGTTAGGGGAAAATTCCCTTCTCTAGATGACGAGGTTGATTCACCATTTTCTATTCTCAGTCGTTTTTCTAGTCCTAAAAAGTCCAAATCTTGCCTTGAGAAAGGAAGGAAGAAAGCATCCAACTCTACCATCGGATTACAGGATGGATATGAAGATAGGTGCAGCACTTCCCAAACAGATACCCAAGACAATTCGAGTGATGAGGAAACCAAAGTTGAGGCCACCACCAAAAACTTGAAGCTTGTAACAAAAGTGAATGCCAAGGTTTATCAGATTCGCGCGCATGGATTAGTTCTTGACTTGGGTAATGGAATTCGTGGAATGTACCGTTTTGAGGTATGTATCCTCTTACTGCTTGTGAACTGAAAATTTCAATATAACCGTGGTGGGATGATGTAACTGATGATACTGTTATTATTATTATTATTGTTGTTATTTTAATTTATGTAGAATCCTTTGACTTAACATTTGCATTCAGCTATAAGATTCTTGTTTTTCTAATTAAGTTCGTACATATCCTGCATATTGTTATATTTTCGTGTTGCTTTTTGGTTCACACTTTTGTTTAGTTTTCCTTTGAATTTTCAAAAGGTTTCTCTTTTTTCCAACCTCTGGAACAGTAATTTCCTTTTTGTTGCTACACAGGGTGAGGGCAAGGACGACTTTGAGGTAGGCCAGGAGTTACTGGTCAAGTGTTCAACTTTTACGAGCAAAGGGATTCCAGTCATGTCTTTAGTAGACAAGGAATAGACTGCCTTCAGATAATAATTTTGCATACACAGCTATTGTCCATCACTGACCTGAATGAATTCTTGTGCCAGCTTCGGAGAAGCAAAGCAGTAGCTGAATTCTGGTGGAAAGAGCATATGATGAGGCAGTTTGTGTGCTTTATGTAACAATGGGGTGGATGAAGCTTTACTTTGATCTGGCCTTTTTGACCTGGATTGTTTATTGGTACATCATCAATGCTGCTCCCACTTCAGCATTCCAAACTCTGCCACTGAACAAACGATTTTGCCGCCAAACTGAGTTCAAAGATTTGTTTCCTTAGAGCGATTTGATGCATATTGATTACTGTATATATTCTTTTTACCTATATTCGAAAATCACTTCCAGAGGGTGGATTGAAAATTTGGAAATTTATAACAAAATCTAACGTACCAAATTTAGGCTGAGATGAATAGAACAAAAATTATTAAAATTCACGAAATTGATCTTAACAAGTACAATTGAATTCTTTGATTTCATTTTATGTTATCATGATTGAAGCCTCAGCTGTTGACTGTTTAGGGATTAGACAATTATAAATTGACTGTACATAAATAATGTGCTCGAAAATTAGTACAATGGCGACTTATAAAAAGGATTGATAAGTAAAACCAGTATACATATTACGCCTTCAAAAGCCGTTCTTTTAAGAGACTATTGTTAAAAGTTGCAATTACATGTGTACATTCTCTCCTATAGGTTGTCACATAACCTAAAATAATGAGGCTTTTTATCTTTAAATAACAGTTAATATTAACATTTGCTATTTTTTTTTTAAAAAAGACTCGACTATAAGGTAACAAAACCCATAAAATAATAAAAGAAAAATTATAAAAAACCCATTGAGTTATGATGGATTATCCATTTTTTTCATGTAGTCTTATTTTTATCAAAAATCCTCATTCTATTATGAAGTTAAAGAAAAGTTTAACAATTAATAAAAAGACAAATTTATCCTTTAGATTTTTATGTAAAAAATAAACTAATTATAAAACAATATTTTAAAATAAAAAATTATAAACTAGCAAAAAATAAAATATTGATAAAAAATAGAAAAAATTAAATAGTATTTTAAAATTAAAAATTATATACTAATTAAAACTATCTCCACTCCATCAATGAAATGGATGGTGGAGATAACCCCTTAAATTTAAAAAGACAAAAAAAAAATATATTTTTTTAAAAAATAGAGATCCAGATCCATCTAACTTGGATGGACGGTAGAGATCTAAATTAGATCTCTACCAATTATTACTCCAACATCACCAACCTTCAACATCTATCAACCCAGATTTCTCATCATCAATCTCTTACAATCATTTCTCACAATAATTAATCATTAATACATTCTATCAAATTAAAAAACTCAATCAACAGCAATGAATAACCAAAAAATAATAATCAAACAAAAAAAAAAAGGTACACAACAATCAATAACCAAAAAAAAAAAAAAAAAAAATCCAGACCACAAATAATGGCAACAACAATGGAGGGAAAGTGGGTCTTCGGCGGTGGAGACCCAAATTAGAGACCTGATCAGTGTCTCCATCATTAGACCCGAATAGAGACCTAGTTCGGGTCTCCATCGTGGAGACCTAGATGGGTCTTCACCATGGGAATGTTCTCCCATGGTGGAGACCTAGTTCGGGTCTCCATCGATAGGTCTTCACCATGGAAGAGACCATATGGTGGAGATGGGGTCTCCACGATGGAGACCTAAACTAGCTCTCCACTATTTTGTCGTTGTCAAAATCATCATTCCGCCACCATCCATCCACCTGCAAATCTGGTTGGAGATAGAGAGAAGGGGAAAAGATGAGAGAGAGAGAGAGAGAGAGTAAACAGTAAAAGAGAGAAGAGTTGAAAGGATTTTTTTTTTTTTTTTAATTCTTACATATATTTATTTTTTTCATAAATAAAAATACTTTTTTTATAAGTTTAAATTTAACATCATTTATATTATTTTTTATATTTTCATTGAATTTCTTTTTTTACCCCTGAAATCAAACAATCAATTATGTCAATCTAACGGAATTCGTGACCGTCAGGGACATTATCGTCATTTCATATGCTTCCAGGGGTATTTTGAATGTTTATTTAAAAATCAGACGGTATTTTAGATAAAAATAAAACTAATTAGGAAAAATGGATAATTTATCAAAAGTCAGATTTTTTTGAGGCTTTTATTAAAATAAAATGAATAATAGAACAGGAAGGGGAGAGAAGCTGTGAGAGAATTGATTTGTATATGCGTGTTAGCACTTAACTTCCAGTGTTCTCAGTTACATGTGTTTGTTTAGCCGCCTCTTTCTCCCTTAAATTATAAACAACCCCTTTATATAACACTACCGGTATAACCTACTCTAAATATAACCAATCATCAACAAAATTATAATTTAATTTTCTCCAAAATTATTTTTATTTTCTGCATTTATTAAAAAAAAAAAAAAAAAAAAAAGACGTGGATACCTAAATGGCTATCCCTCTTTAATTACTTGTTTCCCTTTGAATTCTTAATGGCAGCTTCCCTTGTCTCCTTGATGATCATTTGCATGGCCTTTACAATCCCCAAAGCCCATGCAGACGCCAGGACCGACGTGGTGTCTCGTTCCTGTGGGAAAGTTAACGCGACAAGACCAGAAATTTTGAGCCAGCGATACTCAAGTATGTTCAATAAAATGAAAGGAGATATGGGTAGTGGTAGAAAGTTTGCAACAAGCGAATCAGGAGATGCCCCTGATAAAGTGTATATGTTAGGTCAGTGCATGGATGATCTTTCCAATACAGAATGCGAAGCATGCTTCCAACAGGTTAACTATCTCTTGCAGCATTGCCTGCCCGCCACTGGTGGTCGTGTTTATCTTGATGGCTGCTTTGCTAGGTTTGACAATTATAGTTTCTTTGAAGAAGTCACTGGTCCTGCTGATAGTAAGGTGATTTTCCTTTCTATCTCTGTCTTTTTCTTTTTTCCGTTCTTTTCCTTTTGAGATTCAATTTACACTTAGTTTTAGATGCATACGCTCGAGAAAAATATTAGATGAAAAAATTGCAGATTAAAATAATGTATGTATGTGTGCTTTTTTTTATTTTATTTTATTTTTAATTTTATAAATCCAATAATTGTGATTGGCTTCAGGCTTGTGTTATTGTGATCACTCAGATATTATAACTGTTTTGATGGGTTCTCAAGGCTAATTTATTTGATGAATTTGTTTGTCTTGAGTTTCCTAAAATATTAAGTCTGCGTATGAAGACATACATCATCCAGCTTCTCATTTCATACTAAAATTTGTCAATTTTATAATTTGTACATCTATATCAATTAAAGCCTTAAAAGGTTATTTAATAAATGATTTGTTACTTGTTGAGTACAGTGATTTTCTCGTGAGACCCTCAAGCAAATCAAGTCGTTTTAGCCAACAATATTGAACTAATTTGTTTATTGAATTTTGCTTGATTGGTACTAAGTAGCTTAGTGGCCGGTTTTATTTATATATTTTTGGACATGATAGGACAGATCTGCTAAGGTTGTTTTCATTTTTCCTATGTTCTATGGATTAATATAATTTATATTATTGAATTGAATGATGAAAAGTAGAGATGCGGCATTGATATTGAACCAGATGAGGACTTCAAAGTGTTGGTAGACAATGTGATCATGAAAATGGTGAAAAATGCTCCGGGAAATAGTGGGTTCGCAGAGGAGCAAGCAAATGATAAAGGGCTGTCAGCCTATGGAATTGCTAGTTGCTGGAAAACCCTTGACCAGCAAGGCTGTGATAAATGTCTACTTGCCGCAGCTTCCTCTGCCTTATCTTGCCTCCCATCAATTGAAGGCCGTGCCCTCCATGCTGGTTGCTATTTACGTTACTCTTACTATGAATTTGCCAATTCTAAAATCTCTCAAAAAGAAAAGGAAATGTCAGGTTTGTTTCTATGATTTTCTCCTTAGTCATCTCATTGATTTAATTTAGGATTCAAAATGTTGTTATAGTCCTTCTCTAGCAAAGATATTGGCATTATTTTTCTGCCTAATTTGGAAATTTTTAGATAATATTGAGACCTGTTGATGACGATTTGTTATCTGATTGATTTTCATGCAGGTGACTATCTTGCATTAGTGTACTTTTCATACTTTGTTTATGCGCTTGTGGTCTGCGTTTCGGCAATTGGGGTCGGCTTCTATTTGGGTAAAATAACTTACTCCAGAAAGCTCCGCAGGAACTTGCAAAAAGGTACTCCAAGAAAATTGTCTATCCATTGGTTCTTTTTTAATGTTAAGGATGTATTTTGGATTGCATGAGAGAGATGATAAATTAATAACTTTTTAATGATATTTTTTTACTAAAAAAAGGTGTTTGATAATATTTTTAAACAAATAATGTGAATTCATGATTGTATCAAAATGAATTAAATATATTTAATAATTACATTTGAAAATAATTTATCAAACACCACCAACCTTATATTATAAATTTCACTTTTATCTATACTCTCCATTGAAATCTTAAAGACAATCTAAATTAGTGAGGAAGAAAATTCTCTTTTACTATGAATTTTAATATCAATATAAATATAAAACTTATGCTTGTTGATTAGTGAGGAATTTAACAAAGTATTAGATATTTAGTAATTTTTAATTATTATAAATTTTTCATAGTTTAATACAAGACAAAATTTTGCTTACATGAAGATAAAAGTGATACAATAACACCTACATTAATAGTAGTCGCCACATTTCACAAAATCTGAACTTGTTCAAAGTTTCAATGTCATCAGCATAATAGAAATTGTAAAGCTAAGAAACTAATCATTTAAAGCATCTCTCCGATGATTTAACTTGGTGTTTATTAATGTATGAAATGAAGGGATGGAGCTGGACTTATCAGCAATACATGGCACGCTACATTTCTTGCAGTTCAAGTACTCAACGATAGACAAAGCAACTGAATCCTTTTGCGAAGCCAACAAGCTTGGTCATGGAGGTTATGGAGAAGTGTTTAAGGTATTTTTTAAAACGAAAACAAAGAAGTATATCTGGATCACAAATTAGATATCAACTAAACTTTCTCAATAAATATGAGCAGGGAACCCTCCCAGACGGTAGAGAGATTGCAATAAAACGATTATTTCTAAGTAGAAAGAACCAAATCAAGGAGTTATGCAATGAAATGGACATCATTAGTAGAGCCCAACACAAGAACTTGGTTCGGTTTCTTGGTTGCTGCTTCACAAATGCAGACAGCATATTTGTCTATGAATACCTCGCTAACAAAAGCCTTGACCGCATCTTGTTTAGTAAGCAATCGGCTGCATTGTTTTGGTCCATTTGAATTTCATATATATGCATCATTTGTATCGATTTCTGTGTCATTAATTTTATTTTTGCTACTCAAATGGAAGAAAGACCTGGAGGGGAAGAAGAAACTAGATTGGAAAACAAGACTTAGAATCATCATTGGAACAGCTGAAGGTTTGGAATTTCTCCATAACGGTCAAGTTCAGATTATTCATCGTGATATAAAAGCAAGTAACATTTTATTAGATTTGAAATATAGACCCAAAATTGCAGATTTTGGACTAGCAAAATTTTATTCCGCAGACAAGTCCATTACTATCAACACTGGTATAGCTGGCACACTGTGAGTGCATCTTTGATTGTTCCTTACTCTTGTTTGATATTATTCTCTAAATGTTATACGATTCATTGATTTTTATATCGGTTTGACTTTTTGCTTGTAGAGGGTATATGGCTCCTGAATATATTATCAAAGGACAATTAACTGACAAAGTAGATGTTTATAGTTTTGGAGTTTTAATACTCGAAATTATCAGTGGTGTGCGAAACAATTGTTTTCAATCTGAGGATTTATTCGAGACTTTAATTATCGGTGTAAGCTCCTCGATTTGTTATTACATTTCATATTACATTTATACATGTTTACACATGTATTAAGAGTACATGTTTAAGAAAAACTTTCAATGACAAAGAGTTGCAAAAAGCAAAACAATAAGATTTATTTAACTAGTCATCCTTCACATGTGCTATAATAATACATCTAAACGGGATTCCTTATATTCTTTCAACAGCTTTTGCCTGGTAATGTGTAAATGATTTCTTCACCACTCTTTTGACTTTGCAGGCATGGAAGCACTTCCAAGCAAACACAGTATCAGAAATCATGGATAACAGCATGGAGAAGACTGAAGAGAACATGGAAGAAATGAAAAGAATAGTATGGGTGGGATTGTTGTGTACACAAGAATCAGCAAGTCAAAGACCAAAAATGAAAAACGTAGTAAGAATGCTAAAACAAAAGGATGTGACATTGCCAACACCATCAAAACCTCCATTCACGGATGAATGGATGGAATTAGAATTGTCCGTTCACCGTCATCAATCTTCAATGTCTAATCTTCAATCTTCTATATCTAGCTAAAACAAGGTGTGACATATTAGAGAAGTTTAATTAGATTTCACTTCTTTTAGTTAATGGCAAAATTACTCAAATGTGTATGTGTTCATAGGTTTTATGATAGCAGTTTCTTTTCAGTTCTCTGCTGGAAAGCAATTCAATTGGGCCTTCTAGTTCTAGTTGATCTTCTGTTTTTTTTTCCCAATTTTCATTCATGTTTTGTTTATTATCTCCAAAGCTAAATTATAATAGAGTAATACAGTTATAGCCAGATAAAACTATCCCTATAATTAGACAAGTAAAAATCTCCTCTAATCTTTTAATTTAAAGTTCATCAAAAAACTTGGATATGAAATATTGTAACATTGTAAGAGTAATCCACTATGCTTTAGTAAAGACAATTTTTCAACAATAATCATCGCACTTAATATTTAGAATAATTAAATTTTTATCTTAAACCAAATTACTCAGGTAACGTACTCTAAAAGCATGCATTAAACGAACCTACATATAATTTACTTATATTTAACTCGAAATTTTGATAAATTCCAGTGATGATTTGAGACAAGACAGCTGAGTAGAAGAAAGTAAAGCGTGCCATGATTAACGTTGCACTTGCACATGACGATGAAGCATGCGACAAAATTAATTACATATAAACTTGAGTAGTGAAAGTAATGAGGCTGAAAAGTCAAACGTATAAAAAAGTCAAAAATAAAATAATTTATTTTCACAGCAAACTTGTTTCACGTCGAAGGATGGATAAGTTAGTCAAAACAGGAGAAAAATCTGAAGAAAAATTTTAGTGGAGCCAGTGTGCCACACGGCCCACACCGGCAATGAGCTCATTTATTTACAATATTTAATCTAAAAATAGTGGTATGGAACTAATAAAATAGAATTAAAAATGTTATCCTCTGATGTGATGTGCCATGCTCTATCAAAAATACACCAAACGAAAATTAAGGTCAGGAGTACTTATAATAAGTAGTTATTTGTTAAATTTTCAGATTACATAATATATATACTAGAACTTGAAATATGCTTTGTTAAGATTTTTTTTTTCTTTTTTAGATGTCACTATTAATAATAGAGCTTACTCAAACTTAGATAGGTTGAATAAATTTTTTTGTCACTAAAGTATATTGAGTGATGGGTGTTTAATTAAGTATAGTAAGTTATTAATCCATTTTTTTGAAATTTGAATTGTATGAGCTCCAACTAATCATAACAAGTAACAGAAGAAAAGAAAAAAAAAAAAGCGAAAGAAAATGTGGGTTAACACCGACATCTATAAGTCTGTAATGTGAAAGCAGATAGAAATGGTGGCAGCAGGAGAGGCTATAAAGTGAATTATTGGAATATGAATTAAATATTAGAATTGAAGATGATTGCAAAAGAGGACTAAATAGTTGTTGATAATTTGACACATCACCTGCCTCTACTTTTAATATTAAATATCAGTCCCTTTCCCAGTTTCTACTCTTCTACGTCTGTCCACCTCCATTTATTTCTCTCTTCCTTGCTTTTTTCTGCGTCCACACCATACAAAGCTAAACAACAATCATTAAACAGAAACTTTTTATGAATCCAAAACCAAGCCAAACTCTCGAAATACCCTTAACAAAAGAGTTTTAATATTAGAATCTAATCACATATATCAAAAAACAAACACCAATATTGAGCATGGAAAATAAGACACGAGAATGATGAGACAAAAGCCAGCATGTAACATATGACTAATCCGTCTACTTCGAACCCACCTCTTCCCCAAAAGTCTTCCACAAAAACAGGAAACAGCAAAATGCCAATAAAATGAGTGCAAGTCTAAGAAAAAATAAAATAAAACCAAAAGTGAAAAAGCCAGCCCACAACACCAAAACTATTACCAAAAAAATGATAATAATATAATAATAAAGTACATCAAAACCTCCAACTTTCACCTTTTCATTTCATAATCTTCCCACTTTCACCTACTCATTTCATACTCTGTCCTTGTTTTTTCTCTGCAACTCAATCTACACATCCCACAAAAACAACACCACTCCATGGCTTTGTCAGCTCTAAATTTCTCATTTTTGACACAAACATGTCTCTTATTCTGTCATCTTCTCTTTCTTTTTCCAGCTCTCTCCTTGTCTGATCCCAGAATCTCCGTGTCTGGTCTCTTTTGTGGCCCCAACAAAGTTTTAACCAAAAACTTCGTGCCAACATTCGTCAAAGAAATGGAGACTCTCTCTCAGCTGATAACCAGCAGCCACTTCGCCACCTTCCATGTCAACGTCACGACCATCGTGCCACCCATCTACGGCCTAGCACAGTGCCACCACGACCTCTCGCAGACGGACTGCCTCCTCTGCTTCGCCGCCTCACGCACCAAGCTGCCCCGCTGCCTGCCCTCCCCCTCCGCCCGCATCTTCCTCGACGGCTGCTTCCTCCGCTACGACAACTACAGCTTCTACCAGGAGGCCACCTCCCCAGTTATCGACTCCGTCAAATGCAGCTCCGAAAACGCCGCCGTTTCTGGCGGGTTCATGGAGAGCGTGGGTTACGCTGTGGAGAACGTGACGAGGATCGCGGTGGGGAGCGAAGGAGGTTTCGGGGTGGTGGGTGTGAATGGAGTGTACGCTTTGGCGCAGTGTTGGGAGAGCCTTGGTAGGGATGCTTGTAGAGAGTGTTTGGAGAAGGCGACACGTGGCGTCATTAGTTGCGGCCTCAAGAGGGAAGGCAGAGCCTTGAATGCTGGTTGCTATTTGAGGTACTCTGATCACAACTTCTTCACTCATGGTGGAGACACAAATCTTAATCATGGTAATTTTTGTTTTAATTAATGATAACTTTTAGCTTGATTGATACAATTATTTTGCGTTTGCTTGGTAATTACCTGCTATTTTAATTCGATATTATTTGATATTCAAAATCAGGGGAAGACATTTTTTATAGTTGGAGTGACACTTGGTCACCGTGTGGTCATTTGTCCATGGGAGATTTGATTTTACTCCTGAGGGGTGTGGCAAAGGTAGAGTGCTGCCATTGGTTGCAAACTTTGTCTGGGTGGTATCGGGACATGCCATGTCTCCGCCACACTCTGCATTTGGTCTCAAATCTGTGGCTTTTGAGGAGGACATGACAGCATCCCACCTCCGCCACACCCCTCCGACCCCATGTGGATAAATGGTCATCGTGGTGAGCAAGGGTCGTTATAATATTTATATATATATATATGTGGCATGTTAATTCGTGTTGATGGATTTGTTTTCAGTGTCGCGAGTAGGAAGCACAGTAGCTATTGCTCTAGCGACATCTGCATTCGTCATGCTATTTCTCTTTGCTGGTTATGCAGTCTATGCAAGGTTATCCAAGATGAAAGGTATGATTCTAACAATTTATAACAACAAAATTGTTTTAGTTTTGTTGGTGCTTGATTTCTAGGCTACTTTTGGCAATAGCTTCATTGTCGTTGGTGTGCTAATATGTTAATTTCTTGTAATATATCTAGAACGCCATGATTTTGGTTTCATTTTGGGTTCCATGAAGAAGTCGTATATGAGTTTTAAATATGAGACCCTAGAGAAGGCAACGGATTATTTTAATCCTTCGAAGAAGTTAGGCCAAGGAGGAACTGGTTGTGTGTACTTGGGGACACTCCCAGATGGGAAAACTGTTGCTGTCAAGAGGTTGATTTACAATACTAGGCAATGGGTAGATAATTTTTTCAATGAGGTCAATTTAATCAGCAAAATTCAACACAAGAACCTCGTGAAGCTTCTGGGTTGTAGCATTGAAGGACCTGAGAGCCTCCTGGTTTATGAGTATATACCAAACAAGAGCCTCGATCAATTCATTTTCGGTAATTGTTTTACTCTTTACATCAATTCAGTTAACTGCAAATTCATACATGTGTGTGCATTCTGTAGACCAAGTTACCAAGTTATAGCATGTAGCCTTATTTTGACTATGGGACTATGATGAATGTGATTGTGTTATTGCTCACGAACAATTACAATTATGACAAATTATAAATTTCTTCAATGAATTCCGTATCTAAGAATATGATGCTGTAAAATGAGTTTAAAATGATGCTATTTCTTTGTTCTTTGCAGATAAGAACAAAACAAAGCATCTAAACTGGAAGCAGAGGGTAAATATCATTGTTGGCACAGCTGAGGGGCTTGCATATCTTCATGAAGGTTCGGATATAAGAATAATCCACAGGGACATCAAAAGCAGCAACATTCTTCTCGACAAGGATCTGACTCCAAAGATTGCAGATTTTGGGCTTGTTCGGTGTTTTGCAGCTGACAAATCTCATCTCAGCACTGGAATTGCAGGGACACTGTAAGAGAAAATATTCATTTAATTAATCATTGGCATCTCCTCTTATCATCTAGGATCATTACATGAATCTATAACGATAAGTGCAAAAAGAACAAAAAGGACTAATTGGTTTTCAAATAGTTACAATATATACATTTCGAATTTTGAATTCTCTTCTACACTAGAATTCTTTCTTTATTATAACATTATCTTATTTGATGTTGAAGTGGATATATGGCTCCTGAATACCTTGTTCGAGGCGAACTTACAGAAAAAGCAGATGTTTATAGCTTCGGAATACTAATTCTTGAGATTGTTTGCGGTAGAAGGAATAATTCCTTCACACAGCATGCCAGTTCCCCTCTACAGACTGTAAGAATTTAGACTTTCCTGCTTTTGTCAAAAGCCATTCACATATACATTAAATTAGATTATAGAAACCGTTTCTAGTTAATCATTTCTTGTGTTAAATATCTGAGCTTCATTCAATTCTGGCTGCAGGTTTGGACATTGTACAGATTAGATCGGCTAGTAGAAGCTGTTGATCCAAACCTGAAAGGTGATTTTCCTGCAAAAGAGGCATGTAATGTACTTCAAATTGGATTATTGTGCACACAAGCTACAGTTGCCTTAAGACCATCCATGGCACAAGTCATCCGGATGCTAACTGACGAAAATTGCGAGATTTCAGTCCCAAATCAACCTCCTTTTCTAAATGCCAGCATGTCAGGTTCGACAAGGCCCTCTAGCACATACAGTTTCATAACAAATTCTGTAGCAAAAGTTGAAGTGTCATACACTTCTTCAGAGTCCTCTAGCATGCAGGGTTCAGATGAGCAGTCAAGAAGTAGAGAATCAACTGAGAAGTTGACTCAAAGACCTAAAGTTTAACAATAAAAAGAAACTATCACCCAGAGATTGTATATGCTACATTTTGAAGAGGTGCTGCACTTATCAGGTACTGAAGTGATAGGCAAATTCTTACTGATCCCTTTGAAGCATGTAAATAGATGGGATTTTTGCACAGACACAAAATTCAGTCTATAGCCCAACATTGATAACGCTGATTCTTTGCTAGTGACATAGATGTGGAGACATCAGTTGTGGATTTTGTTATCTTACAAGTCTATTTTTATAAAGAAAAGTTTGGAAATTCAGAAACCACGACAATGAAATTGGTTGCATAGTACCTGGAGCGGAGTAAATTGGGTAGTTGCTTGATGTTTACTTGTTTAAAAATATCCTTTTCATTTCAGTCCAAGAATATATCATTTTCATCGACACAATTCTAGAATTGTTAAAGCTATTGGAAGCTGATGTTTTGTTACTTCAAGTAATGAATAGTTGCAATCAGAATTGCAGGTGGTTGATACATATAAATAATTTATGTGACGCTGGCACTTGTAATTGCCACATGGCTATACTATTTTATACTATGTTCATCAAATATGTATATTTAATTTTTGAATACCCACAACCACAAGGGTCATCTGTGACCTCAATGTCTACAGATCAATCTATTGATAAGCAAGCATAAGCAGGTCTAATTAATTTCTTCTGTTGACACCTTGATGCAAGTTTTGATTGGACTTCTGCGACCATTTATACATGTATGTGTAGCCCCATCATCACTTTCACATCTACATTAATCTAATTTAAGTTCAACTTTAAATTTTCCACTTTTTGGAGTCGTTGATAACTTTCATGGTCCGCCCTGACAAGGGAAGAAACAATATATTGGAGGCAGCAATTCATGTAATCATATCATATTTGTGTCAATTTGAGAACCACTTGTTAAATAAACTGTCAAAATCTACTACTATACACCATATATATGAATTTGAACTTAGATCAATCTGGTTAATTGTGTTGGAATAATAAACTGTAATATGTTTAAGTCAAAATTGTCCATCACTACAAATAAGAAATTTTTATAAAATAAGAAAAAAACTGCAGCCTGCTTAAAATGTAGTTACCGTCCAAGGATAAAAAAAAAAAGAAAAATGAAAAAGTATAGAGTTGTTTATTTGAGGACCTACATGGACGAAACAAGCATTTTGACAGGAAACACGTAACTAAATTAGCTCGAGTCAAATTTGATTAATTCTAATTGAAATGTGAAAGGTCAGTTGGACTTTATTTTCATGAACGTGTTCGACTATAAAGTTTGACAAGGGACGAGCTAGGCCAGCTTGGATCAGAGTAGACCCATATAATTCAAATAAACGTGAATTTAGATTTTCCACCAACACACTCGATGTTATTGAAAAGCAAAAGGTAGGTTGCAGTTAATTTTCATGAACGTGCTCAACTACAAAGTTTGAGAGGGGACGAGCTTGGCCAGCTTGGACCAGAGTGGAACCCTATAATTCAAATACGTGGAAATTATCATAATACCCATTCAAAAAGGGTCAATTTTATTTTTACCCACTATGTTAAAAAAATTATTTTTAACCCCTCAAACAAATTAATTTCATTATATATCTAAATTACCCATAATAGCCCTGTATATTTTTACCTAAAAACTCTTAACTGTTATAATTTTATAAAAACAACAAAACGTGAAATTATGAAATAGCCCATGTGTATATATATCGTTGAGAACTCAATGGAAAGCACTTTCCATCACCAAGCAAAAGCAAAAATCGACCTGTTTTATGAGACCTAAACCCGATCGCGACCCGATTAAGCACATCCACCTTTTCCGCCCATTCTCTCGATGTTTCCGACCTTCCCAAAGGATCTTCGACCGTCAGCGAGCTTCCACATCTTGCAAAGGTATGGTTTCCATTTGAAAGGTTGTATTTTTTTTTTTATTAGCGATTTTGAGATGTTTTTTGTGTTATGGATGTTAGGTTATGATTATTAAGTTTACAATAGATTGGATTTGATTGTATTTGGTAGAATTTGGGTTGAAAATAACTGATTTTGACGATAGCAACGTCGTCGGCATCGATTCTGTTTTTCACATCAGTTTTTCAGTTTGATTTTTTACAATTGTTTTCCTTATATATGAATAATCGAAGTAAAAAATCGAAACAAAAAACCGAAATAAAAAACTAATCTGCAAAACCGAAGAAATAATCGAACTGACAAATTGATGTGAATAACCGAAGGGAAAAATCAATCTATTACGTTAACCGGTTTTTCAAATACAATAAAAAACCGATTGTTTTCAACATCCCTACTGATTTTTTTGATGTTTTTCTTTTCTACAGATGGATTTTACGTATAAATATAGTTCTCAAACAATTGACAAGCATACGAGCGGGAATACACATATTGGTCAGAGGTTGTTTAGTAAAATAATTGTCATTCTTACTAGAAGAAATTTGTAAGAATAGTTCATAGAAAAGTGCCCGTTCGGACATATTTTGAAGGTTACGATCAATATAACTGCTGCATTTGTGATATTATGGGTTCTTACTAGAGAGATGGAGGTCATCGGTGGACGTCACTATGAAATGTGGTTTGAAATCGGAGGGGGGAGAATTTATAAGTTTGAGAAACAGGAGTTTTTATTGATTACAAGACTTCATTTTAGGGGCATCGACTACGAAATTTTCAATACATTGCCAAATAACCAAAACAGTCTCCTATGACGAATGTTTAATGGAGTGTCGTCGGATGTGACTGAGTTAGCCACGTTTCTTGAGGCAAAAAGTCATATAATTCGCCAAGATTGTGCAGGCGAGGATCCAATAAATGATGAAGATCTTTTAAAATTAGCGAATGTAAAGATCGATTTCCATCTCTTTATGGGACAGGATGACAGAGCCAATATTACTCAATTTATGTGAGTTATAATTGAGAATATAGATATGTGAAACTCATTCCCTTAGGGTACATTATACTATAGTGTCCTATTCTACTACCTCTGCATGACAATTAATGAAGAGTGGATCACAAACCCATCGAGTACCATTAATATTCACGGCTGTGTCTTGACGTTTCAAGTATGATTAATACCTTCAATATTTTTTATTTCCTTATATTACCGTTAATATATAGGGTTATATAATAACTATATGTTTGTTTTTTGTTTAATCATTTTTGCATTATAGTGGTGGTTAGTAGAGTTATTCTCGGTGTTGAGGGAGAAGATATCGAAAACTAACTAGTATTTGCAAAATTATCTATCAGGATGTAAGAAACGGTCATTGAAGAGAACACAAAAAAAAAATAAAAAGTTTTGATAATTTACCCCTCGTAAATGGCAAACGTAACTTAAAATTGATCTCAATTATTTGTTTGTTTTAACTATCCTTATTTATATTAAGTATATCACTGTAGTATAACTAAATATATGTACATGATGTAGATAGTTGGTATTGCGTAAACTCTTGAGCCTAATGACGTTGAGAGAGACAGATTATTAGAAATCTTTTAATCTGAATTATTTGGTTGATGAAAATGTATATAAAATTGGCGGCGGAAGGAGTGAGGGTGGTGGTGATGATGATGATGATGATGACGACGACGACGATGATCATAATAATGCTGTATGAGGTGATGATGATTATTAGGTAAAGGGTGGAAGGGATGATGATGACGTGGAGGGTAACAATGAGCCGAATGAAGACGTCCGGAACGTGCAATCTGAATTAGAGAATACATTTTTAGAGTTTCGGACAAAAAAGTTGTATAATGGACGGAACGTACATCCTAAAGTATAAATATTCTATTTATATGATTATTCAGTGAATATCCATTATGATAAATGCAAAATATGTAGACATGTTGTATAGTGGTACGGAGTAGGACAGAGAGACGGAGTCTCTAAACATGATAAATGAAGTGTAATTTAAATATGCAAGTTATATTTCCCTAGATACTCAAAAAACAGGGGAGACTCTGTCAAAATTTTTTAAAATTGTGTATACTATGTAAAGTGATATATATAATTCTATTCTACATGTGAAGCGGTTATTTGAGTATATTGTGAATTTACAAAAATCAACCTATAAGAAGTTAAGTATGATGGATAAGGGGCAGAAGGCAACCTTAAAGATCGTAAGGGAGATAGATATGAGGCTGAGACGAGTGGAAGAGCATTTAAAAATTCTCAAGTCTCCGACTGATTGACATGATCTAGATGACGACAACGATGATGATGTTGAGAGCTTTGTTCGAGATCAGCACATTTATTGTCCGTCACCACCACCACCACCACCACATCAGGATAAGGGGGTCTATCGATCATCTCTCCATGAGGACGAGATGGTCTATCAGTCACCTATCAATACAAGTCAGTCAGCCATCCATTAGAAGAATTAGGAGGTTCTTCAGTCACAGGGTGTCCACCAATCATCCCATCATTAGGAGGAGCAGGAGATCCACCACTCCCAGAAGGACTCAGGAGGTTCATCAAATGTAGAGGTTGAGCGTGGTCATGACTAAATAGATAAACTAAATCTAGTATGTTGCAGTCTAACATATCATTGTATTGTAAATGTTTAATTCATGTTTTTTATTTGCTTATAGTTGTAGGATGATGACATCTAGGAACGGGACAAACGAAAGACCAAGTCAACGACATCTCTACGGACGTCATACACAGATCTTGGACCGACCAAACAAAAAAAAAAATGGCCCAACAGAAGGTCGAGGAGGCGGCAGAATCTGTAGATCTCGTAGAGGCTGTCTATAATGAATACAAATTTTTAACATCTTTGGATCTTATGTATTGAAAAAAAAAAAAAAAGACATAAGTATCATTGCATCCTAGTTGTTAATGTAGAAAAATTTACAATAATACGTAATTTTTTTTAAAAAAAAAATTGTAGATGTGCGATTGATTGTTATGGGTGGTACGTAATGCCGACCACATTAGTCACCCTTGAGAACGAAAACCTGTGGTTGACTAATGAGCACATCGATTCTTATTTGATATGCTTACGAAAAAAGTGATGAAAGGAGGCTGAGGACAGTAGATACGCCATCTATGACAGTTCTTTATTTGTAAATGTTTACATTTCAGTGAGTTATGTATTTACAATTTTATGTCATATGTCCCTAAAGTTAAATAACATATTTAATTTATATCATGCTAGCTTTTACAACAATGCATTATAATCAGTAATACGTCAACAAAGGTATAAGATTTGATCAAATTACAGCTGATGTACCATCAAAATGGCTTGCATTCGGTTGTGGGCAGATAAACGCATCAATCTCGTGGTGGCGTATTGACAATGTAAGTGTTGTTCGAAGATTAATATTTATTATTTGATCATTCGAACTACTCCTATAACACTGATGTCTTCAAACTGCAAGTGTTACTACCGTATAGTCTGAATCAAAGTCACTAAGTCCTCTGTCAGGTGTATCTCAAAGAGCAGAAAATAATAATATATGATTCCCTAGCAAATGTTGACATAGCTGAATGGCTCAACCACTTGAGCCGCTGGTGTGTTTCATGCTCATCTTGTTGCGGTTCATAAGATTTTATGAGAATACCCAAATAGATATGCCACTCGTGAATGAGCGGTGGAAAGTTGAGCGTCCTGATAAATCGGTTGCGCCTCAGCAACCCAATTGATGAGTAAGTTTATAACTGAATTAATATGTATAGTCTATATATGATATTTAACTAATTTATTACCGATACAAGATGAGTTGTGGAGCATATATGGTCATGTACATACGTGACCTTTTACAGTTCAAAGAGAGTACATGGAAATCAGAAAACCTGATACCGCTGCAGACACCATTACACTAAGGGCAGAAATTGCTAAGGATATATATATATATATATTTCGATGCTAATATATAAAGTTAAAGAATTTGGAAAATGAAAAGTAGACTCTGATGGGGATGTTGTATATAAGTAAAATTGTGTATTTATATGTAAATAATAACGATTTGTAATTATATTTAAATAATTTTGTTAATTACAATTTATAAAAAAATATATATAAAAGGTCAATAAAATGAGGTTCAAAATTAATGCATCGGTTTTTTATTGGCGTTTAAAAATCGAATTCGATTTTTCATAACATTGGAAAACCGAAATCAATTTTCGATAAGAGTGACAAAAATTTTAGACAAGTGATGATCATTTTTTTACCCCCCATATTGGCTTTTCATGCATCGTTAAAAACCGATCAGTGTGTTTCTTCCATTTTTACCCCTCTTTTCACCCTATTTTATGGTTCTAAGCTACTAAAAAAATACAAAAACTATAGAAATTATGTTATATCTCACAACATATCATTATTACCTGGAAACATAGTTAGATGGATCAACATAAATATGTTTTAGGTGAAATATTGTCATGTGATTATCCTATACTACTTCAATATGAATTTGTGAAGTCATTAAGTTACTTATTTGTGCAATTTTACGTTAATTGGTTAACTTGAAGCCATTTTGGAGTCATTTGTTGGTCATAGAAAATCATCTAGAAGGAAAATATTGAAGACAAGTGGGGATCGATTTTTTACAGTCTCTTGAAAAACCGATACAAGCATCCTTAAAAACCGATTGATTTTTTTTGTAATTTTTACCTCTCTTTCCACTCTATTTTATAGTTTCAAGCTACTAAAGAGATACAAAAACAATAGAAATAATGTTATATCTCATAACAGATCATCATTACCCACAAACATAGTTAGATGGATCAACATAAATACGTTTTAAGTGAAATATTGTCATGTGATTATCCTATGTTACGTCAATGTGATCATGTAAAGTTATTAAGTTACTTATTTGTGCAATTTTATGTTAATTGGTTAACTTGAAGTAATTTTGGGGTCATTTGCTGGTCTTAGAAAGTCATCTGAAAGGAAAATATTGAAGACAAGTGAGGATCGTTTTTTTATCGATTTTTCAGGCACCATTAAAAAATTATCAGTATTTTCCACCCTGTTTTATAGTTCCAAACTACTAAAAAGATACAAAAATAATAAAAATGGAGTAATAATTTAGAAACCGATCCAATTATAATGTTACCACTGTATTATTACATAAATAAAGTAATTAACAAAATAAAATATACATGAAACATAAGTTGAAATTAATGTCAATCACAATGTTTAATTATTGTTTTCGTCATTAGCCACCTCTGAATTAGAAGTAGGAAACCATTGAAGACATCGACATTGGTTGTGTCCAGTCTCACGACACATTTTCACTAGCATTTGTGCTCGTCTCAACTTCCGTATCCACGGCTGTACTTGTCCCTCCGCTGATGGAAGTTAGGAGGTTAGGACAACAAAGACAGTTGTGTCCCCTCTAAGCACATCTTTCGCACTTTTTTTCAACGATGGTTTTCCCCAACTGAAGGAATCTAAACCTCCTTTGGCCTATTTGCTTCTAACTTCCACGGAAATATTCCAACTGACTAATTCTAATTGGTTGTGTCCAGTCTCACGACACAAGCGGCATCTTCAAGACCACGATACATTTTCACTAGCATTTGTGCTCATCTCAACTTCCATATCCACGGTTGTACTTGTCCCTCCGCTGATGGAAGTTGGGAGGTTAGGGCAACAAAGACAGTTGTGTCCCCTCTAACCACATCTTTCGCACTTTTTTTCAATGACGGTTTTCCTCAACTGAAGGAATCTAAACCTCCTTTGGCCTATTTGCTTCTAACTTCCACGAAAACATTCCAACGGACTAATTTAGGGACGGGATTAATCGAACGTGCATATGCGGCTTTCAGCCACTCCATGCTATAATACTGATCGCAAAGTGTGTCACAACTGACGCCCTTGAACCTAACATGTATCAAAAATTTGAACCCGACATGTATCAAAAATTTAAGTATCACGATATGACATGAAATATCGAAAGCAACAATGTACAATTAGCATACATGGCCAGAGCACATGCATGAACACATAGCAACTAATCAAGGTTCCACTGCTTACATGTACATGTGTGCTGTTGAATATCAATCATCGCATCTCTTTTGTTAAGATGTATGACGTTGTACTGATACGGTTCTATAATGGGATGTCTATTGATAAATCTTTTGTCAACATGATACGATCGTACACAACGGTGGTAACATAAGTTGTGAGCTTCTCAACGATAACACATATATTATTAAATCATCTATGCAATACATTTCTTACATATTCATGTGCAGTTGTTATTGGTAAATGGCGTGCTTGCATCATGCAATTGTTTGACGACTCTGCAATGTTGGTAGTCATCATTTCATATCTTCTTTTTGGACAATATGCTCATGACCACCTACTCACTCCAACCTTAACTAAAGTTGCATGTGTGCTCAGATGTAACACACGTATTTCTTCCAATATTCTGTTGCATTCATTAGGCACATAACAATATGCTGCATTGCAAAATGCATTTTCCACATTTGAACGTTTTTTGCAATGTTGCTTAAGGTTTTGACACAAATGGAAAAAAACATAACACGTGTGGGACTTCAAGAAAAGTTGTTTTCATCTCATTCGATATGTTTTTAAGACGATTGGATACAATAAGCAAATCGTCTGACACTCGATCGCCTCTTACAACTTTTTTAGGAATCAAGTCCATGAACAGTCTGACTCTTTATCAATAAATCCAAAAGCGATGAGATAAATCATCTCCGACTCATCTTTGTATACAATAAAAACAAATCACTCCTTTATATTTATCTTTCAAATTAGTGGCATCAATAGCAACAACCAGTCTCATGTAAGACCGAAAACCTTCAAAGGAAGCTCCAAGTGCAACGAAGGAATACAAAAACCAATTGTTTTCATCTCTCTCAATTGTCGTCATTGTGCCGAGGATTTGAAAGTTTTAACATCTCAAAGTAGAATGGAAGCTGCTGATATGACTCATCCATTTGTTCATATGTTAGTTTCTTTGCATATTACAGCCTTCCAAGTTCTATTGTACAAGATTTGAACTTCATATTGCTCTAGCATTTCTCCAATTAAACGATTAGGTGTATAAATATCTCTCCACACCTTTCGTGCATACAATTTTTCGATGACAATAGCCTTTATACTCTTCATATGTGGTTCCATGGTTATTTGACGACACGTGTGTTCTGCCACATACTTCAATATAAACCACATTGAACAACTCTTTCTACATCTTACATCAGCTATAAAGTTACAAGTTTTATCCTTGCAACCAACCTCTATCGATGTTTGAATTTGGTTGACCCAAGTTTTTGACCCAATACTATAAATAAAGCAAAATAAAAGAAAAAAACAAGATAGAAAATAGGAAGAACAATGTATGCATGGTGGTTTTTATGTGATTCAGCCGGAACGATGCCTACGTCCACGACTGTATTCTCTGGTTATTTTGATAGAGTGACAGTATATTATTGCTTATTATTTCATATCTTTACAATGAATTTTCGATCTCTATTTATAATATGGGGTGTTACAATTTGAGTACAAATAAAATAGGAAAGAATCTCACATTAATTATACTTCCAAAATCGATATCCACCATATTAAGGATAGATTCCACCGACATAGGAATTTGAATTTATTTCCAACTCTAGTAGTTTACTCTTCCTCAATTTAAGTTTTTACCTTTCTGGAAGATTCCCTTAACGAGCACATCGAGCTGCGAACTGGAGTTTGTCTTAGATGACCTTGAGCTGAGTATAAGGCAGCCTTGACCAAGGCTGACTAGTGACCTGAGAATAGTAGCGGCGAACTGAGAGCTCAACCCTGCGAGCTGGGTGCTAGCGAACTGGGCCTTCGCTTATTGGATTAATCAATTGAATCAATCCATTGGATCAATTCCTAAGGCTTTTACCAACTCCTTTATGTTGTTTCAAATATACTTATAACAGCCTCAAATCGTTTTATATCTGAACATTTAACTCAATATTCAAACTTAACTTTCAGAGTATATTCTTGAAGTATCAACTTGATTGCTCTCAATACTTGAAGTAAGATAAAAATGATTTTCAAACATATGCGGATTTACAGGTCTATCTGTATCTGTCTCGTCATATCTTGTGTCTAGTATTGAATCGGTAACAATTGGATGAACGACACGCCCACTAGCCTCAGCTTCAAAATCTCTCGCAATCTTATCGATATAAATCTTTTTAACATCAATATTTTTATCATCATCAAACCAACAACACCAAGATCGAACATGATACATATCTTTTTAACTTGACCATTTGTCATACTTTGTAGTAAATAATACATACGGATTTCCTACCTTCTTCTATCAATACCAACCTTTTTGTACATAACGTCCACCAATGATGAAAAACTACTATTTTTGTAGACCCCACACATGATCAACTCCCCTCCAACGTAATTACATCAATTCCACTCTCCATTAAAGTTGATTGCGACCGTCTCTTGAGTCATTCCTGTAACATTTACATCAAATAATATTATTAATAAATCAGTCACATTTCAATCGGACAATATTACAAAATATAATTATATCGAATCAAATTCAATACACAGCAACACAAAAATATCAAAAAGCATGAAAAAATTACAAATATCAATTTTTCAGTTCACTTGAAAAATCGATATCGGTTTTTCAATGAGTGAAAAACAAGTACACCTCTTCAATCGGTTTTTCATTGTATGAAAAACCAATTATCAGTCATGAAAAACTGATTTCATCGCAAATTTTATAGATTTAGTCGCAGATTTTACGAATATCATATATATCACAACCAAATCATTCTTACAATCTTTTAATTTATAATATGAACAAAACAACCAAAAAACCAACCCAAAAAAAAAACTACATACATTACCTTTAAAACTCAAATGAAAAACGAATCTTCAAACCCTTTAATGGATAAAACTTGAATAGATAAAAAAAACTTTAATTGATAAGGAAGCTTAAATGAATAATCATTTACTAGATTATTTTTCAGCTGCAACAGTGAATCAAATCTCACAAACCATGAATGAAGAAGAAGAAAGAGGATGGATATTGTTAGGAAGAAGAAGACTATTTTCATAATTTCAAGTTTGGACATTTAGGTGATTTTAACTTAAGGGTATTTTGATAATTTTAGGTATACAATGGAAATAATTTGTTTAAGATGTCAAAAATAATTTTTTTAAAAAATCTGGGTAAAAATAAAAATTTTCTTTTCATTTGGGTAAAAACTATAAATATCCCTTCAAATAAACATGAATTTAGATCCTCCACCAACACACTTGATGTTGGCTTCACATTCAGAAGAGAAGGTTCTGATGCAATGCTGCTGGAACTAGTGGCTTCTTGAGATTTTAGCAAGCGATTTTCACCATTACTGTGTTGTCTAGAACCATCAGTGCTCCCAGAAGGATTATCCTTATTAATCCATTCGGCAATTTCTTCTGACAATGCATGTAAAGCAGTCAAAGTTCTACATAGGTTGGAAAAGAATAATCAAGCACGGCAGTAGAAACAAGCCATAATGGCAGATGGATGAAAATCATGCCAATTAAAGAAAAAGCTCTCTCCTTAAATCCAAACGATTGCTGTAGAAAACATATCGGATCAATTTTGTCCCTTTTAGTTAAATTTGCATCTAAAAATGGATCACAAAGTCGAAGCACGACAGCACTAAGGTCAACAAACATTCCAAAACTCGCACAAGACAATGGCTCAACCTGAAAAACATGTTAAGCAGTCAAAATACAGTATTCTTATTAAGCTAAATTGGTAAATATGCAACCCCTTTGAAAATTAAAAAAAAAACATTTTTTTTATGAAATATACTCGCATGGACACATGTAGATGTGTTACATATTATTATCAATTGTCTAAATGATGTTTATGGCAACAGTACCTAAATATAGGCCCTTGATGAGATTCTATTGATCACCTCCGTGAGATACTCGAGAACATCCTCACATGTTCCAGTATTTTTCTATAAATCGAGAAGAACATCTCCTCAATCCCTATACAAGCCTTCCAAGACGGTTTTGATTATGGTGAATGAAGATAACAAATCAGCTGGTCGACGGGTTGATGCTTCAAAGAAACACTGCTGCCTGGTGTTTTCAAGCCTGGTGTTTTCAAGTGACAATAAATACAATCAATGAGAAATCGTTTGTAGGCAATAAGTATCTTATCCACAATCAGTTCAAGCTGACATATTCATAACTCATAAGAAAAGAAAGCTTTTACAAAAATTTGACTAAGCATATATTAAAAGAAGATTAAGTAAAACTCCCAAAGAGATCGGAGTTTGATCATTTGTTAAACAAAATTAACCAAAACTGAAAAGGAAGGAAGGAAAAAAGGACTAGAGGAAATACTCTTTGCAACTTCTAATTTTTACCTTGAGATCTAGGATTAACTTGCTATCTCATAAACTAAAGAAAGAATCCGGAATCATCTCTATCGACGTTGAAATCCAGTCGACGAGAATTCAATGTCCAGTACTTGCAATCAATGTGAGAAAACACAGAAATCGAGAGAAAACAATAAAGGACCAGAAGCAACACAAGAAAAACAAGAGATTTTTAACGTAGTTCAGCGAGTGCGCTTATGTCCACAGCTGTCTCTCTATAATTTGGCAGAGTGATAACATGTTATTTTCTGTATCCTCTTTTTCAATGGTTTCAGCCTCTATTTATAGAGAAAACAATGTTACAGATCTGGTAACAACAAAATAGAAAGAGAATCACGAATTAATTACACTTCCTAATCAATTAGAATAAAATCAGGAAACTGCTCCACAAAATCTGAGATAACGTTGACTGAGTTTGAATTTGAATTAACTTCCATATCTGGTGAGAGAATCACGATTAGATTGGGTAACTGTCATATCTGGAAGATTCTGCATTAACTGTCCACTGGGTGAACTGTTTACTGTCTTGAGCGACCTCAAGCTTTACCTCGTTGAGTAGCGAGCTATGTATAGAGCGAGCTTCATAATGAACTGTAATCAAGTGAAATGAGTTTACCGATGTGAACTGAAGAGCTCGCTGGGGCGAGCTAAACTGTAGAGTTTACTGGGCCTAAACTGATAACTGAGTCTTGTCTGATGGACCTTTGCATTTAGGCTAACTTGATTGGGCCTTCATGGGCTTTTACCAGCCCATTTAGTGAGTTCAGAAAATGCACATAACATCAGCTCTCCAATTCTCAGTTCGTTCTGCGAATTGGGAGCTCGAGCTCGCTGGTAAAAGTTATACTTGAATTTCTGTTTCGCGTCTTTTCAAATTCAGTCCCATCAACTCTGACACGTGACGATCATGCAGGAGGTAACTGAACCGTCTCTAGCATGTCTCGTGCCACGCGCATTTAATGCGCACGTCTTTCAACTGACGGCTATATGATTACAGAACCGTTACTCATGCTGCACCGTTGGATCAATGACGGTTACTCAGCACACAGATCTGATGGCTGGGGTTCGAGCTTGACCACTTATATAAAGTGGTGGAGCCCTTCGTTGCCCTATTTACTTGTCATTTTCTTATGCCATCAAACTCTTCATTGTTGCGCGTTTCACCATCAACTTTCTACAAGATCTTCAACCTCAATCGCCATTTCTTACCATTTCATCAAAGATTCACAGTAAGTTCTCCATCTAACTTCAAGCTTTCAGCTTTCGATTTATTTAGTTGAGTTAAATGTTGCATTGTGCTTGCGTCTTCTCATTGCTGTGTCTGAGATGGTCTCAATATGTCATGTTCTTGATGATAAACTTTTGCTTTTCTGGGTTTCTTGTTGAACACGACTTTTCAACTTTTGTCGATTTGATCATGTAGCATGCTTGTTTGTAACCTGATTACTGTTTGTGGCCTATTATACATGCGAATTGTTTGTAACCTGATTACTGTTTGTGGCCTATTATACATGCGAATTGTTGGATTAGATACATGTAGAATACTAGCTCGTAGATCGTTTCTTCATAGACTGAGCCCCCCATTGTATGAATGATCTGCAAAATAGGAAACTTAGAAAATTTTTAGCATTTTAATAATCTGCTTGCTGCGACCTGAACATGTTGCCTTTACACAAATGTCTTCAAGTGGAGCTCGTAATATCGATGAAGCAGCTAGAGGTAGAGAGGCTCATGAGCTCTGAATGAGGCTCGGGCTGCAGAACAACGAGCTCGCGAAGAAAGAAAAAATCATGAGACATTCGCACATAATTCCTCCACATTGGGTCTTTTCGATCTAATAGGACTTGTTATTCAATTTCACATCCCTAAAGGTTGTCGTGCGTTGACACTCATTCCCGCAAGCCATGCATGCTATCCTCCATGGGGGTACGTCGCTGTCAGTACCTAACATCTCCAGCACGGACTAAGGTTCCCCATGCATCCTTACCTAATCGAGTTCCTAAACACGGTCAAGCTCGCGCCATTCCAGTTGACACCGAATTCATATGCACAGCTGACCTTGTTGACTCTGGCCTTCCTCAGAAACGATCTTCCTCCCCCAACTCCAAAAACCATCCAACACCTCTACAGCTTCAAAGCTTTGAGCACTAAAAAGGGCGAAAAACCAGATGGCATCTATTACCTCACAACTCGTCCGTCGGATTATAAGAAACTCTTGCCCCAAGGAGATGCGAAGGGCAAGTCTAACGTCGGGGCATATAAGACGAGCTGGTTCTTTGTCTCCTGCCCTTCTCTCATGGGTCTTAAGAATTTCAGCTTCAATCTGAAACCAGGTATGCAGAGGGGAATCTTTAGCGAGCTGAGATTTTTTCTTTTTTTTTAACAATTTGCTTTGCAAAGCTGAAACTGGACGAGTCTCCTCTTAGGGACGAGAAGAAAAGGGTTCTCAATGTGCTCGCGAACTCGAATGAAGCGAGCATCAGCAGTAAATTTGACACCGCCCTTCTCTAGACTCACGGCCTTGCTCCTCTTGAGGATTCTCCGCTATTAAATCCTGAAGAGGACTTAGGAAGTATGGACGATGACCTTATACTTCCTTCTGTTCTTGAAGTCCCTGTCGAGGAAGAGGATACACCTATTCCTCGATCATCTCCAAATCCTGCCACCACTTCGCGAGCAGATACAGCAGCTCCTGCCCCTAACTCGCAGGCAGAAACTACAGCTCCCGCTCCAACTCCAGCTCAAGAAACTCCTGTAGTACAAATAGATTCAGCTTCTTCCCCTGTTCGAACAACTCCTCCAAGGGTTCCATCTCCACCTGCCCAAACAGATCCAGTCCCCAGTCCAACAGTTCCAACACCTATTGAAGAAGCATCGATTCCAGCTCATACCTCGCCAATAGGCGAATCTCAATCAGCAGTTCCCCCAGCTCCTGTTACTTCCTCTGGGCGAGCTCCAACCAAAAGGAGGAAACTTACTCTTCTAGAGTTCTCTCCTGAGCGACCTGCTAAAACTCCAGCCTCCTTAACTACTCCAGCAAAACGACCTGCTGAATACTCATACTCTCCAGCTACTCCTTTAAAGCGCTCTAAGCGACCTGCTAAAGCAAAAGCTCCCTCGGTCGCCGCTCCCAGCGAGGTACTACCTTCAGAAACAACAGCAGATCCTCCACGAGTTCCAACTCCCAACTCGTAACCTGGAGAAGGAGATGCTCCATCCGAGGTCACTCCCCAAGCAACCCGAGCTGGCACCAGCAGGAGAATAGTGAAGAATTGGTATAAGCGTACCTTTTTTACACGACATCATGTTTACTGAAGTGAAGAGTCTAATGCCCCGGAGACTGAGAGGACTTCATCGCCAACAAAGCCAGACATCGAAGTTAGGCATGAGGGGATATATTTAACTTCCTTCCTCGATAACTGACCAACAATTATGTTGACTCACGCAAGAGTTTTAAAGAATAGGTCCCTTAAGGGTACGGACCTAGATGAGTACGCAGCTCGACATTCCATACTGGTAAGTTATTTCTCTTTTATCTCCTGGCTTCTTTACTTTATCAAATATTAACTTATAAAATTTTCAGGCTGCCCTTGCATCAATAAAGCGAAGGAGGGAGACCAGGTTCACTGAGGATCGAATAATGAGGTTGGAGAATGAGCTGGAGGAAGCTAGGGAGGAGATTACAGACTTAACCGAGAAGGCCCGAGATGGGAAAAAGTTTGTCGGAGGCCACAAGGCAGAGATAGCTCCGGCGACGATTGCTAGACAAACAACCGAGGAGGCTCTATTGCGGGCAGAAGAGAATTACGAAGCCACTAGGTCGCACCTCACCGCCTTGCTACGCAATTGCGAAGATGAACGTGACAAGGCAAAGGATGAATTAAACAAAGTGAGGGACGAGCTGAGGCAGTCTAAGCAACGGGCCGAACTGGCCAATAAACAAGTTGAGCGAGCACAAGCTGCAACACAGCGGACTGAGGAAGCCAAGCAACGAGCTGAGATTGCAGAGAAACAGATCAAAGTGCTCGAGCAACGAGTTAATGTTGCAGTGCAACGGGCTTAGGCTGTTGAACAGCGGGCCGAAAGGGCAGAAGCTGCCATTCAACGGGTTGAAGAGGCTGAACACCGAGCTGAGGTACTTAGGCAACAAGTGGGGGAGGCAACACAACGGGCCGAGACTGCAGAACAGCGAATAGAGGTCATGAAGCAAGAAGCTGAGATCGTTAATCGCCATGTAGATAATGCCTTCGAAGAACTGATGGTTTTCAGAGAAAGGTCTATTCAGGAGATAGAGGTGCAAGTTGCTGAGGCCAAAGATAAGGCTAAGGAAAAAACAGGCCTTAACTTCCTTTACACGCTATGGGTGTCTCATCCTGAAATGGATTTTTCTATCTTTGGCGAGGAGGGACCCCGAGTTGTAGAGGAGTTCAAAGCAAAGACTGTCTCATCTTCAGCTGTAGCTAATGTAGCCCCTTTGACAGGAGAGACTCCTGGCGCGACTTCTCAGGCCAAACCCGCTGGTGTCGATGACCTATCCAACTCGTCTTCCAGTGAAGACGCCCTCCTAAGCCCAGATTCTCCAGCTCGAAATTAGGAGCTTATCTTTTGTATTTGTATTTTTTCAATCATCAATTTGTAAAGGATTTTTAGACTTAATAAAATTTCTTTCATTATATCTTCTGTGTTGAATGTGCTTTGAGTTATTGTGTTTGTTGTAACACATTTTATGATCTTCATTTTATAAGTTATCAAACTTCTTGCGAGCTAATTGTTAACGAGCACGAAATCTTTTTCTGCCACATTGGAATGTTGTCAAGCTATGCAGGGGTACTCAACCACTCCTGCTTCTTAAGTTCATTTTATTTTAGCGAGCTATGTAGGGGTACATTACCTCGCCTACTTTTTTTACTCTTTTTTCATTTCAGGGAGCTATGCAAGGGTACTTAACGTCGCCTGCTTTTTATGCTCTTTTTTATTTATAACGAGCTATGCAAGGGCACTTAACCACACCTACTTTTTAGACTCTTTTTCATTTTTAACGAGCTATGCAGGGGCACTTAACCACAACTGCTTTTTAGGCTCTTTTTATTTTCAACGAGTTATGCAGGGGTACTTAACTTCGTCTGTTTTTTAGACTCTTTTTTATTTATAACGAGCTATGCAGGGGCACTTAGTCACACCTACTTTTTTAGGCTCTTTTTATTTTCAGCGAGCTATGCAGGGGCCCTTAGCCACACCTGCTTTTTAGGCTCATTTTATTTCAGCGAGCTATGCAGTGGTACTTAACCTCGCCTGCTTTTTAGACTCTTTTTTCATTTCAGCAAGCTATGCAGGGGTACTTAACCTCGTCTGCTTTTTAGACTTTTTTTATTTTAGCGAGCTACAAGCTAATCAGCACGAAACCCGTCAACTTTGTAACAGTTTGAATTCCATCATGAGGGAACTGGAGCTTTCATTAGCTATAATAAGATTGAATTACACAACAAAGAGGTTACCGATAATATGGACGGAGATGCTCGGCATTCCAAGCTCGAGGAACCTCAGCTCCATTCATGTTGGTCAAACGATATGTTCCATTCCCCAAGTTTGCTTTGATGACATAAGGTCCTTCCCAATTTGGGCCTAAGGACCCATCACTAGGTTTGCGGGCTCCAGGCAGAATGAGACGTAGTACTAAATCTCCCACGTTAAAGCTGCGTATTCGAGTATTCCTGTTATAGTACCTCGCAATTCTTTGTTGATAGATAGCTACTTTCAACCTGACTGTTTCCCTGACTTCTTCAAGCAAGTTTAAGCTTGCAGCAAGTAACTGGTCATTGTCATTTGGATTGAAAGTCGCTCTGCGTTGCGAGGTAACTTCTAATTCTGCAGGGATCATGGCCTCAAATTCATACACCATCGAGAAAGGTGTTTCGCATGTGGTGTTGCGAGTTGTGGTTCTGTAAGCCCATAATACCTTCTGAAGCTCGTCTACCCATACTCCTTTCTTTGCTTCCAGTTTCATCTTCAGAGTCTGCTTTATGATCTTGCTCACAGCTTCGACCTAGTCATTGGCTTATGGATGATCCACTACTGAGAAGCTCTTGATTATTTTCAAGTCGCTACAGAACTTGAGAAATTGTTCACTGCTAAATTGGGTCCCATTGTCTGTTACCATTTGCTATGGGACTCCGAATTTGCAAATAATATTCTTTCACACAAATTTTTCAATCTTTGTGGTGAAAATTTCAGCCAACTCCTTTGTTTCTGCCTACTTGGTGAAGTAATCAACTACGACCACGGCATGCTTGCATCTTCCACGAGCTGTTGGCAGAGGCCCGATCAAATTCATCCCCCAAATTGCAAAGGGTCACGGGCTCACCATTTGTTGGAGATAGACTGGTAGAGCTCGCGGAATCTAGGCAAACCTCTGACACTTGTCACATTTCTTGACCAGATCGATGGCATCCTACTTCATGGTGGGCCAATAGAAACCCTATCGCAGCACTTTTTAAGCCAAAGACAGCCCCTCAACGTGGTTTCCATAATGGCCTTCATGTATTTACCTCATTATCGCCGCACAATCTTGGCCATCTATGCATCTCAAAAGTGCGACTGAAAACCCCTTCTTATATAGCACGTCATCATAAATGCAGTATTTGGCTGCTTTAGCTCGCAAGCGCCGTGCTTTCAGCTTATCACTTGGCAGTTTCCCATCTTGCATATAGCTCAAAATTGGACCCATCCAGGAATTGGATTGCACAGTTATGACCATCATTGAATTCTTCTCTTCTGTACTTAGCGCTGACAGAAACTCTACTGAGATCGCCCCAAGAAAGTCTACATCTCGACTGGTTGCCAAGCAAGCTGAAGCATCTGCGTGTGCGTTCTAAGCTTGCGGAATCTGCTTCACTTCATACTTTTGAAAAGAACTCAGTATTTCATAAACCTTCTGGAGATACAGGGCTATTTTTGGCCCCTTGGTCTGGTATTTACCCAGAATGTGGCAAACCATAAGTTGCGAATCATTGAAAACCCTTAGCCGTTCAACTCGCATCTCTCTAGCTAGACGCAAACCTGCGAGCAACGCTTCAGATTCAGTTTCATTGTTTGTAGCCTAGAAACCAAACCTTAAAGCACAAAGGATCTTGTTGCCTTCAGGACTAATCAGTAGAATCCCAACTCCAGCCCTCTGCTCACTGGATGACCCATCAACATAAAGCTCTCAGGTTGGACCTTCAGAAGATTCAGCTTCACCATTCACAGGCCCTGTAAATTCTGCAATGAAGTCTGCCAGAGCTTGAGCTTTGATAGCCGTCCTCGGCTTGTACTGAATGTCAAACTGTGCGAGCTCGACTGCCCATTTGAGTAGGCAACCTGAGGTGTCCGTTTTCTGAAGAACTTGCTTCAGCGGATACTGGGTGAGGACTTCGATTATGTGAGCTTGAAAGTAAGATCGCAGCTTCATTGATGCGATCACCAGGCAATAAGCGAGTTTCTTCATCTGTGAGTACCTGGTTTCAGCATCTTACAGTCTTTTACTTACATAGTACACTGGAAGCTGCGTCTTCTCCTCTTCTCTCACCAATGCAGCACTTAAAGCCTATTGCGACACTCCCAAGTATAGAATCAGTTTTTCTCCTTCTTTCGGCTTAGAAAGAAGTGTAGCTCGCCCCATATACTCTTTCAACTGCTGAAAGGCAACTTCACATTGTTTGGTCCACTCGAAGCTTTTTGTTTTCTTCAAAATATCAAAAAATGGGATGCATTTATCCGTAGCCTTCGAGATGAACCTATTTAATGCTGTGACTTGGCCATTGAGACTCTGCACATCCTTTATCTTGGTTGGCGACCTCATATCGATCAGTGCTTTGATCTTCTCAAGATTGGCTTCAATACCTCTACTGTTGACCATGAAACCCAGAAACTTCCTAGAAGCTACTCCAAATGCGCACTTGTGTGGATTCAGCTTCATCTGGTAGCTCCTTAAAATCTGAAACATCTCCCCCCAGGTTACGCACATGATCACCCACCTTCTTGGATTTAACTAACATGTCATCCACGTAGACCTCCATGGTCTTCCCAATCTACTGTTCAAACATCATGTTTACCAAGCGTTGGTAGATCGCTCCTGCATTTTTCAACCCAAAGGGCATCACCTTGTAACAGTATAAGTCGCGATCAGTCATGAACGAGGTGTGCTCTTCGTCCTCGGGATTCATTGGGATTTGATTGTAACCCGAGTAAGCATCCATACAACTCAAGAGCTCGTGTCCAGTTGTAGCATCAACGAGCTGGTCTACCCTCGGCAGGGGAAAATTATCTTTAGAGCACACCTTGTTCAAATTAGTGAAGTCGATGCAAGTCCTCCACGTCCCGTTCTTTTTCTTCACCAACACGGGATTGGCGATCCAGGTCAGGTAGTAAGCTTATCGGATAAACTTGTTGGTCAGCAACTTATCTACCTCTTCTTTCAGTGCTAAGTAGCGCTCCCCTGTCATTGCCCTTCTCTTCTAACGAATTGGCTTATGGTGAGGATCAATATTCAACCTGTGTGACATCATCCTGGGATCTATTTCAACCATATCCTCATGATTCCACGCGAATACATCCAAGTTCGCCTTTAAGAAGTCAGCGAGCTAGGCTCTCAATTCTGGAGCTAAACCTCTTCCCAACTTCAAGCACCTCTTTGGATCTGCCTTGCTGACTTGAACATCTTTCAGTTCTTCAACTGAACCAGTAGCTCGGTCTGCATCCACTTCACGGGGGTCGAGATCATGACTAACCCTCTTTTCTGTTGTAGCTCGTGGTTTGCCCCCCCCCCCCCCCCCCCCGAAACCACGTTCATCTTCTTTCCTCTTACACTCATCTTTACTGCGTCCTCATAGCAACGTCTGACTAAGTGCTACTCTCCCCGAACGCATCCGACGTCGCTGGGAGTTGGGAACTTCACTATAAGAGTCCTGGTTGAAGTAACTGCATCCAGGTTGTTCAATGAAGGCCTTCCCAGGACCACATTGTATGCTGATGGGCAGTCAATAATCAAAAAATCTATCAACACAGTTGTCTAGCAACCTGCTTCCCCAAGTGTAAGTGGCAGCTTAATCTGGCCCACTGGCACAACAGCATCTCTAGTGAAACCGAATAGAGGCTCTGGGGATGGTCTCAATTGCTCTGCTCCTAGCCCCATCTGATCATAACAGTTTCTGTACATCACATTCACGAGCTCCCAGTATCTATCTTGATGCGCCATACTTCCATGTTGCTGATTTTAGCTCGTATAACCAGCGCATCATTGTGTGGCCAGATCACACCTCTAGCATCCTCCTAAGTAAAAACAATCTCATCCAAGGTCGTCTTAGCTTTCTTGACAGGTCCCTTCGACCCACTGACTTGAAAAGTATGATTTGCCTCTCGGACGTACCTCTCATGCGATCTGTTTGAAGCACCTGTGATATGGGGGCCACCATAGATTGTAAAAATAGTTCTTACCGCAGGCTCGTGCTCTGGTTCGGGAGCTCGCTGGGACTGTTGCTGTGCTGGCTGCTGTTGAGGTCGCTGCTGTGGGGGTCCCAAGTCTGCAGGTCTCGCCACATAATCTCTCAAGCGACCTCTCCTAATCAATTTTTCAATGGCGTCTTTCAACACCCAATAATCTGAAGTGTTGTGCCCGACCTCATTAGAATAGGCACAAAACTTGCTTCTATCTCTATGCTGAACAGAGGCTCTCAAAGAATAAAGTTTGCCAAAGTCTTCCCTGTTCCTCTCTGCTGCAAAGATCCTTTCTTACGGGTCTGACAGGATGCTATAATTTTCATAGCGACCTTGACGCTGAGGTCGCTCATTCCTTGGCTCTCTCCTTGTCTTTTTAGCAATCTGATTGTGCGAGCCATTGTTCCTACCTTCTTCGTTCCTACCATTATTCCTCTTCTTCATCTGATTGGAACCGCCCGCTTCATTCTTCTGATTGGACTTCTTCGGGCCGAAGGTCTCTTCTCACCTAATCTCCTTCGCAGCTCGTTCATAGAACTCTCTCAGATCCTTCACTAGGGACTTATAAATGTTTTCATACTATTTTCCATCCTTACGCAACTCAGCTGAGATCGTTGTCAATATCCTCTCATCTGATGGATTCTTAACATTCGCGACCTTGCGTCTAAACCTAGTGATATATTCTTTCAACGACTCACCCTGACACTAGAATATGGTAGCTAGGTAGCAGGATGGAGCGAGCTGCCTTCTCAATGTCCTATATTGGCCAACAAACTTCTACTGACATTCTTCCCAACTACCTATGCTGCGAGCTGGGAGATTCTTGAACCATGTCCTTGGAATATCCCCCAAAGTAGCTGGGAATACACGGTATTTCACCATTGGATTACCTGTCTGCAGGTCCATCTGAACGTTAAAAGCATCTAGATGATCATAGGGGTCACTGTCCCCATTGTACTGCTGAATGTTTGGGATTTTAAACCTCGGAGGGAGAGGCTGCGTCTCAATTTCCCTCGTGAATGGGGTCATTTCCCCGTAGTGCTCACGCTGCTCTGGGGCTCCAGGTCACGCTTCTAGCTACTGGACCCTCTGGAGGAGCTCCTCTACTTGTGGATCTCGGAGCTCATATCTCCTCATGTGGTCGCGACTTGGGAAAGGGTGCTCTAGGTCATATCTTTCGTCCCCTTCGAACAAGCCTCTAGGCAGATGGGATCTCGCAGGTCGCCCATTCACCTCATCCACATACCGAGCTGCAGCTCGGACTCTATCGTGTCCAACCTCTACTCGTCGGCTTCCATCCTGGCTCAACCTTACTATCAGGCTAGCTAGGAGCGCGACTTCCCTTTCGTCGCGGATAGGATGGCCTGCAGCTCTAGAGTGCACATTAGATGAGCGAGCTGAGCCGGCAAATCGTGGCATTTCCCTTGCTGGCCTTTTAGGCATATGCATTGCCTCATGCTGCTGAGACACATGCCTTAGAACCTCGACCTCAACCATGGGTGCATTCTGCACCTGAGCCTGCACCAACATATTGACTGCCTCTATAAGCTGTCTAACCGTGTTCTCCAGCGCTTCTTGCCTTTGATGCCACACATTCTACCCTTCAGCTATTTGGGCAATTGGAATCGGTTGTCGAAGAGGCAGAGGAGAAATATCTGTTGCAGCGCCGATTGCCTGGCCATGGGACGTACCTGCTGCATGCATGGGTGCATCCTGCATAGGTTGCATGTTCTATTGAGGCTGGTTCATATGGCTCTCCGTCTAGTCATCATCTCCAAAATACCTGTTTGATCTGGTCCTTGGCATGTTGTCAGAAATCGATGAATTAAGATGAAAAAAATTACAGTTTGGACCCTCCTTCTTGCGTCAAAATATCGACGTTGAAATCCAGTCGACGAGAATTCAATGCCCAGTACCTGCAATCAATGTGAGAAAACACAGAAATCGAGAGAAAACAATAAAGGACCAGAAGCAACACAAGAAAAACAAGAGATTTGTAACGTGGTTCAGCGAGTGTGCCTACGTCCACGACTGTCTCTCTATAATTTGACAGAGTGACAGTATGTTATTTTCTGTATCCTCTTTTTCAATGGTTTCAGCCTCTATTTATAGAGGAAGTAATGTTACAGATCTGGTAACAACAAAATAAAAAGATAATCACGAATTAATTACACTTCCTAATCAGTTGGAATAAAATCAGGAAACTGCTCCACAAAATCTGAGATAATGTTGACTGAGTTTGAATTTGAATTAACTTCCATATCTGGTGAGAGAATCACGATTAGATTGGGTAACTGTCATATCTGGAAGATTCTGTATTAACTGTCCACTAGGTGAACTGTTTACTGTCTTAAGCGATCTCGATCTTTACTTTGCTAAGTAGCGAGCTTCATAGTGAACTATAATCAAGTGAAATGAGTTGACTGATGCGAACTGAAGAGCTCGCTGGAGCGAGCTGAACTGTTGAGCTTACTGGGCCTAAACTGATAACTGGGTCTTGTCTAATGGGCCTTTGCATTTAGGCTGACTTGATTGAGCCTTCATGGGTTTTTACCAGTCCATTTAGTGAGTCCAGAAAATGCACATAACAACCTCTTAAACATAATACACTATCTTCCAAGTTCTGAACACTAAAACAAAAGAATCTCCCCGACCAACAACCAAAAGCTCAAAGCAAATCTTAACTGATAAACAGTAAATGGTTTGTTATAAGTACGCAAACTGTCAACCAAAAAAAATCCCTAATAAAATAACAATCAAACAAGTGACCTAGCTAAAATAATCCCAGTAAGTGTGATTTTCACACAATCCTTGGATTAAAAAATCTTAACTGCTGTAATAAATTCCAACCATCAATACTGGTCGCTTCTCTAAATAAAACTTGATCTTGGATATACCAACTAAATACGTTCATGCAAGTCAATCACCATTGAGGTCAACCAATCATGCAACAAAGAGGCTACAAATCAATGTTATTGCCAATCGGCAGAGACTATCACAATCCCGCGTGTACCAGAATTATATCAAGAAAAAAAGGGTTACATCCTACCTCGTAATTTTAGACTACCAGGTACTCACAAGATGACTCAGCCAAAATTTTACAGCATCAAATTTTGATGTTTAGACTTTGGTCAAGTATTTAATAGTCCTGGCAATATCTTAGCAGTTATGTGATACTGCTCATAGAGGAAAGCATAATAGAACTATTATAGCACTAGATGCCATTTACCACCAGTACCAAATATGACAGATTTAACTCCAATAGAAAGGAAAAAATATATATATGCAGCCATGAGTCATATGACTTATTTATCACGCAACAGCCAAACCTTAGGAATGAAGACTATAGTATAGATCTTTCTGACATACTCCAAACAAAGTTAAAAACCTCAAGAAGATAATTTTGCAATTCCTCTTCCAGAGCTAACATAAAGTAAAACCGAAACCTTATCTTTATGGAAGGCCACTAAAGACTTTAATCTGAAAATGAGAGATTATTTCCTTTCTTTGAATATTAAGTTGCAAACATAAAAATCGATTACTTCATGCACATAGATACTAAATAATTTAATTTACTTAGCTAAACAATCAGTTAAACTAAGTGCAAATTTCTACTTTCCTCCTTCTTAAACCAGTACAAGGCATGCCTAACTGATGTAAATTACAACGTTCAAGATTTAAATTCCTCCCTACTCTTACATTTCTCTTAAAAACCCACAAAACATCAGGCTGGCTCTTAAAAATAGTATGATCAGGCAAGGCACTAACATGAAAAAGGACCCAAAATGCTTGTTATCTCAATAACTCGCCCATTCAAAAAGACACCCTTAGGTATCCACCAAAGATGGTTAACCAAACTCCTATTTCCCGTAGGAAAACTAGCCAATTATGTAATGCCCTCAATGGCCGCTGAACATTCCCCAAAGCCAAAACATTCAATTCAAACTCTCACACAACCCTCTAAGTATGGGGTCCAAACAATCGAAATCAGCCTGCTCAAACAAGTCTTTCACGGACGAGGGTGGGCAGTTTTTGTAACAATTGAACACGCAAGTCATTCATTTTATAGTTCAAAACAGCCATACCTAAACCAATTAAAATATATATATACAAAAAACATAAGCAGAAATTACTACCCCATCTGACAGTGTACCCTAGAATCAAGCAGATAAGCATTTCAGAATACAGTAAAGAGAATATTCTTTTTCCCACTAGCAATGTGTGCATAGACAAGAAAACCATAATTACCTTGTAAACAGGCCCAAACCCTCCTTCTCCAATCTTGTTTGCTTAATTTGTCTAAGGGTGATATAACCAGTTTTAAGGTCTAATGCACGAAGTTCTGCAACAAAAAGAAGCAAAGGAAATTTAACCAAACATGTTAATGTCAAGAAAAGCAAACATATATGACTCTTCCAAGAACTTCAAGAAATCAGTAACTGCAGACAAACAAGAAAGTGCTCAATATACGTCAGTCTTACCTTCGTTTTCGAGATCTTTTCCCCCGAAGCAACCTTTCATCCATAGACCAACCAATCTGGACACCGTATTCGATGTTGTTTGCGTGTCGACCGGAATCTTGACGCCGCCGATGTATAATCGTGAGCACAACCATCGAGTACTTCGAACGCCCGCACTCCCATTCTCGATCAATTGTGAGTCTCTCTCGAAACCTAGACACGATGGTGCAAACAAATTGAAATGCAAGGGAGGAGAAATCGCGTGATGATCATAATTATAAACTAAGAACAAATAATGTTGGGTGGCTCCCGATAACGGTCAATTGTTTGGGGTGTTTTTGTCTTTTGGATAGATATATTTATATAAATAGAAAGGCTGGCTCTTATTCGCATTCACACAATAATTTTTTTGAAATTATTGCTTTGATTGGTTCTCAAGAAATAGCCGTTATTTTGGTGCCACAACTCACATTATCTGATCTGTTAAGGAAACTTCAACGGGTTTTTCTCCACATCCACTCTATATGAAATCTCCAATTTCAACTAAATCAAACTCTATCAGTTTTTACGAAACTCTTACGAAATCACCTATCTTGTTTGAAAATAGTTTTTCCTTTCTTGTTGAGGAAACCTCTCTCAACACTCAATTCTCAGCAACATTAATGGCGTTTTCCATTGCAGTTGGGTATCAATTCCTACCCACCGACAAGCACCTCCCTTTAATGATCATGAAAAATTTTTGTTTAAGGATTTCGATCTCTACGGTTCTTTAGAGCCCTGGGAGATATGGCAGATTTATGGAGGAGACGATTTGGAAGATGACCAGGCCCTTTACTTACTTCACTCAACTCAAAATGGTTTCCGTTAAAAGCTCAAGAATCTGTAGAAAAGTCAACTCCAGAACATAGGCTAGAGAAGATTGTGGAGGCAAAATCAAAGTCGGGAATGTTGTCTTCTTGAAGAAACGGTTTCTTTACGAGAATCAGCATTCCCCACATGATGATCCATGCAGTGTTGTCAGGGCAGAAACAAAAACCCGACGACATTGTCCTTTGTCGTCTGAAGAAGAACCCAAGAGGTTCACACAAAAAGCGAAAGTTGAAAGTGGCTAATTTTAAGCAATCAAAACGCTGCAAGATTTTGACTCCGATTCCTGCTCAAACGATCTCACACACAGGGTTCATCATTCCAGCTTTCGAACCCCTGCTGCTGCTGTCATTAACCGTTGAACCTGAAACTTTGGACAAGTCTAATGCGGGAGAGTCATACAACTGGGTTGATGCGGAAGATGGTTCGCCTTCGTCAACAGTCATATCATCAACTCCACATGATTTTGGTGTTGGTGATGATATGATGAGAGACATACGATTAATGCTTGACCCTGAAGACATGATTCCCACCACTGATGCTGGAGACTTATCACAACATGTTTCAACCCCCAATCATAACAACACAAGATGAAGCAGGTTACAATTTGGTTGCTGAAGATGGTATGCCTCTATCGACAGTCATATCTTTAAGTCCATGCCACGTCGATGGTGGTGATTGTTTCTGGGAGAATATGATGAAAGACACACCATTGCCTAATCTTGAAGACATTTTTTACCTCCATTCTTATGATGTCGATGATTTTTGGGATTTCAAAATTTCCCAAATAGAGCCTTGATTGACCTTCGTTGTTTTTTTTTTTTCCAAAGTTTAGCAGTTTAGGACTATTACTGATTTGTTTATATTCTTTCTGTAGATTGATTACTATAGACATGATTGTCATAATTTTAATGACATTTGTTTTTCCCACAAATGAAGTGTGTATCAAGATTCTTGTCATAATTTTTCTCTAATTCCTCTGTTGTTAGATGGCATACACCTAACTTGTATCATTGTTTTATTTAACGTTTAGTCCATTCTTATCAAATCGTTCTTTCAATATCTTAAAAGTTGGTTTTTAGGCTCATTTTGTAACAAAAGCAAATGGGGAAATTTCTTAATTCTCCTGCATATCTATAGGTATATACACACTAGTAGAACTAAATAATTTTCAAGGAATGGATTTGACAAATTAAAATGACTCACTCTGATAGTTTAAGTTAACTCTTCCGCGCAATGCTATTATTGAGTTCCATGACGTCAAACATTGGTAGGTTATGTGTTCAAACAAATTCCTGGCCATATCTTTGCGTAAATACCAATCAGGGAATTGATGACGGGTGTTTCTCTCTTCAAATGAAATCAATACAAATTCCTGGAGTTTGAACTTCCTTTGAAGACTTAAACATCCAAGTTGAGAGAAAGCCTGCAGCTTGCTTATCAAAGCAACTGAATCATATGTATTTTATTTTTTCTCCTTTCATCATCCGGAATAGGATTACAGCTTCAGGTGCATTCCCATGATAAACATAACCTTTTATCATTGAGTCCACTATAACAAGTCTCTGTATCTTATTCTGCTACACAACCACATAATATGATGTTACATCCTTTTTTCTCCATGCCATCCAACAGTATTCTTGCTTGGAACTAAATTGTGGCCTTTAGAATAAATACCGACCAGGGCGGTAGTGGCTGCAAAATCAAGTTCGATTCCACGACAAAATAATGAACACATTTTCCTTCCTGCGAAATCTTCAAATCAGATCACTGAAAAGTTCAATAGCTTACAAAGCTACCCAATATGAAGATGACCAGCAATCAAAGCAGTCCTAGAACCAACAATTATTTTTTTCATTGTGCCAAATTAACATGTGGCCGTTTTAGTGTTTATTTTAATTCAGCTATTTTCTTTTGTAATTAGTGCAAATTTACTTTTTGTCTCTCTCCGAACAGCTCGTAATTTCTCTGCTGAATGCTTTTGACTCCTTTCATGTTTTTATGTTTAAATTTAATCTTAAAACAAAACTATAAAACTATACTATCATGTTACTTTGCACTTCCTTTCACATCCATTGTTTCAAATTTCATCACAAGGATTTACTCGTAAGTTGAGTCTAAACCATCAATATAAAGTCAGTTTATATGTATATATATATATGTATGTATGTATGTATGTATGTATATATCACACAACATCAATTAGACCACACCGAACAATTACTACAAGCCCCACTCGATAAGCAATTGCCATTAAGGGTCTCAAAATTGTTCCAAATCGGCCATTAAATTCAGAATCATAATCAACATACATTGTCTCTTTATTCAAAATAATGGTACGGTATTGTTCGATACAAGCTTTGTTTGTATTGTGGGTATTACCCGTCCGGTCTATAAGCAAGATTCATATTTCAAACATGAATTCCCAGCTCAAAAACGTGTCACGTATGCAATACACAAGCTCACCAACAGTCAAGTTTTATACAAGCTTTGTTTGTATTGTGGGCATTACCCGTCCGGCCTATAAGCAAGATTCATATTTCAAACATGAATTCCCAGCTCAAAAACGTGTCACCGTGTGCAATACACAAGCTCACCGACAGTCAAGTTTTATATAAAATTTTAAAAAACTTACATGGAGCACGCCATTACCTATACCAACATGATTGCATGAATTTTTTTTACACTCTTATTTTACAGAATATGAACATAATTAAACATCATAAAATAAGGAATATAACACAGATTTTAATCGATCAACATTTCCCCATTAGTTGTTTGTGTTGTATCCTTGTTGCTCTCGATGTTCACGCCTTCGCCACGCTGCTTCAATTCTTGGGACCTCACAAATTCCTTAATTCTTGCCTTTAATTCTTTGACTGATATCAACATGTCCGCAGTTAGATGGGATCCATTGAATGGATACGTCTGTAGTTCAAATTTGATCAATTAACAAGACCAAAAATATATTTATAATTAAAAAAAAAAAAAAAAAAAAAAGATCAAAGTTAGTAAGATTTTATTAATTAAAGTACCCAGATGAATATGAAACAAAACAAAACTACAAAAGTATAGAGTTGTTTATTTATAAGGACCTACATGGATGAAACAAGCTTTTTGATAGGAAACATATGACTAAATTAGCTCCAGTCCAATTTGATTAATTCCAATTGAAAAGTAAAAGCGGTAGGTTGCACTTAATTTCCATGAACGTGTTCAACTATAAAGTTTGACAGGGGACGAGCCTGACCTTGAACCAGAGTAAATCCATATAACCGTAACTTTTCTTTATGCTCTCCAATTACTATCACATCTTCCAGAAAAGTGTTGTGTACTTCATTTGTTCATTCTCTGGAAACCCAATATATTGACGTCTACGTTTGATTTTTGAGAAAAATTCATTTTGATCCTTAATTTTTTATAAATTGATAATTTTTTAAATTTTTTAAGGTAATATACCAAACATCTCTAAATTTATAAAAAATTCATCATTTTAGTCCTTACCATTGATCAAATTGACAGTAAGAAGGTTTAAACGATAATCTTGCATTAAAATTTTAAAAAATTTTCATTTGGATCCCTAATTTTTTAGAAATTGATAATTTTTTAAATATTTTTAAGATAATATATCAAATATCCCTAAATTTATAAAAAAAAAATCATCATTTTAGTCCCGACCGTTAGTCAACCGTTGGTCAAATTGACGGTGAAAATGTTAAAATAGTAATATTGCATTAAAATTTCTCAAGGTAACACATGTGTGGTTTAGAAAAATTAAGATATTTGAGAAGAATATTAAAGGTAAAAAATTGGAGTCATATTTAAATTTTTTGTACCACTGTGGGTTGATGATATTTGAAAAGAATATTTGAGGTAAAAAATTGGAGCACAAAAATTGAGAGATCAAAAAATAAACAAACAAATTAGAGAAAAAAATTGGAATATTTGTGCAGCAAAATTGTAGCCACCAACAAGCAATAATACCCCTTTTTAAACTCATTTTCTTGTTATTGTTATTACCATAAAAAATAATAATAATAATATTAAATTGTTATTATTTTGGTTTTATGTGTTAAGGGCAAAAGTGTATTTTCTTTACCCATCAAAACTTATCAAATCTTATGCAATAAGCAATTCATTCACTAAACATGTAGTATCCAAAAAGAATTAATAAAAAAATTATAAAGGTATTTTTGTCTTTTCAATTCTAATTTTTTTTATATGGAATAGTATAATAATCTTTTTAAATATCTTATATTTTAATGCATCAGGAGTAAAAAGGTACTTCCAACAAAGTAGAGGTAGTTTGTTTTTTTGCGTTTTCTGTTAACGTTAACTGTTAAAAAACTTATCAGTGGGGCTAAAATGATGAATTTTTAACAAATTTATGGATGTTTTATATATTATATTAAAGATATTTAAAAAATTATCAATTTCTAGAAAATTAGAGATCAAAATGAAATTTTTTCAAAATTTTAATGCAAGATTATCATTTAATCTTCTTATCGTTAATTTGATCAACGGTTGATTAATGGTAGAGATTAAAATGATGAATTTTTTATAAATTTAGGGATGTTTGATATATTATCTTAAAGATATTTAAAAAATTATCAATTTCTAAAAAATTAAGGATCAAAATGAATTTTTTCATTTTTTAAAAATAAATAGAATTTTTTAAAATGAATTAATAATTAAATAATATATTTATTAAATTAATTCAGTAATTGAGATTTGACCTCCACACACAAGCAACAACGATAGTGATTGCTTGCGGATTGCTTACAGAGTTCGGGTCATTTCTCTTTATCATTTTTCATTTAATGAGTTTGAATTATATCTGTTAATGATTTTTATTTATTTTTTAAGTAATCAAATCATTTAATACCACCCAAAGATCATTGGAAAAAAAAAAAAAAACTATAATTTTTTACTTTTAACTTAATATCAAATCACTTAATGATTTTTTAAATATATTATTTTAAATCTATCTTTTTCAAAATAATATATTTTCAAATTTTTCTTAATTTTATATTGTATAGATTCTTTTTAATGATATTCCTTTTAATGTTATTTTTATTTAAATATATAACAATAATAATTCAACTTAAAAAATTTTGTTTATTTTTATTTAATATATAAATTTAACTTATTTTACTATAATAATTTATTTATGTATATATAATTTTTTTAAAAAAAAACTTTACTATAATTATATTTTAATTATGAATAAAATATTAATAATATATATAAGTATTTTAGTATTTTCTAAATAATTTATAATAATTATTTGTATCATATTAATTAAAGTTATAGAACAACTAATAATAAAATGATCTAAATATCAAATTACCAGTTTTTAAATAATTTTAACTTTAAAAACAAATAAGATTATTATACATTCAAAGGTAAAAAAGAAAAAAATATATATCATTCAGATTTCATGTTTTAATCACTATTCAATCTTCAGTTTTCAACAATACTGTTCAGTCTTGAAACAAAAAAATAAACGATCACTAAGATACATTTTATTAGCAGACTAAAAACGTTCATAAGGCCCAGGCCCAGGCCCAGGCCCAAGCACGGAATGTTTGGCAACAAGTAAACGAGACTATTTTGACACCTCGGTAGATGCTGAAAAACGGCTACTAGAGAAGACAAAACTAGCACAACTTGATAATTTAACCATCGAGTTTCAAGAAGGTAACACGTACACGGAATTTTGATTTTTTCCAAAATTTTTATAATTAGATGATGACATATCAGTAGTATAGAAAATATAGATGATCAAAATTGTTAATTTTGTTTTATACATATATATATATATATATTCAATCAAATTCCTTTTATAAAATATATATAATATGTAAAAGAGCAAATTCAGAAGAGCATCTCAACTCCAAACTCGAAGTTTATTTTTATAGAGCTAACTATCAACAAATGAAATTCCCTAGCTATGCATCATGAGATCAAATTAAGAACCTTGTCCTGTTGCTTTCTTTGAAGGAATGACAAGGCCAAATTCTTATTTATTGCTGATAATAGTTACTCAAGACAAACACGTACAAGTTTAATCGACTGCTCTTCAGTTGATTAAACTTGTACACAGACAATAGCACAAGCAAGAAAATCAGACAAACAGAAACCATTTGAAGTCTTTATTGGTAATAATAGATGATCCTACTCATCTTCTCTCACAATACTGATTTCACCTTTCTCGAGCATATTATAAAATTCCCTTGTCCGTCTTTGGTGCTTCCACTGGTTCATTTTCCAAATCCCTCCAGCCGTGAGCGCTACACACATTCCCATGAGGATCTCTTTCACCACACTGGGACCACGATAAGCAACATGTGCAATATGCCCACCACCCATTCTCGCCTGCAAAATTTCACAAACAGGAAGACAAATCTATATAACACACATCTTCACTGCAAATATTCATAAAATTCAGATATAACTATCACAATTGCAACTATGTACATCAGTACATGTATGTACAGCATTTGTAAGTATTCTTCTAGTCATAGTTTTTTATGGTACTTCTCTCACTCTGTAGAAACCAATATATGTGTCAACCTTAGAAAAACAAAGCAAACAAAACCTCAATGTCTACTATTTTTCTCTTTTTCTTTTGATTGTATTGTACTGCATTGTTACCATTGTACATGTGTGTCAACCTTAGAAAACAATCAATGAGTAAATAAAATTTGGATACCATAATTATGATTTATGAAATTCCAAGACATATTCAATCTATAGTAAATATAATCTAGAAATGTTCAAATGTTTTTCAATAAATTTTTAATTTTTAATTATTTGATTTTTAAATTAATTTTTATCTTCAAAAATTTTATCAAATCATTTTCAACCGTAACAATAATATTCCCAATTGAAATGAAAAACTATTACCGAAATTATATTGTACATCTAGAATAGCCTTAAGAAGACATGATCCATGGATACTTGACATGTCCCTCCTCTTACCAATTTCAATATCCCAACCATGTACAATATAATGTTATTTAATTAATAGCTTCACCAAGCAAGCCCTTAATATATAACTACACATCCACAAACTGCTTGATCAATACATACACCACCGTCACTTATTACAAATTTTGTACAAACAAATGCAAACAAAGTGAACTCGTTCATTTTACATCAAATCAAGATTTACATTACCACTTACAAGAGAATTAATTCATCCTATAAACAACACATCTGTAGAGAAAAAAATAACAGACAATTTCAGGTTTAGAACAAGAGTACAACCATTTTTTACAAAAGAACAAGAAAGTATTCTTTAAAAGATAATAATAAAACCTTCAAAATAATAATAATGATAGGCTATACGTACCAGTAACGATCAAACGACTTGTTTATGATAGAGAACTAGAAAAACCAGAGTGAAAATGCAGAGAGGAAAAGAAGAGTCAGGAACGCAAATGACTTGTTTATGTGATACTTGGAAATGAAAAATATATGTCCTCTGCTCCCCCTTGAATGGTAATTAGACCAAAATTGGTGTATATTTTAAATTTGGTCATTGCCAGTATAAGTCTTCAATTTTTGGTGAGGAATGTTCTTTATGGACAAAAATGCCCTCAACTACTTGATGATGTGTAATAGAGATAATGAGAAAGTTAATGATAAAATTGGAAGAGTGAATAAGTGATATGACAAAATATCTACAATAGATGAGTTTTCTATTTTTGCCAATGAATTTTTTTTCTACAAAATTGCCCTCAAACACTTTTTAAAGTTTGAACCCATGTAATTAATGTTTGAATCTTGATGTGCAATAGTAGGTAGATAGAGAGAGAAAAAAAGTTTGTGAAATAATTGGAAGACAGAGTGGCCAAACAAGTAAAATAGCCATCAAATTAGTGTATATTCTAAATTAATGAATGCCAGTAAGTTTTCTGTTATTGGCCAATGAATAATTTTGACATAGAAAAATATCGTTTGATAAAACTTCCAAAAGCGTCTAAACAGATTTGACAATAATTTAAAATATAGACGGATTAAATATTTGTTAAATTACTATTATAAAATTTAATAAATTTTTTAAATGACCAAATCATATTATTAATTTTAATAAAAAAGAATTAGATCCCAATCTTAATTATATTGAATTGTATTTACACTAAATATAAATTAAAATATTTTTTTACATCTAATTTAAAGTTAATACAAAATTTACTGATTTTGACGATTTCAATAATAAAATTAACCAAATACTAATTTAATTAACGTTATAAATTATTTCTTTCAGTGATTATAATTATAAAATAATACCGAATTGTCCCTCAATGACATGATACCAGCATGAGTTGAGCGTTCATTCTTCTTCTTTGGCAATGAAGACAAAAGGAAGAGATCATTTATTTTTCAAAAGGCAATTTTATTTAAAAATAAAAAATCCAGACAAACAATTACACAATTAATTTTAAGATTCGTTTTGTCATTGACCCCTAAAAAAAACCAAGCAAGCATCACCTTGTTTCGTACTAAAAATGTTCCGACATTAAAGGATAAATACATGCAAAGAACAGGATATCATCAATACAAAACTTAATTGGAGATTCTACTGTAGATTCACTTTCTTTTTCAGTTCTATACACTTGAAATTTCAAGAAACCTTCCAGCATTTCTTTGTTTATCTGAAATAGTATATATATTACAGGCATTAGACCCTGAGGATACTAGACATCCATTGAATATTCCAGACATTGATCATACAACAAAATTACAATCAAATATTCCAACAAAATTCTTTAGCAACTCAAATCAAACGATGCATTAAGAGATCAAATTAAGAACCTTGCCGTGCTTCAAAGGTATCTTACAGATCAAGATATAATATGTAGTAACGCAAACCATTCAATTGCTTTTTAGATAATTAAACTTCAACATAAACACTAGCATAATTCGACTACATCAAATAACCAAAAACTAATTGAATGGTTGTTGCTGAAAATAGATCTTACTCATCTTCTACCACAACACTGATTTCACCTTTCTCAAGCAGATCATAAAACTCCCTCGTTCGTCTTTGGTAATTCCAGTGGTTCATTTTCCAAAGCCCCCAGCCATGAGCCCGAAAGAAATTCCAAGGATGATCTCTTTCGCGACACTGGGACCACGATAAACAGCATGTGCAATCTTATGCCCACCAGCCATATTCTTCTGCAAATTTTACAAACAGGATTTGTTTTTCTTGAGACAAAACTATAAGAGACATTTTCACCGCAATAGCATATGTTAAAAACTTCAACAAGTTCATGTCATCATAATTACCAAAATTGCAACAATGTACAAGTACACACCATCTGCAAATATTTTTCCCATCAATTATTCTCACTCTCACTATTATTATTATTATTATTATTATTATGAAAGAAGAGGGAATTAAATTTAAATAAAACTACTCACGTCTTGGAGAAAACTGAAACATGAACCTTTGATCTCTTAAGATAAAGGAAAGTGTTCAAACACTCCTATTAAACGGTGGTATGTGACAACATAATATTCTCACTCTCACTATGTTAACCTTAGAAACAATCAAGTAAACAAACCCTTGATGTCACCTATGTTTCTCTTTGTTGCACTATTTTTTGGCCAGTGCAATCGACTATGTTAATGTACAGCTACTATGTCTTGTTAATTGCTGTGCATTTTATCCAAAAAAAAAAAAAAAAAAAAGGTAAGCACTCATAATTCTAGCTCTACTTCTCTCTATAAAAAAATATAGCCAAACAATCTAATCAATCGAAGCTTTGACTCTTGCATTAATGCATTTTCCGTCACTACAAGCTCTAAACCATGGACTTATTTATGTATATATCTCTCTTTGCGGTGATGAAACCACTACAAGCTAACACCACCTATTACTTTCTGCAAGAAAGATACCATCTTCTCACGGTGCAATATTCACTATTATAATACTGAATATATTTTATTAAACCAACACTCAACTGGTGAGAGATCCGCCGATTTTAACAGTAACCATGTGCTGATAGAACAAACGGCAAAGACATAATCCGTAGTTTTCTCCTATTATATTTAGGAATAAGCAAGTAAATTAATTATCCGAAATTTAGATAATCATAACAAAAAAGTTGACACTGGAAACTCTCCCGTCAACCTAAAAGTTAAAACCCTGAAACATCACTAAACATCCATAAACTACTTGAGCGTAGATAAAGCAAGCAAACAGAACTTGGTGTTTTTACATCAAGAATCATATTTATATTAAGCACATATAATTAATTTCAACTATACAGAGATTAATTCATCTATGAATAACAGGACGGAAAAAAAAAAAAAAAAGCAGCAGAGGACTTAATTTTTTTAATGGTTGAAACCTTTTTTTTTTTTGGTTGAAACAAGAAACCTGCTGTTTTAGGAAAGAAGAAGAGAGAATGATCAGGAAATTAAATATTGTACCTACCAGTGACGGTCGAGAGAAAGTAAAGAGCTGCAAAAAACAGAGCGAAAATGCAGAGGAAATGAAGCTTCAGGAAGGCAAAAGAGATGACTTTGCTTGGGCGTTAATTGGTGAAGAGTAATAATCTGCTGTTTGCTCTCCTTTGGGTAGATTCGGACCGTTGACTGATGACAGTCGTTGGATTCGATAGATCTGGCGGTGCAGAAGATGCCACGTCGGACAAAGAAAAGTTGGTGAGGAATGAGGACTGAGTGGAAATAATGTGCATGGCAGTTACGTGTCTCGTGTGAAGTAATGATCTCTTACTTGTTGGAATTCTCATCGATGTTTTTTCTCTTTAACATTTTTTTTTTTTTTAAATATTTTCTCTCTAACGTTAATTGACATTTGTTCTTGTAAATAAGACTCTAATAGGGATAAATTCTCTGAGATAACGGGAGAAGGCTGCTAATATAGATGGTAGGATTGCTAAGATTTGAATATGTTACTTAATGATAAGATAAATGAGAGATTACTTATCACTAAGTCACTCTGTTATTTTTTTATTATAAAAATTTTTATTTAATAACAATATTTTAAATTAAATTAATTGTTTTTCAAATTATCTCTTCAATTTTATAATTTTAATTATACTTTCTCTCACACTGCTTGATCCTATCAAAATTTTTACTTTTCACAACTTTTACAATAGCCATCATCATCATCATTATTTAAATACAAAACGAATATTTTAACATATTTTTAAATCAATTATTTTAAACATGATAATTTATATTTTATGAAATTACAATTTTGAAAATATATTACTCTGAAAAAAGTTTATTAAATATTTTAAATAAGACTATTATAGATTTTTTTTTTAAATACAAAATATTATTAATAATAAAACAATTTTATTTTATAATTTATTAAATTATTTTAACATTTTAAGTATATTAAAATATAAATATATAATGAATAAAGATTGAAATGTAAAAATACTTATAAGATAAAAAACAAACAATCTACCATTTATATTTAATTTTAAGTAAAAATAAAAATAAATATTTATTTTAGTCTTTAGTTTTCTATCATTATCCAATAATACAAGTTATTGTAAATCGGAACGCACGCAGAAGTACACTCTAATCTTTATTTCAGATATTTGACTATTATTTCAGTAGAAACCATGATCCTCTAATTGTATTATTTAAGTACAAACCATTATCACTCTAACTGTATTATTATTATTATTATTATTTTGAAGTACCTAACTGTGTTATTTTAATACAAACCATTATCACTCTAACTGTATTATTATTATTATTATTATTATTATTATTATTTGAAGTATCTAACTGTGTTACTTTAGTACAAACCATTATCACTCGAACTGTATTATTTTAGTAGAAACCATCATCATTAACAGAATTACGAACGCATTATTGTTGAACTTATTACAATATAAAGCTCGCGTAGACCATATAGAACCAGATTGGAAACCAAGTGATCAAATATTTATCATGGTTTCAACAAACTCGTTAGGAGTTCAGATAGAGACATCACCGGTCCACCGCTGTCGATCTAATATCTCATTATATCGCAAAGACACATCAGAGAAACGAAAAAACACTCTTGAACCCGAGAAATGAATCAACTTCTCTGGTTTTGCCTGTCAGTGCCAATGGCCTACACTGCCTACCTGATTCACTTGGTGAACACTTTTGCTTCCTGCTAACCTCCATGGAACTTCCCGTCTCTCCAAACCGCGTACTGTTCTTCATCATGGAAATATCGAATGACAGCATTTTGGTTGATGATAGCTCAGTATTGGTGTTTGACACTTTTTTGCCTGCCGTTGTACCTCTTGCATTTCTGTCCACCACTGGAATGATTAGACTATCTCTCAGGATGGCTTCATTTTGATTGGTGTCTTTCGATATGTCAGAAGCAGCAATGCAAGACTCGGGTGGATTGTCTGAGTGATATTTTGTATGGAGTGGAGCCTCAGCCTCTAGATTTTTCAGTACATTGAAGGCAGGAAAATTCTTAGATTTTTTCCTTATGTGATCGAATATTGTTTCTTCAGTTAAAGATATTGCAGTGATCTCTCCATGTTGAGGAGGCCCACCTTGAATGCCAACCATAATGGTTAAAAAAATCAAGACATGCCATGCTACCAATTATACTTTTGAGTCATTTTTTTCTCTTTCAGGGGAAACACGCACCTGTGTCATCATCTACGAGGATATAGTTGTTGAAATCATATTCTTTTCGTTCTGCCATGGTGGATTCTAAAAGTGGATTGAGCAGACTCACTTGTGAAAAGTTGTTTCCCTGTGTTTCTCCCAAAACCTGGAGTTCTACGAATTTCTCAGGAGGACGCTTTCTTTTGAGAATTAAAGGCTCTGATGATGGCGACCGGACAATTTTTGATGCAGTCAAGACGGGAAAGCTCTTGGCTTTTTCATGTATGTGCTCAAATATTGTTTGTTCATTTATGATTTTGCAGTCATCATGTTCAATCTCATTTGCAGGCTTACCTACATAGATTCAAGGAAGAAAAGGCAGGCAAGATGGAGAAAAAAATAAGTGGAAATCATAAAAAGGGGTATAGGCATCGAACAAAGATATACCTTCTCCCAAATCTTCATCTAGAAGGCTGAAACTGGGCCTGAGAGTGGAGAAATGAATAGTTCAGTGTCATCAAGAAAGGTTTCCAAGAAAAACAAATTTTCAGATTGATGTCATTTTAGCAACAGAATTTAATGAAAAATACAGGGAAATTCTATAAATCAGATTAAAACAAAACTCACATTGAACTGTCTTGCCTCCTTGAATCTAAATTGTTTAGCTTTTGAGCACTAGTAAGAGCTGAAGTTCCATTTTCATCTTCTATAACACAAACTTCCTCAGGTGAAGGAAAAAAGGAAGGCTGTTTGCTTCCACGTCTGTGATTCAGCTTGGGATTGCTCTCCTTCACCATTAGTAGTTTTTGGTGGAGATCAATACCAACTGCAAGAACAGCACAACAAAATGAAACTGGTCACTTTAAAACATAACAACATTATCATAGAAGTACAAAAGTTAGACTAGTACACACTGTGACAGAAGCTTAACTGTACTCTTCAAAAATAAGATCAGCTTTAATTGTCAGCTTCCCTTGTTGCGGATTCGGTGAGAAAATTTCCACGTTATAGGGGCTGCACAAAAACCAACCACCTCAGCATTGAATGATGCATGCTGGGTAGAGATATAGAAAGATGTTCTCTGAATAGAAAACAAGTACCACTGAAACAGCAAGCTGAGTTGATTCTTTTGCAAAATTTATACACTAATAATTGTCGGTTGTGAAAAATTACATATTTTTCTTTGAAAACAATTGAACAAGAAAGAATTTCATTTCAGTTAAGGGCCTTGCTTTCCATAGTTATTACTGTAAAGCAGCTTTAAGCATCCAGCATGTGATTAAATTATCAATATCATGGTAAACTCTCATGGTCATAGGCATAACCCCGTAATTCAAAGTGGAGGTCCCAATCTCAAATCCCACCTCCCCCAAGTCTTAAAAAAGGCAAAATTATCAATATGATGGGAGCCTAGGGTATTAGTTTGCATACCTGGAGAACTCATCAACTCTGCTGCAACAAACATTGAGAGAGTTAAATGGAATCAAGCATAACACCAAAAAGTCAATGTTTCTAATAACAGAGAATCCATTTCAGCGAAAATGAAATTTCGCAAGGCAAAATTTGCTATGTGAGTACATAAGACATCTGCTTTAAAGAAACTCCTTGGTAATATGCTTGATGAAAGCTAATTCCAATAACAAATAAGAAACCTCTCTCAAAAAAAAATAACAAATAAGAAACCAGCACCTTATTTTCTCTTGAAACAAAATCAGGTTATCTTCCTCTGCTCCAACAATCTGCAATACAAAAAATAAATAAAATAGAAAATTTATATTTCATCATGATTAAGACTGCATCACTAAGCTTTGGGAAAATGCTATAGATACATCACAGAGACCACACCATATCAGCATAATGTCGTTTGGTTGATTGTACTGACTGTGAAAGCCTAGTCAATGTTACTACCAGCTTTGACTTTCCTTGCCACTGGCATTTTACTTCCTCAACCTTCATGTCAACTTTTGGGGGTAGAGACAACAGAGACTCCTTGATATGGTTTCCAAATGGATATTTCCGACCAGTGACTATTTCTATCCTCCTTGGATCACCATCAGCTAGTGTTTCAAATGATTTGATTCCCATTGAATGTAATGCCTGGAAAAAGTGTTCAGTGAGTGAAGGAGTACATCGAGAAGATATGGAAACAAACCAAGGATTTTAAATTCTAAAGTCTTCCAGCTAGTAGCATAAACAAGTTAACAGAAAATCAACCTTTGCCGTCACCATTCCAATGCCAGGCAATTGTTTTAGCAAGTATGGACTATCATCCCAAAGCCTTTGATATAATGATTTCGCAAGCAGGGTTGAGTTCACAGCTCCTTTGTAATTCTTTTTGTATATAAAATACTCTTTCATGCACTTAGCAATTCTACAACCATTAGAGCATATAGAATTCATGTCCTGTGGAAATTACATCCAGTTCAAAATTTCATGAGTCGAGCGTTAGGAACAATAACTTTTAAAAAGCTTTAATTAGAATTAAAATTACTGTGAAACCTGTGTCAGCGATAAATCATGAACTGAAGGATCCCCAGTCAAACAGTCATTTGCTAGAACAAATATCTTCTCTTCTTTGGTTTGAATACGCTTTTTCCGCTTTCCTTTATCACTATCGATGTGAAAGCGGAGCCGTCCATTTTTGTCGGTGTTTATGTCATTTAGAATCTTCTTCTCATTGCGTCTAAGTTGTATCCCTTCAATTTCAGTGAATAAATAATATCACTCTTTTAGCTGACCTTTGACGTAACAGTAAAAGCATAAGTATCACATGAATATGCATACAAGAAATTTCCTCAGCATGGCATATAACATGGAGTGCATCTTCTAAACTGCAGTTTACTGGGGTCTGCATAATGTGTTTCATTGTATCGAATTTCAAGTAGTATTTGGTCATCAATCTTCCAGGCTCTAAGACATGAAAACAAATAATATTAGAAAATTAATGATACATGCTGTCTTTTCCCAAAATTACAAGATACTGCTTTATAAGTTTATCTTACCCAGTGGTTTCAAGAGAAAACCGTCATCATCAGTCCAGATCATTTGATGGCATGACAACTCATTAACTTTTTTGACACAAATTTCTGATGACATCAAACTTGATAAGCAGCGTGATGGGAAAAAATTGATAATTCTAGAAATACCAGATAAATAATTACCTTGCATATGCTTCTCTATACGGTCTCTGGAAATCACTTTCCTAACAGCATAATGCTGAGGGTTCTATTTATGCAACAAAAGCTCCAGAAAATTAATTGAATGGTAAATAATAATCTAGGAGATAACCTTCAGTAGATATACAACAGGTACATGCCTTCTTCATTCTCACATATAAATATGAGCACTTCATCCATTCAATTGCCCGTGAAATATCAGAAACGGTCAGTTGAACTATTTCAGCAGTCATGTGCTCTGTCAAGCATGAAAGCAACCTAAAGTAAAAAAGAAAACGTAGAATACTAATTAGAACACATGCATAACTCTTCGGCAGTATATGCTCATAATTCAAAGCATCAGTCACAGAATTCAGGGCATAAGCATACTGTGATTCCACCACTTCACATCCATTCAAGAGATTCTCATATAGGTGAACCTGAGATCATGTATAAAATTCAAAGAAGGTGAATTCATAAAGAAACAAACTGGTCGAATTGACTGACAGGAAAGCAAAATACACAATCATGATAAAAAGGGTGGCAGGGAGGGAGGTCTTAGATTACTGTTTCTTTTCTTGTCATGATTATGACCATTCCTGTATCATTGAATGGTGGCCTCCCTGCCCTTCCACACATCTGCACAGCTAGCTAATATTAGATATAATCCACAGTAAGCTTAATTATCAAAAGATAAGGGCATCCATGCAATTATAATAAGCACTTCTAGTTGTTTTTCTCCATTCCCTTTCTTTGGCACTGTGAATGGTTAATATCAATGTGCATGTATGATTGTCCACATCTCAAGTCCTAAAACTTGTTCTATTTCATTACTTCACTTATGTTTGGACTGCCCCTTCTTTGTAGAATTGTCGTTTTTTCAAACACAGAAGGGATCCAGGAATTAGAAATCAGTTATATCTATTTGACATCATTTGTAAAAGAGCCTGTTATCATCCAAGCACCTATATAAACCTATTATATTGAGACAAGGTGCTCACCTGAAGTATTGTGGATCGGTCGTATTCCATGTAAAGACCTTTTTCCTTATTGCTGGAAAAATTTCAAATTTTGATGAATCAAACATAAAGGAGGTTTTTTCTGTCTGATTTTTAGTTTTACTAATTGTCTTAGGAACAACACCACAACGTACAAGTGCTGTGTTGACTTTATAACTACTGTATGTGCTGGCAGGTTGATTCCATGAGCAAGAGTATTTGTGGTGCATAGAATTTGAAGATCACCCTTAAGAAAAAGTCCTTCAATGAGGTTACGATCCTTCATGCAAAGCCCACCATTGTGATAACCAACTGAAAAAAAGAAGATTGCTAAATGACTACACGTAAGAACAAGTCCAGGAAGGAGAAAAACAAAAATTTTAGGATGATGAAAGGAGTACAGAAGAATAAGATAGCTGATACCACCATAAAGGATATAAGATTGCATTTGTTTTTCACTGCAAGATAAAGAAGCTTCCCTTAGTCTTTCTTGTTGTTCATGATCTCTAATAAATGGATTTGAATAACCAAAGGTCATTGCTGTCTGAGAGAGTTGCTGTGCAGCTTCTTGTGCTCCTTTTCTAGTTGAACAAAAAACCAGAGCAGACCTCCCTCTAGCAAATTGCATCAGAATATCTGAGAATACATTTTATCAATCAATATTAATAATGATCTTTCACTAATATGCTTAATCAGAAGAGGAACGGAAATCAACAAAATGGATTAAATGAAAGCTTGACAATATAGCTCATGCTTACCAAAAATATAGTTTTGCAGACGCTGAACAATAAAACAAATATATAACATCAGAAAGATGAACTTGTCCAATGTGTTAATAATGAGTTTTGAAGTGTGTCTTTATCAATACAATTCTTAGAATAAAAGCTATAAGATTTGATAATCCAGAACTTGCCTTTTCAAATAGAAAGTCATTTTTTGCTGCAGGGTAGCCTGCAAGAAAGGTTGTCACATTTCTTTTAGTATTTACAACAATAAGAACTATATAAAATTAATAAAACAAGCATATCAAATTGAAACAAGCATAAAAACAATAGATCTGAAAGGCGAAGAGCATTTCTGCATCAACAGTCAGTTTATAATTGATACAATCAAATAATTCACACAGTGCAAGATAAAATTAGTTTCAGAATGTAACACTGAAACGAAACATACATACCAAAAACTTTCGTAGTCAACTTCACAGGCCTCATTTCTTCTCCAAAGCTGGGAAAATATTGCAATGCTGAATAAAACAAACTAACACAGACCAACAGGGAAAAGTTGTGCCATGATTTTGTGGTATACAGAAATACCTTTTGATTCCTTGGGCAGGAACATTTAGCCATTCCGCTGCAGTTGTTGGCAGTGAGCAAATTGTAAAATGCATTATTATTTATCATTCATTGCGTGATAACAATTAAATTTCTAACTATATTAATTCCCTAAAATCAGCAATGGCAGTGAATCTAAGAGTTACCAAGGTCTTCAATATTTGGAATTGTTGCTGACACTGCTAGACAGCGGAAACTAGCAAGAGGACATGAATTCATCTCAGGCTTGCGAGCAAGCATTTTTATTCTGCTAATTATAGCCTCCAGAGCTGCTCCACGTAGATCATTTAATAGGTGAACTTCATCAACAAGGATAAGTGCAATATCACTGAAAAAACTCAGGCCACCATCCTTTATGCAATACCGAGTCACTGCATCAAATTTCTGTAGACAGAAGATCAGGCTTCTGTTTAGCCATATATAGTATGATGCACACATAAGGGTAAGAGTAAGAGAGAGATGCATTTTTGTATGTGTCCACAAGCACAAAAGTAACAATCTATAACAAGCGATTTGATTTAAGTTGAAAGTGCAACAAAGATAAAGGAAACTAAATCAAGGCAGTGAGAAAATTATGAAAAATGACACAAAATAGAATGTGGTCCATAAGTATCTTATTTGAAACAGACAGAGATGAATGTGATGATTTCAGTAAGTTGGGATAATGCTTTATCTAGTTTTGTTAACAATATTTTCTTGGGTACGTAAGTATTTTTTTTGAAACCATTAACCCTTTTGTCTTGTATTGATCTGTAACCTGCATTTACATACTCACCTCAGGAGTAGTTATTATAATATCTGCTTCATGTACATTCCTTATGTTATAGAACTCATTGTCACCAGTCAGCTCCAGGCAATTTATACCCCATGATCCGAACTTCTGGGTCCAATCACGTAGCTTCTCCTGTACTAAAGCCTTGGATGGGGCTATATAGACCTTCACATGACATGGAAATAGAGGCATAAGCAATTACTATTTGCTGCTTAATGGAAATATGTATACTTCAAGTTACAGTGCAATAGAGGAAATAACATGGACAACGGTCTTAACTTGAAAGTGCAGTAACAACATATAAAGAGTGCATCACTGCCCAAACTAATGTGAAATTCTACTCCAGAAAACAGGAATTGGAAAGAAAAGTTAATAGGGCATAGCAAAAATGTGGCTTCCAGCATTTAACATAAAAGGGGAAGATTATAAATACTGAACTACTAAAATATATGACAAATTTGCTGTTGGTGTCTTTGCAATCAAGACTTACTGTTTTGAGGGTTCCTTTTATATGGACAAACCTCCCCTCAATGATGAACCGTGAGAGAAGTCTCAGAATGCATAACTCAAAGAGCACTGTTTTACCACTCCCAGTTGGTGCCGAGATAACCATGTTTACATCGGAGTGAAAACAAATAGGAAAGCATTCACTCTGCAGTGAATTAAAATACCTGCCAGCATAAGAAATTCGTAAGTCTATCTCCCAAAAACCATTTGGCATCATTTCGTGCAGGATTTGTCGAAATCAAATTTATAAAACCGAAAAAGTTTCTGTTAGCATACATTTTCCCAAGTGGTTCAATATATCTTATTATATCACATTAAAGAGTGCAAACTAAAACAATAGATATATCAAAGCAATCACCTGAACTCGATCCTAACAGTTAAACATCAAACAAATTAACAAGCTTCAAGATTAAATTTCCATAAAAATTTGATTAGTTACACTTGATAGAGATATACCTGAAACTAAAAGCTGAACGAAACGGTACAGGCAAATCTTCCACAGATTTCAGAGTATATAAATCCATCATAAGAGCTTGTTTTTTCCACACTGATGAATCCAAAAAATTAATAATACAAATCACTTTTAACAACATAAACCATTTGCATATCAAAAGCAGCAAATGCACTGATTAGTACAGGAATCCATTATCTTCCAATTATGTGGTAGACTATAAAATCATATAAGCAAGTTTCCAGGTCCAACGAAGTTCAGCAATATAATTTGCCACAAAACACAATGAAAAAAAATATAACAAAAAGCTCAAAGAAGATCATCTATAACTAATCATTTTATACTCCAAATCACCTTCTAACCATAGAAAAATGAATACTTAGGCCTTTTAGTGTTGTGTCTCGGAAATTTACAGATCTTCCACACCAAAACACCAACATGATGAGCAAATATATCAAAAAATCCTTTCGAATTCTTTTGAAACTCAAAATTACCTTAACCTCACTTTAATCAAAAGAAAACACTGTCAGATCTCCTCAGATTCATTTAAAAAGAATATATTCTCTAAACTGATAGATTTCTTCACTATTTCATCAGTGATTATGCAATTCAGATAAATTTGACCGAATTTCTTCTACGAACTCTCCTGGTACCTTAGATCCGATCAATCGCAGATGAGATTAAATTAGAAGCTTTTTTGTAATTAGAATCAACATATGAATGCGAAATACATACGAATAGGTACATAGAAAAGAACCTGCAGAGCAAGAAGTGAAAGCTTTTGCTCCGAAATTGGTGACAGCGAGAGGTTTCTCTCTTGGATTTGGACTCCACTGGAAAAAACAAAGAAATGAAAATGGGCAATTTTTATAGTGGGAGGAGCCGTAGTTTTGGCGGGAAAATCGAGCAGCTTCGGCCTTTTAAATTTCTTCACTCGTCACTAGCGAAGCGTGAGAATGCAAGCCGTTTTGTGTTTTGTAAAATTATTCATTCAATAAAAACAAGAGGAAATGTCATCAGGTGGCACTTTCCATTATTGCAATAACAATTTTGTCCCATTTCAATAAAATTAACAAATGTGTCTCAAGCCCTTTTTTTTTTGACACAAATACCCTTTCTAAAAATAAAACAGGTGATTTACTCTCTTCTGCATTCTCTCTTCTGCTGCTCCTCTTACTCTTTCATTCTCGTCTTCTTCACAGCCACCATCCACCATCGAGCTTCATTCTTGTCTGTACCATCCAGCTTCATTTTCTTCATCATAGCCACCATCCAGCTACATCCAGCTTCATTTTCGTCTTAACAGCCACCATCCAGCTTCATTCAGCTTCATCCAGCTTCACCTTCTTCTTCACAGGCACCATTCGCCATCTATCGTGATTCTCTGCTGCACGACAAATTCCATCCACCATCCACCAGCGAACATTCTTTCCATCCACCATCTATAATCTTCTTCTGCACAACGGGTAATGTATCTTAACTTTTGAACACTTATTTTTCAGTCGTTATTGATTATTGTGGTTAGCTATACTGATATTGAGCTGTAGAAATTGGCTTTAGGGTTTACGAACTTAGTATTTCTATGTATGTTGATGGAAACGACACACATGTACGACGTTATTAGTGATGACAAGACTTAGACTTAGTTAACAAACCAAAGACGAAAACAGTAGTCATGCCAAGATGATTTGCATTATTAACACAAGTGAACAAGTTAACTTAGTGTGAGTAGTGGTGACATGGGTTTCTGGAAAAAAAAAAAACCAGTAGGTAAAACACTAGTCACACCAAGCTGACGAGTGTTAATAATGCTAATTGCCTTGGTGTGAGTAATGATGTAATGACTTGAAGAAAAAACCAGTAGCTAGAACACTAGTCATACCAAGGTGACGAGTGTGGATAACGCTTGTTACCTTAGTGTGACTAGTGGTATCATAGGTTTATGGAAAAAAAAGCAGTAGGCAAAACACTAGTCACACCAGGCTGACGAGTGTTAATAATGCTAGTTACCTTGGTGTGAGTAATGGTGTCATGACTTGAAGAAAAAACCAGTAGCTAGAACACTAGTCATACCAAGGTGACGAGTGTGAATAACGCTTGTTACCTTAGTGTGACTAGTGGTATCATAGGTTTATGGAAAAAAAAAAGCAGTAGGCAAAACACTAGTCACACCAGGCTGACGAGTGTTAATAATGCTAGTTACCTTGGTGTGAGTAATGGTGTCATGACTTGAAGAAAAAACCAGTAGCTAGAACACTAGTCATACCAAGGTGACGAGTGTGAATAACGCTTGTTACCTTAGTGTGACTAGTGGTATCATAGGTTTATGGAAAAAAAAAAAAGCAGTAGGCAAAACACTAGTCACACCAGGCTGACGAGTGTTAATAATGCTAGTTACCTTGGTGTGAGTAATGGTGTCATGACTTGAAGAAAAAACCAGTAGCTAGAACACTAGTCATACCAAGGTGACGAGTGTGAATAACGCTTGTTACCTTAGTGTGACTAGTGGTATCATAGGTTTATGGAAAAAAAAAGCAGTAGGCAAAACACTAGTCACACCAGGCTGACGAGTGTTAATAATGCTAGTTACCTTGGTGTGAGTAATGGCGTCATGACTTGAAGAAAAAACCAGTAGCTAGAACACTAGTCATACCAAGGTGACGAGTGTGAATAACGCTTGTTACCTTAGTGTGACTAGTGGTATCATAGGTTTATGGAAAAAAAAAAAACAGTAGCCAAAACACTAGTCAAACCGAGGTAACTAGTGTTATTAATGCATATCACCTTGGTGTCACTATTAGTGTCATATTATGAGCATTTATTAGTCGTTTAATTACTTAATTGTATCAAAGTATGAGTAATGATATATTGCTAGTCTTGATTTAGTCCTCCATTAATAAATTCGATCATTTATTTGTTTACAGTGATATGGACGAAACTAGAATTATAGTCACCCATGGTGGACAATGGATTGGTTATAAGTATGAGGGTGGTGAATCAGAAATAGCATTTGTTTCTACGAATGCGACGCTTGATGACTTAAAGAAGACCATTGAGAATATTGTTGGAGTTGATATAACAAAGAGTACATTTGACTTACACATATTGGTGGAGACTTCCGGTAGGCCTGCCATTCCAAAATTAACAACTGATAAAGCTGTGTCTTTCTGGCTACATGAGAAAAATCCTGAAGTTTACGTATCTGTTGTTCTAAACAATCTAAATGACTGTGTGAGAGATAAAGGAAATGTTCAATTACCAATCCGACAACAACTTCAACCACCAATCTTCATACAGCTACCAATCCAACCGCAAATCCAATTATCAAGCCAATCACAAATCCAATTAATAAACCAGCCACAACAGCAAAGCTTTGTTGAATTAGTTTCTCAATTCAAGTCTGTTTCGTCAAGCAACGAAGTTCCAATCCATGAGGATCGTAACATTGAAGATGAATGTGAAGACATAGATGAAGATGATGATGATGATGATGATGATGATGACAATGATGATGATGACAATGATGATGATGATGATGATGATGATGAAGAAAAAGAAGATAATGTTGATTCACACGGTGAGTATAACTTAAATGACAGTGAGTATAATAATTCTACAGAATATTGCTTGGATGACATTGACTCAGATGAGTTTTCGGACTACTATCGTCCAGCTAAAAGCATTCCTATAGCCACTAATATTTTTAGAGGAGATGGAGGAAGCCGACATGCAGTTATGGCAGAAGATTTAGGTGGTGATGCTGACAGTGGTGGTGGATTTAATCATGATGTTCGTGATAAGGATTGTGATATAGATCATGATAATGTTCGCGATGTTAGAGATGATGGCAGTCGGTGTTTCCGTGAAGCCAATGATGATAATAACACGCAACAAAGAGTAGCTAGTGAATGGTGCATCCCTGGAATAGATCTTTCCGCATTTCGTACAATCGCCACTGAAGTGTCAGAAAGAGAAGATCATCATTTCTTCAGAGGGAAAATATTTCCTTCAAAGCGTGATATGGGTAAAGCTGTAGAGATGTATGCATTGAAGGAAGGTTTTTGTAAAAAGGTCAAGAAATCAAACAACATCCGTTATGATGTTAGGTGCAAGGATACAAATTGTAAATTTCAGCTTGTAGCCATCAAAACAAAGATTGGAGACCAATGGGAGGTGCGAAAATTCCGAAAACAACATTGTTGTTCGCTTGATAGTGTACATCGACGGTGCAGGAAAGTGAGTGCAAAATTAATCGGAGACCTTATCACTCCGAAATTGCAAGTCAGTGGTCAAAGCATGAAACCCAAAGAAATCCAGGCAGAAATTCAAGTTAATTATGGAGTTGTTTTGCCATATAATCAATGTCGGAGAGCCAAAGATCATGCTGAAGACAATGTTTTTGGGTCTGCAGAGTTGTCATTTGAACAGTTGCCTGCGTATTGTTATCAGTTGGAGTTAGCTAACCCAGGTACAGTCACAAACATTGAGACAAATGACAGCAACCAGTTTCTATACATGTTTATTGCTTATGGTGTTAGTATATCTGGGTTTCGTCAAGTGATTAGACCAGTTATTGCCATTGATGGAACACATTTGAAAGGGAAATTTGGTGGGATTATGTTCATTGCGGCGTGTAAAGATGCAAACGAGCAAGTGTATCCCTTAGCATTTGGATTTGGGGATGTTGAAGATGAGAAATCATGGTCATGGTTTTTAACAAAGTTGAGAAATGTAATTGGGTGTCCAGAGAATTGCATGTTCATATCCGACCGGCATCTTGGAATTAAAGTAGCGATGGAAAAAGTGTACCCCGATGCACATCATGGTCTTTGCATGTATCACATGACACAAAATGTGAAAAATTTGTACAAAAATAAGACTGTCACCGGATTATTCCATCGCGCATCAAGGTGTTATCGTCAATCCAAGTTTTGGGGCATGATGGAAGACCTTAGCAAAATACACCCAACGGCGCATAGAGAATTAATCGAACTTGGACCACATAGATGGGCATTGGCAATGTCTCCAGTAAGGCGCTACTGGATTTTAACTTCCAACATTGCTGAATGCATGAACTCATGCTTGGTTAAAGCTCGCCAATATCCATTAACGACTTTGGTTGAGTATATAAGGGGTATGATGCAAAGATGGTTTTATGACCGCCGGAAGAATGCAGAAAAAATATCAGCAGAGATAACACAATGGGCAGAGAAGAAAATTGCAGAGTATACTAGAGACTCACAAACTTACACGGTCACACCAATCGATGATAGCAAGTATGCTGTAAAGGCTGGGAGTAGGAAGACCGTTGTCAATCTAACCGAAAGGACGTGTACTTGTGTGGCATTCCAGATGGATCTTTTACCATGTTCACATGCACTTGCGGTGCTAAGGTAAGACCATAATATTTGCGAGGTTTTGCTCTAATTGTAGAATAAAAGTTTAATATTGTTTTCGGTTGTACAGGTATTGTAATAGGTCATTCATCCCCTACATATCCGACTGTTACAAAACACCCAATCTATTGACTGCATATGCTGGTGCTATCTTCCCGGTTCCTGACCCAGATGAATGGACAGTTCCAGAACACATCCAAAACATGATTGTTTTACCACCACCATGGCGTCCGCAAGCTGGCAGGCCTAGAAAGAAAAGGATTCCATCTGCTGGCGAGAATAGCGGAAGGGTTTTGAAATGCTCCCATTGTGGGCAAAAAGGTCATTATCGACAAAACTGTCGTAATCCACATCCATCTCAACGACCCCCTATGAACAATAGTGAAGCATCTGTTACCCAAGTAAGAAGACAAAGAAAGTGTCGGACCTGCCATCAAGTAGGACACAATAGCAAGACTTGTAAGAATGCTCTCCGACCCACTGTACCAGAACAATGTCAACAATAACCTTGTATTTTGGTTGTTCAAATATCGTTGTTTTGATTTGTAACAAATGCAAAACTATCTTCATTTACTAATAAACTAGTTTGGTGATCTTGTTAATCACAGTAGTGACATTCTTAAGGATTTGTATGAAAACAGGTTCTGTTGTCACTAGTTAACTTGTGTTATGTTTTATAATCTTGAAAATCAGTAGCAAAAACACTAGTCACACCAAGGTGGGGAGTGTGATTAATACCAGTTCTATCTGGTGTGACCAGTGGTGCAATATGATGATGTGGATATAGTACCCCTCAGAGGAATGTTTTGATATCAATTCTGAGCCCAAAGAAGTTAAGTCTTGCTGCACCTCCAAGTGGCCCTGCATCTTTTGTTGATGCTTATGAAAAGCTGCTTTCTGCAATTCCAGATTTCTCAGACGTTGGGAATCTTTTCATGGTTGAGTGACCAGTGTGACGAGTGTGATTAATACCAGTTCTGTCTGGGTGTGACTAGTGGTCGATTTCACTGATGGTCGCTTAAACCAGTAGAGGAACCACTAGTCACACCAGTGTGACGAGTGTGATTAACACCAGTTCTGTCTGGGTGTGACTAGTGGTCGATTTCACTGATGGTCGCTTAAACCAGTAGAGGAACCACTAGTCACACCAGTGTGACGAGTGTGATTAACACCAGTTCTGTCTGGGTGTGACTAGTGGTCGATTTCACTGATGGTCGCTTAAACCAGTAGAGGAACCACTAGTCACACCCAGACAGAACTGGTGACGAGTGTGATTAACACCAGTTCTGTCTGGGTGTGACTAGTGGTTCCTCTACTGGTTTAAGCGACCATCAGTGAAATCGACCACTAGTCACACCCAGACAGAACTGGTGTTAATCACACTCGTCACACTGGTGTGACTAGTGGTTCCTCTACTGGTTTAAGCGACCATCAGTGAAATCGACCACTAGTCACACCCAGACAGAACTGGTGTTAATCACACTCGTCACACTGGTGTGACTAGTGGTTCCTCTACTGGTTTAAGCGACCATCAGTGAAATCGACCACTAGTCACACCCAGACAGAACTGGTGTTAATCACACTCGTCACACTGGTATGACTAGTGGTTCCTCTACTGGTTTAAGCGACCATCAGTGAAATCAACCACTAGTCACACCCAGACAGAACTGGTGTTAATCACACTCGTCACACTGGTGTGACTAGTGGTTCCTCTACTGGTTTAAGCGACCATCAGTGAAATCGACCACTAGTCACACCCAGACAGAACTGGTGTTAATCACACTCGTCACACTGGTGTGACTAGTGGTTCCTCTACTGGTTTAAGCGACCATCAGTGAAATCAACCACTAGTCACACCCAGACAGAACTGGTATTAATCACACTCGTCACACTGGTGTGACTAGTGGTTCCTCTACTGGTTTAAGCGACCATCAGTGAAATCGACCACTAGTCACACCCAGACAGAACTGGTGTTAATCACACTCGTCACACTGGTGTGACTAGTGGTTCCTCTACTGGTTTAAGCGACCATCAGTGAAATCGACCACTAGTCACACCCAGACAGAACTGGTGTTAATCACACTCGTCACACTGGTGTGACTAGTGGTTCCTCTACTGGTTTAAGCGACCATCAGTGAAATCGACCACTAGTCACACCCAGACAGAACTGGTGTTAATCACACTCGTCACACTGGTGTGACTAGTGGTTCCTCTACTGGTTTAAGCGACCATCAGTGAAATCGACCACTAGTCACACCCAGACAGAACTGGTGTTAATCACACTCGTCACACTGGTGTGACTAGTGGTTCCTCTACTGGTTTAAGCGACCATCAGTGAAATCGACCACTAGTCACACCCAGACAGAACTGGTATTAATCACACTCGTCACACTGGTGTGACTAGTGGTTCCTCTACTGGTTTAAGCGACCATCAGTGAAATCGACCACTAGTCACACCCAGACAGAACTGGTGTTAATCACACTCGTCACACTGGTGTGACTAGTGGTTCCTCTACTGGTTTAAGCGACCATCAGTGAAATCGACCACTAGTCACACCCAGACAGAACTGGTATTAATCACACTCGTCACACTGGTGTGACTAGTGGTTCCTCTACTGGTTTAAGCGACCATCAGTGAAATTAACCACTAGTCACACCCAGACAGAACTGGTGTTAATCACACTCGTCACACTGGTGTGACTAGTGGTTCCTCTACTGGTTTAAGCGACCATCAGTGAAATCGACCACTAGTCACACCCAGACAGAACTGGTGTTAATCACACTCGTCACACAACATGCCTATCAAAAATGTGCTTAACAACATTAACTGCATATTCTGTTTTTGCTTCAGTGAGCTCCACAGGTGCTGAGGACTGGTATGTAATTCCAGAAAATTAGAAAAAATATAAATGAAAATTTGGTCACTGATTTTCAAGATTATAAAAGGGATAGCCCAACTTTAACATAACACCTCAAATATCACACAAAATATTGCTGCAAAAAACACAAAGGTAACGTTGGAGCTGTAAATAACTTTATATATATATACATGTTGATATATGAATGTGGCAATGTAAAGTCCAATTACATGTCATTGGCCTCAACAGCATTACAAAATATGGCAAAGGCGTATTCCCTTCTCATCTTGTGAATGTCCGATAGCCGCCAATTCCATGATACACCTTTCCTAATGATACAGTCGACATACTTACATACAAATCCACCACAACTACTGTCATCCTTCTGAGTTGGTATGCTTTTATGGTTCATGGTTTGTACACTAAAGCAGTCCCCTCTCCTCTCCATGTGTTTCTCCTCAAAATAACCTGACTTTGCCAACACAGAAGGCAACAAGTACCGCAAAGGCATCACCTGGTTCTCTCTATATGTCGACTCGGCTGGGATCTTATATGACAATGAATCATATATAACAATACTCCACTGTGATAAATCTACCTTACATAAGATCCAATGACCATCAGGAGATCCAACCGCACACGGAATTAACAACTGCATAAGAAACAACAAAAAATTACAAGAAACCATGGTGACAAAACATTGTGTTTGGTCATAAAGGCATACTTACTGTGTTTACAAGTGTCCATCTCTTCCCCCATGCCAGCTTTTCTCCGCTACCATATAGTATCCAATCATCAGGGGCATTGAACGATAATAGATCAAATTGACCAGTAAATGGTTCTTGCACATTTGGATGAATTTCCTTCCAAGCCTCTGACAATTTTGACTGCAAATTATATCATAACATGTGACAACAAATTAGATTGTACAACAATGTTATAATAAATTATAATTAAATGTAATAAGACCCTAAACTTACAAAGAAATCAACACACAACACTGCAATATCATCAACAAATAGACTGGGGAACTCGTTTCTCCGCTTGCCAAAAAGTGCTAGAATCCCATCAATGTGCTGTATTCAAACGAAAATAATTCCACACAAATTAACAAAAGTAAACTTATACATAAAAGTTGGCAACATATTTCAAAGATAAAGCCAATGCTGACATATTAAACGAGTTACTCACTTCATTTGTCATCCAAACTTTCGGCTTCTCTAACTCAACAAAGAACGACCAATCCGCAAACAACTCGGTGCCAATATTCAGTCTAAAATGAATATAAATATAAATCATTAATAAACAAACCTTCAAATTGACTTGTATTGAAGAGAAATCATAAATATACTCACAGGGCTGCACTCTTTTTTGCTTTCTTGAAGATAATATATTCCTTTTTCTTCTGCGACAGTATTGCAGACTCTGTTGCCCAAGGATTGATGTACGGAGAAGCACAATATTTTGATGCAATCTTTACTCTAACAGTTCGATCAGCCTGTGTCTCCGGACGGGGAGCATCCGCAAATATGACATCATTATCATCACCCACTTGGACATCCTCCGCCATCATATTAACAGCACTGTCAAGATTAAAACCTTCACCGTACAATTCCTCCAACTGACTTGCCAACAACCCCTCACTATCCTTCGTTGTCCTTCCTTTTCCCTTTTTTTCATAAACATGCAGCACCTCCTTATTTGGGACCTCTTGTAGCCCTCCTGATTGTGCCTCCTCAGTAGAACCACATGCGTCATGTGATTCTCTAAATGGACTTGGTTGATGTGTCACAACAGTAGGTGGGGGAGTCACTGCTGCATTTGTAGGAACTGATTGTGCGACAAAGGAAGTGAACTGGGCAGGTTGGACATCATCTTGCATCCCATGTGTAGAGAATGTATAATTATGATACCCCTAATTCAACGAAAGTTGGTTATATTCGACGAACATGCGAGCATTACAAAAGCATACTAACTGACACTATTGTGCACATACCTGATCAGCTGAATATTGCTGACGATTTTCAAATGCTTTATCAATACGATCATTTAATCGACCCTCTAATGCCTCCAACTTTTTATCGATATAGTCCTCCATACGTCGCGGGATTTCCTCCATCACATTCTTCACTAACTCCATTAATTTCTCCAATCCCTACATAGAAGAACAATGATATTCAAAGGATAAAAAAAAACATGAGCTTTTACGTAATAATGGTTTTATGAAATGTACTAACTTCTGCAGAGATATTCGATGGTATTGAGTCCTCTGCTGCTGGGGGGGTGGGGGGAGATGGATATGAAGTGCGCGACCGTTTCTTCTGTCTCTCACGACGATGTATTGGACTATTCACACTGGCATCATTATCACCTTCATCAGTATCCACTACTGTGAGTGGAACAAATTCCACACCTTCATCCAAACTGATCTTAATACCCTTCCAGTAATCTCGGCGGGTCTCCTCCCTCTTTGGTTTGAACAACTCACGAACTGGAACAAACTATAACCAATATATTCAAATGTTAGAAACAATCAAAACTGGTAAAATATAATAACCGTTTTTCAAACTTACATCTCCACGCTCCTCTATTTGTTTAAGCTGCTGCTGAAAAGTTTTTGGGCGTCGATTGAAACTCCATTTCAACATTCTTGGGTATCTAACACTCGGTACCCGAGTAGCTAACATTTCTCTCATTGATGGGATGTTCTCCATCACCCATATCTGTAAATACAAAAATGACTACAAGTTCAATATTATAATACAAAATATAAACATATAAAATATACATCAAGACATGAAACAAAACAAATAAAAACCAACCTGTAAAGCATAAGGAAACCCATAATAATTACGTTTTCCAACCGCTGTTCTCAAATAGTACAGCGTTAACTTGAAAACATAATGTCCCCATGGAAATGCATTCCACTCCTCTATATTCTCTACCAACATTAACAACCATAATGTCGTTTTGCCCTTCGAAAGTTGCCCAAATAATACGATGTTTGCTAGCAACACAAGGGCCATCTTCAAACAATCTCCTTGTTGGTGAAATTCCTTGGTGGCAAGATGGTTGTGTATCTCGGAAAGCAGCAATGGTATTTTCCCATCAAAGTATCGATCGTGTATCCCCCCAGGTACCATGACATATGGTCGTTGAATAATATCAGGTAATGGACCGAAACGTAATCCGGTCATTAGACAAAACTCAACACGGGAAAACCTACTCTTCCTGCCCCCAATGGAAAACCACATCTCATGCGGACTTGCTTCTTCCAAATTAATTTCTCTTTGAAGTAATTGCTGAATCAACCGGGCAGCAAACATGTGTTGAGCAGGTATTTTTAATAAATACCTGAAAACTGTTTCTTCAGCTAGTTCGTACTCCCCTTCCCGACGCAATATATTTTCAATCAAGCCTATCACGTCAAACTTGGAGTGCATGTTAATCGACCTCCTTGATACCCATTCTGATCTAGGTATCTTCAAAAATTGATCATAGTTAATGTCTTCCATCTGCAAACAAATAAAAATATATATGTATTAATTGCAAGCTCTTTACCTTAATTGATAACATAGAAAGTAAACTATATTAGCCAAACCAGTAGAGAAAGCACTAGTCACACCAAGGTGGGGAGTGTGAATAATACCAGTTCTGTCTGGGTGTGACTAGTGGTGTATTAGGTTGATGGAAAAAAGCAGGAGCAAAACCACTAGTCACACCAAGGTGGGGAGTGTGAATAATACAAGTTCTGTCTGGGTGTGACTAGTGGTGCATTAGGTTAATGGACAAACCAGTAGAGAAAGCACTAGTCACACCAAAGTAGGGAGTGTGAATCATACCAGTTCTGTCTGAGTGTGACTAGTGCTTTCTCTACTGGTTTGTTCCATCAACCTAATACACCACTAGTCACACCCAGACAGAACTGGTATGATTCACACTCCCTACTTTGGTGTGACTAGTGCTTTCTCTACTGGTTTGTCCATTAACCTAATACACCACTAGTCACACCCAGACAGAACTGGTATGATTCACACTCCCTACTTTGGTGTGACTAGTGCTTTCTCTACTGGTTTGTCCATTAACCTAATGCACCACTAGTCACACCCAGACAGAACTTGTATTATTCACACTCCCCACCTTGGTGTGACTAGTGGTTTTGCTCCTGCTTTTTTCCATCAACCTAATACACCACTAGTCACACCCAGACAGAACTGGTATGATTCACACTCCCCACCTTGGTGTGACTAGTGCTTTCTCTACTGGTTTGTCCACTAACCTAATGCACCACTAGTCACACCCAGACAGAACTAGTATTAATCACACTCCCCACCTTGGTGTGACTAGTGCTTTCTCTACTGGTTTGTCCATCAACCTAATGCACCACTAGTCACATCAAGGCGACGAGTGTTAATAATGCTATTCAGCTCGGTGTGACTAGTGGTGCCATGAGTTGATTGAAAAAAATCAATTGCAAAACACTAGTCACACCCAAGTAACTAGTGTTACTAACACCCGTCACCTTGGTGTGACTAGTGTTTTGTCTACTGATTTTTTTCCATCAACTCATGGCACCACTAGTCACACCGAGCTGAATAGCATTAATAATGCTAGTCAGATCGGTGTGACTAGTGTTTTGGCTACTAGCTTTTTGCATATATCCACAACACCATTAATCACACCGACATAACTAGTATTATTAACACTCGCACCTTGGTGTGACTAGTGTTTTGGATACTGATTTCCTCCATAAACCAATGACACCACTTGTGTTAGAAACACTAGTCATGTTCTGATTTCAAAGCATGTTCTACTTGGTTTCAAAGTCTGTTCTGATTTCCAAGTTCAGAATATAGAAGAACACAGATTATTGTTTCGATTTTGTTATAAAAATTGACAAGTAGTACATGTCACACAAAACGAATACCCCATTTGTCAATTTCCATCACTACTTCAAAAACATAAATCAGTTTCATTCAACAAAGACAAAGCTTACACCTTTAGTCACTTTCATAACTCATTTTTACAAATCATTGATCACAACAGAGTAAAGAATCAAACTTCCATATTACAAGTAAAGTTCGAAACATGAAGCAAAGCCAAATTTGGACAGCAATGTAGAACTCAAGCCAAACTATGCTTCAAAAATCTGAAATACAAGTTGTGTGATGTACCAGTTTCTGTGTGAGGAAGGTAGACAGTCGCGGCCAATAGAGGGGGAGGTAGGGGCTTCGCGTTTCGTAGCGACCAAACAAACTCTCGTCTGCGAGTGACCAAACGAAGTCAGGGGCACAGCGGCTCCGCCTGAGGAACGGAACGACGAAAGCGACCAACGGTGAGGGAGGCAACGAGTTCGACTTTCACAGCGAGGAGATGAGTTTTCGGTGGCCGCGCATGCAAGGCTGACACAGACAACTCGATGGCAAAGGGCAGACGACGACGACGGCGCTGCGTGGCTCTGTGCACGGTGCGGACAGACGACGACGGGTGTTGATTTTTGGGGAGGCAGAGGCTGTTGTTGATTTTGGGAGCCAAAAGGTTTTTTTTGGGAGGCAAAAGGTTGTTTACGAGAGGCAAAAGGTTTTTTTCAAGGTCTGCTTTTGGGGGGAACAGGTTTTTTTCAAAACCACATTTTAACTGGAAGGGTATTTTCGTACTTTTATATATCATTTGAGCCCCTATTGTTACATTTTAAGGGACAGGGACACAAATGTTAAGTCACTACTTAAATATGCCACTTTTGTCCTTCCCCCTAAAAACAAAAGTTTTATAATTTGTAAAAATTGTTTAAATAAAATTGAAAAATAAAATTAATTTGTAAACATCTAAATATTTGAATATTTTTATTAAAAAAAAAACTAATTAAACTTTTTTATGATTCTGTCCAACACTTTGCTTTCATTGCATCAAAAATTTGAAAAAAAAAAAAACAATAAAGATAACTTTTTTTAAATTATATTATCAAAACAATACTTATACAGCTTGAATATTTACTCCACAAAAAAAGATAACTAATTCAATATTTTATTTTTAAAGCTAACATTTCTACTTATATAAACACGGGTATCTAATTTTATATATAGAAGACAATCACTCCTATAAAGAACGAAGAAAACTATTCACACAAATTTTAAAATATACTTTATAAAAATTAAACTTTCAATACATTAATCAATGAAAAGATACTTAACTATCTATCATAAAAGATAATGTGTAACTCTGATATTATTTGGTTCTTCAAAAAACAATATCTAAAAGCACTTTATTGTAATGTTTTTCGAGTGAATAACATCCTCATAAGCCATACCATGTAAACTGCATTGATTACAATTTATATGAACCTACTAAATGAGACATTGCTATGCAAACAAAATTGTTATGGTTACAATCATCTGATGAAGGATTTGATACAAAATAAACTTATCGATGAAACAATTCTTTTTCTCTTCGGGGGTCTGCTGACATCCGTGAATGTGTGTATGAGTACCTGTTGAATAACTGCTCGTTCAGCTGCCTTCAATTATAAACTGAACAAGCTTTAAATGTCCTCCTACCAGAAACTATATTTCTGCTGCCATTTATGGTGTTAGAAAGGAGACTAGGTTAGACAAACCAAAAAACTAATGGAGCAGATCAAATAATATCAAAACCGCACATTTTGGTGAACTCTGATAAAAGTATGTAAAGTACACAACTACAGCTGTGAGATGTTTTGTAATTTCTTCGCGCTTACTGATTTACTAATGTACAAAATCATCCATTGACCTCACAGCTGAAGCATCATGTAGAATTCTGTCTCCTACACAAAGCATACTGACAAGCTTTAATTTGACTTCTAGTCACTTTTTAAAAAGAATCAATAAAATTGGTGAACTCCGGAGAGGTGATGAATGTACTCTTCATGAAAACATACCACAGATGGACTTGTACACGCAATTATTGAAGTAACATCGATGCACCAGCAAATTGTATGGTCCAGAGGGAACTCAATCCGGCATTTCGCAGATTTTGACTTGAACTTGGGATCTCACAAGCAATTCAATCAAAAGTTAAGTGTTTCGTTAAACAACCTCTTGGCAGTAACTTCTCTTCTTTTGAAAAGAAAACGCATTAACAATGTAAATTAACAGAGATTAATTTTACTTGAATATCAAAACTATGGACTTTCAATATTAGTTTACATTTTACCTTGTAAGCAGCCAGTATAACTGCCATCATCTTTCGACGCAAACTATCATGGCAGCCTATAATGATTCCTCCAATGTCCACCTTTTTCCTATGATGTCCAAAAAAATAAGACAATCAATTGATCCAGTTGTTGTCAGAAACCAACATTTCAGACCTTAACAGTTCTATGAGTCCATAAAGTTCAGCTGATTGGTAATGTGTTGCATCTTGTGAATAAAATGGATGAACTTGATTTCTCACTTCAATCCAACTACAGCCACCACTCTTCTTCACTCCTTTTTCCGTCATCATTTTCCTTACATTCATAACATCAACCCACCTCCCAGCTGAAGCATATATATTTGACAATAGCACATATCCTGATGGCTTTTCATCTATCAATTCCAAGAGCTTCTTAGCCGTCCTCTCCACCATCTCCTCATTTTTGTATGTCTTACAACCACTTAACAGAGCAGCCCATGCATTAGATTCAGGTTGAAACGGCATGGAATTAATAAAATTTTCAGCTTCAGAGAGGCGTCCTGACCGAGATAGCATATCCACCACACAGGTATAGTGTTTTTCCTTAGGCTTTATATGATAAACTGTCTCCATCGAGTTGAAGTATTGAAGTCCTTTATCAACTAAACCAGAATGAGAGCAAGCAAATAAAACAGATACTAGCATGAGTTCATTAGGAGCAACAGATGTTTTTCCCATTTCCTCAAACAAATTAAGAGATTCCTCCACAAAACCACTATCTGCAAGACTTTGAATCATCACAGTCCAAGAGATTTCATTCTTCTCGGGCATTCTATAAAAGACCCATTTAGCACTCTCAATATCCCCAGATTTTGCATACATATCAGTGAGTGCAGTTCCCACGAAAATATTATCTGTAAACCCAAGTTTGATTACTTTTCCATGCAGATCCTTGCCTTTCTCCAATGAGGCCATGCCTGCTGAAGCACAAAGCATGCTTGAAAAGGTGGACTTACTTGGCATTCCCCCCAATAAAAGCATCTCATTGAATACTTCAAACACCTTATCAAATTGCTCAAGTTCTAGATAACCAGCAATTATAGTGCTCCAAGAGTCATCGTTTCGCTGAGGCATGATATTAAACAAGTTCATGGCATCTTCCATTTCACCATTTGCACAGTAACCACCAATCATAGAATTCCATGAAACCACATTCTTTCCCACAATGGAGTCAAACATTAAACGTCCATCCTTAGTTTTTCCACATTTGCTGTATAAATCAACAAGAGAACTACTAACGAAGACATCTTCCACAACCCCAATTTTTACAACATGAGCATGAATGTTCATCCCTGGTCTCAGAGCCTCAAAATGGGCCAATGCGCTAACAACGGTGGCAAAACATGAGGAATTTGGCTTAAATCCATCCTGAACCATTTGGCGAAACAGTTTCAAAGCCTCTTCATAACGACCACTCTGACTATACCTTGCAATCATTGCACTCCAAGTAACTTCATTTCTTTCTGGCATCTCATCAAAGACTCTACGTGCCTCCAAAAAGTCCCCCATCTCAACATACATATCCAGTATAGCAGTCCAAGAAACAACATCTCTCTCCTCCATGCGATCAAACAATCTCCTAGCCAAATCAATCTCACGCGTCTTCAAGCACAACGAAATCAAAGAATTAGAAACTGATACATTCTTCTCAAAACCAGCCTTAACAATCAACCCAACAAAACTCATCCCCAGTCGAAAATCACCTAACTCTGCACAAGCTCTAACAACAGAAGTAAAAGTAACTTCATTTGGTTCAACCCCTGATTCGAGCAGCTTCAAGAAGAGCTTCAAAGCTTGAAAACTAAACCCATTTTGAACAAACCCACTAATAGCCGCAGTCCAAGAAACCACATTCTGATATGGGTTCCTCTCAAAGAACCGCATTGACTCTTCGACTTGACCGTATCTCATAAAACCTGAAATCAACATTGTCCAGGACACCTCATTTCTTTCAGGCATTTCATCGAACAATCTTCGAGCTTCGTCAAGATTCCCCCACTGAACACTGGCATTAATCAAGCAGTTATGCGCAACAACATCAAACCCACTTAAATCTTTAAGGATTTCATTAGCTTCAGCGGATTTACGGGTGTTCAGGTACATTGCTAAAAGCTTAATAGCTATGTATTTCTCGTTAGAAACACCTTTCTTGACTAAATGGCAGTGAACGGCACTCCCTTGAGTGACGTGGTTTTGTTTAGTGATGTTTTTCAGGCGAGATAGACATTTTTCAACGAAAGAACTGAATCTTTTTTCTGGGTTGATAGTTTTCATGGCGGTTATCCTGTTGTACGAGGTTGTTAGGTTAGTTTAATAGAAAACGTGGAGAAGGGACCGGCGAAAAGAAGACATCAATTTCATAAAGTTTTTTTTTTTTTAAGTAACAATTTCATAAACATTTATTTGACGGTTTTACTCTTTGGAAATGATCTATCCATTTATTACTTTCTATTAAAGAAGTTAGATTTTTTTTTTTTTTTAATAACTAGAATCAACATAGATAAAAGTTATTTACGATCCGGAGATCAACTTCCACGAATGAAAGAGACCAACATACATAGAGTAGGGGGCAGTCATCCCATAAGAGGGGATTATCATTGCATTGAGTGACACTGATAAGCGTTGAACTTGATATATAAATATACTTAAATAGGGTTGCCTCCATTGATGGAGGCAACTCACCAGGCTTAAAAAAGTTAGAGTTTGAGTATGCTTATTTAGTATGCATATTATGAATTCAAGAGGCTATCAAAATTCTTAGCTATCTTAATGGTATATATCTTCCCATTATAAAAGTATACATATGAGTGATATTGATATCTACAAATTACACTAAACAATTAACCTATTCGATATCAGCTTTTAATAGAAAACTAAAAACTAATATAGTCATTTGGAATCCAAATCATCTATAATAAATTTTGTAAAGTTGGTTGAAATAATTTTTGAAAATTGATCATATGAAAACTAATCTATTATTTTCAAGATAATGAAATGCTCAACCTAAAGTTGTCAACGGCGACTCCAAATCTCCATCCTCATTTAAAGGGAGATTTTTGAGATTAGAGATGGGGATGAGGATGGAAATCTTTCCCTAAATCCAAACAACCATCCCATCCCAATTTCCTCATTTACAATATAAAAATATTTATATTTAATAAACAAATTTATTCTAATAATTTTTCTAATTTATGACTTTATCATGTATAATAGTTTTGACCCCATTGACATCTCTATAAAAATACTTTTGAATTCGAACAAAAGGTTGAAGGCAAAATTATATATATTAATTTATTAAAATTACAATATTTATTGGTATTTTGTCGCAATTTCTCGAACTTATTCATTCTTTATATAAAAAGGAGGTTTTCTTTTGTGAATTTTGCAGCTACCACCTAATTATAAAATTGAGTTTTTATGATACAAAAGTAGCGAATGGTTCATTATGGTTTCATGAAAGACACTAAATACACTTCGCTTTTTGAAAATTTTCCCTTGCTTTTTCCTCATGAACTACTTTCTTTATTTGTAAATCATTGTTTTTATTCATGAATTAATTTCTCTGAAAATTATTTTATTTTTTCGTAAATTAATTTCTTGAAAATTATTGTCCTTGTTCATGAAATTGTCTTTGTTCATGAGCTAATTTATTCGTAAACTACTTTTTTTGTTTGTAAGCTATTGTTATCGTTTGCAAACTAATTCTTAAAAATAAAAAAATAAAAAAGGCAGAACATGTATAGGCCATTTTACGACTTTAATGAATAGCATAATAAATACTTCACTTTTTTTTTGTGATAAAAAATAGTTCACCTATTTTGCTAAAACAAATTCATTTTCATATTCTATTGTTAGTTACAAAACTCACATTTATTTTAGATTTTAGCGGTGTTTGTCACAATTTTTTCTTATTAAAAAATTTTATTTAGATTCTAAATTAATACTAATTATATTTAGATTCTAAATGGCCTTTACTTTATTAAATAGTCCAAAATTTGGAAAAGTGGGAGAAGGTAGATGAATAAACAGCATTACGAAGGCAAGCAAATGAATCGAATAGGAAAAGGAAAATGAAGAAAAGGATTTGCAATTTTCGTATGGTATGGGTTAAGGTTTTCGTTTTCTCCTTTTCAATTTTCATTGACATTAACTTTGAAATTGGATCTCTTAAATCTGAAACCATTATGATAAATGATTTATAACTCCAAATAATTAATCTCATATATTTATCCAACTAAATTATTTAAGAAGAAAATTCCACATGTTTTCATGTTTCTTCAAAACCTTAGCTTAAATGGATTTGTTGATATGTTGTTACAAATTACAGTAGATATTGTCCAAGGAATTTCATTTAAAATAGCACAAAAATATGATTTTTTAATTAACACTAGAAAAATAAAATAAATATTTTAGCATTATCAGCATAAATAAAGGATACAAACAATGGTCTTTTGTGGTGCTTTGTTCATAAATTATAGTTTACGAATATTGTCTGTGTGTAAACAAATTATGTTATTTTTTAATATTAATGGATATTTCTATTAAATAAATAACTAAATAAATAAATCCAACATTTGCCGCAAATATGAAAGGCATCCCTTGGTTTCATAATTGATTATTTTACACCCTATCATTAGTCTACCATTAATAAAATGAAGTCTGACATATGCAAGGCACAAAATGACATCTTTATCCCTAGTATATGAATCTGTTTATTAAATGATAAATATAAAAGAAAAATATAATATATATATCTCTACCATTAATATTAAAAATGGACAATGGAGATTGAACTTAAAAAACATAAAATTAATAAAAAAGATCTTCATCATCTATTTTTGAAATGAACGGTTGAAGATCAAAATCAATTTAATTATTTATTAAATTATTAAACCTTTTTTTGTTTTTTAGAAAAAGCATGAACCAGATTGTTGACTGACTTGGATTCAAATCTATGTGTTTGATGATTTGGAACACTCCGGATCATCAATTAATCTAGAACACTCCAGATCATTTAACGATCTAGACACTAATTCCCTCTAACCCTAAGGTGTCATCAAACATTGAATGTCATCTCTTCTTCTTCATCATTGAACATTATAGAACATCTTCGAACAATCACCTCCATCTCCAATGATGAAACACCGATAGGGATGGAGGTGCAATTCATCTCATCGATAGAGGTAAAGATCCAGATTTGATCTCCATCGTTTATCAGTGTTGATAGACGATGGAGATTCAATCTAGATCTCATCTCCTCTTTTTTTAATATGTTTATCATATTTTTTTAAATTAAAAAAATGTTCACCGTTCATCTATGTCGACGAACAGTAGATATTTAGAGATGAGTTTCTATTTCTTAGTTTAATTTTGTTTTTAAAAATATTTTAATATAAGATTTAGGGTAAACAATTTGTTTACCTTTCCACCACTAATGATAATTTCACTTGTATAACAAAATTGTTAACGGTGGATATTGTTTGATAATTTAATTAAATGAATTTAATTAAATGGCAGGTTGTAAAATTATCAATTACAAAATTATGAGTGCATTTTCACTTTTGCAGCGAATGTTGGGGGAGGAAGATGTCATTTGATTAAACGGCAGGGTGTAAAATTTTCAATTTACAATTCATGACTTTATTGTATATATGATAGTAAGAAGAGAAGGAAGAAGAAGAGGAGTAAAAGGAAGACGGAAAGGAGGAAGAAAAAGAAGAAGATTCGCTGATGCTGAAGCATTATTTCAACCCAGAGTTATTTCAACCAGGAGTTTTATCTAACAAGGAGGTGATTGGAAATGAATAGGAGATAGCTTTTTTATTTTAAAACGAGAGAGGGGTATTTTTGATTATTCACAACAACATTTTGGAATAAAAACAATCAAAATATTGGAGATGGATAAAAATAATAACCATCCTTTTTTTGTTCACCTATTCATGGGTATATCCCTTCTAAATTACGTAGTTACCAATTGAAATGTTTCACATCACCACATCCAAGGTTGAGTAAGAGATAGAACCTACCCATATAAGACCGAGACTATCATGATTTTGTTTGCCGAGCAACTACACCTGTTCGGCTACATATTGGCATTCGAAAGTCGTAACCAAATCAAACTTCTCTGGCTCTAGAGAAAACAATTGACGCGTGTGGAGAAAAAAAAAACAACAGGACGTTTCCAATTTGTTGAAAGTTTTAATGCAACAAGAGGCAGAGCAGAGTTCTTTGAATTAATAACATTCCAACTTTATATTTAATTGGCTTCTTTCTGTTTCTTTCTTTTTCCCTTTTAAATCTAACATCAATCGAACTAGAGATTGGAAGAGATCCTTAATTTAGAAAATAATTCTCTCAATGGGAAAGAAATAATGCACGAATCACTTGAGCAGTTAAGCTATAAGTAAATATGAAACTTGATTTTTATTTTATTTTTAATGGTTACGTAAACAATTAATTTAATCTAATCACGAGGGATATATCAATAATATCCCTACTTTACCAAATTAATGACTAAAATAACTCCTATAAATAATCACAAAATCAACAATGAGTATCCGAATATATATAGTTGGCTAACCCTCAATTCATTAAGATGTTAGAGTGCAATTCTCACATAACATATTTCAAAACTCGTGTAGTAGTTTTCTTATTTTATTGTAAGATTATTTATCTCCTGTTTATAAAAATAGATATCCAAATCATGCAAATAGTATTTAATTTTGGTAAGTTTCGACCATACTCTTCGTTATCAACTCTAAATATATATAATAATGATAATAACATTTTAACTTAAAAAGATAGTGTTCAACTATATTATAAATCACAAATATCTTGTGTTGGAACGCTTTAATGTTCGGTATTTAATAAACAAAGAAAAAAGGAGAGTCATGCACTTACCACACATATTTATATAATAATTACATATCATAAACATAATGCCATCCAGATGACGATTAGTTTATGTGTGTGAATTGCTGACTATTTGTCGAAGAGAAAACATATGAATCAGATAACATCACTGTCCTTACTTTTCCAGATTCAAAATTCTAATTAAGCTTTGGGATATGTTTGCGTCACCAATAAAGCATTCAAAATCTTTACTATCGAATAAAACCGTGACTTTTTCATTGATGCTGGGGGCTGCTAACTGAGTAAATAAGAGCAGCACCGGAAAGAGCCTGTCAGCCTAACAACCGCACCACTTGACAACAAATCGCAAAGATGAGATTCAACAGTGACTTGTCTTTTATTGGTTGGTACTCAATGATTTTGGGGCTGTTTGGTACTTCGTTGTCTGGTAGCAATCTGTAGAATGAGTCACCGTCAATTTCATGAACTCAGGCCAACCCAAAATAATTCCTTACCTTGTCAGCTTACTTATACCTCTCAAATTATTGTATTTGTATGGTCCTCATAAATGATGTAGAAGTCAAGGTAAGCCGTCAAGATATTTGGCAGCTAAGTTTTAAGGTTTTTCAAGATTGTTTATCATGGTTAGTATAGATTCTCTATTATTATTTTTTTATTAATCTTTTTATAATTTAATGAAATATCAGCATTTAAAAAAATATATAATTAAGATTATTAGATTTTTTTTCTCTCGTATATCATTCAAACTTAAACTACTCATATAAAGAGATTAATATTAATAAAAAATTAACAGAGAATCCTTACTCTTATATAACTGAGTTGCTCAAATCCAATTCGAAAAAATAATTCTATACAATCGAAAACTTATTAAAAATATGAAAAAAATTCATCCTAAATTACGTAGCATGTGTAACCACCTCATTTTCACAATGTAAATGATAATTATCTATTATATGTTATACCATCATATAAATAAAAAAATTTGGGGCGATTTTTTTATTTGCGATCGCACACAATTATAGATTTAGAAGCAAATTTGACAATCTTAGTTATAAGGTCAAAGATGAAGACGTGCATAGGAAAAGTCTTGTCGTTTTTCTTTCTGGTTCGGCATTTGATGGTTTATAAGCGAGACAAGTTTTTCTGGCCCGAAGAGATGTGCTATAGATGTAAGATTATAAAATAGTGATCAAATACCATATTTTTAAATCCATAGTAATTAATACAATATGCATATATACTCTCTAGAATATATATCCCCGATATAAGGATACTACCCTAGAGTCGTTAAATCTAATTAATTATGTACTAATTAATAACATTGGACGGACAATATTAAAAACCACTAAACTGTGCCGATAAATTAACTAAACTATATATTGAAGGTGCAATAATTTTACATTATTATTTCTGATAGCATGCTCCACAAGAACAATGTTAAAAATAAGAAGACAAAACAGTTGCCACAAAATCTGACGGTATGCTGAATAATTCGTCTGCTATTGGTCTGATGTCGAGCAAGCATGGGCCCACAAGAGACGCAAGTCCCGAAACGTGAGCAGCACAACACGCCCAGCAAACTGCACCACGTTAATTTTTTTTTTTTTTTAAAATGTTGCACAGAAATATAGAATTCATACCATTAACTTTTTACAAGTCACACATTTCATAAAATATGAATTCGAATCATTTTTCCTTTTCAAACATGGATTTGGATCATTTCCAAAAAAAAAAAAAAAAAAAAATTCGATTTAGTCATTATAGTTATAAAAAGCAACCTTTTATAATAAATTTAGAATAATATTAGATTGTCCAATTATTTTTAAAAATATCTAAAATAATTTGCCAACATAGTGTGAATTATGAACAAAAATATAGTATATAATATATATTAATTACTAGTTATATTCCTTACCATTTATTTGTGTATAAATTTACTAATTAAAAAAGTTTCTTAAAGAGAGTTTGAATTGTTAGATATTGGGGTATATTCGGTTTAGAATTCATCTGAGTTTAAAATATTATAAAATTTGAGTGTATTTAATCTATATTTCATTGGAATAGATTAAATCTAATGTATTCAATTAAAGTTTATATGAAATTCAATAAAATATAGATGTATTTAAAAGTCATTAATTTCATATATTTTATTTAAATAATGAATTTAGATAAATTTTGATGAATTTTAAAGTGAATTTTATGAAGAAAAAATTTATAACAAATCTTACAATTCTTCTTGAATTTTTTAAAAATTTTATAAAAGTCAATATGGGCCCCTCAAACTTTAATAAACTCTTGATTAAATATGCCGCCCTAACTACTGTTGAGGGATATAGGAAATGCTATAGGGATACATTTGTCTTTTTTGTTATAACTAATCAGCGCTTCAAGCATACAAAATCATAATTATGATATATGACAACCGAGAAAAGGCCATAACATTCCAAAGCCACATGTTTACCGGACATAAGCCAAGCAAAATCTATACCATTTTCTCACAAAGCTTCTTCCTTACTGATTCTTCTTGTACAATTTTCTCATATATAGATCCTTTTAAACAGGTAATCATATGAACAATTCCTGATTTTTTAGTAGTTATTACTCAAAGAGTTTAATATACAATTTTCTCTTTGATCTAAGGACAAAGAACATCAATTTTTTTAGAGTACGTAATACTACACTAACTAAAATTTTTTTCAAATGATGTGACAAGTATATATATGATTATCATATTATTAATATATCATACTAACATTATTATAATAACTACAAATCAGTTTGTCACATCATTCAAATAATTTTTTTGAAAAGTCTAACATTATTCATATCATTCATTTTATTTACTGGATATGCATGTATCCAACTCGGATTCTCTTCTATCATTAAAAGTTGAATTCATTTTTAACTTTCTCATTAGGAGATTGAGAATCCAAATCCCTCTGATAAGGTAACCAAGTCAATTTTTGATTCTATAACAATTAAGACGTTTGATACATTATTTGAGGGCTTGTAACTAGATTCAGTAACTATTAAAGTGGTTTCTAATCTAGTCTCGATTCTTTATTACCGTCACTATAACTGGTCACAGATAATACCATGATCATCACGTAACATGTAGCGACACTTTTCTCTAATCCAACAAAGACATACAACATTGCCAATAAATTCACCCTCAGTCCTGCCCAACTACACACAAAACAATTCTTAACTAACCATCAAATCACAAACTGTTATTTTCTTCTGTCTTCTAATTCCTCTCAAAAAACCAAAAGGTCCAAAACTATTCCATCCATGGAAGACCCTCCCTCCCCAAAAAAACCACCCTTCTCTCTCCCCGTCGACGCCGACAACAAAGCCACCGTCTTCCGTCCATTCTCGCTCTCACAACCCCACATGCGCGCCTTCCATCTTGCATGGCTTTCACTCTTCGCTTGCTTTGTTTCCACCTTCTCCATCCCACCACTCATGCCTATCATCCGTGAAGACCTCAAACTCACGCAAGCCGACGTAGGCGCCGCCGGCATAGCATCCTTCGTCGGCTCCATCTTCTCCCGCCTCGCCATGGGACCTGTCTGCGACCTTGTCGGCCCACGAATAGCCTCCGCCACCCTCTCCCTCCTCACCGCCCCTGCCATTCTCGCCACCTCTTTGGTCACTTCAGCGAATTCCTTCATTTTGGTTCGGTTTCTCGTGGGATTCTCCTTGGCGAATTTCGTAGCCAATCAGTTCTGGATGAGCTCCATGTTCTCTGGGTGCGTGGTCGGGCTCGCCAATGGAGTCTCTGCTGGGTGGGCCAACATGGGTGCTGGCGTGGCCCAGTTGCTCATGCCAATCATATACACTGCCATCTGCAACCTCCACGTGCCAACTTCCACTGCATGGCGCCTCGCTTTTCTTGTCCCTTCACTCTTACAGGTCGTGACAGCTATAATGGTCTTGATCTACGGCCAGGATTTGCCTTCCGGCAATTACAAAGAGTCCAAAAAGACAACAAAAGTAATAGTGAATTCGAGAGACAAGTTCATCAACGTTCTTTTCAACGGCTTGAAGAACTACAGAGGGTGGATGCTGGGTTTGACGTACGGGTTCTGTTTCGGGGTGGAGTTGACGACTGACAACGTAATAGCAGAGTACTTCTTTGATAGGTTTGATGTCAACATGGAGGTGGCGGGGACTATAGCGGCGTTGTTTGGGATGGCGAATTTGTTTTCGAGGCCGATGGGTGGGGTGGTGTCGGATGCCATGGCAAGCCGCTTTGGGATGAGAGGCAGGTTGTGGGGTTTGTGGACGGTGCAGCTCTTGGCTGGCTTGCTATGTGTGTTACTCGGACGAGTCAACTCGCTCTCCGCATCTATAGTCGTAATGTGTTTGTTTTCTGTTTTCGTACAAGCCGCTTCTGGCCTCACGTTCGGTGTCGTTCCTTTCGTTTCCGAAAGGTGAGTCTTCTTTTCCAAGAAAAAAAAATCATATTTTACCAAAAAAAGAAAATCATACGTGTTGCATGGCACGTGTGCATCGTACGGACAGGTGATTGATTTTAAAATCATACAGTTTTTTCTTATCCAATCATACCATAGTTTAAAATAATTTTTAAAATTTAAAATCTAATCACAAAATGGTAGTGATTCAAGCTCGTGAAATTACCAAATTAAATAAATATTTTTAAGCATCAAATTATATTGAGTATTGACATTCTTAGAATATTATAAATATATATCAAAACTAAGTATTACATAAACTTAAATATTCTTTGATGTAAATATATGTTATAATTGATAAGATGAGATATTCGAAGCAGATAAATAGTATTTGAATATATTCAATGTTATTATATATATATGAGAAAAAATTATATCTATCCATATCAACGATTAGGAGGGAGAAATTAATGTTGAACCTTGTTATGATTTGTGAATATGAAAGGGTAGGTCACAGCACTTCAGAGGACATGTGTAACACACATCCTAGTTAGACCGCTTGTATTAGTAACGTGGTAATACTTACGCAGACTACTAAAAATTGACGCATAGGTTTTACAGGAATTGTTGCAAGACTGCCAAATGGATTCATTTAGATGTTGACAGGAAGTCAAGGAGCTCTTTTTTCATGTCACTCCCTGATTGGTTTGAGTCCAGTCATATTTTGTCCTGCCTTGTCGTTTATCTTGGGTGGTGTAATTAACACGCCCGAAACCTCAATCATTGAGCACACACAATTATCATCTAAACAATGGCAATATAACCCTGTTGTTAATTGATGAGTGCAGGTCGTTGGGAGTAATATCAGGGATGACAGGGAGTGGAGGGTCTGCGGGGGCTGTTGTGACCCAGTTGCTTCTATTTTCAGGCTCACGATTTTCGAAGCAAACAAGCATTTCTCTGATGGGCCTGATGATGATCGTTTGCTCCATCTCCACCACCTTAATCTACTTCCCCCAGTGGGGCGGCATGTTTTGTGGTCCTTCCTTCGATCCAAATTTAGCTGATGAACACTACCACCTGCTCCAATAGGACTCTGATGTCGAAGAAATCCAGCAAGAAATTAATGATGGAATAAATTTAGTACTGATTACCCAGACCAGAAGATCTCATGGAACTGCAACGAAGCGTTCAGGAAACCACAGACTATAAAACAAATTTGAAGTCGAGGATAGTCTTACCATATCAAATATAGGAAGACAAATTAGCCCACCGGCTAAAACGTTATTTAGGAGAGAGACTAAATGTCAACTAGATTTTCTTTAGGATATGATTGTTTTTTTTTTTTTTTTTAATTATTTGGACAGTCCTTATGATTAGAAATGAAAGATTCATGCAATAGTGCATTGACGTATTCAAATGAAATCTCAAGCAACTCCACATTCTTTTATTGTGCTTCGTTAGTTTGATATATTGACACAATCATACTACCGTACGATGCATTGTACACCACTTAAATAATGACTTCTACCTATGAATTGAAATATACCCCACTGAATTATTGATAGTCCTTTAGTCGCTCAATCATAACAATCTTCCATAAAATGTTTCAATCCTCTTGCTAAGTTACAATCTAGACTTCACAGACAGACAGGCCATTCATTGGCACTTTCATAGTCACAAGTTGCAAAGTTTTTACCATCATAAACAAGAGTACAAGGACAATTGAGTAATTCAGATAAATAGAAAGTAAAAGAAAGGTTTTACTTTTGATAAATTTACAACCCAGAATCTATCGGTCATGATTAGTACTGCAGATTAGCAGCTTAATTCTAGCTGCAATTAATTTAATTTAATTCTCAATAATGTTCTGAGGTTTGCGAATACTCCCTGTGTTTCAGTCTGTGACAAAGGCAAAGCCCACCAACCTCCAAGAATCCCTACCAAAGTGAGCTTCTGATCTCCAACTTCAACTCTAGCAATGCAAAGAAGCTTATAATCTTGCACCTCAACTTTGTTGGCGTATAATGACTGCAAATTATTATCAGATGGTACAAATGGGTAAAAGACAAATCAAGTATATGGTAGATACTTCATTCATACATAATTCTAGGTGCAAATAGAAGATACACGGTACCTCTTATCAAAAGACGCAGGACAAGCCGCACAAATAGACGAGTATACTTTATTGGTAGGCTGAACTATATAGTATGTTTTATGAGTTCTTACAGTATTGACCCAGTCCGAGTCAGTTAATCCACCTCACTCAAATAAATATTTGACCATCAATTTTTTTTCATAAACATATCAAAACCTTCTTTATCTTGATTGTTCAATACATTTAAAAGTTTATACTATATAGAATCATTTAAAAAAATAATTTGATCAACCTTGTATCCCAGTATGGATACACAACTGATCATAAGAAACAGCCGCCTAATAAGAGTCACACGAGGGATTTGGATTAAGGGATGATGTAAACGCTAAAGTGACTTTTGAGACACAGTATTAATAGGCATATAGCATTCTTAGCAAACCACTACTACTACATCATGCTTGCATTAGAAGATACTTATACAATGTTACAACATCTCCAAATTGTAAGATCAACATCCATGATACTTAGCAAAAGCTTATAAAATATGCCAATTACTCAATAATCAATAATGTGAAACTGAATAGGCAAAAAAATAAAAAAAGAGAGATTTTCCACTGAGTCTGCAAGTCTAGTACCACAACAATATCAAAAGAAAACATCAATAACAACAGGAGTGCACCTTAAATATGTACAAGTGAGGCTTTTGACGCATAGATTGATGGCACAACTGCAGCATTAAGATTTTTGGTCAAGACCTTGTCAAGCAGTAAAACAATGAATAAAAAAAATCATTCAAACACCTACTTTTCCCTCTGTCGAAAAAAATTGTGCAATTTTAGCACAAAACTTGGACTACCACAAATATTTATCATTATATTAAGAGCATAGTAGATGCAAACAACCATAAACATTGCTTTGTTGTTCCTAGTCTTTTTAATTTACTGACTCTACCCTAGTACCAGCCTTACCAGGACATGAATACTGAGTCAATGATGTACTGTTTGAACTTTACATATAAGAATTCCTTATTAGGCTTCTAATGTAGCTATAAAATATAATCTTTGCATGCTAGCAACAAGAAGAACGGGATGCTTACTAACCTGATCAACATACAGATAAACTGACAAAGGATGGGGCCTCGTGGTGAAGAGTAAGACAATAATTTTCGTTGCAAGTGCGAAAGGATGATCCCAGTTTATCAAAACAGTTAAAAGGAATATAGCGGGCAGCCAGAATTTCCTTACAGAAGCCCAGAAGGCAAGTGAACTTTTTTCCACACTTGAAGCTCCCGACAACTCTTCATGATAATCATCGACCAAAACATCATGACCTACATAATCGAAATTCCAAAAGCAAGTTATTCATTTACAACACTACCACACGACACTTAATATTAGACAACCAGGCGAGGCACTCACCGTCCATCGCATATGCAAAATGTGGCCGAAAGCAGACTAATCCAAATATAACCGACGCACCAAAAACACTTGCAATCCTTTTACCACCTGAGACAACCCCACAATGACAAAACAATTCAAAAGTGAATATATCATTTAACTTTAATTTCATGAAATTCCAAACATATCAAGTTTAATTAACAAAACAAATAAAGCGGGAAAAACAAATTAAGTTACATGAACTACTCGCGAAAAGCTGAAGCAAAACTTGCCTGAAAGGCTGCAATTCTGGATGTATCTTCTTTGTGCATCAAATTTCAGCTGAAAACTTGAAAATCTCTGACGCAGTAACGGCTCTAAGCTGCTTCTCCATGTCTTGGAAGGTTCAAATTTGGCATAATCTGTTCTCAGAGATTAATTGAAATAGATAAAGGAAGAGATTCAAAGCAAAATATAAAAGAAAAGGACTTACATAATTGGGCGGAGCGAGAGACTGATTTAGAAGAAATTGTTACAGCAAGTGAATGTTTGATTGGATTTAAAATTTTCCCTGCGTATCCCATTGTCTTCGATATTATTATTCTCGTGTCTGTTAAAAGCCCTGCAAAACCCTGCTCAAGATACAACATCACAAGAGAACGACTCATACCCGCAGCAATAGCGGGTCGGATATAGGTCTCCACGCGGGTCTCCTCGGACCCGCAATAGTTAAAAACCTCATACCCGGTTTCCATCGCCCTAGGTCCCTAGCAGCTTGCTTCATCGATCATCCCTTCTCCTCTCTCCATTTCGACCAGACCATGCCCGCTTTGCCGATCGATCAAACACCAGAACATCTGCCGGTGAGTTCATTTGACTATCTTGTTAACCTACCCGCTTCATCTCCGACGACCACCAGAACATCTCCGGCCATCTCTCTCCAGCCGCCGTGTCCAAAGCTTCGAAACCAGTAAGTCTACCAAGTTTTGACATATCATCGAGTGGGTCTTCCTATCTTGACAAGTTTTCGTTTTTATGGTTTTGATATATTAATTTTCTAAAATCACGAACTGGGCATGTCTCAAAAACGTGTTAGGTTGGAGAAAACCAGAGTTTTCTGCATTCATGTTAGGATTTGAACAACTGAGTATGATTTTGTTTTCGTTTTTTTTTTTTTGTTTTTTTTTGTTTTGAAATAATATGATTTTGTTTTTGATTTGAGCAACTGGGTCTGTTACAGAAAGTGCTTTTTAAAAAAAAAAATAAATAAATAAAACGGGTCGGGTCGGGTTTTTATTTTTTAAAACAATAGTATTAAAATACGCAGAAATGACTGCACTGCACCTGCTTGCTTTTGCCTAAACCCTAAAATAGAACACGTTCCACTAGAACTAGAACACTCTCGCAAACTCCCTCACCATTTTTAAGTGAACAGATCTACACAGCACCAACAGATCGAAACCGCGTGCTTTTTGGGCTCACGCATTCTCTGATTTAGAGGAAAGCAAGAAAAATCACTTCATTTTCTGTTCGTTACTCGGTCAAATTACAAATATGCAATCCCCAGTCCTCGTTCTCAGTAAGTTTTCTTTCTTGCAAGCTACCTCGTTCTCTTCTGTGTCAAAAGACTCGATTTTTACTTTCCTGCTTTTCTTCAATCGCATTAAAACAAGGATTTTAGGACTTCGTTTTCTTCGTCACATTTGTTTAACATATATATATCGTTGAAATGAACAGAGGATTCTTTAAAGCGCGAGTCCGGGAGCAAGGTTCACCATGCCAATATTCAGGCTTCAAAGGTATAAAATTTTCCATAAGGACTGAAACCGCCTTTTTTGTTTTTTTAGTTTAGTGACAAAGACTATTGGATATTTTGATTTTTTTTTTTTTTGACCGAAGAAGAATTTTGTAAAGACTGGAAATTTTGAAAGGATACTTGGATATGCACTATATTGAAGTGTCTTATGCAAAAGTTGTATATTCTTGGTAGAACTTAGATTGGATGTGTTTCTTGTTCCCAGACGTGTTTTATTGATACCAATAAGGAATTTTTCACCGGCTAGTCTGGTAATTTCGATTTTATGCTTTGTTGTTTTAATGCCTCGTTTGACAGGCTGTGGCTGACATAATTCGTACAACGTTGGGTCCACGATCTATGTTGAAGATGTTACTTGATGCTAGCGGAGGTAACCTCTTTTTTCTATATTTTAGGAGTCATATATATGTTAGTAGGAATACTTTGTTCAATAACAGTGTAAAGGATTCCAATTTTCTTGTAATTAATACTGATGGTATTTTGAGTGTGCCCCATTTCGGTAAGGGATCGTGTTTTGCTTCTAATTGCATTGTATTTTTTAATCTTTTGTGGAGAATGCATCTCATTTTATTTCTGGTTGTTGACAGGAATTGTAGTTACTAATGATGGAAATGCTATTCTCCGAGAGCTAGATCTTGCACACCCAGCAGCTAAGGCATGATCTCTCCCTTTTTTGCTTGCCTTTTGCATTTTTTCTGTTACCATGTTGTCGTAATTACAAGTTATGTTTTTCTCTTCTAGCCTTGATTTTTCACTTGGAGTTTTTGTGTGTTATTGTTGCCGTTTTATCTTTGGTCTTCTGACATGTTGTGTTTGTGAACTGTTACAGTCGATGATTGAATTAAGCCGCACACAAGATGAAGAGGTAGGAGATGGAACAACATCTGTCATTGTTCTAGGTAAGATATTAACCCAGCTTATGTGGACGTGTAAGCCAAACATTGTCTGTTTCTTCTTGTGGTTTGATCATGAGAGTATTCTTATATAAACGAGGAAAATGAAGTTCGATTTCAATTTGTTACTGATGTAGAACTTCTAGTTGGATGAGGTTAACTTAAATTGACTTGTGACTTTTGTTGGTAGACTACACAGCTCTATAATCAATGTAGCAAAATGACATGTTCTGATACGAATTATGATCTTATATTTGTTACTCAAATTGAACAAACTTTCAGCTGGTGAGATGCTCCATGTAGCCGAAGACTTCATTAATAAGAATTATCATCCTACAGTCATCTGTCGAGGTAATGTCGCAAGTGCCTTTAGGTAGTTCATTTATGTTGTGGAACTTAACTTTGCTTTGTGATAATTTTAGTGCATACTAAGTAAGATTTCTTTTTATTTGCAGCATACAATAAGGCTTTGGAAGATGCTCTTGCTGTGCTTGAGAAGATTGCTATGCCCATTGACGCAAAGGACCGTAAGTTCCATAAATATTTGTTAGTTGCTTTTCATTGTATCAGGGAAAAGAACGGTCATATTTTCTAATAGCCATGTAGATTACCAGAAGTCAACTTATTGCATTGTAGGGCTTTTTGCATGTGACAACATATTTTACGAAGTATGAATTCATGTACCATTACTTATGAGGAGTGAAGGCCTGAAATTTTAATTTTTAATTTTTTGGACGTAGTGAAGGCCTGAAATTTGTTTTGAAATGCTGGCATGTATGTTGCATAATGTTAGTAATCTAATTATTATATGCAGGTGCAACAACGCTGGGGCTTGTCAAAAGCTGCATAGGCACAAAGTTCACTAGTCAATTTGGGGATTTAATTGCTGTAAGTATCTACTTTTAGAATAAGGATGATGTCAGTGGTGTTTAACTGCTTTGTTTTATTTTTTTCCCATTTCCTGTGTTCCCTTATTTCATTAATACAGAGCTTTAAGCTTTCAGCCATAATGCTCAAGTCCCTTATTTGGATCTAACTTCCTTGATAAACAAGTGTACCGGCATCTTTAGTAAACCACTACTAGTCTACCTACTACTACATCATGTGTACCGGCATCCTGATCAGTAAGAAGGGAACTGAATGATTGACATGGCCAAAAAAAATTTCAGCATCATTACTGCTGCATCCTTTTTCTTTTTGTTGTCATTACTCTCCATTTAGGTGCCTTAGATTAATGAGACGTTATGATTAGTAAATGAAATCTTAATTGCTCTGAAATCATTTGAAATTTTAGTTGGTTTTGCATTAGGTTTCCTCATTGCAATGTTACATCTAAATAATGAAGAAACATGTAAGAATGGGTTATAGAACATATTGTAGAAGTAATAATTGGGGGCCAACTCATTTAAGAGCCACCTCTTAATTTGTATATGGGTTAAAAGTTGAATGGTTGGAGTGTGCAGGAGCCATGGGGTGCCTACTGTGACACTGTCCTGCCTCCTTGCACCTTTGGTTGCTGTTAATTTTTATCTAAAACTTAAATTTTTTAGTCTGTTAAATTTATTTCTCTTCTTAAAAAAAAAAAAAAAAATTGATACTGTTTTAAGAGATTTGATATCTGGGATGTTTCCTAGTAAATTTTGAATGCATGTTCCTTCATTGTAATTTAATTGCATGTTCCCACCTCATAGTATTGGTGAAGAGACCTCTGTTAATTTCCTGTGCTTGAATAGAAAAACAAAATTTGTATAATTTCCGAGTTCATTAGTTTGTTGCATTTCAGTTTAACTTTTTTCAGCTGTAAGTTGGTCTTGTGTATGTTATGTGTTTACGACTTCTCTTGGTAGTTAACCTAACATGTTTTTCTATCTTTTGTTAATTAAGGATTTGGCAATTGATGCTACCACCGCTGTTGGTGTTGACCTTGGCCAAGGGTTGCGAGAAGTGGACATTAAGAAGTACATTAAAGTCGAAAAGGTACCTGGTGGCCAGTTGGAAGACTCTCAGGTTCTTAAAGGAGTTATGTTCAACAAAGATGTTGTTGCACCTGGAAAAATGAGAAGAAAGATTGTCAATCCACGTATTATACTTCTGGATTGTCCCCTTGAGTACAAAAAAGGTGAGAACCAAACAAATGCAGAGTTGGTTAAAGAAGAAGATTGGGGAGTGCTGTTGAAAATGGAAGAGGAATACATTGAAAATCTCTGCATGCAGATACTGAAGTTTAAGCCAGACTTGGTGATTACTGAAAAGGGACTTAGTGATCTGGCATGCCATTATCTGAGTAAGGCTGGTGTTAGTGCAATCAGAAGGCTAAGGAAGACGGACAATAACAGAATTGCTAAAGCATGTGGCGCTGTTATTGTGAACAGACCAGATGAATTGCAGGAATCTGATGTTGGTACTGGAGCTGGGCTATTTGAGGTTAAGAAAATTGGGGATGAGTTCTTTGCATTCATTGTTGATTGCAAAGATCCCAAAGCTTGTACTGTACTCTTAAGAGGTGCCAGTAAGGATCTCCTAAATGAAGTGGAAAGAAATTTGCAGGTATATGAATCGTTTGATACTCATATATCACTTGTTGTTCAAGAACATCTTTTTCTGAAGCTTGGTTATTTTACAGGATGCTATGTCTGTGGCAAGAAATATAATTAAGAATCCAAAGCTTGTTCCTGGTGGTGGTGCCACAGAGCTGACTGTATCTGCTACTTTGAAGCAAAAAAGTTCGTCAATTGAAGGCATTGAAAAGGTAAACAGTTTTTTCACTTGCGTCACTGATATCTCAATCTCAGAGGTGGCATTTTGAATTTTTTTTTTTTTTTCTTTTTAACTTAAGTACTGCCTTATAAGAAGAAATTATGAAGGACATAGCTTTACATATTTTTTGTTATATTCTTTCTAATGTTCATATTTGATGGTTGGAAAACAGTGGCCTTACGAAGCTGCAGCAATAGCTTTTGAGGCTATACCACGAACTTTGGCACAGAACTGTGGGGTTAACGTGATTCGGACTATGACTGCCCTGCAAGGAAAGGTACAAAGGCTTGTATTTTATTTATTTCACTGGTCAGTCTCTCTAATATACTAATTAATTAGACCTGAGACTTTCATAATTTTAATATATGGTTTCTGTTTCCTGTAAATCTGATTCTTGTGGATCTTTTTATAATATTTATTGATGTTTTAATACAAGAATTAAGTTTTTTTTTTCCCCTTAATATGGCATTCTCTTTCTTCCCTTTTGTGTCCTACTATTGCATCTCCTTTTGGTATTGTTCAATCAATATATATTTTACCTAAAACTTCATACTAATCCATCTTCTTGATGTTATTTGTAAAATGTTATTGTAGCATGCAAATGGTGAAAATGCATGGATCGGGATAGATGGAAATACTGGTGCAATTACTGATATGAAAGAGCAAAAGGTATGATCTTATAAGTTCCCATATTATTTATGGTCACAATTTGTTCTTGGCTACCAGAAAATCAGATTTACCATTTTTAAAAGTTCCTTGTTTTCGACATTGTTAAGTCAAGCATACAGATGTGATGGATTAGTTAAAGCCAAATAAATTATGTTCCACATAGTGTTGGAGAGGTGACATATTCTTCAATATGATCCACCTTTTTTCTTCTTATGTCACCCTTATTTTAATAATTTAAATTTTAGGCAAATCACTTAGCCCAGTAACCAGGATTTAACAGAAAGAACTTTCAACTAAGCATTCTTTAATGTTGTCAGATCTGGGATGCCTACAATGTGAAAGCACAAACCTTCAAGACAGCAATTGAAGCTGCATGCATGCTTTTGAGGATTGATGACATTGTGAGTGGTATTAAGAAGAAGCAGGCTCCTGGAGCACAGGGTCCATCAAAGCCCAAAATCGAGACGGAAGCAGATGCAGATGGCGAGCAAATACTTCCAGATTGATGTGGTTAACAGATTAACCAACTTTGTGGTATCCAAAAAAAAAAAACAAAAACAAAGTATTGAGAATGGTGGTTTGTTGTTCTGTTAGTAGCAGTGCAAGGATTTTGTTGAGCTTTTGATTTGAGTAACAAAAACATTTTTGGTCCTTGCATATGTTTGCTGCTGTTTTATCTCTGTAAACTGGTGATTAGTGCAATTGTTCGTTCGGATTTCTCCTAGAAACAGCATGAAGTTGTGATTTTTGCTCTCTTATGTGGAACTTTTAGGATAAGTTGTGGTTCCTAGCTTCTGCCGTAATGTTTCAAAAAGAAGCTGTGATATGCATGAGTACGTAATTTTTCATTGCATTTCTGAAACAGGGGACGAAATATTTTTGTTTCGTCGGATAGTGGACTGCATATTTGTGTGATTTTCTCATATAAGGATAAGCTCCAAATCTTGTAAATTTGTCATCTATGAAAGATACAATCATAATGGTTACTCTTAACCAAATCATAATAAAAAAGCTGCATGAACCGTGGTTGTGTATCAAAAGATTTTAGAAAGTGAAAACCTTGAACCGGGCCGGGGCTGGGTATCAGGATATTTTCTAACTATGGACCTCCGGGAACCACCCTGAACCGGGTCCAATGAAGTCCATGGGTCCTCGTCTTGGCGTGCAAAAGTTAAAGCACACACTAAACAAAATATCTAGTTAAGATTCCACCCTTCATTCGGATTGAAAAACATAGCAATAACAAAAAGATAAAAAGGGAGGATATGTCAGTTTCTTTGTTCACTGATTTTCAAGTTTCAGTGCTTAAATTTAATCCAAATAAATCCAAATTAAGGTAATATCGTCCTAAGCTTGAAGTTTTGTTTAAGGGCTCTATAGAAAGAATTTGTTATAAAGTTTTGTAATAATGAAGTTGATTGTTTTTCAAGGAGTATGATTAGATTGTATAGATTTTGGATTGAGTTTATAAGTAAGTTAGGTGTGTACTAAAACTCTGATTGACTGACTTTTGTTTTGAAGATGGAAGGAGAAAGGCATTGGAGTAAGATGTTGTAACAGAAGAGCAGGGGAATTCAGAGCAATAAAAGAGAAAAATTACTATGAGTTGCTTGGAGTCTCAGTTGATGCAAATATGCAAGAAATCAAGGAAGCTTACAGGAAGTTGCAAAAGAAGTATCACCCTGACATTGCAGGCCAGCAGGTCTCTTTCTTTCTCTTGCTTTGTTTGTTTAGTCTCTAGCTAGGTAGATTGCATGGATAGTCATAGCAGTTGATGATATGCTTCATATGTTGAGTGCTTATCTTATCATTACCAGCTGAATTTGTTCCAAAACCAGAGAACAAATGACTGGCTATGTGAATTCTACAAAAGGGTCCTGATAACTTCTATCATTACATCAGGAAAGATTATTGCTTGTAAAAATTTGATAAGTCATTTTTAATTCATTCAAGACATAAAATATTGGCAGTTTCCGGTGCTTTTCATGATTCCTGCTCTGAAGAACATCCCCTGAGATGGTGAGATTTGTCGTTAAAGCAAATGATTTTGTTTGATTTTATCTTTCTGATAAGCGCACTGTTGTTTGTAGATTAGAGGCTACTTTGTTACAGCTCTATTTCTTAATTAATTACCCAAGCGAAAGAATTCAAAATTTCATACCTAAGCAATCACAGCATGTGATAGTTCTAACTTATTATTAAATTTGGAAGATTATTTTCTCTTTGTTTTAGGGTCATGAATATACTGTGAAGCTGAATGAGGCTTATAAAGTGCTGATAAAAGAGGATCTCAGAAAAGACTATGATACTGGTCATATGGGAGTGAAGTTTGGGAAAAATACCGCGGGCTTATGGAATGGACCACTGAGACCAGAGGCTTTATTTGTTGATGAAAATGCCTGCATAGGTGTTGTTCTCTGGCCTGCTTGTATTCTCTTAAATTTTCAATCAACCTTCTCCATTCTCTAAATTTCACGCGACTACAATATGATGTGACTTGGAATCTGCAATTAAATTCTTGACAGGGTGCAGAGAATGTGTACAACATGCCGGTAACACATTTGTGATGGATTAAGCTATGGGATGTGCACGAGTCAAAGTTCAGTATGGAGACAGTTACCAAAATATCGAGGTATAGCTGCCACTCAAATAGGTTATTTATGAAAGTTGATATACATACATGTTAGAATTCAAATAAATGCATTTTCTGCTAAAAGCATTGTCAACTCTGTGTAAAATACCTGAGGGGTGGCTCAGAAGCTTTCAGGTGTCAGTTGATTCATGCCCTGTGAACTGTATCCATTGGGTGGATAGGGAAGAGTTGGCAGTGCTTGAATTCCTTATGCAACCTTCAGCCAGTTAAAGGGTATGGTGTATTTGGAGGAGGCTGGGAAAGACCGGCAAACGTGTTCATGGCTGCTAAGGCATTTAACAAGCAGCTAAAAGAGCAGGCTGCTGCAGCAGAACATAAGCAAAGAAATGGTAATAAGTAATAGCCTTTCACATTGTTGCCATCTACGATGATATTTTGGATAATTGGGTGAAAATACATTCTTGTACAATGATTTGTACTCCTTTTTTTTTTTTTACAAGCACTGTTCTAATTGCAGGTCAAACAATTGTTCAAGAAGAAAGTCCTGCCCAGGCAGAGGCTCGAGCTAATGCTAGCATGGAAATTAACATGGGGAGATTCTCTGGAATTTGGAAATTCTTCAAGCAAGTATTTCGTTCAAGCACGTGGAATGAGAAGTAAAATATGTGAAACTATCAATACAGCTGCAATGGAAATTTCATTTGATGACAAAAATATAATTTAAGAAGCAGTAAGACACCAAGCTGCAGACTGACTCGAGGACCACAGAGAAGTTGAGAGGGAACCAAGAATATGTCAGATTCACAATGTTAAAATGTATACATCCTATGTTGCATATGAACGGTTCAAGCGTGTGTATACAGCACTATACCGTATTAAAGATAAAACATGTATATTCTTCTCTTTTTTTCCTTTTAATCTGTTACAATGTGAAATACATGTATATTTCAATAGAATTCTAATCAAAATTCAAGAATCTGGCAGATATATATTTAAGAGTTGATGTAAAGATTAATCATAAGAATATGCCCATGACGTTCTCTGTACAAGTCCTCTGCCCATCTAAGACCAGTCTAAAATTGCAAAACTCAATAATAGTGATCTTAACAGAAAAATATGGGATACATAATTCTGTTACTTCGTCTACAATCTACAGTCAACATTAGAAGTCAGAGGAACAGAATTCATCAGCCACTAAGCCACCTTCTGCCATATTAATTTAAGGCCGTTGCTTTGGCAATGGAGACCATCGAAATATAAGCTCCACATTGTCACTTTGGCTGTCCAAGAGTGTAACCAAAATTCAAGAACAGAATATGCTAGCTCTGCCTCTAACAGGCAGTTCAAAGCAATTGCTGATCATGATCATGCAGTGACGATAAAGACGAGAGTGATGATCAGTATGAACTGAGATTGCCCAGATATCTTCACGTATTATTTCAACGTTACCAGTTGCAGGCACCACCTTTCATTCAGTGGTCTTGTCCAATGCAGTCCTGAAAAGATGGTATCTGATCAGGCTTTAATGCGCTAACGCTAGTTTCTGGTAGGCTTCAACTTGTTAACAGTAATTATACTGAATTTTGATTATCGTAATAATTTACAAAATTATACCACAGGCATCGTCTGAATTACAACATTACTGTATTTCTTCAGTTTTTAACATATCAGCTGTTAATTTTACCAGAGGAACTTCAATTAAACTGATTAGAAATATTTTTGTACTTTCACATACCCATAGAGCCTGCATTTGTTTGTCCCAGCACAAACTAGACACTCGTCCGCAACTCCTGCTACATGGGCTAAGCAATGGTTGATTCTGTCATTTACAACATCCTGCAATATGAAACCAGTTCAGCATAAGAAGCAAAATTTGATTTAGTTTAACTAACAATTATTTGGCAAGGGGATGCCTTTTGCAGTAACTTTGCTAGTCTCAGAAAAAGAACCCCAAATATAACAGAAACTAATTATATCTGGATATTGGTCCAGAGCAATTCTCGAAGGTTGTTTAAATAATTATGACACAGGTACAAACGCATTTCATGTCATAGCAGAAACAGAAAATGCATCACAACATAACAACAATCATTGGAAGAATTCTACAAAATTAACTACCAGTGACTCAAGTGAAAAGTGAAGTGCTGAAATATGCAAAGCTTCATAACTTTGGCTTAGACGATACACAGAAACTAAGCAATGAAAAGAAGGATATTATATACCACTAGTAGCTCGTGCAAGCCAAGTGGTGCAGTTACCATATAAGAGACACCAGGGTGCTCCTTTGCGGCCTCAGCAGTTAAGGCAGGTATATCCTGTAAAATAAAACAAGGCTAATGCATTCAAACACGCACCTTTGGTACTTCTGCATACACTTCACTAAAAGTTCATAAAAGTCATCATTTGCTGAAGATTAAATTTACAATCAAGTTACCAAAGAATATCAACAAGAACTACCTGGTGCCAATGTCGCCCAGGGAAGAGAAAGAATGGGCTTACAATAACACGATTCGCCCCTTGTTGAACACACAAGCCAAATGCATCTTTAATTGATGGTTCTGCCAGCTCCTAGTTAAAATCAAAATACAGCAGATTGGTCAAGAATTTAATTGTGACTTCCTACAATAACGAAGCAAACGAAGATAAGAAGCCAATGTGTGTGGTGCAAACCAAATTGACCCACATACTTGAGAGCGAAACCATAATTAAATAGCCATATATGCAGAAAATAGCGTTGAAGCATCTTAATTAATCAACAAATAACAAATGCTAACAACATTATAAAATAAAGTTGTAATGAGAGACAATAAAAAACAAAAATCAAACAATACCATATGAGCAGGCTCTACAATTCGGTACCCAGTTTTGTCTCTAAACATGGCCACAAACTCATCTGAATATCCATTAAATTTGAAACCATTAGCTTTCCTCACTAACTATAATGCATCAAATTATAATACTAAAAAGCCATCAAAACCAAAATCAACAACAGCAAAAGTCCACAAAACAGCTCACTTAGCATGAGATTGGATTCTCTACGACGCGAGCCATGGTCCACGATGATGACACCATCTTTATCACCAACCCCACTTCTCAAACTTGCCCTTGTTGACATATGTCTACTTCTTGAAGGACCTCTCTGCAAATTCAAGAATCTGGGTTGTGCCCACGTCGGGTTCCTCCTTCCAGTTTCGCTCGCTTTACAACTACAATAACATCATCGTCATCATCAACAACAACAACAGGACAGACAATAATATATATTCACAAGCCAACAGAAAACGAACAAGTATGAGTTTTCATTTTCGTTCGGACCTTTTTATGGTGAAATGAGGAGAGACAGACACAGATTCTGCCGACATGTTCGATCCAGTTCGAGAGTTTAATTTACACAACACTATATACAAGCAACGCCATGATAGAGAGACGATGAGACAAGTTCATTGGGTTCTTTTCAGGACCAAATTATTTAATAGGCCCACTGTTAATACTTGGGCAAATTACTGAAGACACCCCCACCTGCATTTAGAATCGTATTTTTCTCTTTTGTGTGTGAAATAAAAGAGTTAACCACGCATGTCAAATTTCTTTGAAATTCAATTAGTGACAATATCTATTGCAATTTTGAGTAATAGAATTGATTTTATATATGTGTGTGCACACGCGCTGTATTTTTTTCTCCCATATATCTCAAAATTGAAAAGTGATTTTCTGTTATTCATTATGTCATTCTATGAATTCTATATTAGTTTTTATTTTTAAACTACTATAGTTTAGAATTTGAAAAGGGACAATAATTAGAGCACACAATTTTATTAATTTCGACATGAGAGAGGTGCACTATTGAATCATTTTTATCACTTCGTTAATTACATAATTGTCAAGAGCATACTTGGCTACTGACACACCATTCAAGGTGAAAAGATTTGGAATAATTTTTATTGTTCTTTCTTTCAAAAATAAAACATTAATTGTTTCTTGATTTTAAATAAGAGAAAGGAGAATGTTAGGATGTCGCTATTGCATCATACATGGAAGATTTTATTCTATTTTTGTTGGATGGTATTGTTCTTTCTTGATTTGATTTGTGAAATAATGAACAAAGAAAACAGAGAAGGTTGCAATGTCACTATTATATTTTTCATTTTGAGATTTTGTTTTTCTATTTGACCACATGCAAACCAATATCATGACTTAATACATATGAAATTTTGGTTATATAATTGTACATTTTCCTCTCGTTATCAATTACAAAGCATAATTTGAATCTTAAACTATTCATAAAATACAAATGTGAGAAAAAAACTTATTTTTGGTATGAGAGTATCTACCCGTATCATACTTTTAGTGCTTAATTTAGATTCATCTATAGATTTTGGCTTACCCTAGCATAGTCATGGTGCCAATTTTTGTATTCTTAAATATGAAGCACGCAACTAATTTTTGAAGGATCACTGCTCCCTAAATTTTTCTATTTATAATAATAGTCATTTCTGATATTGAAATAAAATCCATCATCAAATTAATCCACTTCAATGGGAACTTTATTTTTGACAAATATGCATTTCGAAAAAGATCACTTTACACAATTGTAAGTCTTGCTCATATTTAACTTTAAAGCTGTAGTCTTTCTTCCGGTTTTTGATTAATGAAGAATTTTTTTTTTTTTTTATAAACAAATGAAGAAGTTCTATTTGAAGATACGTATCCATGGATTATGTAGGGATGGTTTGGTGATGGTTTTGGTCGACAATATTATACATGATTATTAATAATAGTGCTGCCTAATGATTGTTATAGAGGAAGACGTCCTCAGCTATTACCAAACTAAGTTGTTGCTTTTCAAATAAAAAATCACACTTGTCATCCTATGACCGTCATCAAATAATTTACTTGTAAGTCTACAACCACCAGCATCTAGTGGTTGTTATGTTTCTCTCACATTTAAGTATCCACGGACTCATATGCACCTGCCTTGGTTTTTTCAGTCAGTTAACACCTAACTTATATATGACTTAAATTGAGATATAATATAATTCGATAATAAGCTTTTCATACAGTATGATTTTGATATTTGAGTCATATTGTTTTCCAAATTTTCGTTTTATACTAATTATTATTTAAAAAAAAAACAAAATTTATATCATATGTTTCTTTTTCTACTTCATTACGTTACACTATAATTATTCAAAGAATTAACAATAAATATCAATAATAAATCATGAATGTTATAACAAAGAAGGGTAGGGTTGTTGTGAACATTGTCTTTGATAACCAAGATATAATTTTGAGTTTTGTCAAATGTTTTAAATGACATTCTATGAAAAATAAATAAAAAAAAATTGTTGTTTTCAAAAATTATTTTTTCCCAAAACAAATTATTTGAAATATAATAATATCATGTAAAATGTTTTACACTTTATAGTGATTGGTCTTAAAAACAAAAATGTTATATGTGGGTCTCAATTACCAAAGTTCGAATAACTATTGTATATAATATTTTTTAAAAAATATATATAAAAATCAATGTAATAAATGTGGTAACATTCATCAACATTTTATTTACATGTAAATCTTAAGTCACGCAGCCAATCACCCAAATGGTGAGATTGAACAAATTGTATATGCTGCATTAAAAACAGAAGAGAAAAACAAAACAAAACAAAATAAACAATATCATATATCATGGCAACATATAATAGATTCATCCCTATATATTGAGTGTTACCTTACCCGAAAATAATAAACGATAAGACTTTCTTCTTAAAGACCCTTTTTTTCTTAATAATAATAATAATATTTTCTATTAAAGATTTTTTTTATATTTTTGAATAATAATGTAATAAAATTAAAATAGTTTAATCTGTGATAAGAATCCAAAAATGTGCAACACCTTAAGCATTTCAGCTGGAGATCACGCAGTCTCACAATAAAGGGGCATCTGATCCCCAACTTCACAAGCAAACCAACTAATGAAAACTAGAAGCCTTTATTACTCATCACGACTTCTTATAACTAAAATTAAACAAAGCTCGCACTAACTAGTCACTCCTCGTCAAGTCAAGCCCGAGTCTCTCTCTCTCTCGCTCGACGCGGCGCGTGGTGTTTAATCACTTTCCTCGGATCTCGAACTGGAAAACACTGATCGGAGATGGTGGTGGAATTGGAGTAAGAAAAAAAAAAAAGACGGCGGCGGTTAAATGAAGCGTAAAGCGACGCAGCAGCAGCAGCAGAGGCAGCTTAGTTACAGATGGAAGCGGAAGGTGTTCGCGGCGGTTCTGGTGGCGTTCTGCTTCGGGAGTCTGGTGCTGATGCAGACTCAGTATACTCGGATTCTGTCTCTGCGGCCTCGTTCTCCTCCGAAACCGAGAATCGCCTTTCTGTTCATCGCCAGAAACCGTCTCCCTCTCGACATGGTTTGGGACAGCTTTTTCAAGGCATGTGCCGTCACACTTTTAACAGCTTAGCAATTCAATTGAACAAAATTATGTTTATTTAGGGAATTAAATATATGATTTTAGTTAAATTGTTGAATTATAAGCAGTAAAAGTTAAAAAGCTAATGAATTTGCAGGGAGAGGAGGATAAATTCTCGATTTTTGTTCACTCTAGGCCTGGTTTTTTGTTCAATAAGGTGACCACGAGATCAGCTTATTTCTTGAGTCGTCAAGTTAATGATAGTATACAGGTGATGATTGATCTCTTGTTGTTGTGTTAGCATTGTGATCTGCTTTTGGAGGAGAGTGTTTTTTGTTGTTGATTTGTGAGAGAGTTCTTTTGTGCTTGATGGTGTTTAGTCCATTTCAGGTAGATTGGGGAGAGGCAAGCATGATAGAGGCCGAGCGTATATTGCTTAGACATGCACTTTTGGATTCTTTAAATGAGCGATTTGTTTTTCTATCAGATAGGTGAGGATTATGGATTGGTTTTGATTATTATTCGTTGTTTTTGGTTTAAAGAGTTGTTTTTGTTTGGAAATAGGCTTTTGTTATTTAATGATGTATCGGATTCTTGTTTTCCTTGCAGTTGCATACCTCTATATAATTTCAGCTATACGTACAACTACATTATGTCGACGTCAGCTAGTTTTGTAGACAGGTTCATCTTCTGGGCCATACCCTTTTATTTTTGGGTGTGTATGCATTTCTCTCTATGTCTTCAATTGTTTGTTGGCTGCAGTCTTTTATAAAATTTTACTTACTTAAGATTATGCAAAATAGTTTTCAAATTGTAAGTTTTCTTCATATCTAGAGAGAGAATAAAACTGAAGAAGAAAATGCTATTTGGAATCATAATCTCGTTGCTACAGGAATTTTCTATTTATCCCAAGAAAGCAGTCAATCATACTTGAGATATTGTACTAGTTAGACTAGCTTTGATAGCTGCATTGACACAAGTTATATTGAAGCAGTTGAAGTCGAATACTTGATTCATTCTTCTCTGAGTTGTTCTACCTTTGTCCTGTATCTTATTAATATATTAAGCTATTGTATGTTTTTCTTAAACCAGGGTATGTTTCTTGTGTCTCTTTTGCTTTATTTTTTTTCTGGTGTAATTTGCAGTTAAGTATTGTGTGGTTAGTTAGAAACTCCTCTAGGGTTCAATAGGTTATGTGTTTGTATGTTATAAATTTGCTGTTGAAACATTATTACTCACATTTTGGGAGTCTGGTGGAATTAGAGACCTTAGAAATGCAAACTACTATTTACGATCAATGGTAGTCCCCTTTAAAGCGTATCATTTCCTTTTTTGCTCTGAACTGTGGGCAATCGTGCATCCACACTTACCTGTTCCAGTTTAGTCCCTTTTTAAAGTGTAGGTATTACTTTAACCCTCAATTGATTCTGGGATGTCCCTTGTGGCAATTCAGCAACATGTTGCATCCCCATTTATGCAGTCTTAAACAGTCATAGCCCAAGACTAAGACATGAGGCTCAGAATGTCTTTCTTGGTTCTAGATCTACAATTTACCTCTAATTAAGTTTTGTTGGCAAACATCAGGCTCCAAATGTCTTTCTCATTTTAAAAACAATTCTTCTTGTTGCCTAAAATCAGTACTGGAGCACTACCAACATTTTTAAGTCTGCAGATTATATTTACTTTTATCACAATCTGAAGTCATCTGTCTAACTACCTTTATCATATCCTCATAAAAGGCATTTGTTATCATTGGCTTTCACTGTAGTTTTCTGCTCACCAGTCTTTGCTTTGAGGTGATTTTGATATTAACTTCATTGAAATATATGAACTGTAGTTAATGCAACAATAATTTTTTATGCTTTTAATCCACTAGTAATAGTATTTGTCAATGCAATGCTGTAAGCAGCTTTGCTGATACAAAGGAGGGCCGCTACAACCCTAAAATGGCTCCTGTTATTCCTGTTTATAACTGGAGGAAGGGATCTCAGGTAACAGTTCAAGATACTGTCTTGGCTGCTTCCTCTAGTTCAATGACAACATGGCAACAAACAAGTGATTATAGCTCATGCTTTTTCTTCTTGCAGTGGGTTGTTCTCACCAGAAAGCATGCAGAGGTTGTTGTAAATGACACCACCGTCTTTCCGATGTTTCAACAACATTGCAGGGCAAGTTATCTAATCATCTTGGCCTTATGAGTTCTATAGAACAATAGGATGATCATAGTGTCTGGAAAATGGAAATTGTATAATGATTACTTTTTCAAGTATAGCAGAGAGCATTACAAGGAGAAACCCTGCTTTCCTCAGGGAAGACATTAAGACCCAAGCTATTAATGCTTACGTTATAAGCAAAAACGTCTATTGACTTTTTCTCAATAATTTCAAGTTAATCATTTTAAGATTCTCTGTTTTGTTTAGGACTTGTTATTATCTCTGATTAATTTTATTGTAATTATGCAGAGGAAATCACTACCTGAATTTTGGCGGGATCATCCATTTGTAAGTAATTTTGGAATGACATGCAGTAGTGATTAAAACATCTTGAAGATGTTTTCAATAAATGAGGTGCTAATGTACTTTTGGTTATAATTTTTTCAATTCACAGCCGGCTGATCCATCCAGGGAGCATAATTGTATACCAGATGAACATTACGTTCAGACATTACTTGCAGTAAGTTACATTCCTTCTGATCGTTTCCTTTTTTACAAAAATAGTTATGCATAGCCTTTATTTTTAGAATTATTTGAGGTTGGTTTTCAAGTAAATAGTAACCTGGCCACTACCAGATACATTAATAGATATGGGAATTTATTTGAGATTCTTGATCTCCATAATGTAAATCTGATAGTATTTTATAATTTGTGAATGCATGGAAAATGGACGGCAGCAACAATGAAGTCCCAATAACAATACTCTTTTTGTAGTAGTAGTACTATTGCATGTTTTTCAAGTAATCTTATTGCAAAATTTAGCAAGAGAACTATGGATTGCCTTTTTTCCACTGAAAAGAAATACTAAATTGTTAGGTTAATTTTCAAATACAAAAATAAAATGTGTTAGATTAGATTTAGAGTAAGCAGTTACTTGTCCACGACCAGATATACAAATCCGATAGTGCTGCTAGTACATTTAATCTGAGCTGAGCCTTTTACATTGTGGATCAGTTCCTATTTTAGAATGTGTAGAATGCATGGAAATCAGAGGACAGCTGAATTCAAAAGACCAGTAAAACTGCTTTTCATATAGTACCATTCCCTATCTGAAGTGGTTTTTCGAATGCAGCAAGAAGGTCTGGAGGGAGAAATAACTAGAAGATCATTGACATATTCTGCATGGGATCTTTCGTCATCCAAGGACCGTGAACGCCGTGGATGGCATCCTGTGACTTATAAGTATTCTGATGCTACTCCCATGCTCATTCAATCTATAAAGGTCTCTCTCTCTCTCTCTCTCTCTCTCTCTCTCTCTCTCTGACTAACTCCAACTTTCATTAGTTGCAGAAACTTCAAGATTCCTTCAGATGCAACTTAACGCTTCTGTTAGATTTTTGAACTTTAATAATGTTCATTTACTTATTGCCTGTGAAATATACTTGAGACTTGAGGGGACTTGCTGTGAGACTAGCCATATATTTTTTCAGAAGTTCACTTGACTTGAAGGTTCAGGACTCACAATTTGTTAATTAAATCTCAGGGATATAACTACTTCTATGATGCCTGGAATTATGTGTACTCAATCTGAGCCTGAGTGAGATTTGTCAATGCAAATTGATTCCAAGTTTCCAACTATAAATAGGGTTGTATAGTAATTTTAAAAAGTTGAAAACAAGAAGAGAGGGTAATTCTAAGCTAGAGTACAAAATACGGTTGATTGTACATGAGGGGATACAATGTAATCACCTTAAATGATTTTGGCAGGAAATTGATAATATCTATTATGAGACTGAATACAGAAGAGAGTGGTGTAGCAGCAAAGGGAAACCTTCCTCTTGCTTCCTTTTTGCCAGAAAATTCACAAGGCCTGCTGCTCTTCGCCTACTCAATATGGTAAGTTCCACAAATATGCTCTCTTTTGTAAAGTTGTACAAATCATCGAAGATGAATCGGAGAAACAGTGAGGATTTATTTTTACATTTGATTCTCTTTATTGGTGAATGACTTATATGTTTTACATATGGTTGGAAGTCTAATATGTTTAATCGGTTTATGTTTTCTTATGTACAGTCTGTTTTGGGAGCTCATCGAAGCAAGATATAAATCCTAACTGTGGCAGGTTATGTATTATATATGTAAGTTTTAACATTAGATAGGATTTGTTAATTTTAACCTACAGAAGTCATCTATTTCCTCTGTAAAAGACCAGAGTGCTGTAAATTAGATATGATGAGAAGGATAAAAGGAAAATATATAGCGCCGTGATATATAATTTCTTCATTATTTTGAAATACATATAAATAAAATGAAAATCTTCGTTGATTTCTTTTTCCATGGCCCTGTTTGCATATTTACAGTATTGTGAAATTTGGTAGTTGTGTTATGGAGGAGTATTTTTGGACTTTGAAGACAAGATAAAAGATGCATTGGTGGGAAGGAATATAACTTAGGATCAGTTTGAGAATGCTTAGGCAAACAAATTTTACAACACACTTGACAAATCATTTAGTAGAATGCTTACATGTGTTTTTCTTATAATCACTTAAAATGATTCTTTGTAGTCCATCAATTAGGAGTTTTTTAAGGTCTTTATTGTCATCATAAAGGTTTCAGTCCATGATTCAACAAATTCATGCTAAAGTACGCAGACTTTGTAGAGAGCATTGCAAATTATAGTATTCAACTTCAAAAATTAGATTTAATTTTACCTATGTTGGCATTATAGCATCTAACTTGTCATGTTGCGAGCAATGAAATTTTCTAAAATTCTTAATTGATATCATAAATTTAACACTTTCTTTCACTGTTCTTATCACCAGTGACCTCTTACGGATGTTGCCTTGTTAGTAGTTTTAAAAACTAGTGAAGATTATAGACCGACTCTACAGTGAAATCCTTGTAGGAAAACATTCATTTACTTGTTTAAATTGTGAAATTTTCGGCAGAATAATTAATGTCTGAGAAAAATACCCTATATATAATCTGTTTATAATATTTTTAAAATTAAAATATCGATTTCTTTTTAAAAAATTATTAAAAAAATGAATTTAGTATTGAAATAGTTAATCATTTGAATTTATGAAATATAATATTTAAATTTATGTTGGAGTTGGAGTTGATTTATTATTTTGAATAGTATTTAAATTAATTTTGTTCAAAGAGTAAAATTGGAAGCTTAAATATTGTGGAGGAAATGAGGTAGGAATCTTAACCAAGAGGTTAGAAGTCTTAATCTACCAATCGAAACATGATTAAAAAGGATTCCTCATTTCACGATTTTATTCTTTTTTTTTCTTGTTTTTTTCAAACAAACAATATAATGAAACTTTTCATTCTTATTCGACCAAACAAAACGCCTCTTAAGAGAAAATCCACTTGATCTATAAAAATCTCGACAATTTAAGGCCCTGGATGAGTCGATGCATTGACCTGTCTCCTCGCAATCATACTCATTTCCATTAATGATGCGGGATTCCCCTTAACTAGCTTGATTAGATCTTTAATATAATTACAACATCCATCTCTAAACATATTATATAATTCTTCAGTCGTTTAACCGTGTAACCTCTACCTTCTTTAATGTTATGATATGCATATTTTCTTGAAAACAGTTACATCTACATGTAGAAGGTGAGAGATAAAGAAGTAAATTAAATTAAATAATAGATTTGATTCATCCCCCTTGAAACTCTGTCTAAACTAATTCCTTTTTCATTACATACATTTTTCACATAATCTGCCAGATTAGTATGTTGGGTGTGATGGATACAAGATTGTGGTTGTATACAAATTTTGACTTCAAAATATGTTTGGAGAATTAGAGTGTGGTTGGTATAGCTTCTCTACAACTTTTTTTTAATGTTAAGAGCTCTTTTAATTCTTATTTAGTTTGACATCATTTTGAGAAGAGTTTTGTTCATGTCAAACAAGCACTTTTATATTGACGGGGGAAAACTCAAATTTTAGGCTTCTTTCAAAAATTTGAGTTTTTTTTTTTTTTAAATATATATAAATTGTCTTAAATATCATTATTTAATTTCATAAATTTTAATATATCCCTTTTCAATACAAAACTCGATTTCATTTCACCAACACCTTTATGTAATTTATTAAATCGTTTTAAAATATATAAGTAAACAATATTAAACTTTTGCTAGAAGCTCTATTTTATAAAAGCTCTACTCTAAAAGATCTGCTCATAAAAATCATAATCACAAGGTCATACCAAACACACTCATAAGGTGGCAATATGAGATTGGTTAAATAGTATTTTTCACACAGTATTGAGATTGTGAGATCGTCTTGTGCCCCCTATAGTCAAGGATATGTTATGACTTGCAAAAATTAAATAATATATGTGTGGTCGGGAATTTATCATATTTATTAAGATCAAACAATACATATGAGATACAAAAGCTACTCTTATAAATTTGTGTACTCATTGTTAATTATTATCATATTCAAAATTTTGAACTAATAGAAAATAACTTAACCATAGTATTTAAAATTTGAGATTGATACGTGACATACCATCTCTCATATATAACGTTGATAAATAATAGGTAACAGTTTAACTAAAGTATTTAAAATTTAAGATTGACACATAATATAATCTCTTACTTGTAATTTGGATAAATAATAGATGACGGATATGTACTAAACGCTCCATACCATCACGTGTAACTTATATAAATAATAGATAATGGACAAATGTTAAACGCTCTCTATCATATAACATATGTAACAACAAAATTTTTAGATAAAGGGAAAAAAGAGGATTGAATCAAAAACCTCGAAACTTTAATACTATGATAAATACAAATGAATTGTATATTTCATTGTAAATTATTATGATAAATTAGGACCTATTTATAAGCCAAAGAGAAAAACAAAAAAGACAAGTAAATAATTTATATAAGTCAACTAGAATCATATAATCCATATATGAAAATTAAATATCTATAATAATTGCTTATTATTGTGACATGTTTAGTTTCAATGTATATATTATATGATTTTAGTTGACTTGTAAATATTGTTTACTTGTCTCTTTTGTTTTTCTCTTTGGCTCATAAATAGGTTCTAGTTTGTATATTGTAATTTAATGTGAAATATATAATTTTTCTATATTTATCACTTATACTGATAATAATAAATACGTATAATGAGATTCGATTTTTTATTTTTTATCACGTGTGAGACTTCAATTCCAATATGTTGAGATTGAATAAGTTTTCCACATACACTGATAAGCATGATAACTGGCAGGTCGACGTAGTGTTGTGTCCCTTTTTTGCCTTGTTTCTCTAAGTAAGTTTTTGGTTCAAATATCAGGGGATCACCTTAAGAGTGGCAATCGATTGATATCTAATCTGGTGTCTGAAGATGTAAATAAAAAAATAAGGTTTATAATTATATTTATAATTTAAAAAATTAAAAAAAAAAATCCGAGTGTGTTCAGTTGCCTTAAGTTTCGGACAGGCACACAGTGAAAGCGACAAAAACAAAGAAAAAGAGGTAATAAAATAGCCACCGTCAATTCTTCAACCAAAAAAAAAAAAGCAAAAAACAGAATTGTCACCGTCAACATAGATTTTAGCCTTTTGTTTATTTAAACCAATCAAATTAAGATTGACCAACTAAACCGATAAAAGCATGAAAAAGAAGAAATAGTACAGCCATCGCCATTAATTGAGGAGTATCAAACGTAACGCCACGTAATGACGCGTAATCTGCATCAACATAACACCTGTACTACCCTCCAGTCACCGTCCACGGACCAGAAAACGGACCAACGGTGGGTGGTCAATTCTCAATCCTCGTAAAAATAAAACAAAAAAAAAAAAAAATGCTACGTTTGGACAACATTTCATGGCATGCTCTTCCGTCTTTTCATTTTGCTTCCCTCTATTCCAACTCCCAATTAAACAATTATCGTCGGTTTCACTTTCTCTCCTAATGTTGCTTTACTTACTACATGTCCTTCTCGTTAATAGTTTTGTCACACTGACCACTCACCCAATGATTTGTACATTGTTTAGTTTTTATTTTATTATATAATTTTATCGGATATTAGTGATTTTTTTCAAAAATAAAGATTTAAGGTTAAATACATGGTCAAAAATTCAAGAGAGGGAAAACGTCAAATGGTTGAGTCGAACCATTCAATTACGAATTTACTTGACTTAGCTTCCCATTAATACGCAACTAATAGAGCTAAAGGTTTGTTTGGGAGTATTTTTACAACTACTGAATTCAAATAAAAATGTTCTTTTGATGATTAAAAATATTTTTTATATGATTAAAGATAATTTTCGAATAAAGATACATAAAACCATCTTCTTTTAATAAATCGTTTATTAGATAATTCAAGTATAATTTTGATTTTGGAGAAATTAATTAAAAAACATAAATCTACCCTAAAAAATAGCATAATTCAAAAATTTTTAAAAGTCTTAATATAACTCACATATATATAGCTTGTTCAATCAAATATGTTACTTCGACTAATATATAACATTTCTACATATGACGGACGATTACAGTTTATTTTTTAATTCTATTTTTTGAAATTTTTTTTAATCTATTGAGACAATCAAATTAAAATATAATGAATCAAAATCACTCTTGTATAATTTTTTTAATACATATAAATTATTCAACATATATAATTACTTATTCTATTTAATAATATGCCATATTGATACTTATTGGAAGGATCAAGCTATCAAACAACCACCATTGAAGACCAAATACAGTCAAATTGTAGGGTCATTTCAATTTTCAAACCCAAAAACCGGTTTAAACTTTGTCATGTACAGTAATAACTGCAACCAAGCAAACGGTCTCTCATTTCACCACACGTGTAACAACTAAAACAGACACGCTTCTCACGGTTTTATACGTGCTCATTTCTGATTGGCTATTTTAGGTCGTTGTTCCGTTTGGGCAGTTGGAGCTAAACTGTTTCTACATTTTCAACCTCTTCAACAATTATGGTTAATTTCTTGCCCGATAAGTATTCCAGGTGTCCTGTCTTTACCCTTCCACGTAGCAACTTTTATTACTATTTTAGTCGAAAATTATATAACGCAGGTGGCGGTGGTTGAGTATTGTTTATGTTTTAAAAGAAGCACAAAACTGTGCAAAAAATTAGAGGCTTCGAGAGGTGGGCAACTTGGCATACAACTCCTTTTAGGGAATAGACGAAAAAGCCCAACACGCATTGAATAAATAATATTACTTTTTAATTTTTTTATTTTCAACGTCAGGGACCATCATGGTCATTTTGGAAATTCAACTATACAGTTACATGCCTTTTTTTTTTCCCCTCTTTTTATGCAGGTTCATTCTACTTCTATCGAATTAGCGTGTGGCCCTTTTCACGGATCAGACTCATAGGATTCTCTTTTCTCCTAATTTTGAGTTCTAATTTTTAAAGGATCCCGTTTTATATTTTATAAATGTTACTGCATTAGTTTAGTATAATTACAGATCAACTGATATTTACCGGATCCAAAAATATTCTATAATGATTAAATAATTAATGTTTATTGGATTGAAGTCCAAGATTGTAGAATATAACCCCATGTTAGACTCTCACAATTTGTGCAAGTGGACATTCAATTAAACTTGACTATATACATATGCATATATATATATATATATATGTTCCAAATTTGCTTACTTCGAATTCAAATTTAGAGTATCTCCAATGCAAGTATGAATTGTGAAAAAATGGAGTACCACATCAGATAAATTGATAGAGGGTCAAAATTAATCTCTCAAATACAAACTTTCATAACTACTATCAAACTGACATGGCAAAAAAAAAAAAAATAGAGACTATCAATCTCAATGTCTATTTCTAGAGGGTTTCTTGAACAATCATGTCAGCAATAAATGATGAAAACTTTCATAAAATAATAATTTATAGTAATTTATTTTAATGATATATTATTATTTGACCGTTTATTATTAAAATGAATAAAATAGCATTTGAGAGCTCTTTGAGATTTGAGTGTATCAATCCATATTTATGTCACATAGGATAGATATTTCATTGACATTGATGATATGTTTTATCCATTTTTTTTAAAAGACAATTCATATTTACATTGGAGATGTTCTCAGAGCACACATTGCACCCTACAACCTTTGAGAAAAAGGGAAGAGTGGCTTTTGCCTTTTTGGTCATATAGATTCCTATGAGAGAATTCGAACCTTAGACCACAAATATGACTAGTCAATGAAGTAACAACTCATAGGTAACACAAGATAATTGACATTCATTGCATTAAAATTCTGAATTTTACTACTATTACAACCCTAAAGTTACCATAATTTATAAAAAAAAAAAAAAAAATGCTTTAGTTATTTGAATCTAAAACATTATCAGAATGGGCAATTTTTACCACAAACCACTTTAATGGTGGTTTCAATAACCATGGATTATTATTGAAATTAACCAAACCATAGTTTCGAGAAAATTTTCATTTGTAATGTTCATCAAATTTGATTTTCAGTGCAAGTTGGAATAGGTTGTTTAAATAACAAGAAAGATATATTTGAGTAGGACAAATAGCATAACTAAAATGGATAATATCATAATTAAATGTTAATTTAGGTAAGATTATTCATCAATAACAACCTTCAAATTAGTTGTAATTAAAAATAGTTATTGACGAATATTTAAGAGTTGTTATTGATAGGTAACTTTATCCAATCAGTAAGACAGCTAAACTTGACTAACAATAGATAAATTAGAAGATTGATAATGGTCAACGAAATAGAGGTCAAAAAATCAAATCCATAAAATAATTATCATTCTTACATTGTTTTAATATTTGTTTTTATTTATAAAATTGGTATTAAAAATTATTTTTCAATTCTAACAATTATTGTTTCTATACAATTTTTTGGTTTTATTTTTTATTTTTATAACTTTTATGTCATGGGCACCGACTGATATTTTTACTTTAATTTTGTGATGAGAAAAGGTTTATATTATATAGTTTAGTAAAAAACGTGTAGATAATGGAAAATCTGGTTCCTTAGAATATTTTAGAGAATCGTTTGCCAGTATTTGTCACCACTCACCGGTACAAGAAGCAGCTGTTGATTTTGCTTGGGTATACCCAAAGTACGAATATCTTAAAGACAGAAAATCACTTTATATATTGCTTTATTCCAATAATTCTTTATAAATTACTCCATAGCTTTTGACAAGTTAAATATATTATTGGCTTTATTTGGTTGATTTGCGGTAGGAGCTGAATCCCTTAGTCGAACTTATAACATTGCAAAGAAAAGAAAGATAAGGTAGAATAAAGAAAAGAATGATAAGGTAGAATAAAGAGGGGTACTCCTTCAAAAAAAATAATAATAATAAATAAATAAAGAAAGATATTACTCAATAATTTATGCATTCGTGGAATTTCAAAAAAAAAAGAAAAAAATTATGCATTCGTGGACAGCATATTTTCACAACTTTTTTTTTTTCTCTTTTTTGATATATTACTCATTTTATGTAACACTTAAATTTTTAATGAGTGATATTAAGTAAAATGTACCATAAGATTTTATATTAAAAAAAAAGGATTTAAGGACTTTTATGCAAATATTTTACAATATTTATGAATAAATATTATCTATTACCATTAAAATAAACATTTTTTAGTAAAAAAACATTTACATGTTCTTAAAAAAAATGAAATGAAATGAAAGCTTTCGTACGTGCGCGCGCGTGTGTATATATATAAAACATGTATATAAATGCCCTTGACAGTAAATTTCTACATGAAAAGGTATTTTAAATTATTTTTCTTCGATTAATGAAATTTTTAAAATATATATATTTTTTACTACTGTGAATGGACTTCATGTCAACACGTCAAATGTTACTGAAAATCATGACAGGCATAAAATAATGAGAAAAAGAAACTTCTCTTATGAAGTGTTTAAATGAAGATTTTTATCTTTTAAACAGTGTTTGGTGTATAAGATTTGAAATTATTTTAGCATTTAAAAAATCTTAAATTTTTAAATTCCATATTTGAAGTGACTAATCTGAGAATATAATTATAATCCCATCTTCACTTGAATTCTAATCTCATAGAATTATTGAATCCTATACTCTCTCGTATCGTTCAAATTGGAATAATGAATTCAATAGGATACAATTTTATCTCTTTCTCCTCATTAATTATTTTCTCCACCAACCCCATTTATTTCTCACCTATTTCTTCCATCAGCCCCATTGTTCATCATCACCAGCCCATTATTCTTCATCTACAACTCAACTTATGCATTTTTGCATCTACACGCCTACTGAACTGAGGAAAAAAAAAAAGTCTCTTGCACTATTTTCATCCATCTATCTGTGAATAATTTTCAAGAAATCAAAATACAGGAATATATCTATTGTTATATATTTAATTTATTTTTCATGAACTTTGTGAAATTAATTTTATTATGCAAACAAAAATTTAGAAATAATATTATTATTTAAATAAGATTTATTTCAAAATTAGTATTTATTTACTCATACCTTAAAATAATATAATTCTAATAAAAAGTCAATATAACTTTTCAGAAAAATGATCTATATGATTTATTTTATTTAAAACATTATTAACTTTATGTATAATATAAGCTAGGTTATATAATAATATATTTAAATCAATTTTATTCCAATCCAAACCCAACCTATATTTTACTATTTAAAATTAATCCTTCTCTGTAAATTAATTAAATATTTTTTCTCTTTTTTTTTTCTTCAAATTTTTCATACATTTAATTTTAAGTATATAATAAATATTTAAATTAATTTTATTCTAATTCAGTCCCAACCTATACCAAACACAATCATGGGACATTTTTAATCCAATTTCGAGTTCTATCAAACATGCGACAGTGATTTTCTATTATAATCCAATCAATTATATTCCATTTCAATATCGCGTGCCAAACGGAACCTTAATGCTTATTAAAATATTTGTAATTCACTTGAAAATAAAAATCTAAAAGGCTTAAATGTTTCGAATTTACCAAAAATAAAAATGAAAACATTTGAAAAACGTTATTGTGTCCCATGACTTCCGTCCCATGTTGTCATTCTAATCAAGATAGAGATGAGAATTTCTGTTTTTGTTTTTGTTTTTGTTTTTTTTTTTTAAAAAAAAAAGGAAAAGTAAAGAATAAAATGTTAAAATTGGGAGGGGCGTAGAGGAATGGAGTGTCCAAAAGGATTAGGATAATGAAGTCAAACTTTAAAATGAATAACATAAAAGAGTAGTACATTGCTTCACACTCATTTCCTTAGTATTTCATTTTTAGAATCCAACCAGTTGAAAAAGTTGTAACATGAAACACATAAATTGACTGATAGATCATCTTCAATTCAAGTACAACTTTATTATTATTGTAGTATTTGTTTTTTTTGAAAGATTACTGTTATAGTAATTTTTTTTGAAATTAAATTTAAATAAAACTATCAATACCTTATATTTTAAAATAAGACGTGGGACTTAAATTTCTGACATTTTAAGATTAAGAGAAGTGTTCAATTATTCTTTTTAAGGGATCTTTTTTTTTTTTTTATTTTTCACTTAATGGTCTGAATTATATGTATGAAGTGATTTTTATTTTTTTTTAAGTGATTGAACAATTTAAAATCATTCAAAAACATTGAAAATTTAAAACTACAATTTTTTATTTTTAACTGAATGTCAAATCACTTAATAGTTTTTTGAATATATTATTCTAAATTTATCATTCTCAAAATAACATATTTTCGAATTTGTTATAAGTATTTGATTATTCTTGTTTAATTTTAGTAGAAAATATATATTACTTTATAATTTTAACTTTTGTTACAATATTAATTTAATCTAAGATCGTTTTGTTTATTTTTATTTAAATATATAAATTTAATTTACTTTATTGTAATAATTAATCATATATTAATTATGAATAAAAACATTATCAGTATATACATAAAACTATTTAAGTATTTGTTAAATAATTTATTATAATTGTTTGTATTATATTGAAAGAAGTTACATAACAACTAATGGTAAAGCTATATAAATATAAAATTAATAGTTTAAAATAATTTTTAACTTTAAAAAAGTAAAATTTCTAACCATTGGGATATCTTCCTATCTTCTTCCGTTATCTTTCCCATCAATTTCGAAATTTCGATCATCAAAACTCAAGATCATAAATGTTTAGCATTAGATACAACTCACAATATCACCCCAAGATTTCAGGTCATACATACTCACAATGATAGTTCTTAATTCTCATATCTCAACAATAATCTTTAAAGAAAACTACCTAGTCCCAATCTACCATAGAAGACAGATAATAATTCTTAATATCATCTAAATCATAACTTATAACATCATAGAAATTCAAAAATCTTCGCTTTCTACTAGATTAACTCCTGCACATCTAAAAATTGCAACCCAATATACGAGATCAACCGTAAAGAACCATATTTTTTCCTATTATGTATATTTTTCGGACTCCCTAAATGGGCTGGTAAAAGCCCAGCTCAGGCCTAACTTAGGCCCAATGAAGTCAACCCAATCAAGGCCCATCAGACAAGACCCATATTTAAACTCCAAGCCCAGCGAGCTTCGCAGCTCGCCCAGCAATCCTCTTAGCTCGTAACAACGAGCTCGTCCTACAGCAAGGTCATAGCTCGTTATTCACTGAACAACAAACTCCAGTTCGAGGTCGTAAACCGCCATAGACATTAAACAGCTCGTTCGGAGGATAATTAATGCAGTATCTTCTAGAACAGGCAGTTACCTATTTTAATCGTGATTCTCTCTCCAGAAACGGAAGTTAATTCAAATTCAAACTCAGTCAACATTATCTCAGAATTTAAGGTGCAGTTTCCTGATTTATTCAAACAGATTAGAAAATGTAATTAATTCATGATTCTCTTCCTATTTTATTGATTCCTAAATTGTACGATACTTCCCCTATAAATAGAGGCTAAAATCATTGTAACATACACATTGAATATCATATTGTCACTCTGCAGAATTTAAGAGAGACAGTCGTGGACGTAGGCACACTTGCTGAACCACATTAAAAATCCTTTGTCTTCCTGTTTGATTCTTAGTTCTTTATTGCTTTGTTCTTGTTTTCTGTACTTTCTCACATTGATTGCAGGTATTGAGCATTGATTACTCGTCGACTGAATTTCAACGTCGACATTTCCTTACGGAACATAACCAATCCATTTCCTTCACTCTCGACTCTTAGGGCATCAAAGGGGTCCATTCTTTTCCTTATTCAAGACAGAGAAGATATCTGCATTTTAGAGTCACATCCTCCTGTTTTAAGCTTCATTTGGTACAGCTTCTCTAAATAGATCTACTAGAAGTAAATCTTTTAAAAATAGATCTTTTGGAAATAGATCTTTTAGAAAAGGGTTATTGGTTGTTTGGTTGTCAATTAAAAAAGCTCTTTTAAATTATAGAGTGTTTGATTAAATTATTTTTAAAGCCCTTTTAGATTATTAATTTACCAAAAAGGATATAAGAGAGAGGAGTAATATGTTCATTTTAAGTGCACTTCAAACTAAAACTAAGAAATCTATTATTAAAATAGATGCACTTCAAACTAAAACTATTTGTGAAACATAAAAACCAATAACAAACAATTGTAGTATATATATATTGTAGTTGCAGTATATATATATACTGCAACTGCAGTATATATACTGCACTGCAATATATATACTGCAATTGCAGTATATATACACTGCAATTTTGACTATGCAATTGCAATATGTATACTGCAATTGCAGTATATATATACACACTGTAATTTTGAGTATATAATTGCAGTTGGTATACTGCAATTGCAGTATGAATGTGGGAGCTATATGTTTATATTTATAATGAAAATGTAATAAGGTTATAAGAGTTTAAAGAAATTAACAAAATAAAATAGACATATATTAGACATTTTAATATTTTAAAAAAAGCTAAAAAAGGTCTACTTAGAGAAGCTCAAAATTTAAGCTTATCCAAGTAGACATTTTCCAGCTTTTTTAATTCCCCAAAAGCTCTACTAGGATGTCAACCAAACAACGTAAAAAAAATCAAGTAGACCTTTTGACATTAAAAAAGTACTTTTAGCCAGTAGATAAGCTGTATCAAACGTACACTTATTTACTATATGCAATGCATGTACACTCAAACGCAACAATTCTTTTTCAAAAATTGCTAGGTCTAGGAACGCTTAAACCATAGCTTTGATACCACTAAAACTGTAACACCCTCCACCCGATTTCTATTCGGATGGAAACCCGAGTCGAAGAATGCTACCTTAATCGGTTTATTCGTTATTATTTTACGTATATGCACTTAAAATTTTTTTTTTCCTTCGAAAATTCGGCAGAGTTTCCTCTGTTTTTCTGAAAAACCAAAAATTATAAAATTCCTGTAAATTTCAAAAGAGACATTTCTAAAATGCATTCATTCTCTCAACTTCCATTTTTGACTCTCCGTCCGACTCCAAAATCAATTCACCACACAAACATTTAAAAACACATTATTTAATAAAAATCATATCCATCAAAATTAATTACAAATCAAATGGTAAATAAAAATTTTATTTACAAAATTACTTTACAAATCACAAACCCTTCTCCACCATTAATATACATCATTATTTATAAAATCTTGTAAATCCATATATATGTACATGCATTTCCATATACTTTAACACCACTATACAATACTAAAAGTAAAACTATCAAATATGAATGGATGTGACTCGCATAAAATGCGGCGGCTATCTTCTCGTCTATCACTATCTACAGCGCCCAATTTCAACCTACGCGTGGAAAATTAAACGTACTCAGTATTTCTACTTAGTGGGTGTACACTAAATTTTAATTTCATCAATTTCAAAGATATAATATTTTTAAAGCAAGGTTTCACAGTTATCAAATATTCATAATAAATCATAAAAAAAAAAATCAATTTACTAGTAAATGCATATATATGAATTGCCTAAAAGTCATTTTCTAAATATGACCCTACAAAACCAAATTTCACAATTTCCACATATTCGTAAGGAAACGAAATAAAATTAAATACCATTTCGAAAGAAAATTATCGTTTTGTCAAACAAAATTCCTCCAATCTCAAACTTTTATCATTTCATCAAAATTATGTTATTGTAACACAAAATTTCTTAATTTTCAAGCTTTTATAAAAATTCATGAATAACTCCATTTATTAATAATTGCATGTATAAAACAAATGAAATTTGTTTTCAAGCATATTAAAAATCAAACTTCCAAAATGTTCAAACTTTTATTAAAATTCACAATTACATCAATTTATCAAGAATTGCACATATAAAACAAACATTTTAAATTCCTCATTTTACAAAAATATCATAGTTTAACGTAATATTTTTACGTTTTTCTCAAAATATTAAAATAATACGTAAGGAATTTACTTTATTAATAAAAACACATATAAATCACATAAAAGACTTTTCCAAACATTTCAACACGATACTTTCGAACTTGTATGTTAAATCACAACGAAAGCACATCATTAACAAATACATATATATATATATATATAAACACATAAAAATCATTTTCGAACATAATTGCACGTTTTTCATTTAATATTTTTCTCAGTGCATTTCATAAACTCTGACACGATACGATGGACTGGAAATAGGGTTTCACGTTTCTCCCGGCATCAGACACTAGATGACTACCCGCCGGAGCATGTTTCATATATCACATAAATTCTGGGACCGGACACTCGGTGCCTCTCAAGGTCCATGAATTTCGTATCAACATATATAAGCAAATTGGTGCAGTACTGCTATAATCACCCTATTGGCATCCCAACTACCAATCTTCACCTACCAATGTTCAGGTTTACTCGAACCCTTATAATTTCATTTATTATCAAAAATTTCATCTTTTAATAACTTTTCTTTCCCAATAAAAATTTTCATTCGGAAAAACTTTGAACACTTTTTCAGTAAAAATATATATATTTCTCATTTATTCAAAGCATCATAACATATCATTTCTCATTTAAAAGTGACTCATCAATCTCATCAAAATCATGATGCATTTCTTCTAATATATATTCGGTCAAGAAACTAATTTGTCCGCATCTTTCCGTTTGTTTCCGTTTCTTTTCCATTTTCATTCGAAAATCATTAAAATCATATTCAAACAAACTTTTATTTCGACTTATCAAAATAATATCATACAAACCCCATATTTTTTATTCGAACAATACACATTTTATCACAAACTTTTCAAAATTTAATTACCAAATACTATAAAAATTATTCATAAACATAATTCACTCATTTTCATAGAATGTATTTAATTAAAACGAAATAAACTTATATACTAAATTAAACAAAATCTCTATTAATAAAAAATGAGTTTTTAATAAAAGTGTACACCAACCTTTTGGACGCTTTCTATAACTTATCCACTCACATAACTCATTTGATTTTCTTATCATCCTAGATCCACCCGAAATCATATAAAACTTAATTTATAACTCATAGAAAAATAAACTAATTTTCTAGAATCCAAATCCTAATAAAAATAAACTTACATACCTAAATAAATCGAACACCCGAATATTTTCTTGCCTTTTCTTCTTCCCTTTCTTCTTCTCTTCTTCTTCTCGGCTGCTTCTCCCATTTTTTTTTTTTTTTTCTTCTTCTTGCTGTTCGCCGAACAGCTTCTGCTTTGTTTCTTTTGTTTTTGAAAACGCATGCCTATATATATACACACGTTAATCTCCACCGCCTCTTTTTTTTTTTTTTTTTTCATTTATAAACTTTATTTTATTATTATTTTCTTTTCTTTTCTCAACCGGCACATATATATATATATATTTCTTTCTTCTTTCAATCAACGGCCTCACCTTTATATATATATATATATATATTTATTTATTTATTTATTTATTTTATTATGTGGGGTCCACTTTCTTTAATTTATATATATTTTTCTCATTGAGCCCACCACTAACTTTTATATATATTTTTTTATAATAAAAAATCTCAACCGATTGTTTGATTTTATTATTATTATTATTATTTATTTTCTTTTTTTAACATATACAAATTTTCATTTTAAGCCCTATGATCTTTTTCCTTTAATCCCATTTTTTTAATTTCTTTTAAAAATATGCTCTAATATGATATTTATCCACAAACTTCTATATTTATAAAATTGAAATTGAACCAAATTAATAACAACAAATTACGTTTCAATTAATCTCTTAGATCTAGTTAGATTGAGGCGCTACAAAATGTCTTTGTATATGTCATTTACAATTAATTATAATCATGATTTTATTTATTTATTTATTTTTTTCTAGTTCAATCACCTACAAGTCACAATTTAAATTCCGAAATCTATCACACAACTTTTTAAATTCATACTCAATTTATAATTTTCTAATGCCACGTCACATTTTCCATGGTTATTTGTTCCACATGTCTATATTTTCTTGTCTCTTTTAATTTGACTTTTTCTGGGACATCCATATTCAACTTTTCTAGGATTTTTTCGAAATCCTTTCAAAATTCACCGGACCCTATATTCAGATTGCGTACATACTTCTAGTAACCTCGGTGACTCTTAAAAGTCATTCTATGTCTCTTTTTGGCTTTCCGTAAGTTTACTAGATCGTCTCTAACGATTTCTGAATTGGTTCCATTTCAATCCGAATCTCCTTCAGAAGTTTCGTTTGAGGTTCTAAAATATTTCTTGAGTATTTTAATACTCATTTTGACACTTCTCTAAATTTTTAAATTTTTCTGAAAATCTGTTCGAATTTCCGATCGGATCCGAAAACTGCTCCGTTTTGTCTTAAACGAACTCATTTTTTATCCGTTTCAGTTTCCTTAGAGTCCATTACTTATTCCAGAGCTTTCTGACTTTAGGGTCCGCTTTTCGAAAAAATTACTATTCACAATGATACTATTCCGTCTGAAAACACTATTTCTCCAAAAATCACTATTCATCATAATATATTTTCATTTCTCTTAGATAGAGAAAATTCGGGATGTTACATATTTACTCTCTTTGGGGTGCAGCCTACATGGTTTAATTTATCTTAGGAAAAATGTGGAGACATTTAATTAGTTTCCAAATCTTTAAAACGCAGTTTTGAGTTTTAATGTAAATGTACATATAATTTTTTTTTCCCAAAAAGTTTATTACATCGTTTATGTTTTGAACATTATTAAAGATTATTCTAGGATCACCAATCAAATGTTTATAATTTTATGAGTCCACAAAATTAAAAATATGATGGAAAAAAAGAGGCGAACTTTTTCTTTTTTTTAAAAAAAATAGAGGCAAACTCTTTTTTATACTTTATAAGATTCATAAAATTGAAGTTCGAGGCCGACTTAAGAGAGATAAGAGGAATTGAAAAATCGCTGTTAATAGGACTCAAGACTTTTGTAAATGAAAACCCAGACCGCCCTAATAATACATTGTAGAAGGCGTGTCCATATTACATACCGATCATCTAACCTCACAATCAGTACAGAATTTGACACCCCATCTTCTAGGTTTTAGATTCTATTAACTCAGAAAGATATTTAGATGAATTGTGTAGATTGAAAATGACTATTGCAATGCCGATCGATATGCTTTACTGAAATATTCAACAAATGTTCAAAAGAAAATCAGTTAATTAAAATTATATAAATAACTATTATTTTTTTTAATTTAAACAAATAATTGCACAACCATTGAAATTACTAAAACTTCTGTTGTCAAAAAAAAAAAAAAAAAAAAAAAAAAAAAAAAAAAAAAAAATCTTTTTTCCAAGGTAACTATTAAACAAATTTTTCAATAGCTGGCATTAATCTGCTTTGAAAGGAAAAAAAAATCATTGATTCAAGATATTAACTATATTTAAACTAATTAGGATAAATTGATTTTATACTGTACGCTCCATGACTGTTGTTAACAAGAGCCGTGGTTAAATACGTATTATCATACGTTAACATTAAAAAAATATAATTATGAACATCAAAACAGTAAATTTTTGGCATAGATAATATTTTATGAGTGATGCATAAGGTTTTTAGATTTTTAAATGTGATAAACCCACTATATGTATTCATATGGAAAATGTGATTATGACATATCCCATGAAATTTTATTTATATTTTTTCAGTATATTGTAATATTAATTAAATTTTATTAGTTTTATTTTCATATGTATTATGTATAATTAAAAAAAAGGGTCACATATTATTTATCCGACCAATAGTTTAAAGAGATTTTTTTTTTCCACATAAACTTCAAAGAAAGAAGATTTTTTTTTAAAAAAATTAGAAGAGAATTTAAGTAATTAATATTATAATTAAATGCCTAAAAATAATCCCACAAAATAGCTATACCTTTTTTTTTTTAATTCAATTTATTCTGAAGACAAGAAAGCAGATATTTAGTTAATTCTGTGGGCATTTTAATTTAATGGTTGCATGATATATATTTACTCTAGACCCACATTAATCTGTTTTTGCCTTTGATTAGTTGGTCAAACCTAAGATTCAGGGAACCTAAGATTCATGGAAGATTTGATTTCACACTTGTCACGTCTTAAGACCTCAAATTCCACACCAACGTTACAATTCATGTGGGAAATTTTTTCTCTAATTAAAAATACAATATATATTGTTATTGGATAATGTTAAATAACACTTTTTACTTTACTTTTCCATAGTAGATTGAAGTCCCACTAATTAAAGTAAAATTGAATATCACACCGACCTCTGTCTCTCTTCTCTCCCTCTATTTGTCTTTACTTTATACGAGTAGGAAACCGCCACCTCACTTTCCTCCCAAACTTTCCATTTCATGGCTAGCCTATATATAGGACAATTTCCTTTTGCAAATCTCCCACAAACAGGGCAGCATCAAGATATCATTAACACGAAATCAAAGCTATTCTTTATTTTCTTTCTTCAAATCTCTCAGTCTCAGTTTGATTCTTCTTTCCCTTTTCAGCCCAACGGTCCTTTTCTATATAAACAGCCCAATTCGGCCTTTTTATTCTCATCATCACAACTAACACAGTGCTATTGTCATATATTCTTCTTTCTGTTATTGTTTATTCTTTGTTTTCAAAATGGCTCCAAGTCTAAGCAAAGGTGATTCTGGTGTCACGGCCCTTGTTGATGGCTGTGACCAGTTTCCAATCACTCTTGAGAAATCAAACCTCCTGGCCAACGGCCACGTGTTTCTCTCCGATGTTCCTGATAACATCACAGTCACTCCCTCACCCTACACCACCGCCGCCACCACCACCACCACCAACGTCGGATGCTTCATTGGGTTCGATAGCCTCGAATCCAAGAGCCGCCACGTGGTGCCTGTCGGCAAGTTAAAGAACATAAGGTTCATGAGCATTTTCAGGTTCAAGGTCTGGTGGACGACTCACTGGGTCGGCTCCAATGGCAGAGACCTCGAAAACGAGACACAAATAGTGGTTCTCGACCGGTCGGATTCTGGTCGGCCCCATGTTCTCCTCCTGCCTCTCATCGAAGGGCCTTTCCGGTCCTCTCTCCAACCCGGCAACGACGATAACGTGGACATCTGCGTCGAGAGTGGGTCAACCAAAGTCAACGGCTGCTCGTTCCGGAGTGTTCTCTACGTGCATGTCGGTGACGATCCTTTCACTCTGGTCAAAGAAGCCATGAGAGTTATCAGGGTTCATCTTGGAACTTTCAAGCTTCTTGAGGAGAAAACACCTCCTCCAATCGTCGACAAGTTCGGTTGGTGCACGTGGGACGCATTTTACCTTACTGTGCACCCTCATGGTGTGTTGGAGGGCGTCAAAAATCTCGTCGAAGGTGGGTGCCCACCTGGACTCGTGTTGATCGACGACGGGTGGCAGTCCATCAGCCATGATGAGGACCCCATAGACAAAGAAGGCATGAACCACACGGTTGCTGGAGAGCAGATGCCATGCAGACTACTCAAGTTTCAAGAGAATTACAAGTTCAGGGACTACGTGAGTCCTAATAGTACCAATGCCTCTAACAAGGGCATGGGTGCCTTTATCAAGGACCTCAAGGACGAGTTCAAGACCGTTGATCAAGTGTACGTGTGGCATGCTCTGTGTGGGTACTGGGGTGGACTGAGGCCTAATGCGCCTGGACTGCCTGAAACCACAATCATCAGACCAAAACTCTCGCCGGGGTTAGAATTGACGATGGAAGATCTGGCCGTTGATAAGATCGTCAACACTGGTGTGGGGTTGGTCCCACCGGAGATTGTTGATCAGATGTACGAGGGGCTCCACTCACACTTGGAGGCTGTTGGGATTGATGGGGTCAAGGTGGATGTTATCCATGTAAGTTGATTTGAAATTTCGTTTTCTTTTTTTTTTTTTTCTAAAAAAAAAATAAATTTTGTGGGTTTGGACATTTTGGGCATGTTCAAGAGGTGACACCTGTCGGTCAATGCAGGACCAAATCTTACTTATTAATGGCTCTTTTATCAAAACACAAAGCAGTGTATAGTCTGTGTGCATGTGTTTGTGTTATGGTTTGGTTTCGGTTGATTTGACTGGTTGTCCAAGAGAGACCGTTGGTTTAGTTAAATTGTCATGTTTGGTCGGCACGCTATTGCTATTTTATTGCTACACGCTCTCGTTTTCCAACAAATAAGTAATTTTTATTTTTATTTTCTTCTAATTGTTTTCAATCCACTTGAAGCTTCAAAATCATTATCAATTAGTTCTTAAATTTAAAAAACGGAAAAACACTTCATATCGCGAATGTTTTTACCCAAAAAAAAAAAGAAAGCTTTTTGTCTTTGAAACGCTTCTAAACTGGGTACTGGTCTCTAATAAGTAGCTTATTTTTTTTTTTTGATTGTAAGTAGATAATTAATTTAATTACATACGATTTGTACATTACAGTTGCTGGAAATGTTGTGTGAGAATTATGGTGGGAGAGTGGACCTAGCAAAAGCATATTTCGAGGCCTTGACAGCTTCTGTGAGAAAGCATTTCAATGGCAATGGTGTGATTGCCAGCATGGAGCACTGCAACGATTTCATGTTTCTTGGAACAGAGGCCATAACTCTCGGTCGTGTGGGTATGTTTTTGCAATTTCACTAATAATGTCATATCATCTCAATTTATGAATTTGGGAAATTTTTACTTTATTTATTTTTTATTACTCCTTCTAGATCTAGTCAATATCTTAATTAATTGATTATACATTTTTAATATGTAGGGCCGCATAAGTTGGGATATTTCCCGTGTTCAAGGGAATTAAATTAATTACCTCCTCACCGGGGTTTTGCTAAGACGAAATCTTTTTTTTTTTTTTAAATAACTTTTATAGACGTTTTTCTTTTTCCTTATTTATTCACCTGGCATATATTATCACCACGTGTCTCAGATTTAATGTTTGGGTCACTAACTATACAAAATAGCAAAGTTTGCTTTACTAGTATTATTTATTTAGGTGGACCGTCGTATTATTTTGTTATTTCCTTTCCTATTTGAAGCATGTCAAAGCATAGCCCAACAGTGGTTTGAATTGAAATTATGAGTTGGGCGTGGGCCAAACTAATGTTACTCATCCGAATTTGTGGACCAGGTGATGATTTTTGGTGCACTGATCCATCCGGGGATCCAAATGGTACGTTTTGGCTGCAAGGGTGTCATATGGTGCACTGTGCCTACAACAGCTTGTGGATGGGCAACTTTATCCACCCAGATTGGGACATGTTCCAATCTACACATCCTTGTGCTGAGTTCCATGCCGCTTCTAGGGCCATTTCTGGTGGTCCAATTTATGTTAGTGACACTGTTGGCAAGCACAACTTCCCACTTCTCAAGCGCCTAGCGTTGCCTGATGGCTCGATTCTCCGGTGCGAGTATTATGCTCTTCCCACCAGAGATTGCCTATTTGATGACCCTCTTCATGATGGCAAGACCATGCTCAAAATATGGAACCTCAACAAGGTAAGTTGCCATTTTGGGCCTATATGATGGGCTTCATTTGATTAATGATTCCTAAAATCGGCCTACTAATTTGTTACATTTTCCTTTGTGTAACAGTACACTGGAGTTATTGGGGCATTTAACTGCCAAGGAGGTGGGTGGTGTCGTGAGACTAGGCGTAACCAATGTGCCTCCCAATATTCTCACAAGGTGACAGCCAAGACCAACCCAACAGACATTGAATGGAACAGTGGAAACAATCCAATCTCCATTGAAGGAGTCCGAGTTTTTGCCTTGTACATGTCACAATCCAAGAAATTGGTCCTCTCCAAGCCCTCTGAAAACATTGAAATATCACTGGAGCCCTTCAATTTTGAGCTCATCACGGTTTCTCCAGTCACGGTCTTGCCTGGAAAGTCGATGCAATTCGCTCCTATTGGCCTTGTGAACATGCTCAACACCGGTGGTGCCATCCGGTCATTGTCATACAATGACGATGGTTCAGTCCAAATTCAAGTCAAGGGCAGTGGAGAAATGAGAGTTTTTGCATCGGAAAAGCCAAGAAATTGCAAGATTGATGGAAAAGAAGTTGGGTTTGAGTATGAAGGGAACATGGTTATTGTTCAAGTACCCTGGTCTAGCCCTTCTGGTCTGTCTGTTATTGACTACTTATTTTAGGTTTAGAGGTTATCACATATTTTTCATACAAATTATGATATGTCAAGCAACTACTAAGTGTGCTTAAATTCTGGCAATACAGTACAGTTCATTTTTATTGCTAATTCTATTCTCTTTTGTACATAGTACTCGAATCTTTGTGATCATAACAAATTTTAAAGTTGTGACTTGTTATAGTTGTTTTCTTTTTCTTCCCAAATATGTGACTTGTTATAGTTATGCTTAACTTTTTATATAGTTAGTAGTTACTTTTCATATATAAAATTGTTATGTTGCCGTTTAGATTTTTTTACTGTAATCTTCTGTTTTTGCGATTGATTCTTTGTTGGAATAATACTTTGGGTTGTACTCATGTGACTATAATCTTCTGACTCTATCTGTTTCACGTTTTGGAATAATATTTGAGTACAACTCCTGTTGATTTCCCTTTAACAAGTTTCGGATTTAGTGGAGTCTTCAAATGGAAAAGTTTTTATTCCGTTCTTGATCTACTTTTACAATTTTTGCCTTTACAATGTCACATGGGTAGTTATATTCCAATTATATTGAAAATAACTATTAAATATATGATATTGAAATATGGAGCTTTCAAAAAAAAAAAATCACATTTGGTACTATGATATTGAAATTCCAACTATAGTGAAAGTAACAATTAAATATATAAAAAGTTTGTAATCTTCATATAGGAAGAAAAATTTGATGGTGGGAGATGGACTCGTGGTGGAACTGCTCGGAAAATTCTCGCGGCAACCCTAGTTTTCAATTATCAAAGTCCAGGGTGGGATTGGAGTTGGGGCTAAATTTTCCAAGCTCTACCTCGAATCCGTCCATCGACATTGGTGCTCAGCAAGCAAATGGATTTCCATGGACCATAAAACCAATGAATTTCCATGGAAGTAGTTCCTCGTTATGTGCCAAGCTGTGTAAGTTGGGCCTACTTATACAGAATCCAGTCCAGGATGAGACAATAACATGGGCTTCCCAACAGGTCCAATCTTCAACATGAAAGCTGCTGACCCAGTCCATAATAGCGAAATATGACGACATCACGACAATTAAAACGCGATTCGACGATGTCGTGTCGTGTCGTGTCATGTCATGATGTTTAATTGTGCACCGAAGCCCTGCAAGCAAGCGAATGCGGCAACATCGCTGACACTGACGCAAATTTTGATCATTTAAGCCAGCCAAACAAGCGCACACTCATTGTCGTAGCAGCTAAGAGAAACCCCTCGCCATCTCCGATACTCAAAATCGAAAACCAGGAGAAATAACTTAAAAATCTTGTAATCGTGTGTGCGCGATGAATGCCTCGCAGTTTATGGACAAGCAGATAATGGATTTGACGTCGTCGCACAACAACAACAAAGACAAAGACAACGACAGAGACAGAGACATGATGGATCTGGTGGACCATCCGCGAAATGAAGACGATCACGATGCGAGTAACGGCATTGGAATCAAGAAGGAGGAGATCGTGCCGAGCTACGATTTTCAGCCGATTCGTGGAGGACTGTTGCAGTCTGTCAATCCCGATTCCGCCGCTGCAACTGCTAGTCCTAGGGTTTGGAATTCTGCTGATAATAAGACCAACTCTACTTCCTCTCCTGCCAAGGTATGATTCAAATCTCTCTCTATACATACGATAGTAATTGAATTATGTGACTAGTTGAGATTTTATATGAATTTCATTGATTTTTTTTTTTTTTTTTGAAGAATATGAATTTCATTGATTGATTAATCGGTTTATGTGGATTGACTATATTTAAGAGAATGGTGATGTAACTGGACAAAAGAGTGTTTTGGGGAGATTAACTTGTGTTTCTGTTTGTACTCAGTTTTCATTTGAATTAGAATGTCAAGTGGTTTATGTTTTGTATGTGATAGTGTTGTTTGCCCTCTCTAAGCTCTGTTAAGAATTGTTGTTTAAAAGATTATTGTACTTGGTGCCTAGATGGTGTAGATTACTTGTGTTGGTTAAGCTGTGTATCCGCTCCTGTTGGGAGTTCTATGTTATCTGGCTCTTTTGTTTTGTGTTGTTGACTTTTTTCCTGTCTATTTGTTTTGTTTCATAATTATTTCTTCAGATTGAAAGCTAAGTTCAATGGTTCAGATAGTTTCTTGTTTGTAGCATGGTTCAGATAGTTTCTAGTTTTCTGCTTTTTTGTTACTTGGGATGTGATTGTGGTATGCTATCTTTTCGACTGTTTCCATGAAGATTCACATGTTTTCATGTCCCATGTAGGGTCACCGTTCCCTGGTGGACTCTTTTCAACCGTCGACTTTCAGTCTGGGGAATGATAAAAATGTCCCTGACGCAGTGATGGTGTCTGAGATTGATCGAACAATGAAGAAATATGCAGATAATTTGCTGTATGTGTTAGAAGGTGTCAGTGCCCGACTAACACAGTTGGAGACAAGAACCCGCAACCTTGAGAACTCTGTTGATGATTTGAAGGTGTCTGTTGAAAACAATCATGGAAGCACTGATGGGAAAATGAAACAGATGGAAAATATTATGAGAGAGGTACTTTCTTCATTGGCCCTTCTTCTTCTTAGTGTTCACTCACTTAAAGATTTTCAAGTTCCTTAGTTATTCAAGCATGATTAGGTGTATGGGGTGGATGGTCTGTGCTATTCTATTAGAATGCTCAGAGTGATGCTATACTAGTCTACTTAACCTTACCTCCCCTACTTCAAGTTATTTGGCAAAGTGCTTCACGTTTGGTTTTGAGAAAAAAAGCTATCTGTGGAACTGAGGCTTTTAGGAGTTTAATTTCATTATAATTTTTATAGGTGGATATTTTTGAAAACAAATTATCATTTTTCCCTTTTTTGTGATCGATTTCTAAGAGGTGGTTGTGTAGAAGGATGGATCATATAGACACTAGTAAGAAGTAGTCATAAAAGAAAATAGAATAAAGAAAATCACAAGCTTTGCTGATTTCTGGAATAATTTGTTAGGCAGACCACAGAAATTATTTTACCATTGGGGCTTTTGAGCCAAGCCTGCTTCTCTATGAACTTCATAGTACTTTGCTAGGGTTTTCCCTTGATACAGCAACGTTCTAAGCTAAGGTAGCTCATTTTGATGGTTTAGTTCTAACCGTGTGCAAGAATCCTGTAGGAGCATCAGGTTGAGGTTGAAACATTGCGGAGAAATACGTTTCAGACAGATGTGATTTTCATTTCAAACTGCTCTGGTGATAGCAGTTCTGAATAAAAAGTAAATGTCCTAGTACTAACATGCTGCAATATGTTTGGAAACATCTAAGCCCAACTAGGAAACTTACGGGGTGGTCACAAATTTTATCTTAGATGCAGTTTACAGTTACTTTCATTGGGTGTAGCCCATCAATGAACATTCGACAGGATACTTTAAGCTGTGGTTTGGATGATATCTTACACATAAGCTTGTTGCTCTACTTTTTATTCTCTTCAAAAGTAGGCTACTTGGTAATAGCATTTTTCTTGACAAGGGTTTTTAGCAGGTTGATTCTTGTTTGTGTCAGGGAAATGATAGTTTTGATTCATCAAGCATATCAGCTTATGTTTATACTGCTGGACTGATCGCTGTGTGATACCCATTTGGTGTTTCTCATGAATTGCATGCAGGTTCAATCAGGAGTACAGGTTTTAAAGGATAAGCAAGAAACATTAGAGGCCCAACTGCAGCTTGCAAAGGTACAAGTCTCCAAGTTAGATCAACTATCAGAGAGCCATAGCAGTGGAAATGTAGATGCTATGCCACAAGTAGCATCTGCTGCTCAGCAGTCTCACTTGCAGCCTCCTCCTCCACCTCCTGTTAGTTTCATGCAATCACTTCCTCCTCTTCCTGCCCCTATTGTTCCTCCACCTGTCCCTCAACAGAGTCTACCTCCTCCAGTTCATCTTCCAAATCAGTTCCCACAGAACCAGATTCCTACTCTCCCTCAGCGGGAGCCTTATTTTTCACCACCTAGTCAGACCCAAGATGCTTCAAACCAACAATACCAGGTTCCTCCAACTCAGCAGCAACAGCCCCCTCCTGCAGCACCATCATATCAACCATACCAAGCTACTCCTCAGCCACAGTATTCTCAAGCTCCCCAGCCACCTCAACATCAATCTTCATTAGCTCATCATCCTGAAGAGGCACCTTATATTCCTTCTCAGAACTACCCACCAAGTCTTCGCCAGCCTGCTTCTCAGCCACCAAGTGGGTCTCTTCCCTCCCAGCCCTATTATGGTGCTCCTCCTTCCCATATGTATGAACCACCGCCCAACAGATCTGGTTCTGGGTTTCCTACAGGATATGGGCCGCCATCTGGGCCCAGTGAACCATACCCTAGTGGTGGACCACCTTCTCTGTATGGTGGTGGCTCCACCATGAAACTCCAGCAGCTCTCTTCTGCCATGCCACAGACTGGTGGAAGCAGTTATCCTCAGCTCCCAAGTGCTCGGGTTTTACCACATGCCGTCCCAACTGTTTCTGGAGCTAGTGGTGGGTCAGGTTCTTCTGGTACAGGAAATAAGGTTCCCTTTGATGATGTGGTTGACAAAGTGACCAGTATGGGATTTTCTAGAGACCAGGTTAGAGCAACAGTGAGAAAGATGACAGAGAGTGGCCAATCAGTTGACCTGAATATGGTGCTGGATAAGCTGATGAATGATGGGGAGGTGCAACCCCCCCGAGGATGGTTTGGTCGGTAGTATGGTATCGTTCATTCAAATTAATGTATAGAATTCTCACGTCATGCTGAAACAACTGTGCTGGGAGAGACTATTTTCTCGAGGTTGGGGACTATTTCCCTGTGCTTTTTCTTTTATCTCTCTATTTTTTACAGGTCACATTGAAGCTGTTACTGTGCTTGTCAAACTTGGGCTTGTGACTTCCTATTTTCATTTCATTTGTGCATAATAACAATAATTTTTCATTTAGTTGCAAGACTGGGATCTGCAAGTAGGGCAGTTTGCTTAGCTCTTTGTAGGGGACCTTTAATTGGAAAGGGAAGCAAGGGATTTGCTGTTTAATAGCCTATTAGAAGATTCCATGAGGGTTGGGTTTGGATTTTAATGCAAATGAAATTATTCTCTTGTGTTCTACATGGCAACTAATGTGATGAGATCATTCTGTGTTGACTGCCTCATATGACATGTAGTATTAGCTAGGTATCCAAACTTTTTGTTCCAATGAAGGCAACAATTTAATTACACTAACGTGTAGATAGTGAGATGATGTTAAAATGTGTATAATAAAACATCATAGCGTTACTTGTAATATCAATCAAAGTGGTATTCGATGTTTGACATTATAGACTGTTATGGAGAATCAATGCTAGGTTACAAAATTGCTTTTGACTGAGAACCGATGCTAGGTTATATCGCTGGACCCAGCTATTTTTCTTGGTGTAACATATTATAATCTTTATTCATGCCATCTATATATTTCTTTTTCAACTAATGCCTTAATATGGAAGGGTATTAAATGAAAATCCCACACCAAAAGTTGATGTATTCGAGGGTCGGGCAGTCCTGGTGTGATTGCGAAGCCCTGGAAAGAACTGGGCTCTGTAAAAAAAGTGAAGACTAGCAAATTCCAGGTAGCAAAATGAATCGATTTTCGTATTTTTGAAACCAACAACCTACTCTTCAAGGCTTTAACATGTTAATTCAGGTGGACACTGCAGTGGCCATGACTTGCAAAATCAAGAAGTTTATGTCTTCTAAAATGTTTCGATGATGTCCCAGTATTGACGTTCAGTTGCCTTTTTGTGTGAGACAACTGACCTCGTGAACCAAAATTTGTTACCAAACTGTAGCATTCGATTGCGGACCTTTTTTTTTTTTGGGTTAATTACAACTATTTGGACCATTATGATGTAACATTATGGTACGATTTAAAACACAAGCTCCTATTTATGAGAAAAATTGTTTTTATCTTTTGAAGAGATTTAATTATAATTAACCCACATAGAGAGTCAAATGGTTAATATTCATATTACTGCGGATATTCAAATCTATGCACTCTCGTGGAGCGCAGGTGTAGTATGTCATCGAGGCACAATAACTTGGATTGATTGTAGAGCAACTTGGAGTGATTGTAGAATCTTGTAGCGTTGAAAATCATAGCCCAATACCCAAGTAAAAAAGTGATTGTAGAATCTTACAAGGTTGAAAATCATATTCCAGTACCCAAATAAAAAGGGGGAAAAATCATAACCCAATACCAGTTCAATAGTTTTATGGTTCCCACATCTTCTTCCTTTTCATTGATAGGATTTAATTTAATCTTTATAACTTTTTTATCTAATGAATCACAGAAGAGATGTATAAAATTCACGTCTATGTCAATAAATTTGAGGAATATTTGTCTGAAATTTTTAGAGTTATGCGTTATAACAAATTTTGACAATAATCTCTAACATTATTTTTATACTCCTTCGTTAAACAAAAGTTTCGTATATATTTCATGAGATTTGTTTTTATATATTCATTATCATGCATAATTACTAAATATTATATCATATGCAAACTTAACCATTTTAAGTGCACGAATCCAACAACACAAGAAGTTAATGTTACAGATTGAGCAATTTTTTATTAATTTATCCCCATAACTTAATAGATGATAAAAATGTGAATTGTGATATCACCCAATTCGAGTAATAATAATTAATAAATCCATCCTCTCCAACTTCAAGTAGAAAACAAAAGAGTGGAGAATGACCCATTTCATAATTTAGAAAACATGATGGGAGAAAAACACAAATAGAAGAAACTCGGTATCGTCCTCACTCCATTTTTATTTTGGGGAAATTTTACTTGAATCACTGACTTTTTATGGAATATTATGTTTTTACTTGCAAATGCATTTTTAATTCTCGTCATTATGCATATAAGCTTTGAAAACCTCATTAAATTGGTCTATCTAACTGAAAAACTAATAGTCAACTGTCACAAATACAGACAAAGACTAAAATATCCTTAATCATTTTATTTTTATTTTATTGAATTGAAACAAACAAAAAATATATATAATTTATTTAAAAAATAAAAAATAAAAAGTTTTTCAAATGTTGAAATTTTTTAAATTAAATTTTTGAAATAAAAATTTGAAGAAAAAAATTAGAAAGATTGAAGATCTAAGTTCGAACTCATATCTTCAATAGTTAAAAATCTAAGTTCAAAAACCCAAACTTCAAACTCAAAATTAAAAAGGAAAATTTTGAAGAGAAAAAATGACTCAAGTTGAAGACTTGGTTTTGAGAACTTAGATCTTTAACCGTTGAAAATAGGTTCGAAAATCCAAATTTTAAAATCAAATTTTATTTTTGAAAAAAGAAAAAGAAAAAAGGATCTAGTTGAAGATCTTGGTTTGAAAACCTAGACTTCAAAATCAAAATTTATTATTTTTTTAAAATGTTGTGTTTGATTTTGAGACTGCAAAAATGAGCTGATAAAAGCCCAAAGAACCAACCCAATAACAGATCCAATTAGAAAAGCCCAAAATCTCCATCATCCAGCTCAAAACAAGCTCGTAGATCGCTAAGGCATCTCAGCTCGTAGCTCGTAGCTTTCAGACTTCAGGTCGCAGCTCTTAGCTCTCAGACTTCAGGTCGCAGTTCTCAGCTCTCAGCTCGGTATACATCCAGCTCACAGGATGGAGCTCTCAATCCTCAGCTCGCTAGACATTCAGTTAGCTAAGCATCCAGCTTCAGGTCTCAGCTCTTAAGTCTCAAGTCTCAGACCTCAACTCTCAGGTCTCAAGTCTTAGCTTTTAGGTCTCAGTTCTCAGCTCTCAGAAGTTAGCAGCAATCAAATCCGAGACGAATTCGAGCTCCCCAATTTCGTGCTAGATTCGATCTCTCAGATTAAGGCTTTCTGATCTCGTACCAGTGAGCTCCATGCGATTTCAGATCCCGATGAGCAATTAATACAGTATGACTATGACAGAGCTGTTAGTCAATGTAATAAATACTATGTCAGAGTAGTTGATTGCTTAACGTATACTGCACTCAATTGTAAACATCCCCCTATAAATAGAGGTGAAATCTTTATAACGGAGAGATAGCTCATTTTTAGTGATATGGTCACTTTGCTAAAATATATTGAGAGCGACCCGTGGATGTAGGTACTATTGTCGAACCATGTAAAAATCTGTGTCGCCACATTATTCTTCCTCTTGCTCTTTTAATTATGTTGTTTGTTGTTGTTTTTTGTTTCGTTTCTCATTAATTGCAGGTATTGGGTCTAGGATATTCGGTCGACTATTTTCACGCGTCGACATAAAAAAAAAAAAAGAAAAATGGACCCAAGTTGAAGATTTGGGTTTGAAAACCTTCATGATCAAAACCAAAATTCGTTTTTTTAAAGAAAAAATTTTGAAAAAAAAATGAGAAAAATTAGATCGAGCTTAGACTTTTAAAGGTTGAAGATCAATGTTTGAACCTAGATCTTTAGTTTATTTTCAACAATCGAAGATCCAAGTTTGAAAACTTATATCCTCAAAATCAAAATTTAAAATTTAAAACAAAAGGAAAATTTTGAAGAAAAAATGAGTGCTTGGATCTTCAAAGGACTTTCCAATTGATCTGAGTTCGTCCTTATTAAAAAAAAGGGCCACATAAGATCATTTGCATCATCTATAAACACATAACCATTATGAACCATCTTTATCATCTATAAACATAAACATAGAAAATCTTCATAATCTACAACATAGAACAGTTACAAAACTTGAATGAACCTAGGCAAATCATTTACAAACATAAACATAGAACATCTTCATTGATCAATTCAGTATTATGTTGAAAAACATTCAATCTTGTCACCATATAGTATTTTGTTTTATTTGTTCTTTTTTTTTGTGGCGTTAGATGATTTGATTTTAATTTTTTAATAAAATCAATGTTTTTTTTTTTTTTTTCATTTAGGAATCGTTTTTTTAATTTGATCTCCACTGTCCTGAATGATAGAGATCCATATTTTTAATGAAAAAAATTAAATTTTTACATTACATAAAACGACCAAATTAACCTTTTATCTGTTAAAGTTAATCAATATTTCACTAACAAAATGACTAAATTGATGAATTTTTAAGACGTTAAAGATGGTAGGGATTAAGAGCGTATTTATATATAAAAAAATAATATTTTACCAAAACTTAGGTATTAAAATAAAATTGTCCCTTTTACATTTTTCCTATTTGGTACAGACCATCATCTTTCTCTCTCCCAAAAATCCTGTTTTGCTCTTCCGCAGCTTGAAACCAAACCAACCCAGCCCCAAACCAACAAACGAGACTCTCACACTCACACAATAAAAATTAAAACAAACAACTAATTTTTTTATTTTTTTAATTGAAAAAAGGAAAATAAAAACCCCTTCTCGCCTCTGCTCCTCGTCATCAGCTTCCATTTCCACCCTCGATTACCTCCGTATTTACGATCCTGCCCCCTCCCTTTTGCGACGATTTCTCTCTCCCTCGAATGCCCCTCCCCGGGCACCTAATTTACCGTTCTGTCCTCTGAATACCGGAGAGCCGCATCGATTCTTTTTGAACGGGAGTATTGAAGGCGTTGTGTACGGCCTTCTCTTCTAGAAGCTTCTGGTAAGACATATCTGGTTTTGCTTTCCTTTTTTATTTATTCCGTTTTTAGCATCAATTTGTTATACGAAATCTAGGTTGTCGTTAGTTTCTTGAATGTTTCATGAAATTGTCTTACGTTGAAAATTTATCGGTTTAGCTCTTGTTTTGACAGTCTATGCGTGTCTTTTGTATGAGAGTTTTCAGTTTATGCTTTGATTTTCGAGTGTTATATTAGTTGTTCTGTTTCGATAGATTGTGGTTTTTGTGTAGTTTGGAGATTGTTATTGGACTGTGTATATTTGTTTATAGTATTCTATGGAGGAACAATTTCAGTTGTTGTAAACTGACTTTACATGTGCATTAGCGAGCTTACACTATCTGTTGCTTTTTGTTCGATTTTATAGGTGTCAATGGTGATTGTGATCGTGTTAGGTTTGATTCAGTTAATGTTGAAGGTGTAAATGAGAGGCTTACCAGTTTTAAATGTCAGTTTAGTTGACGTGCTTTTTGAATAATATTTGTTTTGTATCTACATTTTTGGAATCATGTTATGTGTTTTCGCTATTGGTTATTCATTTATAGAATGGGTTGGTTTTTGCGGTATTTAAGTGATTGTGGAGGAATTTCTTTCCTCTTAAGTGTGATACCTTCTTGGTTGTTAATTGTTGTTTTTCTGAATATGTGTGTGTATTTGGTTTTATCTTATGGGTCCTCACCATTGTGATGTCTTGCTTGCCTGACTTGTATTATGTGTTATGGTATGGTGTGGTTATGTGTCAAGAAACGATGCTGTAAAACTAAGTGCCTGGGATTGTCCTTTGTTTTAACTACTCAGGTGTAATGATCATTTAGACTTGGGTGTGGGAGGTTGGGATTAGTTTTAGGTACTTGAGCTTTAGTGCAGTTGGTATTGGTGTGGGAGTCTGAGAAGGTTGAGTTAGCTTTTGTATTTGCAAGGTTTATTGTCAAGTCGTTCATTAACATGATCTGAGGAGGGAAAAGCGTTAGCTATGTGGATGTTTTAACATGTGTTATTAGCCTCAAGGCTCTAACTTCTTTTAGTAGAACATCAACTCTAAACAAGGGGAGAAAACATTTTGAATTAAATAGAAAGATTAATTTGCTAACTTTTGAAGTGAATGTGCGAATGATGTAAAAAGCAGAAGTTGAAACAAAATTAATGTCATATGAGAGGTTTATATAAAAAATTATATAAAGGGGTATATCAGATTTCTGACTGTAAAATGTTATATGAGATGAGTTAAATCATGCTGCCAGCAATTTCATATTCAAGATGATGATGGTTTTTACTGCAGTAGTCTAGGGGATCTGTTGATACTTTTAAGAGGGGTTAGGGAGAGGGGCAGACTTACAATGATAAAAAGTATGCTGACATTGTGGCTCAAACTGGTGTCTGTGCTTTAGCACCTTGCCCCACTTATTAGTATGATTTTTTGTAGACATTGTTGGCATGAATTTCTTTAAACATTAAATGTCAGGTTTATGACATATGTAAACGACCCTAATATGGCAAAAGTAGGAAATATTCAACCTAAGTTATATTTTGATTGCTAACAGTTGCGCTGGAACAATGTTTTAGGCAAATTTTCCATGTATAGAAACGCAGTATTGACTTCACATGTTACATTGTTTGAATGTTATGTTCGGATCAGATGCTTGTGATATTTTATTCTTGTGGTAGGATGGCATAATTCCAAAGCAAATGTGTACTAAAAACTTCTATAATTTGCGATGGGAAATATTCGTGCTTATATATTACTAGAAGTAACAATAACTTGAAAGGGATATTTACCAAGTTTAAGGATTATAATTTTATTATATGGCAATGGAGACAGTTATTGTCTGAAATCTGATATAATATTGTATTGCTGACAGAACTAATATAGTATTGAACAGGTTGCAATCATTGAAAATTGCTATGTAGTTAAAAGAACCTCAGGTAGTAATTAGATTAAAATGAGTTTTATTGGGAAAATTTATTGTTTCACAATCTCATTGGGTAAATAATGATGCTCACTTCTGTGGATTAAGTGTTGTACACAACTGCCTAGTGGAGCGTGATGTAGAAAAGTGTTGCATGTCAGTTGTTGAGGAAAAAAGTTGAACATAGTTAATCAGATATCTTGGTGTTCCATCAGTTACTGCTGATCCTACGACAGTGAGAAGCCAATGAATCATTGCAATTCAACAAAATACTTCTATTCAGGTCTTTGCTGTAGATCTAATTGCTGTAACTCCTAGCAGTTAATTTCCTCTCTCAGATTTAGGTCACTGTGAGATACTAATATCTAAGGATGCTATCCTTATTGCCCTGTCATCCATGAAATAAGCATTGGTTTCAGAATTTATGTTTAGCTCATGACTTCCGTCCCTCTTCCTCCTTTCCTTTTATTTTTATTTTTATAAATTAGGAAACTGTAAGTTTTTATCAATAATATAGAAAAAAGTGAAACAACAGTGCACCTTAGGGATCTATAAACCCAAAAGAACTACAAAGCCTCAAAACACAACGATAAGAAACAATTTATTCTATTGCTATCCATATGTAGACAAGATTGTCAAAAAATGTACAAAATTATACTAAGGTTTTTTAAAATTTAGATGTATTAAGATGATTCTACTTGTATTTCTTATAAATGAATGTCTCATGCATTCTGTTGTATTTTTTTTTTTTTAATTTTTATATGGATAACAAGATTACTTTTAATAAGTTGAAAAATAGTGGAAGCTTTCTGTCAACTCTGTTATATATTAAGAACAGAATACTGTTAGACTCTCTAATAAAGGGGAGTTTCTTTCTCTTATATATTTAATGGTAAGTGGGGATCTTTGAAGTAAATGATAATGTTAATTTATTTTACTATATAAACACCTTCGTTGACAATAGTAGTATATTCTGTCATTTACTGAATGAATAAAGCAATGTATCTTGTCAAGTTGCTTACCTAATACGTTGCAACACATTGAAGTAATTTTGAGTAGACAATTTAGAAATTTTATATCAACACAATGGGAAATGACATTTTAAAGATAATTTTCTGTGGTGAATCTAATGAAGAAGCTCAGAATTGACTGATAATGAAATTGAATGTTTCAAAGAGTTTTTTCTGTCTTAGAGTCTAATAAAGCTTCATATGGTATTTTATCTTTTAGAGTGTTTTTAGTAATGGCGATTTGTGAGATATTAGCTATATGGTTTGATAGAACATAGAAGTTATATGTATTCTTAGCTATATGGTATGATAGAAGTTATATGTATTCTTAACTATCTGCTCTTGATCCTTTTGTAGGATATAGTCTAAAATTCCCTATCCTTTGATCAGACTGAAACCTCTTTGAAATTTGCTAAGTGTGTTATTCAAGTTATTAAATATTGACAATTTGATTTTCTTGGTTTGCTGAATGATATCATTTATGTTCTAACAATTATTAATTTATTGTTACAGACAAAGAAACTTAGCCTAATTATTTTATAAGATTATAGCTGTTGCTGGTAGCTCTCTGTTGCTGTCATATGCCAAACAATCACAATCAACGGAGTCTGTGAGTCTGCTTTTTCTATTTGGAACCATTGTTTTATGAAAAAGCTGACCTTTGATTATGATGAATTTTGAGTTCATCATCCTTTACCTTAGTTTTCAACTTTTCATCCTTGTTCTTCCTACTATAACTCGCATGTAGTTGGTCGCTCGCACGAAGATATAGGTGATAGGTTTTTTTACGAGGAATTTAAAATGACCTCATTGGAAATCGGATTTTTATTCCTTGTCAATTGTATGATGATGCTAATGTCAGCATACCTTGCGCTAGTTAGTCTCTCTAATTTGATTTGTAGGGGAACTTTTTGCTTGTAGTTGAGCTGTGTCTTTGGTATAGACATATATGATTGATAATTACCAAGAAAAAGCTGATAGCTTTGTCAGGTGTGGGATTGAATCTCTGCTTGGCTTATTAATTTAATATCATTTTACTATCTGCTCATTTAATAGATTTAGCAAATTTTCATTATTAGTTCCAGTTGACAACATTTCTTCTTGCTGTTTATTCTAGGTCTTGTTTTTATTTTTTGTGTTGTGGACAGCTTGTTCACTTTTCCTTGTATGTTCCTATTCTCTTAATATGTTTAGTTCTGACAATATGATAATAATATTAATAAAATTCACTACTAGGTATGTCTCTAAGTTGTTATTTACAGGTTTTGTTGACTTCATTTTTTTTCCTGTTCTTGTGTACTTTGCCATATTTGTTTTGACTCTAGCAAACTTTGTGTTGATTTAATGCGATAATGTAACATCTTATTATTTTGTCTTCATTTTTTATCCTATGCAGAAATTAAGATAAAAGAATGTGTGATAACCGCTAATTTTTTAGTTTTTATTTGTATAAATTTCCTTCTTAGATACTGGTTATCATTGCAATTCCCTACCTTGATTTTATTTATTCCTTTTCTAGGTTCTCTCGTATTGCTGAATCAGGTTACTGAAGTGGCTTAATAATTTTTTTTACATTCAAGCCAAATGGAGCTAAAAGTTTCTTCTCCCAAGCCAGTGGGTCCTTCTCCTCCTGATTGTGCTAGTGATCCAGAAGAGAAGGAACTCAGTGATGAGGATGATGATGATCGCAACCATAAACACCGCAGGCGGGAGACGCGGTCTCAATCTTTGGACAGAGATTCTTCAGATCAAGTATATACCAGGCCGTATAGAAAGCGCAACAAACCTTTTGAAAATGGACATTCTTTCAGGGAAAATGAATCTCAAGCAAGTGAAACCTGGAAAAATTTTAACATTTCTCCTCTAGCGAAAGACCTTGCAACAAAGTTTGAAAGGAGACGCCCTGGCTTATCATCATTATCTCGAGCACCCTTGGATTTGAATCAAAGAATCAGGGCAAACCAAACATTTTTCGGGGATCCTGGGCCTGGCAGGGGTAGAGGGAGGGATTCTGGATCGTGGAACCGTGATTCTAGGTTCAGCTCCGTTGATATTGCATCTCAAATGGTTCAGCCAGGGTCTATTGCTCCAGGTCTATTTGCAGGAAGGGGATTGTCTAGTGTTTCAAATTCACAGAATGCATCATGGAGTGCATTTGGATTACTTCCAGGAGTACCAAATGGTAGCATAGATACAATTCATTCCTTTGGTTTGCAAGGAACACTTAGACCCCCATTGAATTCTTCATTAAATATGGGCATTACTGGGCAACGGTGTAGAGACTTTGAGGAACGTGGATTTTGTCTGAGGGGAGACATGTGCCCAATGGAGCATGGTGTCAATCGTATAGTTGTTGAAGATGTTCAGGTATGGGTATTGTGAACACTGTTTCTTCTTTCTCGGACTTCGACATTGTATGAGGGCTTTTTCTTTTTCTTTTTTTTTTTTTTTTTTTTGGGAATGCATTCTATTGGAATTTGATTATTTTTGTTTTTTACTGTGTTCTATGGTTATACATATAAAAATTTGCTAATGCCATTTTAATTTATGTTATTTCCTTCCCACCACCTGCTAAATGGTTGGTAACTGCCTATCTGCCTGTGATATTACGCACATTATATGCTGGGATGAATGCTTATTGACTTTAATTTGTTTCTTCGGATACTTGGCCTGTTTCTGTTACTATTACTCGGAATGTTCTAGTCCCACTGTATTATTACATTAGTTACATCTGAGATTGTCAATACATTTGATATGCAGTCTAATTTTACGCAGTTTTTCTTAGATAGCATCAATTTTTTTTTTTCAGTTATTTTGGTTCATTTATTTCATCCTTGATCAATAGTCTTTGATTTTTTAACTTGAAGCAGAGGCCCCTAGATGATGGGTCCACTCCTGTAGTTTACCAATTTCTTCGTGCTTTTAATTTTGTTACTTGAGGAGCCATTAAGATACCTATGCAACTAGGTTGTTCTAACTCTGAACCATTTGCTTGATTACTTGCAGTTACTGTAAATCGTTCACTGGATATCGTTTTTGCGATCATTATCATCGTTTGATGTGTCCAATTACTCTGTTTAGAATTAAACAAATATTCAACTAAGTATATGTACATTAAATTGCATGCTCAGACCTGAAAAAATCAGTCTCTTTTCATTTGGTTGTAGATTCATTTGCCATAAGTAATTTGTTGCTTTGTGATTACAGAGCCTTTCACAGTTCAACCTCACTGTTCCTCTTCCAAATGCACCCCTACTGGCAACTCCTGCTGGACCAGGACCTCTATCTTCAGTAGGTGCTCCTTCAACCACATTGATGAGTAGCAAGGGAGTACATGGCAAAGGTAGCAAGCCTGGAATGACTGATGATGATTTAGGCTTAAATCGTCCATATCCTGATTTCTCTGGTGCAGGTGGGGCTGATGGGGCTGATTTGTATGATCCAGATCAACCCTTGTGGAATACCAATGGTCTTGAAACATCATCTACACTCTCAGCACTACATACATCTAATGATGACACTGAACCTATGATGAATGATGATTTTTCTGATAATCATAATGTGAGGTTATGTGATGGTACTGACATTGATTGCTCTGGGAGAACTGTTGGGATGGCTGATGTTTCACAGACTACAAACCAGTCTGTCTGGAGACGAATCGGGGGTTCAAAAAATAGATCAAGTGTGAAAGGGAGAATTGATACAACATCAGATTATGAAACCAAGGAAGATAAGGAGGCATTACCCAACTTTCAGGGTGCATCTCGTAGAGGAAAAAGGATTGTTGACGAGGATGCTGGCCCAAAAGCTACAGATGCACCTAACAAGGTACAGAGTGACAATATGCGACATATTCGGAAACCATCGCAAAAGGCTTTGCGTACTCTATTTGTCAATGGAATTCCCCTGAAAAGTAACAGGAGAGAGTCACTTCTTTCTCATTTCCGAAAATTTGGAGAGGTTGTTGACATTTATATTCCAGTAAATAGTGAACGAGCTTTTGTCCAGTTTTCCAAAAGAGAAGAGGCTGAAGCTGCTCTAAAAGCACCTGATGCTGTTATGGGTAACCGCTTTATCAAGCTCTGGTGGGCCAATCGTGATAGCATACCAGATGATAGCACAAGCACTGTCAGTGCACCTGTGACTCGTGTGACATCAGCTTCAGTTCCAGTTCATCCATCTGTTAATAAATCAAAAGATAATAATCTTCAGTCTGCTGCTCAGAAGGGTAATATTATCCCTGCAGCTGATGTTTCTTTTCCTGCCTCTGATCAGCCTATGCCAATCATTACGAATGGTCCTAAAGTTCTGCCTCCTTTGCAAAAGAAGCTGGACAGTCTAGAGCAGTTGAAGGAGGAACTTCGCAAGAAGCGGCAGATGCTGGACCAGAAGCGCAATGACTTCCGCCGCAAACTGGATAAACTTGAGAAACAAGTAATGCCAATTATCCTTACTTCTACATTATGTTTTCTAATTATGTATTTCTAAGGTTTTATGCATTTTTTATAATACCCATTGTCACTTGTTTGTTACTTTGGGAAGTTGTTACAGAAGTTGGAATGTTGTAGTACAAAGTAGAAGTATGGTTGTCAGGTTTTGTACTGAATAATGTAACTTACTGATTTTTCCAGCCAAGACATTGCCAGTCAATAGTTTTACATAGATGTGTTTCATTTATGTGATGATGTGAGGGAGAGTTAAGAGTGAATGTTGCATGTGATAGGTTTCATAGCCAAATTATTTGCCTTTTCCACATTTATTTAATAAGCAATGGACTTGAAACTAGTCGCTCTGATTGCATGCAGATATCATTTCTGCACAATGGGTATTCTTTAATTTTAAGTTTTTGCAGGCTGCTGGAGGCAAGGGTGAGGTGGTGACTGAGCAAGCTGCTAAGCGGCTTAAAGTAGGGGTAGTAGCTGATTCTTCAAAAGCTGACGCAAGGTCCTCTGATGCTGGTGGTGCAGTGTCATCACCCCGTATTGAGATGATGTCAGACAAGAATAAAACAATGGAAAATGTTGTGTCCCAGAGTCCCAAATCAACCACTGCAATGGTGCTGCCGGAATCTACAAGGTACAAGCAGCACATTCGTCCATTAGCTCCTGTAGGGCCTCCTTTTCTGATGAACAGATATAAATTGGACAACCGGCCTACCGCATTTAGAATTCTTCCTCCTTTACCAGCGGGTTTTGCAGATGTAAGTCTCTCTCTCACCTACTTCTTGTGTCTTCAACCTGTGTTTTGCTAGATGAAGAGGGTCGTAATTTGTGCATACCATTTTAGATCTTGAATTATGAATGTGAGTCTTGTGACACAATATATCGTTGATCAAATCTTGAATAGTGAATCATGAGATCAGGCAATTAGGATCTCTCATTGAGAATGCATCGAATGATTTTTTGTTCTTTTGGGGAGGATTATAATGTGAAAGATATATGGGGAAAAAGAACTATAATAGAATATTTCTGAGTGTGTAGGTAGGCAACATGTTTTTTTTTTTATATATATATATATTAATTGATTTAAATAAGATATTCTGATATTAACTGAAAAGTCATGAAAAAATTACATTCTATTCCTTTTAATTGCATAGGAATACTAGAAAACCCTTTAGAGTTGGATCTTGAGAATGATCAGTTGAACACTTGATGATAGTGGGTGTGTAAGATGGTGTTCTTACCTCGGATTTCGAAGACAAAGGCATTTACGTTGTGAAACATTTTGAAGGCATTTAAGTCTAGGCATTTACTTTGTAAAACATTTTGAAGGCATTTGAGTCTGGGCATGTAGTGAATTGCGTTTGATAGCTAGGCTTCCTTAAACCAATGGTTTTATTACACATCTTAAGGTTAAACTTACAATTTTATTAGTTGGAGTATAATTTGAACATTCAGTTATTGATGGTAGAACAATAACCTTGCATGTATGAACTTTCTCCAAGAATTAATTTCTTTTGCCATAGACACTTTCACATGCACGCGCACACAATGAAAGGTAACTAAAGTCTTAATGCCTCTTCAGGTTGCTGTTATAAAGGAGCACTTCTCATCGCATGGTGATCTTTCTACTGTTGAATTGGAAGATGGTGAAGTACATGATAGTGGTAATGTCTTAGATATACAGAAAAATTGTTCAGCACGCATATCATTCACAACTCGACATTCAGCTGAGAGAGCATTTCTAAATGGAAAATGCTGGCAAGGCCACAATTTACAGTTTATGTGGCTGACATCTAGTAATTCTAGCAATGACCCTGGTAACATAGAAAATTCTTCATCCACTCTCAAGGGGTTGTTAGATGCTGATGTTCAGAAAGAAGAAAAGTCACCATGCATGGTTTCCCAGGAAACTACAGTGTCAGGAGATGGGGAATCTGAAAATTCAGAGAGAAAAAGTAGCGTTGAGCTTGCAGAGTTGCAAGAAGTTTCACAGCCTAGCCCTGGTGAGGAAGACTCGGTTAAACACAATGATGTTTGTTGAGGATGGGATAATTGTTGGAATTGTACAGTGAGGTAAAATGTGAAATCAATTTGAACACTAATTCTCAGGAGCCACTCTTTAGCATTGTCTGAAATTTGTTTTTCCAATACATCCTTTTCATTTTCATGATAGGATATGTAAAAAGGAAATTTTTCAGAATTTTGACTGCCACCACAACAGAGGATAATGTTTAGTCCAGTGGTGTGAATTGCCTTGTCTTTCAGCTTTAGATGTGTAGGACTAAAAGCATAAGTTGAAATATTTTGTTGAAATTAATTAAATAATTAAGTAAAGGATATTGGGGGATCAGATTCCAGTTCAAGTCTTGAGTTAATTTTAAATTGATTTGATCCTGTAGATTTTATATGACAATGTGTTCATTTGATAAGAATACCATCATATATTTCTGTTGTTGAAAATTGTTCCTTTATCTTGTTCTCTTTATCATTTGTTTTGAGTATATATTTCTAGTAATTGTCTTTTACTCCTCTATTATTACTTGCTATTTGCTCTCATCCATTGTTGAAATAAGGGTAAATTTTAAAGAGATTAAAATAAATGTATGTGAAATTAATTAGTAAATCTCAAGTCTCAAGCAGTCACTCCAATAGGTTGAAAAAAATAGAATTTAAGTAAAAATTTTTTAAGTAATATATTTAATCTTTATCACTAAAATGATCAGTTTTCCTTTTTAATTTTTTTGAGAAATCTTATCATTGAAATTATATTACTGTTTTGCTTGATTAAAATTATATCAAACTATGCTTAAAAAAATATATATATATATATAATAATTCTAATATTAATATTTATTAATTTTTTAAAATTGAAATGAATGAATAAATTTTATTCATTATATTTTAATTAAATAGGCGGTAATTTATTTTAAGAATATGGTGGATGAATTTAATTCTACGTTACTGCTGATGGAACCAATATATATATATATATATATATATGTACGTATGTATTATATCAAAATGAAAGGCAAACTGTGACTCATTTGAGATTCTTCAGACCTTGGTTAATGTTATGATCTGGAGAAAGAGAGAGTAATAAAGATTGCATTCTTCCTTTTCTGAACATCAACCGACCATTAATTTTCAAACCTCCGATAAATTAAAACCTTCAAAAACGAGATTCGATGAGCACGCCAAACTGACAAACAACAATGGACTCTTACACTCCTCTACTCGACAAGACTCGGGTTCCCCAACCTTCGCTCCAAAAATTCGCCGTTATTTCCATTTTCTCCAAGCTCCGATCCGCCCCACCCCATCTCGGACCCGACTCCGAACCCGGAAGATACGCTCTCTCCCAGTGTCTCCACTCCACTTCCCCCGCCGTCCTCGACCAGTCTCTGCGCGAGTTCTGCCGCCTCGTCGCCGACTCCGTCTTGGACCTCTCCGTTGGCTTGTTGGAGCTCCAGTCTGCTCTCGAAGGATCGGACCCAAAATTCGTCCCCTTATGCGTCAAAGCATTGGGTTTTCTCATCTGTCTCGGCTTTGAGAGGACGAATGGATCGTTCAAGTTCGGGTCAGTGGAGAACCATCCGTTTGTTAAGGTGTGTGAGACCTTCATTTTTGTTGTAATTTTTAAATTTTTTTATCTTCTTGTTATTTTCTGTGATATTAGTGTACAATTTGTCAAATTGAAATTTTCTGGAAGTAAAGAATTGGGAAAATTTAAGGAATAGGTGGCTTATGTTTGGTTAGAGTGTTGGTGTATGATAGAACTGAATTAAGTTAATACTGGAAAAGAATCAAAGGTCTGTTTTTGAGTTTTCCTAAACTTGAAAACAGATTATAGGTACAATGTTAAACATTTTTAGTTACAATGTTACACTTGTTTTTCGGTAGTAGATACTCTAAGAGTATAGTCTGAGTTTTCCTAAATTTTTAAAGATATTATCAGATCATAAATTTTATGCTTCCTTAATTTTTGGATTAATCTCTCATTCTTTGGTCGGTGATAATTCGAAATAAATTGGATGATCGAAGAAGTAGTGCAATATGTAAACTCATCATTAATATATTAATTTTAACAAATCTGGGTTGTTAATTTTTAATAATTCTCTTTTTTTGAGTTGTGTAATCTTGAAAACAGATTTTAGGTATGATGTTAAACATGTTTTCCGTTAGTAAAATTGTTAGAGTATAATTCAAGTTTTCGTAATTTTTTAAATCTGTTATTTATTTATTTATTTTTTATAGGAAACAAAAACTTTATTAATAAAAAATAAAGAAATTACAAATGAGTTTTAAATCTGTTATTGGATCACTATTTTAATGCTTCCTTATTTTTTGGATTAGTTTCTCACTTTCTCGTTCTTCTATTGGTGATAACTTGAATTAAATTGGTTAATCGAACAAATGTTGCAGTATGTAATCTCATCATTGATATATTAATTTTAACGATTTGAGAATTAAATTATAACTTACAAATTTGCTGTCCAAAGGCAATTAAAGGGTGGATTTGATTTATAGTTGAGGTCTTTTTTACTTGTGTTAATGTGGAAAAAATTTGGTGTTGGAGCAACTTTTATGCGCTGTTGAAAACTTAAGATTTTTATGCAATTTTTTGGTTTTATGGACTGCAGATTCTATCAAGTCGAACTGAGGTTCATGCAGAACTTGTTCACCAAATTTTGTTATTTATGGTGCGGAATAAGCAATTGGGAATGGTGGAAGTTTGTGAATTCTTAAGACCCTTCTTCAATTTTTCAATTATACGAATTCCCTTTTCAGATTCTTTGTCATCTTTGTTTGTAAGGCAGTTGGTATCATCGGTAGCGTCACTTTGTTGTTCATTTCCTGATGATGCAATGCCTGTTTTCAAGTTTTTGATAGGTTGCCTTAAATACTTTCCACAGAAAAAATTAGATGTAAGTATGGTTGTTGAGTGAATAATTTCTCTTTAATTAATATTATGGTTGCACCTGACATTTTAAACTGCTTACTTCAGTTTTTGGGATTTATAAATTCAGCGCAACCTCATACAAACATATTTATCAGTTCTCATTTCTTGAACTTTCAGGAACATAAGAATTTTAATTATGTTGTGGAATGTACGGTGGATGCATATACAGTGGTTCTGAGACACAGCGTTCTAAAGAGATCAGTATGTTCTTAAAACTTTAATTCAGTGTCCTACTAACTTTTGTAATGAATCTCCCATGCTTGATATTTTTCTTGTCCCTCAATTGCTTTTTCAAGAGTTGACAATGAAGTTTCAAATCAAACGATTAATTTTTGTTTAATATTCTTTTCTGTTGTCATTTAGTGTGATTTGTTTTTATGTTAATGTTAGCAGCTTGTTACTGAGTATCAAATGTGTGGTGTTGAGCTGTTCAGAACTGTACTTTCACTGTGCACATCTCCTCACAAGCACTCCAGCAGCATTGAGCCCATAGTTGAACTATTGAAGCTTATATTGGCTGCTCAACGGGATCTGTCATTGCAATATAAACCTGAGTTATCATCAGCAATGCTTTCTTTACTTGCTATACTCATTGAATCGGAGCTTGAGCATGAACAACTGTGTGTACTGAAATTACTACTGTTCCTCTTAAACTGGAAAAGTGGAACTGGTATGTTTTTGTATACTTCAATAATTTTCTGTCTTCCTTACTTATGTTATTCTGAGTGCTGACATCAGCTTAGGATACAACATAGTTGACCTTAATTTCTGTGTGCTTAGTCTCTATAGTTACCTTTATCCAACTTTAACCCTTGACTTCATTAACAACTATAATGTATAAATGCAGTTGTGGTGTTTACTTTTGCACAAAATTTTAGATGCCTTGTGGGTATTTAAGAAATAGTACCAGCTTAGCAGTTTTGTTGTTGCTGTTTCCATTTTGTTATTTATCAACAAATGTGAGCTACACCTGCCTTATCTTTATTATTTTCTGCTACATGTATCTGAATGCTTTACTTTGTGTTTACAATTCCACCATTGTATTCATCTTTTCAGATTATGGGGTCGGTCATGCTACATCTGATCTGAATGAAGAGCTTTTATTGATATTTCCTGTCCTAAACCTGATGTCAGCACCTTCTAAGTCAGTTAAAAAAGCAGCAACTGATTTGCTTGTCCAACTAGAAAAGCCTTTATTAAAACTGTTGACAGCACAGAAACATGAACTGGCCATTACTGGGGGATTTACACCAATCAGCGGACCTGAGTTTATTGCTTTTAGGCTGTTGAAACATCTGTGGTTTCAGGTATATACTTATTACCTCAAATCTTTTCTGTCTTTTTGTTGTTATTTTGTATACTTGTCGCAGCGTGACTATTTTTGATTTAATTAAATAGAGTAAATTTGAGTGCTAGGCTGTGGTTTATATTCTCATTAAAGAAACAAAAAAAAGGTTTCGTGGCTAGAGTTCTCAGTTTATGATAGAGAGGTGCTTGGTTATAAATACACTTTTTTTCTCTTGGTCTTCAGTATGCATGAGAAGAAGAAGCATGAATGAATAGGAATATGAAAATTTAAGAATTCATAATTGTTAGTATCTGAAATTGAGGCTCTTTCTATGTTCAGGATCACAGCGTCTTATCAGATTCGGGTTCTTCTTTTCTAACCTTGGCTTCTGTTGCGGGTCGTGGCGTCAAAGAAACGGACAATGGACCAAGACCTTGGACTTCTCAACTAAGAGAATATTTGTTGTGGATTGTTGACAGACAGAAATCTTCACGACCAATCTCTGCATTGCAAGAGACTTCTTTTAATGGTACAAATGCTGATAAACTCTGTTCACTTTTAGCATAAAATAATCCATTCTAGTTCCGTATTTTTGTTTATGACTTTGACTCTTTAGATTTGCTTTATCTCCACTACTTGTCCTTGTAGAAGTGTCGTTGTTACTCTGTGCAATCGCCAGTGTTTTAGTGATGCATCAGTCACTTGGGAGTTCAGCTATGGATACTTCTGCTGCTCTTGGCTTATTAGATCCTACATTGGGGGTTCCATTGCTGCTAGTTGTTCTATTTTACAGTAATGTTTTCTCTAGAAAAGATGTTATTTGCCATAATATGCTAGTGAGTTTCCTTTACAGCTCTCAACTGATTGCATCTTCTACTTAATAGGGACCATCTTTAGCTTTCTCGTTCACTTCTGTAATGAGTTACTGTTGTTGGGATGATGAATTTGTCAACTGTTCTTGCAGCTAAAACTTTTGGGGATGCTTCCATCACTTGCTTCACAGTCAGCTATGATTCCACTTGTAGTTCAAACCATCTTGCCAATGCTGCACGAGGATGCAAAGCCGTATGTACTTAAAATCTTATTTTTTGGATCTCCTTTGATTTGTATTGTTGTATCTGTTTTGGTGATATTACAAGGTATTAAATTGACTAGTTTAACAATATCCTCTTTTTCCGTAAGTTTTGCCATGTCATCAACGAGGTGAGCCTTTTGTTATTATTATTATTTTTGTCTCTATTGAACAATCTTCCAGTCCTCTGATATTCTTATGACTTTGGGTGAATCAGCATTTATATGTTCCATTTTCTTCTAATATACTTTTGTATTTGTTTTTGTTTGTGATGTTGGTGGACTGTTGGTTCACATTTGTAACTTCTCTTTTGTTTTTTAATAAAGTCCTTATTTCCTACCCAAAAAAGAAAAAAGAAAAACTTCTAATGTACTTATGAATGGCCTTCTTCAAATTCTTTTTATTTTTTTGGGATAGGAAACAACAATTTTATTAATAATAAAGGAAAAAGTTACAACTGTGAACTGGAAGTCCACCAACAAAACAAACCAAAGCAAAAACTAATTTCATACCGTTGCCATCTAGAGTGGTTCTCTTGTGCACTAGGTGCCTTTTTTTATGACATTTCTAATTACTTTTGAAGGTTCAAAAGTATCCTAGCCTCTTATCTATATTAGGTTTTAATTTATGCTCACATTTGTAAGGCATGCGGTGTATCAATTGATACGCTCATACGTGTCACTGGTATCTACTTATTGCTAATTGTGGAGGTCTTGCTGTCACATGAGCTTCATTTGTCTCCTCAAGCGTGTCAGTTAATTTGTCTCTGCCTCAGTAATGTGTGGTTTCACTGGAAGCCTTGAAACTTTTACACCACCTCAAAGTCTCCATCTGTGTGATGGCAAAATTGCATCCATTCTTGCAGTGAAGTTTCGATTATTAGATATATCATTAGTTTTCATAGTCATATTATTATTTTGTTATTGATCATGTTATGGATATACTTGTCACTGGTATCTACTTGTTGCTAATTGTGGAGGTCTTGCTGTCACATTCTCCTCGAGCATATCAGTTAATTTGTCTTTGCCTCAGTAATGTGTAGTTTCACTGGAAGCCTTGAAACTTTTACACCACCTCAAAGTCTGCATCTGTATGATAGCAAAATTGCTTCCATTCTTGCAGTGAAGTTTAAATTATTACATATATCATTAGTTTTCATTGTCATGTTATTCATTTGTTATTGATCATGTTGTGGATATAACTTTTAAGGTTCTTTTATTTCAAGGACTTGTTTTTAGCCAGTCACAGTAGTCATTTACTTCATATCCAGAGTGTTATATGCTACAGCCATTCGTTTACTGTGTCAAACCTGGGAGATCAATGACCGTGCCTTTGGGACTTTACAAGTAAGATTCTTATAACATTTCCACCCCCCCACAACAAAAAATAAATAAATCAATAAATAAATAAAAAGAAGCAAAATTGTTATCCATTATTTTTTTAATAGACTTCGCAATTTTGATATTGTGACTGTATTAGCGATTTGTGCTTACATAGTAGTGCAATCAAACATGAATTAGCTTATGTGGGAACCAAAAGGATAGGTGAGATTTTAGTGGGAGCAGCATCTTTGTTGAACATTCAGCTGCCTGGTTTCCATGATAGTCTTAGTAATCTGCACCTTGGATTGTGCACCAAACTCTGATTAAAATTGATGAACTTTACTACTTATTATGTAAATTTCAACTAAATTATTTTCTTCCGTGCACTTTATATATTGTTTTCTGGTCCCTTTGGCTTTACTTTTAGGTTTTTCTGATTCTGTTTTGTTTCTTAACATTTTAGGGAGTGTTACATCCAAAAGGGTTCACTGACTTCATGTATGAGAGAAATATCTGCATAAGCATGGCTGCTTCAATTTGTGATGTTTGCCGAAAAAACCCTGATAGGGGTGTGGATCTTATCTTGTCTGTTTCGGTATGTGTTTTCTGAAAGTTGTTTTATATTGCTTTGTCTCATGCATACAGTACATTGGTGTCTTCTAATTTTTTCATTTTTCAAAATTACAGACTTGCATTGAGAGTCAAGATCCTATAATTCAAGCTCTTGGTTTTCAAAGCCTTGCCCAACTCTGTGAAGCTGATGTAATTGGTAATATTCAATATGCTATTAACTTAAATAGTTCTTCATTTTATCGGATGCATTAAAAATATTTTCTTTTAGCAGTATCTGTGCGTATTATAGCTATCTATATTTTAAACCATCTTTTCAGTAATATTGCCTTTTGTTATTATTATTATTATTATTATTATTTTTGTGGATATCAGCTTTGTTTTTTCATTATTGCAGCTTAAAGTTAAAAGTTTGCTGCCCCTATTTTATTAAAATGTATAGGAAAATTTGCTGTAGTTTTGGTACTGAGAATTCAAAACTGGAATTAGTATAGTTCTATTAAATCTATTACAAGAGATCAAATTGTGCTGTCACCATGAATCTTTTTTTCCTTGCTATTTTTAACTTTAATTTTGATTTGGATATTAATTTTACCTGGTTTATGGGGAATTTTTCTCAGCTGAATAAAATGAGGACCTGTAAGTTAAGATGGTGAAGAATTTATTCTTCAGAGCATGACCAGTTTTTAGTCCTGAAGAGCATCCCATACATTGTTTTTGATCTTCTGGTCTTATATTTCATAGATATTAAAAAATAAAATTGTTATATAGTCTTTAATAGCATCACCATAACCATCTTATTTCTTGGTAGCCATTAAAAAAAGTGGCTTATCATTCAAGTTTTAAGAGATATATTTTGGAACAAATGGTTAGGGCTTTATTTTTTATTTTTTATTTTTTTAAGCTTGGTCTTCCTTTAGTGCTTCAGCTGTAAAGATTGTTCCTCCAATGTCCTTTTTTCTCACAAAGACAGAGGGTTTTCTTTCAAAACAGATATCTATATTTTCCCAATGACTTGTTAAAATGGTCAGCAAGGGCATAAAGAATATCATGATTTAAGCTTTTATCTCATATTACTTTGTTTTGTGCTATATAAATGATTTCAAGCAACTAGATATTTAGTTTCTGTGTCATCTTATCTTTGTTAATTGATCCTGCTAACATGCATATATTAGAAATTCTGATAATATATTCCATCATCTATGGGTCCAGATTTTTATACTGCTTGGGATGTCATTGCAAAACATATGCTAGACTACTCCTTGGACCCAATTCTTGCCCGAAGGTAAACATTACCTGATACTGCAATTGCTTATTAAATTATGGCAGCACTTTCCACAAAGGTGAACCTAAGTTGTTTTCCTTTTCTCTTTGCCAAAAAGGAAAGTGTCTCGTCCCAAGCTGCTATGAGATACTAAATTTGTTTTGTTATACCCTGGGTTCTTTTCCTGCTACTATATGCGTCAAATGTTGCTTTAATGTTACCGTTGGTCTGCATATCTTTTCTGTTCTAATTTTTCTGTTTCTTCTTTATACAAGTTTGGATAGTTTGTTAATAACATTTGAAGTAAAATGTATATGAGTCGTCAACAATTTTTTCTGCTTATTGACAGCATATGTCTTCTCTTGAGATGGGGGGCAATGGATGCTGAAGCATATCCAGAAGCTTCAAGGACTGTTTTGAAGATCTTGTGGGATGTTGGTACCACTACATGTCCAGATCATGAATTACGGTGGGCAAAGGCTAGAGCCTCTGCCTTTGAGGCCTTGAGCCAATATGAGGTGAACTTTGTGAATGTTCGGAAAACCCTTTTCGGCAATGTTTTCCTGTTATCACTTCGTGACACTCACTGGTGAACTGAAGTATATTGCAACTTGTTTAATTTTGCTGTTAACTTTGTTTATGTTAGTCAGGCATTTACTGTAATAGGATTTCCTCTAATTCCATGTGCTTTTTGTCAGGTATCACATATAGATGAAAATATTTTAGATTTCAAGAAAAGGAACATGGAAGTTCTCTGTTCTGAGACAAACCAAGTTGTACTTAGGGCTATGGAAGGTTTTCAAGTTAAAATTATTATACATGAGCACATGTAAAATTTTACATATCCTAATTTCTGTTTCTCTGCACTTCATGTTGAAGAAAATAATCCCAATTAGTGTACTGAAAACCTTTTGTCAATTTACTCCAGCAATCGGCGAAGATTCACAAAGGATAAAAAGGTCCCAAGAACTAAGGTGGAAAAATTGCTAGATGTCTTTCCTCAGGTTATCTTCTCTTCAGGTATAATGATATTTGCGGTAATTTATCATACTGGTTCCTATCTAGTTTTTGTTGCCTCTCTGGTTTCTTAAGCAGATTGAAGTTAAATCAATACCGAATTAAGATTTGATTGTTGTTTTGGGTGTGGCTTGTTTAGTCTTTTAGATGTTTTGAGTAGGTGGACTGCTGGTTCATCTTAATTCAACCTTTTCTCTACTATTATTAATAATATTTGCTAGGTTTCACTGTCAAAAAAAGAGTTGATACTGTTTTCTCTTTCTCTTATTGTGGTCTCATGATGACTTTAATTGGTTAGATAATTATGTTCAAGTGCAATGCCTACCAACTAATCAAATTTGTTTGACCCCCACTACAACTTCAATTACACTCAAGAAAAACATGTGAAATTATGGGCCTCTTAGTGGTGTGTTTCTTCAATAAAGCAAAGATACTCGACTGAGATATAATTTGGACTGAGGTAACTTATTTTTGTTCAATGACTCAAGGTATTTAGCAAAGGAAATTTCTTGATGGTAATTCATTAAAACTGTGTTCTGTTGAATGGTTCTTGATTTTGTTTTTGGGAGGATAGGTGAATTGGTTTACACCCTTATGCTAGAGGTTTCAAGGTTATGTAAGCTTTGCTTCTCGTAAGGTGCTTTAAATTTAAGTAGATTGGAGGGATCTTTTCAATACAGTGGGTGGTCTTTATTGGGTTTTATTATTATTATTATTATTTTTAATTTTTTTTAATAATGGGAAACTATAAAGATTTAATTGATATAATTAGATACAAAGGTGAACAAGATGTGCACAACTCAAAAACCTTTCTTGGACTACTAAAAATAAGAAGTTGCCCCAAACCCAAAAAATGCCTATTAGAAAAGTATCTCTCTTCAAAAAGTATTGAAAACAAAGTTACCCCTAAACAGTTTCCCAATTTATACGGATTAAAAGAAATAAAGTACCTTAGAATTCTTTAGAGACAGAAGCCCAAAGTGAAGCCAAGAATTTAACTCTATCCCATAAGCAATTAATGTTAGATGATGTTTTGGTCTTATGAGAAACTGGAAAATAGAGAGATCGAGAAATTTTCTTCTCTTATATCATTGTTGATGGTGTTTCTTACAATATGGGAGGTGAAGATAATAGGGTTTGTTCTAAAGATTTGCAAGTCTATTTTAAATGGTTGGTGAACTATGAGTCTCATCCATTGTTTGATTATGCTAGTGTAATTTGGAGGTCAAAGGTTTTTAACAAAGTCAAATTTTTGGGATGGTTGGTAGCTCCTAGCAAAATAAATACTCTTGATATTATTCAAGAGATATCCTAATTCTTATCTTCTTTCCTACTTGGTGTGTCAAGTGCAAGAATTTGAAAAAAAAAAAAATTGAATAATCTTTTTCTCTATTGTCCAATGGTTGTAAAGTTATAAAGTAAGTAGTTTTTAGTGGTGGGTTTGAAGTGGACTTGATCTTACTGTTTCTTTCTTTTTGGAAGATTTTAAAGCTTGTGGGGAAGAGAAAAAAGTATGATCATTTAGTCTTGTGGAATTTTTGTTGTTTTACAGGTTGTGGTTAGAGAGGAATAGAAGAATTTTTATGAAGCTAAAGTGGACAACTTTTTGTACAATAACACTTATAATTTAGCTTCTCTGTGGACATATATTTCTGAAGAACTCAGAGACAATTCTTTTTTTTTTTTTTTTCATCAGGGTCGATTGGAAGGCCCTTTTTAATTGATTGAATTTCTAGTATCTTTAATTTTTGTTCAGTTTATTGTTTTAATGGACTACTTGTCTACTTTTGTACTTATTTTCTTCATCTTTGAATAAAATTTTTTGTTTCCCATGTTAAAAAAAAAAAAATGCTTATTTTGTTGATTCTCTTTATGAGCAACTAGTGAAGCATTTTGTTTACAGGAGATAAAAGTTATGCCAGAGGTTTACCTGGTGCAGCCCTGTTATGCCTTTCTTTCACGCCTAAGGATTTGAAGAACCAATGGGCATCGAGGGTAAATTCTTCTTAATCATTTTTCTCCTAACGGAGGATTTAGTATGCTTGCAATTTTGCTTACCCAACTTCAGGTGTTACAGGATGTACACGTTGCATATGAGAATGCACTGGTGGAAATTGCATCATCTCTTCAACTCTCAAGAAATATTATGGTTGCACTTCTTTCTTTGCAATCATGGAAATCCTTCATGCGTCGTTGGATGAGGGCTAATGTCTTTTTGATTGATGCTAAAGCCGAATCCATTGCTTTGGATCGAACTTCTAAAGCTGCTAATGATATTTTGAAGGTTCACAATTTTCCTATGCTTTTGCACTCTGGTGTTTGTCTTCCAGTCATTTGACTACAGTGGTCTCAAAAAATAATTATTGCTATGCAGAGAATTATACCAGTTTCAGAAGAATCTTTCCCTAGATCTGCTGAAAATATTGCACTGGCAATAGGTGCACTCGGTGCGGTAAGATTAAGAAAAATGAACTTTTTAGTTTTATGATTAATATGACTGCTTGTTGAAGTATTCCTTGGCAGTACAATAAGATGCATGTTAAAAGTGGAACTATATTGTCAACTTCTTACTCAATCCGTGACCACCACTAGATAAATCATCTAAACTATGGGAATGAATCCTGCCAAATATGTTTTGTGGAATTTATTCTGCATAGATGTTCTTGGGGTGAATCCCATATTCTCTATGGCGACGATTGTTTTCTGATAGTAGCATTTCCAAACAGTTAAACAGGCTGTCTAGAGAGAATTTTACTACATAATAAGCTTCTCTTTGCTAAACAGTACAAGACATGGGAATAGGGATTGAACTGAAATTAGTCCAATCCCATGATTATTGGTGTCACTTGGGATTGGCTAAACGATCCCAACTGACCTGTTGTGGTATAAAATTATGAATTATTACACTCCCACGCATGGGATAAACAGTCCAAGGACTATATATCTTTCTCTCTTAAAAACTACATGACTTATTTTTATCTAAGATAAGTGTAGGTAATTATATTTTGCAAGGACCATTTCACTCTCTTTCCCATCTCTCTCTCTCTCTCTCTCTCTCTCTCTCAAATACAACATTAATTATTTTTATTTAAAAATAAGTGTAAATAATCATATTTATTAAAAATTATTTAAAGCATTTTTATTTTATCTAAAAATGACTGTAATTATTTTATTTTAGTCAAAATAGATTTTAAATACCGTTATCTATAAAAATTTCTTAAATATTTTATATTTTACTAAAAAATATATTGTTTTACTTCACAAAATGGGAAGCATCTTATTTCAAATGATGTATAAACATTTTAATTTAGTTGAAGAATTAATTTAATTTAATCCATCCTATTGGATCCCAAACTATTCTACACATAGGACGCAATCGCTTTGAGGCAATCCTAGGCTTTGTCAAATAAAGCATCATACTAATTTGATCTAAACCCATTTAATCCCAAATAATAATCTTATTGTTTCTAGCTTGCCAAGCACTCGCCAGTACTATAAATTTGATAATTTATTTGTCTGAGTTAGTGCTTTTCGAATCTTAATATACTGGATAATATAATTGTAGTAGATTAAGATTTAGCCTTTACTTGCTTTTTCGGTGGCTCTGTTAGATTATTTGGTTAAATTTGAAAATTTCCAGGTATTGCCTCCGTCTGCTCATACTGTTAAGTCATCTGCTTCAAAGTTTCTATTGAGTTGGTTATTTCAGCATGAACATGAGCATCGGCAGTGGTCGGCTGCACTTTCTCTTGGATTGATCTCATGCTCCCTCCATGTGACTGACCATAAGCAGAAATTTCAGAACATCAATGGACTCATCGAGGTATACAGAGTTACAGTTGGATGTTCATTTGGACTTTTCTAGAAGATGGTTACTGTATGTGGAAAATAATTTGCAAAACGAAATAATTAATGTAACTTATGTTGAACTAGGTAGTGGTTGTTGATGAATGGTTAGATTATTTCACCAAAAAACGCGCGCGCGCACACATGCACACACACACACACCCTTATGTTTAGCTAGGTCACTTTAGTCTATGGTAAGATATTATAATAAAGAGAAAAAGAGGCTATGGTAAGATACCCACCAGCCTTGGTGCCAAGTCAGAATAGATTTAATAAATTAATTATTTATTGGACAAAAAAAATAAATATTTTATAACTTTTTAATGCACAGAATAGACGGATGTTATTTAGGTTGTCAATAACTTAAAATGCTGCAATCCTTATGACCTTTATATATGCTTGATCTTGAATACAAAGCTTTACCAATTCTTTATATGTTTTACCTTTCTTGTAGTTTAGGTTAACAAATGCCAAAAACATGTCGAACAGGATAATATGTTTGCTCTTTGAGGATTAAGAGGCAATATACAATACGAGAGATGTAGTAACTCATAGTGTTTGTTTCATTTGGTATATTGGAGTTTTCAACTTCACCCTTCTTTTATTTTTTCAAAGGAAAAAGTAAATATTTCTCCTCTGTCCCGCAGCTGTTCTCCATTTTGTTTTTATCTTTTTCCTAATATTTTTTCTTTGAATTATCAATTTTCTATTTGCTTCCTTTTTCTTATCTGCTTCTTATATTTCTATGACTTTGTCTCACATTTAAATAAGAGAACATTGGAGAAAAGATGTTGGTAACTGTGCCTGCAGTAGTCACTGGTCTTCTTAAAACATGAGTCTTTACTAAGAGGCCAAACATTCTGTGATGGAAAGTAAGGTTTCTCCTCACAAAATTAAATTAAATATGCATAAAAAGGAAAAAAGAACTATTAATGTCCCTGACAAAAATGAGTTTGAGACAATGTGAAAGAGCTGTGGCAATCAAATGAGATTACATATGCATATATCCTTTTAAGCTTATAAAAGGTTAAGAAAAAATTAGCAAAAGGAGATTTTTTCCTTTTGACTTTAAGGAGGACGATTCAGCATACGTCAGCTGTCTATTATAGTTACAGTGTATGCTTTCAGGTTTTGTGTGGTAGCAGAAGCACCCTAGTCAAAGGAGCCTGTGGGGTTGGCTTGGGATTTGCATGCCAAGGTCTTCTTGCTAGGGTTGAAGCTGCTGATAATTCTAACGCAGACAAAGAAGCCTACAACACGCAGGAAAAGAAATTACTTGGAAGAACAGTTCAAGCGTTAGCTCATATGATATGTCAGCTTGCTCCTTCTTTGTCTAATATTCCTGAAAGTCTTTCTGCACATCTTTCAGCAAGCTCAGATGTGGATACATACATAACTCCTGAATGGTCACTCGAGAATGTTGAGGACCTGGAGGACGATATATGGGGTGTTGCTGGACTTGTCCTTGGTTTGGCAAACTCTATTGGTGCACTTTACAGAGCTGGGGCTGATGATGCTGTGCTTAAGATAAAAGACTCAATCATATCCTGGATTCCTCATTTTAATTCTCTGTTTCAAAACTCTGATTCTTGTGGTGAAAGATCTGAGGTATTTTTATCTGTAGGATCCTGCATGGCACTTCCCATTGTAGTTGCATTCTGTCGAAGGGTTGAATTGATGGACGATAAGGAACTGGTTCATCTTGTGAATTGCTACAGGGAGCTCATTTCTGAGTTAATATCTGTTAATAAATCAGGCAACTTCCATAAGAGCCTTCTACTGGCATCATGCACTGGAGCAGGAAGCCTCCTGTCCTGCATTTTGAATGAACAGGCGCATTCTATAAAAGTTGATCATCTAAATTCTTTACTGGAATTGTTTAAGAAATGCTACTCTAATCCTTACCCTCCCATCATTCATTTGGGTGGGATGCTTGGAGTTGTAAATTCTTTGGGAGCAGGTGCCGGATTTCTTATTGATGTTCATGCCTTAACCTCATCTATGTATGGCAGCTCTGCTCATAAGGTAGTCACGTCTGTCTTTTTTCAGTTTTCATCACTGTGTTCACACTATTTGTGCATGTGTTCCTTCCCCCATTCCTTCCCCTTACCGTCCATCCTTTTTTATTGCTTTGCTACTAAATGTCTTGATCTTTACTTCACAGGAACATTCTTCTATTCTAGGACCTTTACATTCTGATCCTGTATGTGAGCAATATGTGACACCTTTAATTCAAGAGATATTTCTCGTTGCACAAAATTCCGATGACGAACAGCTACAGAAGTATGCAGCATGGGCAATGTCGTTTCTCCAAAATCATTTGAGGTCAAAAGAACTACTAAATGTTAATAATATCCAAACTGATGAGTCTGGTTCAAAATCTGTTACTCAAAGTTTCTCTGAGGACAGTGCCGTCATGAAGCTCAGTACGTGGCTAACTTCTCAAAATTATTCTGGGGTATGCCTTTTACTCTAATTTCATGGTCATGCTAAATTGATGCTCAGTTTTTTATCTCAGCCAGCTTTCTTCTTTAGGTTCTTGCTGAGATTTTTTATTTTTTTGGTTACCTTATTTATGTTTTGTGTTTGTTATGTGGAGTTTTTCATGCATCTAGATTTATTTGTCTAATTCTTAACTTGTTTCATTTTTGGTTTTCTTTTCACATTCTATTAAAGGTTGCCTGCATATCTCCCTCAATTATGATTCTCTTTGAAAAAGAAAACGTTATTTACTTAAATCAGAGTAATCCAACATTGGCTCTTCAAAATCACAAAAACAGGGAAGATCACGTGATAAGGGGAGAAGTCATTTTCTTATACGAGAGCAAGCTCTTGTTAGATCAGCAAGTCATGACATATGGCTTGTACAAAAGAAATTTTGGAAAAGATAATGCACTTGGTAGTAGTTAGGGAGCACAATAGTTTGGTCATGTGGAAAATGTGCTACATTATTTTGTGCTTCTGTTATAATAATACTTTCGATTCTTCATATAAGTCTCAGGGCTGTATGGTGTATGTATGCATGTATGCATATTTGGCATCGGCCTCTGCATTGTTTTTTTTTCTTTTTTCTTTTCCCTTTCCGGAAACATACTTAGCAGCTTTACTGAGATGTAATAACAAAGATTTTCATACAATTGCATGAACAGTATGTGATTGAAGTCAGTCCTTAGATCTAACCTTTATCGCACTACTGCCTGTAAACCTTACCTATGGTTCTTATTACAAACTATTAAAGAAAAGCCAACCTATGCTCTTTGGTTCTGGGCCTTTCCTCAATTTTTTAGGTTCCTCGCTTTTTACTGATTTTCTTGCAAATAAAATTCGCTCTTGGTCTCTTTGTGTGGGTGTTTTTCATCTTATTTTAACAGATTATAATCTAGTAGTTCTGTTAATTTCTGAAATACAGACAGATGCCACTGTACATGTTGCAGCAGTATCAACTGTTTTAAGGTGCCTTTCACGTGCACCCAGATTGCCAACCTTAGATTGGGGAGCAGTCATTAGACGCTGCATGAGATATGAGGCCCAAGTTGCCAAGCTGTTGCCACCAGATTCAGCTGAAATGAGAGGAACACTAAGGGAGGAGTGCATACTATTCTCATTAGCTCATGCGAACCAATTTGATTCTCTTCTAACATTTTTAGATGAGCTATCTGATCTTTCCAGGTTCAAATCACTTGAGATGAACTTGCAGGCATTCTTGCTCTCCCATCTGCCAGAGCTTATAAAGTTGTTCTCGGGTTCAAGGGTTGAGCAACTATTCAATGATCTGAAAAATTACTTATCTTTAGTTTCTTCTCAGCAAGATCCTCATCGGAAAAGCTTCCTGCGGATGTCATGCTGGAAGGGTATGTATTTGTGTCTGGAAGAAGTTTCTGTGAACTCTTTAGAGTACATTCAGAACCTGGAAAAGTGTATGGAGGTACTTTTTACCTTGTTGCCTGCAATAAAATCTACTACCACCGATGACAAGAATAAAAGGAATGTGGTAGAGGAATGGTCCAAGGCAGTTGCATGCATAGGGAAGGCTCGACAAGAATGGTTATTGGATTTTCTGCAGGCATGGTTATTTGTTCTCTCCTTGTTACTTCATTTTTTAATTTTCGCTGAAACAGTTCTCTCAAAACTCCCTTTCCTGACAGCTGCCTTGCTGATTTGTGTCTTTGGGTACTCAGGAATAGTGTGTAATGTCTCTTTCTTCATTATTCTATACAACTGGGAGGCAGAAGTCTCCTAGTCATAGGTTACAGTACAGATACATGGGTGGGGGCATATATCTATAGCAGTTTTGAGAAAAAAGTGAGTTTTTAGCTTTTGGATGTATCTTTTATAGCTTTCCTTTTTGGTTGGGTGTTTTCCTGATAAATTTTGGATTCTCTCTCCATTATAATTTTATGTTTCTCATAAAAAGAGGAAAAGGGAAAAAGAAAAACATATGTTTTTCTATCCAGTTAATATATACTTAGGAGTGTCATGTTTTAATTGTTATATGGAGTGGAACTGACTTGATTTTTTTTTTTTTCAAACACAACTTATTTCCTTGACTCCAACTGTATGTGCATGCAGACTGATCAGCATAAAATCCTTGAGAACAAATGTTGTAGTTTTTTAATCTTCTATTTCATCAGATACTCCATAATTTTTGTCATATGCAACATGCAGGTTTCACATGTGGATCCAGTAAAAGGAGATGTCCTATTGAGCGAAGCTCTAAAAAAGATTCAAGCAACAGCCAAGCTAGTTAGAATTGGTTCCTTATCGTTGACAGAGCTGGGAAAGCTAAAAGCGTACATATTGAACTTTGAATCACTTGGTTAGTTTCTCTGTGGTATGCATGAAATATTGGCAGATACAAACAAATCATCACAACTTAAAAGTTGAAATGTCTGCTTACTGTCACATCGTGGAAGGAAAAAAAGTTCCCAACAAGTTGAGCTTTCATATGTGCTGATACTGGCTCTCAACATTAATTAACCTCTTTATTTCAGGTATCTGGGATGTGCTTGTTGAAGTTGTGGCTGCTTTGCAACAGGCTGACACAAGTGTTAAAAGACAGTGGCTTGTTGATGCAGTTGAAATTAGCTGTGTTTCATGTTATCCTTCTACGGTAGGCATAATTTATTTGTGGACTACTACACCAATAAATTAAGTGTGCTTTGGTATAGAATTAGTTATTGTTAGACTTAGATTTATTGAACACGCTGGATGGTGGACTGACATAGGGCATGTTAAAAAGCTTGCATCTGAAAGAGCTCCCTATAATTTCCTAACTTAAAACATAATTTGTGATGGTGTTTTAAATACTATTATTGGTCTATTCCTAATAGCTTAGGATTTTGGGTTAGTGCTTACTAATATTGTCTTAAGCCTTATTTGACTTGTAGTGCTTGAGTTTGAGTTTGAGTTTCCACACATGATTGTTGTTTTTTGTTATCTGATTTTTTTTATGTTTTTGTGTTTGAACTTGAGCCATGTGGCAATTTTTTTGGTCTTGCATGTGGGAGGCTGTTTCTGAATAATGAAATACTATAATTTGACTCTTTTTTAATAGTTTCGGTTGTTAGATCTAACGGTTACCACTTACCAGCAGTTCGAAAATAATTTTGTTATTGCAATCCAGAGGGCATGACAGCTTTATGTGTACCATTATTTGGCTAATTAATACATCTTTGATTGTGTTTACATGTTCTATGTATCAATGCTTCCTTTTATCTGGAAAGCTGTTTTAGTAAACTTGATTATATAGCCCATGTTTTGCTTTCTGGTGAACTAACTGGCATGGCACTCTGTTTTAATCTGTTGGCATTCTTCAATTTTGAATTGTATGATTAGTGTGGAAGGAAGAGTCAATCGCAATTTTATCAAAAGCTAATGACTATGAATTTCCTTGCACCTATGCTTCTTATTCAACGTACCCTTTATCTTGCTGCAGTCGCTTGAGTTTCTTGGTCTGCTATCTGGGAGCTGTTGCAGATACATGCCTTTTCTTATTCTGGATCGTGTTACTGTGATGAATGATCTACCAGTTACCCTTGCTTCTCTTCTATCAGAACCTAATTGGGAAACTGTTGCAGAGCCCTTTGTTTCTTATCTTTGGCTATCGACAGAACGGATATATGATTGGGCTACACGCCTAAGAATGGGTGAATTTGAATCATCAATTAGCTCACAGTCTATCGACAGAAGTGAGAATGGTATGGCTGCTTTTTTGTTGCGTGTGATGCATGGTGCCTGTGTATCTTTAAAAGATTACTTGCCTCTGGAGAAGCAACTTAAGCTCAGCGATATGTTGGTGGATTAATATGTGTCAGAAATGGCTGATGCTATGTTTGTAAATTCAACTTTTCAATTGACTTATAGGCTTTATAGCTTCTAGTCTTTCTTCATTTGATGTATGTGTGTTTGTGGAATTTATAGTAGTTGTTTTGTTCGTTCAATGTAAATGCAATCATGACCAACATTTAAGGTTTTTATTTTTTGGCATGCTTCTTAAGCTGACGTAAATTTGGATTTCCTACATTGGTGCCTGTAAGCATACATAAAGTAAAATTTTGAAATGGATAAAATGAGACGAGATTTGTAATTTGATGAAAACTCATTTTCTTAAATCAGTAGCCTGATTAATTTCAGCTTTAAAAAGGGTGATGTTAGCCATGGGTGCTTAGACTTCTTTACTTTAACTTAAGTCAGCACTTAACTAATTATTCATGTTACACTAATTTTATAAATTTTATGTTTCTTGAAGTAAATTCATTATACATGTAGATTTTATTTTTGTAACGCGGTAATTAAATTTTAGTAATGAGATAATGAACGGAGGAAATTTAATGTAAAATAAAAGGGGGGACCGGTTAAGGGGTCGTTTGTTTTTTTCACTTAAGACTTAATAATATTGAATTATATTAATTAAGTTGTTTTTGTTTGTTTTTTTAAGTGGTCAAACCACTTAAAACTATAAAAAAATAACTGAAAAAATTAAGTAAAATTTTTAACTTTTCACTTAATTGCAAATCACTTAAAGATATTAAAAAAATTTTATTTTAAATCTATCATCTCTAAAATAATATAATTTTAAATTTATCATAATTTTATATTACTCAAATTTTCTTTTGTTTTTTTTTTTTTTAGTACTTATAAAAAATATATTTAAAAGTAAATCTAAATACATCTCATCCCAAATTGTCTTGAAATTAAACTAATATATTTTAATTATAATATAAACATTCATTTTTTAATTCTTTTCTTAAATATATTAATATATTTAAATAAAATATGACTAATGCTACTATATTTTTTAATAATATTTTGATTAACAAAATATTATTAATATGCACATAAAAATATTTTAGAATTTATTGAATTATTTATTTTCAAATATTTGTATTAAATTAATTAAAATTATATAATAACAAATAGTAAAAAAAGTATAAATGTCAACTTATTAATTTTCAGATAATTTTAAATTTAAAAAATAAATAAGTTTACAATATATTCAAAGGTAAGAGAAAAAAAAACAAACATATTATTCAGATTTTAGATTTTAGACACTATTCAGTCTTCAGTAGTATTGTTAAGTTTTCAGATAAAAAAACAGACAATCCTTAAGTAATGATCGTAGCGACATTTTTTCGATAATTGTTTTTTCAAGTTTTTCTTTTATAGTATTAGTACACATTACAACTTCAACCTCAGGGACCTAATGTTTTTTTTTAGGATTTATTCTTAGGATCGTAATATATGTATAAATCCTTCAAATCATTTCAACAAAATGTCGACGTTAGATTTTAGGGATGATTTTTGAATAAAAATAATTTTCTGTGGTGATTCAACAATACCTGAAGTGAGAGGACGTTTGTGCTTTTGTTTAAATTGATTTCTGTAACACTGGGTTTATGTCGGGCCTGGTACGCGCCTCTATCACGAACTGAGCAAATGATGAATCGATTGCTTGTGACTGCACCCAAAAAGCCTCTCTCAAACTTCAATTTTCTTCTCACTCTCACTTTTTCTTCTTCTTCTTCTTCCTCCACATCCCTACAAACCACACACGACGCTGACTCCAAAACACTCTCCAACTCACTTTACCATTTCCTCCCTCCAACTAGCAACCCCAGTAACACTGTCAATTTCATTTATTCATCTCTCAAACGAGGCACTCTTCTTCAACATGACTTCAAAGCCCTTATTCCTCATCTGGGTGCTCCTGAAATCTCAAGGGTTCTGTTGAGATGCCAGTCTGATTCTCTAATGGCTCTCACTTTCTTCAACTGGGTCAAACACGATCTGGGTATCAAACCTTCTGCTCATAACTACTGTCTTATTGTTCATATATTGGCTTGGAATGAAAAGTTCTCTTCTGCAATGAATTTGTTGTGTGAATTGATTGTGTTGGTTAAGGATGATAGCTCACATAGAGTTGATGTTTTTCAGGATTTGGTTTTATGTACTGAAGTTTGTAACTGGGATCCTGTTGTGTTTGATATGCTTATAAAGGGTTATGTTAGAATGGGTTTGATTAGAGAAGGTTATGTGACATTTAAAAAGACCTTGGAGGCTGGTTTTGTTCCTAGTGTGATTTCTTGCAATTGTCTTTTGAATGGGCTGTTGAATGTGAATTGTATTAGTCAGTGTTGGCAAGTTTATGAGGAGATGGGGAGGGTTGGGATCCGTGCAAATTTGTATAGTTTTAATATCTTGACTAATGTTTTTTGCAATGGCGGAAATGTGGATAAGGTGAATGGATTTTTGGAAAGAATGGAAGAAGAGGGGTTTGATCCAGATTTGGTGACGTATAATACATTGATTAGTAGCTATTGTAAAAAGGGAAGGTTAAATGATGCTTTTTATTTGTATCGGATCATGTACAGGAGAAGGGTGTTGCCAGATTTGGTTACTTATACTGCACTGATGAATGGTCTCTGCAAAGAAGGGAAGATGAGAGAAGCTCATCAGCTATTTCATCAGATGATTCATAGAGGGTTGAGTCCTGATGTTGTTTCGTATAATACTTTGATATGTGGCTATTGCAAGGAGGGAAAGTTAGGAGAGTCGAAGTCATTGCTATATGAGATGATGGGAAGTGGAATATTTCCGGACAATTATACTTGTCGGGTGATTGTAGAGGGGTATGGAAAAGAGGGTAGGCTTCATTCGGCTCTGAATTTGGTTGTAGAGCTTCAGAGATTTGGAGTTTCAATCACTAAGGATGTTTATGATTATCTATTGGTCGTATTGTGTCGTGATAATCGGCCTTTTGCAGCTAAGAATCTTCTGGAGACGATATCTGAGAATGGCTATGTGCCTCACACAGAAATCTACAATGAATTGATTGAGTCTCTTTGCAAATGTGATTCTGTGGCGGATGCATTACTTTTGAAAGATCAGATGGTAGACAGGAATATGAAACCAAGCCTTTGTATTTATAGAGCCCTTATTTGCTGCTTATGTAGAATAAGCAGAAGCAAGGAGGCAACATCCTTGATGGAACAAATGCTCGAATCTGGCTTGCTGCCTGATCCACTGATCTGCCGTGCATTGGTACATGGCTACTGCAAAGAAAGGGATGTTAACAAAGCTGAATTATTGTTGGGTTTCTTTGCCAAGGAATTTCAAATTTTTGATACAGAAAGCTATAATGCCATTGTTAGCTTCTTTTGTGAAGATGGTGGTGATCTGCCAAAGTTGATGGAGCTGCAGGATAGGTTGCTGAAATTGGGGTTTTCACCAAATAGCCTTACATGCAAGAATGTGATTCAGGGTTTATGGAAAGGAATAGAATCTAATAAGTTTTATGTGGAATGAAAATGCAAACTGGAATTTTTGGGCAAGAAGGCCTTGTGTTCCTGTACTAGATGATCAAAGAAGTAAATCATTGGCCCCTGGCGTATGATTTGATGTGGAGTATGAGGGTATTGTTCAGTAATTGTCATTGCCCAACAACAGCATCAGTACAAGGTTCGTTATGACGAGTGCCAGACATGACTACTGATTGTGGTAAACGGAGGTAACACTAGTACTGAGCAAAGTGTATTATATGATTATATGAACCATACATACTATACATAGAAATTTCATGCTAACTTAGTTTAGTGTCCAATTCTTAAATGGGAAATTTGGGTTCCATCATATACTTATATGTGAAAGCTTTGCTTAAATCTAGTACAGATTGGATCTCGGTCGCACCAATGTGCTTGTATTAAGTCAGCAGTAAGTAATTGTGTTTTCTGGGACAGTATCTCAACAAAATTCTTGTGGCGAGCCAATGTGCAGGTGAAAATACTTCTGCTGGTGCAGTATGTGCCCACCTAACATATATGATTGCTGTTTTTAGAGAAAAACTGAGACTTTATTGATAAGGGAATTCTCTACATACTGCAGTGAGGCTGATTTTGCTTTTATAAAAGCAAGATTACAGCAGAACCTAGAATGTAGGAGTTTAAACTATTCTGTCTTTATCAAAATACACCTAACCTTAGAGATGAGATTAAGTGACAATCTACTCAACCTCTTTATTATCTAAGACAGTAAATAAATAACTAATTACAGCTGTTACTTTTGAGATAAACCTAACTTCAACACCCCCCTCAAGTTGGGTCATAGATATTGATCATACCCAACTTGAGAGTTAGGTTTTCAAAGCTAGTTCTGGACAAAGGTTTGGTAAGAATATCTGCTGTCTGAGAAGTAGTTGGTGTGTAGATAAGATCCATGCTTCCTTCTTCAAGTTTCTCTTTGATGAAGTGTCTATCTATCTCCACATGTTTGGTCCTATCATGAAATACAGGGTCCTTAGCAATGCTCATGGCTGCTTTGTTATCACACATAATCTTGACAACTCCTTCCATAGGTATTCTCATCTCTGCTAACAACCTTTTTAACCAAATTCCTTCACAAATTCCAATGGCCAAAGCCCTGAACTCAGCTTCAGCACTGCTTCTAGACACCACAGGTTGTTTTTTACTTCGCCAAGACATTAAATTTCCCCATACATATGTGCAGTAACCTGACATTGATCTTCTATCTAACTTTGAACCTACCCAGTCAGCATCAGAGTACACCATTAGCTCCCTCCTTTGAGTTTCTTTTAAAAATAGACCTTTCCTAGGTGTCATCTTTAGGTACCTTAGGATACGGTATACTGCTTGCATATGTTCTTCATTTGGATTGTTCATGAATTGGCTAACACAGCTTACAGCATAGCTTATGTCAGGCCGAGTATGGGACAGGTAAATCAACCTTCTTACTAGCCTTTTATACCTTCCTTTGTCAATTGGCGCACTGTCTTCAACCATTCCTAGCTTTGTAGAGGAGTCCATTGGCGTCTCAGTTGGTTTATAGTCCAACATCCCAGTTTCCTTTAGTAAATCCAGAGTATACTTCCTTTGAGAGATTGAGATGCTCTTATTTGACCTTGCTATTTCCATCCCCAAAAAATATCTTAGACTCCCTAGGTCTTTTGTCTCAAATTTCTTAGCTAAGAAGTCTTTTAATTTCTGAATTTCCTCCTCACAATTTCCAGTGATGATAATATCATCTACATACACAATTAAAGTTGTCATCTTCCCGCCTAGAGAGTGTTTGATGAACAAGGTGTGATCAGATTGACATTGGTTGTATCCACATTGTTTTACAGCTTTTGTAAACCTCTCAAACCAGGCTCTTGGGGACTATTTAAGTCCATATAATGATTTCCGTAATCTGCACACTTTATTGACATTAGAACATGTTTTAAAACCTGGAGGAATTATCATATACACCTCTTCTTCTAAGTCTCCATTCAAGAATGCATTCTTGATATCCAATTGATGAAGTTTCCAATCCAAATTTACTGTCATTGAAAGCAATACCCGAACTGTATTTAATTTGGCTACCGGTGCAAAAGTCTCTAGATAGTCAATACCATAAGATTGAGTAAATCCTATAGCAACCAACCTAGCCTTAAATCTTTCAATGCTGCTATCAGCTTTGTGTCTGATGGTAAATATCCATTTACAACCAACTGGATGTTTACCGCTTGGAAGATCAACTACCTCCCATGTTTTGTTCTGCTCTAATGTTTTAATTTCTGCCCATACTGCTTCCTTCCACTCAGGGATACTGAGTGCCTCCTGTATGTTGTTGGGAATTTGGTATTTTGAAATATTGATAGTGAAAGCATGAAAGTTGGGTGACAGCTTCTCATGTGAGATGAATTTACTTATTGGATACAATGGTTGATCTCGACATTCTTTATATCCCTTCTTAATTGCAATCGACTAATCACATGTGGTAGGTTCATCTTGTTCTTCCTTATCACTTTTTGCAATTGTTTCTAGACCATCCTCATGTCTTCGGACTTGGTCACTTGGTTTAGGTTCTTGGTTGTGCTGTAAAGGTGACTGAGACTCAACATCTTATTGTACTACCTTTTTCCTTCTAGAATAAACCAATAGTTCATGTGACTTTTTGTGCGTACTGGTCAGGTTTTCAAGGTTGTTTTTGTGTGTACTAGTCAGGTTTTCAGGACTGTTTGGTTCGGGTTTAGACTCCTCACTATTGTTGGTTGATTTCGGTGATGGTTTTGTGACACTAGGACTTTCTTTACTAATATTTGGAAACTCTTTGATTGAATGATTGATATTAGGACTAGTTTGATTAACGTGAGGTGACTCTAACAAAAATTAACTCACACTCGGAGACTCTGTGTTTTCCCAAAAACAAATACTTCTATCTTCCTCATGGTTTATTGTTTTAGTGAAATATGGTTGTTTTTCCATAAAAGTTACATCCATAGACACATATAATTTTTTTGTGATGGTGGAATAACACTTATATCCCTTTTGGGTAGGAGAATACCCTACAAACAAGCATTTGATAGCTTTTGGATCTAGTTTACTTCGAAGATGTTGATGTATGTGCACAAAACCAGTACAACCAAAGACCTTACTAGGTAGCTGTGATATGATTTTGTTATTGGGATAAATGCTTGACAGAACTTGACAAGGGGTTTGGTAATTCAAGACTCTTGAAGGCAGCCTATTGATTAAGTAAGCTGCTGTTAACATAGCCTTTCTCCAGAAATTTTTAAGGACATTCATGGCTAACAGTAAGGACCTAGACACTTTTAATAAATGTCTATTTTTTCTTTCGGATATTCCATTTTGTTGAGGAGTGTTGACACAGGAGCTTTGATGTATAATCTCTTCTTTTGCCAAATACTCACTTAAGGTGAAACTAAAATATTTCATAGCATTATCAGTTCTTACCACAAATTTTTGTTTGAAATTGAGTGTTGATCATACTATTAAAGTTTGTAAAAATATGAAATACTTCGAATTTTTCCCTCATTAAAAATACCCAAGTGATCCAAGTATAATCATCAATAAATGAAACAAACCACCCAACTCCTGTTACATTGTTAATCCTTGATGGTCCCCATATGTTACTATGTATTAAAGAAAATGGTGAGGAAGCTACATATATTTGTGTTGGGAAAACACTATGAGTATGCTTAGATAATTGACACACTTCACATTGGAATTGATTTGCATTTTTATTCATGAATAGATTTGGAAACATCTTATCGAGATACATGAAATTTTGGTGTCCTAAGCGATAATGCCATAACATTATGGAATCATCTTTATTTAATCTACTTCTATCATTAACTTGACTCTTGACAGATTCTAACTATTTTGATTGAACTTGATTTGTAGAAGAATATTGATCGTTTAAAATGTAGAGTCCCGCACACATTTCAGCATTGCCAATCCTCTTTCCCAAGTCCATGTCCTGAAATTCACAATGGTTTGACATGAATTTAACTAGACAGTTCAGATCTTGGGTAAGTTTGCTGACATAAAGTAAATTACAATCTAAAGTAAGCACTAACAACACTGATTGTAGGGTTAATGTAGGAGAAATTTTAACAGTTCCTGTACCTGTTACCTTTAACAATGATCCATAAGCAATCCTCACAGAAAAATTACTTTTATATGGATAAAACTCATGAAACAAACTAACATTACCAGTCATGTGATTAGATGTGCCAGAATCAACAATCCATGACTGATTTTATCTTTTTTCAACCATCAATGCAGTCAAAAAATTACCTCTTTGAGCAAAGGAACCCTTTCCGATGATGGATGACTAAGACTACTGTGTAGATTATTTGATAATCTGCTACAGTTCTTCTATTTGTTCCTTGCTGAAAGATGATGAATTTTCTGACTTTACAGACTAACATTCTCCACCAACCATGTTTCCACGTCCTTCTCTGTTTGGTGTAAATATGTTTGGCTTCCAATCCACTAGCTTTCTATATATTTTCTAGCATGTTTCCTTCGTGTGCCCTGGTCTCCTACAATGATCATACTATGGCCTGCCTTTTCAAGGTCGATTATCACCAACCTGGACCTAATTTCCCTTGACAATCAGTGCTGAACTGTCAGTGGTCTAATTGGAATTTTTTGGTTTGAGAGTGGACATTACTTTTTGTCTACTTTCTTCTCTTCTTACTTTTGAAAAAAACTTCTTTGAGTTTTGAAAGTGGCCTGGTTCCTAAAATTCTCGCTACAACTGCACCTAGATTCTGGTTCAGACCTTGTAAGAACTTGAACACCCTTTTCTTCTTGACTATCTCTTTATATGTCATTGCATTATCTCTGTAACACTCTCCACCTGATTCCCATTCGGATGGGAACCCGAGTCGAAGGATGTTACCTTAATCGGTTTATTCGTTATTAATTTACATATATGCACTAATTTTTTTTTTCTTTTTTCCTAAAATCCAGCAGAGTTTTCTTTGTTTTTTTTTTTTTTTTTTGAAAAACCCAAAATTATAAAAACCTGCAAATTTCAAAGGAAAAACACTTCTAAAACACCTTTAGGTTCTCAACTACCATTGCGGACCCTCCGTCCGACTCAAAATCACTTCACCACACAAACATGTATAATCACAACATTTAATAAAAATTCTATTAATTGAATTAAACTCTAATTAGAAGGTAAGCAAGAATTTCTAAAAAAAATCCGTTTTACAAGTCAAAATTTTTTCTACGATTTATATACATTATCATTTATAAGATTTCATGTAAACAAATACATATACATTTCTTTCACATCGAAATTCTTATATGTCGACGTTGATTTGTGGTCGACGAGAGTTCACAGTCCAATACCTGTAATCAATGTAAAACAAAGCAAAAAGCACAAGAGAAAGTAGAAAAGCAGAGAACAAAAACAACAGGCGAAGGTTTTTAACGTGGTTCGGCAAGTGTGCTTACATCCACGACTGTTCCTCTCAATAATCCTGAAGAGTAACAATATAATATTGCTTCTGTGTATTCGTTACAATGAATCATGACCTCTATTTATAGAGAAAGAGACGTTACAATTTGAGTCAAATTAAAATAGGAAAAGAATCTCGCATTAACTATACTTCTTAATTAGTTGGCGTTGAATTAGGTAATTACTCCGTAAAAACAGAGATCACGTTGACTGAGTTTGAATTTGAATTTATTTTCAATTCTGGTGAGAGAATCATGATCAAATCGGGTAACTGCCTTTTCTGGAAGATTTCTTTGTCTAACTGACCATTGAGCGAGCTGTAAACTGCATTGGACGATCTCGAGCTAGACCTCGTTCTGAGTAATGAGCTGTGCATGATGCGAACTGCATAATGTTGACAACGATTTATAACTGTCCTGATGCGCGCTCGCTGACGTGAGCTGTAGAGCTCACCTGGGTTGAATGTTAATAACTTGGGCTTTGTCTGCTAGGCCAATTCATTGGGTTGACTTATTGAGCTTCTATCAGGCTTTTACCAGCCCATTTGATGAATCTAGAAAATACCCATAACATTGTACATAATTATACAATATCAAAAGAATGACTATTCAAAATGTGGAGAGATGTGACTCGTAAAAAGCACGACAGAAGTCTTCTCGTCAATCTTTATCTACAGTATCCAAATCTCAACCTACATGTGATAAATCTAATGCGCTAAGTATTTCTACTTAGTGGGTGAACACTAAATTTAAATTCCACCCTTTCCAAAAACACAAGATTTTAAGGCAAGATTTCACAGTTCTTAAATTTTCTTAATAAATTATAAAGAAATCGATTTACTAGTAAACACGCACAAAATGTATAAAAGTCATTTTTTTTTTCAAGTATGATCTTACAAATCAAATTTCATCATTTTCAAATATTTGCAATAAAACACAATAAAATTTAATAACTAAAAAATACCTACAAGCATTTGTACCATACTACTTTTTCATACCCACATATACAATTTTCTTATAACATTTTCTCAGATACAAGTGGTAAATCATTATTTTATAATTTTCGAACTTTTATAGATAAATTTGCAATGAAATCAAATTACCATTCACTGCACGCATAAACACAAATATTTTCATTTTCAAGCATGTCAACATGATTTTCTTTAATAATATTCAGTGCCCTTTATAAACACTGACACGATACCATGGATTAGAAAACGGGTTTCTCCGGTATCGGACACTCGGTGGCTACCCGCCGGATTACATTTCACATAATACACAAATTCTGGGACCGGACACTCAGTGTCTCGCAAGGTCCATGAATTCAGTATCAACGTCTATAAGCATATCGGTGCAGTACTGTTGTAATCACCCTATTGGCATGCCAAGTTCTCTGGTATCGGACACTCGGTGACTACCCATCAGATCATTTTTTACGTAACACATATGTTATGCCCATTCTCTTGATCTGGCTAAATGGGCCAGTGTAAGCCCAATGGACTTGAATAGGAGCAGAGGCCCAGAAGACCCGAGCATCAGGTCGCCGTTGCAAGCCCAACCAGCCCCCGAGGCCATTCAGGTCTCGTACTCGCAATAGCTTCCAGACCGCCTAAGCGTACCTCTTGTTCACATCACCAGCTCGTTCAACTCGCGAGACCGCTCAGGTCACGAGCCCGCAGAAATCTCCAGACCACCTGACCACCTCTTGTGGCCACGTCTGCGCCTCTACAGCTTGCACGGCCTGATTGAACAGAAGAGCTTATTCAGGGGATATCGTGTGCAGCAAGCCATTAAAGTCACCAACTCCCATGATTTCCCGCCGAAAAATGCCTACACAATTACCCAGAAGCATTCAATGCGGTGGCCACACAATTAATGAAGGAAAGACCTATGCTGGTGCATTAAATGCAGACTTGTGCATGTAAGAAAGAATGATGATTTAACAATTAATGCAGCATGACTATGTCAGGATTAGTTGTAAATAGTCGTTGCCCGTAACGTGTAATGCACTCTTTGATATCTCTCCCCTCTCTCTATAAATAGGAGGGATTTTTACTGTACAAACAAACTGAAAATATTAAAGTACCGTTACTCTGCCGGAATTACCTCAGAGTGGCCGTGGACGTAGGCGCAATTGTCGAACCACGTAAAAATCCTTGTGTTTTGCATTCTTCTTTCTCCTTCTTGTCTTCACTAATCACCTCATTAAGCTCACCTAACTACCACGACCAACATTCCTTCACCTTAATTAAGCCCCACCAACCTTAAACTTCATTTACCACTCATTTATCACACACCCACAACCGTTATCATTTTTCAATTACCTCGCTCGCAGTCTGGGCCTCAGAATCTCTGGGTTGGCCGTTTTCGAATGTCAACAACATGAATTCTAGGATCGGACACTCAGTGCCTCGCAAGGTCTATGAATTCACAATCTTTGTCTCAACAACACGGCGTAATACTGCTAATATTTCTTTATTGACATACTAATTTCCAATCTCCACTTACCAATGTTCAGGTTTACTCAGGTTCTTGATATTTTTCAATAATTATTAAATTATCAATTCAAATATAATTTTTAATCGCGTAAATATTTAATCATACTTTTGTATCTATTTTTCGAAATCTTTTGAAGCTTTATTCTTGGTCATTTTCAAATGACCATTTTGCCCCTAGTTATAACCTCACAATTTAACAACACCACTCCTTTTCTTTTTTTTGCACAAATTCATTCAAAAGAGAAAATTCTCAAATTTTTATTTTCAATTCCTTAGTTTATATTATATATCATCAAATCATCATATAATTAACACATAAATGAGTGTGAATTGACAAAAATACCCCTTTGTGTTCCTCTAGCTTGCATTCGGCTAAGGGTATGAATTTTTCAAAATTTGTTTTCAACTCCATAATTCATCACATACAACATTCGAATATCATTCGTTTAACATATAAATAAACTTGAAATGACAAAAATACCCCTAGGATCCTCTCTAGAGTAGGTTCGGCCTAAGATAAGAATTTTTTTTTTGTAAATTTTTGTTCTACCTTGTTTTTCATCACAAAATTCATTCCATCAACACCCAAATGATACATAATTATCATTTATATTGAATCACCACATCAAGAGAATAAAATCACTAAATTTCAAATGAAATTTTCATTGTAATGTTTAGGGGTGGGCAACACCATGTTCGGATCGCTTCCGACTGGATCCGATCCGAACATGGTAACTTCGCGGATCGCCATTTTTGGATCCGAACATGATCCATCAAGGAGAAGGAACCGATCCGATCCGAACACCTAGTTCGCGGATCGGATCGGATTGGACCGGATCAGAACACCTACTTTCAATTTCAACTTATGATAAGAAGATAAATAGAGATATCTTGTTGGTGTACCTTCGTGAATTGTAATACATATCTCCCAAATTTTGTAAACATTCATACAAATTACTCAACATCATACACGTGTAACATCTCTTTTGCCGGCTACCAACATCAAACACCACCGACAACTACCCACCCAGAATAATAATAAAAATAAATAGGAGAATTGGGTACTCAGTTTTCAAGGTCATTTTTAACAATAAGTCTTCTGAATTTCAATACGCCCATCTTTATATTAATGGAAATCATAATTCAAATCCCACCAGCACCACTCTTTATACTTTTCCCCATCTATTCACAGCAATAATAATATATATATATAAAATCAGCAAATGAAATATGTAACTCAACAACAGAACACAACAAACAAGCATAGAAATCACTAAAACAATAACATCCAATCATATAAATATCAAGCTAAAGCTGCAAATAAACTCACCAAGCTATTGAGATGAAAGTGAAAGGGAATGAGAGATGGATGTTAAGGTTAGCTTAAGTGGACTTTATATAGAGGCATATGAAATTACGTATGTATCATTGTTCACGGGTTCACGGATCGGATCGGTTTTGGAAACCCCGATCCGATCCGATCCGTGAAACATGGTGTTTTCATAAGTGAGGATTCGAACACCTTACTTTTGAACATGTGATCCGATCCGAACACCCACGGATCGGACCGGATCAGGGTGTTCGGATCGGTTCCATGTTTTTGTGCCCACCCCTATTAATGTTTACTAAAAAAATCAAAATTTTAAAATTTGTGTACATTAACAACATCACAACCACACTTCAACTTAAATTCATTCTAAGAGCTTATATAACTTATTCAAACATTTAAAAAAAAAAAAAAAAGTCAATACCAACACATGGGTAACATAATTGGTCTATACACTAGAATAATTACTCATTAGTCTATTCACTTGCATTTTCTTTCTAATAATCACCTCAAATTTATATAACACCACATATAAATTCATTCAAATATTAAAATCCATCAAATTATATAAATTTTTCCAAGTTAGCACATACTAATATATGACACAACTAAGCTATTCACTTCATTCCAAGCTCAAAATCATGTTCAAACACATGGATTTTAGTAGAAATCAAACCGACTTATAGAAATTTTACAATCTAATAAAAGTAACATGTCTTTAGCCATATATTACACAACTTAGCATCCAATAAATTTCTTCCCAAATTTCATGTTTTTTTTTTTTTCATTATCAAGTCTTCATTCAACCATTTAAACATTTAAAATCATCATCCACCATTCCATACATCATGGGGCCAAATACGTAACATAACTCCTCATCCAATTTTTCTTTCCATTTCAACCTTCAAAATTGATAATTTTACTAGTTTTACATACATGAAATCACTTGAATAATTCAAACTAAGTCTTGACCATATAAACCCTAGCTTGACCATAACTTTCTCCAACATAGTACCAAAGTTTTCTTAAAGTTTTTCATGTAAAATCACACTCAAGACACATGATTTTCCATGAAAACAATACTAATTTACTGCACTATATTTAATTGCATTCGAATTGGAATTTTCACCTAAACTAGTAGGCTCTATCATTCTTTATAAAAACCTAACCTTGCTCTAATATAAATTTATGGTTTAAATCTTTTAAATCCATGCTTAAACTTCTCATAAAAATCACCCAAAACTTACTTGGAAATTAAATCAAATAACTTACATACAAAACACATGTAAACCACTTATAAAGTCTACCAAACAACATTCTTACCACTCAAAATTCACTTGTTTTTGATCAATTCTCTTCCTAGACTTGTAGGTGACCCTTAGATGGCTTGAACTCCACTTAGAATAGCTTGAAAAATGAAGAGGAATGGCTGCTGGACTGCCTTCTAGTTGCTGAACTGCACACCCCTCTTTTCACTTAATTTTTGCTCTCCTCTCTTTGTCCCTTTTTGTTTCTCTTCTTCAATTTTATTTTCCTCTTTTTTTTTTTCCTCATGCTGACCGAGTGCCTTTTATTCTTCTTGTTTCTCTTTCGTTTTTTTTTTATTCCACATTAATTATGCTTCTTCTCTTTTATTGACCGATTCTTCATCTTTCAATTATAATATCTATATGCCATAAATGATCATGACACTTGTCGCCAATTAACCACAATTGCTTGGCACTTGTCACCAATCTCTCATAAATATTTTACATGTGTCACACATGCATTCAACCTTCCATTAATTACACGCCACATGTCATCTTTCATGCATGCTTCTATTCTCTCGGACTCTGTATTCGAAAATTATTCGAGAATTAAGTAATACTTTAAGAAATTTTATAAAAATTCGACTAACACCTACGATCACTCTAAAAATTAGTTTATTACTTCACAAACAAAATCACCTCCGGTCCTATCCGAAATCCTACGGAAATTAAATCTTTCATATTTGGGTACTTAAATTTATTTCATTTCGCTATAAATATTGTCTACGAGACACTAATCAAATAGATTACTTATATCTAATATACTTCGGATCACTTAAAATATCTTCGAATGAAATTATCTTCGCTCCATTTCAGTTTCATGAGGCTTTATTACTCATTCTAAATATTTTCGATTTTTCGAGGTCGAACTCGAAAAGTCACTATTTACGCATCACTATTCATCCAAAAAATACTATTTCTCCTAGAAAAAATGAAATTCTGGACTTTACATGTCAATCATCCAATTATTCTTCCTTTTTTATTTCTTTTGATTTGACTTTTTCGGAATTCTCGAATTCAGTTCTTTCGGAACCTTTTCAAAATCCTTTGCAAATTTACCGAGACCTATATTCGAATTTTCTACATACTCCTAGTAACCTTGGTGACTCTAAAAAGTTATTTCATGCTCCTTTTTGACTCTCCATAAATTCACTAAATCGCATCTGGTGACTTCCAGATTGATTTCATTTCAATCCAAATCTCCTTTAGAAGTATCATTTGAGTTTTTAAAATACTTCTTAAGCATTTAAATCTCATTTTGACACTTTTCTAAATTTTTAAATTTTTTCGAAAATTCTTTCGAATTTCAGATAAAATCCGAAAACTACTTCAGTTTTTCTCAAACTGACTCATTTTTAATCTATTTTAGTTTCAGTTAATTCTAATATAATTTTCAAAACTTTTAATATACAAGATCCATTTTTCAAAAATTACTATTTATACGGACACTTTCTGTCTGAAAATACTATTCATCGAAAAATTTTGATCTCACAAAACTTGAGGAAATGTCCATTTTTCAGAATTTACTATTCACTTAAAAATACTATTAATCTAGATATATTTTTATTTCTCTTAAATAGAGAAAATTCGAAGCGTTACAATCTCCATTTTTTCAAGTATACTTTTCGAATAAGTCAAGTTGCTACCAATGCATCATGAGAGTGTTGTAATATTGTGTTACTATCATATCTCCCTGAGTAACGAGACTATAGTGCGCTTGACACCAAATAACTCCACAATGTTGTCATGACTTGAATACATAACTTTTGTAGCCTCCCATATCTATTCGGCTATCTCATAAAGTAAAAAGATTTAACTTATATCATTATTCATTGAGTTGTTAGCCATGACATTACCATGCTATTGTCGATTTTTCACTTCTTATATGTTAGATCACTCTCATCAGGTTGCTCAGCCTTTCCTAAAAGATAAACATCCTTCCCTTTGCCACACACATACATCAAGACGGATTGGGACCATTGGAGATAATTTTGACCATTAAGTTTGTGGCTGGTAATAGGTAGATTTGGAAGTTGAGGATTGTTAGAATTTCCACCTCCATTTTCGCCAGATGGATTTGTGGAATGAGAGGTTGATAAGGTTTCGGCGGCTGAACTAGGAAGAGTCATACCATGTTTTATCATTTAAGGGTTTTAGGTTTCAGAGAGAGTGTAATGGTACAACCTGACCCTTAAAGGGTAAGAGGAGACACACCTTATACCATCTGAGCTATTCTTTTTTATGTAACGGTACAGCCCGGCCCGTCAGCTTCGGCCGCCACCGGCCCACACCGCCTCTCGAGGGCTACCATGTGAGCAGGTACTGTCCCTAGGGCCCACAGGGTTTTCATACGCCTCCCCAGGTGCTCACTCAACTCAAACCCAACCCTTAAAGGGTAAGAGGAAGCACACCTGGTACCATATGAGGTAGCTTAGATGGTACCAGGTGTGCTTCCTCTTACCATCCGATACCATCCTAGCTACCTCAGATGGTAATAGGTGTGCTTCCTCTTACCCTTTAAGGGCTGAGTTCTAGTTGAGTGAGCACCTGAGGAGGCGTATGAAAACCCTGTGAGCCCTAGGGACAATACCTGCTCACATGGTAGCCCTCGAGAGGCAGTGTGGGTCGGTGCAGCTAGCGAGGCTGGCGGGCTGGGCTGTACCGTTACAGAGAGACTCTGATACCATGTTGTTTTTTAGAGAAAAACTGAGAGATTTTATTGATAAGGGAATTCTCTACATACTGCAGTGAAGCTAATTTTGCTTTTATAAAAGCAAGATTACAGCAGAACCTAGAATGTAGGAGTTTAAACTATTCTATCTTTATCAAAATACACCTAACCTTAAAGATGAGATTAAGTAACAATCTACTTAACCTCTTTATTATCTAAAACAATAAATAAATAACTAATTACAACTGTTACTTTTGAGATAAATCTAACTTCAACAATGATAAACATGTCAATTTAGCAATGTAATAGATTAATGAAAGTGAATATTATAAATGTTGTGTCTGGTAGATAAAATATAAAGTTGAGCTTAAGGAAGACACAATGATGAAATGAAGCATCAATCAGGTTGGCATAGTGAGGAACTTGTTTCAAATGTTTTCTTTATATATCTACTTATTGAGTAGCATATTGATTTTTCATGTTTGATGTTTCCCTTTTATCATCTTCAGGAGATTCTTTTCTACCTTTTACAATGAAGACCATAATTATTACTCCTATTGAAATTGCATGCAGGTTTGAGTTAGGAGGCTAGAGGTATTTCACTAGACAAAGCCAATCACAACTTTCAATCATCATATAAATCACCTCAAATTAGGCACAACATGGTGATTCTGACTTCAGGCAAAAAGGAAAAATAAATGAAGTTGAAGAGGTTAAGAGCTTGACTTTAATACTACTACACTTGTGATTTCTAGGGGTGGCAAAACAGGTTTGCGTGTCGGGTTGAGCTGAATTTGATTCGATTCATTTATAAATTCGATCAATTCAACACGAATTCGTTTATACATGACTGACACGACACAAATTTGTTTAAACCGTTTAATTATTTAAATCATTTAATTTGTTTAAATCGTTTAACTCATTTAATTCGTTTAACCCAAATATAATAAATAATATTTCAACTAAATATTAAATCAACTATAAAACCTACACATTGAATCAACTATAAAATTCAATATCATCCATATTTAAAAACCACAATAAAATCAAACTCAATTTAAACACAAATATAATAAATAATTCACAATCAAACATTCAAACACCTAATTCAACACATAAAAACCTGCACATTAAATCAACTACATAAAAATCCACATCATCTACACTTAAAAACCACAACAAAATCAAACTCAATCGAAACACAAATATAACAAATAATTCACAATCAAATATTTAAACACCTAATTTAACACATAAAAACCTAAAATTAAATAAACTACATAAAATTTCATATCATCCACATTTAAAAACCACAACAAAATGAAACTAAATGCAAACACAAATGTAATAAATTGTAACAGTACAGCCCGGCCCGCCAGTCTCGACCCGCCCTCGCCAGCTGTACCGGCCCACACCGCCTCTCGGGGGCTGCCATGTTAGCTCAGATGGTACCAGATGTGCTTCCTCTTACCTTTTAAGGGCTGGGTTCGAGTCGAGTAAGCACTTGGGGAGACGTATGAAAACCCTGTGGGCCCCAGGGATAGTACCTGCTCACATGGCAGCCCCCGAGAGGCGGTGTGGACCGGTATAGCTGGCGAGGCCGAGCTGAGGCTGGCGGGGGGCTGTACCGTTACATAAAAAGGCATAGCTCATATGATACCAGATGTACTTTTTCTTACCCTTTAAGGGCTGGTTTCAAGTCGAATGAACACCTGGGGAGACGTATGAAAACTTTGTGGGCCCCAGGGACAGTACCTGCTCATATGGCATCCCTCGAGAGGCGATGTGGGCCGAAGCAACTGGCGAGGTCGGGCCGAGGTTGGCAAGCCGGGTTGTACCGTTACATAAATAATTCACAATCAAACATTCAAACACCTAATTCAACACATAAAAACCAACACATTAAATCAACTACACAAAATTCCATATCATCTACATTTAAAAATCACAATAAAATCAAACTCAATGCAAATTCATATAAATTAAAATGACATAACATTATCATTCTCCAACATCAAACTTTTGTCACTTAAAATTCTTTCCTCATTGATTCCAAACTCCAAAGGGACCTACAAGCTATACAAAAAACACAAAAACACAAAATTAGATATTTACATTCACAATCTTAAAATTAAAAAATATAATCTTAGATATCATCTTCGAAATCAACACTAAAATCCATATCTGAGAACCAATTAACCATAAAATTATATTACATTACTGATTACACTGGAAATATATATAAAAACTGATAAAAAACTTAAAACTAGAATCGAAATACAAAATACACAAAAGAAAATGAAAGAGAATGACACCTGAAGCTGGTCAAGGTGGTGACCGGACCAGGCGGCTACCAAGAAAGAGAAGGTGGTGACCGTGAGGGAGAAGCTTGCGATCGTGAAGGAGAAGTTGGTGACCGGACGACGATCGAGAGTGAAAAGCTGGCGAACGTGAGGGAGAAGGTGGTGATCGTCGGTGACCATGAGGAACAAAATGGTACCATCATCGTGAGGGAGAAATAAGTGATTTAGTAGGATGGATGGTGTTGTCCTTGGTGTTGTCATGTCGTCGTGTCATCGGGTCGCCATTAGTGTCGTCATGTTGTGGGGTCGTCGTCCGTGTTGGACCTGTTGGTGTCGTCGAGGTCGAGTTGTCGTGTCATCGTTGGTTTGGTGTCGTTATGTCGTCGTTTTGAAAGGAAGAAGGAGGTAGAAGGTGAACTGGTGGTCAACTGGTTATGTGTGTACTGTGTAGAGAGAGAGGGAGGCTGCTGACAGCTACACAAAATTGAAAACAAATCTGCAAATGGTTTAGGTTTAGGTAAGTGTTTGTATATATATAAATGTATAATTACATTGTAACCCTTCTAATATGTTAAATTATAATTGGATCCCAATTTTAATTGTGTTAACTCGCGATTCATTTAACCAAACCCAATTCAATTCGTTTAATAAATGAGTTTGACGGGTTGACATGATTACGACACGAATTCGTTTAACTCCAACCTATACCCATTTATTTTTCACGAATTCATATCGACCCATCACGTCGGAACCTATATTGCCACCCTTAGTGATTTCTGAATTCCAATTTCTAGAGCATCCTTCATTTGAGAAACAAGTTGAAAATAGAAAATTAAAGCATCCCACCAAAGGTTCAACTTTTCATGCTCAAAATCATATTTATCATAAAACGACACTGACATCTTCTATCCTTGGTCAAATTATATTTCAACTAACAATTAATTAGGTTTGACCGTTAGAAAGATCAAATTGTCTAAAATTTTAAAATTATTAAAATGCCTTTAACTCAAAAAGCTAAAATTTATTTTTAAATAAAATATAAAATAAAAGAAAAATAAATTGGAGATAATCTATAAATTATAGAAATTAAAAAAAAAAACTAAATATAATAAAAAAAAATTGTAACTCTACTAGTTTTCATCCCTGTGAATCTAGATCTCTACATTTTTTATTTTTGGTTTCTTTTAATGGAAATTTTGATTTACTTTTTAAAGGGTTACCATAGTAGTGTTAGTTTCACTATGAAGATTGAATCCCTAATCTCATTTAAGAATAGGGAAATTCAACAAATTACACTAGCAGATGATGTGTAAATGATTTAATTATGTAATAACAAACATATCTTGTTAAACTTCTCTAGACATTTTTTTTTTTTTTTTTGGTTTTGGAAACTCTCTAATACCCCTGTTAAAAGTTAAATGAACAAGGTATTATTATTATTATCTTATATAGAAAATCCTTGTTAAAATTAAAGATTTTGAAATAGAAAATAATAATGATAATAATAAATCTCAATAATAATAATAATAATAATTTAAAATCCCCTCCTCGTCTCCAGCTTGGAGGAGATTTACAAATTAGAAGAGAGTTCTCTGGAGATTCTTTTTATTACATTCGTAATCAACTTGATTTAAAATTTGTGGTTAGTCAATCTAACGTATTTTATGTTTTCAACCTCTGCCTTTATAAATAAACCCTTGTCTAATCCCCCATCACCAACTTCAAAATCGTTAAAAACGGCGTCGTTTTGGCTCATCTGGTGTTAACAAATCCTGTGGTCGAGTCTTGTGTTGCTTCAAACTCAGCAGAGAAGAGTATAGTCAGATAATGGTAGTAGCGATGTCGCTAATAGAGCTTGATGACGACACAGTGAGCAGCATGTCAATAGCCGCTGTTTTCTCCGACTTCGTAAGTCATCTCCTCCCTTTCCAACCTTTCTTTTTTTTTTTTTTTTTTTCTTAAGATAAAACAAGTAAATTTGATTTGACTTCGTAAGCTAAATACATACATATATACACACACACACACACACACATATATATATATATATATATATATATGATAAAATCAGGGCCGGAAGATACATTCTCTTGACTTCCATCGAAAAGACGATTTATTAGTCACCGCTAGCGAGGATGACTCCGTACGCCTTTATGACATCTCCAATGCTAAGTCTGTTCTTCAACTCCATTTCTTTGTTTGTCAACATAAAATTTAAACTATTTGTCAATTATTGATTTTTTAGATTTTTCTTTTAAATAAAAATAATAATTTGGTTGTAAACTTTAGGCTGGTGAAGACCACGTTTCACAAGAAACACGGCACTGATCGTGTTTGCTTTACTCATCACCCCAGCTCTGTTATTTGCTCCACTAGATATAATTTGGATGCGACAGGCGGTGAGTTTCTGACTGCAAGTATGGAAATTTAATGAATAAATGGATGTTTTTGAGGCAAATTTTGTGTTTTTTTTTTCTTTTGTTTTGCCAGAATCTCTGCGGTACCTGTCAATGTATGATAATCGGATTCTTCGTTACTTCAAAGGCCACAAAGAGAGGTTTGAATTTGCATTACGTGTTGGTGCTTTGGTTGTTATAGCTACTTATTGCCAATATTTGCTATGGTTTTGAAAATGGTTTAAAAATGTAAATTCAGCGGTGAAAAAGTAAGCGTGTGTGAAGATGTTTTAGCAAACTGTGTAATGTTACCAAACATAAGCAGTATCAGCTATTTGTTTGTGTATTGGTGTATGTTTAGGCTAATATGGGTGGTAATAATGAGCATTTGTAGTGCTTTTTATGACATCTCAACTGCCTTGGTTTTTTGGTTCATTATCCCACCCCATCTTAATCTTGCAAGGTTGTGATGTTTATTTATTTGATGTTGTAGGGTTGTTTCCCTCTGCATGTCTCCGGTAAATGATAGCTTCATGTCTGGTTCTCTTGACCATAGCATCAGAATGTGGGATCTCCGCGTGAATGCCTGTCAGGTTGGTTTAGGAATTTTAATTTTTTATCGAAAACTCATCAACAATGCAATAGAAAGAAAGAGGGAAAATGAAAAATGAAAAAACAGCATTCTTGAATGTAGAGACGGCTTCAATGCTACTGAAGAGTAGTAAGTAGGATTAGGGGACTAAGCATCAAAGCATGTTAGTGTTAGCCTACAAACAAAATGTATGATTATATATCTATTAAAAGCAAAACAAGTTTTCAAGGAGGAAGCATAATTGAAAGTATAACAAGGGGCAGTTTTATGGTTGGTGGCATTATTTTGGGTTTGGAAGTTGTATTTTCAGTTTGAAAATTAAAAGTAATTGTGACTAGACTTACTGATTTAGTTTTCAGGGAATTTTACGTCTACGTGGTAGACCAACAGTTGCATACGACCAACAAGGCCTGGTCTTTGCCGTGGCAATGGAAGGGGGTGCTATCAAATTGTTTGACTCACGTTCCTATGACAAGGTTCTTACCTAAAAATTAGTAACTTGTGTTTTGGTGTTGTTAATTTCATGAAGTTGATATATTTTTTCAATTGTAGGGTCCCTTTGACACCTTTTTAGTTGGTGGAGATAAAGCTGAGGTTTGTGATATCAAATTCAGCAACGACGGTAAATCAATGCTTTTGACAACTACCAACAACAATGTTTATGTTCTTGATGCTTATGCAGGAGAGAAGGTTAGTCTCTCTCATGTGGAAAATAAAAAATGTTTGTCTTAGTTTAGGGTTCTTGTGAGAAGTATTTGTAGGCTTCCTGTTGTTGTGTGGAGTATTATTTGTACACGTACAGCTTCTGTTTCATTATTTAATAACTTGTTGCATATAGGATACGGCCTTAGTAATTAGTTCTGTAACTTTACCCTGTGCAGCGCTGTGGGTTTACTTTGGAGCCATCTCCAAATTCAACAATAGAGGCAACTTTCACACCAGATTGCCAGTACGTGCTCTCAGGTATAATGATATTTGTTATTTGAATGTAAATTAGCAGCTAGTCCTCCAGCTTTTTTGTCATTTCCTTATATTAAGTTGATTGAATTACCAAAAAAAATACTAAAGTAAGTTTTCAGGTCTAAATTCCAAATTTAATTCCACTTTTTGTTTGTTTTAAGTAAACTGACACTTTGATAGATGCTTTTTGTGCTCTGCTTTAATACCATACTCCTCAGACTGTATGCTTTTGTTGTAATTTGTCACTATCTCCCTCTTTTTTGTTCAATTTAGTTTTTCCCTGATAAGTTGATCAGCAATGAGATGATAGTTATAAGTTACTTTCACCCTTGTAACGGAAATTTTTCAACAATGTCATGAAAATTTAATGCTGAATTTTTTCTAGATTGATTTTCTTTTGTATTCCAAATATTGGAGATGAGAAGATGGTCTGAAGCCAACTTGCTGCTGTAGAGGCTAAGTTTGAAAACTTGACTGTCATGTAACTCTTAGAAAATAGATTTGGACACTGTGAACAAAAGGCAATCCAACTAAAACCCCGCATATTTTGGGTGCTGATTATTTTGTACTCGTTTTAAATGTACAATTGGCTTCTAAGTGGTGTCCTGCCAAATGTCTCTATCAAAAATGTGGATTATTGCCAAAAGTCCACATCTTTGCAAGTTCCCTGGGTGACTTTGTGAATCCAAATTTAATCTTAAGGTTTTTTAATCAGAGATATGGGACTTATAATGTTTGCTGGTAGTTCTTTATTTTTCAAAACTAAATTCTCTGGTAGTAAGGAAATTAGGCAATAGTGTCCTTCAATGCCCTCCCATACCCCAATTGGCTAAGGTTTGCAAATCCTACATCACCACTTGAATACATTTTGGACCTCTACTCTGAATTTTTAAATTTTGCATATTCATTGCCATGAGCTCTGCCCACCTGGTCATGCCTTTAGCATTCATATATTAAGATTGATGTAAAATTATTGCAGTTGTTTGCATTATCATGTATACATGTCATTGAATTCCTGGATTATGCATTAAGGAATCGTTTGAGCTGTCCAATTTTTACTTTTGTTTTGGGCTTTTTGGTTAAGTTTTAGAGTATGTTCTGCTCCAATCTACTTTTGCCAGAACTGAAACGTCATTTAGGAGAAGTGTTTAATCCACATTTTTTCACCTCTATGTACTATAAACTTATTGTTACTGGTTAAAACATTTTCGTTTGTTCTATCTGCCATCTGCCCCCTCTTGAAAATGAACTTAAAAAGGTGTTTTTGTTATGTCGTTATAATATCCAGTAGATGATTATTTCTAGTTTTAGTGAGGAATTGTCCTATAATGATGCACACCCCTGCTTATGTTTTCTTGTATTAAGTTTGGCTTATCAGAAACTGAGTTTAGTCTTTTTATTTGTCAAAGGATCAGGAGATGGATTTTTGCATGCCTGGAACATCGAGATGGCACATGAGGTATCAATCCTTTTCTGTTTGAAGTTCTTTATGGTTGCCTCTGGAGTGCATTGAAAATTGCCAACTTACATTTATTATATTTAGGAGAAGAGAGATGCTTTTATAAATAAACTGTTGAGTGTCTCTCTCTCGTCAAAACAGAGATAAAATTACAAGCTTGACATGAACTGCCTTGGATCCTCAGAAAGAGTGTGTCAGTCCAGTTTTTCAGCCAGACGCATTGGTTCTGTGGGTCCCTGCTCTTTAAGAGATTAGTTGAATTAGTAGTCCGAGCCTAGCTGCTGGAGTTTCTCTATTGTGGGTCTGAATGTTTTTACTTTTGAGTAACAACAGTGTTGATGGATCATAATTAAAAGAACGAACAATCCGAAATCCGTAATTGTATGTAATACTTTGCTCCTAATATTATAATATAATAGTTGTCAAAATAATAATAATGTTAGTTGGACCATTAATATGGGCAGGTAGCACGTTGGCAGACCCACATAGGAGTAGCGTCATGCTTGAAATGGGCACCCCATCGGGCCTTGTTCGTAGCGGCATCTACTGCTCTCAGTTTTTGGATACCTGGCCCTTCGACACCAACTGACGAGCCCCCTTCTGAGGACACTCCTACACCTGCACCGCAATCTGACCCAATATCTCAATGAATTTCTCGTCTTCAAGTCACCTTTCCTGTCAGCATATATGTCCAGACTCCGATGTTTAATCGTCTGGCCACAAATTTTGTTCTATGCTCTATTAAAATTGAAATTTGGATTAACTAACTTTGTATATTTTAATTTTAAAAACGTTTCCGAACAGTGAAGCAACAAATTACCACCATCTCTCAGTTTGAACATTTATTTTCATTTTTTCAAGTACTGGCTAGGAACTCGGTTGAAGTGTATTGAAATGCTATGCTAAACGATAGGTCGTTTGTCAAAAGCCAGACGAATTGTTGATTTCATTTCATCAACGTCCATCAGTCCTCAGGGCGAATCCGACGAATTGCGTATTAGACATTACCAAAGGTGGTTGTGAACTTAAATTTGGAACAAAGAGTACGGAAGACAAATAATATAATAATAACAATAACACGTAGCACATTACACACTTAAAATCGACAATGAAGCTCTCAATACAAGAAAACAAATGTCTACAGATTTGCCAGAGATCTTAGCAGCTAAATACATGAAACATGCATGATTACACTTATGAAGACTACCCACCCAAATAAAACTCTTCTCAGACCCATACAACACGAATTCTCCTTCATTCTTTTCATCTCTCAACTCTCCAATACGACAACTCAGGTCCTCTCCGTCTTCCCCCAGCTTCTGCCTTCACTCCTCCAGTATCAGTCCTCTCTACTTCATAGGCCTTGCTTGGATATCCTGGCCCACTTCGTTGATCTTCTGGCCGAAGAACACCGCCACGTCAGCCGCCCGCCTCTTCGCTTGTTCTGCCACGTCTGACCCAGTGGCTTGCCCGAAACTGTTCAGAACCCACGAGAATGAAGACAAGGCCGTCAGCCCAAAAGCCCCGGAAGTCAAAAACCCGGTCATAGCGAGCCCAATTATAATGGCAGCGGGAACAAGCACTGGGCTGAAGATGACAAAGAGTGGGGTGGCAACACAAAGCCCAATAATTGTGCCAGTCAAGGTGATACCTGCAAGAGTAAGCAAGGTGAAACCAACCGGCAAGAGAGCAATCACTGCAAGGATTCGGCTTATTGAAGGTGGCAAGCCTGGCTTCGCCATGGGATCATAGGCACGATGCACCTGAACTTTTGGTGGCGGTTGACGTTCACGTTCACGTTGTGGTTCAGCCATTGATGATGATGATGATCAAAGATGCTTGAGGGAGAGAGAGAGAGAGAGAGAGAGAGAGATGGGTTTGAGAGACTAGAAGAGGTAGTGTTTTATAGAAGTGGGAGGAGCGAAATGGTGACACGTAAGGTTTGCATGGTGACTTGGGACTTTGCATGAGAAACATGTTTCACTAAAAGTTTATTGGGAACACAAACATAAAACAAAAACAAAAACTCAAATGAGAAGGAAAATATGAGGTGGCTTTTGAGGATGGAAATTTGCAGCCACATTGTTGACGTTGTTCGACAGAACTGTTGTGTTGTGCTTTTCAGCTCAAAACAGGGGGATGTTTCCAACTCTCCTAAAAATTGTGCTAACTTTTACAGGTCCGGATCCTCTCCTGATGTTATTTATTTTCTTAATTAAAAAAAAAAAAAAAGAGTTTGAATGATATAGGTAAAAAAAATATATAACAATCTTTATCATTCATTATTTTTTAAACTGATATGTTACTAAGTTATAAAAAATATAAAAAAATAAATTAGGAGAGAATCCTAATTAAATTCTACACTTCACATTTTTATCAAATCTTTGTTTTATCCCTATTCACATTTTTATCAAATCTTTGTTTTATCTCCATAAGATAATGGTCATAAATTTTATAATTTCACGTGGCTAATGACTTTTTGACAAATAAGGGAAATAAACTTCAAATTATATTCATGGAAAGCTGTGATAAAAAATAAAAAAATTAATTAATTAATTAATATGGTGGTTTATTGAAGGAATAAGGATGCTTTACCATTTTTTTTTCCTTATCTTTTCATAATATAGTGATACATCAACATTTAAAAAAGTAGATGGTTAAAATTGTCAGATTTTTTTTATCTCTTATATATCTTTTAAACTTAAATTCTTTTCATAAAAAGATTAATGTCATGCCAACATTAATAAAGAATATATATATATATATATATATATATATAAGGAATGTTGTGTTAGATGCACTTGATTTCGTTTTCAAATAGCACTACTTTTATTTATTATTATTTTTTTGACTTCCCGACACTATGTCAAAGTTCAGATAATTGTTGGGATCTAATTGAGATATGATTCTATTCCGTAGCTCGAAATATTACTCTCAGAAGCCAGGAGAGGTCTACCCATATTTTAGTGGAAAAATCATCCACAACTTTTGTGGACTTGGTGCTTTGAACCTTGGTTCAGACCTAAGTTAACACACTATAGAAGTAGCAAAGTAACAGAGTAGCAGAGGTCAAAAAGTAGGTGGGAAAAAGAAAATGTGGGGAAGGGGGAAAGAGGGGTAGGGGTGTGTAATTAGCTTCCTACAATTCAATTAGCCCAAGATATTTGAATTCCAATTGATTGAAATTGAGCCTAAAACCAAACCCATAAAATAGCAATTCCCCTTAAAGAGAAGACCCGAATCTAATTATTCAAGAAATTAGGTTACAAAATGTCTATATTGCCCCTGCTAAGAGGCAGGAATCAAGGTCAAGGAAAAATCAATTTTGAACAGGTGGTAAATCTCCTTAGCATCAAAATACAAGCTATCTTGTCAGAAAATCAGAGGGATTAAGTTCAGACTTAAGCTGACACACTGTAGAAGCAGCAGAGTAGCAAAAGTCCAAAAATAGATGGGAAAAAGAAAATGGAAAGGGAGGGGGGGGGGGGGGGGGGTAAATAATTAGCTTCCTACAATTCAATTAGCCAAGATATTTGAATTCCAATTAACTGAAATTAAGCCTAAAACCAAGCCCATAAAATAGCAATTCCCCTTAAAGAGAAGACCCAAATCTAATTATTCAAAAAATTTGGTCGCAAAATATTTTTATTGCCCCTGCCAAGAGGCAGGAACCAGGGCCAAGGAAAATCAATTTTGAACAGATGGCAAATCTCCTTGGCACCATAATACAAGTTGTCCCGTCAAAAAATCAGAGGTGTCAGACTAGGTTAAGACCTAAGCTGACACATTGTAGAAGCAACAAAGTAATAAAGTAGCAGACATCAAAAAGTAGGTAGGAAAAAGAAAAAGTGTTGAGCGTGCCACATAGAACCCCCATATGACCACCAAACGAGGAGAAGCTGTGTGTCCCATACAACCAAGTCAGTCAAACTCGAGATACGAAACCTAGGAGGATGAAAGTGACTGGACAAAGGAGGCGAAAGCAACTTGACGCGAAAGAATGAGCTATAGGAGCTCAGAAGCAAGTTAATCGAGAAAAATGGAGTGAAAGAGGTTAACCCCAACAGATTAAGACACTATAAATACAACACCATTGTTCAAGAGTAAGACCGGTTAGAAAGTAATTTGGTAAGTAAGTGAATATATCTTGGAGTTCTGTACTGTGTGAAGGAACCTCTAATAAGAGATTTCCTAAAGTGTCAAAGTGTGTGAGTTACTATATGCTCTAGTTAAAGTTTATTTCTTGTTTATCTTATTTTAAAGTGTAGAAGGGTGTAAGTTTTAATATATACTTTGAAGGGTATGAGTATATTAAGGTTGTGAGAATTGAGGGAATAGTCTATGTAATTTTACTAAATTTTCACATAACGGATTTCTTTCTGAGGACGGTGGTTTTTTTTATCCTGTTTTAGATTTTTCACGTTAATTCTCATGTTTTGGTGATTATTATTATTTTCTAATTTATTTTTTTATTATTTCTGATATTTTTACACAAAGTAGATTTTTAAAGGACGTTTCCAGAGTCAATTTTCCCAACAGGAATGTTAAATTTGAACCAATAATATATTATTTAAATCATATTTATAAGAAATAAAAAAAATTGTAGGATATAACTTTATTTTCGTTTCGTCTACATGTTTTTCATTTTAAGTTTTTGAAACAAGTTATTCAAAGAAGGATAAAAAAAAAGATATTTTTATCCCAACATTAGAGTAAAGGGTTAAAAAATCGATTTAAATAGTGTTATTTGAAGCAATAAGCATATTGGTGTAGTGACACCACCACCACTTTGCCCAGTATAAAATAAGAAAAGAATTTTAACTAAAGTCAAATACAATACTTAAAGTATTTTTGAGAGAGACAATTAGAAACAAGACCTTAAACTCCTTATATAAGCTTGAGAATCCCTTTACTCTTACTTCTTTTTTTGATGTGGAAATGGTTCTTTTCCAATGTGAGACTATCTCACATCAGGCAAAAAAAAATAAATAAATAAGGATGAAGTGATTTTCAAGCCTATATAAGGAGTTCAAGGCCTTAGTTTTTAATTGTCTCAATTAAAAACACTTTAAGCATATATTAACTCATACCTACACCTTCAAAAATAAGAGGAACAGAAAAATAATTTTAACTAGAGTAAAATACAACATTTAAAATGTTTTTGATTGAGACACTTAGAAATAAGACCTTAAACTCCTTATATAGGCTTGAGAATCCCTTCACCCTTACTTCTTTTCCGATGTGAGAATATGAGAATGCTTCTTTTCAGATATGAGAATGTTTCTTATACTAGATTGATAATCCCTTTACCATTGCTTCTTTTTCGATGTTGAATGCTTCTTTTCTGCTGTGGGACCATCTCACATCTAAAAACAAGCAAATGTTAAAAACAAGCAAAGGTGAAAAGACTCTCAAGTCAATATAAGAAGTTCAAGGTCTTTATTTCTAATTATCCCAACTAAAAATACTTTAAGCATATATTAACTCATACCCTTATATATTAAAAATAAGAGGAATAAAAAAAAAAAAATTTAACTAAATTTAAATATAATGCTTAAAGTTTTTTTACCTGAGACAATTAGAAACAAAGGTCTTGAATTTTTTATATGGGCTTGAAAATTTCTTCACCCTTATTTCTTTTTCGATGTGGGACTAAAATCTTCTTTTATTTTACCAATTTTTTTAACAATTCCCTCATTAAATGAACGTCAATGTTTTCTATTATTTATTTGATTTTCACTACTAAAGAAATCCAACTTATTAAATTAATGATCTTTAAAGAAAACAACGGGTCACATTTAAGTGATTTAATGTTATTTGTTTTCGTATTATCATCTATTATTTTATCAAAGGATGTTCAAGTTACACAACTACACACAAGAGTAAAATTCTGAAGTATTTTTTTGCCCTTAAAGGTTAGGCATTCTGAAAAGAGATATATTGACTGGCATGTTTGGTTTGGACACAAGACACTTCCACCATCACCAAAAGCGTTATGGTGAGTACCCATCTTTAAACCATGTCTGTTGGGCCAAACTTTCAATGGTGAATCATGTTTCCTTTATATTTCTCGGGTATTACTATCAAGTCTTTTATTATTTCTACCCATATTATTTATTGGAAAATTGCTTCATGTCTCAAAGGTTGGACGGGCTGCTAAAAGAAAGGTTCACATGAAAACACATGATTGAATACTTGGAAGTGTCACTTTCTTATTTATTTCGAGTGTGTTATCCATTAAATAAATAACGGTGTCCTGTAACACTAAGACTTCGTTTGATGCAATTTCTCAAAGTAGATATTTTATAAGTAGATCTTTTAGAAATATATCTTTTATTAATAGACCTTTTTAAAAAAAAAAAATTATTATTGGTTTTTTTGTTGTTAATTAAAAAAGATATTTTAAACTATAAATTTATCAAAAATGATTAAATGGATTTAAGGATATAATGATATTAATAAAGTTATATTAGACATTTCAGTTTTTTTAAAAACTTAAAAAGATCTATAAATTTAAATTTCTCCAAGTAAATCTTTTTTAATTGCTGAAAAGAGCTATTAGAATGACAATGAAACAATGTAAAAAAAAAATCAAATAGAGCTTTGGGCATTAAAAAAATTGTAACACCCCAAATTTTCTCTATTTAAGAGAAACAAAAATATATTCGAATAAATAGTATTTTCAGAATAAATAGTGTTTTTGGACGGAAAGTATCCGTGTGAATAGTAATTTTTGGAAAATGGATCTCGTATATTAAAAGTTTTGAAAATTATATTAGGATTAACGAAAACTGAAACGGATAAAAAATGAGTCAGTTTGAGGTAAAACATAGTCGTTTTCGGATTCGACCAGAAGTTCGGAAAGATTTCCTAAAAAATTTAAAAATTTATAGCAGTGTCAAAATGAGTATTAAAATGCTTAAAAACTATTTTAGAAATTCAAACGACACTTTTAAAGAAGATTCAGATTGAAATGGAGTCAATCTGGAAATCACCAGAGACGATTTAGTGAATTTACAAAGAGCAAAAAAGGGTATGTAATGACTTTTAAGAGTCATTGAGGTTACTAGGAGTATGTAGGAAGTCTGAATATAGGCATCGGTAAATTTTGAAAGGATTTTGAAAAAAGTTCCGGAAAAACTAAATTCGGGCATTCCAGAAAAGTCAAATAAAAAGAGACAAAAAATTATAGACATGTGAGGCAAGAAACCATGGAAACGTGAAATGTGGCATAAGAGAATTGTAAATTGAGTATGAATTTAAAAGGTTGTGTGATAGATTTTGAAGTTTAAATTGTGACTTGTAGGTGATTGAATTGGAATAAAAAAAAAATCAAGAAAGGGAAATTAAAAATGACATGATTATATTAATTGTAAAGGACATGCACAATAGTATTTTTGTAACACCTCAATCTAACTGGACCCGAGAGATTAACTGAAATCCAATTTATTGTTATTAATTTAGTTCAGTTCAAGTTTTAGAAATACAGAAGTTTGTGAATAAATATCTTATTGGAGGATATTTTTAAAAGAAATTAAAAAAGTGAGATTAAAAGGAAAAAACTCATAGGGGTCAAATGAAATTTTACATGTGTTGGAAAAGAAAAAAAAATCAACCGGTGGCTATTTTTTCTAAATAAAATAATAACAATATTAGGTGGTAGGCCCATTGAAATAAAAATATGTATATATATATATATATATATTAGTTAATGGTGGTGGGCCATAACCATTTTAATATATATATATTTGTTAGTGGATGGTGTTGAGAAAGAAAAAAATAATAATAATAATAAAATGAAAAGAGAAGAAGAGGTGGTGAAGATTAGTATATATATATATATATATATATATATGTATATATGTGTGTGTGTGCGCGCGCGCGTGCGTGCGCATCTTCAAAAATGAAAAGAGGAGAAATAGAAGCTGTTCGGCGAGCAGCAGGGAGGAAAAAAAAAAGAAGAAGAAGGAGAAGCTGAGAAGAAGAAAGGAATGAAGAAAGAAAATAAAAAAAAATTTTGGGTATCCGATTATTCAGATAAGTCAGTTAATTTTAATAGGATTTGGATTCCAAAAAATTTATTTATTTATTTTTCTATGAGTTATAAATTAAGTTTTAGGTGATTTTAGGGTGGATTTAGGATGATAAAAAAATCAAAGGAGAACTCGTTTTAGATCCAGAAATAAGCAAAAGAGTTAGGTGAGTTGATAGTTTTATTTTTAATTAAACTGATTGAGTTATAGTTATTTATATTTCCGATTTTATTATTTATTTCAAATAAATAGATTTGATGAGTTAGTTGATTTTATAAATTATCATTTATGTTTGACGATTGAAATAAAAATTTATTACGAAATCGTATAAGAAATTCTAGGAAGAATTTTATGTTTTCTGTTTAAGTTATTATTAGAAGGATTCTATAAAATGTTTGAAAATTTGATTATTCATGTTTTTGGTTAAATGAGTTTGATTTCCATTTTAGAATGATTTGTGGATTATTTTGACGTAGGAAATGGTGAAAGTTTGACAAATTTTGAACCATTTGTATATGTTGGCCGAATATGTATAAAGAGAGTTTTGTGAAATTATTTCGATAAATTGTGATAAAATGTTATTCGCATGTGATTTTATTTAAAATTTTATCCAATTGATTTCACGATTATTTGCGAATCATAGTATAAATGATTTTGTGACATTTTATAATAAAGAAGTTGAAAAGGTTGTGAAAAATACATGTTTGGCCGAAAATGGTAATTAAGGGTATTGTGAAATTTCTTTGAAAAATTGTGATTAAATGTTGTTTGAAAGTGATTTTAATGACTTTCGAATGAAAACGAAGAAGAATCAGAAAGAAATTGATGAGTTAGTGCCTTGACCGAATGTATATCGAGAGAATGACACAAAGGTTTTGATAAAATTTTGATGAGTTAATGACATGAAAAATAAAAAAATAGTATTTCGTTATGCTTAGATTGATACTTCAGACAAATGAGAAAAATTGTAAATGAAATTTTGTTTATGACTTTCCAAACGAATTTTTTTTTGTGAGAAATGAAAATTTGTTAAAACATGAAAATTTTTGGTAATTTATGAAATTTATAAAGACCCTAGTAAACCTGAACATTGGTAGATGGGGATTGGAAATTGATATGTCAATAGAAAAATATTAGCAGTACTGCACTGCATTGTTAATACAAATATTGTGAATTTTGGACCTTGAGAGGCAACATGAAAATTTTTGGTAATTTATGAAATTTATAAGGACCCTAGTAAACCTGAACATTGGTAGGTAAGGATTGGAAATTGGTATGCCAATAGAAAAATATTAGCAGTACTGCACTGCATTGTTAATACAAATATTGTGAATTTTGGACCTTGAGAGATGCCGAGTGTCCAGTCCTAGAATTTATGTGTTATGTGAAATATGATCCGGCGGGTAGTCACCGAGTGTCTGATGCTGGAGAATTTGGCATGCCAATAGAATGATTATAGCAGTACTGCACCGATTTGCCTATATACAGTGATACTTGATTCATGAACCTTAAGAGACACCGAGTGTTCGATCCCTGAATTCATGTATTATCTGAAATATGATCCGGTAGGTAGTCACCGAGTATTCGATATCGGAGAAACCCGTTGTCCAGTCTATGGTATCGTATAAAAGTTTACAAAGGGCGCTGAAAAATTTTAAATGAAATTATATAATTATACTTGAAAAATTTACTTTTATGTATTTCATATGTGTGGTTATTTGTAAATAAATTAATTGTAAATTTTTTATAAAAGTTTGAGATTTGTGGAATTTTGTTCAATAATACAGTATTTTTAATGAAATAGTATTCAATTTTTATTGTGTTTTATTACGAATATTTGACAATAGTGAAATTTGGTTTTGTAAGGTCATACATGGAAAAATGACTTTTATGCATTTTATGTATGTGTTTAATAGTAAATTGATCTCTTTATGATTTATTATGAAAATTTGAGAATTGTGAAATCTTGCTTTAAAATCTTGTATTTTTTTTTTTTGAAATGATGGAATTTAAATTTGGTGTACATCCACTAAGTAGAAATACTTAGCGTGTTGAATTTTTCACGCGTAGGTTGAAATTTGGGCACAGTAAATAAAGATAGACGAGAAGACAGCTATCGCACTTTCTGAGAGTCACATTCCTCCATATTTTGTAGTTCTACTTTTAGTATTGTATAGTGATGTTAAAGTATTTGGAAATGCATATACATGTAAATGGATTCATGAGATTTTATTAATGATAATGTATATAATTCGTAGAAAAATTTTTGATGTGTATAGCAATTTTGTAAAGGAATTCTTACTTATTTTTTAATTGGTGTTTAATTTCGATTAATGTGATTTTTATTAAATGTTTGTGTGCCGAAGTGGTTTTGGAGTCAGACGGAAGGTCCGAAACGGAAGTTGAGAAAATGAATGTATTTTAGAAGTGTTTCTTTTGAAATCTAAAAGTGTTTATAATTTTGGATTTTACAGAAAAATAGAGGGAACTCTGCCGGATTTTCGAAAAAAAAAATATTTATAGTGCATATATGTAAAATAATAACGAATAAATCGATTAAGGTAGCATCATTCGACTTGGGTTCCAATCCGAATGAAAATCGAGTGGAGGGTGTTACAGTTTTAATGGTATCAGAGCTATGGTTTAGGTGTTCCTAGACCTAGGCGGTTATGAAAAGAATTTTGGAAATCGAATACGCATGCATTGCATATAAAAACCGGAGGATGTGACTCTGAAGTGTAGATATCTTTTCTGTTTTGAATAGGGAAAAGAATGGAACCCTCTAACGCCCTAAGCGCCGAGGGTAGTGAAGGAAGTGGAAATAAAAAAAAATTAAAATCTTCCTTGTAAAGCTTGTGAAAGAAAAATGTTAATTGTGAAGATGTTTATGCAATAAGTTATGAGGTTATGATTTAGAGGATACTATGAATTGTATTTAATACTAAATATCTATGACCTTGAGTTTTGGAGGAATGAAATTACGAAATAGATGGGAAAGATAACGGAAGAAGATAGGAAGATATTCCAATGGTTAGGAATTTTCTCAGATATATTTAAGTGATAGGATCATATGTTGTGATTAATTAGAGTGGATACAATGCCATTTTATTTTATCACCGTTTAGTACAAAGTGTGGAGTTTGGAAATATTGATACATGGAAACATAAATGTGATTGAATTTATGTGTAATTATAAGGTAAATTGTGGATTCACTCAAAGTTAGACTTTAGAGGCAATTCTGAAAGATGTTAATCAAATTTAGTGGTTAGAAGTAATTTGATAGAATTTTATTAACATTGATGATAAGATTAATATAGATTTTCATTAGTGATTGAGTTGGTACATCGATGCTTAATTGAGATTATCCATTACTCTAGGTTTCTAGTAATTTAGTTTGATAAATTGGAGTTTTCAAATGAATATCTTTCGTGGGTTAGCCTATTAGACCACATGCCCAGATCCAAGTATTTGCCATCATCCAACAGAAAGTCGTCATTCCAGAAGTAGTTACCGGTGTGATCACCACCATGGTAACAGTTGTGTTCGCACTGAGGATGAAGGCATAGTAAAGGATCTTCTTTTGGACTTCTATACAAGTTCAGGGAAAGAGAAAACCTAGCTTGTTGCCACAATCGAGGTTAGGTGTCAATAAGGCATAAAAGAAAAAGGTGGATAAAGTTTCTAAAGCCAAGGAAAAGCTTTGAGGAAATATCAGGACTATTTTGATTACGGTATTGCCTTTCATATTCAAAGAGAAATTCAAAAGCGAGTGTGAAATTTTTATGGAATCATATGTCTAGGACCTTTAATTTATAAGAGGCGAGACCTTCACCGAACGATTTGGTAGATCACATGAATTTAATCAGTGAAGCTCTTAAAAAGGAACAACAGTTTAGTGAAGTCTAAGTTTCTAGTCCATTTTCTTGAGGAGGATCTAGGAAGAAGAAGATATCTGATCAGGATGTTCGAACAATAATGATGTTAGGATTTATAGTTGATAATACAGAAGAAGTTATGAATGACGTTGCAAATGAAAATATTACATAGAAGCGTGAGAATAAGATACACTACCAATATCCCTCGCCTAGCCTAATATATTGATCAGTTAAATTTCGCGGACGAAATTTTCTTGAGGGGTGAATTGTAACGCCCCAAATTTTCTTTATTTAAAAAGAAAACAAAAATATATCCAGATGTCTAACATTTTCGGAATGAATAGTATTTTCGAACGAAAGTATCCGTGTGAATAGTAATTTTTAAAAAATATATCTTAGATATTAAAAGTTTTGAAAATTATATTAGAATTAACAGAAACTGAAACGAATAAAAAATGAGTTAGTTTGAGGTAAAACGAAACCATTTCCGAATCAAACCAAAAATTCGAAAGGGTTTCTTGAAAAATTTGAAAATTTAAAAAAATGTCAAAATGAGTATTAAAATGCTCAAGAAATATTTTAAAAACTCAAACGACACTTCCGAAGGAGATTCGGATTGAAATAGAGTCAATCCAGAAATCGCTAGAGACGATTTAGTGAATTTATGGAGAGCGAAAAAGGGATATGTAATGACTTTTAAGAGTCACTCAGATTACTAGGAGTATGTAGGGAGTCCGAATATAGGCCCCGGTAAATTTTGAAAGGATTTTGAAAAAAAATCCCGGAAAAGTTGAATTCAGGCGTTCCAGAAAAGTCAAATCAAAAGAGACAATAAAGGATAGACATATGGGGCAAGCAACCATGGAAATGTGACATTTAGCATAAGAGTATTATAAATTGTGTATAAATTTAAAAGGTTGTGTGATAGAATTTTTGTGATCCGTACTAGATTGAGACCCAACGAGCTTGTTCAACCTTTTCCGGCCATTCTCTTGCAGTTTTTGACCTTATCAGAGTATCTCTGACCGCCGACGAGCTTTTCTATTTGCGAAGGTATGCGAACTTTAAGTTTTCATTTGAAAGTTTGTATTTTTTTTTTAAATTTTTTTTGTGATTTTGAGATGTTTTTATGTTATGGATGTTGGGTTATGATGATTAGGTTTAAAATAGGTTTGTTTTGGATTGAAAATAGCCGATTATAATAATAGCAGTATCGTCGGCATTAGTTCGGTTATTCACAGCCGATCGGTTATTCACTTCGGTTTTTCACAATTGTTTTTACTTAGAAGTAAAAAACCGAAGTGACTAATCGATCTATAACATTGATTGGTTTTTCACATCTAAAATATTAATATTTTGCTATTTTTCTTTCCTACAGATGGATTTTAGGCATAAATATAGTTCACAAACAATTAACAAGAATACGAGTGGAAATACACACATTGATTAGAAATGGTTTAATAAAATAATTGCAGTTATTAGTAGACAAAATTTGAATCAATTATTCATATGAGAGTGCTCATTCGGACATAGTTTTAGAGATAAGCAAGAACAATATGACTAATGCCTCTGTGATATTGTGGGTTCTTACTAGGGAGGTGGAGGTCATCAGTGGGCGTCTTGATAAAATGTGGTTTGAAACCGTAGGGAGAACATATAGGTTTGGGAAACATGAGTTCTTATTGGTGACAAGACTTGCTTTAGGGCCATTGACCGAAAAATCTTTAGTACATTGCAAACTGACCAAAACAGTATCCTATGACGATTGTTCAATGGAGAGTTACCGAATGTATCTAGCCTAGCCACCTTTCTCGAAGGCAAGGAGCCATACAATGTGTCAAGGCCATATAGTTGACAATGCAATAAATGATGAAGATTTATTGAAATTAACAAATGTAGGAATCGTTTTCCATCTCTTCGTAGGGCAGGATGACAAGGCCAACTTTGCTCATTTTTTGTGGCTCATGATTGAGAATGCAGAAGTGTGGAACTCATTCCCTTGGGTACACTAAGCTATAGTATACAGATCCACCGCCTCTATCTGGCAATTAATGAACATTGGATTAAAAACCCATCGAGTACCATTAATATTTATGGGATGCCCTAACGTTTCAGGTACACCTCATACAGTTAATATTTATAGCTTTCTTCTAATATGGTTAATATATAGGGTTTTATATATATACACACTAATTATATGTTTGTTTTTTGTTTAATTATTTTTGCATTATAGTTGTAGTTAGTAAAAATGTTCCCAATGTTGAGAAAGAAGATAGCGAAAAATAACCAATTGTTACAAAATGATCTATCAAGATGTAAAAGATGGACACTTAACATTATGTCAGGGTGTGATAGTTTTAACATTTCAAAATAGGACGAAAGTTGTTGATATGACTCATCCATTTGTTCAAATGCTAGTTTCATTGCATATTGTAAAGTCTTCTAAGCTTTACTATACAAGATCTGTATGTCATGTTACACTAGCATTTCTCCAATCAATCGATTATGTGTATAAATATTTTTCCCTACCTTTTCCACGTACAATTTTTTGATGACAATAGCATTCACACTCTTCATATGTGATTCCATGACTATCTGATGACACGTGTGTTCCGCCACATACTTCAACACAAACCACATCGAACAACTTTTCTGCATCTTGCACGAACTATAAAGCTACAACTCTTATCCTTATAACCCGCCTTAAATCGCTTCGTATCTAAACATCTAACCAGATATTTAAACTTGGCTTTCAGAGCATATTCTCCAATAGTTGTACTTATTTTTTCTTTATTGTCAAAGAATACACATTTATACAACAACCATGTTGGTAGACAATCGACATAGTGTTTAAAATAGTCTCAATGTGACCCAGTTCTAGACTAAGAACAATCAAGTATCATTGTAAAGGATTGCTCTGAAATTGTAAACCTCAAAATCTTATTTCTGGAAACTCTTCTTCCTTAAAGATATTATCAAATCGAGTTTCCTCTTCATCATTATCTTCAGTTTGCTCTTCGTCACTATCTTGTGTTGTAACATCCAAATTTTCATGAGCAGTGTTTCTGAAGGAATAGCATTCTGAAGGAATAATATTTCCAGATAAATAATGGTTTTTAGATGAATAGTATCCGTATGAATAGTAAATTTTTCGGAAAGTGGACACTGAAGTCAAAAGCTCTGGAATAAATAATAGAGTCTAAGGAAACTGAAACAGATAAAAAATGAGTTCGTTTGAAGTAAAACGGAACTGTTTCCGAATCCGACCAAAAATTTAGAAAGATTTCTGAAATTTTTCAAAAATTTAGAGAGGTGTCAAAATGATTATTAAAATATTCAAGAGATATTTTAGAAACTCAAACGACACTTTCGAAGGGGATTCGATTGAATTGGAATCAATCCGGAAATCATTAGAGGCGATTTAGTGAGTTTACGGAGAGCCAAAAAGGGACATGAAATGACTTTTAAGAGTCACCAAGGTTACTAGGAGTATGTATGAAGTCCGAATATAGGCCCCGGTAAATTTTGAAAGAATTTCGAAAAAGTCTTGAAAAAGCTGAATTCAAGCGTTCCGGAAAAGTCAAACAAAAAAAGATAAGAAATGATAGACATGTGGTGCTAGCAACCAAGGAAAATGTGACATGCGGCATAAGAGATAAAGATAAAGACACTTGGCAAGATCTCATGGATGGCAAGTTTTGTGATTTTGAGTAAACTTTAAGGGCAAAATAGTCATTTGTTGAATAAGTATATAAAGTGAAGTGTGAAATGAGATGAAAGAATAGTGCATGGTCGGTTAAGCAAAGGAGGCGTGAAAAATAGAGCAAAGCCGTGAGAGAGAGAGGAAAAAGCAGAGAGAAGAAAAAGAAGAGGGAACCATGAAGAAGAAGAAGAAGAAGATGCCAAGAATTTAAGGGGGTTTCTATCTACTTTTGACTATTGTTATCATCCATAAAGAAGCAAGAAGAAGTGGAGAAGAATTGGTAAGTGAAATTGAGCTATTTTGATGTTAGTTGATATGGGTTTTTATGGGTGTTTTTTTAGAATGAATTTAAATGAGTTTTGATGGATTTTATGGCATGAATAGAGTTAAATCATCATCAAATTGAGCTTAGAAGTGAAGGAAATCATCAAGAAGCTTTGAGTCAAGAAATTAGTAAGGTAAGGTTAGGGTTTGATATATTAAAGTTGATGGAATTTAATTGATTTTGAAGTTTAAGGCTTTAGTTGAGTAATTGATGATTAAATTATGCATTTGAGTATGATTTTTGAGTTTGGAATGAGGTGAATAATTTAGTTGTGTGATATACTAGTATGTTTAATTTGGAAATATTTAGGTAATTGGATGAATTTTAATATTTGGATGAGTTTATATGAGATATGGTATTAATTTGAAATGATTTTTAGAAAGAAAATCAAGTGAATGAAGTGATGAGCATTTATATTAGTGTATGGACAATTTGTGTTTTTGCATGTGTTGAATTGATTTTAAATATTTGAATGAGTTGTATGAAGTTTTGGGATGAATTTGGATTGATTGGTATTAAAGGAATGAAAGAAAAATTTGAAATGGAAAGTTTGGGTATTAATTTTGGTTAAGGTCAAGAATGGGGATGTAAATTATGATTCAATCCTTTTAATGTGTTTTGATGATGTTTATGATGTGTTTGAGTGTTTTGGTGTAAAAGAAAGTAAAAGAAATGGATGTGAGATTATTGGTTGGAAGTACGGTGAAGTTGTAAAATTATTGGGTATATATATATTGAATTAAAATTAAGTGATTAATTGGTACCCTATATGTTAGATTATGGTTAGTTTGAGGATTTAATGTCTTGAAGTGATGGATTAAGGTTAGAAAAGATATAGATGCATTCATGAGCATGTACCTCTAACTATTTTTGCATTTGAGTTAGTAGATTTGATTTTTTGGATGAATTTTGCATTCTTGAAACCTAGGTGTGGAACTAGCTCAAGGAAACCAAGAGAATGAGCAAGAGAAGTTGTAAGTTCAAATTGAAGGTGTGGAAAAGCCATAGAAAGTGCCCGAAAAGTTGGTGTACACTTGCTTTACATTTTCAAAATTTTACTAGTAAAGGTGTTGTTATGTTAGTATATGATTTTGTTTAAAATTTTATCCAATTAATTTCATGGTTATGTGTGAATCCTAGTATGAATGACTTTATGACCTTTTGTAATGAAAAATTTGACAAGTTGATGAAAAATGGAAGCATTACCGAATATGTATATAAAGGGTTTTGTGAAATTATTTTGATAATTTGTAATTTAATGTTGTTTGCATATGATTTTAATAACTTTCGAATGAAAACGAGAACGAATGGGAAATAAATTAATGAGTTAGTGTTTTGACAGAATGTATATCGGGAGAAGGGCACGAAGGTTTTGATAAAATTTTGATGAGTTAATGACATGAAAAATAGTGTTTCGTGATGCTTAGATTGATACTTCAGACAAATGAGAAAAATTGTGAATGAAATTTTGTTTATGACTTTTTGAACGAAATTTTTAATGAGAAATGAAAATTTGTTAAAACATGAAAATTTTTTGTAATATATGAAATTTATAAGGGCCCGAGTAAATATGAACATTTGATAGGTGAGGATTGGTAGTTGGCATGTCAATAGAGTGATATTAGCAGTACTGCACCGATTTGCTTATGTATATTGATACTGAATTTATGGACCTTGAGACACCAAGTGTTCGGTCCCCGAATTTATGTATTATATGATAATATAATCCGACGGATAGTCACCGAGTGTCCGATATTAGAGAAACTCGTTTTTCAGTTCATGGTATCGTGTCAGTGTTTACGAAGGGTGCTGAACATTATTAAAGAAAATCGTGTTGATATGCTTGAAAATGAAAATATTTGTGTTTTATGTGTGCATTGAGTAGTGATTTGATTTCCTTGCAAATTTATCTGTAAAAGTTTGAAAATTATAAAATATTGATTTAGAACTTGTATTTTGAGAAAATGTTATGGGAAAATTGTGTATTTGGGTATGAAAAAGTGACCTGGTACAAATGTTTGTATGTATTTGTTAGTTATTAAATTTTATTGTGTTTTATTATAAATATTTGAAAATTGTGAAATTTGATTTATAAAGTCATACTTGAAAAATGAATTTTATACATTTTATGTGTGTGTGTTTATTAATAAATCGATCTCTTTATGATTTATTATAAAAATTTGAGAACTGTGAAATCTTATTTTACAATCTTGTATTTTTTAGAAAGGTTGAATTTAAATTTGGTATACACCCACTAAGTAGAAATACTTAGCGCATTGGATTTACAACGCACAAGTAGTTGAAATGGGCATTGTAGATAAAGGCTGAGGAGATATCATCGGTAGCACTTCCAACGAGTCACATTCATTCCCATTATGATAGTTATTCTTTTGATATTGTATATCTATTTATATTAAAATGCATAGATATACAAGCATGTATATATATATATATATACATATGAAGTCTTGTAAATGATAGTTTATGTAAATTATGGAAAGATTTGGTATTGTATAGTGGTTTTGTAAAATAATTATTACTTTTCTTTTAAAATTGTGTTCAATTTCATTTGATGTGATTTTTGTAAAGACATGATATTTGTGAATATTTGTGTGATGAAGTGGTCTTGAGTCAGATAGAGGGTCCGAACGGTAGTTAACAAAAAGAATATATTTTAGAAATGTTTCTTTTGAAAATTGCAGGTTTTGAAATTTTGGATTTTTAGAAAAACAGACGAAACTCTATCGGAATTTTGAAAAAAAATAAAAATAAAAGAAAAAAATATGGTAGTATATATATATGTATAATAATAATAAACAGTCGAAAAAGGTAGCATCTTTCGACTTGATTTTCATTTTAATGGGAATTGAGTAGAAGGGTGTTACATGTGTCCTATCACCATCATCATCTATATCCCAATCTTCATCATCAGTACCATCATTCATATAGTTATCATTAACGTCGCAAATTGGACTTTCCATAAATGTAAATAGGGTGATAGAAGTATCAACCTAATTGCCTCCAATACCTAAAGTAAGATAAAAATGACTTTTAACAATATATGGATTTACAGGTCTATTCGTGCCTACCTTTTCATGCCTTGTGTCTGATATTGAGTTAATGATAATTAGACGAATGGTACGCCTATTAATTCCAACTTTAAAATCTCTCGTAATTTTATCGATATAAATCTCTTTAACATTAATATTTTTTATCGCAATCAAATTAATCACACCAAAATCGGACATAATATGTATTATTTTAACTTGGCCATTTGTCATACTTGGTAGTAAATAATACATACGAATATCCCACCTTCTTCTATCAATGTCAACCTCTCTGTACACAACGTCGACTAAGGATGAAAAACTACTATCTTTATGGACCCCACACATGATCAATTCACCCCTAATGTCGTTATATCCATTCCATTCTCTATCGAAGTTGATTATGAACGTCTTTTGAGTTATTCCTGTAACATTTAAATAACATTATTAATAAATTAGTCTCACTCCAATGTGTCAATATTACAAAATACAATCATATTGAATCAAATCTAACACTATAATCAATACCCAGCATAAAAAATACAAGAAATATCAAATTTATGTTGATGCTACCTAACTCGGTTTTTAAGTGGACCAAAAACCGGTACTAGTTTTTTACTCCACTAAAAAACAAGTTAAATATATTGATTGTGCACTCACAACACTCTCCAGTCAAATATAATCAAATAGAATAAAATACAATCATATCTAACCACATATAACACCAAAATTTAATACACAGTATTCAAAACACAACAAATATCAAAAATATGAAAAATTGGTTATTTTGGCTTTTCAGTCCACTACAAACCGATATCGATTTTTCAGACACTGAATAATCGATCTACTTCTTCATTCGGTTTTTCAATGGCTGAAAAACCGATGTCATGAAAAATCAATTTCATCGCTGATTTTGTAGAATTGACTATTCTATCTTACGAATACCAGATATATCACAAACAAATTATTCTTACAGTCTTTAATTAGCTTGCAATATTTAAATAAAACAACCTAAAAACCAACTAACAAAAACACATACATTACCTTTAAAACTTAAATTATTTAATGGAAGAAAAAACTTCAAAACCTTTAATGGATTAAGAAGCTTTAATAAAAATCCCTTATTAGATTGTTTTTCGACTACAATAGTGAATTCAACATAAAAAACCATGAATGGAGAAAAAGAAAGAGAGAGGATATTATTAGGAAGAAGAATGTTATTTTGTAATTTCAAGTTAGGATAATTGTGTGATTTTAACTTAAGAGTATTTTAGTGATTTTGGGTATATAATGGAAATAATTTGTTTGAAAGACAAAAAAAAAATTCTTATAAAAATTAGGATAAAAACAAAAATTTCCTTTGCGTTTGGATAAAAATTATAAATTTCCTGAAACTTTAACGTTTCAAAAATTATAATATATATCATTGCAATAGTCACATGTCAAGGGAAAAAAAAAATAGGGCGATTATCACAATGGCCAACAAAATCATATATTTGTTCTTAATATTCCTAGGGTTTGAAACTCGAGAACAAAAACCTTGTAGGCTTATCTTGTCACAATTAATACCACAACTTTTATCCTAAACCTAGAATATCGCCCATAAAATCATGTGATTACTTGTATAATAAACTTAAAAGTGAAAAAAAGATACATGCATCATTTTTTAATATGCGTAGTTGTGTATATTCTCATCCTTTAAAAGATTGAAACTTCAATTCCCACCAAAAGCATAGACATTAATTTTAAAAATAAAAATGAAGAAAGTAATAATAGTTAAAAATAATCATTGAATTACAAAAGTCCATAAAATTAAGGGTTTAGCTACTTTATTGGTTGGTTTATTGGTTGGATAACCTTATTCATCAATTGCAATTATTTGATTTGTTCTAACAATAGTTATTAAAGTCAATTAATTCAAATATTGTAATTGATGACTAAAATTACTCAATCAGTAAGGTAGTTAAATCCTAAAATCAAATGTTTGATTGGTGTCAACCTAAGAAAGTAAATGAAGGAAGTAAAACGGAATCATTGAATTATAAAAGCCCATAAGATCAAATGTGTGAATCATTTCTTGCATTACTACCTATTAGCAATAGAATAACCCTACCCGTTCAATGTATTATGATGGCAGAACACTCAATCAACCTAATAATGGTTCCTTTGTGAATCATCTCATCACAAGTGGTATATAACACAAAAATAAAAAATAAAAACAATAGCGTAACCCAAAAAGTAGAGTAATATGGAGGGGAAAGTAATATGGGAAAAAAAAAGGAAACGTGAAACAAGAAAACATAGAAAAAGAAGAGGCACCAACCAGGTAGGGGACTAGGGCCCGGGAAGAGAGTGAGAAATGATGTTGAAGGGAAATAGTTGCTGTTCACAAAACATGTGGTAAGGCCCACGAGATGGCCTTTGGAGGCATGTCTAATCAATCAATCAACCCTAGATCAATATTTGGAATAGAGCTGTCTTTGGTCTTGGACCTCTCAGGTCAGTCAGTGGATATATAAATCTCTTTGTTTGGGCGGTTGGGGATGGCCCATTAACTTGGAAAACGATGTCTTTTGAATATGACCCATTCTTCATTTGTATTTGTACAATCGGCCAGCGGTCCCCATATATTACGACCTTTTTACTCTCTGCGCGTGCACCGTTGCTTTGTTTTTTTGCATGTCATTTTGAGACATTTCGGATCTTTGAATTTTTCATGCTTCCAACTTCAAACTCTCCCTCCTTGAATTTCTCTCCTCTTGTAATTCTATGGAGAAGATACATGAACCGCATTATTCGTTGATACGTCACACTTCTTGACAACCTTTTCACTAGCAAGCTCTATACATATATATACTTTTTTCACAGTATATAATAAGATGCTCTTCTGATAACAACTCGATGTAGAATATGTGGACTTGATGAATGACTAAACAAAAAGAAACCTTGAATTCCATAGTTTACCCTTTGGGGGGATAAAGTCACGAAAAAGTAAAAACGAGGCACATGTACACATATATGCCAACTCTTAGTTTGCTTAAATTGAGCAAAATTGTTCAGATCAGTTTGTGATTCCATTGTAATCCTACGAGAAAAAGAAAAGCTGCGTCATTGACATATCAAATCTTTTTGGCAGATTGAATCGGCTTGAAGTAGTGAAGACTTTCCTATACCTTGATCAATTTCTACCCCAAATCGGGAAGACTTTACATTTTAGAAAATGTGGCTATCTCTTAAACTTTATTGGTTTCCAATTCTAATAGTTGATAAAGTCTTTCAAATATCACAAACAAAGAATGATAAAATTATTTTCACGGAGAATTAACAATTTACAAATGGTTTTAGAGTAAATAATCAAGGAATAAATGATAGAATTTTTTATCATTCAAAAAAAAAAATGATAGAGTTTTTTATAAAAATTTAGGTTAACTATAAAAGGTATTCCTAATAGAAATATAGCTGAATTGGTGGGCGGCCTAAGATACATAACTACTAAATCAAATAACAAGTTATGGAATATAGTAATTAGAGAATATATTATTGCTTTGTGCAGTTAATATCCATACATTTATATAATTCGATATTATGTTGATCATATTTTATATCGTTATAAATAAGATCCTAAATTAGTAAATAAATTTGAATATGACAAGTAGAAGTCCGATCATGTGATTGAACAATAGACATATTTCATTTCATATATTTGAAAGAATATATAAAATCTTAAATTTTATTAATTCAAATGATATATTTATAAACTTTTAAATATTAGATTTGGGTAAAACAATGTATATGTGTTTGGTGGATTGGCTTTATTACAGGGTTCTGCAATATTACTGCTCTGTCTGAGAAGTATTAGAGATAATAAAAAGAGTGAAAAAAGGGAAGGACAAAAGGTGAAAAATCCAAACAAGATCCTCATGGAATTTATTTCTCTGTAGGGGCACGAAACCTCACATGGCAAAACAATCCCTTTTTGTTGCCCTACAACACTAGGCATCTGTACAACTTACTGTTTCAGACACTGACTATATTTTTCATATAATAGAGTGAGAAGTACTTGAAAACTCTCATGCAAATGCAATATTTTTTATTATTATTAGTAGGTTAAAAGGCTTTTTCCACGGTTGGGGACAAGTCAACAAATTTACAGTACTGTCACAGCTTTTTTCTTTGCTGGCACTGCCAGAGAAGTTGATATTTGAACTGAAGCTGGATTAAGAAACCTGACAATTTGACGGGCAAAAAGCCATGTAAGAATATTTCACTAATATTTTTTCTCTTGTTCACACATAGACCTAGCTTATTTTTTAATTAAAAGGGCAACCTATGATTTGTTGGATTAGATGTGTGTGTTTTTTCCTCTTTTAATATATATGACAGTGATATCTTGTTATCTTAATTAGTTATTTTCTGTTAATGAATTATGTGCATTTTTGTGATTAGCATAAATTATGTGGAAAAAATTCAACTGGAGTGATAAGGTTGATTTCATAATAAGCATCTAAGTCATATCAATGAGGTTACAGGAAAAAAAAGAAAAAAGAGTGACTTTTTTGCTGCAAAGGAAATAAGTTATATATAGTCTATTATCGTGGAAAAAAGTTTTTCTATTAGCTGTAATCCATGCCAAAATTTGTTGTCACGGCAGTATTTGCAACATGAATATCTTTTCATTATAAATTATAAAATATTTATTCTGTTGTAAAACATCAATATCTATACACTGAATTCGAATCATATCTCCTTTCTCATCTCAAATAATAATAGTTCCAAAAGACAATTTATTTTCCATAACTTAGAAGTTGATTTAAATTTTACTAGCTAGCACAACAAATCATACACCGTCTAAGAGTTTGGAAGCATAGTGGTTGCAGGCCTGTGGTAACCAAATTAACTTCTAAGCGAAGAATTCAAGTTCAAACTTAAAAAAAAAAAAATCGTAGTTGGAAAGAAGCATTTTGAGTCAAATAAAATTTATAATATACACATTAAAAGTAATAATTAATACGTGATAATACTGGTTCAAGGTCAACATATATATGAGACATATATATATATATATATATTTTTCAAATCTTGGTTGGTTCAACTTCAAGATTTTCCATGATTACATCCAAAGACAAGGAGAGAAGGTTATCTCAATTTTTACAGCATTAATTGTGAGACCAAGAAGCAAAATTAGCTCACCTTCCAGGCACCACCAACGTCACACAGTGCAAAGAAAACTACATAACAATGGCGCAAAAGCGAGAGGGGGAGAGAGAGAGAGAGAGAGAGAGAATTATATATGCATTAAAAGTGGGCACCTATGAGCATAGTGTATATTCTTGTACTAGTTTTTATAGGGTAGTAGGGTAACCGTTGAGTCATATGAGTTTGGTGGTTTGCATAAAATTATGCTCCATTGGTTGGTGCCCCGAAGCTCGTCGGCCCCCAAATAAAATAACCTCAAACTTGGAGATATATATATACGTAAAACTTCCGTCATTAGAACATTTTAATATTTTAAAATAAATATATATAAATAACGAATAAGCTGGTATACCAAACCTGTGCAACAGTATTAAAGCTAATATATGGGTGTATAAAAACAGAGATGAAGTTTCTTTTCTGTTCTTTTCTTCTTTTTTTTTTTTTTTTTTTTTTGGTTAATATGAATTTTTGAAAAGAAATCTATAATTAATTATTGATAAAAAAAAATCACAAAAGGAAAAAATCTTAACTATATATTAAAGATAATACTATCCATATGTGTTACTTCAAAACTTAGGAGATCAATTAGATTTAAAAAACCATGTGCATTTAAAACTTAATAGATCCATCAGATTTAAAGAACCGTGTGCGTTGTGTAGATAGGATTGTCGAATGTATACAAATCAAAGTTTGAAACTAGAAGTTGGAATGCAGCATTGAAGATAAGCCTCAAAATTAATCAAACTCGAGTGATAATTGTTAATTCTTTGCGTGACATGTGCACAAAATGCAAAAACTCCACATTGTTTTTCACAGAAGGTATCTCTAATTAAGCAATTATTGATTGAAGACACAGATGATGATATAAATTAACCACACAATTCTAAAGGCTGCTAGCTTTACTATTGAAGTATCTTTTTCCCATGTGAAGTGTATCAGCAATATTCAATCTTCCAACACAGTGCACACGTTACAAATATAGCCATCCCAAACATGCATAGTTAAATTAAGATTTTAGATACAATAGAATTAATATTTCTACTGTAATAATAACATCTATATACCATGAAAACAAAAAAGTCCCTTACAAATTCCATAGGAAACCCTAAATGGGTTTCAACTAATTATACAATGATACATAGAATGTTACAGGCTCAAATTGCTTCTCATCACTCCTGGCCATCATTATTCCATTGAGAAGGAAAATAATAACCTGAATTTTGATCAGCAGACCCTTCTCCCTGGTCTGCTCTTCTTCCATATTGAGATGTTGATGGCATTTCATTACAGGCATACCTGATTAAATCAGCATTTGTGGCATCCAATTCCCTTTGAAGTCTAATAACTTGTCTTTGGAGGACGGAGATGGCTCCAACACACCCATATACAGGATCTTTCATCCGTGCCTCGGCTTCGTAGGCCAGAGAGTTCACTGCATCTTCCCTCTGATGAGGCATAACCTCGTTTAGAAGCTTGCTAACGTTGCTTGCGCCAAATATCTTGTGAACATTAGCAAATTTCTGGGGCTCTTCAGGTGGAAAATAGGGTGCAAAAATGCAATCAGGCAGGCATTTTCTTCTCAAGAACTTGCAGGCAGCACATGGAGAATTTGAATAGCTTGAAGAAGCCATCTTCTGATCTGCAACAGCAATTGCTTAATTTTGAACCATTTTTTTTAAATAAAAAATTCCCATATTGTCTAAGTTGTTATATGTATTGACTTTGTTAAAATGGAAAAAAAAGGCCTTAATTCAGAATAAAAATATGTCAAGTTGAAATTTGCACTTAAAAGCACACCAACTGCCATCTTAATGTCAACCTGACTTTTAGTATTTTCGGTCCTGCAAAGCAGTCTTCTTTGAATTTAAACAGCAATTTATCTTGAATTTCAGACAAAACCCTATAGTCAAAACAAACAGTAATAGTACATAATACACTGAAAAAGAAAAAAAAAAAAACATAATATAACAAAATATTACATATTTACATATATATGCACAGACAATCTCCTGTGTTTGGATTCTCATAAATCTTGTCAAATAGTATTTCCTTAACATCAAACTATATATTTTGTCCTTTAGAATCCTCCCTGTCCAAAAGTTATAGATACCCAGATTTTTATATCTCAACTTGACAAGCCCAAAAAAAAATTAAAATAAAAACTCTACAGTACTGTTAACATGTCGATTTTTCTCGGTAGAGCAATGACTTTGATTTATATATTTTTTCTCCCTATAAGGACAAAACGATATTATTTGTGCTCTTCAGAAAAATTCTTCATCAGACCTAGAAAATACACATCATGCGGTGTTAATTTGATTTTCCATATATATATACATGTGTGTGTGTGTGTGTAAAAATGAAAGGGTTAAAGAGGTGGATTTTTAGTTACCTTTGTCAAACTAGGTTCTCTGATCAATAGAAAAAAGAAAGACTATACCTTATATTCTCCTTCCTTAGTAATGTAAAGGCACTTTCAAGATCTGTTCCTTGATTGTAGTTCCAAGGAAAAAGACTATGCAACCATTGAATGGTGAAAATTCTTCTTGAGTTTTTGTAATACTATTGGATGTGAGAGTTCAAAGGAGTTACAAACCCTAGTTTTGCAGGAGACAGAGAGAAAAAACCTGCAAATACAGTGACAAAAGGTAAGGAGGATGAGAGAAAAAGGAGGCAAAGAGCATTTAATGAGAAGGGAATGGAAAGCAAAAGACAAGTGTAATTATTGGGGCTACAAGAAATAGGATGGATGACTGTGACACTGTACTTATAATAATGTCTCAACACTATTCATGAATTTGGCTTGTCCCTCATTTTTTTTGAATTCTCTCTTGTTCAAATATATAGATAAAATACATACAATACATGTATAGAATCTATGATGAGATCACAACTGATCAGGGGAACTACTCCTGGCTTCAACTTTTCTATACAGCAACTCATCAGTGAACATCTGATAGATCACTCAATCCAAGAGTGTATTAAATAGAAAATAACTCATATTAAACCAAAAACATTCAAAATCTGTATATATTGGTCAGCAATTGACTACATCAGTATCATAAAATGAACATACAAATATGAAAAAACATTTGAAACTGAAAAGAGGAGAAAACCTACACGGGGCATGAAAGAATTGTCATGTACCATGCGGCCTGGAACATCTTTTAGCATAATATAATTCCTCCATTATGGTCAATTGAAGCTGCTCAATAGTCTGTGATGGGAACCAAAAAAATATGTGCAGACAAATATTATTTTGAATGGCCACATGAGAGATACACCTCCATAACACTATCCACACCAAATTAAATGTGGTGATCACGTTCAATCTATAGTAATGGGTTAATTTGATGTCTTCAGTTCCTCGCCATCAATATTATATAAATAAAGAATTATGTTTAAGATTGTATCAAAAACTTTTAAAGATTATAACTCAATTAAACAAATTCTCTTCAACATTTTTGTATTTTTTTTTTTTATATTTGTGCATATAAATTAAGAATCTAATATATTCTCCCATTTTTTGTTCTTGGAGTTTATTATATGGACATATATGAACTACTGTAGGACACAAATTACAAATTATATATGTCTCTTTCAAGTTTCAACAAAACAAAACATTACAAATTAGGAGTTAAAGAGATGTCATGGTAGCTTGCAGTTACTAGACAAATATTATTCCTGGGCTCTCTCTGCTAAATTGTATTATTGAATTGGACTATATATCCGCACGAATCTCTGAAACAATTACTGTTACCATGTATTATTGAATTCATTTATGATCATATCCACAGTGGACAGTGCCCTAAATGCTACAAATCATTTCAAGTGTATAGTTACAGACAAAGTAATCTGAAAATATATTTTCATTCCAAGTCTATATATATGTGTGTGTGTGTGTGTGTAGTTGGGTGTCTCTCATCTAATCTCGTTTCATTTCACTTCACTTCACTTCACTTGATGACTTTCTGATCAGCAAACTAGATAGCTCTTTATCTTATCAGCACAGCATTGCAGGTCCCTTGCTAGCTTCAGACAAAGTGACAACTTTCATCTACTCAATAATTGGCCAGACCTCTATATCTTGTATGTCATTTGATGACAATTTGCTGATGTTACAACAATTTTTGTAGCAGAACTTTATACAAAATCACTTCAACGATCAGATGAGATGCAAACAAATTTTGGAGGTTCGATTATAAGGAAAAAAAAAAAAATCTTATTATATTTTTGTGGTTCCTGAATCCTGATGTATAAATTCACTTTAAATAACATATATGTGTACATAAACGTCCGCTTTTGTAGGTCACAGAAATAAATAATTATAGTCCCTCACGAGACTGATGACCCAATTCATTGATATATTTATATATATATATATGTAAGCATTAATTAGGTCCTTGAAATCCGTTATACACATACATAGAGGAAGCTTTTTATAGTGTGGACATCTGCATAAACAAAAATTGAGAACGAAGGGTTTGTATCATTACAAATTTCATTGTCCTAAAAAAAATTTTTGAAGGACCATCCGCATTAGATAATTTTCGTATATATATAAACAAATTAATGTAATTAAAATCATGATAAGAAATATTTTTTGACTGGTGCCAAACTTCATGCCTAGACATTTGCTAAGTGTGTGCCTTTATGTAAAAATATACACCCTCTCTCTAATTATGCTTGATCTAGCTGAGAATTCAATAAAGAGATTAATGGATTGTTACCATAACTATTGAAGAACCCTTTTTCAGCCCTTTAAATCCAAATTAATAAACACACTTGCCTATTTATCGAAATTAAACCTAACTTTCAAAAACTATTTTTTGGATCAGGAAACAAACGGCCAATACACTTTCGAAGATGGGTGTTATATTAATTAATTGTTCATAGGTTGGTCACTAGTACTGATTAACTGAATAAGCATCCCTTCAAGTGCCCTTGATATTATACATATAGAGTTCAACTTTTGATCACTATATATATATATATATATCAAAGTACTTTTATACAATTATGTTAGTATATAATTTATAAATAAGGTGACATAGATTATATTAATAATTTAACTAAGATCACAAATGTGTCGGTGTACATGATTATGGAATAGTTGAAGTGGTGATAATCTTGTTTAGATCTTCTTCTCATGATGGTACATGAATCTGCTTTTTTTGTGGTGTTAAACATATTTGGACGCGTGCATGCCTACAAAACATGCCTTCACTTTCATTATCTTTAATTCGGGACAAATATATTACATGAAACGACTATCAAATATTTGCTTTTATATTCTTTTTTTGTCATTTGATTGATGCCATGATCATATATGTATCCTCCAAGATCATCAACAATGCAATTAGTACCCCACACACCATATCCCTCAATAAATTTTTGATCAAAAATTTTATATTAAGAATCAATGGGCAGGCTCACAAAGCTGCAAAAGTATATTAAAATTTTGTTTAATTATAATACCTTAATTAAGGCTTTGATCATTATGGGGGCCTAAACTGTTAGTCTTCATCACTCTTGCTTTGCTTGGAACATACATACATACATATATATATATATATATATATCGTGCATCCAAAGGGTCAGACTGTGATTAGTCATAGAAAAAAGTTGGAAAGTAGATAAACAGGAATAATCTAAGTCAATTGTATTGTCTATTATTGGTTTTTATACATGCGTGTTTACATAAATTATTTCATATAATAATTAATCATCGTATAAATCATTGACTGTTAATTAAATCATTATACTTTCAATCGCTAAAATTATAACTAGTACATGTTGCATTTTATACATGCTAAATTTAATGGTAGAAGCACATTATTAGATTATGCACATTTTTTCATAATCCAATAAATATTACCATGTTAATAATTTTTTTTTTTAAAATGGTGGGGAAGAGAGGATTAGATTTAGAGAAATTCACTTACACTTTATTTTTTAAGACAAAGATATAATTTGAACTTTGATCTTTTAGAATCAAAGAAAATGTTCAATCATATCTACAAAGGGGTGGTGTGCAAAAATCGCTTGCCATGGTCATTAGTCATCACCAATTGAACCCATGACTTTTACCATGTTAGTAACCTTATTAAAAGTTAAAACTAAAAATTAGTATGACCTCCTACTTTTTGTGTGTGAGGTTGAAACACAACTTTTAAACTATATGTTAAATCAGCACACTTTTATAAGTATTTATATGAACAGTCTTATACATGTATACGTGTAAATCAGAAAAAACACATAGTAAATTCAGTCTTAATTAAAAAGTACGTCCTCAGAAAATTGTGTAGAAATTAAGATATGGTATTATTGTTCTAGGCTATATATGTTAGCATATATTTGCTTCTACATTATGAAGAGTACTGTTGTCTAGTAGTCCATAGGTTATTTGAACAATAATGGGTTCGGTCCACATAATTATAATCTTGTTAATTGCAGTCATTGTGCTAATAACATATCGTGGTTATGCCTCAACGGAGGAAACAATAAAATTTACAATGGGCGAGGGCCACTAACAAGGCTTTTTGGGTGCTTTTTCCGGTTGCTTTTAGGGTTACATGTATTGCACCTAATTGAGCATTCACACTTAAATTAATACAAAATACAAAACATTCCACGTTCTTTTGGATGACAGGCCGCATATACAATTATCAAAATATTGCCTTAGTGGGCCACTTTTTAATTAATGCTCCTCCATTCGCTCTTTATTGAATCCTAGCCGCAAGCTTTGATTACCAAAGTAGTGATTAGTGACCATCCCAGCTCAAAATAAAGTAGCTATGAAAATCTCATAAAAGAAACAACTTTATTGGGTTTGTAATGAGAGGATGGGGACTTATAATTCCATTTTTTTATCAGTTTGTATACATACTTTATTGGTTTGTTATTTTTTTTCATTTCTTTATCAGTTTTTCATATATAGCTTATGCATACTTTATTGGTTTGTTATTTTTTTTTCATTTCTTTATCAGTTTTTCATATATAGCTTATATTACCTTTTCTTTATCAGTTTTTATAATTTTTTAAGTATAATATTAAATTTATTTAATTATTTTGAAGTTTCAGTTAGGATATATTAATTATTTCTTAAAAATATTTTTATATTTGTCGACGTCGATTTTTGGTCTCGGTCGACCGGATGATTCAACGCTCAATACCTGTAATCAAAGAACATACCAGAGCGAAGAGAGAGGAAGAACAAGAGAGATATGACACAGAGATTTTTACGTGATTCAGCAATAGTGTCTACATCCACGGGTCACTCTCTATATCTTTTTACAGAGTGACCATTTCACTAATTAAGATCGACCCCTTTTACAATAAAATTTCCCCTCTATTTATAGAGGAAGAGAGATTACAATTGAGTAATGTACACATAAAGAAATCAACAACTCTGACATAGCATTTATTGTATTGACTAACAACTCTGTCATAGTTATACTGCTTTAATTAACAACTTTGACATAACTATTCCTACATTAATTGCTTCTCAGGATTCGGGATTGCTGCCTGAGGTCTGAGAGCTGAGAGCTCCATCCTGCTAGCTGAAGCAAGCTGCAAGCTGGAGCTGCGAGCTGCGAGCTGGATGCTTAGCTGGAGCTGAGAGCTGAGAGTTGAGACCTGCAAGCTGGAGGTAACTAACTGTGAGTTGAATGCTTAGTTAGCTGAGAGCTGGGTCTGTTCCTTGGATCATAGACTTTATGTATTGGATTAACCTTCTAAGTCAATTTATTGAGCTTTTACCAGCACATTTTTGCAGTTCCGAAAATACTCATAACACAAGCCCCCCAGTTCCTAGTGCGATTTTTGGACTGGGAGCTCGAACTCGCTGGTAAAAGCTGATGTGTCTCGACCTACCTTGGTGCCTTTTTAAATTTTCGTCCCATCTTGTGGTGACTTTACTGAAGCTGCTATGCTTGATATATTTTCTTTTGAGGCCTTTTGCGATTGTGCCTCGTTCCTCTGGTTTTTCCTGCGAACAGAAAAATCTAGGTGATCAATGTGTTAATCAATGTTTTGCTCAAGGGTGAAAAACGCCCTATGAGAGCTTTGGAGGTCTCTTGACCATAACGGGTTGTGGTTCCAGATCATAACTCGATTCAGGAACTCGGTCAGCATAATATGTAAAAACATTGCTACGAGTTATGCAGGGGGTCGGAACCTCGCCTGCTATAGCAAGTGTCGAACTATGTAGGGAGTTGTAACCTCAGCTAACAGCGCTAGCTATCTCCAGTAGGTCGGAGTTTTAACTAAGATAGTATACTTGCGAGTTGTCCAGTAGGTCGTAACCTCTCCTACCATAGCAATGCGTTTTTGCGAACTATCCAGTAGGTCGGCCTCAGCTAACAATATTATAGCTAGCTATCTCCAGTGGATCGAAGCCTCAACTAAGATAGCGTAATAGCAAGCCGTCCAGAGGGGCGCGACCTCAGCTAACAGGTCGCGTAAGCACTTTTCATAGCATAATTTTAAAAAATCAATAAGGCAGCTATAATATAAAGCATTGAAGAAATTTTATATCTTCTATTAATTTCTTAAATTGAATTACAAATTAGGTACATGACCTATTGGGAGCAACTGCAATGTGGATGCACTAAGGGTTCATGTCTAGCTTGTGAGCCCACTGGGGTTGCTACTATACTGGTTGCACCACGTATTCTTCTAGACGGTCTTATTTGATTAGGTCCTAGATGGCGTCTTTCAGCTTCCAGCAATCTGAAGTATTGTGTCCGATCTCATCATTATAGGCACAAAACTTGTTCTTGTTTCTGAACTTAGTAGGGGTCTTTATGGGGTTAGGCTTCCCAAAGTCTTCTCTACCTCTTTCTGTTGCAAAGATGTTGTCTTGCGTATCTGACAAGATGTTGTAGCTAACATGGTGACCTTGATGCTGATATTGCTCACTTCTGAGCTCGTTCTTGGCCTTTTTAGCGACCTGATGTCTTGAATCCTCATTCTGACCTTCATTTTCGTCCCCACCATTATTTCTTTTCTTCAACTGGTTAGGACTACCCGATTCATCCGTTTGATCAGACTTTTTGGGGCAGAAGGTTTCTTCCCATCTAATCTCTCTTGCAGCTCGTTTGTAGAATTTACCCAGGTCCCTCACTGGAGATTTGTATATGCTCTCATAGAGCTTCCTATCCTTACGAAGCCCAACTGAGATTACAGTTAGGATGCTGTCATCTGAGGGATTCTCCACATTAGCGACCTCATGTCTAAACCTGAAATTTTAATTTTTCAAAGACTCGCCCTGTCGCTAAAAGACCATAGCGAGATGGTAGGGTGGTGCGAGCTGCTTTTTCAGAGCCTAGTACTGGTTGATGAATCTTCGTTGACATTCCCCCCAACTGTTTATGCTACGAGCTGAGAGACGCTTGAACCAAGCTCGCGGAATGTCACCCAAGGTGGATGGAAAAACACGGCATTTCACCAAGGGATTAGACGTCTGAAGATCCATTTGGATATTAAATGCATCCAGATGATCATAAGGGTTCTGTCCTTATTATAAGGTGAAATGTTGGGGAGTTTGAACCTGGGAGGAAGAGGTTGTATCTCGATCTCCCTAGTGAATGGGGATCTCTCCTCATTCTAATGGCGTTGGTTTGAAGTGTCAGGGAGTGCTTCAAGTTGCTGGACCCTTTGAAGGAGCTCTTCTAACACTGGGTTCTGAGGGTTATATCCTCCCTCAAGCTCGCGATCTGGCGCATATTCCAGGCGAGACCTTTGCGAGCTTCCAGCTCAACGAGCTCGGCGACCTTCAGTTTTCGAATGCGAGCTGGAGGAATAAACTGAGTTGACAGGTCGTGGCTGATCTCTGAGTGGTCTTTCTGGAGCTGGTGCTTAGGCCTGTACTAGCGCCCTAATTACCTCAACGAGTTGTTGTACTGTGCTCTCTAATGCTTCCTGTCGTTGATGTCATACATGCAGCCCCTCAGCCATAGAGTCCGATGGTGCTGGCTGGTGAGAAGTCGATGGAGGCACATCTACAGCAACACTTGTCATGGGGGCGTGAGATGTGCCTGATATGGGCACAGGAGCGTTCTCCATCAGTTGGAAATCATGCTCCTGCTGATCTGTTCGCCTTTCAGGTGGATCGGCTGCCGGGTTTGAACTTCTGGTTGTTCTTCCTCTTGCCATGGTTGCTGAAAACTCAAGATTGCAGTCTGGCCCTTCCTCTAGCGCCAATTAATGTTGACGTCGATTTTTGGTCTCGGTCGACTGAATAATTCAACGCCTAATACCTGCAATCAAATAGCATACCAGAGAGAGAAGAGAAGAAAAATAGGAGAGATATGATACAGAGATTTTTACGTGGTTCGGTAATGGTGCCTACATCCACCGGTCACTCTCTATATCTTTTTGCAGAGTGACCATTTCACTAATTAAAATTGACCCATTTTACAATGAATTTTCCCCCTATTTATAGAAAAATGGGGATTACAATTGAGTAATATACACGTAAAGAAATCAACAACTCTGACATAGCATTTATTGTATTGACTAACAACTCTGTCATAGCCATACTGCTTTAATTAACAACTCTGACATAATTATTTCTGCATTAATTGTTCCTCAGGATTCGGGATTACTGCCTGAGGTCTGAGGTCTGAGAGCTGAGAGCTCCATCCTGCTAGCTACGAGCTATAAGTTAGAGGTAGCGAGCTGCGAGCTCGATGTTAACTAGCTGAGAGCTAAGGTCTGAAAGCTGAGACCTACGAGCTGGAGATAGCTGGATGCTTAGTTAGCTGAGAGCTGAGAGCTGAGCGCTGGGTCTGTTCCTTGGATCATAGGTTTTAGCTATTGGATTAACCTTCTGGATCAGTTTATTGGGCTTTTACCAGCCCATTTTTACAGTCTCAAAAATATCTATAACAATATTAATTATAAAATAAATACTATTTTATTTTAAATTGATAATTTATCTCTAAATTTAATTTTTCCTCTCCCACTATAAAAAAATCATTATATTTATTTTTAAAACTAATTTAATAAGTTATGTTATTTTTAAATTCTAACATCGACCAAACAAAAGACAATACTATTTTTATCTAATCTTATACCGCATCAAACACATTACAGTATTAATTTATGCAATCTAATTTGATCCTATTTAATTTAATCAAATCTCATCGAATCTAATTCAACCTCGCATGTCAAATGGACCGCAAGAACATAAAAGGAGACAAGTACTTCACAGTAAGAATAAATGATTGCCCACACAAATTTTATAATTTATATTGGTTGAGGCTTGAACCTCTGCTACCAAGGTGAATGAAAAGGTATACAATTAACTATGTTAACTATGTTGGTTGATAATGTCCTTAAAACATCAAGTTAAAACAAGAAATTAAAATTATTTTAAAAATAAAAGACTGTTAACAACTAAATAAAATGGCCTAAAATGGCATGGATAAGGTTCCAAAATGAGTCTCAAGAACCAAAATAGCCACTAACAGAACTCCAACACGAACTGCTTGCTTTGCCGTTTTGACTTTAATAATCACTAATCACTGGGCTTAAATGGCAGTGTTGAAATCATGATGCGGAGAGAGGCCAGAATTCATGAAGTCAGCATGACTTTTTTTTTTTTTTTTTAGAATAACCAGGGTTGCTTTTGTTAATAAACATATATATTTATTCCCTTAGTATTTAATTTATCTTAATTTAGGGTTGATTAGGTCCAAAGTCCACCCATGTCTTGTGCAATTGTTGGGCCGAACCCAAATTTTAGGTTCCGCCAGCCCTAATTTGCTCAAATTGATAATCAATAATTGATTTCATATTCTTAACTAAATGTACAATTCTTTTAGTTAATTTCAGTCTTATTTAAATGTACATTTAGGAAATAGCTATGATAACTCAACCCCTAAAATTGAGGGTTAATAGTTGAGAAAATGAAAAACATACGATACAAATATGACAAATACAAAGTAAATTTTCTGGATGGTCGTCCTTGTAATTTTGCAATTATGTAAATTAAAATTTAAAATTACTGAGAAAACGCATCACCTGTAGAACACTTTCTCTACAGGAAAATTTTGCATGTACAAGAGAGTTTATGTAACTAACTTCCCAAAGATTCCTTATAGTCAGATCTCTCAATCAATGAAAAAAGGAAAAACAGAGAATAATTTTATAAGATGTTGCCATGAAGTGTGCATCCCACTTAACATTTCACATACAACCCTGCAAAAACAAACCCAATGTCGTTAAACTTGTCATCCAAAGTATATATTTCTATCAAGGGCGGGGGAGGGAGGGATTTGTGGGAGCTTACTTTGATAAACTGAAGAGGATTGGAGCAGCTGCTTAAAAATCAGAAGGCTTAACAATGGGTAATTTGTACAATAAAATTCTTTATACATGTCACCGGAGCTATAATGGATCAAGTTTTATGGAGCTACGAGAAAGTAATCTCGGATAGTTCTTCGTTTCACAGAGGAAGGTGGATTCAACACAGATGATGGACTCTTCAATACAGCTTCAGGAGTTGTCTCAAAAAGTTCTGATGAATCAGAAATTAATGAGATCTTTCTCTTGTGGGCATCAGGAGTAGTGACTACAGGCAATTTGATGGGATTGGATGAGTTAGTTTGGAACTCTACTTCATCTGAAGTATATAAACTACCAGCGCCTTTTGTTACACCTGCATGTTCTTCCATCAAAAGTTTTCTACATTCTGCACTTGGCATTGCCATTACTCTCCTACGATTGGAAGCTGGGGATCTTGAGCTCGAGCAATAATTACTTTGAATGTTCCATATACGAACCTAAAAAAAAGATTTGAATGTAGTAGAAACAGGTACAGAAGTAAAGTAAAAATCAGCAAAGAATTAAAAGACGACATTTGAATCTATAAGAAGATTTAATGACATGAACTTGAAGAAGCAAGTTAAATGCAGTCTTCATTATTATTTGTGTAGTGGTTGTACCGTGAAATCATCTGAAGCGGTAGCTATCTTGCCTACGTCATACGGGCACCTGCACAAGATGTTGAAAAACTATATTGAACTTGTTTTTCTCTAAAAGCACCTCAACAGCTACTGCGTTACTCAAAAAACAAATGAAAGGAAAATATTACCAATCTACTGCTGTGACTTCCCCATCATGACTTTTCAACATGATAGGATTAGCTTGAGGCTTGTTGACCTGGTCCAACATTACATATTAAAATCAAGAACTGAAAAACCAAGATCCTTAGAATAAAAGAAAGATCCTGACGTAGAAACTCTACCTGCCATACATAAGCATTTCCATCACTGGAGCCACTGAGTATATGAATAGCATCGGGACTAATTGCTGACTGCAATGGCATAAATCAAGTTTAGATACTGGAAGAAGAAAGAGCACACAATGCTCTAGGCCCATTATGAGGGCAAGACATACCTTCACATAGAATGAGTCTATTTGACATCCGGAGAAAGACTGAATGGGACCCTTTTCAAGCTGAAGTACATTATACAGGTATATTCTGATACCACGAAGAAAAAATAAGATCTAAATTAGAAAATTAACAGATGTTAGCCACTGCTTTTAATTAGTCCATGCATACTAATTGAAGCCAAGCAAGGTTGTTAAGCTAGTACTGCAACCTCAATATCCCTTTTTATTAATGATTAGCAGGGCAGCTTCCAGAGATAAATAATGCACCAGCGACTCTTATTACATTGTGCAATTAAACAAACAAGAATTTGTAAAGGCCGTATATTACATTGAATTATTACAGCTCTAGAGAAAAGTATATGCCTTATTAGAATAACAATTTACCTATTGTCCATGCATGAAGCTGTAAGAAACGCTCCATTCAAATCCTGAGACAGGCTAGATATACCATGTAATCTTCTTTCCTGAAATTAGAAAGAACAAAATGATAAATGATACCATTTCTATAGCAAAGCTTTTCAAGAATTTTAGTTAAACCTTAGATTGGTGGAACAATTAATATTTTACCTTAGTAGACCTTAAGATACAGAGTAATAATACTCATCAAGCATATCTAAAATTTTAATTCATCACGATTTCCATAATAATTAATAAATGAATCAAATGTTCAAAACGGGACTTTGATCGGGAAATTGCTTGATTGGACCGCAATACTGAGTTCTTCTATGAAAACTATAAATTTCCCAGTCATCTCATTGGAAATTAGGCATATGAGATTTGAAATTTGAACAGGTCATAATTTATCCTAATATTATTGATGTAAGTGCAAACCAACCTTCACAGAAGATGACTGGGGATAAGGACAAGCCTGAGTAATATGAGCTTTAAGATTTCTGGTATCCCAGAATTTTACAACACTGAAAAACCAAAATGCCAGTGAGTTAAAGCTGAAATAATGAAAAGTCCAGGGGAAGTTTAGATTAATTTTGGGAAAAGTTTAAAGTACTTATCACGTACCTGTTCACTGCACCAGCAGTGGCAATAGACACCTCATCTTTCAGATAAAGAACTGATGTAATGCTCATGGAGGCAGCCTGAAAGAACTGTGGCCATTATTGAAGGGAACAACAAACTGCATCTACAAGAAACAGGAGCAACAAACTGACCTTGCCACGCCTAATCCTTTTTGCTTGAGAAGAAAGATGAGCTCCTTTCACCACAGCAGATGAGCTGAATGAAGACATATTAACCACATTTAACTGAGTGATAGTGCTTCAAGAAGTTCAAAATATTAAAAGGAATTTTTTTTTTTTTTTTTTTTTAAGGATAATATGAAAGAAGGAATGTTATAGTAACTTACGCTATGCAAACTTCACTATTTCTACTTTTGGAACTATTGTTGCATCTCAAGTCCCATATATTAAAGGACCCATCTCTTGAACCAGAGACGATAAGATCTGATGAACAATGACAATTAGCGTCATCATTTTGTTTTGGAGGAAAAAAAAACGATATTTTTCACATAATTAAAAAAAAAATCAATAAATATACCAGAATTTGTTGGATGAGAACACACAGATTTCACGCTCCCTGTATGACCCATCAAGACACCAATACATTTCTTTTCCTGTGCATCCCATACCTTTATCTGCAAGATCGCCAAAGGAAGGCGAATAAACTTCTAATTTGTCTTCAACATGATGAGGCCCAAGAATTTAATCTTAGTCCTCGGTATCTAAGCTGTCAATCGTAAATGTAATTATGTCTTACATTTTTATCTATTAATAGATATAATTCTTTCAAATAGTTGATTGTTTGGTAATACATCATTTCACATTTTTATCTATTTGTAAACCTAATTGTTTCAAATAGTAACTCATTTGGTAATACATCTCTTAAAGAAAACGAATAGAGATACAAAAAACAATTAGGTTTACTAATAGATCGATTAAATCACGTTTGACTTAATTCGGGTTAACATGCCAAGATAACATCCGATCCGTGTTAACCACTGAGTCATCAAATTTTCTGATTTTATGTTTTCCTAAGCCTAAGACTCTTTACATGTAGGAACCACCTTTGACTAACCAGAGATCACACACAACATTGTACACAATAAATATGCTTTTTAACTTACAGTTTGATCACCTGAAGCTGTTAGAATGTTGCTATCCTCCTGCAAGAATTGGACAGTTAAAAATCAAAAAGCGAAAAAGAAGAACAAGAAGCAAGGTACTTGTCTAATTAAAATCTTTTCACATATTTACCATCAAAGTCTAATAATAAACTGCCCCAAAAACCCTTCTAAATCATTTTGGTAACTAAAACTGCATAAGAAATACATCACTCACGATAGTAATGAAATACGTAATCATGCTAACATCTACATTGACATAATCACTAAAATACAAGACAAAACAAATAGTGAAGAGACACCTAAATGTCACTGATCTCACATTTGCTATCCCAACATTAATTAAGATTATGTTTAGCTGCCTGAAAATTCAATCATATAACGGCAACTAAACAGAACATAAAATCATTTTTCTGCAGAAAAATTAGGTTATGCTGCCTCAATCCCCCACTAAATTTTAATCAAGCTCAACGTAAATTCACTAACTAATATACCAACCTTGATCCAGCATATATCAAAAATGGCGTTCTGATGGGCGGTCCATTCACTAATTCTGACTTTCTCTGCCCAAAAAAATAATCAAAATTTCACCAAAATTTAAATTCTGAGAATAATAGCAGAACAGAACTACGAATTACTAAATTAATCCATAAATTATCCAAATCAACAAAAGCCCTGAAGAAAAGGGAAAAAAAATGAAAAACCTGTATTATCGTGGTGAGAGGCAGAAGAAGTAAACTTCCTACGAGAATCAAACAAGTTGACGCAGCCATCCTCATCGGACACCGCAAATATATGGGAGTTTTTACTTGTCTGCAAAATTAGGGCTTTTTATTTTTCATTTAGCTTCAATAATCTAACCATTGCGTCTAATATTATCTACACTTAAAAAAACACAAATAATAATAATAATAATAATAACAATAATAATAATAATAATAATAATAACCTTGCAAAATGAAACAGCCAACGCAGGCGTCTGGATGAAGTCGTGTTCAATGTCCACGGTTCCAGTTTCTTTGAAATCCCAAGCAAACTCATCAAAACAAGGTCTTTTTTTAACTGAAAAAAAAAATAAAAATAAAAATAAAAAGATCGCAACATTAGATGCAAGAATTGATAAGTACAGGCACAGACATGTATTTACGGAGAGAAAGGGGGATAGAAACCTTTGAATCCGCTGAGCTCTCTGGATCTGATGTCGAGGAAGAAGGATTGGGATCTGGAAGTCTCCATTGGAAATCAATCGATAGCTCCGTGCGGCGAAAGTGAGAGTAATGGAAGAGCGAAATGATTTTGCGGAGCATTGAAATGTTTTTATTGCTTTCAGTTTGGCGCGGTACTGATGACCTCGAGTGGGGCGGGAAACTCAAATTTGTTTTTGGCGGTGTCCAGCTGGAGGTAAGCCCCTCGCTTTTTTTTTCTTCTTTTTTTTAAATAAATATGAAATAATTACAAATTCTATGGACTATGGTAATCTACTAACATGAAAGATGAGCTGCCGGGATTTTTTTTTTTTTTAATAATTGTGATGTAATCAAAACTCAGCACATCACCTCGCAATCTGGATAAATGAATATTTCTCCATTCACTAAGTTAATGAAAAACCTTGATGTGTATTTTAAAATATACTGAATAATTAAATATTTCTCCATTCATTAAGTTAATGAAAAAACTCGATATGTATTTTAAAATATACTAGATAATTGAATACTTCTCCATTCACTGAACTAACGAAAAACTCCATGTGTATTTTAAAATTTATTGACATGTGCGGAAACTTTTTTTTTTAATAATTGTAAGGTAATCAAAAATTTACTCGCGTTAATGGTAACATCTTCACACACACAATTTTTATTTTTGTCCCAATATTTCGTCGAATTATCAGGTTTTTATTTGTAAATCCATTTTAAATTTTTAAGTCCTCATGGGTTCTAAAGTTTTGAAAACTTATCAAATCAACCCTAAATTCTAGCAATTAAAGGTGACAAAAATTAATTAAAAACAGTTTTGCTGGAGGAAGATCATTAAATGTGCGAAAAAAAAATTGCCATTTAAAAATAGTAAAATTATATATTATTTAATATTATTAAATTGCCCTTGATTTAAAATCAGATAAAACTTTTTAAAAATTCATAAATATATATGAAGAAAACAACAAATTGGAAATCATGCTTGTAAGCTATATTTATATATATAATTATATAAATTGAAAATATCACTTAAAATAATTGGATACATAAATATAATGATAAATTACTAATTTATAAATTAATATATATTATTAAAAAATTGAAACTTTGATAGAACAAAAACAAAACAAAACTATTTAAATTATAATTAAAGAACCAAAACAAAAATTCAATTGATCCCCACCATCGCAATCGGGATCGACGTTGTTGAAAAATTCAAGCAATTAATCTCCTAGAGATGGTGATCCAAGCAATTGGATCTCTGTTGTCACTTGCCTCCCTTTCATCCATCACATGGATGTTATGCAAATTTTAGTACTCGTAAGTACACGAATCTATTATAGAATAGATTATGCAAGTACGAGGTCGATTCCATAGAGATTAAGAAAATATTAATCTAAATCCAAATTAAATTTAATTATAATCTAGTTAACAATGTTTGAGAATTAATTAAAACTAAAGAAAATAAAATTTTAAATTAACAAAACAAGATTAAATTGCAAAACTCAAAAAATAGATGAGAAATTTGAGGTTCATAATCTACCATTATCAACTTATAACATTTTATTATTCAAAATATTATTCTCAAAAATTAAAGAAATAACTTAGAAATTAATCTGTTATTTTCTCAGGATTTGTCAATTAAACTTAAAAAAATAAATCTTATGAATTCAAGACTTAAAATTTATAAAATTTAAGTATTATATATATCCAATATTGAAAAACGCATAATCAAAAATCTTATATTTAAACATTTTCCAATCCAAAGTCAAATTAATAAAATAATTTTGTAACTACAAAATATACTTGATGTTTAAGGTGAAACAATTTTATTTTATTAATCAATTAAACTAAGAATTATTAAACATTAGAAACAAAATTGAGAATAATATTCAAACGACAAAATCATTAAAAATTCATAACGGTTTTATTCTACACCTCAGAAAATAAAATTAAACAACCATGGTGATAACAAGAACAAACAAATCAAAACCCGGTATAATTTTTGTGAACTTGGCTACTATATTTGTCTTCTTGAGGTTGCTGTCTTGTTCTCCCGAAAAACTACTTAGCCTTTGATTTTTCTTGTGTTCTCAAAAATGTTCGGCTGCTTCTCTCATTTTTACTGCTACTCCCCTGTTTTTTCTAAACTGAAAATTGCTTTTATATTGCTCAATTACAGCACTATTTGTTTGTCTTTTCAAAAATCCGCACAACAGCCTGATTTTTCTCTCAAAATTTGCAACTTTCCTCTTCTTTTCTTGATTTGTTCCTATGTTTTCAAAGCTGACCAGTGACTCCTCAATGTTCTGTCCTTTGCTTCCTTTTTAAGCACCAAAAATAACTTTAAATTGATGTGTTTCAAATTTGTCTATTTTTTTCTTAATTGATTTCTTTCTTTGTCTCTACCAATTTCCTAATTGTATGATAAAAATTTTTGGCAAGACTTGAATCCTTTATTAATTTAGATTTTGACTTGACATAAATTGTAATTTTTCCTCATTCAACACACAAATCCTTTTTTATTCATGTTTCACAAAAAAACACAATTAATTAAAATAAACTTAACATAAAATTGGACTAATAAACCTATACTTAGGGGTAATAAATATATATAAATTATGTTTATAAGTAGAGATGACTCTCTAATCAATTGGTGATCTGTCATTTGAATCCCCAAACAACGGAAATTTATTGATTGGTTTTCCAAGCAATGAATGATCCCCACCATCCATCTCACACAAGATGAATGGTTGTGATTAGGGTTTTTTTTTTTAATTTTTAAATATGTTTCAAATTTTTTCGATCTCCACTATCCATGTTTCAAATATACAATGGAGATCTATCCTTTTTATTTTATATTTTTATTGTACTTTTTAAAATAGTTTAACCCTTTTTTTTTTTTTCTGCGAGGGGTGGTGAGAATGACAAAAACAATTTTCATTCCATTAAATTTGATTTACAAAATGATTAATTTGATGAAGTTTCAAAACTTCAAGGGTGACAAACTAAAATTAGATTCACGAGTGAAAAATCAGTAATTTGCCATAACACAAAGAGGAAAATAAATATCACTCTTTTCAATAATTACAAGATAATTAGAAAAGTTAAGAGTAAATAATTTTTTATATAGTTATAAGGTAATTAGAGATAAAAATAAAAATTGAAAAAAAAAATCCCCAATGATTTTAATAAATATGCATGGTATAGACTAAAATCCATATCTCACATATGAAAAGGGAATGTACCATCCACTCTAGTTAGAAATGAATATACACATTTTTCCAATTAATCTGTATATTTAATACTTAGTTTTTAGGTAAATTCAAGCACTTCCTATTGTTTAAATTAATTACTAACATGATACAGTTAATTTTGGATTTTGTCAAAAATCCCCACTCTTTGTACCGTCGCCTGTGTGAATGAATCTAACGAATAAAAGTTATTTTATTTTCTTGTCACAAAACAGAATAAAAGCAAAAATGTGTGTTTTATTTACTTATTTTTAAATTAATGTTGTTCTCCTAAGAAACCAAAATTTGAGATGTAGTTAGCCATTATTTATTTTTATTTTTTTTGGAAATAAGATGTAGTTAGTTTTACTGGTGCGAAATATTAGATTAATATTTTATAGGAAGGTATTTGATTTTCTTGTTACAAAAAATAATAGAAGCAAAAATGTGTATTTTATTTCCTTCTTTTTCAAATTAATTTTGTACTGCAGGAAATATTAGATTAACTAAGATTTTGTAAGGTTAAACAGATATTTTCATGCAACCAAATATGACCCATATATCAAATAAGAATAATGAATAAACACGATTCTTAGTAATCTCTTATATATTATAATGAACAAATTAATGTAACATAATAATCGAGTCATAATTTCATAAGTAAAAATCACATATCAATATTAAATTTGCAGTTGTAACAAATCATAATAATTACATTCATATCAATTATATATATAGAATAAGTTTAAGTTCAGTGTACATTGAAATTAATTAAGTTAATGTATCGTACATGGACTATTAATTAAACATAAGTACTTATTGACAAGGGTGGTGTTTGTTTTTTTATCTTAAATTTTACAAAACCTTATTTGAAGTGATTAATTAACAAGCTTTTAAATTTAAGATATTGTTATAAAATTAAAAAGAATAAAAACAAGAAAAAGAGATGAAACTCAAGAATTGTGAGAATAAATATTTTTCTTTCATCCAATCTCATTCATTCAACATACAATGTCTCTATTTATAGACTTTTAAGAGCAGAACTCTAAAGATCAATAGAATTTTAAATGTCATAGGTTATGTCGACGTTGAAATTTAGTCGACGGGTAATCAATACCCAATACCTGCAATTAATGTGAGAAAACACAGAAAACAAGAACAAGGCAATAAAGAACCAGGAATCAAACAGGGAATGCACAAGATTTTTAACGTGGTTCAGCGAGTGTGCCTACGTCCACGATCTGTCTCTCTTAAATTCTGTAGAGTGATAGTATGATATTCAATGTGTATGTTTACAATGGTTTTTAACCCCTATTTATAAGGGAAGTATCGTTACAATTTAGGAAGCAACAAAATAAGAAGAGAATCATGAATTAATTACACTTCCTAATCTGTTTGAATAAAATCAGGAAACTGCCCCTAATATCTCAAGATAAGGTTGACTGAATTTGAATTTGAATAAACTTCCATATCTGATGAGGGAATCACGATTTGATTGGGTAACTACCATATTTGGTGGGAGAATCATAATCGGATTAGGCAACTGCCTATTTCTTGATGATACTGCATTAATTATGTTCTGGGCGAGCTGCTTACTATGACGGTCCCGAATTGGAGCTCGCATAGCGAGCTACGCATGAGGCGGTTTGTGGAACGAGCTACGATCTGATTGTGAGACGAGCTCATTGCTGCAAGCTGAGGAGATTCAATGTGTATGTTTACAATGGTTTTTAACCCCTATTTATAAGGGAAGTATCGTTACAATTTAGGAAGCAACAAAATAAGAAGAGAATCATGAATTAATTACACTTCCTAATCTGTTTGAATAAAATCAGGAAACTGCCCCTAATATCTCAAGATAAGGTTGACTGAATTTGAATTTGAATAAACTTCCATATCTGATGAGGGAATCACGATTTGATTGGGTAACTACCATATTTGGTGGGAGAATCATAATCGGATTAGGCAACTGCCTATTTCTTGATGATACTGCATTAATTATGTTCTGGGCGAGCTGCTTACTATGACGGTCCCGAATTGGAGCTCGCATAGCGAGCTACGCATGAGGCGGTTTGTGGAACGAGCTACGATCTTATTGTGAGACGAGCTCATTGCTGCAAGCTGAGGAGATTGCTGGGTCAAACTGTAGAGCCCACAGGGCCTGAAGTTGATATTTGAGCCTCGTCTGATGGCCTTTGCTTTTGGGTTATCTTTATTGAGCCTTTTATTGGACCTAAGCTAGGCTTTTCCCAGCCCATTTAGTGAATCCAGAAAATACATATAACAGGTTATAATTATAATGAGTGAAAATAAAGGGATAAGAGTTTAGAAGACAAATGGGCATCCACTTAAATATAATATTTATAACACTCCCCCTTGGATGTCCATTACACAAATATATGCCTCATTAAAACCTTACTAGGATAAAATCCTGTGGGAAAAAAAATCGTAGTGAAGGAAAAATAGTACATTATATTAGTGTATAATATGTAATAAAAATTGTTTCGTTAAAAACTTTGTCAAGAAAAACTCAATGGGAAAAACCTTAGTCAAGGAAAATAGTACAATGCATATTTCTCCCCCTCAAAATAATGTCATTTGATATCTCTATAATACTTCATTCAAATACTATGCACCAATTTCTTAAATGTTGTTGTTGGTAATGTTTTTGTGAACAAATCTGTCAAATTATCCCTTGATCGAATTTGTTAAACATCTATATCATCATTTTTTTTGAGGTCATATGTAAATAAGAGCTTTGGTAATATATGTTTTGTTCTATTTCTTTTAATATAACCATCTTTTAGTTGAACAATACATACAACATTATCTTCATATAATATGATTGACATTTCTTTGGTAAGAGATAATCCATATGCATTTCGAATATGTCAAGTCATTGATCTCAGCCACACGCATTCTCGACTAGCTTCATGAATTGCAATAATTTCAGCATGATTTGAAGAGGTGACGGATATAATATGCTTCGCAGAAGCCATGATATTGCAGTATCACCGCATGTAAATACATAACCTATTTGAGATTGAGTTTTATATGGATCAGATAAATAATCTACATCTGCATAACCAACTAATGATGATTTAGAATCATTTGAGTAAAACAAACCCAAATAATTTGTTTCTCTTAGATAACGAAATATTTGTTTAACTCCATTCTAATGTCCTTGGTTGGAAAAGAACTATATCTTGCCAATAAATTCACAGAAAACACTATATCAGAACAAGCATTATTAGCAAGATACATTAGTGTACCTATAACACTAAGATATGGTACTTCAAGACCAAAAAGTTTTTCGTTATCTTCTCAAGGTCAGAATAGATCTTTTTTCACATATAAAATCTTTTAATGATCTTTTCTATATAAGGTGATTGATGAACAAAAATTTCATCTGTCAAATGCTCAATTTACAAGTCAAGACAAAACTTCGTTTTTCCGAGGTCTTTCATTTCAAATTATTTCTTTAGATATTCCACTGCCTCAGGAAGTTTTCTCAGAGTTCCAATAATATTTAAGTCATCAACATATAATGCAATAATAACGAACTTATATCCTAATTTCTTTATAAAGACACATAGATAAATAGGATCATTCATATATCCTTCTTTCAACAGATACTCACTCAAACAATTGTACCACATGCGCTTGGATCGTTTTAACCCATACAACGATCTTTGCAATTTAATTGAATACATTTTATGAGAACTTGAATTATATGTTTTAGACATTTTAAATCCTTCAGGGATTTTCATATAAATATCACTATCAAGTGATCTATATAAATAAGCTGTAACCATATCCATTAGACACATATCAAGTTTTTCATGAACTACAAAACTAATTAAATATTGAAATATAATTACATCTACCATATAAGAATATGTTTCTCTATAATCAATACCAGGTTTTTGTGAAAACCCTTGTGCAACAAGTCGAGCTTTATATCTTACAATTTCATTTTTCTCATTTCGTTTTCGCACAAATACCCATTTGTATTCAATTGGAATTACACCTTCTGGTGTTTGGATTACAGGTCCAAAAACTTCACATTTTGCAAATGAATTTAATTATGCTTGAATTACTTTTTTTTATTTTGGCCAATCATTTCTTCGTCTACATTGCTCGACAGAATTTGGTTCAATATCCTTGCTTTCTTTTATAACATCAACTGTTATAGCACATACAAAAATGTTATCGATAACTTATTCTTTTCGGTTCCATCTTTTTTCAGTAGAGACATAATTTATTAAAATCTCATCATTTTTACTATTTTCAGGTACCTGAACCTCTTCTGGGGCTTTGTCATTCATTATGTCTCGAGTCTCATTAAAAATACTAACCTCCTTTATTATGTCACATTGATCGTTTGCTGTCTTTTTTTTTTTCTAAGATTTTTATCTTTGGAACCGATTGGTCTTTCACGTTTCAAACACGTCTTAGATTCATTAGCTATAAGTTGTCTTTCAGGGATATTAACTCTTACTGGAGCATTTTCAACTGGTATATGTGATTTAGTGACTTTCCTTAGATCAGTAAATACATCTGGTAATTGATTTGCAATATTTTGAAGATGAACCATCTTTTGAACTTCTAATTTACATTGATTTGTGCGAAGATCAAAATGAGATAATGATGATGCATTCCATGTAATCTCATTTTCTAACTGTTTTTTATCTCCCTCTAATGTTGGGAAATTTGTTCCATCAAAATAACAGTCAGCAAATCGCGTTGTAAAAACATCACCTGTCATTGGTTCAAGATATTTAATAATTGAGAGAGATTCATATCCCACATATATACCCAACCTTCTTTGAGGACCCATCTTAGTGCACTGTGGTGGTGTAATTGGAACATATACTGCACAACTAAATATTCTTAGATTGAAAATATTTTGTTCCTACCTAAAAACTAATTGAAATGGGGAGAATTTATGATATAATGTTAGTCTTATGCGTATAAGTGCTGTTGCATGCAAAATTGCATGTCCCCAAATAAAAATTGGGAGTTTTGTTCTCATGATTAACGGTCTAACAATTACTCGGATGCATTTAATAAAAGATTCTGTTAAACCATTTTGTGTATGTATATGAGCAACTAGATGTTCAACAGTTATTCCAACTGACATGCAATAATCATTAAAAGATTGAGATATAAATTCGCCTACATTATCAAGACGAATTGTCTTGATTGCATAATCTGAAAATTGTGCTCGTAACCTTATTATTTGAGCAAGTAATCTTGCAAATGCCACATTACGGGTGGATAATAAATAAACATGGGACCATATAATAGATGCATTTATTAATACCATAAAGTATTTAAATGGTCCATATGATGGGTTAATAGGTCCATATATATCCCCCTTGATACGTTTTAGAAATACAAGTGATTCCTTCCGAACTTTAGATGGTGAAGGTCTAATAATCAACTTTCCTTGAGAACAAACAGCATATGAGAATTCATTAGGTAAAAAAATCTTCTGGTCTTTTAATGTATGTCCATGTGAATTCTCAATAATTTTTCGCATCATTATTGATTTAGGATAGCCTAACCGATCATGCCAAACAATAAAATTTTCTTTATTGATGAACTTCTGGTTGATTATAGCATGTACTTCAATTGTACTTATGCTTGTATAATACAATCCAAAAGAAAAGACATGTAGTCTTTCTAATGCACATTTTTCACCAGAAATAATTGAGATAATATAGAGATATTCTATATTATTTTTATTCATAGTCTCAACATGGTGTCTATTTCGTCGGATATCTTTGAAACTCAATAAATTTCTTTTTGATTTAGTAGATAATAAGGCATCATCAATAGTGAGTTTCGTTCATTTATGCAATAAAATATTTGCCTAAAGAATTGTATAATATAATTCAAAAGAAAAGGCAGGTAGCCTTTCTAATACATATTTTTCATCGGAGATAATTGATGTGATATAGAGATATTCTATATTATTTTCATTCATACTCTCATCATGGTATCCATTTCGTCGGATATCTTTAAAACTCAACAAATTTCTTTTTGATTTAGTAGATAATAAGACATCATCAATAGTAAGTTTCGTTCCTTTAGGCAATAAAATATTTGCTTTTCTGGAGCCTTCAATGAGTTTTACGTTGCCTGATATTTTAGTAACAGTGGCTTCCATTCTTTTTAAATTTGAAAAATATTTCTTATTTTTCAATATGGTATGTGTTATGACACTGTCCGCTAAGTATATATCTTCACCATTGATATTGAGACCAACAAAAGGATGAGAAATACATAATCTGATTTCGGGGCTAAACAGACGAGTTGAAGGGCGTTTTCTGAAACCCTTCTAAACGCGTTCGTTTAACGTTCGAAACTGTTTATTTAATCATGGTTGGATGTTAGAATACTAGAGGATTGATTGTTGAAGTTGTCGGACGTTCGAAGCGAAAAATAATTTTTACTAGTAAGCGAAATCGAACGAATTTCGTTCCGAGCTTCCAACAATGAAATTGAGTATACTGAGGTATTACTAGGAAATAATAAGTAGGATTCATGTAGAGAAAACGGATTTCGAAAACCCCGATTGAATAGAAATTGAGATTCGAAAGTTTAGACGTTAAACGGTATTAATAAAGATAAATGAGATTTTAATTGATTTTGAATGTTATTTGAATGAGTTAAGTGACTCTAAATGAATATTTGATGTTTTAGGGTAAAAGCGGAGAGTTCCGGAGGTATACGGAGGAGGATCGGATTCTATCCGATGACGTATTGTGAGTGGAACTATGAATTTTTAAAATTTATATTTTCTTAAAGTTTATTGTAAAGTTAAAAGAATTTATTATAAATAGTTATTCATTTATTAATTGAATTTATATTATAATTCTAACATAAAGATTCAGTTTATTATTTATGCATACGAGAATATGCTAAAATTAAATATTTTAGGTTTACTACCTTGAAATTTAGAATATTTTAGTGTATTAAGAAAAATAAATTTTAATAGTCTATGGTTTACTCTAGCCCCAGTTTAGTACTCCGCCGAATACCCTATGCGTGATACGGTAGATGAGAGGAAGTCGGTTAGTGAGATTTGAGTCTAGTCGACTCTTGTGTGAGCAAGACATGAGTGATCTGTATACACGTATAAGGTAGTGTAGTCGGTCCACAGCGTGGGCCCGCTTTCGGCGACTACACATGGTAGATTCCCACTCCTAGTGGTTAACTAGATTTTATATGCTACCACGTCAGGAGTAGATATTCCTTAGGTTACCATTTAGGCGAGCATTAGAAAAAATTTTAAGAAAATATTTCAGAAAGTGTTTTAGAAAATAATTTTAGAAAGCATTTTAGTTTTAGAAACTGTTTTTGGGAGAATATTTTATCTAGAAATGAGTTTTAGTTATATAAATTATACTACTTACTGAGTTATACTCATATTTTTCTTTAAATGTTTTTCTTAAAAATTCTCTCACAGGAGCAGGAACTAGTCGTCTAGTTGACGAAGTTCAGTTGGACGTGCAAGCGGACAGATAGGACGACACCTACTATATATATATTTTGCTATTTTGATAATGTATATGTTTATGTATATAGTTGTAAATATTTTAAAGAAATAGTGGATGCATTAGTTAAAAATGTTTTATTAAAGTTTTGTGAAATTTAGTTTTTAGATTTTATTTACTTGTTTGTGGTTATATTGTGAAAAAAGAGTCGGAGACTCTAGAAGTTGAGAAATTGATTTTATAGAAGTGTTTTTATAAATTGTATTTGAAACTTGTAAGGTGGCATAGTTTAGAAAACAGATGGCATGCTGCCAAAATTTTTATTAAAAAGCGAAAAATTATTATCATTGTCACATTGTAAAAGAAGTTAAAAGATCTAGCTAAATGATTTTCCGGTGCCCTGACGGGGTTCTTCCAGGCTGAGTATAGGGTTCGTGAGAATTCTTTCGGGGTGCTACGGGGTCTTTCTCGGGTCCAGAAAAGGGATTCGGGAAGGGTCTCGTCACAGTATTTTGTAGTGATCTTATCTTGTGAAGTTTTCTCATTTCATGTTTTCCTTCACTAAGTGTGATTTTTTAAAATTTAAAGAATTATTATAATGATCACTATGATGTCAAAATTTATTTCGACCTCGACCACGTCCTCTTCTACATTCACGATCACGTCATTGACTATTATATATTATCACATTCACTTTAAGAAATGAACTTAAACCAGTGGGGCGTGACTCATGGTTTTTTATTAAAAGCTCATTATTTTGTTTAGCCACAAGAAGAAATGAAATCAATTCATAATATTTTTTAAAACCCCTTTCTTGATATTGTTGCTGTAGGAGTACATTAGAGGCATGAAAAGTGGAGAACGTTTTTTTTCTAGCATATCTTTTTCAGTGATTTTTTCTCCACAAAATTTCAATTGATAACTGATTTTAAATATTTTAGAATTATACTCATTTACTGATTTAAAGTCTTGTAATCGTAAATATATCCAATCAAAACGAGCTTTTAAAAGAATTACAGTTTTCTGATGATTATATCTTTCTTTCAAACTTTGTCAAAGGATAAAGAGATTATTTACTGTAAGTTAATGGGACAACAAATCTAAATAATAATCACATTAACTTTATATATTTGATGGTGTGATTATGAAATAAAAATAATAGAAAAATAAATCAATCATGTATTATCATCATTTATAATATACATAATATGATAAGAGGAAAATAACAATAGATAAATTATGAACAAAACATGCATAGAAGTGTAAAGGAAAGTTAGAATACTTACCTTGAATTTCTATGCTAAAATAAGCTAAATTGATAGAGTTTCGTGCTGATAACGTGTTATAAAATTAAAAAGAATAAGAACAAGAAGAAGAGATGAAACTCAAGAATTGTGAGAATAAGTATTTTTCTTTCATCAATCTTATTCATGTAACATACAATATCTCTATTTATAGGCTTACAAGAGTAGAACTCCAAAGGTCAATAGAACTTTAAAGGTCATAAGTTACAATCATAATGAGTGAAAATAAAGGGATAAAAGTTTAAAAGACAAATGGACATCCACTTAAATATAATATTTATAATAGATATTGATTTCCATTTGTTTTTCATTTAGATTTCCTATACTTAAATATTAAGTTATTGAACTATTATTATTACACCCTTTTTATTATAGATATTAATTTCTATTATTTTTTAAATAAATTATTATTATTATTATAAGATAGGTAAAATAATGTCTTAACTTTGAAATATTAAAATTTTTTAAAAAATTAATGGTGGATGAAAGAGGAGCTCCTCCTTCGTCCACTATTATTATCGCGAAAGGCCTTTTACACCAATGACAAAGGTCGATGGCCTCCTTTTTTCAAGAGGAGGCCAACATCTATCCTTGCCAAACACAGAGCTGGCCTCCTTCAATGGTTTATCAATGATTGGCAGTGGCGAAAGCAATGATTGGACTTAGGGAGGTTAGGTTAGGGTTAGGATTTGATTAGTACCAAAGATTTTTTATTTATTTTTTATTTTTTAAGAATATTTTGATAATAATATAATAATAAAAGGTTAATTTAGAAAAATAATGTATTTTATTGATTATAAAAGTCTTTATCATTAAGATATAAGTAAAAATTTTGCACTCTTCTGTAGATATTTATAACTAATATTGAGATTTACCTTGAAAAAAATGATTATATATATATATATATATATATATATATACACTGCAATGTATTGTATATGAACTATTAACTTTGCTGGATAGATGATAATGAAAAAGTTGATGTTGGTTCATAATGATATTTGGGTTGATCTTGGGTTGATCTTGATTGGTGATCAACAAATTTTATATTTTAATTTTTTTAATTTATATTTTTAATTGATTCTACAAAGAGAAAAATAAATTTATTTTTTAATGTGATTCTATTTGAACAGTGGAAATTATTTTTCAATAAAAGAAAATATTAATCTATAAAGATGAGAATACTCTTATATAAGTTACATTAAATTTGACTGACGAATGAAGTTTCTTATTAATAAAGTGTAAATTTAATTCGGGATGTAAATTCCTCATGTATACATTTGCTTAATCTACTCTGACATCTCTGCATTTATTATTGTTTCTAGATCAATTATTATTGTCTCTAGATCAGTATGTTCAGGAGATTGAGTTTGACAACTAGAATGTCTAAAATGCCCTCATAAATAAATCGAAATACAAACACAAAGCAAAACTAAAATTAAATAAAAACAATGGAGGCCACTTCATTGACGGAGGCAACTGCCTAACTATATAGTCAGCCGAAAATATCCACCATTTCTACAATTAATTAATTTTAATTCCCAACAATTCTAAAACCCTCCATGCAAACTCAAATCCAAAACTTATTTCAAATGTAGAACGTCCAGAAACTCAACCCACAAACCCATCTAAATACAAGCTGACATAGTCGTATAATTTGTTGGCTCACCAAAACAAATTGTCATGTTTCTAAATAAATGGAGAATTCAAGTCCGAGATTCAAAAATTGTCATCCTCCACCCATCCCGCTACCACCACCGCATTGCTCTCGGCAACTTTCATCAATTGCTTAAACAACCGAGTCGACATACAAGACTCAGCACTCGCGCTCTGGAGGACGAGTTTGCTTTCTTCTTGCCAGTTTTTTCCCTTTATTTTTAATTGTTATAAATTAAGTCCACGTGTTTTAACCTGAAACGTCAAGGGCATGAGTGTAATTTTACCTATTCCTAAATTAAATAACCTTGTGAAACCTCACCATAACGACACTAACCCGACCGTTTTAGGAAAGTGACTATTGAAACTCGCCACGATGATTACAAATTGAAGAAACTGCGACTCGTGTTCGTTGGTTGGTTGGTTCACAATTTCGTTCGTTGAAATTTCACGGTCAGTTGTTTTCTTTTTTTCTTTTGATTTTTATTATATTTCTAAATTGAAAGTAAACTCATATATTTTTATTATGGATATTGCTTCTTTGATTTGTATGTTTTTGTAGTCTGCGTTGTGAATATTTATTTAAATTGTTATTGTTTTAGTGATGTACTGTTGGTCAAATTGTGTACTGTGTGACATACATATGCTTAATTTGGTATGCAAATCTCTGGACATTTATTGCAGTGGCCAAGATCAGATCACAATTTGAGTTTTTCTTTTGTTATTAATTATGATATCTAGTTACTTTAATTAGAGAAAAAAATTGATAGCTGTTGTGTTTTTATATAGCAGTAGCAATTATAGATGTGTTGAAGTGTTGAAAGAACTCAAGTTGTTTTTGTGTCGATGAAATGCATGTGATGTGGATTGTTTACCATAATTTAGACATGAAATAGAATTCTGGGTGGTTGGTTGTTTGTTTAAGATATTGTGATGTTCTCAGTTTCAAAGATATGGAAATGTTGAATGTGTTGATGGTAATCTCTGAAATGAAAAACAATTTTTCTTGTTGTAGTAAATTGTTATGGCAGGGTTGGAGGAATTGAAAAAGAAGCTTGCACCGTTATTTGATGCTGAAAAGGGGTTTTTGGCTGGATCAACTTTTGACCCTTCTGATTCTTGTATGGTAAGTTCGTTTTGTGTGAAGAAACTGGGGATAATAAGTGAGGTTTTTCACCTGATGTGTTATTGGTTGTGCGTAGCTATCAGATGGTGGAACTGTAAATTTATTAAGTAGATCTTATGGAATGTACAACATCAATGAGCTTGGATTGGAAAAATGGGCGACGGGGTCTGGGCTGGTGGATGAAGCAGACCATGGTGAAAAGACATATCGATGTGCCTCTCATGAGATGAGGATTTTTGGATCTATAGGTAGCGGTGCAAGCAGCGTTGTCCAGAGAGCTATCCACATTCCCACTCACAAAATTATTGCCTTGAAGAAAATTAATATTTTTGAAAAGGTACGCAGCTCCATTAATTTGTTTATTTTCTTTCTAGTTGACATGATGATGCAAGGATTTTGGTCCTTATTTTTGATGCTCTATTATCTTCTCAAGCAGAAGCTAAAATTGGTTGACTTATGCATTCATATGGTCTAGGAAAAGCTTGTGTAGTATTATATTGAAAATACAGTTATATCTTGCCCCTCTGCCTTTATGGTTCTGGAACTCCATGAAGGAAAGGGTTGTTTGTAAATCATTACACTCAGAAAATAATTATCAGTTAGTCCATGAATCTTATCTTTCTGTGCTTATATTCTGTTTTCCATATAGACGTTAGGACTATTATTGTGCTTGCTTATTATAGAGATCCTGGTGACAAACTTAAGATTGTTGACCTGTATGCTATTGACCTATTTTAAACATGAGTAATTTTGTAGATATGGCATGAGTTAAATGTACCATTAAATTATTACGCTGACTCCCATGCATATTCCTTTTTCTCTTAAAAGGAGAAAAGACAACAGCTCCTAACTGAAATAAGGACATTGTGTGAAGCACCTTGTTATGAGGGTCTCGTGGAGTTCCACGGGGCATTTTATACACCAGAGTCTGGGCAAATAAGCATAGCTTTGGAATATATGGATGGAGGATCGTTGGCAGATATCTTACGATTGCAGAAAAATATTCCAGAGCCAATTCTTTCATCTATGTTTCAAAAGCTACTGCAGGTAATAAGATTTCATATTTTTGCAGTTTGATTTTCCTCATCATAAAAGCTAGAATTTTGATCTTTGCATACTACACTGCTTCAAATTATATTGTCATTTTTTATTTTTTGAATCTTCAAGGGATTAAGCTATTTACATGGAGTTAGACATTTAGTTCACAGAGACATCAAGCCAGCAAATCTTCTTGTAAATCTCAAGGGGGAGCCAAAAATTACAGATTTTGGCGTAAGTGCTGGTCTAGAGAATTCAATGGCAATGGTTAGTGCTGGAAACTATTTCTGTTTTGACTTCTTGTTGATTGCTTCTTTCTGTCATGCTAATTTGAATCGGTAATAGTTACTTTTAGAGTTACTATGGTCTATGGGACAGTGATATCCTCCTTGAATGTGTCTGAGCTGTTGCTAACCTGTCCCAAATGTCATATGCTAGTGTGCTACTTTTGTGGGAACTGTTACATACATGTCACCCGAAAGAATTCGAAATGAGAGCTATTCTTATCCTGCTGATATATGGAGCCTTGGTCTTGCTCTCTTTGAATGTGGCACAGGAGAATTTCCATATACAGCTAATGAAGGACCTGTCAATCTGATGTTGCAGGTAATTATTCTAATTCTATGTTTTGTTGCTTTTTCCCTTTTCCTCTAAGCAAAATACTTTGTTGACTTACTTGCTGTCTCTTTAATTTGCAACACTTGACTGGTTTTTGGAAGATCTTGGAGGATCCATCACCATCACCATCCAAACAAAAATTTTCATCAGAATTTTGTTCATTTATTGATGCTTGTCTGCAGAAGGATGCGGATGCTAGGCCCACAGCAGAGCAGGTAAAATAATGGTACCATGGCAGACCTCGATCACTTATATCTACAAAGTAGAACTTTTGTGAGACCATTTTGAACCTTTTGGAATATTTACTGGATAGGATTAGTATCCTTCAAATGTCTCTCGTAATGGTTCTAAAATTAGCAGATTTGGTGATCTTGACTTCTGTTCACATTTATCTAAAGCACAATAAACATCTTGCGTACCGGTGAGAAGGCCTGACATACTGATGAGTAACAATTTGAGCTGGTTTTCTTAATAATATGAGTAATCATGCATCGATGTTAGAAAAACTGAAGCTTGGAGAGAAAGATCACAAACTAAGAGAAATTTCATATTCAAATTGTAAAGACTATGTATCAATGAGAGTTAATGTTTTTTATTAAAAGGAGGAAAAAAAAATGCCAGTTGATGCAAATGCTTAATCCAAATCACTCTCAAACTTCATCAGTTTGGACTTTAGTCACTTGAATGCTAAAGTTGTTCAGCATTTGAAGTGATTATGCTTTTTAAGTCTGATTCATCTGACACTCCCTTTAGTTTAATTAGTCAATTGCATCCTATCTTAGTTTTAATTGTAACCATATGTGGGAAGTATATTAATATTCCTGCTTTGCATATGAAAATGTATACTATTAATGAAGAAAATAATATCTATATAGCTTTTCATCATTGTATGTGTTTTGTGTTCTTGACTGAAAGTACCTCAAAAATAAAATACATCTAGTCATGATTTGTTTAATTGTTGTTATCTGACTGCAGCTTCTTTCACACCCATTTATAACCAAGTATGAGGATGCTAGAGTGGACCTAGCAACATTTGTCCGCAGTGTATTTGATCCAACAAAAAGGTTGAAGGATTTGGCTGATGTGAGTACATGGAACTTGATGCATGCATATGAGTGCACTGATATACTGTTGCGTATTTGTTCCTGTATACATGTCATCCATCAAATATGCTAGCACCTATATGTATTTGCAGAGCAATAAATAAATGGAAATGAGATCATAGTGTATATTGAAGTTGATTGTATTGGATACTTGGGTGTCATGAATTGTAAACTTAAGCAAACCGAGACAAGGTAGAAGAGAGGAGAGCAGATAGGGTGGACTAGGGAAGAGATAAGAGGGGACAAAAGCAAACAACTAGGATGGAAGTACTGAGTATATTTTGCTGTGCATAAGTATGTTGAAAAAGAGAGATTCATATCCCTCTTGAATCCCTGTAGTATAAGAAACTATTTATTATCCATAATTAGCGATACAGAGAGATACAACAGTCAATTTTAACATGAGCATATTTCACTTTGTGTAAGAATGCACAGGTTCATAAAATTAATGAATTCTTATGGTGAAGCTATAGATTACACATAATTAGGTTGGATGAAAGACTTAACCTTTGATCATGCATGATTAGCCAATTCTGGTAATTGATAATTTCTTAAATAAAATGTTTTTAGGAATCTAGGGTTAACTGTAATAATATATAATTAGCTTATAATTAGTACCGCCTAAGAATCTTTTAGTGAGAGCCACAAGAGATGGTTCATTATTATTTAACACTATTGTACTTGCTAAAAGGGAGAAGAAAATTACCTGATATAACAGGAGACTGTGTTCTAAAAGTGGGCCAGCCACGAACTGTGTTGGTATGCGCTACTTTTTTATTTTGTTGAGCATTTGATGTAAAAATGCCTATTATTATTATTTTTATGGTTGGTTAAATACAAAAGAAATGATATGTTTTTATTGGGCTTCATAGTAATTAAACTATTTCCATGCATTTACTGCATCTGGCCACCATTGATTTAACATTTATTGATCGTGTGCTATACAGAAATTGCTGAAAGCTCGAATTAGCACTTTAAAGTTGTGCTAATTACTTGTTTATGTATTCAATGTATAATAATTCTTTTTTGCCTAAACAGATGCTGACGATACACTATTACTTACTTTTTGATGGACCGGATGAACTTTGGCAGCATTCAAAGACCCTATATAAGGAAGGGTCAAGTTTCAGGTACTGTACTATTCGACTTATTGTTTTCATTACTATCATGAAATGAAAGATTAGTTGTTGGAGTCAAAATTGGTATGAAATTTCGTTTGATAATTTCAGATTACACAAGACCTGACTAGAATGAATTGCATATGGTTCTCCAAAGCTACAGACATCATGATTTAATATTTCTGATAACTGTGAAAACTTTGTTTTAAAAAAAAATTGTACGTATTAAAAGTAATTAAGTGAAGGACCAGTCCACTGAAGGGGCCTTTACCAGAACGAGCCAGTAACTGTGAAAATTCAATAAACAGGATGACATTCTGGGTAGCTTGGCTTGTTTCTGGCCATTTATTTTTACTGAGATGATTCTTTTTCTTTTTTCTTCCAAGATACTCTGGGAAGCAATCTGTTGGTCCAAATGATATCTTTGTGACTTTGTCGAATATTCGGAGTACGTTAGCAGGTGACTGGCCTCCTGAAAGATTAGTACATGTTGTGGAAAAGCTTCAGTGCCGTGCTTATGGTCAAGATGGAGTTACCATTCGAGTATCTGGTTCCTTTATTATTGGGAATCAGTTCCTTATATGTGGAGACGGCTTACAAGTAGAGGGCTTGCCGAATTTTAGAGATCTTTCAATCGATATTTCTAGTAAACGAATGGGTACGTTTCAGGAACAGTTTGTCATGGAACCGGGCAATGTCATTGGGCGTTACACTATAACTAAACAAGAGCTCTACATTACCCAGTAGGAAGATAACAAAGAGAATGATCTCCTCTGTGGTTAGTTGTTCAACCCTTGTTCACAATTTTCAGCATTTATCAAGTTGTTTTGATTTTCGTAAGAAAATATTTTGAATGTCAATAAGATGATTTCTTTCTTGGTAAACAGCTCTCATACACATGAACGACACTGTTAGATATTACAATATTATCTTCTGATGTGCGAAGAAGATAATTATGCATGGAACTTTCTGCGCAATCAGATTTGATATTACTCTACAGCAGGAGCTTTGAGCTGAAACTTTTTCGCCTTTAATCTTTGTATAATCATTGTAATTTCCAGTTGTCCTTGATTCATCAATTTATGTAAAGTAAATGTAATATATATTGTTATCTGATTTGGATGTACTGGTGTAAAAAGTTACAATTTGTTTGTACCACAGGGGTTTTTGCAATGACAAATTTGTATGTGTAGTTGTGAGATTACTTTCAAACTTGTCCTGTGAACAATTCATTGAAATTAACCTAGTAAAAGTAAGTGTTTGGCTTCATGTAATTACAGAATAAACCAAAGGCTCTGAAGACCAACAAGTTTAGATTGAGCATGATTAAACTTCTTGCAGGATGGGGCTCTAGCCACCCTATTTAAAGTTTTGGATGATCTTTACCTTATATTAACCAATAAAACAGAGGTGTCAAAGAAATTATTCAAAATTTTATACAACAGAGGTGCCAAAGAAATTATTCGAATTTTTATACAACTTCATTAAGATCTAAGTTTTCATTCGACGAGATTTTCTTTTAATTTTGTTTTCTCCAATCTTGTTAAAATGTTTATTTTTAGTAAAATTTTAAATATGAAGTGGAAGGATGAAAATACTCTTTCTACTTGTTCGAATTTAACTAATGATAAAATAGAATAATGTTGCGCGTGACCTCTGAAAGCCTTCCCATTCACACAAAATATCTTTTACAATAATAATCAAACTTTATAAATAGTGATTATTATTGATAAGTCCCAGTAAATATGGTCCCCTGAGTGTAAATTCAAACCAAAAAAAAAAAAAGTTTAGCATTAGCTTTGAAAAAAAATGTTTTAACACGTTAAAGTCAAAACAGTAAATGTGTAATTTGATTATTAAAAAAAGAGTAAATCCCGATGATTTGAAAAAATGATAATACATGAACATAATACAACAATTCCATTAATCAATTTTATCTAAATGATATAACATGTTAATATCAAATTAACTATTATATCATTCAATGATTTATAAAATATTACAACTCATTTGTTTGGATATGAAATTAGATAAAAAAAAATTAGGAAAGTCAGTATTACCTTATCTAGAAGAAGGAAGAAATGTGATTTATAAAATATTACAACTCATTTGTTTGGATATGAAATTAGATAAAAAAAATTTGGAAAGTCAGTATTACCTTATCTAGAAGAAGGAAGAAATGCGAGTTACTTCTGGCACTGCCAGTCTACACAAACACGTGACTCTCACGTGAGCATGAGGGTATATTTGTCATCTTACCTCTTTGTTTTGGTTAAAACTTTCCAAGTCTCATATATTTTGATCATATTTCACAAATTGGTCATTTAACAACAGACCCTGAACCCTAAGCCGCAATTTCTATAATTCTCATTCTGGCCTCCACTTGCTATCTTGCTGTGACCTAACTGGGTCTGTTACCATGCCGAAGCACTATAGACCCGCCGTAAGTTCTCCAAAACCACAAAGCTTTCGTCTTCCGATAATGACAACTCTGAATGGATAGTAGTTCCTAAATTTTCTCGTTTGATTTTCCAGGGAAAGAAAAAAGAAGGAAACGCTGCTAGATACATCACCCGCTCACAAGCTCTCAAACTCCTTCAAGTCAACACAAAGCTTTTCAGGTCCCCCTCTATTTTTATTGCTTTACTTTTATATGTTTATACGTGAACTTGTACATAGAGGTCTTGTTTCGAGGGTTTGTGCATTTGAATATCACAAAAATGTCATATTTGTTTATATGTATTGTGATTTTGATTGAATGTGGTGAGATTATGCGTTTGGAAACTGTAGGAAACTATGTGTTTATAAAGGTATATTTCCTCGGGAGCCGAAGAAGAAGTTTAAGGGAAATCACCACACTTATTATCACTTGAAGGATGTTTCCTTCATTCGGCACGATCCAATTCTTGAGGAGCTTAGAGCTAAGAGCACTTACTTGAAGAAGGTTACTAAAGCCAAGGCCAAAAAGAATAGGGAACTTGCAGACGCTCTGTTGAAGCGTCAACCTGAAATCAAACTTGATAGACTTGTCTTGGAGAGGTCTGTTTGTGTAATTGATAGGGTTTCTCCTTTTAAGGGCTGCGTCCTTTTTGCTAGATGTTATTAAATTTTCGCTTTTGGGATTGTAGATATCCGCACTTTGTTGATGCTCTTCGAGATTTGGATGACCCGCTCACATTGGTGCACCTGTTTGCTGCGTTACCTGCCAATGACAGGATTAAAATTGAAGTGAAGCGCGTCCATAATTGTCGAAAGTAAGAACCTTATGAGAATTAACTTGAAGAGGGGAAAAATTAAATATGTGGGTTATATGTGTTTCGGATGTGTCCTGTTGAATTAGTGATTCATCGACTTTTATCTCACAATTTTAAGGTTGGTTGTTTTGATAGGCTGAGTCATGAATGGCAAGCCTACATTGCTCGTACTCATAAATTGCGAAAGGTTTTTGTATCTGTGAAAGGAATATATTACCAGGTTAGGCATCATGTTTACCATAACGATGACGGTGTATTATGTGAAAACAATCTGTGTTGTTTATAAAAACATGTTTGTGCTATTCATTCATGCAGGCTGAGGTTGATGGTCAGAAGATCACATGGCTGACACCTCATGGGCTGCAGCAAGTTTTGCCTGATGAGGATGTTGTTTATGATGTCTTAATAACATTTTTGGAATTCTATGAGGTTACTTTCTCTTGCCTATTGCATTCTAAGTGTCACATTGTTTTGTTATTGTCATCTTTTTTTTCATATAATTGTGATGCAACTGAATGATTACCACTTCTTTTGTTTACTTCTAAAATATAATCTGTAAGTCAAGGCTTTTTGGAGTTTTATAACAGAAGTACACTCTTTACAAATGACTTTAGAATTTGGAAGGGCTTGTAAACTTACACGCATATTGGTCAACCATGAATAATTATCTAATTAGCTCTAAAGATGCATTACAGGTTTTGCAGAATTAAGGGGAAAATGACAATAGGATAAGCCAAGTACTGACAGAAGATTATTATGACTTGAACAATGAAATTGTTACTTAGTAACTATGTCAAGTTAAAAGCTTGTGACTGGTTCATTTAAAGTTTTTCTACCTGATCTTTTGTTGCCAAGTTAATGAAATTATTAGACGTTTACATCATTTTATCTCAATCCTTAACTCGTTTTGTTTTATCCAAATATTATTGTTTCTAATTTTTTTTATTTATTTTTTTTAATTTATATGTTTTGGCTGCAGACTCTCCTTGCCTTTGTCAACTTTAAACTTTATCATTCCATAAATGTAAAATACCCTCCCATTCTTGATCCTAAATTGGAAGCTTCAGCAGCAGGTATGCTGTCTCTTCTGTGTCTTACTCTCTTTCAATGGAGGTTGTCCACTTCAAGAAAATTCTTGCTTCAGATTTGTCTGTAACTTGAAGTAGTACATATGATTTGTTTATTTGTAGTTCTTGTAACCTTTCTGCTGTAGACTTTTTTTCTCTTCCCAATGATTATTAATAGTATTGTGTGTTTTTCATTCTGCAGAACTCTATGCATTGTCAAGGTACTTTGATGCAAACACTAGAACTTCTGGGCAGCTTGAGGAGACACGGCTAGAAGAATCTGAACTCAGACTTGCCCAACTTCAACATCAGCTTCCTTCCAATGAACCAGGTGCATTGATGCAACTTGTTAAAGGTGCTGCTGATGAAAATGAAGAGGATGAAGAAACAAAGGAGTGTAAGAAACTCTTCAAGAATATGAAATTCTTCTTAAGTCGTGAGGTGAGATTATTACATTGTTGTAAAATGATGCTTATTGAATGAATTTTTATTTGCCTTGTTTGCTTGTTGGTGCTGGGGGCAACAGAGGTGCCATGTTGGAAAGACAATAAAACAGAAGAGAGAAAATAACCACCATTTGAAAGGAGGAGAATTTTGTGGTTATGTTTCATTTTCAAGTCATGTTCATGTTTAGAGCCAGATTATTCATATTAAAGAGCGCATCATGTTGTGTCTTCATGTTTAGAACCTTGAACTCATACATATTGATTTGTCTTTGTCATGAAGTTTAGACTATTAATTATTAATAGTCTTCTTTATATTTTCTTTTTTCCTTCTAAAATTTGTATTCATCAGTTTTGATGTCAGTAAGCTTCTGTTGTGGGAAAATAAAATCTCTTATTTTCAGGTTCCTAGGGAATCTTTGCTTTTTGTCATCCCTGCTTTTGGTGGTATGGTTTCTTGGGACGGAGAAGGGGCTCCTTTCCAGGAAGCTGACCAGAGTATTACTCATCAGGTTGGCCATCAAATCTTATATATACTTTTAAATGTAGTCTGGGTTAATATGAGGTGAATATTTATGTTTATTTTTGATGCAGATTGTTGACAGACCAACTCAAGGTCATATGTTTCTTTCAAGAGAATATGTTCAACCACAGTGGGTTTTTGATTGCATAAATGCGCGGATTATATTGCCAACTGATGCTTATTTGGTGGGAAGGTAATCCTTAAGCTTTTAAATAAATGTCAAGCACTTAGACTTTGCTTGCAGAGTACCATCTTGACTTGCATTGAAAATAGAATCACATAATTCTGTGTTATTATTATTATTATCATTATTTTATTATTGTAATATTTTTAATCAGATATCCTATTCCACCCCTCCCCAACCCAGCCCATGTATGAATCAAAATTAAGTTGATATCTGTCCTGAGGATGGTGTGAGGAAGATTGATCAGCAGACTAATTTTATTATTGGAGTTCTAACCAACTAGATTATCCCCTTGGGGATGACGTACAGTAGTGGTTTGCCTAGCAGATTTTAGAGATGTGTGTGTATACTGAAGGGAACTTAAGTTGTCAATGGATTTCTATATCAATTAGGATCAACTTCTTAAGTTATTTCTCTTTAAAACAGTAGCTTTGTGTGTGTGTTAACATTTACGTGAAACTGCTGAATGCTTAGCGGTTTTAATGTTTAACTTGGCAAATTTTGACCCTTTTTTTTTCCTGTTGACAGGGTTCCTCCCCCTCACTTGTCACCTTTTGTTGATAATGAGGAAGAAGGTTATGTTCCTGACTATGCAGAAACCATTAAAAGGTTGCGAGCTGCTGCCAAAAATGAAATCCTGCCAATGCCAGGTGCTGGAGTCGAAGATTTGGATGATCCTCAGAATTTGTTGGCAGAAGGTTATATAACTAGAACAGAGGCTATTGAAGCTGCCGAGAGAAAGCAGAAGGTAATTTCCCTGGTGATCTGTGTTATCAAATAATGACTTTTATGCAATTCTTTTTTGGGAGTCTTTAGATCTATTAAGGTAGTGCTTTAGCTTTTTTTTTTTTCTGAAGTTGTTTTTCCCTCTTTTTCTTTCCTTATCTGATACTCATGTATATCAGAGTACTACTGTTTCGGTCGTTAATTGTTAAAGAAAAGGTTACCTTCTAGACTTTTGCTTAATTGAGTCATTGTCTTATAGAGGGTAGCAAGCTAATTTAGAATTATTTTATTTGAAAAAAAGAGAGTGTCGCTGGCATCCAGTTTCTTCATTTTTGTACTAAGTTCTGCATATAAAATCCTAAATTGATGCAGATGATGACTTTTGAGAAGCAGTATCATGATGAATTAAAGATGGAGCTTCAGGGCTCCCAATATTCTTCATCTGTCTCTGATATTAATAAGCAGGCTTCTGGTGAGGATATGGAGGCTGGTGATGAACCTCTCCCTGATGTGCAACAAATTGCCAATGACGCTGCAAATATGTCGAAAGTTCTCATGTCACGTAAAAAGAGGGGGCTTTATGAAGCCATGAAGGTAACTTTACTGGCTCTGATGAGATGCTTTTTTCTTTGACATTCTATTCTGTGCCATGTAGAAAGATAATATAATCATCAGTCAAGCCTCGATGTTGCATGTGTTTCTCTGTCGAACTGGTTATGGCAGTTTTTAAATGATCAGTAAAATTCTTTCTTCTTTGTCACTTCAAATTTTCTAAAAGAAGTCTAGTTCATTCTTCAATTTTCACTACACATCCTTCGCCTATTTTGGGTTGGGAGAAGAGCACCATATGTTCTTATGGTAGTAAAGCATTTTTATGAGCTTCCACATATACATTTCCATTTGTGTGATCAGTATGCCAGACTATTTGACTGTTCCTTTCTCGATTATCTGGATTGGTTAAATGTAGATTGTAATTGAGTGGCTTCTCTAGTGTACATTTATTATATTGGCTTGTACCGTCAATCCTGTTTTTGGTGCTGTCAATGTAATTTATTGTTGTTGATATCTTACTGAACTTATGCCCTTTGGTTAGAACTTGGAAAGTTTTGGCATCCTAACATCAGTTCATTTCATTGTAATATTTGTGGACTTAATTTGGTAGTAAGTGCTATTTGTTTATGCCTTTGCTTTTGAAACTTTCATTTGCCGCGTGGTATGATTTATTAATGTCTTTCTAATGTTTTTCAGAAAGGGCAAGAACGGAAGAAAGCTCACGTTGATCTTCTCAAGGACCGAAAGAAAAAAATTAAGGAAGCTAAGAAATCCAAGAAGAATTAAAGAGGCCGGGAAATTTACACGGCCCGAAGTTATAGTTATCAGGTTAAATTTTTGTTGTAATCTTATGAGGCCAGTCAATAAGTGTAGTTTAACTTTGAAAATTAGTGTTGTGATTGGCTAAAATTTTGTTGAAATATATGCAATTATTTATTTAAAATCCATCTCACATCTGCTGTCAGAGGTGACCATGCTTTATATGATGTATGAGGTAACTACTCTTCAAATTGACAAGGTTAGTTTTAGTGCCTTTGGAACTGTTTTGAGTGCTGTAAAAAGCTTTCCAAATGGTAAAGAAAATTATCTTCAGATATATTTGGCAGAATTTGACTTAAAAATTCTTTTGACATACAATAAAAAAAGGTAAATAAAGAGTTTTTGAAATATCTGACAATTACATTTCAGAGGGATTGTGAGTATTTTACATGAAGTGTTTATTTAAAAATCAAAAGCAGTTGCTACTACAACGCTTCAAAGCAGAGTTTATTAGGCATAATCTAATGTTCATGGAAATGCAACGAAGCAACATCAAACGTGGCTTTTGATGGCAGAACTATAGCCTGTGAGATCATCATAATACTTAGACCAAAGCATTACACCTCCATACTTGGGAGTTTTCTTGATCAGTGGTAGAACTTGTGATATTAAAACATCTCTAGGAATGAATCCACTCCTGGCAGCATTAGGAGCAGCAGGCAGTCCTAGCAGGAACCTGGTTGCTGTTACGTTATTAGTCCACTGATCCCATGTCGCTCACACTTTCGACGCACTGCCCTCGTATTCACAGTAATTGTTGTAGAATTGCATCCATACATAATCAAAGAGCCCTGTCGACAAGGCTCGACCCATGTACACATCAGGGAATGGACACTCTGGTGCTGCTGTCAGGTACAGCTTCTTTGCTGATGGGAAATTCTTTAACTTCCTGTTATCAAGTAATTTGTCACTCGGTTGTCAATAAACCAAAAACTATTAATAGGATCAAAATAGTTAATGGAAAGTGTTTTAGACAATCACTTATATACTTCTCAACAAGTATTTTGTGCATCTAAGAATCACTTAAAGGGTTCTTTTTGAAGTGTTTATAGTTGGCTCAAAACAAGTATGAGAATTTAGCATATATGATACATATAATATGACCTTGCTAGTTCATCATAATGCAGTGGACTCCCTACTTCAATATCAAAATCATTACCATCAAGCACAGCATCACCAAAAGGCCTTGTAGGCGATTTCCCACCCAAGTAATTATTCCACTAGTACTCAGCCACATTTTTTGCATCATCAGAAGAAGCAAGATAGTAGGAGCCATCTCCACCTCCAATGGACAACAAAACCTTAGCACCTTTACTTTGGCAAGACCGAATATCATCTGCCAAACCAGCACACCCTTTATTGTATGGATCACAATGATCATCCGAGTTCAGTTCTGGAGTTTGATTATTGCCAAACACAGAGAAAAGCTATTATAACATACTCAAACTTCCCTGTCGCGCAAGTATCAGCCAGCGTTCCTTCCTTGACATCTTGTCCCCAATATATAGAGATGCTACCAGAATAAGACTCGTTGGCCGCAAGGGATAAAATCAGAAATAAAAGGTGTATCTTTTTGGACATTTTCTTTTGTAACAAGCTATGTTTGTGACTTGGTGGCTAAAAAGCTTTGGTGGGTTCGACTTATATATGCTACATTCTTCTTTGTAGGCATCAGGTTCCTCTCTAATGAGTCTTTTGGAAATTTAACATATTTGTAATGGACAAATGAAGGTTTTAAGTACACGTCAAAGCTGTTTGTTTTTTAGACAGTTGCATGCGTCTGTATTTGCTTTTTATATTTCTTAGTCCACTTAGGAATTAGGGGATAGTATCCATGTGCATAAATGTTGTCAAACTATTACTAGAAGGATTATTTAAATTATAAATTTGACTACTTCTCAACTTTTAGATCAGCTCTTACATCTCAAAATAGTCCAAAATCAAAACCTAGATTTCGGTTAAAACTATTTATGACAAATTGTTCACTTCATGACTATTAAGAGTTTAAAACATGGAGATACAAAATTTAGCAGTTTGTTATTATAACTTGAATACACATACAAGGTAATTATGAGAGAACACACAAGATTTTGCTTCTTTTTGTTTTTCATAAATTTTTTTAACATATTAATATTTTTTAAATTTAGATCTTTTGAGGTCAAATAATAAGTATTGGATCAAATTCTCTTGTTTCTTATACCAATGTTTATGTAATTCAATTTAATTTGTACTTTGTTGAATGGAGAAAAATTAACAGATGTTAACAAGGAATTGGTATAAATTCCATTTAATTTTCAATCAGAAAAATTAAACATAATATGAATTAATTAATTAATAAATCTGGCTAGTTATAGTATTTTGGATAATCTTATAAGTGGAAATTAGTCAATTACCCATCGTAATCTAATCAAGAATCTACACAAAATAAAAATTTTGTATATCAAGTTATGGCTGGGTGGTTAAACCCTCCCAAAAGTCCCACAATATTGTAGGCATTTTCTTCTCACTCTTTGTGGGTTACCCTCTCTTAGTGGTTGATTCTCAGACTGTGTCTGCTTTATCGCTACTAGTTAGTTGTTCCAGTTATTAAAAAATAAAGGGAGAACTTCATTCTAGTCCTTATGTTTTTAAAAAACTTCTCGTTTTTAAATACGAATACATTTATAGTCTTCATGGTCCTTCACTTTTTAAAAATTCATCAAATTGATCATTCTGTCATCATTTTGGTCCCTATGTTTAATATAGAGAACTTTATTTTGGTCCCTATGTTTAATAGAGAACTTTATTTTGGTCCCTATGTTTTTATTAAAAATTATGACAGAAGGACTAATTTGATGAGTTTTTGAAAAGTAAGGGACCATGAAGATTATAAATAGATTCGCATTTAAAAACGAGAAGTTTTTTAAAAACATAGGGACTAGAATGAAGTTCTCCCAAAAATAAAATAAAAATTTTGATTTTTTTAAATAAAATTTAAAAATAGAAGATAATTCCTTTACTGTAGCCAAACTCTAGGGATATGGTTGTTGGTTGGTAGTTTCAATACAAGCAATGCGCGGGAGACAGCGAAGGGTCGGGGTTCGAAAAATGAAAGAAATCTGAAAACCTAGACAGGTTTCATTCAAAAAAGTAGTTATCTTGAAAGTTGAAAGTCAGTTGATAGGTACACTCTCTGTCTCTTCTATTTGGATTGGAAATCAAATCATGTCGCCTGAAGCTGAATTTATCAACTTGTAAAAACAACTCAATTGAGGGGCATCATTAATGTGGTTCTGTTAGTTACAGTTTCGATTTGGTGATAGCAGATTTTGTTGTTATTAGTATTAGGTTTATTCTGTTAATTGCAGAAAAATGTAGAGAAGTATCCAAGTAGATACCATAAAGGCATAGAACCGATTTGGTTTCTTTTGTTTTGACATTTAGAACTGGGAAGTAAGGATTGACGACTAGGCTGCTAAAATGAGTCCCTTTTAGACAATTATTGAAAAAAAATATTCTATAACTCTAGAGGTTTCAAGCCACTTGTTTATACTTGTTTTATGTTTAATGTGAGAGGTTTTTTCATTCTAGTTTCTAAGTTTGATTTAATACATGAGAATTAACTTTAAACTCAAGCCAATGAGTGACATACAGTGTTGCTGTTAATAAGAAAGTGTGATGGGCTTGAAATTTGAATACACGGACAAGTTTTACGACAGACTGGTGAACTGAAGTTACTGCTGTTAATGATGAATTCGAATTTTTGTATTTAACTATTACTACCTCAAATTAATAGGGTTGCCTCTGGAAATTTCTGTAGAATGGTTAATGGCTAGATTTACGTAGGCCAAAGATCCTACTAGTTCAGCCTGGAGCACTCTGTCTCTGGTTTAAAAAAATTGCATGGAATTGTGTAGGTTTGCGGATGGAGATGGAATGTATGCATGTTTATAGAGATTATAATGGATTAGCTGATCTTTTGATTAGGGGTTGTACAAAGTCAGACATAGAGTTAGGGCCTCCTGAGACATTCTTGTATAACATGGGTCTTTCCTTAGCTTCAATAAAAACAGTTATATAATATAACAAAGAAAAGAAACAAACTAAGAAAATAAGCATGAGATCCTTTCTAAAGTCCATAAATAATACTTTATATGGGTATGAAAATAAATAATACTTTGCATTATGGAGATTTGAGATAGTTATAGTCATGGGTTTTTATTTATAGGAAACAAGAGTAAAAAAATTTTATTAACACCAGAAATGTGAACAAGACATCCACTAGCTACTGAAATAAGAGCCATATGGACAAACCAAAACTCTTTACAAAAGATTATACAAACAAAAAAATGATCCCCAAAACAATATCAAGCACCAAACAACTGCCCCCTAGAAATGGTTACAATCTGCATGTACACACAGCACACTCAAACCTTGGTAATATCATAAAAAAAAATGACCAAGAAAAAGCCCTTCCACACCAGTATTTTTACATCTATCAGAAAAATTCATTTCGGGGACACTGGCTTTGAGTGGTGGTGACAAGACTTGCCAGTAATGGCTTTCTTCACCTTTGAAATTGAATGCTTGACCTTTGACCCAACACCTGACAGTATACCATGAGATTTCTTTTGTGCAACCTTCACATCCATATCTCTAGTAACATCTACAACAACAGGAGAATCGGAGCTTGAGTCTGTCTTTTTATGCTCATCACCTTCCTCTTCATCTTTCTCTTCACCTGTTTTTCCTTCTCTTATTTGAATGTTTTCTGCTTCTTCAGTTAGTATTTCTTCTGAGCTGGCTATCGGTTCTTTCTCTTTGGCGACATGTTCAGCCACTTGTGGAGTTTCTTTACTGGATGTCTGTAGGATTGCCAACACTGAAGTCTTATCTATATCCATCTTTACAGGCTCCTTAACTGTTTTTTCTTCTGAATCACCTGCTATTTTCTCTTCTTCTAGTTTAATTCCTTTTGTTTCTGGATGAACCTTTCCAGGTTCAATACCTCTGATTTCTGTTATTCCTTCCTGCAGCCCTGATGGAACATACTCATTGCCTGTTGAAACAACTGCTTTTGGGCTCTCAATGAGATCTGCTTCTGTTGGAATCTGCTTTACAGTTGTTACACAAGTGATCTCTGACTCCTGGCTGTCTTGAATGAGACTGCTGCCATGAATGAGACTGCTGCCATGCACAGATTCCCTGATGCTTTCCTTTCGTGATATCTCTGTGCCCAATTCCTGATATAAAACATTAAAATTAAAGCTGCTCAACCTGATTTTCTTCCCATGGAATCATTGTATTGATTTATTAGTTATCTCAAATTTGATCTTTAGGCTTCATTTGGATCTTGGAAAGATTGGTAAGTGTCAGAAAACACTTAAAAAATTGAAGCTGGCTTCTGCTTTATTTTCCCTCACTTTTGTTTTTGTGATTTTTATAACCTCATTTCTTTTGTGACCCACTCTTTTGTTTGTAATGATGCAAGGTACTTCATCAAATGGTTGATAATGACTCGGAGATTTAATGTGATTGAGTTCATGTGGTCTATAAAAACAGATATAAGGGTCAAGTTCATGCGTTTCATAAAGTGAATTCAAAATTATTTTTCTAGAATTTGTTAGTGTGTACATGTGCAAGATCAGTATGACTGTTGCAGTTCATAGGTATAAAAGAAAAGTAGTATTTGTTATGGTTTGTAGTTTAAGGATTATTTTTCTAAAAGGAAAGTAATTTAATCAGTGAGGTAAGGAGGAGAGCAATATGTAAACTTACCTCATCCCTTGGAGTCAAGGTTTCTGTCTTGCCACTCCCAAAGTTGGTTTCTTCTCCCTGATTAATAGGAGCCAATTTGATTGCTGCATCCTTGGCATCCTTTGTCTCAAATTCATTTGGAAAGGTCTCTTTAGCTGTTTTGTTCACAACTGAAACTTGTTCTGGGTGCTGAACATTTCTATCATTAGTAGCAACCTGTTCTTCAATTTTCTTGCTTGCAGTAGATGCTGAGAGCTGTTTTATAGACTAAGGTATTAACTTATATAGAAAGAGAGAATACGAGGAAGAAAAAAAATCGGATACCAAAAAAAAAAAAAAAAACCAGTTTTCTGTGTCCCAACCTCTTCATTTTGGATTTGGTTTGCTGAATTTATATTTATTGTATTTGTCTTCTCTGCGACACATTCTTCAGCCTTAAGCTCATCTTCTTGAAGGCTTAGATTCATTGTTTCTTCACCAAGGGAAACTGGACGATGTGTTTTGGCCGCTTCCTTTTCCTTTGTGATCTGTTATCATATGCCAATCAGTCACATTTACTAAACATATAAATGATTAGGATAAGAAAAACATAAGTATTAATTAAAAGAAAAAGGAACATGCGTGAAGTTATGTAGCTGACCTCCCTCTTTGAAATTTCATTCTGTGTGATTTCATTTGCTTCACTTGTTTGTTTCAACTGTTTTGCTTCACCCCTCATGTTAGTAATCGCTGCTACTAAATGCTTTTCTTTGATTTCATTATCCTCTGATTCGGTGAGCCCATGATTATGCCTTACCATCTCAGATTCAATAGTCTTTTCACTTGTCTCGAATTTGAGATCAGCACCTGTCTCTGTTTGTCCTGTTAGGTCTGTGTTATTCTTACTTTCTGATGAAGATTCCCCACATTCTATCTTATCGTTATTTTCTTGCGGTTTTAATTGTAATTCTGCATCTGGATTCTGGCCTTCCTCCTCACGAACTTCAGTTTGACATTCTTGTGTGTCTTTGTTGAGCTTAAGTCCCAGTGTGGAAAAATCAAGCTCCCTGGATACTTCCTTTTGCAAGCATGTAACTTCTATTGGCTTTGCAACCGAAGAGTCGTCTGGACCACCCTCCCTTTCCAACATATCCACCACTTTGGTTTTTTCTTCCTCTACCTTCTCAATTGCGGTTGTGGTTGCAGAGGTTAGAGCTGGAAGTTGCTCCTCTAATTTCTCTGTTGACACAGTCCGATCAGTAGCAATTTCATCTTCACTAACAGATTTATCTCCATGAGCTCTGTAATCAGATGCTACTACTTTAGATGCTTCTTCAATTTTATATACATTTTGCTTCTGTGCAGTTGGGCTTTTCCTGATGTCATCATTGTCTTTGGTGTCTTTATCTTCAGATTTAAAAACTACATTAGAAGCCGTCTTGGTTGCATCTGTATCTGGATTTTCTTCACTGACACTCTCATTCCTAGCATGCTCAGAGTTAGAAATGGGGACTTGGTCCAGAATTTCAACAGTTGAGGTTTTTCCAGCAGATTCTCCAGTGCCTTGATGTTGGAACATGTAATTTGCATCAGAGGATACTTTGGATTCATAAAACTCATTTGCTTTTAGATTTTCCACTGCCGTACTCTCTATCTCTTCTTGCTTAGGGTTACTACTTTGGACCTGGTCCATCCGTTCCACAGTTGGGCTCTTCTCAATTTCCAAAGTTGCTTCAGTGATCTGATCTGCAGCTGAAGCCATCTTGATTTCCTCAACCTCATTTTTGTCTGAATTTTCCAAAGTTGCATATTCTTTCTCAGCATGATCATGGTGCAAAGGTGGGACTTGATCTTTCTTTTCCACTGTTGTCCCTATGTCAGTTTCTTCTGTGCCCTGATCTTTGGTCTCGCAAAATGATTCAGAAGCTATCTTGGTTTCCTCACATTCACTTGCTTCTGTCTTCTCCACCGTTATACTCTCCTGCTCTTCATGACTGTCATGAACGGTTGGCAGATTGGATTTCAAGTCACAGGAGGTTTCTTCAAGTTTCGTGACGTCAATTGCCTTACTTTGATGACTATTCTCAGTTTCACTTGTCTCCAGACAGGGTTCTGGGCCAATATTTGAGGCCTTAAAGAGCTTGTCCTCTTGCTCAGCTTGCTCCGAGCTCTTTTCTGCTGTCACTATTGCTATAGCTGCGTTATCATTTTTGCTGCAATAATCTTCTGATTCCTCCAAAATCTTCTCCGTTTTTGTTTCTTCCAGTTCTTCAGCCAGTGTCTCCATGCTTGCATCCTGTGGTTTTTGTTCTTCTGATTGTCTAGCAGAGGATGCTTCTCTTTTCCTGATTGAATCTTCTTCAAACTTCAAAATATCGGTGTCTGTCATCTGTTTGGATTTCGCTGCCATAGCATCACTACATACCAGAGTGGAGTTTTTCACCTGCTTGAAAAAGAGTTGATTAAGGTTCGTTTAAGCAAGAAAAAAAAATATTATGCGTAAAATATTGTTGTGGCATCCTCTATAGTTTGTTAAGCTGACCTCATTAGTTGTTTCACCTACAGTGGATAATGCATGAAGTTCGTTTTTGCCTTGTTCCTTCTCTACAACTGCTTCTTTAATGTCTTCAATATCACCTAATTGCTCTCCACCAGTTGCCTGTTAAATACGTCAGATATGAACAATGGATCCTAGTGAAATAATCATCACAAAATAAATTGTTCCTGTATTTTCCTGACCTTTTCGGTGGAGATGACAGCCTTTGTAATCTCATTGGCATTTAGTTCTTTGTTTTCTTCGGCCACCAATGTTGGTTCCTCTTCTTCCGTTACTTCCTCTTTGTCTTGCTGTTTCTTCTTGTTGCTTTCCTCAATTTTACTCTTCTCAGATTCAGGAAATATTTGCTTATTTTGGTCTTCAACCACAGGTTCAGAGGCGAATTCAAACTTCTGATCAGGATCAACTGATTCAAAATTCTGTTTCAAAAATGATATATGAGTAAAGGCCTCGACGAGGCTTCCTGTTATAATCAAGAGGAACAAATGGGCAGTAATGTGATTTCCATAAATCATATCACAAGGTTGCCCATTGCACATAACATAGGAAAAGATCATGTGGGTTGAATGATGTCAAGGAGTCAAAGTTTGTGGGACATTTGAATGCAACCTTAGTGGATCATTCCATAGTGCTCATTGACTCATTTGTAATCATACCGTATTGGAAAAGAAGGGAACTATTATGGAAGTAAATATGTTCAGTGAGTAATATTGAACAAAATTAGGTTGCTTTACCTCTTCTGTTAGAGTTCCATCATCTTTGGTGCTTGTGTCATCGTGTCCCTGGCTATAAGCTTCTTCTTTCTGTTCGATTGCTGCTTTTTCCACTTTAACACCTTCATGGAAATTGCCATTAGAGATCTCCTCTTGTTCAATAATAGCACTTTCAACTGTTGGATGAACACTTGAACTTTCTGTGGATTTCAATGCCTCATCAAATGGCTTTCCATCTTTGGTTTCTTTGATTTTTAATATCAGATCTGATGATTCCGCATCTTGCAAAGTCTGATCTGTTAGTCCTCCAATTTCTTCCCTCTTTAAAATTTTGACATCTTCTAATATACTAAGATCATTTTCATTCTCTAGCTCAGGATGCACATACAGATCATCAACCTTGTGTTTCTGTGCCTCGTATGCAGTTTCCTTTTCAGTTTCTATAGACTTCAATTCAGAGACATCCAATGGATTTGTGTTATCATGTTTCTGCATCAACATCTCTTCCATTGCCTGTGTAATGAAAGTAGTTCCTTTGTTTTCATCTGGGGCTTGAATATTTTCTGGAGTTTCATCTACTGTTTCACTTGCTTCTCTGCTCTCGTGCTTATGTTCTGCTGATGCCTTTGTAGAACGTTTGTTCAGCTCATCTTCCAATGTTTCTTTTAAGGGCGTTGTATTGGTGGCCACCTCTTCCTGGTCTTCATTTATTGCATGAGGTACTTGATTTTGCTGTTCTTTGTCTATTCTATCTTCACCAGCCACTTCTGGATTATCCTTGTCCATCATCTCACTTGAGTTGGATGTATCCTCCGGTGTCACTTTAACGTCTCTACCATCCAACATTATCTCTCTTGTTTCAGTTTCTACTACACCCTTCTCTTCAGAAACAAGACCAAAACTTTCTACCTGATTTGTGTCTTCTGCTTCAGTTTCCTGTAAGCCTGCTTCTTCTTTTACCATTGTTACAGATACAGAATCTGAATAATCACATGAGGTCTCTTCTTTTGATCTAATTTCTTCTTTACTGTCCTGGTGGAATGCTTGTGGCAATGAGATGGACTTTTCAACTAGTTCTTCTTTGATTTCTTTAGGATGTTTTTCTTCTTCTGATGCTTTTGTAACATCCAAATGATGGGAGGTTACGATTGGTTCTGCCCTGTCCTTTAAGGTCTCAGGGACTGTCTCCTTGTCAGAACTTGTTGCCTCAACGTTTTCTATGAATGCCAGACTTGAATCATCAACCTGATTGATAATGAATCTCTAAGTTAGCCACTGAGAACAAATAGTCAAAAAGGCAAAGTTTGGAAAAGGAAATCAGCTGTTTCATTATGTTAAACAATAAACATGCATGCTTAATCATATTCTAGTCTTTATTTTTCTTAAAATAAAAACAGAAAACCACTAACTGTATTTCTTAACTTAAAACTTTCCTATTTAAATTAGAACTCCACTCTACATAATATTGTACTCAGAGAGAATCAAAGTAAGCACTGGTAATTACTAGCTAACAGTTTTCTTTTTAATAATCAAGTATAGTGATATTGACATTAATTATTGAATTATTGTATCAGTTTCTTGGCATGGAAACTAATCAGTCACATCATTTTTTTTCCTTTTCTGATACAAGTTCTTTTCTGTCTAAAGAGATTTTCTTGGATAGACATGAGAATTATGTCTAAAAATATCCAACATGCTACTTGTTTTGGCTCTTTGAAAAGCTTATGTAAAATTAAGATTATATATCGATTTGAAATCTATCTCACCTCCTCTGCATGTTCTTTGTCCTTATTTTCATCCCTTAAAGATTCTTCTTCATCTATTTCTCGTACAAGTACCTCAATGTTTCTCTCAGCTACACCGCCTTCCTTTATATTCTGCCTTCCTGTGTCCTCGCTTTTATTCATTGTTTGAGTTATTTCATGCCCCTGAAAAGATCAAAAAGAAAATTGGATGAGAGTTTTGTGTGTGTTGTCTGATTTTGAATACTATCATTTTACCCTTTCTTATAAGCTTAAGCTTGTGAGATTAATGGGCCTTCAACATGGTATCAAACCATTTTGACCAAGAGGTTCTCTGTTCATATTCTGAGAAACTCCCAAACCAATCAATTCAGCTAATTGATGAGCTAATATGTGTTTGTAGTTGTACATGCTTTTGAGTTTAATTCACTTGATAACCCTTTTGATTAAAATAACTATTTTCTTCTTTCGAATTTAAATGTTATTATCACAAAAATAGATAAATACATAGATTAAACAGTACAGACTATATAAAGAAGCTCAAGTCAATCAGTCAATCAGCCTAGTAATTCAACCTGGGTTACAACTAGGTTGCTAGTTTAAATATTTTTGTAGCAGTTCCCTTTTCTTTTGAGCTTTGTTAGTTTTCATTATATCAAGTTCTCTAGACTGATCACTGTGTTTTCTTCCCCTAAACATTGCATTATCCCCAGCAACACTGCTTATTCTTAGCGGTATGCATGCCTATGGAAAATGAAGGTTTTACTTGTTTAATATGTATAAGAAAAATATATCTGAAGATAGGTCAAGCATGAGTTTTTTAAAACCTTGATTCTGGGTGTCTCTTCCTCAGTTTCTTCTTTAGCAGAGCTCTGAAATGGTTGTTCTCCAATATGTTCTGGTAAAGCATTGCATGCTTCCACTATGTTATGTTCCTTAGTATCCTCTCCCTTGACAGTATCCGTAGAATCTTCAGATAACTGCATAATTGATAAAAGTTTAACTTCATGAAGAATGGCAAAGTAGGAGCCAAAAAACCATTATTTTGGAATGTGAGAATTAATTGAGACCTCTTCAGATACTTCGTTCTTTATCTCATCTCCATTCACTGTTTTATCCATTTCTGACTTTGGTTCCAAGGCTATACTCTCTTTACTTTTACTTGCATCAGATGTCTCAGCAACTACTTTAAGCTCCTGCATCGGAATATATGTCATTAACACTTGTTCAAAGACAAGTGATTAAGCTAACAATGCAACAGAAGAGATATTTTGATTAATTGAATATTTATATGTTCACCTCCTCCACTTCTATTTTGTTATCTTTTGTCTTATCGCTTTGTTCTGTTTCTCCGTCACTCCTTGCAGCTTCTTCATTCTGAGAAGCTCCTTCCTCCTTCAGCTGAGGAATTTTATCAGCATTTGAACTCAATGCCTCTGTTTTATCCTGTGTCTTTGATAAAAATTGATCAACCTTCTCTTCTGTTTCATTTTTCTCCGAGATATGTTCTACGTCTTCTTCAGTTTTTGATGAATCTTTTTCAATGTTATCCTTAGCATCAAGTAGCGCATTAGTGCTGCTGTTATCTTGAGCCACTATGACGGGGGATATGTCCTCATCTGTCTCCTCTGGTGAAGCTTCTATTGGAGTTAGGTTATCTCTTTCACTCTGCAAATTATCCCTTTTGTCTGAACTATCAATAATATTTACAGTTTCAATGGGTTCATGTGCAATGCTCTCCACTGCTTCTGCTGTCTTAGAAATTTCAAGAATCTGGATATGAAATTAAGTTATAAATCAACAAACAAGATGGTAAGCCAAAAATTCAAAAAAAAACAAGTTAGCCGTAGGTTCACAGTCCAGCTAACCTCTCCTGAGGGCTTCTCAGCTTCTGTTTTCTCATCATTAAAGTTCTTGACAGGATCTTGTTCAACTGGTTCAGGTATGAGGCCTCTAATATTACCATCTTCCATGGTATATTCATTATTGTATTCAGCTTCTGAATTTTCTGCAGTGTTTGCATTGCCTTGGGAGTTTTCAACTGTTTCTTGTTCTACTGATTCCACGTAGATGTAGGTAACATTGCCTTGTTTGGACATCTTTGCAATTTTATCATCTTCTTCAGAGTTCTGTTCAATGTTCTCTGTTTCAAGTACTCTACACTGTTCGATTGTATTTTCCTCCTTCGTAATATGTTTTTCAGCATCTTCACCCATAGCAGTTGAATCAGGTTCTACATGTACCTATACAAGAAAAAAGAAAAGTAAATGTACAATTTGACTTGCCACCTGCTAAATTAGGTTTTTTGGTTGTTTGTTGATCTAATAAATATCAACCTGTTTTGCAAAATTAATTTCGTACATGTTTATATGAATGAAAGAGATATCTAAAGACAGTTCAAACATGAGTTTTCTAAAACATCAATTTTGGGTGTCTGTTCCTCTTTTTCATCTTTGATGCTTTGATACATGTTCATTCCTCTAGGTTCTGGTAAGATATTTGTACTAACACATTCTTCTATCATGTTTTACTTTTCATTGTTCGCATCTTCATTGGCATCCTCATTGGCATTCTTATCATCTTCATATAACTGCATCATAGATGAGGGTTTGGCTTTATGAAGAATGGCTCAGAAGTTTGTGAGATTGTTTGTTTGCATGGTATACCTCGTTCGATTACTTCAAATTGGGATGTCAAGTTCGTAGTCATTTTTGGCAAACTCTATGGAAAATGTTTTATACTTCGTTTAAGTATAGTAGTACCAGTGATCCACAGACAGATAGGCAAACTAAAGTAGCTAAACAAACGTTTGGCAACATGATTTGATTTGTTTGTGGTGATAAACCAAAGCAGTAGGATGCTGCCCTTCCACAAATCAAGTTTGCTTTTAACAATATGCCCAATCATTCTACCAAGAAGATGCCCTTTGAGGTTGTGTACACTAGGGTTCCGAGGCATACTGTGGATTTGATTCGTCTCCTTCCTTCTCCTGATGTCAATCCTAATGCTGAGTTTGCAGAGCATATTCAATGGATTCATCAAGAGGTGAAGGAGAATCTTGAAGATGTTAATTTGCATTACAAGACTGTTGCAGATCAACATCAAAGAATCAAGTTGTTCAACGAAGGTGGTTTGGTGATGGTTCATCTTCGGAAGAATCGTTTTCTTGTAGGCACGTATAACAAGCTCCAAGACAAGAAGATTGGTCTTTTAGGCATATTACAGAAGATTGGTGAGAATGCTTGCAAGATTGATCTTCCCAACAACATGAACATTTTCAATATTTTCAATGTCACTGATATCTTTGAGTATTTTCCTCCAGATGAGCCATCTTCGCAATTGTAAAACTCGAGGACAAGTTTTTTTAAGTGGGGCTGTTGGAGATATTGTTACTGTTTTCTGGGGATCTTGATATTTAATTATGATGTATTTTTAGGTTTCCTATTTTTTAGATGATTTGGTATTAATTTCTTTTTTCTAAGAAGGAAACAAATCCCTTAGATTAAGCAGTTTATACTGCCTAATGTGTATATATTAGTGCTGTTTTGTACAGGATTGATTATTATGTAAATAAAAACCCTAAAATTCACATGATATCAGAGCCTGGTTTCTGAAACCTTCAACCCTCATCTCATACTGCTTTTTCCTGCAGTAACCATACATCTCTTATTGCTTTTTTCGGCATCATCTTCTCCCATCCATCATGACAACTTCTTCCAAACCTACTGATTCTGATGAAACCTCAGATGAGGTATCTAGCCTTGAAACAGCAGTCCTTGGCGGCAATAGGGGAGATCCTCCAAACTTTCCTCACATGTCTATTACTTCATACAAGCTCGACGGTCGGAACTATCTTCAGTGGTCCCAATCGGTACTCTTGTATATCTGCAGCAGAGAGAAGGAGGGTTATCGCACCAATGAAGTCACCAAACCGGAGAAGGCAGATGGATATCGAACTTGGAAGAAGGAGAATAGCCAGGTAATGTCTTGGCTGATCAACTCCATGATGCCTAACATCGAAGAAAATTTTCTTCTACTTGAAACAACAGCAGAGGTATGAGAGGCAGCAAAGGAAACTTACTCCCACAAAGATAATACTCCTGAACTTGTAACAATCGAAGGTGCCTTACATGATTTGAGGCAGGGTGATCTCTCGGTGACAGATTATTACAACAAGCTTCAACGATACTGGCAGCAACTTGATGTATTTGAGAAATACAAGTGGAGTACTGCAGCTGATTCACAATAGTATAAGAAGACCATTGAGACTAAGAGGGTGTACAAATTTTGTTTGGGATTAAATCCAAATCTTGATGCTGTAAGGGGTAGGATTTTTGGGACAAAACCACTACCAAATCTTCGAAGGGCATTTTTTGAAATCAGACGTGAAGAGAGTCACAGGATCTTAATGTTGGGGGCTGAACCAAAAGAACCAAAGGAAGTTGGAGGTGAAGCTTTAGCTTTGGCAGCCCGCAGTACTTCAGAGCCACGAAAAGGAGGTCGGTCATAGTGTGATCACTGTCGAAAATCTAGCCATATCAAGGACAAGTGCTAGAAAATTTATGGGAAACCTATGAATTAGAAACCAGCCAAGGAACGAGATAGCAAAGCCAATCTATCATCCTCCTTTATGGCTGAACCATTCAGCAAGGAACAATTGGAAGTACTGCAGAAACTCTTTACTCAGGGACAGCCCAACCAAATGGTGATAGGTTCGGGGACAGTTGCACAAAAAAGTAATTTCCTCACTACACTAACTGCAAATCAAGACATATCTCATTCATGGATTGTGGATTCCGGAGCATCGGATCACATGACTGGTAATAGAAACCTTTTCAATCAGTTTTCAACTTATAGCAATAGTCCTCATGTTCGAATAGTGGATGGATCCTTGACTAAAGTACTAGGGATTGGTTCTGTAATTATTTCTACTGATTTGACCCTGAATTCTGTCTTGTATATGCCTAAGTTAAACTGCAATCTCTTATCAGTAAGTAAACTCATTAAGGATTTAAATTGTGCGGTTGATTTTCGATCGAATGCTTGTGTTTTTCAGGATTTGCACTCGGGGAAGATGATTGGCAGTGCTAAAGGCTGTGCAGGACTCTATTTTCTAGAAGTTCAACCCTCTCCAATAAATAAAGCATCAACAGCAGTGAGTAGTAGTTCTTATGTCAGTAGTGTTAGCAACAATGAGTCTGTTAAAGTGTCTAGTCCTAGTCAAGATGTTATGATATGGCACTATAGACTAGGCCACCCAAACTTTATGTATCTTGCTAAGCTGTTTCCATCACTGTTCAATAATAAAAATCCTAATGATTTCCAATGTGACATTTGTCAATTCTCTAAGCATTCTCGTGCCAAGTTTCCAAATCAAATTTATAGATCAACCAAGCCATTTTCTATGGTGCATAGTGATGTTTGGGGACCATCACAAACTCCTAATATCACTAATGCACGATGGTTTGTTGCATTCATTGATGATCATACTCGACTCACTTGGATATTTCTTATGAAACAAAAATCTGAGGTCTCTCAAATTTTCAAATCTTTTAATATCATGATTCAAACCCAATTTAATTCTAAAATTCAAATTTTAAGAACCGACAACGGCAAGGAGTTCTTTAATTCTACCATTAGCAATTACCTTTTGAGTGAGGGTATCATTCACCAAAGCTCATGTGTTGATACCTCACAACAAAATGGAATTGTTGAGCGAAAGAATCGATATATTCTTGAAGTTGCCCGATCATTGTTATTTTCTACAAACATGCCAAAACACTTTTGAGGTGATGTTGTTCTTACAGCAGCCTATCTAATAAATAGGCTCCCTTCCAAAGTTTTGAATTTTTTCACTCCAACTCAAAAACTTCTTGAAGTTTATCCTCACTGTCGCCTCATGTCTAATTTACCACAAAAAATATTTAGGTGTATTATTTTTATCCATCTTCACAAACACACGAGGTAAATTGGATAAGAGGTCTATCAAAGGTATATTTCTCGGTTATTCTTCACATCAAAAAGGTTATAAGTGCTTTTGCCCTGAAAATAAACGATTTTATCATACCATGGATGTCACTTTCTTTGAGACAACTCCATATTTTCATAAAACTGCTCTTCAGGGGGAGAATTTTGGTGAATATCAGTTTTTGGGATTTGAGAGACCTACTTTGACTTCATCTTCAACACTTGAGAGTTTGGATGATATGTTTTTGACTCCTCATGATATTGAATTTCTTGACAGCCCTCGTATCAATCCAAAATAGCCTTCTAGTCAACCTAGTCAGCCTAAATCAGACTTGTTAGACCATCCTAGTGTTGTTCAATCAAATCAGATTGATCAAGATAACAACCCTTCTATTAGTGAGCTTAAGAAACCAACACTTATTGTTGATGATCAAAACATAATTGCTTATCAAAGGAGACGGGGAAAACAGAAGGAAGCAGAGGTTCAAACACAACCTATACCACTTCAAACATCTGAACTTGAGTCCAAGTCTCATGAAACTCATACACAGGCTGAAAATAGAGATTTTTCTAATAGTACAAGCCCTGGAAGTGCACAAATTGATGATGATTTGCCTATTGCAATTCGAAAAGGGGTGAGAGACTGCAGGAGTAGGCCATTATATCCTGTTAGCAAGTATGTCAGTTATGATGGGCTATCTCAAGAGTATAGATCCTTCATTGCAAAAATCTCAGACATACACATTCCCAATAGTGTGCAAGAAGCATTATCAGTAGCAGAATGGAAAAAGGCTGTCGAAGAAGAATTGAAAGCCCTAGAGAAGAATCGAACATGGGAACTATGTGATTTGTCGAAAGGAAAGAAGCCAGTTGGTTGCAAATTGGTCTTCACTGTGAAAACCAAAGCTGATGGCAGCATTGAGAGGTTTAAAGCAAGGTTGGTTGCTAAAGGGTTCACTTCGTCATATGACATTGACTATCAGGAAACTTTTGCACCCGTGGCAAAGTTGAATTCTATCCGGGTTCTATTATCTCTAGCAGCAAATCTTGACTAGTCTCTCTACCAACTAGATGTCAAGAATGCATTTTTGAATGACAATCTAGAAGAAGAGGTGTATATGGAGCTTCCTCCTGGGACTGAAAATGCTGCTAATAGAGGAAAGGTGTGTAGGTTGAAGAGATTGTTGTATGGTCTCAAACAATCTCCAAGAGCATGGTTTGAGAGATTTTCTAAGGTGCTAAAACAGCATGGATACACTCAAGGACAGGCAGATCACACAATGTTCATAAAATATTCTTCTGTTGGTAAGATAACAGTGTTAATAGTCTACGTGGACAATATTGTGCTCACAGGGGACTATGAAGAGGAAATACCTAAAATTAAAAAAATTCTTGCAAAAGAGTTCGAGATCAAAGATCTAGGAAACCTTAAGTACTTCCTTGGGATGGAGATAGCTAGGTTGAAGAAAGGAATTTTTGTCTCACAAAGGAAGTATGTGTTAGACCTATTAAAAGAAACTGCCATGCTTGACTGCAAACCAGCTGACACACCAATGGACTCTACTACTAAACTTGGGTCAATTCAAGACAGTGCTCCTATTGAAAAAGGGAGGTATCAAAGACTTGTAGGGAAGTTGATCTATCTTTCTCATACAAGGCCTGACATAGCCTTCTCGATGAGACTTGTAAGTCAGTACATGGATAATCCTACTGAGGAATATATGACAGCAGTTCAGAGGATTCTGAGATACCTCAAAATGACCCCTGGTAAGGGATTGTTTTTCAAGAAGAATGCTGCAAGAGGAGTTGAAGTATATTCAGATGCAGATTGGGTTGGATCTATAACTGATAGGAGATCTACCTTAGGGTTGTGTACTTATGTCTGGGGTAATTTAACAACTTGGAGGAGTAAAAAGCAGTCAGTTGTGGCGAGAAGTAGTGTTGAGGTCGAGTTCAGAGCCATGGCTCAAGGGATTTGTGAAGGAATATGGTTGAAACGATTGCTAGTTGAGTTAAAGGTTCTTATAGATGGTTCAATCAAGTTATTAAGTGATAGCCAATCAGCAATAAGCATTGCCAAGAACCCGGTTTAGCATGACCGAACCAAGCATATTGAAATTGACAAGCATTTTATCAAGGAAAACATAGAAGGAGGGATAGTTGAGCCTATCTGTATCTCCTCATCATTGCAGAATGCAGACATACTCACCAAGCCGGTTCCTAGAGTTGTTTTTGAAGGTTTATGTAGCAAGCTGGGTATGATAAACATATTCAACCCAGCTTGAGGGGGAGTGTTGGAGATATTGTTACTGTTTTCTAGGGATCTTGATATTTAATTATGATGTATTTTTAGGTTTCCTATTTTTTAGATGATTTTGTATTAATTTCCTTTTTCTAAGAAGGAAACAAATCTCTTAGATTAAGCAGTTTATACTGCCTAATGTGTATATATTAGTGCTGTTTTGTACAGGATTTATTATTATGTAAATAAAAACCCTAAAATTCACAGGGGCATTGATGCAGTACAAGACTAGAATTAAGTATCCTTGCAAGATTAGGATTCCAAGTTCCTTTAGTACTTAAGTTTTCTAGTTTAGGATTAGCTTTCAAACTAGGATTCCTATTCCTAATAGTTTAGGATTAAGCAAGTTATTTAAAGACTTCGTTTGCTTGTGTTAAGTACATTGTTATTCTGCTGTCAGTAATAAGTCTAAAAGACTGAAATAAGAGATAAACAATAAGTGTAGAAGACTGGAATTGAGATTGACGATTTAAAATCTAACCTCTTCAGATTCTGCCTTCTTCATGTCATCTTCAACCACCAGTTTATCCAACTTTGAATCATGTTCCAAAATTGTGCTCTCTATGCTTTTGCTTGCTTCAGGCGTCTTGACAACTACTTTTAGGTCCTGTATCAAGAATATGAGTATGACATCATTAAGTATTGTCTAGAAACAGTTTCAATTTAACAATGGGACAGAGGACAGGATTTTAAAGACAGTTATTTTTACCTCCTCATGATTTTCCTCTGTTTTGTCTTCTATCTGTGCAGTTTCTTCAAGGTTCTGGGGAGCTCCTTCCACCATTAAGCAAGGAGTTTTATCAGCATTTGAATTCAGAGGCGTCATGGATAATGATTGTTCAAGGTTCTCTCCTGCTTCATTCTTCTGCAAGATATGTGCTAAATCTTCTTCAGATTTTGATGATTTCTTGTCAGTACCAACTTTAACATTAACTAGCTCATTAGCATTGCTATTTTCATCAACCATCATGACTGGGGATATGTCTTCATTTTTTTCCTCCTCTAATGAAGCATCTATAGTCTTTACTTCACTATGCAAATTTTCTTCCTGTTTTACTGGAGAAGTATCATGTAGTTCCTTGGGGCTTTCAATCATTTCACTTGTCTCTTGTGCAACACTCTCAGCTGCTCTTTTTGCCTTGGAATTCTCAAAAATCTGAGTAAGAAATTAATTTTTAATCAACAAACAAAACTTGGATAAAATTTGAAAAAAGAAACAAGTTAGCAGTAGGTTCATGGTTTGATTAACCTCTTCTGTGGACTTCTCTGTTTTCTGTTTCTCATCATTTTAGGTTCAGGGGCTGGCCTTTTTGACCAGGAGGTTTTCAATTCAAATTCTGAGACAGTCCCGAGTCTATCTGTTGAGCTAATTTTGTGTATGCAGTTGTATTTGTCTTGTGTTTTATTCACTTGATAACCTTCTGATTAAATAGGTACTGTTTTCTTTCAAAATTTAATATTCTGTGTCCTTTCCAAAATGATTCTATCTTTATTACGCAAATAGATTTAGCAGTTACAGATTAGTTAGAGAAGCTCAAGTCAATCAGCTGAGTAACTCATCCTGGGTCATAAGTAGGCTACTTCTTTCTTTAGACAGCTTTGTAGCAGTATCATATTCTTTAGAGTTAGTTTTGTTTGTCTCAAGTTCTGTAGACTGATCACTGTAATTTTTCTTTTTTTCAAAAAACCGTTTTACGCTTGCCGACATTGCTTATTTTAGCTGTATGCATACCTTTGGAAAGTAAAGTTGTACTTGTTTAATATGTACAAAATATATATCAGAAGACATCTTAAGCATGTAATTTTAAAACCTCAATTTTGTGTGTCTCTTCCTCTTTTTCTTCTTCAGCAAAGCTCCCAGGTGCTTTTTCTTCAACAGGTTCTGGTAAGATACTTGCGTTATGGCATGTTTCCACTATGCTCTGTTTTTCATTGCCCTCACCCGTGCTAGCATCCTTAGTATCTTTAGACATCTACATAATAGATGAAGGTTTAACTTCATAAAGAATGGGAAAGGAGCTGAAAATAAATTTTGGGAGATTGGAATCAATTTTAAGAGAATCAAACCTCTTCATATTCTCTATTCTTTAAATCATCTTCATCTACCATTTTCTCATTTTCTGACTTTGTTTCCAGGGCTATACTTTCTTTATTTTTGCTTGCATCAGGTGTCTCAGCAACTACTTTAAGATCCTGCATCAGGAATATAAGTACAATGTCAGTAACTCTTGTTTAAAGACGAGTGATAAATGTAACAGTGTAGGTGATATCAATAAATGTTAAAAGACTTATAGGTCCACCTCCTCTGCTGCTACTTTGTTGACATCATTGTTTTGTTCTATTTCTTCATTCTGAGAAGCTCCTTCCTCCATCTGCTGAGGAATTTTATCAGCATTAGAACTAGATGCCTCTGTTTCATCTTCCTCTTTTGATAATGATTGGTCAAGCTTCTCTCCTAATTCATTTTTCTGCGAGACATGTTCTAAATCTTCTTCAGTTTTTGATGAATTCTTTTCGATGCTTTCTTTAGCATCAAGTAGCTCATTAACACTGGTGTTTTCTTGAGTCATCATGACAGGGGATTTGTCCTCATCTTTTTCCTCGGGTGAAGCTTCTATTGGAACTGGGTTATCTCCTTCATTCTGCAAATCATCCCTTTTTTTTTCCAGTGAAGTATCAACAATAGCTAAGGTATCAGTGGTTTCATGTGCAATGTTCTCAGCTGCTCCTGCTGTCTTAGAAATCTCAAAAATCTGGATATGAAATTAAGTTATAATTAACATACAATATTAAGAGCTGAAAATTTGAAAAAGAAACAACTTAGCCACAGGATCAAGGTCCAGCTAACCTCTCCTGAGGACTTATTGGCTTTCATTTTCCCATCGTTTAAGTTCTCAACAGGATCTTGTCCAATTGATTCAGGTATGAGGTCTTTGATATTGCTGTTTATGGCATTTTCTTCGTTGTTTTCAGCTTCCAAGTCTTCTGCTTTGTTGGTAATGCATTTAGAGCTCTCAACTGTTTCTTGTTCAATTGATTCTGCTCCTCGTTTGGACATGTTTGCAATCTTATCATCTTGTTCCGAGGTCTGAACGAGTTTCTCCACTTTAAGTACTCTACCCTGTTCAACGATATTTTCCTCTATCATGATTTGTTTTTCGGCATCTTTACGTGTACTTGTTGTCTCAAGTTCTACATGTACCTATACAAGTAAAAAGCTTCTGGTTGTTTTGTTGAAACTCACATGTGAAAACAAAAAACAAAATTCCACATTAAAAAAAATACATATAAGAAGAATGGAAGATGTACAATTGTACTTACAATCTATTAAGCTAGCATTTTGGGTTGTATATTGATCCATTCAACTTTATTCCATTTCAAAACATTAATTTCTAACATTTTTTATATCAGTCGAACAAATGTTGAAATAAAATATAAACACTAGTTTTCTGAAACCTCAAAGTTTAGTCTCTTCCTCCTTTTCATCTTTAACACTATTGAAGTGTTCTGTCTTATAGGTTATGATAAGATATTTGTAGTAATACATTCTTCCTTCATGCTGTGTTTTTGTTCTCACTCTCTTTCTTAGAAATGAAGGATTAACCTCATGAAGAATCACAAAGAAAATATGAAGAATAAGTGCAAAAGACTGCAATTGAGATTCATGATTTAAAATCAGACCTCTTCAGATTCCCCCTTCCTTGTATTATCATCAATCACTGTTTTATCCCTCTCTAAATTTAGTTCTAGAACTATACTCTCTATGCTTTTGCTTGCATCAGAAGTCTTGGAAACTACTTCTAGCTCCTGTATCAAGAATATAAGACATCATTAACTATTATTTAGAGACAGGTATCAATTTAACAATGGGATAGAAGATAGAATTGATTAGTCAAAGGTTTTTATTACCTCTTCTGTTGCTACTTTGTCATGCCTGGCCTCATTGTTTTCTTTTGTTTTCTCTTCTGTCTTTGCCATTTGTTCAAGGTGCTCAGAAGCTCCTTCCACCATCAGGCAAGAAAATTTATCAGCATTTGAACTACGTGTCTCAATTCCATCAGACGTAATGGATAATAATTGTTCAAGATTCTCACCTGGTTCTTGTTTCTGCAAGATGTGTTCTAAGTCTGCTTCAATTTTTAATGATTTCTTTGGAGTGTCTTCTTTAGCATCAAATAGCTCATTAGTGGTGCTGTTGTTTTCTTCAGCAACCATGACAGGGGGTAAGTCCTCATTTTTTTCCTCCGATGAAGCTTCAGTTTTCTTTTCTTTTTCAAGAAAATTTTCTTCTTGTTTTACTGGAGAAGTATGCAGAATTTCCTTTGGGCTTTCAGTGATTTTATTTGTCTCATGTGCAATGCTCTCAACTACTTTTGCTGTCTCAGAATTCTCCAAAATCTGAATATGAAATTAAGTTTCATTAGTAATTAACAAACCTATAAACTTAAATGGATAGCCAAGGACCCAACAATAGTACTTAAGTATTTTAACAAGTTTTAAATTAAACAGAACTGCTAAAATTTGACAAAGTAACAAGTTAGCAGTAGATTCACAGTCTGGCTAACCTCTCCTGTGGACTTTTGCGTTTTCGCTGGAGAGGTATCCAGAATTTCCGCTGAGCTTTCAATAGTTTTACTTATCTCATGTGCAATGCTCTCAACTGTTCTTGTTGTCTCAGAATTCTCCAAAATCTGAACATAAAATTAAGTTTTGTTAATAATTAAAAAATCTAAAAACTTAAATTGATTTAAGGGCTTAACAATCGTACTTGAGTATTTTAAAACAAGTTTCAAATTAAATACAATTGCTAAAATCTGAAAGAGTAACAAGTTAGTAATAAATTCATTGTCTGGCTAACCTCTCCTGTGGACATCTGCGTTTTCTCTAAAAAAGTATCTGGAATTTCCTTTAGGCTTTCAATGGTTTTACTTGTCTCATGTGTACTGCTCTCAACTGCTTTTATTGTATCAAAATTCTCCAAAATCTGAATATGAAATTAAGTTTCGTTAGTAATTGATAAATCTAAAAACTTAAATTGATAGGTTAAGACCCAACAATAGTACTTAAATATTCTAACAAATTTTAAATTAAACACAACTGCTAAAATCTGAAAAAGTAACAAGTTAGCAATAGCTTCACGATTTGACTAACCTTTTTTGTGGACGTTTGTGTTTTCTCTTGCGAGGTATCCAGAATTTCCTCTGAGCTTTCAATGGTTCTACTTGTCTTATGTGCAATGCTCTCAACTGTTCTTGTTGTCTCAGAATTCTCCAAAATCTAAACATAAAGTTAAGTTTCATTAATAATTAACAAATCTAAAAACTTAAATTCATAGGTAAGGCTCGAACAATAGTACTTAAATATTTTAACAAGTTTCAAATTAAACACAATTGTTAAAATCTGAAAAAGTAACAAGTTAGTAATAAATTTGTGGTCTAGCTAACCTCTCCTATGGACTTCTGCATATTCTTTGGTGAAGTATCCAAAATTTTCTCTGAGCTTTCAATGGCTTTACTTGTCTCATGTGCAATGCTTTCAACTGTTTCTACTGTTTCAAGATTCTTCAAAATCTAAATACGAAATTAAGTGTTGTTAGTAATTAACAAACTTAAAAACTTAAATTGATAGGTAAGAGCTCAACAATGATACTTAAGTATTTTAACAAGTTTCAAACTAAACACTATTACTAAAAGTTGAAAAAGTAACAAGTTATTAATAAATCCGCGGTCAAGCTAACCTCTCCTGTGGACTTCTGCGTTTTCTCTGGAGAAGTATCCAGAATTTCCTCTATACTTTCAGTGGTTTTACTTGTCTCATGTGCAATGCTCTTAACTGCTTTTACTGTCTCAAAATTCTCTAAAATCTGAAAATGAAATTAAGTTTCGTTAGTAATTAACAAATCTAAAAACTTAAATTGATAGGTAATGACTCAATAATAGTATTTAGATATTCTAAAAAGTTTTAAATTAAACACAACTACTAAAATCTGAAAAAATAACAAGTTAACAATAGGTTCACAGTCTAGCTAACCTCTCTTGTGGACTGTTGTGTTGTCTCTGAAGAAGTATCTAGAATTTCCTTTGGGCTTTTAGTGGTTTTACTTGTCTCATGTGCAATACTCTCTGCTGCTTCTGTTGTCTTGGAATTCTTTGAAATCTAAACATGAAATTAAGTTTTGTTAATAATCAACAAACCATAAAACTTAAATTGACAGGTAAAAGTCCAACAGTAGTACTTAAGTATTTTAACAAGTTTCAAATTAAACATGATTGTTAAAGCTTGAAAAAGTAACAAGTTAGTAATAAATTCACGGTCTGGCTAACCTCTTCTATGGACTTCTGTGTTTTCTCTGGGGAAGTATCCAAAATTTCCTCTAGGTTTTCAGTGGTTTTACTTGTCTTATGTGCAATGCTCTCAACTGTTTCTATGGTCTCAAAATTCTGCAAAATCTGAACATGGAATTAAGTTTCGTTAGTAATAAACAAAACTAAAAACCTAAATTAATAGGTAAGGGCCCAACAATAGCACATAAATAATTTAACAAGTTTCTAATTTAACACAATTATTAAATTTGAAAAGTAACAAGTGATTAATAAATTTACAGTCTGGCTAACCTCTCCTATGGACTTTTGCGTTTTCTCTAGAGAAGTATCTAGAATTTCCTCTAGGCTTTCAGTGGTTTTACTTGTCTCAAGTGAAATGCTTTCAATTGCTTTTACTATCTCAAAATTCTGCAAAATTTGAATATGAAATTAAGTTTCGTTAGTAATAAACAAACCTAAAACCTTAAATTGATAGGTAAGGGTCTGACAATAGTACGTAAGTATTTTAACAAGTTTCAAATTAATCATGATTGTTAAAATCTGAAAAAAGTAATAAGTTTGTAACATATTCGGGATCTGGCTAACCTCTTCTGTGGACTTCTGCGTTTTCTGTAGAGAAGTATCTAGAATTTCCTTTAAGCTTTCAGTGGTTTTACTTGTCTCATGGGTAGTGCTCTCAGTTGCTTTAACTATCTCAAAATTCTCCAAAGTCTAAACATGAAATTAACTTTCGTTAGTAATCAACAAACCTAGAGACTTAAATTAATAGGTAGGGACCCAACAATAATATTTAAGTATATTAACAAGTTTCAAATTAAACACAATTGCTAAAATTTGAAAAAATAACAAGTTAGTAATAAATTCACGGTCTGGCTGACCTCTCGTGTGGACTTTTGTGATTTCTCTAGAGAAGTATTCAAAGTTTCCTCTGGGCTTTCAGTGGTTTTACTTGTCTCATGTGCAATACCCTCAAATGCTTTTGCTGTCCCAGAATTATCCAAAATCTAAACATGAAATTAAGTTTTGTTAATAATCAACAAACCATAAAACATGATTTGTAATAGTACTTAAGTATAGTAACAAGTTTTAAATTAAACATGATTTGTAAAATTTGAAAAAGTAACAAGTTAGCAATAGCTTCGCAGTCTGGCTGACCTCTCCTGTAGAGTTCTGTGTTTTCTGTTTCTCATCATTTAAGTTCTGAGTAGGACTTTTTTCGATTGATTCAGGTATGAGGCCTTCTTCTATTATCTGTTCTCTTCTGTTCTCATCCTCTGGCATTTCTGCTTTATTAATATTGCCTTGAGAGCTCTCAAATGTTTCTTGTTCAATTGATTCCACTGAGATATATATATCGCTGTCTTGTTTGGGCATCTTTATAGTTGTATCATCTTCTTCAGAGCTCTGAACTGTTTTCTTTACTTCAAGTTCTTTACATTGTTCAACAGTATTTTCCTCCTCAATAAGCTGTCTTCCAGCGTCTTCGCTTGTACTGGTTAAATCAGGTTCTGCATGTACCTATACAAGAAGAAGAGATTCTATTTTTCAACATGAATCAAAAGATATTGAAAAATGTCTAAAAACAGAAAATATTTTACAACCTCTGTTTTCGGTCTGTCTTCTTCATTTTGGTCTTCTTTAAAGCTGTTTGGTGCCTTTTCTCTAACAACTTCTGGTAACATATGCATAGTAATACATTCTTCAATTGTATTTTGTTTTTCAGTGTGCCCATCCTTACCATCGGTCTTAGAATCTTTATATAACTGCATGATAGGAAGAAAATATAAATTCATGAAGAATGGAAAAGAAGAAATTGAAATGTTTATGAGACCGGAGTTATGTTTATGTAAAACTCAACCTCTTCAGATTCTCCCTTTGTGTCAGCTGACATTATATCCCTTTCTGACTTTGGTTCCAATACTATGCACTCCGTGTTTGCTTCAGATGTCTTTGTAACTGATTTAAGATCCTGCAACATGAATATGAATATGAAATCTATAATTCCTGTTTAAAGATGGGTAATGTAAATATAATTATGGAATAGAAGACACAAGTTTTATATAACTGCATGATAGGAAGAAGATTTCAATTTATGAAGATGGGACTAGAAGAAATCAAAGTGTTTATGAGACTGGATTTAATATTCATGTTTTAAAACTAGACCTGTTCAAATTCTCCCTTCTTTGTAACATCTTCAACCGCCATTATATCCCTTTCTGACTTTGGTTCAAAGTCTATGCTCTCCGTGCTTACTTTCGATGTCTCTTCAACTAATTTAAGATCCTGTAGCAATATGAAATTTATTATTCTTGTTTAAAGATGAGTAATGTGAACTTAATTATGGAATAGAAAACATAATCTTTATATAGTTGCATCGCATGATGCAAGAGCATTTAAATTCACGAAGAAGGGAAAAGAAAAAATTAGAGTGTTCATGAGACTGGAGTCAATTTTCATGTTTTAAACTAGACCTGTCCAGATTCTCCCTTCTTTGTATCTTCTTCAACCACCATTATATCCCTTTCTGACTTTGGTTCTAAGACTATGCTCTCTGTGCTTGCTTCAGATGTCTTTACAGCTAATTTAAGATCCTGCAGCATGAATATAAATATGTAATCTATAATTCTTGTTAAAAGATGAATGATGTGAACTTAGTAATGGAGTAGAAGACATGATCATTATATAACTATGTGATAGGAAGAACATTTAAATTCATGAAGAAAATGAAGAAATTAAAGTGTTCATGAGACCAGAGTCAATTTTCATGTTTTAAAACTAGACCTGTTCAGATTCTCCCTTCTTTGTATCATCTTCAACCACCATTATATCACCTTCTAACTTTGGTTCCAAGACTATGCTCTCCGTGCTTGCTTCAGATGTCTCTGCAACTAATTTAAGATCCTGCAACATGAATATGAATATGTAATCTATAATTCTTGTTAAAAGATGAGTGATGTGAACTTAGTAATGGAATAGAAGACACATTATATAACTACATTACAGGAAGAACATTTAAATTCATGAAGGAGAGAACAGAAGAAATTGAAGAGTTTATGAGACTAGAGTTAATATTCATGTTTTACATCTAGACCTGTTCAGATTCTCCCTTCTTTGTATCATCTTCAGCCACCATTATATCCCTTTCTGACTTTGGTTCCAAGACTATGCTCTCCGTACTTGCTTCAGTTGTCTTTGCGACTAATTTAAAATCCTGCAACATGAATATGAATATGTAATCTATAGTTCTTGTTAAAAGATGAGTGATGTGAACTTAATAATAGAATGGATGCCATTGTCTTTATATAACTGCGTGATAAGAAGAAAATTTAAATCCATGAAGAAGGGAAAAGAAGGAATTGAAGTGTTTATGAGTCTAGAGTTAATATTCATTGTTTAAAACTAGACCTGTTCAGATTCTCCCTTCTTTGTATCATCTTCCACCACCATTATATCACTTTCTGATTTTGGTTCCAAGACTATACTTTCCATGCTTGCTTCAGATGTCTTTACTAATTTAAGATCCTGCAGCATGAATATGAATATGAAATATGAAATCTCGAATTTTTGTTTAAAGATGAGTAATGTAAACTTAATTATGGAACAAAAGACATAAGCTTTATATAACTGCATGACAGGAAGAAGGTTTAAATTCATGAAGATGAGAAAAGAAGAAATTGAAGTGTTTATGAGAATGGAGTTCATATTCATGTTTTAAAACTAAACCTGCTCAGATTCTCCCTTCTTTGTAACATCTTCAACCACCATTATATCCCTTTTTGACTTTGGTTCCAAGACTGTGCTCTCCGTGCTTGATTTAGATGTCTTTGCAACTAATTTAAGATCCTGTAACATGAATATAAATATGTAATCTATAATTCTTGTTAAAAGATGAGTGATACAAACTTAATACTGGAATAGAAGACATAATTGAATAGTTAAAGATTGATTTGTTTACCTCCTCCATTGCTATTTTGTTGTCCTTTGTATCATTGTTCTCTTCTGCTTCAGTTACTCTTTCTTCTTTCTGTGCAGTGTCTTCAAGGTTTGGAGGAGCTCCTTCCTTGATCAGACAAGGAATTTTGTCAGCACTTGAGCTAACTATCTGAGTGTCATTAGAAACAATAGGTAATGATTCTTCTAGCTTCTCTCCTGATTTCTTTTTCTGCAACATATATCGTAAATCTTCTTCACTTTCAGATGGTTTCTTTCCAATGTTATCATTAGCTTTGACTAGCTCATTATGGTAGCTGTTTATGTCCTCATTTCTTTTCTCCTCTGGTGAAGCTTCTGTTGCTGCTTGGTCCACAGTCCAGTTAACCTCTCCTATGGACTCCTCTGCTTTCTTTCTCTCATTGTTTAAGTTCTTAATAGGATCTTGTTCAGCTAATACGGGTAAAAGGCCACCAGTATTGTCATCTTCTATGATACCCTCACTGTTGTTCTCTCCTTCTGACTTTTCTACTTCTTTTGTAATAAGTTGAGGGCTCTCCACTGTTTCCTTTTCAGCTGATTCCTGTGAGTTGGATGCAACACTGCTTTCTGTGACCTGTTCATTCGCAGCCTCTCCACTTCCAACAATTTTAGTTCCATCATGCACCTGCACCAACAGACAAGCCTACATCATCAAACTTATAATCACTGAAAACTGAAGAGAATACGCATGAGTGTGAGAGCATCCGTGTTTGTCCTTGTTTAAAGATTTGAATGAACAGTTCAAACCTGTTGATTTGTGGTGTTATTCATTTCGGCATTATCCTCTGGCTTGTAAGTCTCATCCTCACCACACAATGTTGGCGCTGCCAGAGAACTTTCTATATGAAACTTCTGCTCAACAACCTCATCTGTCACTGAAATAGCTCTGTTGTCCTCAACTGAGGCTTCAGCATTATTTATGTCTTTTCCAAATCCAGCATCATCACCTGCATCGAGCATCATAAAGCTGTCAGTTCCTAGATCAAATTGCCAACAAAAATATTGTTTGGAAGAATTTTTCTGGTCGTGACCCTTGTAAGCAGCTTATTACATATTTGAGCAAAAAAGTATCATATGGCGTGGTTCCTATGTTTCATGCAGGGCAAAATACAAGCATAGTAACAATGTCTTTCTGTTATTCTGAATATGTTGACTTTAGTTTCTGCAATATGAAGCATGAAATGTACATAAAAAACCTTTGAGCATTTGAAACTACTCACCTTTGGGTACTATTTCATGTGTGACTGTATGACAAGCTTCTTCATTTGTTTTCATTTCCTGGTCTTTGCTCTCGCTAAAATCATTGATCATAGAATTTTCTTCAGAGTCTAATCCACAAGCCTCCTGGAGTTTGGTCATATCTGTTCCGCTTGTTGAGATTGGTTCTGCTGTTTCTCTTTCTGTTGATTTATGCTCTGAGATTGTGCAATTTGAACTCTGGCTTGCATCAGGTGCATCTTCAATATGCTTCTGTTCTGTGGAAGCTTTGTATGCTTCGTGAGTTTGTCCTTTGGGTTCAAAATCGGAGATTATATCTAATTCTTTGCTTTCAATTTGGATTGCCGCTTCAGTCAAGGGACAGGTATCCTGTAAACCATTGGCATCCTTATTTGGGACATGAACTTCTGAATCATCTATCATTTCAGTTGCTAGGACATTCTGCAACAAAAGTAGAATGTTTTTGAAATTTTATGCAATTAGTGAGTTTAAGTAACTTTCGTAACTTCCGTTTATTTAAAAACATTTACTGGAAGTTGAGAAATAATAAGGATAAAGAAATATATTGTTTCATACCTTATCTTCTGGAATTTCAGTTTCTATGATAGGTCCACTATGAGTTCGTATGTCTTCCTCTATCTTGTCTGCAAAGCTCTCTTCGTGGCTTTTGATGGGTGCCTCCTTTTGGGCATAAGGAATTGTTTCAACATATTCAGTTGAAGCGACTGTTTGCAAGTCCACATTAGCCAGGGTCAAGGATCCATCAAGATTCTCCTTTTCGGGTTCATTTTGCTGCAATTTTTCTGGCCTTTCCTCATTGTTTGATGTTCCACTTTGGCTCTGCTGCGAGGCATCAATGATACTTTCCACAATGCTTTCTTCACAGCTTTCATCCTTGTCATCACATATAGTTGTTTCAAAATTTTTATTTGAAGCAGCTGTACTGAAGTCCTGGGCTACGGTGCTCAAGGATGGGTCAAGCTTTTCAATTTCAGGTTCATTTTGCTGCAAATTATCTGGCCTTTCCTCGCAGTTTGACTTTCCACTGTGGTTGTGCTCTAAGCCCTCGGTAATTTTTGTATCATCAGTGTTGTCTTTGGTCACAACAATAGTACTTCCTCCGTCATCTCTGTTCTCGCCAGATGATACCTCTGTTGCACCCCGCACCTCGATTATGCTAGATGTACCCTCATGTTTCATGAATGAACCCTCTCCTTCTTGTTCAGGGTTTTCATTATCCTTACAATTTTCATTGGAAGTACTATCACCTTCTGCTGTTTTCTCAATCTTTTCTCTAACTTCATTAGGACTCTCCTTGATGATATCATCTGACCAACTCCTGGAAACTACTTTCAATAGTTCTAGATTCTCTAATGGTTGCAAGCTTGTTTCTTCTTTTTTCATTGCAAATGGAGTATCTATGTTATTCCTATGGTTCATTTCATCTTCAACTGGAACTGTCTGTTCCATCTTTTCACTTGATTCCATATTATTGTTGTTTTCCTCCTCACATGAAATACTGGAGACCTCTTTAAGCTTCTCATCTGTTTCAGGTCCAGCTTCATGTACACTGGACTCATCTTCTGCCAGTGTGACAGATGACTTGTGTAACAGTTCCTTGTTAATGTCCCTGACTTTTGGCATTGATTCCTCCTCACTCTGGATGTCTGGATATGTTGCTAGTCTTGATTCAAGGATATCTCCAGTGCTATAATTCATGGATTTCTCTTTCTCATCTTGTTTGTTATCTACTCCTTCACTTAGTCTGGTTGCCTCTGAACTCTCTTCTTTGCCCACCAAATTGGTGGACTTCTCTGCTTCTTTGTCATCTACTGCAGAGATTGTTTTCCCTATTTCTTCTCCAGTGAATTTGGCTTTGATAGTTTCAGCTTCATTGCAGGGCTCTGCAGCTATTTCAATGTCCTTGTTCAAACCGACTCTTGGATCTGGTCTATGAATTGAAGCTTCTTTGTTTTGATCCAATGTGACGCCAGTTGTGTTTGAAACTCGTTTATTGAGTTCCAAACTGGTATCTGCATCTTGCTTATTTTTCTGCATGTCTCCTGTTTCTTTGTTGATGCTTTTATGTTCAGCTGAATCTTGTTGGTCTTCAACAACTTCAATATGTTGATCGACGTAATTTTCCTTCTCCAAACTTCCTTCTTCTGTAATCCCGAGGTTCAATTCTTCAAGCTTTGCCACCTGTAAACTGGTTCCTGTAAGATGCACTATGTCACAGTTCCTGTCATTTGTCTCTGCTTTTTCTTCCGAGTCTTCCACGACTGTTTTTTCTCCGCTTCCTGTTTCCTCTGAAATTCCATTTGTTGGATCATTTTGCATCTGCCTTTTATTTTCTGACATCTTCTTTTTATCTTGAAATGATTCTTCATCAGCTTGACAATGTTTTGATGTCGTGCAGGTCTCTTCATTGGCAAGCACAGCAGCTGAAGGTGATTCCAAAAATCTTTTACCCTCAGGGGTTTCAACATTGCCTTTGATGACAGAATTCATGGTTTCAGCCGCAATATTATGGGCTGCTTGCATGTTTTCTTGTTCTGCTTGGCATTTACCAGTTTCAAGAGGTAATTCAAGTGTCCCTTGGAATTTGATCAATTCACCTGGGGTAGTTTCATGGACTGCTTTTTCAGACAGCCCGCTTGCCAAGCATATGTCCTCATCTACTCTTTGCTGCAAGAAGAGGAATTTTAATTCTTTCACGTAATTGAAAAGACTGTAGATATATCTGTTCATTTTTGTACAAAGAGATGTAAAAAGAGATATATGCTTCTCTAACAAAATAACTACTTAACTACTAACACGGAAACATGTGCAGACAATTTCTTATATTTTACTTTTGACAAACATTTCGGGAGAAAATCTTCGAAATCACAAGTTCTATTGAAGAACACAGTACCCTCAAGCTGCAGAATGTTTAAATGATGAACTGATGTTCCAATTGAACATTACCATGCTTCTTTTTAGTTCTTATTTTGAACTACCAATGCATATAATGGAAAAATAACATGAATTTGATCCATTTTGAGCAATGTCATTTTACTTTTTGCAAAGACTAGAAATGGGAAAAAAAAGGAAGGTAAAAAAAGACTTAACAGAAGTATGATTTTTGAAGGAAATTTCTTTCCAATAATGAAAAATTTGTCTACCAGATACAATGGATGGACGATCAACTAAAAAATTTCAGTATGTATACATATAGAATTGCAATGATGATATGATGCGAATTTAAATTAGTTCATGTAAGTTTGTTCCCTTTGCCATTTTCTGGGTAGTTAGTAGTTGACTGTCACATGTAGTTAATTTGCAGTTGTTTTACAATTAATTATAAAACAAAACTGCAGTAATCATAGATTTCACTTTGCATTTTTTCTACTTCTACTATTCTGTGAAAATTTACTAAAACATTGCCACCTAATACCGAGGTAGTGGTTGGCAATTATTTCTGTGATCTATCAACTGTAAAGGACTGCTTATTTAAATTTGTTATCAATTAGTTACTCTAGTAATTATCTGCTATATGCGTTGGCAAACTATGATAAGTTACATATCTAATTTTGGATTTATTAATTCAACCTTTACACTTAGTTTAATTTAGTTTAATTAGTATGTAAATTTTAATATTTTCAAATAATAATGTCAGCAATTGTTAGTCTGGGAAAGTCAATATATTTGGCTCTAATGACATGCAGCTCTAAATTGTGTGCTTTCTTTTGTTGTTGTTTCAATTGAAAATTTGTTGCATTACAGAGAGTAAAACATGTAATATTTTCACAGGAAAACCGATGTATTCTCACTAACTACAAACTAATAACTTGTAATCAAATAAATAGGAAAAGCACACCATTGATTATGATATTGGCTTGTAATGCAAGTCATTAAGAAAGATTTTATACTCTTAGCTTAAGAATTCCAACTTCTCAACTTAACCATATTAGTCTAGAATTTATCTTTGTTGTACTAGATGAGTATTTTGTTATGTTTGGGAACTCTGATGATTTACGTAATTTTTTTGATTTATAGTTATCTAATATCATGGCATTTGTGAAGAATCTAGCTAAGATTGAAAAAGTTGAGCTAATGCATATCTGTCACATATGTTGGATACATGTAAGTATAATGTTTTGACAGGATATACTTTCATTTTTATTTTTTTTTTATAAAGTATACTACAATGAAAGGAGCATCTGGAAAGAAATTAATACTTTTTAATTACTGTGGTTCCACTAATATTCTATGACGTAAAAGTAACACCTTTTTAAATTTTATGAGAATTTTCATGTGCCCATATTGACATATTATGTTCCTAGTCTTGTCTTGGGGACCAACTATTTCCTGCAGAGTAGTATCTTTATTTTTGCTGATTTTACATATTACAGAAGTTAAATCCTGGCTGTTTTCTGACTAAAAAGTTCTATTTGCTTCTTTATTTGTTCTCATAATTGGCAGAAGATATAATTACTAGCATTTGAATACTTCTAGTTTTCATAGAAATCTAAGCTATGACCAAAAAAAAAAAAGGACAATAAAAAGGGTGTGATGCTTATAGATTGATGATGAGAATAGTATGTGTAAAAGCTTTTTCTTTATGATTGGAATCGACTATCAAGAAAAAAAGACACATGTGAGGAACTGAAATGGCAGAAAATAAAGCTGAAAGAGCCCCAAAGGTTCAACTTTCGGCTTTATATTGATCTAATAGCAGAAAGTAACATAGCTTATGAAAAAATGAATCAAGTGTTGACAACACTGTTCAAATGATATCTGGTACAAAGAACCATGCTTTTGTGTAAGATGGAATCGGAGTGTTGTTTTCCTTAGTTTCGATTTAGATTTTAAGATACTCTTCCGAGTAAACTCATGATCTTGTAAACTTGTGAATGTACTCTCACATCACATGTACTATTTAGCAAAGTTTTCTTCTGGTTTTAGCGACCGGAAATCCATTTATCAGAGTACACTAGTACAGCTAAGCAGTACACTGACTTAGTTCAGATTATGATCATTCAAAGAGCTCTCATAATGATGTTATGCTAAATTATCAATATATGCAGATACACACAACAGAGTAAAACCATGCAATAGAGAGGAGAGAAGCGATCTAGCTTACCGTCGAGGACATGATCTGTTCTGGGACATCTGCTTCAGTTGCCATTTCTCATGCAGAGGTAGGAATTTAAGATTGAAGTGCATGAAGAAACTTTATTATATCTTGATCCAAACTACAAAAACGCTAGCTTAATGTTTTTTGGCTCCTATGAAAATTATTGTTGCTTTGAATGTGTTGGATCGATCACATGCATATGTATGTATATTTATCCCTTGATAGATGTGTTGTTAAAGTAGGCTAGAAAATGACAAAAGCCACTTGTCATTTGCTACCTCATTGCTGAGTTGGCCAGATATGCAATGGTCCTACTGATTGGCGAGTTAAATGCTGTGGTAGACTGGTAGAGTACTAAGACAGCTCTAGTGGAGCTGCATTTTCAATCAATTGATAGATCGATTATTCCTGAGTCTCATTTTATTGGTCATGTTTCCATCCACAGAATGAAGTTACCTGACTTCAGCAACTAAAGCCTATACGATGACGGCCTTCGAATTGCGGGTCGTGGTGGAATTAGACATTTCATTTCTTTTAGGATTTGATATTAATTTCTTTTCAGATTTGATACTATTTTCTTTTCGATTTAAATATTGTTTTCTTTTAAATTTGATACTACTTTCTTTTCGATTTAGATATTTTTTTTTTTAAGATTTGATATTATTTTCTTTTAGATTTAGATATTATTTTTTATTATGTTTTCCTTTAATTGTTTGATATTATGTCTTTTGTTGATTAATATTAATTCCTTTTAGGAAGTCTTGTTTGGCTATAAATAAGAGTATTGAACTCATGCTATGTATCTTTTTGGGAAGGAATTAAAAAAATAATGCTTTTTGGTGAGGTAATTTATCCATGTTTTTTCGGTTTTTCTAGGTAGTTTTACTTATTATCGTTTGGGATAGATTCAAATAAATTCTATAATCTGATTCTAAATTTATGTATGCTCTTCTAAATATTCTTGTTTGAATTTGTTTAAACTAGGGTTACATCAATTATGTGATCTAACATTGGAAGACCAATTTATCCAATTCTGTTGGTTAATTGATTCATTATTTATCCTATCGTATAGCGCGAATTAAAGTAATTCAGACTTGTTAGATTTAAAATTAAGTCCTTAACACTGTATTAATTTGTCTTGTGGGGTGTGTTTTAGGTTTTTTTTTTTTTTTTTTTCTTTTATGATGGTTGGGGATGATATTTCCAAATCCAAGTGAAGTTATTTAGTTCGTGGTAAAAATCTCTTGCGTTTTGGTCGGAAACGATATATATAAGAATTTATGATCGTGATACTTTTAAAGAAATAAAACATCAATAATTTCTTTTGACTTTCAAGTTAAATACAGATAAATCCGTATAGTTTTCAGCATTGTCCAACCTCATCTGCGGGGAAAGTTTCTGATGAAGTGTGAAGTAGTTTATAATAAACTTAACTGCAAACTTCGAAAAATGAAGGAGTTCTCGAATGAATTTCTCAACTGCTAGGATCTCTTTATATATAACCAAAGCATGAAATGCAAACATAATCTTACTTGATGCCTCAGTGAAATACGTTCATTCTTGACATAATTTCCTCAACCGCAATTTTAGACTTTATAATTTCCTTCTGATGTCATTCCTTATTGAAACTAGATTCAGTAGCAATAAAATTTCAGGCAGAATCATGATAATATTGGACTGTATAGCAGAAGTGACAGCTAATATACCACAAATATATGATGTTCCAACTTTAGCATTAACCTAGACTGATCTAACATAATTAGAAGATAACAATTCACGGTCCAGCTTTGCGATTGTCTAAACGCAATGAATTAGAAGAAGAAAATTGTAAAAAGAGTTTGTTATAATTGGTTACTTTAGTAATGTGACGACGATATTATGGAATCTTGTGTATAATACAAAATAAGTGGTATTTTAAGGTCAGAAAGAGTTAGCCACTTTGAAGGGCCCCTCGGCAGGTGTCTGCCCCACAAATTCATTTCTACGGATGTGAAATTGCAGTAGCATTATATTATTGTTTATCAAATGTTGTTGTATATAAAAAAAAAAAAGTTACTTTTTTGGGTTGAAGGTTTTGTATAAAACGTACCATTTGTGGGTCCCATTGATTTCCTATGCAGGGCTGCCGTCCAAACCTCACATCCAATGTCAGTCCAATTGATTTCGTATGCAAGGCTGCGGTCCAAACGCAGATTTTTTGTTAATATTAATATTATATTAATCTTTTCGTAAGAATAATTCAAGTTAAGTGACATATAATAGAAAAATAATATAACAATCTTGATCATCTATTTTTAATTATTGATATGTCATTAGTTTATAAAAAAATTAAAAAAAAATAATGATAGAAAATCTTTACCCCCAAATACATATTAATTGAATGATTAATGTCTCTTTCGGATTAGAATGATTGCGAATCAAAACCTTATTAAGGCTAACTATAATGTGAAGGGCACCGGCATTTAATTAATTATGAGATATTATATAGAGAGAAAGATTGGAAAATTTAATTGTAGACACGAAAATTTTATTTCTAACTGATAAATTATAGAGTTTGAAGAATCTATTGAATATCACATAGACTGTAGCCATTAAAGAATCAGGAAAATGATGTATGGTTAGGATTGAGTTTTCATTTTTATTGAGAGAGGAAAAAAATTCTTTTAGATTGTACTCACCTTATCATGTCACTAATTAAATCGAGGTAGTTTACATTTTATCTAATGTGAGATTATGATATTTTTCCGTCCAATTATATTGATATACTATCCTCAAGATGTTTCGATTTTATGTTATAACTGATATGTATATAACCATTTAATTACCACTTATAGGATTAAAATTCTCTTATGATATGGGATGTTTCCTAATCTCTTTAAAACATGTGTTTAGTTGTTGAAAAAATAAAAGTGAAAAATAATCGTATCTTAATTATTTTTCGATTATATAATATTTATGTATTAAGAGATTATATTATATTAGTAAGAAGTTCAGATTGTAAGAGAATCCAAATTTTAGTTTGCAACATTTGAGACCCTCACATCGACTTCAAATGATTAGCGTGTGTTATGTGATGCTTGCATCTATCCCAAATGATTAGTGTATCGATGGTGTTCAATCGCTCATAAAGTAAGCAATTCAACCAATTTTTATTACATGACTCAGGCCTGCTTAATTACTCATTTTTCATTCCACTTAGGTTTCTAGGTAGCTTGTGCTATTTCATTAACTCTTAGTAGGACATATAGTCCCTGGACAGTTGACAGATCATTGTGACTCGTTGGCAGTCATGCCACGAGTCATGAGACCAAGATCTTGAATAATTACGAAAAAATTAAGCCAGAAACATCCAAAAAAAAAAAAAACACCTAATATTCTTCTTTGTAACCTCTTTGCATATGTGCATCTAAAGACACAAATTGTTGATTTACAATGTCTAAATCCAGTTATGAATTATTAATGGATGCGTGAGGCGTGATGACAGCGAAACCTGAAAATAAAAAATAAATAAAAAAAAAGAAAGGAAGAAAATTCTCAATCAAACCGCCCAAACGAAAGCAGCATTGTCGTTGTTCGCCTCCCCTACATGGAAAAATATTAGAAGCAACTCCAACTTGGTTTTGCCTTTTTAGCCAAAATGTTGTTTCTACTACAATTTCCGTGTCTTAACTTTGTTTGATCAATGCTCACAACATGCACGCTGCACATTCTTTTTTGTTTTGGTTTCTTATATAGAAGGTTTATAAACTCTCAAATAAATTGCCTATAATGGAAACTTTAGGCAAATAGGTGCCGATTTATTTCATAAGAAATGTTTAAACTTCTTTTATCAGCATATATAAATTAATTTGCACCCTAAGAAACCCCACACCTTTCCATTTTTCCTAGCTTGTAGCCCAATTATTGGGATGGCAAAGAGACCAATAAAACATTCAAATTATTTATAAATTCAAATCCTATCACATAATCAGTTATTCAGATTATAAATAAAATGCATACAAATTAATATATACTTAGTAGTAAATCAAAAACTCTTGTAACATGAATTTTTATTTATTTAACTTGTTATAGTGCATGGATTCTTGAATTGGGTGAACAATTTTTCAGAATATATTAAGAATATATGGCCTCTGTGTGAATGAGTTATCAAATGAGATGGAGTTGATTACAAGGCTGTGCTTGGAACCCATCTAGATGGATGTGTTTTCAAAATGAATCTTTTTCTTTATTTGATTTATTAAAATATAACATTTTATTATAATAAAATATAATAAAATTTTTTATAATTATAAATTTATTTAGAATAATTTTATGAAGTTTGTAAATTTAAAATTTATTAAATAATAAATTTTTATTTTTATTTATATTAAATATATTTAAGGATTAATTTAATATATTTTATTTAAAAATCAGTTATCATAAATATTATATTAATTTAATCATATTCAATCTCAATTACTTTAAATATAGGATAAGATTAATTTAATCTTATCATATTCTATCTTGTTCCATCTAATCCTATCATATCCAATTTTGTGCACCGAATGGGGTTTAAATACACGGAACTCAAATGTCTAATATTTAAGAGGCGTATGAGCATGGTTGCATATCACTATCCTAAATCAATAAAATAATATTAGAATGTCCCTTTCAATTGGGTCACAGCCCCACCTACCCACTCCGTCAAGTAGTTTTGATAAGGGTCGGCTATGTAGGGGCCTACTTTGATGGGTGATCTTTCATCATATCCTAGTTATATGACCATTGATCAACGGTCATGATCACCCACTTGTGAAGGTGAATGGTGTTGAATGGTAGATGATTTGGAAGTACTTAGTATATGATTTTGGATATGAAATTGACAGTGCCTTAGAAAGAGAAAAAAGATTGAGGACTGAGAGAGGACTGCAATCGGGTTTGCTCATCCATTCTCATAGAGGACCCACATAAGAAGACGCCCACGTGATGAAGGAATATAGACCTGTGCATGCCAACTTCGCATGCCTCTGTGGCACCACGTCAGCTATTCGTCAAATCTGGCTCCTGACTGACCGACTTGCCGCCCATTGAACCCCATTGTAACTGTTCTGTGATCATGGTACATTGGTTCAACTAGTCACAAAACTTTTTTTTTTTTTTTTAAATTAAGACAGATCTAAAAGACTGTAGAGACCAATCGAGATAGAAACATTGATGACGCGATATAAGATATTACTCTCAATTGAAAGGAATCCACCCACATAAAGATAGAAAAATGACTCACACGAATAAATGAAAAACTCACACAATAATGAAAGATCAACGCATACATAATGATATAAATAATGTTGTTACTATTATTATTATATATAAATCATTTGCATTTGTCGAGTGGATATCGAACTCATGCCACATATAATGGTAGACATGGGGGCTACTAATACCTAACCAATGGTGTCAACAGCCAAAGACTAGTCACAAACTTTGTAATAAAATACTCTCAGAAGCTAGCTCAAAAAAATTATACATATATATACTTTTAGAAGCTTCCTTCTGGATACAAGGTAGAATTCAAATACCATTAGTACCAAACCTGAAAATTCTTTATAAGGTCGTAGCTTCCACTAATCTCTACTTCGCAATTTCATGCTCCGATTTTTCATTTTCATTACTCTAATTCCTCAACCGATGAGCAGTTTCAAACAAATCTTTTTGTGTTGCGAGTCTTAAAGCTAATATCAATGCTCTCACTTGCGTTTTTGGACACATCTTTTAATGGGTTTAAATTTTGTTAAAAAATTTTCTTAACATTTTTTATTTTGGTAATTAGAAATTGATTGTGATGGTGGAAGTATAATAGGATAAGATGTAAGTACTTGAACTACATAATTAGAAAAACAAAACCTCTAATACTTCATCAAAGAATTGTTATTTGATACATGTCAGTTGAATAGAACTATCACACTGTAAGTTAAGACATAAGTTGGAATTATTTTAAATATATATATATATTTAAAGAATGATATATTGATGTTAAAAAACTCGAGGTAATTAAATTAAGTCATTGACTTGCAATGTAATACATGTTAATATCACTTACAATATATCCGGTTCAATAGACTTTTATCTGAGATATTGAAATTAAAATTCTTAGCAGTATTATTAATGAATTTAACTTACCACCTTTTAATAAAGGTGATTGAACATTTTTCTTGATTTTAAGAGGTTAAAGGTTTAAGTTTCTTCCTTATCTTATAACGCAAGATATAAGTAGTTTTATTTGAATTTAATCATTTATCTTCCACCTTACAAAATAATAAAATAAAATAAAAATTAATGAAATTTAAATCTCTATTCTCGAAATCAATATTTATTAATTACTTTTGTGGGATGGGCTCAATATTGGCAACTGAAAGGTTTCCCAGGTCCTTTTATGCTTCTATCTAAATTGCTGATTGCTGGTTTCAACTTTCATATATGTTTAGTTCGAAAAATAAATCAGATTTAAATATGAAACCAAGTTTGAAAACAAACGATCAAACTGATAAGTCTGCGAAGATCAGATTATTTGCGTCACTTATTTAATCAAATTGTAATCATCCTTTTTAAAAAAAAAAAAAAAAAACAAAAAAAAACTTAAATCTTAGACTCTTAGTTTTCATAGATATGAATTGCTCTTCTTCTTAAAAGTAATTAATAATAACTTAAGGACTTCGATTTGTGTACATCAAAAGTAGCTGTTGATTTTATATTGGCATTCGTTGTATTAAACATTAAAAGATTTTATAGCATAGCAATATTGATGTTTTGCATCAGTGGTATTTTTTGTACATTAAAAGTAGCTATTGATTTTATGTATTGACATTTGTCGTATTAAGCATTGTATCAGTAGTATATAAGTAATTATTTCTGTTTCTTTCTTTCTTTCTTTTTTTTTTTTTAAAAAAAAGAGGAATAACTTTCATTCTACTCGAAAGAGGAAACAAGCTATCCTAATTCCTATCTAGGACCAGGCTTTCCACACAAAGTGGACAATCTTCAAGTCAAACAAAGAGATCAACTGAGGACAATCCCAATTTGGCAAGATTATAAGCGACCTTATTTGCAAGCCTAGGAACAAAACCTCGCTTTGTGCTAATTAAACTTAATCAGAAAAATAAAAAATATCAATGATCCAATGATCCAATGACCTCCACCAGCATTGCAGCAACATTTGGCAATTATATATCCAAGTGTTAGCATGACTCTAAATTTTGATTAAGATTTCCCGCAATTATCCCTTTAATATTTTGATCCGTTTCGTTTTATACAGCAATTATAATAAATATTTAATTTACTTACACTTACTTGTATGCGGCCGTTTATTTACTTTTTTTTTTTTTTTTTTAATTTTTATCTTAGTATATCTTAATCATAGACTTCACTTGTGTCCTAATCAGAATTTAAATCAACTTAACACTTTAATATCTGATTTAGTATGGTTATGGTTGAGGAAACATGCTTTTCGAAAGTAAACAAGGAAAATTGAATATTTAAAAGCAAGTTTGGAATGTAGGATGAGACACACCACAGGGAGGGTTGGATTATCAATTTATTTTATTTTATCATGCATCATGCTTACTAATCAAGCAAAAAGCATTTTATTACGTAATTTTAAAATCTTAATAAATATACATATTTTTTCTATATAATAATTTTATTTTTGAGTAAAAGATATAAGAATTTTATTTTAATTTCTTATTTCTAAACATTGAATTATATTTGTTAAAATATACGTTAGGAATAAAGGTTGAAGTTAGAGTTACTTAGTGGCCCAATTAATGAAAGCCACTGATCCTTATGCCATCAGGTTCAGGTTCGACTTTCAATAAAACAATTTCTCCCACATATAAAAATACATGAGTTATCTCCTCATCTTATGTGATTCTTACTCTTCACTTATATGTGAGTTACTTCCTCTCATATAGGAGATGCTCCTTGAACCATATCACATCATTTGATCATGATCCTTAAGTTTGTTCCAATCACAAAAAAAAAAAAAATGCCAAATTTGGCGATGTGACGGCTCGTTGATGGTGCACATCGATGCGTTGGTGAGCAACGCTCAAGACAAGAGGTGGTTTAATCTACCTGCAAAGACACTCTGATGCCAAAAGCATGGACAACTTAATGGGCAAAATCACCTAGTGACAAATTTATAAAAAATGACAAAAATTAAAAGAAAATATTTTCTATTAAACTCTTGGATTTACATCATATCAACCCAACATCCCTTAAGCAATCCAATTTGCTGGATTTACATCATATCAATCCAACATCCCTTATCAAAATATTTTTAAATGTTCAACTTGACTCATAAAGACTTGAAACACCTAAAACGCGAAAACTTGATGGCAAACTAAACTAAATCAATCACAGTTGTCATTTGGTTCCCGTCAACGTTTACCTGTATTTTTAAATCGTCTTTTGATATCGTCTCTCCAGGAACGAACCCCACCTATTAACGTTAAATTACGCGTTAACATGTAAAGGTGGCATAACAAGTCAAAACTCATCATAAGTAACAAACCCCGCAGAATTTTTTTTATTATCTCAAAAACGATAACGTTTCAATTCCTTAGCCAACCAGCCTCCGATGATTGTGCCCTGACAGCTCCGCTTGCCAGAGAATGATAGCGGCCAAACAAGGGACAAAATTGGAAAAACACGAAAAAAAGTGAAGGCGGGAAAAAGAGCCGTTGCAGTCTAAACCGCAAATTTTGGCGCCTAAAACAAGTTGACACGGTTTCGGCTGCCCGTAAAAAACCGGGCAGCTCCTCTTTCTCATACAAAAACTCTCCTTTTACCAAAATTGGGGCTACATCAAAACAGCCCTGTTTAAGCTAATATTTAATCTCTCTCTTTCTCTCTCACTCCCGCACGCACCCAAAAAAAAAAAAAAACTCTTTGTTATATTCCAACCTCATAATCTCGACTTTTCCTCTCATTCATAATTTTCCCTCCTCTCTCTGTCTTTTCTCTTGTGGCCTCATCAGAGAAAGAATCAAGCACCCTTTTCCCTTATTCCTCCTCTTCTATTCTCTCTCAATTGGTTTCTTCATTTTGTTCTGATTCCTTGATCAAGTCCCTTCCTTTTCTCTGTTTTGTTTGGTTCTCTTCAAGGAAAAAAAGGGTCTTCCTTCTTGGGGTTTATTCCTTGTTCCTTTTTCAAGTTTGTTTTGATTCGGGGATCAAAGCCCTCGTTTTTACTCTGTTTTTGCCCTGTTTATGCAAAAACTTTTAAAAACCAAGCTGATAAGGTGATATTAGAGATGGGGTTTTCGAAGAAGACACAGACAGATTGTGGGTTGGACTCAGAAGGCAAGAAGTGGGTGATAGCTGGAATCTCTATAAGGACTTCATTAAAGCCCATAAGCACCAAAGCAAGAGGTAAAGAGAATGAAGAAGAAGAGGAAGAAGAAGAAGCCTCTTCTACAACCCCAACAGCCAGAGAAGCAAGAATACCGGAGAGACTACCATGCCCACCTGCCCCAAGAAAGCGCAGGCCTCCTACAAGATGCAACTTCAGTGGAGTCAGGGAGTTCTTCACTCCACCTGACTTAGAATCAGTGTTCAAGCTCCATGTCGAGAAAGCTAACTGAGTTTAGACTAATTGATTTGAACCAAAAATGAGACTCAGTTAAGACTTAAGGTTTATTTATTTATATTTTTTGGTTTGAGGTTTTGTTTTAGTTATCCTTTCTTTTTTTGGTACTAGAGTTGATGATGATGTACAAAGATTGTGATATTTATGAAATGACTAGTAGTTTAGTTTAGTTCATGTTTCTTCTTTGTTATGACTTATGAGAGGTTTCTATATACTTAAGTTTGCTTTACATGTTATTCTTTTGTTAGTGCTTGTACTTGGATGGAAATGTATGACTTGTACTCTTAAATATTTGATGGCAAATTTGAAACTTTTGATAATAGTACATGTTACCAAGCTTTTTTATGCTGTTTGCTTTCTCTTTTATGTTTTCTGTTCCAACCATAAACAGGCTCTCTCTCTCTCTCTCGCTGTGTATATCTACATGAGAAATTAGCATAGATAATGTATGTTGAGCTTGAATCTCAAAATATTTCTCCATGTTACTTTACTTTGTTTTTATTTTTTTCTTGTTTCTCTATCTACACTATTAAAGTACACGTGTATAGGATACATACGTGAGAAAGGATTAACAAAGTAGCCAAAAGCCTGTCCACAAAGATGTTGAAAGAAAATCTTTTTCATGGCTAGGATGGTGCACAACAATTGATTTGAGTGTGACTAAACCACCTATAACGATGGATACCGGGTACCTTTTTTGGTTTATGCTCTCTACCAAATCTTCCGATATGTCCTACTCATATGACCACAAAAGTCAAGTTCCCACCAAGGCTTCCCTGATTATAAAAAAACAAATAAACGGGTGGTGATGAATTGGAATCCAATGCCTATGAAAGGAGGGGTTAGGCCGCCTGAGGGCTTGTTTGGAGGGGTTCACTATCAGCATTACATGTTTGATGTTTTAATTTCAGGCACTTGATGACAAAGACAAGTTGTGAATTTTGGTGTTTGTAGATAAGATTTTAGGCATGTTGATCATATTACCATACACTTAATTTGTTTACAGTGAAGGGCATCATCAGGGGATTTGCATTGTTTGAAAAGGTTGAAATGGCAAAGTTGAGTTAATCTTTGGAGGTTCACTTTGCTTATTAAACAATTTATAGGGATTAGGAGCCTTTAAAAAAGGGTATAGTAAAGTTTTGCCAAAAACTAAGGTCTAACTTTGTCAGAATTTGGTCATTTTGAATTGGATAAAACTACAATGTTTATTCTAATGATGCAATCAAATGCTACATCAACTGGTTTGTTTGGATTTGGTTTGGCTTCCTCCATAAAATCATTTCTTCTTGACAATTTGATTTGAAAGGTTGTTGGTGGTACGGGGAGCAACACATTCTGCCTATAAGTTTTGTCATTTTGATGAACAATTATCCTCTTTTTCTTTAATATTATTATTCTAATGAAACTATGCCAAAGGTTAAGGACAATTATTTGACCTCTCATGCAACTATATACCTTGATTATAAGTTTATTAGCATTGTTTTAGAATTTATTCCTTGATATCTGTCAAAAACTTCCATATAAATTCTTTGAAATGTTTGGCTAATCGCTATGCAAATGAGATTCTTTACAAAAAATAACAAAATAAGCTAGTTGAGTTTGCTATATGCTAACCCAAACTTGATCAAATATCTCTAAATTCAACATAATTTCGTGAATTTATTATCTATGACCTAAATTTGGCATTCTATTTGCTAACTACTGGCAACAGTTACCATATTCATTATCCACATTATTGATCGTAGTGCCATATCCATGAATTAAGGTCTCGTTAAAAAAAAAAAAAAAAAAAATCTGTATTGTCAGTTTTTGGTAACAGACTACAAACTACAAAAACTACAAAGCTGTCTGAAACAATTATCTAAGAGGAAGTGATAAGATTTCTGCTAGAAACCTATGGTAAAATGATCTCCATTATGGATTTTTCTTGTGCCATTTCATGATATAGATTCAATGTAGGTAGGATTTTGTTTGGTTGGTTCTTCGAACTTGAATTCAATACTGATGTGATATATGTTGATATTTGACGTAAGAAAAAAATGTATTTAAAAGTGGAAAAGAGAAAAAGTAAAATGTAAGTAAATATTATTCATTTATTTGTAAAGTTTGTCACATATTAATAGATCTTCAAACAGATCAGCACTGGATTCAAATCCTTCTTTAAAGACATTTTATTAGAAAATATATTATTATTGATAAATGTTATTGATATAGATATTTATATATAATAGAGTTTTTGGTATATGCAAGTTTCTTAACTATTAGGCAAGAAATTAATTATCAATATTAAGATGTGAATATGTAACTTGAAACCGTAACCTGTAGAACTAAATTTGTAATCAGTTGAATGGAAATTGATCTACTGACAACGGCAAGTTGCTTGCTGTATTCAATAATTCATGACTACAACATAGTTGTAATTGCTTGAAGAAACCAGTCATTTTCAAGCATAAAAGGACAAGGTGGTGTTGATTGAATGAATTCGTTTTTTTTTTTGACTAAAAGTAGATCCAGATGAATGACTTGATACTGCCCGGTCTGATGGTTCCCAGCAGCCCCATATCACTAACCTATTCATAATTTTTCTGATTGTGGGGACCAAGAAAATGATCATCAAATTTGACAATCACCACAGACCTCTTGATTTTTTTTTCTCCCAATTTTTGCAATTTGACATATTGAGTCTTGTTAGATCCTTTAGCATATTTTAAGGCCACAAGTTACATCAACTATTATAGTGGTTCATACTGAAGAGAGTTCCTCTTTTATTGTTTTGAACCTATGATGAAAACTTAGATGAAAAATAAATGGTTGATTTTAGGAATCAAAACTTCCATTACAACTTAGAGTAGAACAGTATAATCAAGTAACATGTACATTCACATTTCAAATATCACAAGCATAATTTTACTAAGCTCCACATTTCTTGCTTCAAACTCATTCTCTATTCACAAGATGATAACACAACCCTAATACATTCATCCTCAAAATACATATTAAGGGTATGCAATTACATTAACCTAAATTCATAAATCCATCTTTTCCAATATTCTTCTGTAGTAATAAAATTAGTAGCGTTATGAAAACAGTTAAAATAAATTCTTGTTTGATAGGTCATCTAGATTTTTTGGTAGGCATGACCTCATTATTGAGTCAATGTTTTGTTTTTAGTGGAAGTGTTAGCAATCCGGAAACAAGCGGAGATATACCAGATACTAACTTGACAAAATCTGTAACATAAAGCAAAGCATTAATTGTTTTGCAGAGTTAGAATGGTCCCAAGTCATGGCATAGAACATTCAAAAATCACAGTAGGGTTTTGGGCTCTTATTTAACTTAGAGCAGAGCTAGCATTATTGTTCAAAATGAAGTTCATTTAGTAGCAAGTTGATTTATCAAAAATGTATTATCAATGTTTCTTTTTTTTTAATTAAAAAAAAAAATCTAATGTTCCTCTCTCACGCACATAAGATATTTACTTACAAACACTTTATTTATTTTATTTTTCAAACACTATTATATAGTTTATACACATTTCATTAAAAACAGGCTATATATGCCATAGTCACGACCATAATACAATTGTTACATTTTTTTTTTAATACCACTTGAGGCAACTCGATCTTCAAATATTACTAAGCAGAACGAGCATTTTATACCACTAAAGTGCAGTAGGTAGTAGCAATAAAATACCACTCATTGAAAGTTTGGTAATGCAAACAATGATAATTGATCTACTAAAGAGTATTATAGCAACTATCTTCTTTAATATTTAAGGATTTTTATTAGTATTAAGTTATGTTAGTGTTGCCAACCAATCACTCAAAAATAGTTTCTTATAGAAATTGTTAATGCCATATTTGGACCCTTAGCTGGGATGTTGGGTTTTTTATCTAAGGGTTGTTTGTTTTTTGCACTTAACACTTAATGGTATTGAATTAGACCAATTAAGATATATTTGTTTTTTTTTTTTAAGTAGTCAAACCACTTAAAACAATTCAAAAACTACTTAAAAAAAAAGTTACATTTTTTTACTTTTCACTTAATACAAAATTACTGAATGATTTTATAAATATATTATTTCAAATTTATCCTTTCCAAAATAACATATTTTCAAGTTTATCTTAGTTTTACATTATACAAATTTCTTTTAATGCTTTAACAAACATTAAAAAAATAAAAACTTTAAACATCTCAATATCAAATTGTCCTATAACAAGATTACTATATTTCTTCAATTAAATTCCGGTAAGAATTTTTATTGATTTTCTTTATTAATCTACTTGTGGAGTAGCTCATATTGTGTTTATTTGTTAAAGTTTTACTATGTTATTGGTGTTTTTGGTTTATGTATATTGATGAGAATTTGTTTGTGTATAACATAACTTCAAAGTTTCTCCTCTTGTTTCTCATTTTGATTTTTTTATCTCAAAGTTTAAATAAATTATTTGTTAAATAATTTATTGTAATTGTTTATATCATATTAAATAAAGTTACTTAACAACTGATAGTAAAAGGATATAAATGTCAAATTGCTAATATTAAGATAATTTTAACTTTAAAAACAAACAAAATTATTATACATTTAGAGGTAAGGAAACAAAAAATAAACAAACATGTTTATCAGATTTCAGTCACTATTCAGTCTTCAGTAACACTATTTAGTTTTCAGACAAAAAAACAAACAATCCCCTAATCGGAGGGGTGTGATGGAGGCTAGGACTGTTGTGTTATCCTTGAACCACAAGATGGTGTCCACATGATTTGAACTAATAATTTTATAGGAGTTTTGGTTGCAAAACAGCTCGCAGAAATTCAAATACTTTGCAGAAACTTAAAGGATCAATTTTCCAATGCGATCAAAATAACTAGCTTTCGTTGAAAGCTGAAGGATTTATGTTGTATCTAAAAGTAGCACTAGATCCAGAAACCAAATAAGAGCTCGATTGGCTTACAAGCCCAAATGAAAAATGGAGTAATGTGCACTTGTTAATCTGACAGCAAAATACCATGACAACACGAACACTAAATGAGTTTAATCACGCCCAGATAGTGAATCGGTTAAGGATAAGGAGCTTGCATGAGGTACAGTTTGAGGTTGCAGTCATAAAGTAACTCATGACACGTTCTTAGCTTGTTATTTCCTTAATAGTGAGAAAGACTTGAAAAACAGGAAATTTTCTACTAGTTTGTAGAAATTCATATATTTCTTTATTTCAACGAAGCTCTGGAAAAAAGGAAAAGAACTTTATCAAATAAGAAGATTCCTATAATGCATAAAAGATCTCTTCGAATAGGAAGTTTCCAAAATTGTAATATAAGTAAAAAATGTATACAATTAATTGCAGTTTGATTCAGTATTTAAATGATTAATATAGTTTCATATAAATAGGAAAAAGAAATCTTGGTTTTTCCTATATTGTAGCAACCAAATTGTATATAAACAATAAACCCTAATACTATATAAAAGGTCATTCGCATGTATAACATGCATCATACATCCCAGCATGCCTGTCTATCCGAAAAGAGTTCTTATACGTTTTCCTAGTATAAACTTTACTAAACCCATCTTTCTCTTAGCAATAACATAATCATGGACATATGTATTATTATTTGGGTTCAACCATGTTAAAAACCAGCTTGCCTCTTTTGTGTCTTCATCTCTCTCTCTCACATAAACTCTATTACTTTATTGTAATTATTTTTGTTTATTCCATTTTTCTTTTTGTTTAGTATATTAACACTGTTATCAAATTTCGTTTAATTTCCTAAATTTCACATTATTCGTTGTCTTGGTGGTACTAGATTTGCAGCCAAACATTTATAAGATTACTGATTCAAATCCTGATAACTCTATCTTGTGGTTCAAGGAGAACATGATAACATCCAACCTCCATTGTACCTTTTTGGGGGTAAGGCAAAAAGTCCAATGCTCTAGCTAAGAGTCCAAATGCAATGTCAACATAAATCAATTATCACTCATATGATCCAACTATCTATTCCTTATTCAGAAAACAACCGCTCTCATAATAAGAAAAGAAAAATTTGTAAAATATGTTTGGTGAAAATTGAATTTTCAATACCTTATCGAATAGGAAAATGTACAAACACTTATTAAAAGGGTGACATGTCCAAAAATAATATTTAACTTCACAAGTTGGCATTCAATTTAATAAATTATATCACTTTAAAATTTTCATACTCTTTACTACCAATATCACAAAGTTAATATATATATATATATAGTACTTTTGAAATGAGGACTCCCTTACTTTAAAAAATAAGGACTAATCAATTAAATTCATTCATTATTTTTTAATTAAATAGAAGAGATAATTTATTTTAGAAGAGAGAACGTAATGAATAAATTTAACTGATTGATTTTTAAAAATTTTTATTTTTTTTTAAAGATAAATCTTTATTTTAAAAGTACTACATATGCCACTGGTAATATCGAATTTCATTTATTTAACGTTTGACTTAGAATTTCAGTTATTAAAAGCGCGTAAAGCCTCCCGCAGCCACAGTACAATAGTATTAACACCTTGCAGTTTTATCAAATTTGACCTACAAGTCTAAAACCCATGGAATAGCAAAATATGTGTGGTTGCTACCACACTTAAAGAAAGAATATCACCTACATATTCAACCATTATAGACTTTTTTCCGCACACTAAACAAGATAGGTACCATAAGTGAGCAGCTGATATAATTGGAGGTTTGGGCCATTGATACAGAAAGATAAACTAAGTAATAAAAAAGAGAGAGAGAGAGAGAGAGAGAGAGGGAATCCAATGCATGAAAAAGAGATTTACTAGCAGAAACTAGACAGACAAGTACACATGGGCATGGCTGCCAGAGGAATCCTAAGTTGAAAACAAGATTCTTCTATTTCCTCACAAAAGAAAAATAAATCATAAGTGAGATTTGCAAAACCACCCCCAAAAGTTTAACTCTTTATAAAAATAACAATTTTATTTTTAATTTAAATAAAAATTCGATATAGAAGGAATTGGTACACAATTAGGGAGATTTTTATTTAAATTTTGAAAATATAAGATGATTTTAATACATAATATTAAAAATATTTTATCTAAATTTGAAATTAGAGGATGATATGCAAAAAAATAATCAAACTTCAGGGAGTTTTTGCAAATCTCCAATAATAAAAATAATAACGTTAAAAGCTTTTATTCCATTTAATTCACATTTTGGACACACAGTTTTTCACAGGCCAATCATCGATTTCTGTTCCCTTGGCTTGGCCCCCAAGCTGACCTTTTTTTTTCTTTCTTCAATTTCGTTTTACGCGGTTTTAGCTCAATCTCCGATTTTTGACCTGCCCGGGCTGCCCGTTTATTTTGGCGGGAAAAAGAAGGGCAACATTTTGAGGTTGTTTTTGGCGCCAAAAGCATTGATTGGCCCGGAAAATGCGGTGCTGCGACGGCTATCTTTGTCTTTTTATTTATTAATTAATTTTTTTTGTATTGGATTATGGTCCACGTTTCTGTTTACGTGTTTCAGTGACCAACTTGGTCAGGTGTGTCCGTGTCATTGGCCCCACCACTGGTGCATCTGGACCGTTGGAAAGCCATGCCTGTTGATTAGAGGCGTCAACTTGCTTTACTTTTTCAAGCAGTTTTGACCGTTTATTTCTATCTATGATCGTAAGTTCTCTGTGAGGATTCTATACCCGTGTACTCATTTTGTATTCGTATATTCAATTTTTTTTTACAGTATATTCGTATATTCATATACAAAGATTATGAATATGCTATTCACGAGAGTACTAAATAATTATTTTCTGAGATTATTAATTTCTCTGAAAAAAAGTTTAATTTTAAATAATTTTTATTTTTAATACTTAGAAATAATGAGTTCATGTCTCACTCTTATTCTATTAAAATATAATATATAAATATAAATCCTAGTATAGGAGTTGTGACATCCCATAAGTTATTCGGACCATTAAAAGGCTACGCTCACTGATTAGAGGCATCAATTTGTATTATTTTTTCAATTAGTTCTGACCGTTTATTTCTATGATTGTATGATCTTTGTGGGGACTGTACCCATGTGTACTCTTTTCATATTCATATATTCACACACAAAGATTATGAATATGCTAATCCCGAGAATACTAAATAATTATTCTTTGAGACAATTAATTTCTCTTAAAAAAAGTTTAATTTATTTCCCTCATTTCATGTAAAGCTACCAATGTTGCCTTCATAGTTCCATATCTATGCAACTATGAAAATTTTAATTTTAAGTTTTTAGAGATTAAGAGTTCACATCCTACCTTTATTCTATTAAAACGTAAAGCGTGAATATGAGTATCCTCTTTAAAAGTTGTCATCTTTCGTAAATCATTTGGACTATATTGTAAGTGATCCAATTCAACAGTTCAACAAGCCTTTGACAATCTTTTAACACATAAAGTGATAGTGTTAAAAAAACAAATAAATAAACATGGCACTAAAGTTTATTAGACGGGGACAAAGAAAATAAATTAAAAAAAAAAGATATTTATATTTTATATAAGTATTTTCTACCATTAAATCATTTTTTTAGAAAAAAAATTGATATTAATCTCTTATATGAGTGTTTTCTATCGTTAAAACATATGAAGCAAAAATAATGGAATTGACTTTGTTTGCATACAAGAGAATCATTTATACTTTTTCATTGATCTGAAAATTTACTAAAATGTTATTTACTTAGTATTTTTTCAGAAAATATTTATTATTTTCTGAAAGATCAAACATATTATTTTTTTTCTTATTTTAATAGGATAAATAAAAAATAAAATACATAAATGTGAAATTAAAAAACTATATATTTTCATCGCCATCCTAATCCATGTTTAATATGCACAATAGAAATAATTAAAATAATATTTCTTTAAAAAAAAAAAAAAAAACTGATGAATCTCCATATTGTATATTTAGTGTTGATAATTGGATTTCCAAGACTCCCCCCATTCATGAAGAATGAAGCCTCCCTCGCCATGTAGATTTGAATGGACCCCCGTTTTTTTTTTTTTTAAGAAAAAAATTCTTTATCTAAATAGAGATGTGAGCTTTTTTCATTAAATTATAAAATTATCTTTTCATCTAATAAAATTTAACGATGAATTACAATCAACCACTAACAACAAAGAAGGTGAGTGTCATTTTTTGAGAAATTGTTGCCACGTCACAACCCAAAACTCATATATTATTTGTAAGTTATTCTTCAACATAAAGATTTCTCGAATTAAATAAAAAAAATTATCAAAATTTCAGAACCCTTGAATATTGATTTTTTTTTTTGAAACATGTGATGTATAAAATTTCTTGAATCAAACAATAAATTCATGAATAATGGAATTAAATTAAATTTATAGTTTTATAACATTTTATTATGCATGGAATGTACAATATATCCATTTGGATCATCTTCTAAAATGAGTTTTTTGCCGATATAATCTAATCTTATGACACATAAGTATTACAATCAATGTGTGGTTGAGATGTAAATGTTTTTCACATTTACTTTTTTAACAACTAATCACATACTTCAAAAAATATAGAAAAAAGTTTAAATCAAGAGAGGATTTAGACCCCATATCATAAGTGTACAAATAAAAGAACAAGCAAATGTAACTTTCAATTTAATTTAATTGGATTCCAAGAGACAGATTGGAAGATCTAATTTCTATCCCTTATTCAAATTTAAGACTAAAATTAATATTTATTATGGAAATTAAATAAGATAAAAATTAGGATCGTAACATGGGTCCCAAATCATCTGAAACTATCCACAAGGTGAGATCCATATGAACAGCAGCCCATGAGACCATAGACATAGAGGGTCCAAATATTACAGATGGCCTAGTCTCACTTTTATATGGGCTAACTCAGAGTTGGGCTGCGGCATTTTCACTCAACAGTCTATCAATATGCAGAGAAATGCCAATAAACTGTTATCAGACTGTCAGTCCCAATTACATAAACAAGAACAATGAAACTGTTTCGAGTACATTTGAAAAAGAGAAATGTTAATTAAATCTAAAATGTGAAAAGACTATTCATGACCCTTACAATTTCAGTCACAACATGTTACAACTAGATATGGTTTTCAGTTAAATTTCAGACGTCCAGGCCTAAAAAGTTTCATATGTAATAGTGAACTGCTTAAGAAAATAGCTTTTTTGACCATTTAAATTTGGGTTTGACTGCCATACAAATCCTTACAGAACAATTCTTTGAATCTCTTTTTTCGCCTTATTTTTTAATTTTTATAATTTTTTCATTATATAGTTACGTAATCCAAAAAATTTTAATTTCTACTTTCTTAACTTAAAGGGAAGTGAAAGGCATCATAAGGACTAAAGAGGGTAATTCCCAAGAAAGTAAAAAGGTCAACTTCCAAAATTGTTTCATGCTGAAGACCTATTTCTGAACCATTGATTACTCATACATTTCAATTAAAAATTATATAGGTAAAACACAAATGCCAAATGGGGGACCAAAAAACATTTAAAATAATGTAAGTGATGATTGAGAAAGAAATAAATGGCTTACCTAACTTTCACTGTGAGACTGAAAGCTTATGCAGGAAACAACAAGTGCTACTTTGGTCAGGCTCATTCAGTCTAGAAGGGTATTTTAAGACCTTAGTCAAAAACCCATCAACTTCCTTCTCGACATACCTGTTGATATTTTTGGACACTACTTAAAAGGACTTGTTTGATTAACATGATAGATTGAATAATTTATATAAGATTTGATTTTGATTAGATTGGATTGAATTAGATTTTATTTCGTGTTTGATGAAATAGGATAAGATTAAAAATAGTAAGTGCAAACTTGAATTTTAAAAATTTTTCAAGAGTTTTTCATAAATTTTATATATTAAGACCGGTTAAACATTTTTAACCATCACAACCTCCTCTATTATCACCTTCCTTCATTAGTGATCTACAACGCTGAAAAAGAGATCGACAATCGGTGATGCCGAGAAAATCTCAAAAACTGCTTGGAGACGAAGACAGAGATGGGCATAGAAACTACAATGGAGAGTTAGAGATGTAAAAGGAGATTGACGAATGCAGAAACCGTTGACCTAGACGATAACGAAGAAGAAGATCAGCAAGCATAGACGAAACCATGACAGAGACAAAATGCAAGAAGAGAGGTGAGCGAGAAGAAGCAGTACTAGTGCGCAAACAGAAAGGGAGGCGAGGGACGAGGAGAAGTGATTGGAGGCGACAACGACGAGGTGTCAAAGAAGGAGTAAGCAATGAGATAATTTTAATTTATGTGATGAACGAGTTAGTTTTATCCTAAACTAATGAGATAAATTAGTGATTGGTTAAATTAATGAAGGGTGAGTGGAAGCACCAAACATGGTTTGGACACAAAAAAATAATCCAAACCCAATCCCATCACAGACAACAAACAAGGCCAAAGAGTTCAAAGCGAAAGATTCTTGTCCAATAATTGTTTGTCTAGTCAGCTAATAATATAATCAACACATAGAATCACCTCAAAAATTGTTCTTACTCACCAATACATATTTAGGATACTTCACAAATAAATAAAGATGGAATTCGAATATTTTTGGCATGGAAGTCCCTAGAATTTATCAGTGTTTCTAAAATAAGTGGTCAAATCAATGTAGGAGACCATACTCTACAACGTTCTTTTGTTTAGGTGTGGTCTGGAGTCAGTTCAATTACACAAAATTAAGCAGACAATTAAACTGATATGATATATACACTTTGTCAATTTAAGAATAATTTCATTCCATGAGATTCAATCACTTCTTAATAGGAAAAAACCTGAGCAATTAAAAAAGGGAAAAACGGCATAAATCTTATTGTCGAAACGAGCCCGAAGAGAGAATGTCAGGATCAATATATTCTAAACTTATTATTATTATTATTTTTAATATATTGACATAAATCCTTCTTAACAATATTATATATATTTTACCGCTGAATAAAGTATAAATTTATTTTTTTTTAAGTTAAAATTATCTGAAAATTTATAATTTGACAGTTATATCATTTTTTACTATTTGTTGCTATTTACTTTTAATTAATTTGTGCATTTATTACTCAGACGACCCTTGATGTTTTGCTCTATTTCAAAAATGATTTTTTTTTAATTTTTTTTTAAATATATAAAATATGTTTGATTGATTATTTTGTAAGATATATTTGTGAAAAGGAAAAACAATCTTTTGACATTTATTAATCAAAAGTTAAATATATATATATATATTTTTTCACTATTTTCAAAACAAATCATTATTTTTTTACTTCAAACAACTATTTTATTTTCAAACTCAATGTTCTACATATTAACATTATTTTCAGTTTTTAAAAATAAATTTTAACAATCTCTATCAAATACATTATGTCTAAATACAGTATTTTCAGAACATGAGTTTTACTTTCAAATATATATTCTTCCAAAATACCATGTTGAAAATGATACCAAAGGCAATTGTCTCAAAATCTTCTTTTGGAATGCATTTGATATACAGCACTTGCAAATAGGACAGGGAAGATCTGCCCTCTAAAAGATAATCTAAGAGTCGAAGAGACCATCACAATTCACAACCATTCTTTATTACCAAATCAAAACTTGTTATTCTTTAAGAAGTTTGTTTGGAAGTGTCAACAACAGCAGAACTAAACAGATTCAAATTGCATCTATAAAAACTCATACTGATGACTCTTGAAAGTAGACAGTCTAGCAAACATTATAACTTGTGAATTGTGTCATTTAAACTTATATTTTCCTGTGTAGGTGAAGCATTACAAGCAATAAGGATTGCCATCATAAGAATATTGTTGTTCAAGCTTGCAGGATGTAACTTGCTACATTTATCTCCAGTCTCGCACATTTCAAAGAAATGCCTATTTGTGCTCTCAATCACTCAAAACAACAATAATAATGCACTCTGCTTCAAGTTCCTAGCTAGCAGTTGATTATATTACAATATACAATGTTTCTCAACACCCATATCTTTCTATAGTAGGCATTTCCCGGTAATAGTGTCTGTGAAGAAAAAAAAGTTTCTACCAATAGTCTAGACTCCAAAACATTGATATATGCATTGACTCGTCCGGATATCCTACTTAAAGTCCTGATTTATGCAGACAAAAGTCCATGAAAATGCCTACTTAACCTTCTTGTCAAACTAATTTCATAAGGACAGCATTGATTGCAAGCGTAATAATCCCCCAAGAGTGGAACTAATTACCATTAATCTTCGGTTGCTCACTAGATTTGTAATCACAATATTCCATCAACATACAAATGAATAGATACATTGTGATTTAGACATATATTAATTCTAAAGCTGCCTTACACCTCAAGCACCACCTAAATAAATGTTGAGACAATGACTAGGAAAACAAAATAAAATAACAACAAACGGTTGTGAACAAAACACTGCTAGATGTATGAGTAGTATCAATAAATGATACAATAGACAATGGTTGTTGCAGGGTCAATGCCAATGAAACACAGAGTTACAATAAGATATAGGTCATTTGGCCATGGAGAACCAATGCTGAAGATATATTATTGTAATATATCTTATCATAAATATAGTACATTTGTATGAACATAAATTATTCAACAAGCGAAACTGGTCTTTTGTGCTTCGCCACATTAATAACATAAATACGTACAATAAACACAGATCAGGTTCTGTAATGTACACCTATTTCGATCTTCGCCTGAAACATTCAACAACTTGAATTGCAATTATTTCATAATCTGATGCCATCAATCAGACAACAGCCTCTACAAATTTATGTGATCCCAGACTCCTAGCAGCAGCTGAAATCTTGTTCCCCTCAACCTCTAGGCGTCTCAACCGTGGACAATTAACAACAAACAATTCAACAGCCTGAGCATCAATCCCACAACAATTCACAACATCAACATTCTCCAACCGCTTGCAACTCTTGGACATAGATAACATTGCCACACTTGAAAGCCTCCTACACCCTCTCAACTTCAATTCAATCAGAAAACTACAAGAAACCAGCATTGCAGTGAGCTCCTTATCATGCAACATCTCATTGTAAGACAAGTCCAGTTTCCTCAACCGCTTCAAATTCTGTCCTAATGTTGCAAGCAACCCTGGTTCCCTTTCAACAACATCACAATTTATTAAAGCCAATTCTTCAAGCCCTGAACTCATAGCAATCCCAAGAGTCCTCAAGCCATCCCCAGTAACAAGACAACAACTTTGAAGCCTGAGAGTTGATAAAGACCTGAAATTCACCGCAACAGCTGATAAATGATTGTTGGTGAGGTCTAGAGGTAAGCGAAGATCAAGCTTTTGTAGATTACACCTGGAGTGGTTTATAAACCGAAGCAAATCATCTCTACTACCACCATCGTATAGTAATAGAGAATTCAAAGAATCACAATTCTCAGCTAGTTTCAACAACACCACGTCAACTATACTCCTACAAGCCCTTAGCTCTATTTCTTCAAGGCCCTCCAAGCATTTAACAAACGATGAAAAGGACCCTCCATCTCCAATACCTGAACAGCTTTTGAGCTGCAATTTTTTGAGTCTTTTACAGCTCCTCCATAGCCAACCAACACCGGAATCATCTGAACGGATTCCTGATAAACAAAGAGACTCTAAACCCAGTTGTGAATCGAATTCATCATCTAAATACAACCCGGTTTGTGAGTTAAAGTCGAAAATTTCGTTTTCAAGACCATCCCCACCAGAGACATACACAGATAAGTCCTTCAAACAAGGAAAAGAAGCAACCCAGTAGAAGCGAAGAGGACTTGAGAGAGAAACAGTGAGAGATACAAGATGATCACATGCTTTGGAGAGAGATACCAAAGACGAGATAGAGACAGGACCTGCCAGGAAACGGAGGTGTTTGAGGTTGGAACAAGAAGAGGAGACTACAAAGAGAAGACTATCAAACAGAGTAGGTGAGGTGGTGGTGGCGGTGGTTGTTAGATCAGAGTGAGAGTCATCAGAGGAGGAAATATGAAGAGAAAGAGAGGAAAGAGAAGAGTAGCGAGAGAGAATAGAGGAGAGAGAAGGGAGCATAGAGTTGTGAGGAGGAAGCCTGAGAGAAAGTGAGGTCTTGGAGGCCCTGTAAACATGGAGCCAACGCTTGGAAACCAAAGAGACTGACAAAGATGAAGAAGGTGTTGAAGGCAACCTCGTGAAGATTTCTTCAAGAAGCTCATCGCACAACATGTTATCCATAGTCTCTTCTCGTGTTGTTGTGCTTTGCTATCAGTTATTAGAGGCTTTTTGTTGTGGTTGTTGAGTTTTCTCGTTTCGTGTCCTGTTATGTTTGAGTATGAGCTGTGTTTTTGACAATTCACAATTGTGTGCATGTGTGTCTCTCCCTTTGGTTGTTATTGGGAGAGACCACTTAAATAAATTCATACTTTATTTTTAGGTGGGAAGAGAGAGAGAGAGAGAGCGAGTGGAGGTGGAGTTCCCTGCGAGAGAAGTGCGTGTGAATCACACCTTCTTCTCACACTGAAGCTATGGCTACCCTTCTTGCACCTACATTTACCTTTAAAGCTATAACGTCCTAGTACCTTGCAACTCAAATGATTCCATTATTTTTTAAAAAAACATTAAATAATTAAAATATCAAGCAAGAATATCACATGAAATTTGCCCGTCACTTCTATACCGTTCTATCTTTTTTTTCAAAATTCTTTTTAATCCCGAATTGATTATCAAACGGTGGAAAAGAGTTTGCTTAAACAGTTGGTAGGTGTATTTCTTGATTTGTAATTTAGAGGGTGTGTTTTTCAAAGTCATTTTGGGCGAGTTTGAACGCATAGGCGGCTACGCCACCTTTTTCTTCAAATTTTATCCACTCCAGAAGAATATCCAAAATGCCTTAAAATGATAAACTGAAATCATTCACATTCGGAGTCTAGGTTTGAAGTCAAATCTAGAAAAAAATAAATTCATAAAACGAATAACCGATTCGGTCACCGATGTGTCATTTTTCAAAACCCAAGAAAAAAAAATTAGAGAAGGATAAGGTGGGTGATTAATTCAAGGCCAAATAAACGGTTGACAAAGAAATCTCCACGCTGTTTTGTGGAACAGTGGCTACTGAGAGTTTTACATTTTTTTTTTTAATGAGAATTATGAACCGTTCAAAATTCTAAGTTATAAGGAGGTAAGGACAAATGGAACCGAAATTATGTTGGTTTCGTCCATGCTGTTACAATCAAAAACCCACTTTAACATTTGTTTGCTTGTGATGAGAGGAATTATTGAGAATTCCATCAGCATAGAAGTGTTTTGTTGGCTTATAGAGAGGTATATGTGCTGATTTGTTGGACAAGTTCTCAGCCTTCCGTTTCTTTCAACTTGCTTTCCAGCCTCTTCTTTTTGTCCTCGTATTATTGTATCTGTCGTCACCATTTCTGGTAATTTCTAGTCACAAATCCCACCTAACCAAAAAAAAAAGGGTACTACATTATCCTTTAATCATAGCTTTGCCCCAACTCAAGTTTTACTCCATTAAGCACCAGCTACTTTCTTATGGTTATCAGCGTCGCATTGCATTGCAATAGTGACGTGTGTGGCTCAAATTTCCGGACGTGTGTTGTCCTCAAATCACAACCATTAATTCATTGAAAGTTCATATATAAACATCTCAAGATCTCATTAAAAATCACATTAATTCTGTGCATACACACTTCAAAAACTCGATAAGATCTTATTGACGAAGTGGAAATGTTTGAAACTTTATTTGATTTTTAACTGGATTATTTAGATCTAATTCTAGTATGTATAAACAAAAAATCCGCAAAGAGTTGTAAGAGTTAACGGGGTCCTTTCATTGGTCGCAAGGCATCTAGTGACTGGCGACTAGACAAGAAAAAGATGGAACGTTAAAACACAAACATCAAGATAAAACTGTAGACAGCCTGCTACTGTCACAAGTTCCTTAACTTTGAGGCTGTGGTGTCAAAACCTTTAGAATCGTCTTTGAGCATCCATAAACATGAAAATAATAATAATAATAGTAATCTTCTTTGAGCATCCATAAACATGAAAGTAATAATAATAATAGGATTGTCAAGCGCATAATATACATCAAAGAGGCAGCTGGTCCCCATCAATCCCTTTCTTCTACTTTAATGATACTTTATAACAGCACCTCTAAGCAAATAAATTTTGTTACCAGTAACACCACAATAAAGGAGCATCTTTGTTGATTCCTTCTAAAGTAAAAAAAACCTACCTCAGCTAGAGATGGATATCTCTAACCCAATCTGATCATTTTTTATTTGGGTTAAGTTAAATCTTAAAAAATTGAGTTGGGTAACCCAAATCAATCAATAAAAGTTCATCCTAATTTTAAATCTAAAATTTTTTCTTTTCTCTCGAAGAACACTTACTGTAACAATTGAATTTTTATTTATATTTGTTTTATCTGTAATTAAATTACTAAGATTATAAGAATTACCAATTGAACTCTTTATACCTTTGTAGTTGATTAAATCCAATCAACAAACCTAACTCAATTTGACTATTATTAGATTGAGTTGAAAATTTTTAACTTAATCCAACTCGACCCCAAAATGCTCACCTCATATCTCAACATATTAGTGGGAGCTAAAGATTTATGTGCCCTAAGGCCCCTTACTTTGTCATTAGAGCAAATTCGAAATTAGCCATCCATTTCAGAAAAATATATAAGCGAAGTAAACTTTATAATTTCATTACAAATTATCCACCGACTATTACTCCAGGCCTATTAACGTTAAGCGTTTAAGGGATAAAATTATATTTTAACCTTATTTATTTTTATTTTATTTATTTATTTATTTTTATTTTTTCTTTTAAAATAAATTTTAAGCGAGAGGGTGGAGACCAACCTTAAAAATTCAAACAATCTAAAAAAAAAAAAGCAAAGAAAACATTAAAGAAAGAAATAATAAATAAATAAATTGAAAAAAAAAAACAACATCAAATCTCCATCATCTTCAACACCCTTGATTATCAACAACCAGCCTAACCAAAACATGAAAATCTAACCGTCATCAACAAACCAAACTAGATATGGATCCCTCACTTTTATCCACTCTCCCTAAGCCTAACAAAACAAAACCCTGACCCTTAGTTTCCAACAACAACAATGGCTGAAAGAGGTGGCAGCTATGAAGAGGAGAAATGGGTGCCAATGACGGAGCAAGGTGACTTGAATAGATGAGGAGCCTATTTCCATCTCTCGTTGACGTGAACACACAATGGCCATGGTAGACATCTCCTATACAAAGGAAAGATCAGAAGCCTTGAACAGATCTATCTCCGTAGCATCGGCTAGTGTGGAAGACCAAGAATTCTAGGTCTCCATCACGTGAATGGGTCTCCATCCACATGATAGAGACCCGGTGAGGATCTCCATTGCCTACTGCTTTAATTTTTTTTAAGGATTTTTGTGGTTTTTTTTTTTTTTTTTTTTTTGTTTTTTGTCTTTTAAAGGGATTTTTGTGATTGAAATATTGGTTTTTGTTGATTGATGATGATAATTTTGAGTAAATGATTGATAATGATGACTTTATTGAATTGATAATGATTTTGATTGAAGATGAAAGTAAGGAGAGATTAGGTCTCTATTTTTTTTTTTTAAAAAATTTCATTTTTGTTTAAACATTTGATCTCGACCGTTGGTGGAGATCCATCCATTATTATTTTTGAAGTTTATAATTATCTTTTTTTTTTTTTCTCTTTATTAATTCTATTTTTCTTTAATTCAAGGTAATTGTTGTATTACATTATCAAAGTTAATCACTAACTTTAATGGGTTACAACTAAAGGCGGATAAACAAATTGTAATAAAATTACAATATTTACTCGTCTATACATATTTCTGAACTGTATAGTTAAATAGCAATTTACTCATCATTATAGGGAATATTATGTGCTTCAAATTTTGGATTTAAAGACTTTATAGTAAAGGAAATCATCTGTTTAATAGAATCTCATTCTACATAAAATTGATCTGTATTAATAGGTCGTATTATAGTTCTCTGAGGATTATTTATTTGTTTGAATTGATTTGAAAAGTATGAGAACTCTAATATCTAGTCTGTCTCTTCTTCTTCTTTTTTCACTCTTTCTGTCTCTTCCCCCTCCTTTTCTCTATCCTACCTTTTACTTTTTGGTTCTACATCACGAGGATTGCAAAATGATTGTCAGTCATCTTTTCCTGCATCTAATGACAAAATGCAGCCTTCAAAGATAAAAAGAAACAAGCCTGATCATACATACATCTCTAGATGTAGCTCAATCTATAAACCAGTCAGCACGTCAAAGACAAAAAAAAAAAAAAAAAAAAAAAAAAAAAGAAAAGGAAACAAAAAAAAGGCATGACTAATACCCTTGATCTTCTGATTTGGAGTTCTAATCAATCGTTAACATACAAACCAGAAAGACTAATACTGGTTAACAAGAATGAAGTAAAATGTGAACACATAGGACCCAGCAAGGTAAGTGGACCATACCTATGTAAAGGTAAGTAGCACTATTCCATGCCCAAAGGGACTCGACCCAATTCCAGAAATCACCAGCACTGGTGCCATTGAATCCTTGAAGCACGCCCTTCAACAGAAAAAATGTAGCTGGAGGAAAACTAATAACCCCTAAAAACAGGTTGCAGATCACCCTCGAGAAAGTTATCAAATTCCTGGATTTAAAATCGAGTTTTACAGGGTGCGCCATCAAAGATGTTGGGACCATCAATAGAGCCCCAATTTCTGCAGTAGCAAAATTAATGACTGACATGAGGCCCAAACCAATGAACAAAGATGAGATAGTCACTGATTTCAAGAGAGCCCATTCGCCTTCTTGAGGTTGAAGCTCAGACACACTGGAATATGAAGAACCCAGAATCTGATGCAATATTAGGAGGATGAGCATTGAAAGCGATATCCAGATTAGAAAGTTGCTTTTTGGTGTGCAATCACATATTTGGGAGATGAAATATGGAAGTAAAGAAACAATAGCACCCCATAAGTGAATTACAAACACTCTTTTTGCTGAATTAAGCCATTTCCATGATTTGAGCGAAGTGCTAAGCTCATCAGAATTAGTGGATTTTTTGTCTTTTTCTGAACCAGTATTCAAACCATTACTCTCAGCATAGAGAGCAGCTGCCACTACTGGAAGTGGTGCTACAATCAGAGCGAAAGCAATCATGTAGACTCCAACTGACACAAACTTCGCAGGAGAAGTTAAGAGGTATAGGAAAAATGATTGGTGAAACTTCTCAAGGAGGTTATTTACAGATCGTATCACTCCTTCAATCAACCTGAACCAAGACACAGAAAATTTTCAGCTAGAATGACTCAAAATATTGAAGTAGCAAATTTTCTACCTCTTAAAGTATAACAATAATGCAGCGTATCATGTATAATAATTCTTAATCCACAGCAAGGAAAGAATAACACCAAATGCAGCATATATAGGTATATTTGTGAGTGTGTGTGTGTGTGTTTTGGGGGGGGGTGGGCGCGGTGTGTGTGTGCCTATACATTAACTAGAGTTATGTATCATGAGTTAGGGCAGTTCATGGATTGTAAAATCACTGCATTTTTTAGAATAAATAAATATTACTTTATAGCAAAATCAAGACACCGGTAGTTTCAGCATACTAGTGCTTGCCGAATAAGTTTGAATCCTTACACAATTCAAAAGTTAATTTCTCCTAGATTCTCTCTGACATGTCTCACAAGAGACAAGCATCCTAACATAATAAGTGAAGTATCGCAAGGCAAGCAACAGTCAATAACAAAGGCACGATAGTTGAGGAATGCCACCTAGTGACCTAGATTAAAGTAAGCACATAAGGAAATCTTTTAGAGAGAGACAAATAGTTACAGCAATGAAGGGATAACTATAAATCATATTAGAGGTATGATCCATCCCATCCTGTAACTAAATATAATCTCAACACCAATCTCTGCCACCCAATGCCTTAAAAGCCACTTCGGCAAGATATATGTGACAAATGAAAGTTTTTAACTCAAGTCAATGAAGCCTTAATAATAATTGACGACAGAGAGTTCTAGTATTTTTAAAGCAATACCACCTGGCATGCCATATATCAGAAATCTTCACCTATAATCATACACCAGATAAAATCGATTTATAAAAGCTAAATTAAAAGAGAGAGTGGGAAGAAATCTCAAAAAGTACTTATTTTATACCAGAAACTAAAACTTGCATTGGTTATCTAGAAGAATTCTGACCTGCCACCTAGTAGAAGGAAGTCATTGCGCCTGTCCTTGTTATTAAAAGAACCTTTAGGTGAAATTTCCAAAGTGATTGCATCAACTTGATAATCACGAAAAGCACCATGTGGACCAGTGGGAACACCAAGTGCCTAACAACAGAAGAAAATATATATACAAAGTAAGCACAAACCTAATGGATAAATTGACAAAGAGAAGTTAAAAAACCCAACTTCAGTTCCATGACAAACAGCAAATTTTGAACTCACGGAGTGTTAGATACAAAGAAAAGCAACAGACATGTAAGAAGATTTTTCTCAGAGTGAGATAGTGATAGATATATAATTATTAGATTACCATTTGAGGAAACCACCTGATAATATAGCGAACTTGCAAGTGTTGCAGTGCCTTCAACATAATCAGAGGCCGAGATGCCAAATTTCCAACCAGGATTTAAGCTTTTTGCCAGTTTTCCTACTGACTCAAATATGTCACCCAAAATCCTGAGCCATTTGGATTCAAGTAAATACCAAAGTTTCTCCACCTTTACACGCAAACCTTGCCTATGTACGGCCAAATAATTCACAATGTTGATGAGATCTAAGTTTGGCATCTGGCCATTGGATGCCTCAGCGTAAATGCTAAGAGTATCCTCAAATTGTTCATTGCTATATGCAACCTTCAAGACCAGAGCAGCTGCCATTGTTCCAGCACGTCTAAAAGTATATGATATCTTTCTTTCTGGAACCGAGTTCTCTTTTAATTTATATATATTATTGTTATCATCACACATTTCAGTATCTAGTGAGCCCAAATCACCAAATACTGGAGTGTGATAATCTCTCAGCCATGCAGTAACAGGATCATATTCTCCATACTGAGAATCAGCAACAAGCCATATAATATCTTTAGCCAGCCAAGTAACTCGAGCAAGCAAGGAAAACACTGAGTAAGCAATGCCCAAAGATAAAGCCTCACCCACACCACCCCTTACAGAATCATAAGGTGTTACCAAGACAATAGCTTCTTTCCCATCACCACGCGGAGCTCTTACTATACCAACAGTGTTGACACCATATAATGAACAACTAAAGTTATCTTGTTTTACCTCAGAACCAGGGCTAGAGAAAAAATGCAGTGGATGAAACTGACTCAGACGTGGATGAAATTTGTGATAGTTAACTTCTGCACCCAGGTCAGACATGTACTGGGCTATCAGTGCTCGACTTTCTCTGTTATAACATGCAACAATGTAAGAAATATTGCATCAGTTCCTTCGTTACTTATAATTAATTCTCAAAGAAGGTAAAAGAAGTTCAGAATTATTATTTCACGCCATAGAAAGAAGAATAAAAAACATGGAGAGAGTTATCATTACTATGTCAACATAAGTATTGCAAAATAATACTAGCAACCAACAAGCATCTATTAAGGTAACTTGTTTAAAATTTACAGAACTAATGCTAACCAAAAGGCAACATAGCATAACAATAAAATAACAGCAAGCTAGAAATAGAGAAAAGAAAAAGACGTTTTAGTGTCCAACTACTGTTCATGACCATCTATTTTAGATCAAAGCCTATGTCTTCACAAGCTCATTATCACTACTCTCCCAGCTAATTAAGCTCATCCTATGATTGTCTTAGCTATAGGCCTACACAAAAATCCTTTCATAGGAATCTTATGTAAACAAGCTGAACATCCTAAACCATTCAAACCAATTTCAAGAAGCCTTATAATCAAATCTATCTGTTCACTTACAGCTCCAGTCATTCCTTTTCCTTCACAATTTTGGAGCTACAATCAAAACCCCCTATTTACAGGGTTTATCTTGAAAGAAGGTAAGCAAAGTAATTTCAGTGAACTTTAATTTCTATTTTTAAATCTGGACATTAGAGAACAAAGGGTGATTAAAAGTGAAGTATACAATAAATGGGCATTTTTTCTCTCTTTTGTTCATTTTTTCATGGGTGCACTTTGAAAGTGAGACAAAAATCAATAAAAGGTTCTCTCCAAATCCCTCCATTTGCAAACAGATATAACTACAAGCCCCAAAAATTGCTACTTTTCCGCTTCCTTCGCTTCTCTCCTAACTTGAACATTTAATAAAGAAAAATTTAAAAACTCCGGCCCACTCAACTTCTCCTTTTGGTCCAAACCAAATGCAAGAGAATAAGCAGCACTAAAAACGAAATCATTGAAGCGTAATTACATACAGGGCTGCTCCAGAAGGTTGTGAAGATAAGCTAGATATATCTCTCACCAATTTATTTGCCTCCAAAACTTCTTGATGAGAAAGCATAGAACTTGCAGAACCTGTAATACAATACAAATAAACATTAAACCCAAAAGAAGAACAAGAACAAGAAAAACAAACAAAAATGGTTAGACAAATTCAATGACCTGGCATGAGGGCATTTTCAGAAATGTACGTGTTCTTGGCAAGAACAGGCAAGAGTAACAGAGCCATAACACCTGCAGTGCAGCAAATGACACTAAAAGCCCACAAAATTAAAACAATGATACACAAATTAAACAAATACGAACACAAATCATTAAAAGAAAGTCGTAATTATAGTAGAGTACCTAACGAGTAGGCTGTGCGAGATAAGCAAGATCCCAAGACGCACTATAGGCCGATGTCTCTTCCTAGTCTCACTCTTCGCCTCGGTCTCAGCCATGATCTATCAACAACAAACAACAGCAATGTTTGGATGTTTCCGTTATCCGTCAAGGACTAATTGGTTTCATAGCTTCTAAATTGTACAAAATTCCTTCCTTCTTAGAACCTATGAAGAGAAATTTCAATACTGTGAACCTAACTACTCCAGGGCTGCGTTTTCGGATTTGGATAACAAGATTACCAAAATAAGGTGCTTTATATTGTTACTAAATGACAGCTTAACACTCTTTAATTGAAATCAGCACAATATAATCGAAATAATGAAATTATTCTCAAACGAGGAAGTATAAGAAACATTGACGCTCTGAGGTGAGATTGTCCTACCCAAATTAAATGAAGAAAACGATTTTCGTTTATTATTTTCTTAATCTACTTGGTCGTTTAGCGAACAAAGGCTAATTCAACGTAATTAAATGAGGTCAATTAGAGTTAGGCGACTCACCGGAGAAAAACGGAGCGAGGAAATGAAACGTAGAAAGCTGCGATGAGATCTGATTTATATTATAACGTTTGGTTAGAACCTCGGTGAGATTAGCATAAATATCCACTGAACTGTGCTACAGCTTGGGAGAGGAGAACTAGAGGAGTCCGATCTTTTCTGTTAATTTCTCATTTACTTATTATTATTATTATTTTAAAGATGACCACCTTACATTCAGAGAATAGCTGGAACTCTTTGTTTTTCGTACACTCAACACGAGAGAGGGCACCATCCACTAACCCGACTTCATAAGAAAAGAGGAAGTACTCAGCCAACTGAAGATGTGTTAATTTCTCATTTATTAATAAATTGTTTTTGAGTATTTATTAATGATTGACTTAAAATTCATGAGCTTAGATTTCAATTTTATTTATTATCATTAACAAGGTATATTTAAAAAAAAAAATTCTAATGCACTGTCTAATTGGCTTGATAACTGAAAACAATAACTTATATTGGAGTTGTCCCACAAATTACAACAAATGATATCTCAAAAAAAAAAAAAAAATAAACTTTTAAGACTTAAAAACATATTCTGTGCCTGCTTGATAGATGAGAAGATCCTCAATCACCTTTGAGGTGATTTAATTCCTACTGTCGATGCTTTAAAAATTTTCTTTTAGACTATGGTTCTGTTTAATATCAAAATAAGTGATTTTAACTTGGCTATAAAAAGAAAAAAAGAAATAATATAATAAGTATATATGAGAATTATATGATATTAATTGTTTAGATATGTCTTAAGAAAATTAAAGTGTACATTTATTTATTTTTTTAAATTTAAGATTTACTTTTTCTGATTTTATTCTATTTTTATATTTTTTTATTCTTAAATTTTTTAAAAAAAAATTATGGCCAAAAAATTTTCCAGTTATTTATTGCAAATGTATTTTATTTATTTTATCATTCATATAAAAATCATATCAAAATTAACAAATTTCATCAATTATACATAAAATGTACAACATGAAAAATCTTTATTATAAGATCTATAACTATATAAATGTGCTCATGCTAGATTGTAGTCTTAACAGGTTTCAAAATGATTTTAACAAGTGCTGTAGGTTTTTTCTTAAAAATAATATTAGTCAGCTCAATTCTCGAATATTCTTGTAAAAATTTTCAATTATTGGTCATATTTGAGGAGTTTTAAATTTTAGAATTATGATTTAGCTGCAATAGGTAAAGATGATATTAATCTTATATACAAGTGTGAATTAATGTAAAGTTAATATATATATATATATATATTTATGTGCATATATATATAAATATGCATATGGATATATAAATATTTATGTGTGCTCCAAAATGGTTTGTCCGGATGATAAAACCTATCATATGTTTTTCACACAATGAAAGTAGTGCATGGTTCCAATACCCATAACCTCCAAATTGGCTAATTTCTTCTTAACCCTTTATGTGGATTGATTTCGTTTAGTCCCTCCAACAGGATGATAGTCTCTTCCTACTCATGGTACTCGAACCATGTATTGCTTTCATTGTGTGGAAAACACATGAGAGGCTTCTACCATCTAGACAAACCACTTTGGAGTACAGGCATGTGTATACACACATATATATATTATTTAGTATTAATTTAATAAATAGTGTTAACTTGTGACTTAACCTTACTATAAGTGATCTTGACCCCCTTTTGATGAGAAGATCTCAATCTCATGGTTTTAATAAATATTCAGAAAATCAAATTAATTTGTTTTCAAAATTTAGACATGAACTGAAGATAATTCCACTCATAACGGATGATTCACAGAATCGCAGTCACATGTTAAGACACAGAACCATCCGTGTCACAACTCACATGTCAATAGAAACTGCGTTGAATTCAGCTAAACTATCACCAATGTACCACACTACCACTTTCTGGATACAAATTACACCATCTGCGTTTTCATTATCAAAAGGCCTCCTATCAACTAGACCATTATATTGACATTGTGGAAATTGCCATAGAGTAATAATACAAGGGCCTGAGGATTCTGCCATTGTCTCACACAAGTCAAGCTGCTTTAGTTTAAGTTAGGAGAGAATAAACAGCTATGAAATAAACATGGAAAAGAGAGATGCCATCTACAAGCAAAGCCAATACAACCGCACTCCATTCTTTGCAATCATGATGGCATATACTCTATTAAACAGTGGTTTAATATTTCAGTTCACAAACAATCTTAAATTTAGTTGCCTATTCAACTACTAAAACGGCAAAACAAAATTTGTAAAATCTTCTGTAACCTACCATAGTCAATGTAATCTAGCTAGACCGAAAACATATGTTCTCATTATCAAAACCAAAATGCAACCCTCCAACTTGTGTACTCAAAACCAGTTGCAACCCTCCAATTCTCAAAACAACATATACATATGTATCAACAATCTCCAACTTTATAGACCATTACTCCACAGAGCAACATTATCAGACAAAATAAAAACCATCCTGAAACTAGCATTACTTCAATCCTAACAATTAAGTAGGAGCACACAACACCAATTGATGCAGCAAAATTTTAAACAAGTGGACATCTATAATCAAAAGCTTAAAGGGTATCCTCCTACACGAACAACAAAATTAACTAAAACTATAATCTTAAAATGAGTCATCAAAACAACTAATGAGAAAGTAATCGCCATTAAACCGAACAAAAATTTCAATACGTTTGTTTTCAAATCATAAAAAACAAAATTCATTACCGCATTACACAAAAACCATTGAAAAAGAAAAAAATCTAGGCAGTCAAAACAACAGCCCCACCAGCCTCCTTGATCTTCTTCTCGGCAGTCTTGGAGACCAGCTTGGCCTTAACAACAACGGGCTGGTTCTCGGGCAAGACTCCCTTGCCTAGAACCTTGAAGTAGCCGTACTGGGTGACGTCGATCAAGGGGACGTTGTCCTTGGAGGCCTTGTCTTTGACGTCCTTAGGGACCATGGACCAGAGCTTGTCTATGTTGACGATGGGACAATAGAACTTGTTCCTCAGCTTGTGGAAGTACCTCATACCCACCTTGCCGAAGTAGCCAGGATGGTACTTGTCGAACAGGATTCGGTGGTGGTGCATGCCTCCCGCGTTACCGCGACCACCTGGGTGCTTCCTGTGCTTCCCGATACGCCCGTGCCCGGCGCTCACGTGGCCTCGCTTCTTGCGGTTCTTCTTGAATCGAGTAGTCATGATGGGTTGGGTTTCTTGGGCGAGGAGGAGCGGCAAGCGGATTTGCGGACGAAATGACCCTGGGAGTGAATTAGGGCTTTGAGAGGCTCGTCCGATATATACATAGGCGATTGCTCTTTACGACGTCGTTTAAAACGGTTAAAAGATGTTTTTTATAAAATAATATATTTTTCGTAAGACCTGGTTTAAATTAGGGGTGGACATATCCAACCCAACCCGACAAATCCAATCCAATCCGATCATTTTTTATTGGATTGAGTTGGGTTACATCTTAAAAAAATTTGGATGGGTTGGATTGAAAATTAAATTGGGTTGGGTTGAGTTGAAAAATTTTCAACCTAACCCAACCTGAACCCAATAAACGCCTATCCCTAATTCTAAATCCAAGATTTTTTCCCTTCTCTATAAGAACATTTGTTTAGGATAAAAATTAAAAACAATTTTTATGTCGAATTTATTCTTTTATTTACAATAACTGGATCTTTATTTGTATTCATTTTATCTGTAATCAAATTACTAAGACTAAGAAAACTATCAATTAGATCATTTGTGTCTTTGTGGTAAATTAAATCTAACTCAATCAACCTAACCCAACCTAACCCGACTAATCGAGTTGGGTTAGGTTGAGTTGAGAGATTTTCAACTCAACCTAACTCGAACCCGAAAATGCTCACCCCTAGTTTAAATGGTCAGTTTTGTTAAAAGCCATCAAATAATTTTCTTGATGGACCCATTTTTTTAAGAAAATTGCTTTAACACTAACATATTCTTACGTACAAATTTACAATTACTTAAAAATATATAATTATATAATTAAAATTTAAAGAGTTTGACTACTTTACTAGTTGAGTAGGGTTATTTATCAATAATAATCCTTGAATGTTCTTCAATAAACATTCCTACAATCAATTTAATGATTGTTATTGATGGGTAACTTTACTCAACCAGTAAATCAACAAAACCTAAATTTTAAATCTACTTCCTACATCCATGACTTATATATCCAATATGTTATAGACCCTAATAAAATATGTAAAATCAAAGCTAATTTAGCATAAGGAACTATAGCGTTGACAATTATAATGACCAACATACATCTTATCTATTATTCAATAAACATTTTTATAATTAATCAAATGGTTGCTATTGACAGGTAAGCTTACTCAACCGGTAAGTTAACAAAACCTAAATTTTAAATCTACTTCCTACACCCATGACTTATATATCCAATCTATTATAAACCCTAATAACATATGTAAAATCAAAGCTAATTTAGCACAAGGAACTATAGTGTTGACAATTATAATGATCAAACATACATCCAATCTATTATAAACTTAATTTGACATAAGGACATGTAGTTTTAACAAGTAAATTGAACAAAGAAGTACTCTTAAGTGGTTTGGCGTGTTGGCCAAACTCATCTTGCCGCTTTACACAAGCAATGCAGGGTTCGAGTATTAGGTCCGCAAGAAAAGTGAATAATTACCTCATGGTCCACCGGTATGTGGGCAAATTACTCATAAATCCCTCCAATGGAATGACAGTTTTTCCATTTAATGTAGGTCTCTCTTTATCAACTATTAATGACTATAGTAAAATAAAGTATTGAATTCTGAATCGTACTATAAAGTTCTTATCTATGCTTCCCGACAATTGTAATGATGCTTATAATATTTTTTTAAAAAAAAAGATCAAAAGAAGTATGTTTGATGGATGTACTTCGTTGATGGTATGTGAATGTATCTAAGGGGGGTGTATTCAATTTAGGAATTTATTGAAATCTAAAAGATTTTAAAAATCTGAATATATTCAATTTAGACTTTTTAGAAATATATTAAAATCTAGATATATTCAATCCAGATTTATAAATATTCTAATGGAATTTTAGTATATTTCATCCAGACTTTTAAAAAATCTAAATAAATAGAGGTGTATTAAAAAAATCAATGATTTTGTAGGAATTAAATTTTAATGGATTCTGATGATTTTTTTAAATCCTAATATAAATAAATAAAAAATCCATATGAAATCTTGCTCTACCTCTAAAGATTTCATTGATTTCATATATATATATTTTTCCTCTTGACTACCAACTTGACGCCTCAACAGGAAATTTCTTTGCTTTCTTGAATGGCACCAACGGTTTCTCTTTTGATGGGTTTTATCAGCTTCACTACAAGTCTACCATTAAAGGGCACATCTTAAATGGCAAGCTTGAGACCTTGGAGGGTGTCAGTGTCAAGCTTTTCTACACGTGGATTGACATTGTGGACGTGTCAAGGAGTGGTGACAATCTTGAATTCCCTGTTGGGATTGTTGGTGTTGGATTCCCTATTGATAACTTTGAAGAGTGCCCTTAATGTGGTTGTGGCTTGAATTGCAATAGATTGAAAGTTCACAACTTTAGGACCAACACTTTGTTTCTTCTTATTAGAGATAGGCTATAGATTTTATGTTATTAAGTGTTTTGGATGATTGGGATTTTGATTGAAATGAGAACTTATTTGTTTTGATGATTTTTGTTATTGTTTGTGCAATTGTTTGTGTTGTTTTTGTTGTTCGTTGTTAGCGGTATAATGATAAATTTAGGTTCATAAACAGATTATGTTACTGGAAAATTTTATTAATTGTGATTAAAGGCTTTTGCTTTGAAGTATTGTAGAGTTGTCTAATTTTGCTTTGATTGAGATGGAAGAAAATCGTTTTCAGGTTGTTTGTTGTGTATCTACGAAGCTCAAAGGCCCAACGAACTCTAAATAGAATTATAACAAAATAGAATTTATTAAATAATTCAACAAATTCCTAAATAGAATTATTGTAAAATCTCATGAAATCTATGGAATCTATAAAATCCATTAAAATTTATTATTAATTTTTTTTTAACAAATTTAAATGAAATCTAGATTGAATACACCCCACTAAGTATATTGGAACTTAATAGTTACATATATTTTCAATGATAGATTTTGATAGAATTCACGGATTTTATAGACTCCGTTTTAATTTTGTTAAAATTATTTAAGAAATCCAATGAAATTTTAAGAAGAATTCTAAGATTTGTTATATATATATTTTAATAAAAATCACTTTAAAATTCATTCAAATCCATTAAAATTCATCACTTAAATAAAATACATAAAGTCAATGAATTTCTAAATACAATTAGATCTTATATAAATTTGAATTGAATACATTTAAATTTAAATGAATTCCAAACAAATCTAGATTGAATATAACTAAATTTCAATGAAGTCCATTCAAATCTACCTAGCATACATCTAAACTTGTAAAATCTTTAAATGTCAATAAAATCTTAAATTAAATACACTTCCTTAACTTATAGTACATTTGATATTAACTACTTTTTATGATAGATTAAAAAAAAAAAACGTTTTTCTTTAAACAAAAATAGTTGCTGATTGAAAAATTATAAAATCAATTTGTTAAACAAAAAGTTTTCGTTCCATATGTTTCATAATATTAAGAAAAACATCAAAAGAAAAAAAAAAGTAATACAAATAATATTAATTGAAAGGACGCGAAAGAGTTTAAATTTTTTGAAACGTTAAGCCAGAATAATAATGGCTTTGTTCATCATTATTATTCATATGTTTTTGTTCCATATGTTTCATCCATGCGTCTCCATATGCAGTACAACATGACTCGTCCAAGTTCCACGTTAGTTTTTGATGAGTTTTTCTCTGCTTGTTAATGGAGTCGAAATCTTAAAGAAAAAATGCTTGATTTTCAGAGCCAAAAATATTCGGGTGTTGTGCAATTCGTTATTTTTGAAACTTTAAACCTGAATGATAATGGTTTTGTTCCATCATCTGTGCGTCTTCATTTGCAGGACAACATGACTAGTCCAGGTTCCACGTTAGTTTTTGATGAGTTTTTTCTCTGCTTGTTAACGGAGTCAAGGTCTTAACAGTACTCTTTTAAAGGGAAAATACGCTTGACGGTACTTCGTAATCATCGTTACAAATAAACCCCCTAAAAAAAATAAAAAGGAAACAAATGAACTTAAAAAGAAACTTGAATAAGAGTATTTTTAATGTTCTCATAAATTATGAAAAAATTACATATCACATAATATAAATAGACATTGAATTAAAATCAATCTCTTTAATTTAATTATAACTCATTAATATCAAACTGAAGTGGCACACCAAAAAATAAGCATTATCAATATAACTATTTATTTTCAGATGGTGTGTTAGATAATTATGTCTATAAATAATAATTATTTAATTTTAATTTTTAAATCTAATTAAAAGTTAAAAAAAAAAAACATTAAAACATTAAATGGAAATACATTAATGTAAAATTGAAACATTAAAGAACAATTTTTTTTTTTTGTCTGTCAAATAGTATGAATATACATTGAATTAAAATCAACATTTTCAATATAATTATAACTCATCAATATCAAACCGAGATGGCACAACAAAAAATAGGCATTGTCAATATAACTATTTATTTTTAGAGGGTATGTTAGACAGTCATGTTAGTAAATTAATAATTATTTAATTTTAATTTACAAATCTAATTAAAAGTTAAAAAAAAAGAAACATTAAATGAAAATACATAGAAGTATTTTTAAATGGAAACACATAAAAGTATTAGAGAACAATTTTTTAATTTGATTGTCTGTCAAATGATATATATGTCATGTAAGAAGCAAATCCTTTAATATTGATGATATGATTATTTTTGTCAAAATATAATTCATGAGAGCATGAAAGATGCCCTAATAGATGGGAAAGCATAAGACCCAATGAAAGTAGAAAGACTAAAAAGCAATAAAAAAAGTCAGGTGAAAACACTTGAATCCAAATCAAAATAAGATAAAGTAGAATTATATTATGTTATGTAGATATAATGAGAAAAAAAAAATCATGATTAAACTTACTATTTTAAAAGATATGAGAGGTAATATTTTAATTTTAATATTTTAACAAGGGCCTATAAAGTATATGTGTGTAGTACGAAATTTACTTTTAAAATTAGTCATTTAGTTACTTACTTTTAAAATTTATCCTAACTAATTTTATTTTATTTTTTTTAATCAACATTGGCGATGACCATTGTAGACACAAAAATACCCTCTAATTGATTTTAAAATATTCATTTGTTTTTACATTCATCTCTCTTCTTTTTCCATTTTCCCCCTATTTTCTCTTTTTAAATCAAAATTCTTTATGTGTTCTGTTAGTATGTAAAATTTCTTGATTTTTAGACGGTTATGTAAATGATTAAAACTCAGCATATTCAATCAAAATTTATGTAAAATTATTTGTACGATTTAAGGGAAAAAAATAAAAACACAATTTCATCCAATTTCTTTTTTAAGTCAAACAATATTTTAAAATCAATTAAATAGAGAGGTATTTTTGTCTCTCCAACAACTAATGTTGACAAAAACAATTAAGTTAGGTAAATATTTTAAAAGTAAATAACTACTTTAAATAATGCCACACTTCCAAAAAATTTATCCAAAAATTTTATCTCAATAATGTGACAAGTTGATTTGTAACTACTATATATAAATTTTAGAATGATGTATTGATGATATGATAATTACATATAAGCTTATTATGTCATTTGGTTAATAAATTTGAATAAATTTTTTGTTAGTGTACCATTACTTATAATTAAATGGCTAGCCAAGGGACTTTCAACAATGCAATTCATGGAATTTATGCGCAAGAGGAATTGTAACTCTAAAGGAAACCCCAAACAAAGTGTAATCGTTAATTAATTAGGAATTGACACCCCAACTTTGTAGGTTAATTACTTACCTAAAGCTCAAGCAACCATATATTCTCATTGCCAAGCCAAGAAAAACCAAAGAAAACTTTCATCTTTCGTTTTAATTCAAAGCAAGATATATAATCACATTCCATTGGCAGCTTCATCGTTTATCACCAGATAATTATGGTACTCCAATATTGCTCCCTTCATCGTTTACATATCATCAGTTCATCACAGTCCATTATTGGCGGCTTCATCGTTTGATCATCAGAAAGATCATCGTGGTCGACGAGTTGAGACTTGTATGCAACAATGCTGGCAGCACGGCAGCAGCTGCAGCAGCGGAGGTGGTTATTGGATCCACTTCCAGGCCGACCAACACTAAGACCGAAGCAGTTAACGAAATTGTTGGTGCATGTTACGATTCAGGGGACGTTCCGTGCCATCAAGATAGTGATGTCAACGGAGAACACAGTTGCGGACCTGGTGGCGGCCGTTTTGTCCAAGTACGTTCAAGATTGTTTACTGCCTATCTTACCAACAGCTCGTCCCTCTTGTTTCGATCTCCATTACTCTCAGTTCGACTTCGAGAGTTTGGGGAAGGAGAAGAAGTTGATCGACTTGGGATCACGAAACTTTTATCTGTGTCGGAGAAAGGTGACGGCGGCATCTTCTTCGACGTGTTCGATGGAAACACGAAAGGCTACAGAGATTTATTGTCTATCGTTCATGAAATATATCTTGATGTAACTAGTTGCTGGTTATTGTTGTTTTTCGTTGGACATCGAAATTGTATAACCATGCAAAAATAGCGATGGCTATTAGGTTGACTAAAACAAAAATGATTCTTAATGTAATCAGTTTCTGATTTAAGGGGATAAAAAAAAAGAGTTTCTGGTTATTCTTGTTTCTCGTTGTCCGATTATTACATGTTAGATTGTGTAGACATTTAAATTTTTTTGCAATTTTTATAAGGTTGATCAAGGTTAAAAGAGGAGAGATTATATTATCTCCCTTTTTTTTTGACTGTGTATGATCCTTGAGTCAATTTATGAGATTGTATATTCTTAATCACCGCTGCCGAAGTAGTTTCAAGTTTTCTGTTTCAATAAGATTAGAAGGAAAAATAAAAGGTGTGTTCACAAAGTCAAAAACCCTAGTGAGGTTAATGTTTTGAAAACAACAGGTAAAACCTTAACGGCCTGAAAACCCAAAAACCCACTAAAAAGCCATAAATTATGTTTCTTGAACTTAAAAACCATAACATCCGTTACTCGAACTTGAATTCAGTAGATTAATTTTTATCTTTTTGAAAAAATAAAATACTTAAATTCATCGACAAATAAATAAAAATTATAGAGAGAAGGTAACGTAAAAAGATCATGAGCAATGTTAGTTAGCCGAAGTCAGTTATTCATTGCATGGTAGATGTGATGGACCGCAATACTATAGTTGTTCCTGCTCTTTCCACCCTACCGGCCTCAATTCATGGCATTCAAACAACATTAAAGATATACTTACAAATGCTTTTCCATACAGTATTATGCAATATCTGATAATAACTCCAAGATCTTCTAATAAAATGTATTTAAAAAAAAAATTAATCACTAGATTCACTGCCATAAAGTGTAAGTATAAAAGTAATTCCATTAATTCATTCTTATCCATCTATCATTCAAAAGTAGTAGGAAGCCGTGTTCAGTCCCTGAGGCTTCCAAGGATTATTATTATTATTATTGTTTCACGGCTTCCAAGGATTAAATCTTCTTATTTTATCACAGCAGATCAATTACAAGCTGAACAAGACTGGGTTGACCGTTTTTGGTGGAACATAATTTTTTATACTCAATAGTTTCAAGGGACCAGTGTCAATCACCGCTTCAACTTTCACTCACTTGACACATAATCTTACATAATAAACTTCTTAATCTAAGTTTAAGCACATATTAAAGAATCAGAATGTAACAAAAACCACATTTTTAACATAACTTTATGGACAAGCAGACGAAATTAAGGAATATGATTGCAAGGGATTTGAGGACAGAGGAGTGCTTTGCGGAGGCTCTGGTATACAAGGTAAGGATGATGGATGAAGTTATAAATCAGGAAGGTGTACTTATTTTGTAGTAAATTGGCAACGGGCATGTAGTTAGAAGGTGTGGATATTTGGAAAAAAAAAAAATTGTGATGTATTTAGAAAAGCTCTCTTGATAAAACCCTCATGGACCAGAAATCCTTCTAATGTTCCCATCAAGAAGATGAGGAGCTCCCGTTGTAAGAAATGCCAGGAATGGATGAGCCTCCGGGTTAGTGAGGTCAACATCAGCATTGTAGTCACAGAACAAATTAAAGCCAACACTTCCAGACTAAACAAAAATGGTTAGTACAACAGATGCTAAGCTCATAAAGTCGTCATCTCTTTCACAGCAGTAGACACCCAATCCAGCAGTTGCATTGATGCGATAATGATTCAAGCCAAGGATTCTGTTTGTACTTGGATTAGCTGTGCATATAGCCCACCCTTGTGAAGGAGTTCAGTGTGATCACCCATCTTTACATGCAGAAGTCATTAAAACAAACATTTAAGTAACTAGAGGGCACTAAAGTTGGCAATGACAGTATAATAAGTCTTTCCAAGTGCAAGCTGAAAAATCTTACCTCAACTATTTGACCATCATCAATTACAACAATTCTATCAACGGCTTTTATGGTAGAAAGCCTGTGGAAAAGTTAATCTTCTTGATTCCGCAAATCATGTAGGAAAAAACGGAATTAAAACAGGTGAAGCGAGGACTTACCTATGTGCTATGACAATGACAGTTCTTTTTATTGTACTGTCATTTCTCAATGCATGAAGGATCCCCTATAGATAAGCAGATGCTACATAAGCAACAGTAGGCTAGGTGAAATTACAACATATTAATTTTTTTTTCCCCTCTTTTAATAGGAAAGAGTTCGAGAAAATTACCTTGACATAGTGTTCACTTTCTGAATCCAGAGCACTGGTAGCTTCATCAAGAATTAGAATAACAGGGTCTCTAAGTATGGCTCTAGCAATAGCAATTCGCTGCTTCTGCCCTCCACTTAGCAAATCATCATCAACAAGGGTTTCATAACCATGGGGAAGAGATGAAATAAATTCATGAGCATAAGCCTGCTTGGCAGCCCATATTACATCTCCACTTGTAATGTCTCTTGGGCACCCATAACTAATGTTAGACTTGATATCCATATGAAAGAGGTGGGGTTCCTGCCTCAAATAAAATTTTATGATAAAAATGCACTGCCATGTCAACTTATGTATCATAGGTTAACGAAAATGCATTCAAACCTGTCCAACAAATCCAATCTTTTCTCTCAGCCAGCTGATGTCCAACTCTGTGAGTGGGAAACCATCAATATAGATCTGCAATATGAGAGCAACTTATGCATGTGTAATCTAACTACCAGATATTAAGAGTAGCATTCCATATGCATAATAAAGCAAGAATCTAGACACATAATGCTTGGAATAAAAGATGAATGAAAATTTCTGAATAATAAGGAACCTTAATTTTGCAAGCCCATGATAGGTTAATGCACTTAAACATTAAGTGAATCTAAAATAAAAGACTGCAACTACAAACAGAAGACTTATACTTGTGTAGAACTATTTAGATGTTACAAAATTGATTCAATCATTTTAATTCAATTATTCATACAACACCAAAATGTTAAGAGTTTGATCTAAAGGTTTATAAATTAGCATACCTGACCATAAGTTGGCTCATAAAGACGTAGTAAAAGATTGACTAATGTGCTTTTTCCGCTGCCACTTAAACCAACCTAGTCAAAATAAGGATATGCAGTCAATCCCTAAGTCATGAACTCATTGCAAACATCAGCTAAATGAATGATAATAATAGTATATGCAAAGACATTTCTTACAATTGCAACCACTTCATTTGCTTTAACATTAAGGCATAGATGATCTAGAATGGGTACCTGTTTGAATAGTATAGGGAAGTTAAGATAAATGAAAAGATCGAAAAAGGGACAGTAATAGCATTAAACAAATTAGAAGAAATTTTATAATCAATTGGTTAAGGTCCCCCGTAAAATGAGCCCAGACATGTCACCTAAGGCAATTTTGAAACTGTATATATAAGTATGATGTAAGAGTAACACATATAATGTTTCCTTAGATGTATGGAAAAAATGGAAATGCATAAAGAAATAAATTGTCCCTATATCTATATCATCCTGCTCAACCGCAGCATAAAACATAATTTCTGATGAAGCTACCATACTAATAAAAATCTACTGAGTCCAGTTAACAAAAAACAGGATTTCTAGTAAATGCTTTATTCATTGGGCATAATTTTATCCCACATATATTAGACACAAAGGAAGGAAAATGAAATCATATAACCCCAAATAATATTAGTTTAATATTTAAGGATATATGACATACTGTCAGCCTTGAAGGATAGTAAAAAGAAACGTTCACAAACTGTATATGCCCCATCAACCTAGGCAATTTCACACCTGCATAAAGTAAAGTGCACCATGACCATTAAACACCATAAAAGCAGTAATTATGCTAAACAAAATTTTAAAAATGGTGACCGGTAAAAATATATCATGCTGAGCAAACAAAGCCCCACTCGTTCTTTCTTCAACAATTTCTTACATCTACTGGACCTCTAGTAAGGATTTGAACCCCACAATGTTGAGGTCCTTCCACCCCCAAGCACAATGCCACAAATGTTAGAATAAAACTACATCAAAAAAATTAAGATGGAGCTTCAAGTTGATCTATAGGGATAAATACATCAAAAAAAAAACTATAAATAGCAGTGCTGAAAAAACATATGCTCCCTATGCAAATACAATGGGGATCTATTTCTCCATAAATTTAGCATATATGCAGAAAAAATAATCCAAACATAATATATATATATTTATATATATATATATATTTTATAGGAAACAAAGACTTTATTAATAAAAAAGCAAGAAGTGAAACAAAGTAATGGTTCCCCATCAAGCTATTTCTAACAGAACCCTCATTTGGCAAAGTAATAGGAGGATAATCGTGCATATTGGATTGGAAGAATTAAGTTCCCACAGGGAGTCATGTAATGAAGCTGGTCCATAAAGAGCATGACTGACGCTCATTAATTTGAAAGATAATTATCCCAATCTTCACAAATCTTCCCTCCATGAAAATATATCACTTGCCTTTTGATATAAATTGGTTGCTGGGCACAAGATCCATTAACTGGAAGACTTTTTCACTTGCCCCAATGGACTGCAGTAGTGAAGATAAATTGTCTACCACCCTCCAAGTAGCATAGATCAACCACTCACAGTATAACACATACTTAGTAAGCTGCTCAGCTGATACATAACCACTCATGATTGACATTCCTCCTAACAGCACTGCTACAACCTACAATTTTGACAGTCGGTTAAATTAAGACTTAAACATTAACAGCTTAATATCCTAAAGCATTTTATCATTACCAATGGCATTTATTCAAAATAGAACAAACCTAACTATTTAGTGATCAATTATTGCAATTGTCAGTGTCATAGCTACTCCATTATCAACATATTCAGGGAAGCAGTCCTAAAATGCATGTTCTTCAGATTCATAATGTCTTAGATCAAAAACAACATTTTAACTTGCACCAAGTTTGTACTAAAAAAATGTATATTAACATTTAGTTTTAAATACAATATGTACAAACTCATTTTTTCTGTGCACGCAGCAGGAGACCCAGTAGGTATAGGATGTATTTCATATAGAACCTGACATGATGTATCCATGGTCTAAGATTCAGAGGGAATCCACTAACCCAAAGAATATTCCCAGTACAGAACATCAGAATACCATTGCAGAAGATACTAGATGAGTTCTCCTCTTACCTGTTTTGGCAGGCACCTTGGATGATTGTTATTGAAATTTTATGTTAAATATTAAAAAAAAAAAAAAAAAGAAAAGAAAAGAAAAAGGAACAACTAGCATTCTGCCTAGGCCAGATAAATGGCAAAGAGGAAATATTCAGACTATTCTTCATTCAGGCAGTTCATGATTTAGGAAGTGAAGTGAAGTATCAATAACAACTTGAAGTACCACAGATAACATGTTGCGTCCATACTTGTTTTAATTAGCATTAACTTACTGAGAACCAGAAAATTCATCCTCAAACTGCTCGGAAAAATGATTGATATTTAGAATATCAAGAGAGAGAAACAAAAAGACCGGGCTATCTCACTAGCACCAAGCTTGAAGAAGGAGAATATTATTTTGTCAAATAAAACATCTATAAATCTTCAGCATCAGAAACTTTCTTTTACATTAGAGGATTATTGCTTTCCCTATACCCAAAAAAAAAGAAGGCTACAGCAAAAGGCTACCAAGTAAAATGACAAGCTGCCCTAGCTGTATGCCCCATCATTTAATCCTATCCATTGATATAACAATCATATCAACTTAGAAAAAGAAGCTAAGAAGCAATCAAACTTTGTAGCGAAAACTAGCATATTCACATATATAGTTTAGAGGTTGCCATCCAAACCTGTGTTGAACGATAAAGAGTGGTAAAACTCATATTCCATAATCCATATGCCAGACTTTCACGAATGCTTATAAAAGATAACTTTTCCAGCCATTCTTTGTACCTAACACCATGTATCACAGATCATTTAGATTTTAATATGACTATGTAAAACAATATAAGAGTGCATGCTTTGGGGATAATCAGTGTCTTTCTTGCAAGAGTGTCTTCATGGAAAAAGAAAGGATGATACTGATAAGATTATTGCCTTCCAAGTTCATTATTTTCTGTTCCATTAGCCTGCACAGTTCTGATCAGAGAAAGTGATTCTTGTGCAACCTATATGTAGACAAAGAAAAACATAAAACTATTATGCTATTAAAGTGACAGAATTCTCAACAGCAACTTAAAATCAATTTCCAAGTTTTACATTGCTGGCAAGGGCATTGAACTCTTGAGTTAGTTTTGCAGTTTCCTTTTGGTACCTATCAACCACAGAAGGCTTCAGTAATAGTTTCAAATAATCAAAACATTGTGAAAGGGCACATTTGAGTAAACAATAGAAGTTCCCAAAGCAGTTAAAACTAATAATTACACAACATGTGTACCATTATATGTATAGGAAAGTATGCCTAGCCCTTTTATGCGTATCCCTTTTTCTAAAAACAAAAATTAAAATATATACTCAGATGAATTGGTACCTATACCAGTATGCATGGTAGATTGATAGCAAGGACACTCTGCATTTGTTACAACTTACATATAATAGCTAATAATTCCAAATTCAAGATTCATAATTTTTCTAGGCCTGTTATACTATTCAGGAAATGATCACAACAAAAATACACATAATCATCTATTACATAAGAAAAACACTTTAATAGGGGACTATCAAACTAAACTGTAACGAGAAAAACTTATGAAACATAAACTAATCATTATTTTAAAATTAAAAAGAAGAAGAATGATAAATTTAACTTGATTGAGGAAGACTAAACTAATAGGTCTATGAAAGGCAGAGAAGGAACAGATGCTTACTGGCCATAAACCAAAAATATTGTAGACAAAATAGAGCATAGGACCAATGCTGATAATGTGAGAGGCCAAGATAAAGTCAGCAAGTTGATCAATGCACCCATTCCCTACACCAATAAAAACGATTAAAGGAAACCATTAATTGCCATTCAGAAAGAGGAAACGCTGCTTATGGGGAAAATGAAAAGAACAAACCTGAAGAGAATTACGTAATATCAAATGAATATTGTTTCCAATGACAGAAGACAGTTGTTGACAATCTGCTCCAAGCCTACTTGTCAAAACACCAACTGCTTCTGTGTCGAAAAAGGATATATCCTACATCAAAGGTGATGTACCAGTACCATAGGGTATTCTAGCGACTAATAAAACCAAATAAATAATAACAATAACCACAAAATCCTGGCCAGCATGCTTGAGAAATAAAACTGAACCTCAAAAGTGATACAGTCATTAAATTCAAAACTCACCTGAAAAACTATAGCAGAATACAGTCTCTCCCTAAAACGCTTGACCTGAAGAATGCAGTCAAGGGCACAAATTAATGTCGTGTTCACTTTCTCCAAAAACAACAATAATAATTCACACTACAATGGTCAGAATAACAAAATATTATTCTGTAATTCTAAAAGTTATGAATGCCTTGAACACAAAAAGAGAGAAACACAAATTGATCAACAGTCACATAAAGGGTTGATGAAGATTTCAGCAAGTAATGATACTAATAATGTGTAACTCAGAAAAATAATCTCTACTTAAATCTCACAAAATTACTGCAAAAAATGAAAGACCTACAACATAATTTGATTGAGAGATGTCTCCTGTTCGGATCCGATTAACTAGATTATCCAGAAGAAAAGGACTATCATGTTCAGTTGTTCACAAGTATAGAGAGGAAAAAACATAAATGTCTCATAGCCTCTCAAGTATTAAAAACATCACAAAAGACATTTATTTTATACAGTAACACAACTATAATTGCAAATTTACATAAATACTCACCAGGATTATATTTGCAATACTAAAACAGCCACTTCGCAAGCCACTGTAATTTAAACAAAATTAAACTAAATCAATTTGGCATCTCAGTCGTCAAACAAATACAATCACAAATTCACAACATGTCTATATCACTATTTTGTACTTGTTAAAATAAAACTATGAACACATACAAATAATATAGACCTGAAAATCCCGGAGATGACAGTCAACGTAACCAAGCATCTCAAGCTCCGAGAGAAAAGCATGGTTTCACCTCTCTGAGCAGAAAATATAGATGCCGCCAATATACTAGGCATAGAAATCTCTGAAACCTGTAACATGACAGTAGATAATGTTTCAATAAGCAATCGATTCTCTATAACAAACAACCAAGAGCAATTTTTTCTAATTTTGATTAAACAAGGTTACTAAAAATGAAAGAAAATAAAAGCAAACAAACCGCAGCGATGGTCAAGGAAGCAACTGCGAGATATAGGAGCCATTTATCGTCTCCGATCAACGTCCACATTCTACTAAGAGCCAGCCGCACAGTAATCGGCTCCGCCGTTGAGTCTTTCACTCCATTATCGTCACCGTTCAAGTTCCACCAATTGCCACCGAGTAAAACCGGCGGGAGACCGGGGGCTCGACTTTTTAAGGAGTCGAAAAGGTTGATGATATTGTATTTTTTGCTGGAGAAAGGTGAATTTGAGACAGTGAATAATAAATGGTGGTGTTTGGGTGTGTGAGATGTGATAAGAGAATAGTGTTTGAATTTGGGATGTGGAGGTTGGAGAGTGGAAAGGGTGAGACCGGGAGTGCGGAGGTTCAAGCGAGTGGTGGCCATCTGCTGAAAATTAGAGCGAATGAAGTGGGTCGTTTTTTTAATACTGTTGTTCCACTGTTTGGAACAACCCGTACAGAAATGGCGATTTGCTGTTGAGTCATTGACCAAATGGAAAGCCATTGGCGAAACAAAAGTTTGTTAGTTACCACGGACAGTCATTGAATATCCGGATTTTTTTATATTAATTCATGTTTAAATAAGATAATATGAGTTATCAATATTATATTAATTATATATTAGATTTTTTATTATCATTTTTGATAATATAATGATATATCAGTAAAAAAAAAAAAAATCTAATAAGTAAGATTGTTAAATTTAATCTCTTTTGTATATTATTCAAGCTTAAATTTTTTTCATCAAAAACTTAATATAAACAAAAAATTAATAGAGAATATTTATTCATTAATTATCACATCATCTCATAATTTATAAAATATTGATAACGTACGTACCAATATTACTCATAAATAATAACAATATGACAATCATTTATTTTATATATGGTCTAAAAGTCTATTCCATAATCATGCAATACTAGAAAAATTTAAACCTCCACTGTTAAATGAAAGAGCATGTTAGTTACAAACCTCCAGTGTTTCAACAATTGTTTTTAAATTACTTTCAGTGAGTTGAAAATTTTTACTACAAAATTGTGTTTTCTTTGTATGTCTAAAATTAATTATAATTTCACAGTGGGTTGAATTAACTTGTGGTTTACTTGTTGCTTTTCTAGAGTATGTTTTTAAAACTATAAACACGTGTAAAGTAGCAATTATGATCATGTCTTCCATATCTTCTTGAAAGCATTTGAAATTCTTTTGCATCTGGCTGTAGGTTTAGCTTTATAAGCTGTGAATCTCCATAGTTTGAGCCAATATATACAACTGCATTATCGAAATATGATATGGTGAATGCAATAGAAGTTTCGCCCAAAAGCTCAATTTTAAGACCAGTGTCGACGTGATTTTCTGATCGACGAGAATTCAATACCCAATACCTGCAATCAATGTCGAACTGCATAATAACCAAGAACAAAGTAGAAAATAGAAAGGTAAGAACAGAAACAACACAGATTTTACGTGGTTCAGCAAGTGTGCCTACGTCCACGACTGTCTCTCTTTAATTCGACAGAGTGACAGTATATTATTGCTTAGATTTCTGTTACAATGATTTCAGCCCCTATTTATAGAGGAAATGTTGTTACAGTTTTGGAAGGATTAAAATATGTAGAGAATTTCATAATAAATACATTTCTTAATCGGTTGGAATAGAATCAGGAAACTGTCCCGAATTTCTCAATATTATGTTGACCGAATTTGAATTAACTTTCATTTCTGGTGAGAGAATCATGATCAAATCGGATAACTGCTATATCTGGAAGATTTTATATTAATTGATCACTGGACGAGCTATTCACTGCCTTGTGCGACCTCAAGCTGAACCTCTCTGAGCAGCGAGCTATATATAGAGTGAGCTGCATAACGAGTTGTAACCACATTGTCAAACGAGCTAGCTAATGCGAGTTGCATAGCTCGTTGGGGCGAGCTGAGCTGTAGAGCTTGTTGGGTCAAGAATTGATAACTAGGTCTTGTCTGCTGGGCCTTTGCATTGGGTCGGTTTAATGGGCTTTTGTCAGACTTTTACCAGCCCATTTAGTGAGTCCAAAAAATGCACATAACAACCAGTAACCTTCTCTTTCTTTTGGGTGATAACCAGAAGGTGATGAAGTCGGGCATGATCCTAGTAAATATCTTGAACCATCAGCATAAACTCTTCCAGCTTTTGTGATGGAAGGTCTGACAGGATTGCTTTAAAAGCATTAGCACTACAATAGACAATTATCTCCAATTATAAGGACACAACAACGAGGTGGGGGCACTGGTATTAGCAAATTAGCCCCATTGTCCAAATTGTTCTGTGTCCAAGGGCCCTCAACAAAATCTTTATCCTTCAAAGCAACCTCATATGTTTTTGACTGTCGGGGTTTGTATTTTAAGAACTTATAACTATATAAACAATTTTATAAATATTAATAAAGTTATCATTTAATTTAATTTATATATTTTGTAAAAATTGTAAGTATCATGGAAAACATCATTGATTACTAATATAATATCAAACTAAATGTATAAGTATTTTATACAAGTGGATTTAGTTTAAAATAAGTAATATAAAAAAGCCGTAGAAAGCAAACAAAATTGAGCACTTCATTTGTGGTAAATCTACAATTGCAATCAATTTCATATTTGATATGACAGTCTTATTCAGACTATCCATGTGACGACATAAAAATAGAGACACCTTATATAAATAATATCCGTTATTTAGAGATTGTTCATGTGACGACATGGAAATGATTATATAGAACTGGATCACGATAAATACGAATCTCTAAATAATATTCGTTAAACTTAGATATTCATATTTATCAACCGGACGATGATATATAAATTGATATTAATCCTGAGTGTATTATAGACTCATACTTGTTGAATTATATCATTTACTTTATATGAGTGAGATCAGTGTAAATGTCCAGTCAACAACTTCGTACTTTAGAGATATGATTTAGTAAGTAACTATGAATATTCTATATAATAGTGAAATCCACTTCTTCCTGTGAGAAGTAGAGAAATAATTCTATTAATGGTTTATTCATATTTTAAACGATAAGAGCTCTCAACTTTCTATTTATATGTAAATGGAGAAATAAATTCATAAGTTGTTTTGAATATATTGTTCATTGGAGAATTAATGGTACTAAATTTAATGGAACAATAAATAATTAGAGCGGTAAAATAGACATTTTAATCTAGCTCTAATTATGAACTACTTGTGAATGATCAAATCATATGTCGTGATTAAATCAATGGACAATGAAATTTTCAGATTGTATAAAAGCATCTATAATTTTGAGGGTGCAATCTTAGATTTTTAGTGAAGTAACTTTAAGATTAATAATAATGAATTATTTAATTAAATAGTTTAATTAATAATTCTGATATTATTGGAGCTTAAAATTGTAGATCTATTGAGTCCCCTTGATAGTTCATTTTGCTATAAAAAACGTGTATATAAAATATTGTAATTAGATCGTCCAATTATAGGTGTTACGTAAGTAACAAAATTTATGTTCACTTGATATTTGAATAATATTGTTATTCAAATTATTTAATAATTAATTAGTTAATTATTGATTATGACTTAATAATTATTTAATTAATTTTATAAGAGATATTGAATTTAATTCTCAATAGTGACTCTAATTTAAATTAATTATGAATTAATTTATTAAAGATCATGAGTTCAATTCCATAATATAACATATATTAATTTTAAATTTATTATGTTATAGAGGGCAATAGTTTAATTCTAAACAAATTTGGGGTTTAATATTAATTTTGAATTAATACAAACCCTAATTGATGCCTATAAAAGGAAATTTTTTTTTTTGATAAATCGCATGTTTGAGAAACTCGAATCAATTTTTTTTTTTTCAATAGTCAATATACAAAGAAGAACTTGTGTTTTTCTTCTTTGTATAACCAAAATTAAACATTCACCTTTTATATAATTTTATTTAATTTTCTTTTTAGAAAAGAAATAAAAAGTAGGTAAGCACAGTTTTATATAATTATATTCACTCACTTGTTTGTTGATATAAAGATATATCAAGAAAGATAGGGTGGTAAATAATCCACGGATAATCAATATAGAAGATAATAGATTTGATTTTCTATTTCATCTTATTATTTTATTTTATTATTTTATAGATCCGGATTTTTGAGTTTTATTAAAAAAAAAAAATTGAAACTTAATGTTTTTCCTTTCATTGACATGTTAAGCATCTTTTTATCCTGGTAGAGAACTACTAATGTTTGTTTCGAACAACCATAAAGAAACTTGATAACCAAAACCTGAAGTTTTTCTAGCATTATGCTAAATGCTTCCTTAAGTTGTCCATTGTTATCAAACAGAATAACCTTAAACAAACCATAATACAAATGAAGTCCAATTAATCTGCAATCAGAATCAATAATGCCAATTTGACCATTATTTGTCGGACAACTGATACGATCTAGGACATCCCTCATTGCTTTTGTATTGAAGAACACATAGTTTGTATCTCTATGTTGCAATAAATAGAAAATCTTGTATAAGCGCAAAAAAGTTTTAGTGCAGCGATTCTTCCATATATCGGCACATCCAACATAGGCCGGAGTCCATGAGAACTGAGCAAATGTATTTCGATATGGGTGCATTTCACGATGATGAGATTGAGCTCTTGAGGGGTTGTGAAATTGCCGATGCAAGAGTTACCGGTCACATTTGTTGGTTAAACTAAATTTGAATATGATCTCACAATAAAACTATAAACTTTTATATAATTTTTCTAAAATACTTCTAAATAATATGTAAAAATTATCATTGATGAAAAGAACAATTTCAATGATTCATAGATAATTATATCTAGAAATAAAACTGAAAATAAATCTCATATCATTGTAAAACCGTAGACTTCTATATAAATTTTCTTTATAACAATAATAACGTAAATATGAAAATCTATAATTTGTAAAAATTTTCTGAAAATCTCTTTTCGTATATCTAATATTCTGTAAATTCTCATTATGTACGTATAAAATATGAAAATCTATAATCTATAAAACTTTTCTTTTAATATGATTTTAAATTTGTACTCTACACCAAATTAGTACCCGAGGAATTCTGCCATACGTGATGGAAATACTCAACATACATATAAAGGGCGGAGGATAACTTCTGTCATCTACATGCTAAGCGACTCAATGACTCTCTCTCAAGCCCCAGTAACTGTTCTGACTTCTGCCAAGCATGTGTTAGGCGATTATTCTGAGTCTTACTCATCTGATACCCGCTCTGACCGTTAAAGGGGAGGGTATACTTTAGTGTTCTAAAAAATTTTTGCAAGTAAAATTTCAAATACTTTTTGTAAAATTTCCATACTAAAAATTTAGTTTCCGACAAAAGTCTCATCCATGCATGTATTTATCAAAATTATAATTTTTTCATGGAAATTTATAAAACATACTATAAATTTTCATAAATCAATTGGTTTATTCATAAATCATAAACACACAATTTACTTTATTAGTTTATAAAACACACTTTGAAACTCAATACAAATTATAAAGTTCACAGATCATCAAATATACTTTAAATTTACCAAAAAGAATAACTTCTAAATTTCACAAATCATAAGATATATTTTTAAAATCACAAAACATAATCTTAAGTCTATAAATTTCAAAATACTCTTTAAGATTTCAAAATCAAATAATTTATTCATAAACCATATAACATAGTTTACTTTATTCAATTATAGAACATACTTTGGAAAAAATATAATCAAAACTCACTCTGTTAAATCATAAAATATACTTTAGAAACCAAAATATAAATTTACTTTATTAAATCATAAAACTCACTTTGAAAACTCAACACAACTATAAAATTTATAAATCATCAAATGTATTTTAGAATCACCAAAAGTATAGTTTTTTAATTTATAAACCATAAAGGATATTTCAAATCATGAGATAAAATCTAAATTTCCATAAATCACAAAATATATCTTAAGATTTCAAAATAAAATCCATACTTCATAATTCACAAGTCACATCTTAAAATTAATAAAATATAATCTAAAGTTTATAAAAACATAATCTAAAATTTATGAATTCTAAGTATATTTTAAAAATCTCAAAATATATTCTGAAATTCATATCTCATCAAACATGCATACTAAACATAATCCACTTTTCTCAAATCATGAAACATAATTCAAAATCTTAAAACATACTTCAAAATTCAAAGATTACAAAACACATTTACTTCTCAAAAGTTAATAAAAGTTGAAACATAATAAAAACACTTCCATAAATCAAGTTAAGGAAAAACATCTACTCATTAGGTTTCTTCCAAGTCCTATGAAAATCCTCTAACACTTGTCTTCTCCTTGGAACCCTTTTCACCTAAAACAATATAAAAAATTTATTTAGGATCTACAAGAACTAAACTTAAGAAAATTGATTCTAACTTGGAACAAATTTCTCACCATAATTACTTCTCCAAACCTTCATGATTTTCTTCACCTCTTCTTATTTCTCCTTCCTTCTTTCCTCTCTCTCTCATTTGATTTTTCCTTCTTCCTTTGAGGGGTGTTCGACCAAAGAGAGGAAAATGGTGGAATGGCCTTTTTAATTTACAAAAATCACATATGCATAAAATCTCATGCATGGCCCAAGTTTAGTACACTTAGCCTTCTCTTCCACCACTCATTTTTCCATCAAATAAAAATCTAACAAAGTGTCCCTTTGCATTTCCAATCTTCCCCTTTTATAACATTTCATTTCCATTTTTGTCCTTTTGTAGAGATTTTTTTTTTCCATCAATTGCCCTTCAAAAATTCCATAATTTCTTCTCTTTTGTGGTGGACAATTTTACCCCTCTTACATACTCATTCTTTACAATTTTACTCATCTTACATCCTCATTTTATATGTTTGTCATTAGGTGGGTGTATTTAGAAAAACAATTGGGTACGCTTAGAAAGTAATTGGGTCATACTAGTTTTAATTAGACTCACTTGAATTATTTTCTCTTTAGGCTCCTTAATAAAATTTCTTATTGAATCCCTTGTGATTTTATTTGAACCTCACCTAAACTTCATAAATATATATATATATATATATATGTATGTATATAACTTAGTGGATGGGTTTAGATTTAGGATGTTACATTGGCTTTAATCCAAATAAATGCCAACATTTGTAACGAGTCTTTTTAACTTTTACCATTTTTGTATCTGACATGGATCCCAAAATCCATATAAAAAACCATAAAAATTAGTGGAGTAATAGAAAAAAAAAGTTTGTAAAAAATGAGAGATAAATGTGATATAAGTTAGCATACGTACTGAGAGTATGTTAATGACCCTACAAATAAAAGCTTTTAGCTTAGGCAGACGTGGATGCGTTTATTGATTTATGACAATAGTGGGTGGTGCATTTTTTTTGGTGTAAATCAAGTTAGTACAGATGGTTGTAACTAATGGTGTTAATTTTTTGGCCTTGGCCTATCGCTATATTATCTTTTGCTAAAAAAAAAAAACTTAAATATATCATTTATATTTATTATTTCAATAATCAATACAAATTATCAACTCAAAGTATAACTATTATTTTTTATTCTTTTTCTAATTATTAATAAGTGTTTGAAGGGCATATACAGTAGGCGTGACTGTAAAAACGTGGATCTGGTCCTAACGACCCGATTCGATTCGATTCGTGAGTGTTCAATCCGGATCACATGTTTAAAGGTAAGGTGTTCGGATCCTCACTTATGAAAACACTATATTTCACGAATCAGATCATATCGGGTATCCAAAATCGATCTGATCCGTGAACAAGGGTAAATGCTTAATTTTGCATGCCCCTATACAAACCTCATTAACCCTAACATCTCATTTACTTATTCCTCAGTAGTCTGGCAACCTCATTTCTTCTTCATCGTTCAGCTATCGAGTAGTTTACTCTCATTTCTTACCTCTCAGCTTGTCGTCACCGTAAGCTCTGCTGCTCGTCGTTATCGTGAGTTTCGCTCATTGTCGCGTAACCACTAAGTAGTCTACTATCATCTCTTACCTTTCAGCTCGTCGTCACTATCACTTATCGCCATTATCGTGAGCTCCACTCATCGCCATGGTGTTGTCACTTTGGTTTCCTTCACAATGAGTTATGGTCTATCGAGTCTACTGTCATCTCTCACCTTTCAGCTCACCATCGCCATGAGCCCCGTTCATCCATGATGTTGAAATTGAAAGCAGGTGTTCAAACATGGAAACCAATTTGATCCGATCTGCACACCGTGTGTTCAGATCGAATCGGTTCTTTCCCTTTGATGGATCATGTTCGGATCCAAAAATGGCGATCTGCACATTTACCATGTTCGAATCAGATCAAATCAGAATCGATTCGAACATGTTGTTGCCCACCCCTGATATATAGGCAAGCTTTATTAAATTTTACTATTTTTTATTTATTTATTTTTAAAATGATACACAACTGTGTGATTTTTTTTGTCGTTCATTCTTAAGTATAAATAAAATGTTTTTAAAAAGAAAAACAAGATAAAGTGAAGGGAACAAGAAAAAGATAATAGCGAAATCGTATACTCCTTAAATTTGACTTTAACCCAAATTAGTGTCAACATCACCTTTTTTAACTTCTACCATTTTTATATATGAAATGGGTCTCAAAACCCACACGATCCATCATTTTAAACTTTTTAAATTTTATTAGTTTATTTTACTTTCAAATTTGGCTTTAACTCAAATTAGTGTCAACCTCCTTAATAGGCCTTTTTAACTTTTATCATTTTTTATATGAAATAGGTTCCAAAACCCACATGAGAAACCTATCAAAGTTAGAGAAGTTTTTTTTTTTTTTTTATTTTTTATTAATAAATTTGTTCTATGAGATTTTTTTTTTTAAAAAAGACACTAGTCTTTGCAACACTTTTCTTTTCGATTTCACTCTCTCTCTCTCTCATTTATGGTTTGTCATTGTTTTATTGGTTGATCATGCACTGTTGAGCACTTGTTTTTCGACATTTGTCCACTATCATGTGATGAGCATTTGTTTTCTTTCTTTCTTTCTTTGAATGGTAAGAAAGTACAATAATTGCTTTTAGTCTTCTTTTTAGAGTAAATGTGATAAGGGAACAAGAAGAAGATACTTAGAAAGGACACGTGATATGGACAAGAAAATGTGACTGAGATTTGAAAAATGGGTGGGTGAAGAGTTGTTTGTGACGAGCAGGCCTTAGCCCTTTGAAAACTAGTGAAACTATTTTGAGGCAATCCCTAAAAAGTGATATGATATAATTATGAGCCACTCTTAGCTTTTACACTGGAACACTGATGATTATTAGTAAAATATTATAAAGAATGTAAAACATTAAATGGTATTGGATCAAAATTTAATTTAGTTTTTCTTTATGTCACATTATTATTATTATTATTATTACTATATGTTTTGACATTTGTTTTTATTCATGCGCTTAGAATCTTATACTCATAGTACACAGTGCATGATCATCATTGATCACCCACATCTCCCATATCATCCTTGAAGATAACACCTCATCAATGTCAGTTGATTTTTTTTTTCTTTTTTCACAGATTTTAGAGACGGGACAACTCATATGTCTAACAATTTTAAGCACTTTTTCTTTTTTTCTTCATTAATTCATGAACCCACTTGATTATTTATCCTTAAAGTTAACACCCCATCAATGACCATTGATTTTTTCTTTCTTTTTTCTCAGATTTTAGAGACAGGACATCTCAAATGTCTAACAATTTTAAGCAAATTTTCTTTTTTTCTTCGTCAATTCATGAACCCACTTGATTATTTGTTTTTTTATCATTTGCTTTATTCTCCGTAGAATCCATGGGTACCATAATCATAGTCACAAACAAAATCATGTAATTAAAAGTAAATCTAGTTACTCATATTGGCTTTAACCAAAATAAATGTCAACATTTGTAATGAGTCTTTTTAACTTTTACCATTTTTGCATATGAAATGATCCCAAAATCCACATGAAAAGCCATCAAAATTAGTGGAGTGATGAAAAGAAAATTATAAACTGAGTACATTGAATAATTAGATACTATGCATGTGAAATGAAGAGTACAAAGCTAAATATACAACCACCTATCAAATCATTGTCATGACAGTCCAATCTCAAATTGATACGTTTTGATAACTTAATGATGCATATTTATGTTGCTCTTTTCCCACACTTATCAGTTAATGAGAAGATAATTTTAACAAATTACCAAATTTGGTTAAAAGCTAATTAATGAGCATTGCATGTGGCTAAAAAAAAAAACCCTAATTTCATAAGATTACTTTTGCTAATTTTAACTAATTTATTATAATTACAGCACTAAATAAAATACACTTGTGCAATAATAAATCTCAATGTAACAACTGAAATTAATTCAAATGTTAATTTCAACCATTGGAATTTTTTGCTGCTTTTATTCTAAACAATTGATATTGAGAACATTTTACTTTCTGAGTCTATTTGTGAGCCACTCCTAGCCTTTGCACTAGACCATTAGTGATTATTAGTAAAATGATGTAATGAATGTAAAGCATTAAATGGTATTGGATCAAATTTTAAAATGTGAAGCGCAAATAATGCGATTAATGATGTTATTTCAAAGAGATCATAGAAGAAATGAACCTCACATCTAACTAACTTTTTATCAGAATGGATAAAATCAGTGAACCAAACTTTTTATTCTTAACCAGCTAATTACATTATTCAAGTAAAGGGAGATTCGGATAAATTTTGTTAGACCGACCCATACATATAATTTGACAATCTAGAAAAAAAGTAGGCACATCATTTTAATTTACTTGATTCGCTTTAACAAAATATTTTTATCAAGTATGATCAGTAACGTCACCAGCATGTCTAACATAGCAAAATAGAATATGAAAAATAAATGATTGCATGAAAATTGTCGTTTTGATTTTACAAAAATTTATTGTAAATAAATAATTCTATTATTGAGATACTGTTCCATTTTTTTTTCCCAACAAGTTTATATTTGTCTATTAATATAAATTGAAAATACATTGAAAAGTTTGACATGAAGATACTTTACCATTTTAGTAATTAAGAATAGTAAAAACTAGAGAGAAGCCAAACATGCTTATAAAAGGGGCAAGCATGAGTGGTACTATATGAGCAATGAGCAATCAGGAGCATAGTGCAGATCTAATTTTCACATGGACTAAATTTAAGTACAATTTTACTAAGTAAATTTTAGAATATGATAAAAAAAATTTAGTTGAAAAGTATATACTTAAATACTATAACAAGTTTCATACTTTAAAAAAATAATGATAAAAAGGAGAATGAATAACAAGCCATTACGAAACAAAGAATATTCTTATTTAAACTTCACTGAATGAAGTAACAAATTTTAAATTAGTTTTTTTCATTATTTATAAAATGAGTGGATAGATATTGAAAAGAAATAATAAAAATATTACAAGAAATTTATTTCATTATTACTACTGAGGCATTAGACTAAAAAGTATAAAATATTTAAATTTTATATAGATTTTAATAGTTTTTTTAAATTATTATTTAGTGGTTATTCTTTTAGGAAAGTTGATTTAAACAATGATGTTAATATATATCTTTACTATTTATAGTTTGAAATAGTCAAGCTGCCATTGCTATATATAATTTTAAGAATAATGCTAGAGTGTCCAAAAATTTTGCCCAAATAATATAGCAAGTTGAGTTGTAACCACCACATTAATTTTAAGGTGATGTATTAGTGATGTAGTAATTATACATAAGCTTGTCACATTATTTAGGTAATGAATTTAAGTAAATTTTTGAGAAATGTAACATTACTCATAATTTAAAGCAAAAGTATTATAATTCTTTTATTTCATTTTAATATTATTTTAATTATATTTTTATTGTAATTTTATTTAATTACATGTAACGACTCCATAAGATGTAAAATTGTACGATAATAAAAATAGAAGTAAAAGCCTGATTTAATGATAATAATGGTGCAAATAGAATAAATAGAGACACTATAATAATCTAATATCATGTTTTTAATAAAAATTTAACTGTTGTGTTACATGGACATATGCTATTTGTAGTTTGAAAAATCAAAATATACTTTTCAAGATATCATTAATTTTTATACTATGACATAAAAATATCAAAATCCTCTCATTCATTTTAATTATTTTTGTATTGTGATTATAATTAAACATATGTGATAACTCTAGAAGATATAAAATTATATAAAGGTAATCTTGTAAAACTATAATTTTCTTATCAAGTAGGCGATAAATATATTTATCTTCCTTGTAATCACAATAACAACCAACCATGGTCATCTTTCGCTTTCAGTGGAGAAAACCAAATTAAAGAAAAAAGAAAGTAAAAGATGAGGAAGAGAAAAGAAGAAACGAGTGGGGACAGTTGGTGTCTGTTATAGGAAAAAAAAACAACAAAAATAATTGCATGGCTTCTAATAATGCACCTCCACTCTTCATTCAACAAAATGGAAATATGAAAACACTTCATGATATTTTATTTTCAATCTCACCAAAAAGGGGAAATTAAAAAAAAAAAAAAAAAAAAACTTCTGTGATGGATCTATTATAAAAGAAAGTGTATAGATTCAAATGTAGCATGTAACAGATGCACACAAAGAAAAAAGGCAGAACAAGATGGGAACAGTAACAAGAGTTGATTAAAGATATGACCTTCAAATGCAAATCTTATACAATCTCATTCTTACTTTTTAGGTTTGAATATCTATGGATCATCATTGCTTATCAAATTACCATTCACACTAAGATCAGCCAAATCTACTAACCATTATCTTGTCTTCTCTACCTGCACACTACACGGCACCACCCTCCAATTACCTTTACATTTATTTGTACTAAAGGCGAGTGAGTTATTTGTAATGAAAATAAAAAATTTGCTTCGTCTAATATACTCTTTTTGAATAGTTAAATTGTAATTTGTTCTATTTATTATGAAATAGAAATACCATATAAATATATTCTAGTGGTCTTTTCTAGATCCTAATGTTTAATAGTACTACTGACATTTGTGAACTCTTAATTTAATGATTTGAATGTTTAAAAATTGCTATAATGGAGTTTTTGTAATTAATATTAATAGCTAGTTTAATTTGATGCAAATGATCTTTTAATTGCTCTTTATATATATATACACACACACACAATCAATTATACTAAAACTAAATTGAGAGAATTACTTAAAAAGGCTCTAAATATATGCATTATTATACACGAAAACCACTTTTGCTTTTTGTAACAGCCTCCTCCCATGGACTAAGGTTTGACCATTTGAGATAACTGGAGGTTGACAAAATAGAGGAAAAAGATGATATTACCCCTAATTAACTAATTTCTGTCATAGTTACCCCTACTTTTATAGAAAAAAATTTAAAAAGTTAAAAAATCTCAACCGTCCATCTTGAAAATGAACGGTTGAGATATATTTAATTTTAAATATAAAAGATATTTTAAAAATGGATCTAAACTATCAATTTAAAGGATGAATGATCAAGATTAATTTGAAAAAAATAAAAGAATAAAACTAATTTTTAAAATTTAAAAATATACACGTAAGGCAAAAAATAAAAATAAAAATAAAAAGATTTTGCATTCAACATTTAAAACAATATATAAAAGCTTGTTTAACTAATCATGTTGATAATGTCAATATATAATAAACAATTGCAATATCTATTCACTAGTACTTCAAACAACAGCCAAAGACATTAAGCAAAACAAATCAAAGAAACAACAAATAATGCCTTCGTTTTTTTTTTTCCCCATGGATCATAAGTTGACGAATGGATGGTGTTTAACACTTGATGCTATATGGCATTAGGATTGGGATTCAAATTTCCTTTTACATACATTTAAATTAACTATTATAATACTTTGGTTAATTTACTGGTTTGTGAAATATTTGAGATTCAAATTCATCTCAAATACATATTTATATACATGATTGGTAGATTTTAAAAATTTAAAAGGAATAAAAGAAGGAACAAAAGAACATATTTGTAAATGAAATGATTGAGTTTGGTAAAGTTCGAAGAAATGGTGATAAAGTTAGGTGATGAGTGGGCCAACACATGTAGGTGTAGGTTGGAAGTGAAAACTTGTCTTTAGCAAGGTTTCAAAACTCGTAACTCACTACTCGATCGGTGACCCAACGAGCAGCGAGTAATCGGTAACTCGACGAGTAATCAGTGAGCACTTGAAAAGCATTGTTTAGTGGGGCAATTATAATTTTTTAAAATTTAAAAGCATAAATTGACATTTCTTTAAACGTTAGGGGCAATTTGACACTTTGACTATTAAATTTTATCAAACCTGGGGATGTTTGTGTAATATACCATAATATATATGTCTTTTCACACCAACCCTATTAGTTCTCTTCTTCTCACTCTCAAACAGTCAAGCCACTGCCTCCACCCCCCTCTCTCACTATTGCTCTCTCTCTCTCTCTCTCCCCTTTTAAATCTCACTTAACCACCATTTTAAGCACCCCACACCATTGATCTCACTACCTCAACCACCACCACCATTTTGCCTCTCCCGTCCGGTCATCATCCTCTTTCGCCATTGCCATAAGATAAGCAATTTAATATGTTTTTGAATTAAATTTATATTTTTTCCATTCTTTTTCTATTTGTGGGTCAATTTTGGTGAAGGGATTCATGTTAAAACTTCTTGTTTTGGTTTGCGTTCAAGTGGCTTAGTTGAGGGAAACATGGTGATGGAATTTTTTTTTTTTTTTTTTTGCATGATGGTTTGGGGTGACTGGTGAGTCATGATTGCCGATTAGGGGGTTATCGGATCGGCTCCCAGCTGATCCGCGAGTTCTCACTAAAAGCTCGGTATAAGGCCCCAAATTTTCTCTATTTAAGAGAATCAAAAATATATTCGGATGAATAGTACTTTTGGAATGAATAATATTTTCAAATAAAAAGGATCCGTGTGAATAGTAACTTTCGAAAAACGAATCTCATATATTAAAAGTTTTGAAAATTATATTAGAATTAACGGAAACTGAAACGGATTAAAAATGAAAGTCAGTTTGAGGAAAAATTGAGTAGTTTTCGAATTCGATCAGAAATTCGGAAGGATTTCCGAAAAAATTTGAAAATTTAGAAAAGTGTCAAAATAAGTATTAAAATGCTCAAAAAGTATTTTGGAAACTCAAACAACACTTTTGAAGGAGATTCAGATTGAAATGAAATCAATTCAGAAAATCGTCAAAGACGATTTAATGAATTTACGGAGAGCCAAAAAGCAGCATGGAATGACTTTTAAGAGTGACCAAGATTACTAGAAGTATGTCGAAAGTTCAAATATAGGCCTTGGTAAATTTCGAAAAGGTTTCGAAAAAATCGAATTCGGGAGTTTTGAAAAAGTCAAATAAAAAGAAATAATAAATGAAGAATAATTAGATGTTTGATATGTAAAACCTAGAATTTCATTTTTTGTAGGAAAAATAGTGTTTTTCGGGTGAATAGTGATGCATGAATAGTGACTTTTCGAGTTTGACCCTGGAAAATAAAAAATACTTAGAATGAGTAATTGAGCCTCTGAAACAGAGAGAAAATGAGTTCGTTTAAGTGGATTTTAAGCGTTCCGAAGATAAATCAATAAAAATACCTTCGTTGGAAACGTTGCGAATTTAGTGAGTTCAAAACCAACTGAATTCTTTTTGAAGATTGGGATTGAAGGTTAAGATACCCAATTAGAGTATTGCATGGTCAATTTGATGATAGGATAACCATGAAATATTTTTAGAATTTATTAGTGTTAAATGAGGATTAAATTTTAAGTTAAGAGTTTATTAAAGAAATTCATGAAGAGATGACTATTAAACTAACACAATCCATGTGAAATTTAAAGGACCAATGATGTGTTGAAATGTTGAAGTCAAAAAGGAGGGCAATTAGTTGGATTTGAACCAAAAGTGAAGTGGATTTAATTGTTATTTAATGAGACTTAATGGAGTGACCAATCAAGTGACTAGAATTGTAACTAATGACATTTTTAAAGTTTTAAAGATAGTTGAAGGCCAAATTTAACACTTGGGAGACTAGTGTATATAAGTGAATGCATGAAAGTGTGAAAAAAGAGATGAAATTCGATCACAATAAGGAGAAATCGTGAGAAGCAAGTTGGATCAAGAGAGGAGAGTAGAAACCATGACTATAGGTCGAGAAATGAAGGATAAATTGGCGTGAAAGAAAAAGAAGAAGAAGAGGAGATCCTAAGTTGGAAGTGGAAGGAAGCATCAAACAAAGTTGGGTCAAGGATTTTGTAAGGTAAGGGTTAGAGTTTTGATATGATGTTAATAAAAATTTAATTGATTTGAGTTTAAAGTTTTTTTTGAACTTTAGATGATTATTTGATTGTGTTTGGATGTGATTTCGAGCTTGAAATAAAAATATTATCTTGGTTGTAACCAATATTAGTAAGTGGTCACTTTGGAAAATCTAGGTGATTGAATGAATGTTATTATTTGGATGATGATTATATGAGATATTATGTTGATTTGAGATAATTTTTGAAAAGAAAAGAAAAAGAAATGAAGTAATGTATATTTATGTTAGTATATGGACACTTTATGTTTTTGCACGTGTTGAAGTGATTTTTAATGTATGAATGAGTTGTTGGATGTTTTTGGGATGAATTTAGAGTGGTTAGAATCAAATAAGTGGAAGGAAAAATTAAAATGGAAAGTTGGGATGTAAAGTTGGTTAAAGTGAAAATTGGGTGTGTGAATAGATATTCCATCCTTTTTATGTGTTTAGTGATGGATTTTAATGTTTGGATGAGTTTATATGTGGTATTGTATTAATTTGAGGTGATTTTTGGAAAGAAAATGTAAGTGAATGAAATAATGAATCATTATACTAGTATATGGACCAATTATGTTACCCATGTGTTGATATTGATTTTTACTGTTTGAATGAGTTATACGAGGTTTTAGAATGAATTTAAGTGGAAGTGTGGAAAGAAAATGGAAAAAGATTGAGTTGAAATTTATTAAAAGGAAATTTTCCTAGTATAGGAGTGTATGTGTAGTGAATTAATTCTTGAGAATGGATGTGTTATTTTTATATGAATTTGAGTTAAAATAAATCAAGTGAATGAGAAAAAAAAAATGTAATATGGTTTGATGAATTCGTAGTGTTAGTATACTAGGTTTTATAGAATGTTGTTGGAAAAAAAAATAATTCAAATTGAAATTAAGGTATAGATACAGTTTGGTGTAGTTGTAATGTTGTTGGAGTACACTTACTTTAAAAACCCACTTTTACTAGAAAGGATTTTGTTTATTTTAGTATATGATTTTGTTCAATTTTAATTAAATAAATTTCATGAGTATGTGTGAATTATATTGTGGATGATTTTATGGTATTTGATGATAAGAAATTTGGATAGTTTGTGAAAAAGTGGATGTTGATCGAAAATGGTATGAAAAGGAGTTGTGAATTTATTTTGTTGAAATTGTTATAAAATGTCAATTGATTGTGATTTTATGATTTTGATTTGAAATGAAAAGAATTGGAAAAGAATTGGACCACATTAGTGCCTTAACCGTGTACTAGTAAGGTGAAGGGCAATGTGGTCTTTGACTAATTTTGATGAATAATTGAGTGTAAAATGATGCTTTGTGATGTTACGTTTAGTGCTTTGATTAGACGAGAAAAAGTGTGATTGAAATTTGTTTTGTTGCTTTTCTAATGAAATTTTTATTCGAAAACGGCAAATGATAGATTGTTAAATTTTTGGTAATAAATAAAATTTATAAAAGCCCTAGTAAACCTGAACATTGGTAGGTAGGGATTAGAAATTGATATGCCAATAGGGAAATATTAGCAGTACTGTACTGCGTTATTGATATAAAGATTGTGAATTTTGGACCTTGAGAGGCACTGAGTGTCCAGTCCTAGAATTCATGTCATATGTGAAATATAATCCGGCGGGTAGTCACCGAATGTCTAATGCTGGAGAACTTGACATGCTAATATGGTGATTATAGCAGTATTACACTAATTTGCCTATACATATTGATACTTGATTCATGGACCTTAAAAGGCACTGAGTATCAGATCTTAGAAATTTTGTAAGATGTGAAATGAGATCCGACGGGTAGTCACCGAGTGTCCGATGCGTGAAAAACCTGTTTTTCAGTCTTTGGTATCGTGTCAGAGTTTACAAAGGGGATTGAAAAATGTTAAGTGTTAATATGTTTGAAAAAATGAATTTTTATGTGTTATATGTACATTTCTTAGAAAATTGATTTCCTTATGAAATTTGGATAAAAGCTTGAAAATCACGAAATTTTATTTTATAATAACATAATTTTGATGAAATGTTGAAAGTTTGAAATTTGTGGAAATTTTGTTTGACAATACGGTAGTTTTTAATGAAAAAGTATTTAATTTTTAATAGTGTTATACTACGAATTCTGAAAATATCGGAATTTTAAGGTCGTATGATTGTGTGTTAGAAAATTTTAGGGCTTTTGAATTTTGTGTACACCCACTAAGTAGAAATACTTAGCGCGTTGGATTTTTCACATGTAGGTTGAGAATTGGGCACTATAGATAGAGACAAATCAGAAGACAGCAACCGCGCTTTTTACGAGTCACAATCCCTCCACATTAGGTAGTTATGCTTTTTGTATCGTATAGTTATGCTAAAGTATATGGTAATGCATGTATATACAGATCCATGTATTTATGGAATTTTGTAAATAATGATGTATAAAAATTATAGAAAAAGTTATTGGTTTTGTAAGGTGATTTTGTAAAGGAATTTTTATTTATCTTTTAATTAGAGTTTAATTTCGAGCAATATGGTTTTTATTAAATGTTGTGTCTGTAAATGTTTGTGTGGTGAAGTGATTTTGAAAGTCGGACGGAGGGTCCAAAATGAAAATTGAGAAAATGGATTTCGTTTAGAAGTGTTTTTCTTTCTATTTGCAGGTTTGTAAATTTTTGGTTTTCCTGAAAAATAGACGAACGAATTTATTTTAGAAGTGTTTATTTGAATTTACAGGTTTTTAGAATTTTGAGTTTTTCATAAAAACAAAAGAAATCTGCTGGATTTTCAAAAAAAAAAAATTTATAGTGTATATATGTAAATAATAACGAATAAATCGATTAAGGTAGTATCGTTCGACTCGGGTTCTCATTCGAATGAGAATTGGGTGGTGGGTGTCACACTCGACCTACTCGGCCGAGTTTTTACACAATGGTCTTTAGTATTGTGTTTGATGTATTTTTCCAAAAAACTTCATACAATCAATTATATCTTATTTTTGACTAGATCAATGGGTATTCGAAAAGAAAAAAAAAAAGAAGGAAAAAATGTCAAATCAAATGTAAAAGTTGTAATTCGCACGATTAAAAATGAGTTTACAGTTACAAAGAGACAATACTGAGACTTTTTAAGACGGACTTCAGTTTTTTTAACCAAAATGAGATGCACGAGTTTGTTTTGTTTTTTTTTTTTTAACCAAGTTTTAATTTTTAATTTTTAAAATTTAAATTAGTGCCACCAATATAGTGTCCTGCCCTTCCCTAATTGGCTGTTTAGCTTTGATTATAGTGGACTACTTCAACATTACATTTTTGTCTCTTTCACATACATGACAATATTAGTGTAACATATATTGAAAAGAAATTGATGATTTCGAATGTAAAAAAAAAAGTGGTCTTGAATATTAAAGTTGATACGTCAAAATCACCATTACCAACCCATTATCTACTCTTCATTTCCATTAAACCCCTTCTCACATTTCCATAAATAACATTACCAAGTCCACCACCATCAAGATGATATCACCATCATATTTCCATAAATAGAAGGTAACAGGGTCATTCTGTTTCAAGATCACAATTGCTAGGTCCACCACCCCTACTATATCATCAGAAAATATCCCATTAATTTTTTCTCATTTTCCCACTTGCATTCACTAAAAGCAAGAGCTAATTATGTAAAACCCTCTGAAAGTTTGTCTAATGATAGATGGAAACAACTTTTACCTTTTATTATATTGTCTTCCTCTGTACTAACGGTTTGACTATCGTTGATCGTGAAAATAGACGTTTGATTGTCAAAATAAAGATAAAAGACCATAATGCCCCTACTTTTATAGAAAAAAAAATTAAAAAACTTAAAAAATCTTAGTCATTCATCTCGAAAGTGAACGGTTAAGATCTATTTAATTTTAAATATAAAAAATAACTTTTTATCAAATGGATCTAAGTCGTCCATCTCAAAGATGGATGTTGTATGTATTTTTCGGACTCATTAAATGAGCTGGTAAAAGCCTAATTTAGGCCCAATAAGAAGGCCCGATAAAAGTCAACCCAGTCAAGACCCATCAGCCGAGGCCCAGATGACTCTAAGCCCAGCGAGCTCATGACATAGCCAAGATTCAGCTCGCTCCATAAGTTCGCCTCATACATAGCTCGCTATGCGAGCTCCAGTTCGCAAACCGCCATAAACATCAGCTCGCTCAGAAGCGTAATGAATGCAGTATCTTCCAGAACAGGCAGTTACCTAATTCAACCATGATTCTCTCTCCGAATATGGCAGTTACCCAATCAAACCGTGATTTCCTCATCAGATATGGAAGTCTATTCAAATTCAAACCGAATCAACATCATCCCTGATTTTATGGAAGCAGTTTCCTGATATTATTCAAACATATTGGGAAGTGTAATTAATTTACAATTCTTTTCCTTATTTTTCTTGATTATTTGGGAAGTGTAATTAATTCAGGATTCTTTTCCTGATTTGCTACAACTAGAATTGTAACGCCTCTTTCCCTATAAATAGAGATTAAAATCATTATAACATGAGAGGAGAATAATCAATAATATACTGTCACTCTACAGAATTAAAGAGATAGACAGTCGTGGACGTAGGCCTATTATTGCCGAACCACGTAAAAGCTTCGTGTTCCTCGTTTGATTCTCGGTATTTGTCTGTGTCCTTTCTTGGTATTTGTGTTTTCTCACATTGATTGCAGGTATTGGGCATTGATTACTCGTCGACTGAAATCCAACGTCGACAATGGACAATCAAGATCAATTTAAAAGAAATAAAAAGCTATTTTTTAATATATGAAATAGGTCCCAAAACCCACATTAGAAAAAGTTAGGCTATTTTTTTTTTTAAAATATGCTCTATGAGATTTAAAAAAAAAAAAAAAACAGTAGTCTTTACAACACTTTTCTTTTCGATTTCACTCCCTCTCTCTCATTTCTAGTTTGTCATTGTTTTATTGGTTGATCATGCGCTATTGAGCACTTGTTTTTCGACATTTGTCCACTATCATGTGATGAACATTTGTTTTCTTTCTTTCTTTCTTTGAATTTTAAGAAAGTACAATAATTGCTTTTAGTATTCTTTTTAGAGTAAATGTGATAAGGGAACAAGAAGAAGATACTTAGAAAAGACAGGTGATATGGACAAGCAAATGTGATTGAAATTTGAAAAATGGGTGGGTGAAGAGTTGTGAGTTTGTGACGAGCAGGCCTTAGCCCTTTGAAAACTGGCGAAGCTATTCTGAGGCAATCCCTCAAAAGTGATATGATATAATTATGAGCCACTCCTAACTTTTATCTTAAAGGGTTTGATATGATTAATATGTATTTGTTACCATGTTCATTTTTTTCCCAAAAAAATAATAAAATTGTAGAGATAAAAATATATATTGGATAATTCATGATTCATGAATTATCATGAATTTTGAATATATATATATATATATATATATATATATCATGACTGATAGCTTAGCTCACCAAAGTGAAATTACTTTTAAGGAGGAAAACTGGAAAGAGTAGTGCAAAACAAAGTGTGGTCCTAGTTGACACTTTAATGTGTGCGAACAATGAGGCCAATATTAGTCCAAGCCAATTTGTCCACTCTATACTACATTGTGTCTTATGGGTTTAAGGTTAGGTGAGGGATCAGAGACATCACGAAGGATTAATATTTAAATGAGCTCTTAAAATCCTACCAAATGGTAGATACTATTTATAGTTGGTGAATTCTACGGTATATTGACTTCGAGCGAGCGTTGTTAGTCAACTTTCTTGAAACCTGGCAACCTATGTCTTGTACAAATCAAATAAAGAGAATGCGAGTGATCTTGATATCAATGGAGTGTCGACCGAAGATACTCTGACGCTCAAGTCAGTAAACTGATCGTAATGTAAATAAATGTGATAATTGTAAAGCGTCATCAAAATGGAGGGAGTGTGCCGAAAAAAGAAAAGGATGAAAAACTAATTGAGTCTTGACCGTTTTGACTCGAGGACTGAATAGAGTAGAAATATTAAGATATCGAGTGTCAATGGGCAAAATCCCATATAATAAAACAGTGCAAGTGGATTGTGAATAGTACACCAGGTAAGTTTTCAGGAAAGAGACGTCAGTCACAATAGACATCGTTAAGTACCAAGTCTTTCTTTAGCTAGAACCTTTCCTAAACATGCACTTCCATACTACTATACTAAATCTATCACAGAGAAACCTCCATTTTGAGAACATAAGAAAGAAGAAGAAGAAACCTCAAGTGACTTGTAAGAGATGAGCAAGAGAGGTGGGATGACTCTTCCCCTTGGTGAAGCCTCTATTTATAAGTGGAGAAGATGTCGTGGGAACTTATTGTAGAGTAAATATCATGCTTAATGAATTGTCGGTTACAAAGTTTAATAACATAGTTAATGTTATATCGATTACAGGGTTTAATGTTACGGTTTATGATATGTCGGTTACAGGGGTTAATATCGTGGTTTATGATATGTCGGTTACATGGTTTAATGTCATTATTTATGACATGTTAGTTACAGAGTTTAATACCTCTTTCGTTATAATTTATTTAAATCTCATGCATTAAAAACAATTAATCATCACTTAAAAAATTAGATCTTATCTGAGCTGAATCAACCAAGTTTCTAGATTATCCACTTATAACATACATTGGGCCATTAGCTTGACTCAATCGTCATACTGAGCCAATATATCTCAACAAGCTTTAGGCTTACATTTTGGACTTGGGAATTTTTGACCATTACACTATTTTGAACCAAAAACAACATATATGGAACCTATTCTCTGTAGAGTGGGGGCAGCATCTCATTAGTCACTAGCCTCCGATAATTCAACAATATTCAACTAAAGAAGGGTGAAGCATGCATAGGGCTCTGATGCCTTAACTTAGGGCTCACGGGCAAAGTAAACAAAACGGAAAATGAGTTGTTGTTTGGTGGGCATATAACTGGAGGGGCCCTGATTTACCAATGCACATGACACAACTGTATGTGTGATGACGATCATACTTGCAGGAAAGAAATGCACATACATTGGCCTCTGGCCTCCTCTTGGGCTCTTAACTCAATTATGGAGAATGCTTGGCAAAACATCAATCTCAATCGTATTTAATTTTCTCTCCCCTCTCTCTCTCAAATCTTTAATTTATTAAATAAATTATACAATTCTATGAACTCCACAAAATGCAACTTTAAAAAAAAAAAAAAATCCACAAACTCCAAACTACAATTTAAAAGTAGAAGTGAAGTGTTGGATCCAAAAGTGGGACCTAGCTAGCAACAAACAATCAAAACATGATTGATCATCACATACCACTGCTTCTAGCCCTCCACGTGTACATTGACTTAAACCAACTAGCTAGTAATATTTAACTAATCATGTTGATAAAATTAATCTATAATAAAGAATTCCAACATCTATTCATTCGTTCTTTTAACCAAATTTAAAATTTTATTTTTAAAATTTTAATTAGTGTCACCAATATGGAGTCCTGCCCTCCCTCTATTGGTTGTTTAGCTTTGATTACATTGGATCACTTCAATGAGTGACACACTATATTTTTATCCTTTTCACATGCATGACAATATTAGTGTACAATATATTGAAAAGAAATTAATGATATTAAATGTAAAAAAAGTGATTTTGAATATTAAAGTTGATATATCAAAATCACCATCACCGACCCCACTATCTACTCATTCTTTTCATCAAACCCTTTCTCACATTTCCATAAATAGAAGGTAACAAGGGGTCATTGCGTTTCAAGTTAACCATTACTAGGTCCATCACCCCCTCTATGTCATCAAAAAATATCCCACTAATTTTTTCTCGTTTTCCCAGTTGCACTCACTAAAAGCAAAGATAATAGTGTCCATTGCTTCGTCCTTTACCTTCATTTAGAATACACCATGACTTTATCCTCTCTCAAATATATAAAATGGGTATGAAGGGTAGTTGTCGATTGGGCACAATTATTTGCTCATAGGTGTGATTTTCAAAGGTTTTTTTGCTTCATTTGTTAATTTTGGCTAGGTGAGGGCATTTGTTTTCTTGGAATTTTTATTATTGTTATTTTTTAAAACAATTATAGTAGTATAAATATGGATAAAATACAGTAAAACGAAACAGAAAAGTATCCAATTTTTACGTAGTAGAAAATTCTTCTAGATTCCGAATTGTTTAACTAGTTGGATTTCAGTTACAGTCATGGAAAGGAACCTCAAATCATAATGTGATTCGTCTTACCAAATATTTTCTCTATTTTTCTCTATTTTGTTTTCACTATTGATGCTCTGTCTTTCTCTTTGCATGCACTGGTTTATATATTAATATAGAAATATTAAAAACTTCTACCATTTGCCCTTACTTTATCATTAATATATCATTATTTTATTTTAAAAATTAATAAATTTTATTAATTATTTATCATTGTTTTATATTTAACATACCATTATATTATTTTTAAAATTAATTAAAATTTAAAAAATAAATAAAATAATTCCATTACTTTCTACGTCCATCATCATCTCCTTCTTCATCATCTTCATCATCCATCAATAATTTGATAAGCAAATTACCAAACATTTTAGATTCAAATGTGTCATTGAAGTTTTGTCCCTATCTTGGCAGATTAAAATATCTGTACTCAATCATTATCAAACTCAAATAATAAATAAATTCTTTTTTATATTATGAGTGACTCTATTGCCACCCAAATATTTACTCCTCACACTTATTTACTACTCATTATATCCATATTAAGATTTAAAGTTTTAATTTTTCTTATCTTTATTAGTACTTAAAATATCCAAAATAACCATAAACCAATTTATATGTGTGAGTTATTAAATTTACATTTATAAATACTCTTTTCTTTCCCAACTTTCCTTCTTTTTTCCCTTTTTCTTTTCTATTTGTTTTCTTTCATTCTTTTCAAAGCCATTATCTTTTATTATTCTTTTCTTTCTTTTTTTCTTTTTGGTTCAATCCCCTTAATTATTTTTTTTTTCTTTCTCATCAAGAACTTCAAAATATGTTCTCTAAAACAATAGAAAAAATTATTGTCCTTCACACATGCTTGCACCTATACATAGAGAAAATTTTGTATAAGAATGGTTTGTAAGAGTTAGACTCTCTCTTTCTCTCTCTCTCTCTTTAATTAGATCAAAATATATTTATCTATTATTATTAAGATATGTTTCTTGCAAAAATCAAATTTATCTAACCTAATATCAAACATAAAACAAAACAAGAAAAATAAAGAATAAAAGAAATAAAACTTTACCATCTAGGTTTATTCAAGACATATATAGTTCTGATTTGAGTTAATACTTTATCAATTTAGACTGATAGAAAAATTTGTAAAACTGAAAAGTAATTTTCTTTTTATTTTCTTAAATTATCATATTCTTATAAGTAATTTTAAATATGAATATCCTTTTTGGGGTTTAATTACCTTACCCAACCACTAACCTTATCTCTTAATTGAAGTCCTTAGATTGCCTTTAATAACTATCATTACAATCAATCCAATGACATTAATTGAGGAATAAAGTTAGTGGTTGGGTAAAATAATCAAATCTTCTTTTCTATAATTAAAAAATTTATTTATAAAATGAATATGAAAAGTAGTCTATTAGGTGCGAACACCCTTTTAAAATGTAATCATCATATTGATATTATTGGACCTCTATAGTATAACACGTGATATTGACTTATAGATGAAGATATAATGACTTATATTCGATTATATTAAAAAAAAAATTATGAAATTCGTGAGACACATATTCCTACATAAATGACAATAGTCACGACATATAAATCATTACTTCATGTTGTGTTTTTTCCCCCTTTAAAATTCAATATTCTATATACTTTTCTCATGTGGTTCAATTTTTTTCCAACACAAATGCTGTAAGATTATATTTTTTTCACATAAAATTTAATATAGATAAAAAGCAGAGTTAGAACAAACTTTGGAAAGTTTTGAAATTGCAAGACACTTTGCATAAAGTTCACTTCATTTTCCTTGCATAAGAATTGAATTATTCACTGAACGTAACATTAGAAAAAGAATGGGTATGTCACGTCACTTATAAGTACATGACTTATCATTACGTTGATAATTCATCTAGAAAGAAACATATAGTTATATAACAATATCATCAAACAAGGGACAAGTGCTAAAATGTTACATCATTTTATACTTTTAACCCTAGCTTTTGTGATATAAAGACGAGTAAAATTCAGTTATTTAATAAATTTTCAGAATTTTATGCAGGTTTTGTTATCTGTTGGGCAAAAAAGCAATTAAAACATCATATGCATTAAAGGTTGGGGTGTGATCCAAGTTTGCGGGTCTAAAAGTGAACTTGTGTTCATTCATGGGCCCAATGATGCTCATCCTCTCGATCATGGGCCTACCTTGTTATATGGTGAGACAAACTTGAAAAGCTTTCCTGAACTTCAATTATTCAAGTGTGAACTGTGGGCCTATGTTATGGATTTCAGTCATGGTCCAAGATTAAGGTAGAAGCGAATCCCTGAGGTTAAGGCCCTATGTTACGTGTCTAGGAACTTCCATTTCAAAACAAAGAAGGAGCTCATCTGGTTCAAGTCAGAACAATTAGTAAGCAGATTCAAGGCTTTATTGAAGATGTTGTTCTTATATATTAATATTGTTGGACCTCTATAGTATAGCACGTGATATTGACTTATAGACGAACACATAATGACTTATATTCGATTATATTAAAAAAAATTGTAGAATTCATGAGACATACATTCCTACAAAAATGGCAGTAGTCACGACATATAATTCATTGTTTCATGTTGTGTTTCTTTCCCCTTTAAAATCCAATATTCTATATTTTTTTCTCACGTGGTTCAATTTTTTTCCAACACAAAAGCTGTGAGATTCTATTCTCTTCACATAAACTTTAATATAGATAAAAAGCAGAGTAGAACAAACTTCGGAAAGTTTTGAAATTGCAAGACAATGACAAGACCCTTCCCGAATCCCTTCTCTGGACCCGAGAAAAATCTCGTAGCACCCCGAAAGAATTCCCACGAACCCTATACTCAGCCCGAAGGAATCCCGTCAAGGCACTGAAAACTCCTTTAGCTAGATCTTTTAACTTCTTTTACAAGGTGACAGTGATAAAAGTTTTTCGCTTTTTCTTAAAAATTTCGGCAGCATGCCGTCTGTTTTCTAAACTATGCCACCCTGCAAGTTTCAAATACAGTTTATAAAAACACTTCTATGAAATCAATTTCTCAACTTCTAGAGCCTTTGGCTCTTTTCTCACAACGCAATCACAAACAAGTAAATAAAATCTGAAAACTGAATTTCAGAAAACTTTGATAAAACATCTTTAACTAATACATCCACTATTTCTTTAAAATATTTACAACTATATACATGAACATATACATGATCAAACTAACAAAATATATATATGTAGTAGGTGTCGTCTTATTCGTCCGCCTGCACCTCTGATTGAACCTCGTCTGCTGGACGACTAGTTTCTGCGCCTGGGGGAGAATTTTTAAGAAAAACATTTAAAGAAAACTATGAGTATAACTCAATGAGTGGTATAATTTATATAAACTAAAACTCATTTTTGGATAAAATATTCTCCCAAAAACAATCTTTGAAAACTAAAATGTTTTCTAAAGTTCTTTTCTAAAACACTTTCTGAAATCTTTTCTTAAAATCTTTTCAAATGCTCAAATTCTTTTCTAGAACACTTTCTGAAATCTTTTCTTAAAATCTTTTCTAATGCTCGCCTAAATGATAACCCAGGGAATATCTACTCCTGGCGTGGTAGCATATAAAATCTGGCTAACCACTAGGAGTGGGAATCTACCATGTGTAGTCGCCGAAAGCGGGCCCACGCTGCGGACCGACTACACTACCCTATACGTGCATATGGATCACTCATGTCTCGCTCACACAAGAGTCGACTAGACTCAAATCTCACTGACTGACTTCCTCTCATCTACCGTATCACGCATAGGGCACTCGGTCGGGTACTAAACTGGGGCTAGGGTAAACCATAGGCTATTTAAAATCTCTTTTTCTTAATTCACTGAAATATTCTAAATCTTAAGGTAATAAGCCTAAAATCTTTAATTCTAGCACATTCTCATATATATATAAATAATAAACTAAAATATTTATGCTAGAATTATAATATAAATTCAATTAATAAATGAATAACTATTTATAATAAATTCTTTTAACTTTAAATAAACTTTAAGAAAACATAAACTTTAAAAACTCGTAGTTCCACTCACAACACGTTCTCGGATAGAATCCGATTCTCCTCCGTAAGCCTCCGAAACTCTTCGCTTTTATCCTAAAACATCAAATATCTATTTAGGATCACTTAACTCATTCAAATAACATTCAAAATCAATAAAAATCTCATTTAATTCTATTAATACCCTTTAACGTCTAAACTTTCGGATTTCAATTTCTATTCAATCGGGGCTTTCGAAATCCGTTTTCTCTACATGAATTATACTTATTCTTTCCTAGCAATACTTCAGTATACTCAATTTCATTGTCGGATGCATCGAACGAAATTCGTTCGATTTCGCTTACTAATATCGCTTACTAATAAAAATTAGTTTTCGTTTTGAACATCCGACAACTTCAATAATCAATTCTCTAGTGTTCTAACACCCAACCATGATTAAATAAATCGTTTCGAACGTTAAACGAACGCATTTGGAAGGATTTCGGAAAACACCCTTCAACTCGTTCGCTTAGCTCCGAAATCGATCCTAAACTTTTCGTTTTCGAAATCTAACTTCATAATATTTTTCTAACCTCTAAAACATCTATTTAAAGCCTTAGATTCGAAAACGAATTCAGATCCCATAAAATCCCATTTTTGTCAAGACTTTCTCTCTCTCTCTCACCCATTTTTACTCAACCAAATCACTCACAAATTACACCAAAATCATTCTCACAAGTCCCTCTTATCATCCTTAAACTAAAATTTAAAAAGAAACTAGAGAGAGAATGGATTTTCATATGATACAGAAAGCTTTAAACTGACATAACTCACCAAATAGGCGATCTTTTCACTTCAAATTTGCGGGTTAGCTAGAGAAGGTGATAAGGAACAACTTTTGTGAAGAAACCTCGGCGAAATTCTATCCGAATCTCCTTATTTTCTCCCCCTCTTTTTCTTGCGCGAGATCTCTCTCTCTCTCTCGGCTTTTCTCTTTCTCCCTCACTGTTTCTCTCTTCTTTCACGGCCACAATTGTCTCATATGAGACAAAAATCATTTTATATATATTATTGCTCAATTACAATTAAGTCCCTCAAGAAAATTTCATTTAATCACCTCAAACTTTTAATAATCTGACTGGTGCCCAAAATTTATAATTTTTAATTCTATTGGTCCACTTGGCATTTTCTCAACCATTTATCTATCCAACCATTCACTAAATGACACGTGGCACTTCCATAACCATTACTTTTCATGCCACTTATCTCTTTTCTCATTGGTTGAATTAAAATATCTTTTACTTTATTCTGTAAGTTCACCTCGCTTGATTAACATATAAATTATTTATAATCCTTTCGAAAAATATTCCATAAATATTATACACATATCTTATGGCCAATTTAACTTTATAAGCTTCAATTTTGGCCTAATACCTCTCATATATACTTGATAAAAAAAAATGTTCCGAACTGAAATCTAGTCGAATAAACCGATAACTTTTTATACGTATCTATAACTTAAATACTCGATTTTTATGCCTATTCTCTTTAACTCATTCTCATTCACTGGGATTACACTCCTTGAAACTTCTGCATACTATGTTCATGCGTGATCCATGCATATTCAACTTAAAATGTCCATTTTGCCCTTTTTATAATCTAATTTCACTTCAACTGGAAAATATTCTGAAAATATTCCATGGTCATCTAATCTTCAAATTGACCATGAAATACTTTAATTGGGTATCTTATCTATCAATCTCATGCTTCAAAAAAAAATCAATTAGGTTTAAACTCATTAAAACCCATTAATCTCTCAAAAAGGCAATATCGTAATTTTTTTCAGATCGCTTAAAACTGACTCAAATTGTCTTCTTTTTTATCCGTTTCTGTTTCTCTATACTCTCCTACTATTTTTGGACATTTTCGATTGTTAAAGTCAATTTCTAAAAATTTTACTATTCATCCAAAAATTTTCGTCCGAAAAATACTATTCATCGAAAACTTCTATTTCCCACCGAATCTCAATTTATGACCTTGGACAATATAATCGAGTCCAAATTCGATCTTAAACACTAATTTCGGATCTTTTCGAAAAAAATCACTATTCATTCTGGATTTGAACATTATTCATTGAAAATTCTCATTTCTTCCTGATACGACACTCATGGTTTTATAAATATAATCGAATTCTAATCGAGCCCCTTGCACTATTTTTGGACTCTTTATTCTCGATCCGATCACCGGAAATGAATTCTCCAAGGAAACTAAGATCGAGATTTATCACACTTTGCATAAAGTTTGCTTCATTTTCCATGCACAATAATTGAATTATTGACTGAACATAACTTTGGATGAAAAATTGGTATGTCCCGTCACTCATAAGCATATGAATTATCGTCATTTTGATAATTCATCTAGAAAGAAATATATAGTTATATAACAATATTATCAAACAAGTGATAAATGCTAAAATGTAGCATTATTTTATACTCTTAACCCAAGCTTTTATGATATAAACACGAGTAAAATTCAGTTATTTAATGAATTTTTAGAATTGTGCAGGTTTTGTTGTCTATTGGGTTAAAAAGCAATTAAAACGTCACATGCATTTCAAGTTAGGGTGTGATCCAAGTTTGCAGGTCTAGAAGTGAACTTGTGTTTATTGGAAGAAAAAATCACACAAATACAAACAAATCACATAATGAAACTTTTTCTCCTCTAGATGAATTCTGCAGGAAAACCACTCAGTAGAGCACATATACAATCATCACCACATGGATAAATAACACAAGCCAATTTTTACGTGGAAAACCTCCCCAATGTGAGGAGTAAAAACAACGGGACCGTAGTCCACCCAAAATTTCCACTTATAATCAATTATGAGAGTACACAATCTATTCCAACATTAACCAGAAACAAAATCAAGCAGCAATTATCTAGATTCCCTAATAACACAAAATTAAGGTTTAAATTATAAGTGAAGAGAAAGAACAAACTCAGCGGGTCTGTTATGAACTGTGCCGCTCTCTGTCGGAAGCTCAATTCCGATCTTCACTGTCCAAATTGTAGTACAACGAGTGTTGAGTATACTATCTAAATTTGAGGTTGATCCAACGGTGAACGAAAGAGATATCACCCTTCCAAAAAACACTGTGCAAATAGATACTGATTTCCTGACAGCACTAATTCGGCCTCTATAACTCACAGCTGCAACCTCCGTTTACGATCTCCAGAATCAAGGTTTAGAAGAGGTTAACGTGCTGTCCAAATTTCAATACGATCCAACGGTTGGTGAAGAAGATATCACAATAATTCCGAGACTGCACAGGATGATTTTCTTGGCAGAAAATCTACACTTTCTTCTTCTCTTCCTTCTTCCCACTCAATCTTCTCTCTTCACAAACAATTCTTTGCTGCCTACAAACTCTCTACAGCCACTCTTGTTGCCTCATTTCTTTTTTTTCTTCTATTTTCTATTTTTTTCTCTCTTCACTTAAAACCTTAATAACATTAGATTTATATACTAGAGTTCCTTATTTATTGAACTTGTTGGGCCTCAACATAAGAGAGAACCCAACCCAACAAATCTCCCCCTTCCCAATTATGTGGAGGGATAAGTCATTCCGACGATCATCCTACAAACCTCAAGTTTCTCTCTTAATAATGCTTTTGTGAACATATCAGATCCATTATGGTCTGTATGAACTTTTTCAAGTTCCAGCAGTTTGTCATTCAAGACATCTCTAATCCAATGATATCTCACATCGATATGTTTCGACCTTACATGAAAGGTTGAATTCTTCCTAAGGTGAATGACATTCTGACTATCACAGAATAACACATATCTTTGTTGCTTGAAACCAAGCTCTCCTACAAACTTTTTCATCCACAGTAACTCTTTACAAGCTTCAGTTGCTGCAATAAATTCTGCTTCTGTGGTAGAAAGAGCAATACATTTCTGCAATCTCGATTGCCAAGCTACAGCACCACTTGTAAAGGTAATCAAATAACCAGATATTGACTTACGAGAATCCACATCTCCTGCCATATCTGCATCAGTAAAGCCAACTAGCAGTGGCTTCTCACCACCGAAACCAAGTCTCAAACTAGAAGTATCCCGGAGATATCTCATGATCCACTTAACAGCATTCCAATGCTCTTCTTCAGGATTGGACATGAATCGACTAACAACACCAACAACATGGGCTATGTCTGGTCTCGTACAAACCATTGCATACATTAAACTCCCGACTGCTGAAGCATATGGAACTTTTTCCATGTCATTTTTCTAGGCATCTATAGAAGGACATTGCTCTATGCTCAACTTGAAGTGTGCACCAAGTGGAGAACTAACTGTTTTAGCTTTGTCCATGTTGAACCTCTGAAGTACTTTCTCAATATACTTCTCCTGTGACATATATAATTTCTTGGCCTTTCTATCACGCTCAATTTATATGCCAAGAATTTTCTTTGTTGGCCCCAAGTCTTTCATAACAAAAGACTAACTCAATTTCATCTTCAACCTGTCAATCCTTGAAATATTTCTGCCAACAATTAATATATCATCAACATAAAATAGTAAAATAATGTAGTCATCATCAGGGAATTTTTGAACAAATACACAATGGTCAGAAGTTGTTTTCTTATAGCCTTGCTCCCCCATAACTGACTCAAACTTCTTATACCATTGTCTTGGTGTCTGTTTCAAACCATAAAGGCTTTTATTCAACTTGCACACGTAATCCTCTTTCCCTTTCACACTAAAACCCTCTGGCTGCTCCATGTAAATCTCCTCCTCTAAATCACCATGGAGGAACACAGTCTTCACATCCATTTGCTCTATCTCTAAGGCAAGATTGGTTGCTAAACTAAGCACAACACGAATGGATGACATCTTCAATCAACACCTTTCCTCTGGTTGAATCCTTTGACAACCAATCTAGCTTTATATCAGGGTCAAGTATTAAGCTCATCATGCTTAATTCTGTAAACCCATTTATTCTTCAAAGCTTTTCTGCCTTTGAGCAACTTGACTAACTCAAAAGTATGATTTTGATGAAGTGACTGCATCTCATCTTGCATAGCCTCAAGCCACTCCTTTTTGTGCTTATCTTCCAAAGCTTCTGCATAACACTCGGGTTCTCCCCCGTCAGTCAATAACACATAATCACTTGCAGGATATCGAGTGGAAGGACGTCGATCTCTAGTAGACCTCCTAAGTGGTACATCTAATGGAGCATCAAGTATTGGCAACTGCTCATTAGTTTCAACATTTTACTCTCTCTGTGAGGAACCACCCGTATCAGCTTCAGCCTGTGTGGATAAATTTGTTGAAGAAGACGAACTCAAGTCAACCAAACCATCACTGTCACTGGACACTGGATTCTCATATTTCTTAATATCCTGTATGGTCTGATCTTCCATAAACACTACATCTCTGCTTCTCACGAGTTTCTTCTCAATCGGATCAAAGAATCTATATCCGAATTCATCCTGACCATAACCGATGAAAATACACTGTCGAGTTTTCACACCAAGCTTGGATCTCTTATCTTTGGGAATATGTACAAGTGTCTTGCACCCAAAAACATGTAAGTGATCATAAGAAACATCTTATGCCACTCTAAGCTCTGTCTGGTACATCAAATTGCAACGGAACACACGGTGTGAGATTAAGAACATGTACGACAGTACTCAAAGCCTCACCTCAGAAACTTCCTGGTAACTGTGCTTGTGAAAGCAAACATCTCACACTCTCTACTAGTATTCTGTTCATCCTCTCAGCTAAATCATTCAACTAAGGAGTCTTGGGAGGTATCTTCTGGTGTCGTATACCCTGTTATCTGCAATACTCATCAAAAGGACCAATATACTCTCCCCCATTATCAGTTCTGATGCACCTAAACTTTTTCTCAGTCTGTCTCTCAACCAATGCTTGAAATTGCTTGAACACATCCAACACTTGATCTTTTGTCTTCAAGGTGTAGACCCATGTCTTTCTCGAGTGATCATCCATAAAGGTCACAAAATATAGGGCTCCACCGAGTGATCTCATCTTCATAGGACCGTAGAGATCTGAATGCACCAGATCAAGTATACCTGACTTTCTTATAGGTAAGGAGTTGTGAAAGCTGACTCTGTTCTACTTCCCTTCTAAGCAATGCGAACATCTTTTTAGTTGTATATTTTTCATGTCAGGTAGCTGTTTTTTCTTAGTTAAAACAGTCAAGCCTTTCTCGTTAATGTGTCCGAACCTCTTATGCCAAAGTTCTGCCTTATGTTCATCCTGAATTGCATTGATGATGGACTTTGAAAGCTTTGTCTGTAACAAATACGAGGTAGAATACTTTTTGTCTCTGGCCACAATCATGGCACCCCTGATGAGCTTCCATTGACCATTACTAAAGAAGTTACAGTATCCCTCATCATCAAGTTTACCTGTAGAAATAATATTCACACGAATGTAAGGAATATGTTTTACATTTTTCAAAATTAACCTTAAGTTGTTATCTGTCTCCAAGCTCACATCTCCGATACCAACAACTTTTGCTATGCCGTCGTTTCCCATCTTTATACTCTCAAAGTCACCATGTGTACAAGATGTAAAAAAATCCTTTCGTGACGTAGCACGAACAGAGGCACCACTATCAATCACCCAACTTGTCTTATGACACACAAAATTAATGGAAGCAGCATTATACATGAGAAGAAAATCTTTATCACTGATGGTAGCGATTCTATCATCACTGGTGTCATTTTCATTATTCTTTTCTTTGCCTGTGTTGCTTTTATCTTCCTTTTTCAATTGTTTGCAATATTTCTTTATATGTCCCCTTTTGTAGCAGTATTGACCCTCAACATTTGTACCACTATCAATCACCCAACTTGTCTTATGACACACAAAATTAATGGAATCAGCATCATACATGAGAAGAAAATCTTCATCAGTGGTGGTAGCAACTCTATCATCACTGGTGTTATTTTCATTATTCTTTTATTTGCCTGTATCGTTTTTATTTTCATTTTTCAACTGTATGCAGTATTTCTTTATATGTCCCCTTTTATGGCAGTAGTAACATTAAACATTTGCACCACTATCAACCACCGAACTTGTCTTATAACACACAAAATTAATGGAATCAACATCATACATGAGAAGAAAATCTTCATCAGTGGTGGTAGCAACTCTATCATCACTAGTGTCATTTTCATTATTCTTTTATATGCTTGTGTTGTTTTTATTTTCCTTTTTCAACTGTCTGCAATATTTCTTTATATGTCCCCTTTTGTGGCAGTAGTGACACTCAACATTTACACCACTATCAATCATCGAACTTGTCTTATGACACACAAAATTAATGGAATCAGCATCATAATTGAGAAGAAAATGTTCATTAGTGGTTATAGCAACTCTATCATCACTGGTGTCATTTTCATTATTCTTTTCTTTGTCTGTGTTGTTTTTATTTTCCTTTTTCAACTGTCTGCAGTATTTCTTTATGTGTCCCTTTTTATGGCAGTAGTGACACTCAACATTTGCACCACTATCAATCACCCAACTTGTCTTATGACACACAAAATTAATGGAATCAGCATCATACATAAGAAGAAAATCTTCATCAGTGATGGTAACAACTCTATCATTACTGGTGTCATTTTCATTATTATTTTATTTGTCTATGTTCTTTTTATTTTCCTTTTTCCACTGTCTGCAGTATTTCTTTATGTATCCCCTTTTGTGGCAGTAGTGACATTCAACATTTGCACCACTATCAATCACCCAACTTGTCTTATGACACACAAAATTAATGGAATCAACATCATACATGAGAAAAAAATCTTCATCAGTGGTGGTAGCAACTCTATCGTCACTGGTGTCATTTTCATTATTCTTTTGTTTACCTGTATTGTTTTTATTTTCCTTTTTCAACTGTCCGCAGTATTACTTTATGTGTCCCCTTTTGTGGCAGTAGTGACACTCAACATTTGCACCACTATCAATCACCGAACTTGTCTTATGACACATAAAATTAATGGAATCAGCATCATACATGAGAAGAAAATCTTCATCAGTGGTGGTAGCAACTCTATCGTCACTGGTGTCATTTTCATTATTCTTTCGTTTACCTGTGTTGTTTTAATTTTCCTTTTTCAACTGTCTGCAGTATTTCTTTATGTGTCCCCTTTTGTGGCAGTAGTGACACTCAACATTTGCACCACTATCAATCACCCAACTTGTCTTATGACACATAAAATTAATGGAATCAGCATCATACATGAGAAGAAAATCTTCATCAGTGGTGGTAGTAACTCTATCATCACTGGTGTCATTTTCATTATTCTTTTCTTTGCCTGTGTTGTTTTTATTTTCCTTTTTCAACTGTCTGCAGTATTTCTTTATGTGTCCCTTTTTATGGCAGTAGTGACACTCAACATTTGCACCACTATCAATCACCCAATTTGTCTTATGACACACAAAATTAATGGAATCAGCATCATACATAAGAAGAAAATCTTCATCAGTGGTGGTAGCAACTCTATCATTACTGGTGTCATTTTCATTATTATTTTATTTGTCTATGTTCTTTTTATTTTCCTTTTTCCACTGTCTGCAGTATTTCTTTATGTATCCCCTTTTGTGGCAGTAGTGACATTCAACATTTGCACCACTATCAATCACCCAACTTGTCTTATGACACACAAAATTAATGGAATCAACATCATACATGAGAAAAAAATCTTCATCAGTGGTGGTAGCAACTCTATCGTCACTGGTGTCATTTTCATTATTCTTTTGTTTACCTGTATTGTTTTTATTTTCCTTTTTCAACTGTCCGCAGTATTTCTTTATGTGTCCCCTTTTGTGGCAGTAGTGACACTCAACATTTGCACCACTATCAATCACCGAACTTGTCTTATAACACATAAAATTAATGGAATCAGCATCATACATGAGAAGAAAATCTTCATCAGTGGTGGTAGCAACTCTATCGTCACTGGTGTCATTTTCATTATTCTTTCGTTTACCTGTGTTGTTTTAATTTTCCTTTTTCAACTGTCTGCAGTATTTCTTTATGTGTCCCCTTTTGTGGCAGTAGTGACACTCAACATTTGCACCACTATCAATCACCGAACTTGTCTTATGACACATAAAATTAATGGAATCAGCATCATACATGAGAAGAAAATCTTCATCAGTGGTGGTAGCAACTCTATCATCACTGGTGTCATTTTCATTATTCTTTTCTTTGCTTGTGTTGTTTTTATTTTCCTTTTTCAACTGTCAACAGTATTTCTTTATGTGTCCCCTTTTGTGGCAGTAATGACACTCAAGATTTGCACCACTATCATTCACCCAACTTGTCTTATGACACACAAAATTAATGCAATCAGCATCATATATGAGAAGAAAATATTCATCAATGGTGGTAGCAACTCTATCATCACAGGTGTCATTTTCATTATTCTTTTCTTTGCTTGTGTTGTTTTAATTTTCCTTTTTCAACTGTCTGCAGTATTTCTTTATGTGTCCCCTTTTGTGGCAGTAGTGACACTCAACATTTGCACCACTATCAATCACCGAACTTGTCTTATGACGCATAAAATTAATGGAATCAACATCATACATGAGAAGAAAATCTTCATCAGTGGTGGTAGCAACTCTATCATCACTGGTGTCATTTTCATTATTCTTTTCTTTGCTTGTGTTGTTTTTATTTTCCTTTTTCAACTGTCAGCAGTATTTCTTTATGTGTCCCCTTTTGTGGCAGTAATGACACTCAAGATTTGCACTACTATCATTCACCCAACTTGTCTTATGACACATAAAATTAATGGAATCAGCATCATACATGAGAAGAAAATCTTCATCAGTGGTGGTAGCAACTCTATCATCACTGGTGTCATTTTTATTATTTTTTTCTTTGCCTGTGTTGTTTTTATTTTCCTTTTTCAACTGTCTGCAATATTTCTTTATGTGTCCCCTTTTGTGGCAGTAGTGACACTCAACATTTGCACCACTATCAATCACTCAACTTGTCTTATGTTACACAAAATTAGTGGAATCAACATCATACATGAGAAGAAAATCTTCATCAGTGGTGATAGCAACTCTATCATCACTGTTGTCATTTTCATTATTTTTTTCTTAGCCTGTGTTGTTTTAATTTTCCTTTTTCAACTGTCTGCAGTATTTCTTTATGTTTTTCCTTTTGTGGCAGTAGTGACACTCAACATTTGCACCACTATCAATCACCCAACTTGTCTTATGACACACAAAATTAATGGAATCAGCATCATACATGAAAAGAAAATCTTCATCAGTGGTGGTAGCAACTCTATCATCACTGATGTCATTTTCATTATTCTTTTCTTTGCTTGTGTTGTTTTTATTTTCCTTTTTCAATTGTCTGCAGTATTTCTTTATATGTCCCCTTTTGTGGCAATAGTGACACTCAACATTTGCAAACTTATTAGATTTACTTCTATGTTGGTTTCTGTTTTTCGGATCCTTGCTTTTACTTCTCCCTTCCTTTCGGTAACTAAAATTTCTGAAGATGAAGTAGACCCTTGCGCTTTTCTTCTCATCTCTTCATTTAGAATATTACCCTTGACCAAATCAATTGTCAATGTACCATTCGGAGCGGAGTTTGATAAAGAAGATCTGAAAGTCTCTCATGAGTTTGGTAATGTACCAAGCAACCATAATGCTTGTATCTCATCATCAAACTTGGTACTCATATAAACCAACTGATTTATAATCACCTGATATGTATTCAAATGATCTGTCAAAGGAGCACCGTCATGATATCTCAAATACATCAATTGCTTCATCAGAAATAATTTATTATTCCTGGTTTTTCTGGCATACAACTCCTCAAGCTTGTTCCACAGAGTCCGACCATGTGTTTCCCCACTGATATGGTTCAAAACATTATCGCTTACCCATTGCCTAATGAAGCCACACACTTGCCGATGAAGCAAGGTCCACTCTACATCAGATTTATCACTAGGCTTTTCTGTAGTAAAAACAGGCAAGTGGAAATCCTTCATATGCAAAAGATCCTCAATCTTTCCCTTCCAAACATGATAGTTCGAACCATTCAAAGTAATCATTCTACTTAGATTCATATTGTTCTTCATATTCATCATTGTAAATTTAGGAACCTGACTCTGATACCACTTGTTGGGAGAAAAAATCACACAAACATAAACAAATCATACAGCAAAACTTTTTCTCATCTAGATGAATTCTACAAGAAAACCACTAAGTAGAGCACATATGCAATCACCACCACATGCACAAATAACATAAACCAATTTTTACGTGGAAAACCTCCCCAATGTGAAGAGTAAAAACCACGGGACCGTAGTCCACCCAAAATTTCCACTTATAATCAATTATGAGATTACACAATCTGTTCCAACATTAACTAGGAACAAAATCAAGCAACAATTAATTAGATTCCTTAATAACACAAAATTAAGGTTTAAATTACAAGTGAAGAGAAAGAACAAACTCAACGGGTCTGTTCTGAACTGTGTCGCTCTCTGTCGGAAGCTCCAATTCCGATTTTCACTGTCCAGATTGTAGTACCATGAGTGCTGAGTATATTGTCAAAATTTGAGGTTGATCCAATAGTGAACGAAAGAGATATCACTCTTTTAAAAAACACTACGCAAACAAATATCGATTTCCTGATAGCACTAATTCGGCCTCTATAACTCACGATTGCCACCTCCGTTTACGATCTTCACCATTTAGAATCAAGGTCCGAAAGAGGTTAACGTGCTATCCAAATTTCAGTACGATCCAACGGTTGACGAAGAATATATCATAGTAATTCCAAGACTGCACGAAATGATTTTCTTGGCAGAAAATCTACACTTTCTTCTTCTTTTCCTTCTTCCCACTCAATCTTCTCTCTTCCCCAATAATTATTTGTTGCCTACAAACTCTCTGCAGCCACTCTTGCTGCCTCATTTCCTTTTTTTCTTCTATTTTCTATTTTTTTCTCTCTTCACTTAAAATCCTAATAACATTATATTTATATACTAGGGTTCCTTATTTATTGGACTCGTTGGGCCTCAACATAAGAGGGAACCCAACCCAACAGTGTTCATTCATAGCCTAGTGATGCTTATCATCTCGATCATAGGCCTACCTTATTGTATAGTAAGACAAGCTTGAAAAGTTTTCCTAAATTTCAATTATTCAAGTGTGAACTATAGGCCTATGCTATGGATTTCGGTCATGGTCCAAGATTGAGGTGGAAGCGAATCTCTGAAGTTGAGGCCATATGTTACATGTCTGGGAACTTCTATTTCACAACAAAGGAGAAGCTTATTTGGTTCAAGTCAGAACAGTTAGTGAGTAGATTCAAGGCTTCATTAAAGATGTTGTTCTTATATATTAATATTGTTAGACCTCTATATTATAGCACATGATACTGACTTATAAACAAACACATAATGACTTATATTCGATTATATTAAAAAAAATTATGGAATTTGTGAGATACACGTTTCTACATAAATGGCAATAGTCACGACATATAAATCATTGCTTCATATTGTGTTTCTTTTTCCCCCTTAAAATCCAATATTCTATATGCTTTTCTCACATGGTTTAATATTTTTCCAACACAAAAACTATAAGATTTCATTCTATTCACATAAACTTTAATATAGATAAAAAGCAGAGCAGAACAAACTTTGGGAAGTTTTGAAATTGCAAGACATTTTGCATAAAGTTTACTTCATTTTCCATACGCAAAAATTGAATTATTCACTAAACATAACATTGGATGAAGAATGGGTATGTCACATCACTCATAAGTATATGATTATCGTTATGTTGATAATTCATCTAGAAAGAAACATATAGTTATATAACAATATTATTAGACAAGTGATAAGTGCTTAAATGTAGCATTATTTTATACTCTTAACCCTAGCTTTTGTGATATAAAAACGATTAAAATTTAGTTATTTAATGAATTTTCAGAATTTTGTACAGGTTTTGTTGTCTGTTGGGCAAAAGAGCAATTAAAACATCATATGCATTGCAGGTTGGGGTGTGATCCAAGTTTGCAGGTCTAGAAGTGAACTTGTGTTCATTCATGGGCCCAGTGATGCTTATCCTCTCGATCATGGGCCTACCTTGTTATATGGTGAGACAAGCTTGAAAAGCTTTCCTGAACTTCAATTATTCAAGTGTGAATTGTGGGCCTATGTTGTGGATTTCGGTCATGGTCCAAGATTGAGGTAAAAGCAGATCCCTAAAGTTGAGGCCTTATGTTATGTGTCTAGGAACTTCCATTTCACAACAAAGGATGAGCTTATCCGGTTCAAGTCAGAACAGTTAGTGGGCAGATTCAAGGCTTCATTGAAGATGTTGTTCTTATATATTAATATTATTAGATCTCTATAGTATAGCACGTGATATTGACTTATAGATGAAACATAATGACTTATATTTGATTATATTACAAAAAACATTGTGGAATTCGTGAGACACACGTTCCTACATAAATGGCAATAATCACGACATATAAATGACTTATAGATGAAACATAATGACTTATATTCGATTATATTAAAAAAAAAATGTGGAATTCGTGAGACACACATTCCTACATAAATGGCAATAGTCATGACATATAATTCATTGCTTCATCTTCATGTTGTGTTTTTTTTTCCCCATAAAATCTACTATTATATATGTTTTTTTCACGTGGTTCAACTTTTTTCCAACAAAAAGCTATAAGATTCTATTCTCTTCACATAAACTTTAATACAGATAAAAAGTAGAGTGCAACAAACTTTGGAAAGTTTTGAAATTGCAAGACACTTTGCATAAAATTCACTTCATTTTCCATGCGCAGGAATTGAATTATTCACTGAACTTAACATTGGATGAAGAATGGGTATGTCACGTCACTCATAAGCATATGAATCATCGTCATGTTGATAATTCATCTAAAAAGAAATATATAGTTATATAACAATATTATCATACAAGTGATAAGTGCTAAAATGTTGCATTATTTTATACTATTAACCCTAACTTTTGTGATATAAAGACAAGTAAAATTCAGTTATTTAATGAATTTCCAGAATTTTGTACAGGTTTTGTTGTTTGTTGGGCAAAAGAGCAATTACAACATTATCACGTGGTTCCATTTACTTAGTTACCCCCCTTCCTCTCTATTCTTCTCCTTCTCTGGATTTTGTTTCTCTACTTGCTTTGCTACTCACTCTCTCTGTAAATGAGGTGTCAAGCCTTTATTTAAAATTCTTGATCATTCTCTTTGTACTGATCTGGGCGGTGGGCAACGATGTGCATTTGGATATATAAATATATATATATATATATATTAAACAAGATGTTTCAAGAAATAAACTATTTAATAATAAAGGAAAAGATAAGTTTAAGTTCAAATTTCCTACTGCCTAAAATACTTCTTCTTACACCCATAAATTAAATATTTTTATTATTATTAAAATAACCTTAACATAAACCCTTATCACCCTTCTTTCTACTTCATCTTCTTCACAACATTATAAATTTTAATGGCTTTTGTAAAACAGTTCAAATATTGTTTTCAATAACCTTTACTAAATTCTAAAAAGTAATTTTGAATGATATTAGAAATCTCAAATCAACAATCCATTCTATATTTATTTTAGTTCTTAAATTTTTTTTTTCAATTAAGACTAGAAAGAAAAATTAGGAAAAGCTGAACCACTATAACTAGTGAGATGATGATCATTACGAATGAAAGGGTGCTATTGGTAATTATTATTAATTGCAGAGCAGTTGCCAATGGTCAATAATTGATGATTATGGTGAATGATTACCAATATAGATATACATGGGATAAATATTCAATAAAAAATATTAGTTATAAGAGCATGCATTGCTTGGGCAATAGTGCTGTTAGTTAAAACGCTACTTCTTACCATGGTCCTCTATGAGACCATGGTTGCCTAAAAAACGAAAAAAAAAAAAAAAATAGCTTTCTTTTCATAAGGATTTTTGGTGGGTTGTATATTTGAAAAACTAGAAAGAAAAAAAAAAGTTTTTTATTTTATTTTTTGGTTTTCAACAATTGATATACAAAGAAGAAGCATCTGTGTTTTTTTTATTTATATAATCAAGAATTAAACATTCACATCTTATGTAATTTGATTTGATTTTTTTAGAAAAGAAATCAAAATTAAGTGAGACGGTATTCACTCATTTGTCTTTTGATGTAGAAATATATTAAAGAAGGTAAGATGATGAATAATCTACAAATAATCAATATAGAAGGTGAAAATTTTGGTTTTTTTTTATTTTGTTTTATTATTTTTTAATTGTTTTATAGATTGTCGGTCTTGAGTTTTATTAAAAAATAAAAATGAAACTCAAGTTCCACATATTTTAATTTATCAAAACAACAGTTGTTTTGTTTTTCATTAACATATCGAACATCTTTATTACCCTAGTAAAGAACTACTATTATTAGTTTTGAAAAACCATAAAGAAACTTGATGTCCTAAACCTGAAGTTCTTCTAGCCTTATATTAAATGCTTCCTTGAGCTGTCCCTTGCTATCAAACGGAATAGCCTTAAACAACCTATCACATAATTTTGAAAAACACGCCTAGACGTCAGGCGCGGCGAGGTGCTGTTCCATGTCGTCGCGCCTGGAGTGCCTAACACACAAGCCTTAAGTGCAAAGGCGCACGCCTTTTTCTGGTCAAGCTTGATATAAAATTAGGCCTGTTTTTTTTTTACCCCACCCCGACTTCAGCTTATTCGTCTCCCACTCTCCCTCTCTCCATCGACCCCCAAGTTACTGATTCTATCTTCCAACCCTTTTTCAGTCACTGTTCAACCACCAATTGGCCTCTTCTGTCCGTCTATTAGCCTCCTCCAACTGCCATTGACTGTCCTCTCTTCTCCTCTCATCAGTTTCAGCTTCTTCTACAGCAAATGACCTTAAGTAAGTTTTTTTTTCTCTTTTCTCTCATCTTTTCTTCAATGTTTTCTTCAATTTCTTCATGGATTATTGTTTATTTGTATGATTGTATATTTGGATGATGTTTATTGTTGATTACATTGACTGTTTTTAATTTTTTTTCTCTTCTCTTATCTTTTATTCAATCTTTTCTTCAATTTCTTCATGGGTTATTCTTTATTTGTATGTTTGCAAATTTGGATGATGTTTATTGTTGATTTTCAATTTTTCATTAACTGTTTTTAATGTTTATTGTTGATGTTTTATGTATGATGTTTATTGTTAATGGACTTTTGATTGTTGATGTTTCATGAACTATTTTTAATGTTTATTGTTGATGTTCATTGATGATGTTTATTATTAATGGACTTTTGATTTTGATGTATATATAATGTATGTAATCTATAGGCTGTTTTTAATGTTTATTGTTGATGTTTTATGTATGATGTTTATTGTTAATGGACTTTTGATTATTGATGTTTCACGGACTGTATTTAATGTTTATTGCTGATGTTTATTGATGATGTTTATTGTTAATGGACTTTTGATTGTTGATATATGTATTATGTATATAATCTATGGACTGTTTTTATATATAATGCTAATGTATGAATGTTTGTTTTTATTGTTGATGTATCATGTATGTATAATACTATAATGTATGTTTGTAATTTATGGATTGTTTTAATGTATAATTTTAATGACTTAATGTATGAATATTTGTTTTCAGCTGCCAACTCCTGCACTAACTCAAGGTCAGTTAGTACTAAATCATCGGATCTTGCATGAAATTATGTTGAGTTGCCGGATCCTGAAGATAAAAATACTATAAAATGTAAATTTTGTGGGAAAGTGACGAAATGAGGAATATATTGAGCAAAACAACATTTAATAGTGGGGTTTAAGAATGCTAAACGTTATGTACTTTGTCCAAAACCAATAAGACAAGAGATGAAAGAGTACTTACAAAAAAAGAAGAGTGATAAGGATGAGCGTAATATGGAATTGCCAGTTGAATTTGAAGTTGAACTAGGTGAAGGGTATGATGATAAGCCACCAGTAGAACTAGTTACAAGTAAAAAAAGAACCAGTGGTGGTTGTCTTGGTGGAGTTAATTTTAAGGGTTCAAAATAAAAAGGTCCACTGAATGTATTCTTTACCCCTGACCCAGAAGTTACTATAAGAAAAACCAAAAGAAAGCAATTGAAGTTGAATGAGATGGACACTGCAACTAAGAAGGAGTTAAAGGGTAAAACTTGTATGATGTTTGCCAGATGGATGTATGATGCAGACATTCCATTTAATGTTGCATCATATGATAGCTTTAAAGCTTTTGTGGAAGCAATGGGCCAATATGGTTTAAGTATGAAGCCACCTACTCCTTATGAAGTTAAGATTCCTCTTCTAAAGTAAGAGGTGAAAAACACTCGTAAAATGATGAAAGATCATGAACAGGCATGAGCTTAATATGGATGTTCAGTGTTATCAGATAGTTGGAAAGATAAAAGAGAAAAGACATTAATTAATTTTTTCATAAATTCTCCTAAAGGAAGTATGTTTTATAAGTCTGTTGATATCTCTGCCTATGCAAAGACTGGTGAGAAGATGTTCGAATTATTAAGTGGTATTGTGGAAGAGATTGGAGTTAGTAATGTCATTCAAGTGATGACGGATAGTGCTTCAAATAATGTTTTAATAGGTATGAAGTTTATTTTTCTATTATGATTTGAAATAAAATAATTTGAATTTAAATTATATGTGTACTACTACTAAATGTCTTTTTTGTGAATGATAATAGGGAAATTATTAGAGGCAAAATACCCCACACTCTTTTGGACATCATGTACAACTCATTGTATTGATTTGATATTGGAAGATATTTTCAAGGTGCCCAATTTGAAAAAAACATTTGAGAGAGCAGTAATGGTGACAGCTATATTTATACCCGTCCTGGTATGGTAAACATGCTAAGAAAGTTTACCAACAACAAAGAGTTGCTCAGGCCAACCCAAACAAGGTTTGCAACTGTCTTTATCACTTTAGGTAGGATGTACAAGTTACAAAATAACCTTATAAAGATATTTACCTGCGATGAGTGGAGTACAAGCAAGTGGGCAAAAGAAGTAGGAGGTAAAAGGGCGTTGGAAGTGATTTTGATGCCTACTTTTTGGAATAATGTGGTGTTTGCTCTTAAAGTGGCCTGTCCATTAGTGCGTCTACTTCGCTTGGTGGATGGTGAGAGGAAGCCTGCTATGGGATATATTTATGAGGCCATGGATAAAGTTAAAGAAGACATTGCGGCCTTTTTTCATATGGACAAGTCTAAGTATGAGTCTATTTTTTGAATCATTGATAATAAATGAGATATTCAGCTTCATCACCCTTTGCACGTTTCCGGATAGTACTTGAATCTGAAATACTTCTACAAGTCTAAGTATAAGTCTATTTTTTGAATCATTGATAATAGATGAGATATTCAGCTTCATTGCTCTTTGCACGCTGTCGGATGGTACTTGAACCCGAAATACTTCTACAAGTCCAAAGATGAAATTCATGAAGAGGTAAAGGTAGGTTCCGGATCATAAGATTCAAGATCAAATTGATAGTGAGCTTTCTAAGTATTGGAATGTGAAAAGGTTATTCGGAAATTACATGACCATTAGAAAGAGAGCTGAGAAAACACCAGGTATATATATCATATCTTATTTAATTAAATCAAATAAACATAAAATTGGAGATTGATCATTATTCATTAATCCATAAATTTTAATGGACAACTGAATGGTAGAATTCATATGGAGATTTGGCATATGCATTGAAGAAATTTGCAATAAAAATTCTTAGCCTTACTTGCAGTTCTTCTGGGTGTGAACGTAATTGGAGTGTGTTTGAAAATGTAAGTATATCTGTATATGTTGTTATGATTTTTATAAGTAATTCGTTTATTCAATATATCTTTTATCCTAACTTCCTTGGTATTTGTTTTTTTTTACAAAAATTCTTGCAGTTTCATACTAAATGGAGAAATAGGCTTGCTCAAAGTTGTTTAAACGACTTGGTATTTGTGAAATACAATAGAGTCTTGAGGTGTCGATATGAAATGCATGATACGATCGATCCTATCATGTTGACCGACATTGATGAAAGCAATGAATGGTTAATGGAAAAGCTTAATCAGGAGGATGATAGAGATGATGAGAATGTTTTTTTGAATGATGATGGGTTAACGTGGAGCAATGTTGCTATGACTGTAGGAGTTGGAGAGTCTAGCTATAGATTTAGATCAAAATCGGGCTCTTCATAAAGGCAGCCAACAAAAACAAGGCAACCGATTGCTGAGGAAGAAAAAGAGAAATATCAAGAGTTGGAAGAAGAAGAGGACAGAGAGGGAGAAGGATTTCTAGAGGAAGAAAAAGAAGATGATGAGATAGGAGAGGAGGATGAGGATCTTGATGATGATCATGACCTAGACTTGAAGGACCACGATTGATTAAATATTATGAATGAACTTTTTTTGTAACTAGTGCTAGTCAATAGTTTTGTTTGCAATCACATAATTGCTTTTGATGATGACTTATGACTTATATTGTTTGCCTAGGCCCTAGGCTAGGACACTTAGTTAATTCTTAATTAAACTTTGATGATGGATTTTGTTGTTTGTCTAGGATACTTAGTTATTGAACTTTGATGAATATGATGATTTTGATTATAATTAATGATTGGATGTTTATTTTGTTGAATTTTATTTTATTATTGTTTTATTGTTTATGAATTTACATATTTTAAGGTTTTTTTTTTTTAAGTGCGTCTTACCTTGAAAATATGTACCTTGCGCCTCGGACTCCACAACTCCTTTACATTTTGGTGCGCCTTGTGCCTTTTAAAACTATGACCTATCATACAAATGGAGTCCAATTAATCTATAATCACGATCAATAATGCCAATCTAACCATTGTCTGTAGGACGGCCTATACAATTAAGGACATCCCACATTGCTGTTGTAATAAGCTCCTATTGAAGAACACATGATTTGTATCTCTTCGTTGCAATGAATAGAAAATCCTGTATGAAGGCGAAAAAGTTCCAGTGTATCGATTCTTCTATACATTGACATATCCAACAGAGGCTGGAGTCCTTAAGGAGTGAGCAGATGTATTTCAATACGAGTGCATTTTGCGATGATGAGATTGAGCTCTCGAAGGGCAATGAAATTGCCGACGCAAGAGTGGATCACATTCGTCGACTTGTGAGCTGTCACCATATAGTTTCATATACTCATTTTTTCCCTTCCTCTCTATTCAATCAATCAATTGCACTATTCTTCTCCTTCTTTGGATTTTGTTTCTCTACTAGCTTTGCCTCTCTAAATGAGGTGCCAAGCCTTCATTTAAAATTCTTGATCATTCTCTCCGCAACGATTTTGGTAGTGGGCAACAATGTGCATTTGGATAGTATTTTTGTTTTTTTGTTTTTTTTTAAAAAGATGTTTCAAGAAATAAACTATTTAATAATGAAAAAAAAAGAAGATAAGTTCAAGTTCAAATTTCTTGCCACCTAATATACTCTCCTTACACCCATAAATTCATTATTTTTATTATTATCAAAATAACCTTATACATAAAACCCTATCAACCTCCTTTTTACTTCATCTTCTTCACAACATTAAAAATTTAATGGCTTTTGTAAAACGGTTTAAATATCGTTTTCAATAACCTTTACTGAATTCTAAAAAGTAAGTTTGAATGATATTAGAAATCTCAAATTAATTTGCAATCCATCCTATTTTTATTTTAGTTCTTATCATTTCTTTTATTAAGACTAGAAAGAAAAATAAGGAAGAGCTGAATCACTGTAGCTAGTGCGATGATGATCATTGCTACTGAAAGGGTGCTGCTGGTAATTATTGGCAATTGCAGAGTGGCTGCCGATGGTCAGTGGTTGATGATTATGGTCAAGGATTAACAATATACATATACATGATATAAATATTTAATAAGAAATATTAGTTACAATAGCATGACATGTGTCGCTTGGACCGTAGCATTATTGGTTAAATCACTACTGCCTACCCCTCCTCCTCCTTTTTCTCTTAAGTTGGTGTTTCCCCCACCTACATGTCAGCGTAGGCTGATCCCCATCTATGTATAGATTACTTTATCCTATATGGGAACTGCTTTCTAGATTATGTCACTAATGTTTGATCCCATTTAATTTCGATTATTTCTTGATTAAGTCCTAATAATAATAATAATAAATTAAAAAAAGGGCATGCCATGCAAATGTGTAGGACTATATAATCACATTGCAATGGAACTATTTTGAGGATGAGACTAAATACTCCCATCCCATTGCATTAACAAACATAGACTATGAAATCACCTAGTTATAATCTCATGCACCAAACACGTTACAAGGGATTGTATGTTAAGTGGGATAGACTAGACTTATCCTAAATTCCTAATACACTCCCATCTTTTTTTGCTACAAACTCTACGCGTAAATAGTAAAGCTATCCTATATTTAACGGGACAGATAAATTAAATAATTGAATAATTGATGATATTCCCAATATTTTCTTCTTCCATAATTTTATAAATCTGGTACATTTTAATTCAATCCATTAAAAATTTAGTTCATTTTAACCTAATTCATTAGAAAAAAAAAAATTTATAATATAATAATACATGCTTTTCAACATAACATATAATTCTATTTTAAAGCTACCATCAAATTTTAAGTATCACTAAATAATAATACCTATTAAAATATCCTTATCTTCCGAAAGGCAAGCTCCCACACGCTCATCTCTTACAGCTCCGAGAACATTTGCTCACGTTTAGGCCTTAGCACTGGCGACTGAACTTACACCTTTCCGATGGAATTTTTCATTCTAGAATTACCAAAAAAGTTACAAGATAATGAAATTCTTTATTTATATATAATTTATCCACAAACAAATAAAAAAGGAGAAAAGAAAAAGAAGTGAATAAGTTAGTATAATATTTAAATGAAGCAAAGATTGTCAGAGACGTTCAAGAGCGTCGCTGGAGAAATCTCCGGGCTGAGGAACTTGTTGATGAGCAAGTCCTTTTATTCCCTTATCAGGATCTGAGGTACCTTCATTTTCATCATTTCCAATCACTAGTTTATGACCATTTTTGGAAGTTGGTGGCTCATCCACTACCCCTTTTACTTCCTTTTTAGTATTATTGTTGTTGTGTTTGATTATTTTCTTCTCTTCTGATGATTATGAGCACTTGCAGCTGCCTTCTCCTCCTCTGTTACTCTTCTTTCTCTCCATGGCTTCTCTACCTGCAGTTTCATGCAGGTCTGGTTATTTACTTCTGATCAATTCTCGCTACATGAAGATTTGTCTACTTACGTGTCATGTATGCATGCAACCACTTGTAATAATTCTCTGAAAGCATTGCCGCGTGTTGGGTACCTTTTGTCGCTAACTCTAGCTCTATCTATAAACTAATTTAGTGTCATTTCACTACTTTTTTTTTTTTTTTTTCACAAAAAGAGTAAGAAATAAAAAATATCCACTTCTTTTATCTACTTTGCAGATTCAATAAAATACAAATTAGTACTGATCAACGTTACTTTTTCAAAAAAAAATAAATAATAATAATAACGAAATGAAAAGAAAAAAGTGATCAACTTTACTGGTTATATTTCCTTTAAAAAGAAAACAATTAACTGGTTATTTACTTTTAACTTTTATTTTTTTTTACGAAGGTTATTTACTTTTAACTTTGGATATGATAAAGTGCTGGAAAAAGCCAGAGTAAGAGACTGAATATATTAATTTAATTAATTGATAAATGAGGCCCTCATGAGAAGAATCAATCGATAAATAAATTTATTTCACTTTGGTGCACTGCACATGCTCCATTTTTATAAAAGCTTGTTCACAATTATTTATGAATCTAAACACATAGGAGAAATCAAATTAAAATACATATCTGCATTTTAAAATTTTTATGATTTTTTTTATAAATCTCTTATCATTGAAATAATTATCTTTGTTAGTATAATTTTCTTTCATTATAAAAATAAATACTTAAATTATCTAAATAGTTCTGAGTGATTGATCTTATCATTATAGATTATTTTATTTTATTTTATTTTTTATTTTTTGAGCTTATGATAGTGGATCAAACAATTACTTAAACCTAATTGAGAAATGACTCCATCGTGCAATTTGATATTCTACCTCAAGAAATCAAAGTGGAACTTTTGATTTATTCTATTCAATTTTAAAAAGAGTTTTTTTCATATATAACCTCTTTTTTAAGTTTAAATTAAACATTAACCTTTTTTAAAAAATATAGTATTAAAATCTGTTTCTGGACAAAAATACAAGGGGTAGAAATAAAAAATTTAAAACAATATATTATTTTTCAATTCCAACCTTTAAAAGAGGTTATTTTTGTAATTATTTCTTTTAAAAATAATAATTAAAATATACACTCATATACATTTACAACTACTATCATATTTATCATTCTTATTATATTATATATTGTTTGAAGTTTCTCATTATATATTTTTTAATAAATCTATCCACTTGATTAATTATTTTTGTGGTTAAAAACAAATAAATCATTTTTGAAGAAACGAACAACTGAAGTATATAGTGACATTCGACGAAGATTGTAAAAATACACAAGTTTCGGGGTATCGCCGGAGAACTTCAAAAAAAAATTCACAAGATAAACCTGAAAACGACAGCGATAATCGCGCGTTTCTCGATTTTGTTACTTTTCGCTTCTTCTGATGCTGGTCAGTGATCACACGCCCAATATTAAGCGCGTGAGTACTCCCCGAAGCCCAGCCAAATATTGGGGTACACTACTCTGACACCGGACAAGACTTTACTACCAACCGTATCGCGCCACGTCAATCACTTCATTGAATTTCCACACCATTCCTGCACTCTAAAACCCTGTTTTTAGGGTTTCCATTTTTGATCCTCAAGCCCACTCAGACTCAGCTCAAATCCCATCTTGTTTTTGTTTTGTTTTGTTTTTTTGTTTTTTTGTTTTTTTGTTTTTTTGTTTTCAGTAAATTAACCGCGAAAAAACACTTTAAAACCATCGGCTCCTGGGACTCGATTTAGCTTTCCATTTCTTGAAATTAGCTAAAGATGTTCCGTTTTGCCACGTTTTGGTCGGTTTTGGTGCTTCTGGCGGTGGCGGTGGAGGAAACGGCGTCGCTTTTGGGATCTGGACCGCACATTACTGATGTGAACATACTATTGCCTCCGAAAATGACGAATGCTGTGGAGTATCGTCTTCAAGGAAGTGATGGTTGCTTCAAATGGTACTTCTTATATATACAGATGACATTTATATAATGTAATTAGTAATAGAAGCTTGATTTTCACTTCGTTTAATTGAGTTTTGAATTCTTGTTTGGCAGTTTAGATTAGTTTGTTCCAAAAATGACAACATATGTAGTTTAAATCACTATAGCAGAAAAGAAAATTGAATAAACGGAATGCAGAGTACTGCTATTGGCCTGGAGGTAGTTTTTAAGTTTTAGATACGTATGTGTTTGTAGAAGCTCATGAGGTGAGCTTATTTAGTGCGTTTTGCTGGTATTCTGCTCGATTACTCTGACTCAAAGTTGCACATGTTGATTAGGTGTTGACGGCTTTTGAAGAAGGAAATTATAACTGAGACATGCTAGATGGCCCAAAAAATTTGCTTCAATTCATGTCGAAATGATGTGGTATATGGGTTGTCAATATTATATCAAAAATTAAATGAATTATTAGTTGATGTGTTAAAATATAACTCAAATAATGTTGTACTTATCAAAAATTTATTCAAAAATTTTGCTCAAATGATGTGACAAGTTAATTTGTAGCTACCATATTAATTTTAGAATGATATATAGATAGTGTGCTAATTACACATAAGCTTGCCACATCGTTTGGGCAATGTATTTGGGTAAATATTTTGGGTAATCTAGCATTAGTCAGTCATAATAATATTCTTTTATACTTCGTTTTGGTAGGAGTAAAACAAGAGGCTGAAAGGAAAGGATACAAGGGAGACTAGTTTGTTTTTCTTTGTTTTTTTGTTTGTGGGTAGAATGTTGAGAGCAAAAGTAAGGGAAATGATGTAGCATTAGTATAATCTCTCTGAACTTATTATTATTATTATTATTATTATTATTATTTTTAAAGGACTGAAGAATGACAGAGAGAATAAGAGCTGTTAAGGAATAACAATTGTTTTATTACTGTACATGTGCCTTACTGAGATTAGAAATATGAAGAAAGGTGTACAATCTTACAAAATGCTGATATAATGTTAAAAGTAATATAAATTAGTTTCTTTTATCTACTCTTTTTAACAGATATTCTACAGGCAACTCTTGTTGTTTATTTATCAATTGATGTGGGTTGAAATACTAAGAAAAGGCATGTTGGCTTATCATTATTTGATTCCTAAGACCTTTTATCTAATTCCAATTTATTGTTTATCAATTTTCTGATAATTTTAGTATTATGGGACATGTTAATAAAATGCTTCTCATGATATGATTAGAGACTATGAAGAAACAGCCGTAGATAAACTAGGATATGAAGCTTAGAGTTGTGTAGTCTTTTTTTAAGTAGTTGTGAATTTTGTCTTTGCATTGCACACACACACATATATATATATTTGAGGTACTGCATATGGTGGGGACAACTCAAACTTGGGTCATTGTCAGGTTGAATGGGTGCTCTTTGCCATCAAGCCACGTTGGGTGGTGGTTCTTTGTACATGTTATTTGGTAACCTAAATTTTGAAGCTTTAAAATGGATGTACTGTTGTATGTATCTAGGAAATTATTGTATTATTTGTATTGTTTTACTAAGAAAAAATCTTGCATATCATGATGTACTGTAGTATGCATCTAGTAAGGTTTTGTAAGTCAATCACAGCTCTTGTGACCTGGGTCACACTGTTTTCTCTAATCAAAATCATTAAGTTTGTGGAAACAAGTGAAGTTGAGGGTGGATTAAATGACACATACGATTATGCCCATGGTTTCTGAAGTGATTATCATTGTTGTTATTTTTAATATTTTACAGGTCGTGGGATCATCATGATATTTTATCCGTTCTACCTGAATATAATTCAAGTAACCACTGCTCAACGAGTGCACGTTTGAGGTCAATTGCCCCTTACAGTGGTCGAAAAGAGACTGCTGTTTATGCCACTGATGTACATTCTGGAATTGTAATTCGCTGCAAAGTGTTTATTGACATCTTCTCCAGAATCCAGATATTTCACAATTCCATTAAACTTGATCTTGATGGGCTTGCTACTCTCCGTGTTCGTGCCTTTGATAGGGAAGGTATTTTAAGTGTTAATGGTTGCATATCTGGTTTGGGAACTGTCATGTGTACTTCACTTCGATAGATAAGGGGTCTGGAACATTACACATGTTTTGGGCTGTTATGACTCAATTATAGTTATAAGTATAATTTTTCGATTATATTTATCGTAACTTAGTTCATTTTCGTTCGTTCTATTAAGCATTTAAGTCATTTTGTCTTATTGAATCCCAGGTGAAAATGTCATTTAGTATCTCCTTTTCTTTTCCAGCCTTCACAAATTTGATCGTTAACAACCATATCAATTTTATTTTTTTTGGTTTGGGAGACTCGTGATTTGCTTTAAAATATTTTGTATTAATTGCCATTACCCTCTCTCTCTCATTTACAACAAGAAAATGAGAAGAAGAAAGTGTCTGTTTTATTCATTTTAGTAAAATTATATATATATATTTTTCACTTGGTTAAATTTCCTAAAATTTAGAGTTGCTAAATAAGTGTCAAATCTAAATTTATAATTAGAGGTGGCATGATGATGCTAGATAGGATCTTCTAGATGATAAAAGTGATTTACATCCATAATAGTGTGTTAGCTTTGTCTAGTGTTTATAATACTTACTCAATTTCTGTTGGTGTTGTAGATTTAAAGGTCTTACTCTCATCTTTGTTCCATTTGTTTTATTTTCAATTTTGATATGGTTGTATTCATTTCAAATTTTATTGCAGATAATGTGTTTACATCATTGGTGGGCTTACAGTTCATGTGGCAATTGATGCCTGAAACTGACGGTACTCATCACCTTGTACATGTTCCTTTGAAGGATTCTCCTCTAAGTGACTGTGGCGGTCTATGTGGCGATTTAGACATTCAAAAAATACTTGAGAATAGTGTATGTATATATTTGAGAGTGTAATGGTACTAGCTGTGAATTACTATGTACTCTTGTATCTCATTGTTCTTTTGTTATATGTTGTGCAGGGTGTGTTTTCAGATCTGTATGTTGTAAAAGGAATTGAGATTGGACATGAAAATGTTTCTGTGCATTTGCTTGAGCCAGAATTTATGGACATGGCTGATAAAATTGTTCTAACTGTAGCAGAAGCCATGTCACTTGAACCTCCCTCACCAGTCTATGTACTAATTGGTGCTGCTTTTCAATATTCTCTGAAAGTTATTCATGGGAATATTCCTCAAGGTTGTCTTCTCTTTAATGTTCGTATATTGTAACTAATGCAATTTTAATTTGACTGAAGGCTGCTCGCCTGGTCCTGCACTTAGTATCTTAAAGATTGATGGTGGGAAGTAGCCTGTTTGAGGGTAGCTTCATTAGGCAGCTTTGCTTATGTTTATTGGATTTGGACCAGAGACTGTTATGTCAATACAATTCATTAGAAATTTGTTCATTTATTATTATTCTCAAGGTTCTTTTACATATTTGTTGTTGACAATCATTTTTTTTTTTTTGTTTGTAGTTTCCTAGTATTCACAATTTTGTGCATTACCAGATTATCCTCAGTAATCTTAGTATCTTTTCTCATTCGATTTGCAGTGGTTACCCTGCCATCTCTGCATCATCGCTGGTCTGTTTCAAACTCTTCAATTGCTCAAGTGGACACTATGATGGGTGTAACTCGTGCTTTAAGCTTAGGGGAAACAGCTATCATTGTTGAAGATACCAGAGTTGCTGGCCACGTACAGGTTTCCACACTTAGTGTGGTACTACCAGACACTCGAAGTTTATACATTTCACCGTTGTCTGGTTCTGGTGATCCTGTAGAAGGAACAGAGGCCATTCCATCTGTGGCTCGTTGGTATGTTGTTTCCGGTCATCAATATCTTATTCAGACGAAAGTTTTTTCACAGGGGCCTGGTGCACAAGAAATCTATGTAATGGAGGTAAGACATGCATTCTTCTGGTTTATCTGGTCAATGATACATGTGAGTTACATTGCATTTATGATGTGAGGGAACTACATTTTGTCATCTGGGTTGATTTAAGACTTTCTTCATGCTAAGTAAGAGCTTGTTCAATTATTTGTGGTTAAAATGTACTATGTTATATGTATATAAGTGATAAGTGAATTTGCATGTATATGTGTATATGACATGTATTAGGATGAGGTTACAGTACTCATGTCCAATTTACATAAAATACTATCATTTCCTCCTCTGAAGATGAAACTAAATTACCAATTTTCTCTTGTGGAGCTCTGTGCTCCTGCTCGGGCTCAATGGATTTGCTCAAAGTTCATAATTGGATATTGATTTGCTTTGTGCTCACCAGAAGGCTTCATAATTGGATATTAAATATTAATTCTCTTGAAGCTGCATTGAGCTCTTTGGAAAATTGAAAAGGGTTGAAGCTCGATTGGATTGGTCTCTTAAATATCTAACCCTTCTTTTGTGAGGTGATCTAAGAACTTTTTTTTTGGGGACCCAATTGTTCAAAAGTGGGAAAAACACTGGATGGGTGAAAGTCTCAAGGTTGAGGTTATGATATGGATTGTCCAATCTACATATGATACTATTTTCTCCTCTTCTGGAGATGAAACTAAGTCAACAATTTAGTTTCTTTTGTTGAGCTTTTGTGCTCCTGATTTGGCTTAATGGATTTGCTCAAAGTTCATAATTAGGTATCGTTTTGCTTTGTGGTCAGCACTTGGCTTTATAGTAATTGGATATTACTATCCTACAGCAAAGTTTCCTTGAAATATATCCCCAGTCAATGATCTATTCCATTCTAACTTCGCTATTGTTGTTAAAGAAGGGAATATGATTAAATCTTGGTAGGATAGCTACCTGGAGGATTAAATTTTGCAGTATTTATCGAGGCAACTTCAACCCTACATGTTCATAATCTTTGTATACTCCACATTTATCTTGTGCAGTTGAATTTGCCTCATTCACTGTATTAGTTCGTAGAACTTCTGCCTGTTTGTGGAGTGAAATTTTTGTGATCCTTTCCTCATCACTCATTGTGATGTCTGTCTCCTATTTTATTATAAATTTTTCTTTGTTCTGTTCTGTTGATAGCTTATTTATTGTTGGCATTTTCAGTTCTTGTTGGCTACTTTACTCTGATATATTTGTTGACTTCTTGGGTATTTCTTGGTATTTGCCCTGAATTTCTTTCCCGACATTGCAGAGTGATGATGTTAAATTGTTTGACAACCAATCTGAATTCTGGAAAACTTTTTTGGTGTCGGATGATATTGTGCTTAAACATGGCTGGCGAAATTCTAGAGTGCTGAAAGCAACATCAGAGGGAGTGGGAAAACTAACTGCTTCTTTAACTTATTTTAGTGGGCATCAAGATACAAAGGAGGTTTGACTTTTCTTCAGCTTCTCAATTATTTCTTGTTAAGTATTTATTTGTAAATTCGATCCTATTTGATATGCATTTAATGTCTTTTTCTTCTTTTCCTTTAAAAAACAAATTTAATAATATTCCTATTATCAAAGCTAGGAAATTAAGTTTAGTATGCTCTTTTTATTTTATAGGTTCTTAAGGTTTTACAAGAAATAATGGTATGCAATCCAGTCAAGTTTAGTTTGGACAAAATGAATGACATGTCTCAAAGCATTCTCCTTCCCTGGGTCCCTGGTGTTTATCAAGAAGTAGAACTAAAACCTACAGGAGGTTGTGCTAAAGCTTCTAGTGACTATAAATGGTTTTCTTCAGACATGGCTACTGTATCTGTATCTGCTTCTGGAACTGTCCAGGCAAAAAAGCCTGGAAAAGCTACAATCAAAGTGGTGTCTGTTTTTGATTCATTCAATTATGATGAGGTAATGTAATTTGGTTGGTATATATATATATATATATATATATTTTGTTAAACAGTTTCATAATTTTGTTGTTTCCTTGCTTCGTTACATGCGTCTATACCATAACAATCTCAAGATATGCCATTCTTCTTTTGCATATAAATGGGGAAGGAGTTTTGGGTTAATTTTCTATTCCGGAGTTTTATATATTTTTTTTAATAACCATGTGAAAAGTCTGTTATTAGATCTAGTCATCGTTTAGTACATTGTTGTCTAGGTTACTACTACCAAATTTTTCGTGACTTTTTGGATAGCTTGTTTATATATTGTAATTCTTTGTTTTCATTATTATAATTCTTGGAGATTTCTATAAAAGAGAAGAAACTAGTGTTTTTACTGTTACATACCTGCATTTATTTCAATTAAGGAGTGAGATGTCCAGATCGGAGATTGGTCATAAAATTTTGTGCCTTTACAAACTATCTTGCTTATACAAGTTTTAACAGGTATTTAAATTCGTTTTTCTAATCTTGTTTTTAGTTTTCGTTTTGTTTCGTTTGTTGATGGACTTTAGGTTCACATCTGTAACTTCTTTCTTTTTATTAATGAAGTCTGTTTCCTATCACCAAAAAAAAAAAAAAAATTGTTTTTTTCATGTTTAAGGTACAAGACAAAGCAGAGGTGTGGAAATTTATTCTCTAATGATTAATTAATTTTCCTCAAATTTGCAAGGAGAATCGATTTGAATAAACAAGTTATTTTGATGGTCATATCTGTGTTTATCAAATTATCTTTTATATTTGTCAAAACACGTTAGATAAAAAAACTTAGACAGATAAGAGTTCAAATATTGTATTTAAGATATAGGTTATGGGCAATCAGCGAGTACACATTAGACATACCTTACTAGATAACCTGTAAAGAATGTCGAAAACACATTACACACCTGCTATTATGAATGTGTGCAATGAGTAAGAATTCCAGATAAAGGGGAGAGAGAGAGATTTGAAACCAAGACTTCTAAGTTTTGACATCATATTAGAAATAGCTAGATTTAAAAGCATAAGTTGATGAGAAAGAGTTTAACTATAATTTTAAGACATAGCTGATGGATTTATGATTCGTTAACAATATTTTTACTCTATTTTTTTCGTTTGAATGCATTGAGTTAGGATATGTTGTTTGCCATGGTTGAAGTGCTTATTATGGCCAGTATTTCAAAAATTCTAAAAATTTTAAATTGAAGTGGATTTGTTTTTGTTTGATATACATACATGAAGCATGCATGTGCGTGCATACTTGTATCCATGTGCATGCGTGCATGCATGTGTTTGTTGTTTATTGAAATCACTCAAAACTGAATGATGTATTGTATTCACTTACATTCTAGGTTTTACAACTTTGTTTAAATAGAAAAGACAAACACCTAATTTCTAGGAAAGTAATAAGTTAATTACACAAATTAAGCTAATCTATTTCTATACATGGAAATACTAAATTATGAATAAAATTCCTAACAGATCTCTCTCCTAAAATCATGTGATTTGGTCAACCTTATTTCCAACACTCCCCCTCAAGCTAGTTTGAAGATATCTCTCACTGCCAGCTTGGACATCAACTCTTCAAATTGTCTTCTGTGTAGACTTTTTGTGAGGATATCAGCTATTTGTTCTGCAGTGGGCAGATATGGCATACATATCTAACCTTTGTCAATTTTTTCTTTAATAAAATGCTTATCAATTTCCACATGTTTAGTCCTATCATGCATGACAGGATTGTGTGCTATTGTAATAGCAGATTTGTTGTCGCAGTATAGTTTAACTGGAGAGGTTGACTTGATGTTTAAGTCTTCCAAGATTCTTTTTATCCATAATCCTTCACAAATGCCTAAAGCTGCTGCCCTATATTCTGCTTCAGCGCTGCTTCTTGCTACCACATTTTGTTTCTTGCTTCGCCATGTGACCAAGTTCCCACATACAAAGGAACAATAACTAGATGTTGATCTGCGGTCTGTTATATCCCCTGCCCAATCTGCATCTGTGTATATTTCAACCTGAAAATGCCCATTGTTAGCAAAAAATAAGCCTTTACCAGGTGTACCCTTTAGGTACCTTATGATTCTCATCACTGCTTCAAAATGTTTCTTTCCTGGTGAGTGCATGAATTGACTCACAACACCAACTGCAAAGGTAATGTCTGGTCGTGTGTGAGTTAAATAAATAAGCTTTCCAACCAGCTTCTGATACTGCTCCCTATCTACCAGTTCTTCAGGTGTAGCTGCCTCTAATTTTAAATTAGGTTCCATTGGGGTTTCTGCTGTTTTGCATCCAAGCATACCTGTTTCCCCTAGAAGATCAAACACATATTTTCTTTGACAAACTGAGATTCCTAGTTTTGACCTTGCGATCTCCATGTCAAGAAAATACTTTGCCTCTCCTAAATATTTGACTTCAAACTCAAGGGCCAGCAAACTCTTCAATTTATTTATTTCACTGTTATCATCCCCTGTTAGAATGATATCATCCAAATACACAATCAACACAACACATTTTCCTTCACTAGAGTGCTTTACAAATAGGGTGTGATCTCCTTGACTTTGCTTAAAGCCTAGTTTTTTAACAACTTCCCCAAATCTCTCAAACCAAGCCCTAGGTGATTGTTTTAATCCATATATGGACTTGATTAATCTACACACATTTCCCTTACCAACAAGATTTTCAAAACCGGGTGGAGGCTCCATGAATACTTCCTCCTCTAGATAGCCATTTAAGAAGGCATTCTTTACATCTAATTGATGTAAAGACCATCCAAGATTGGCTGCTATAGAGAATAGAATTCGAATTGAGTTTACCTTGGCAACGGGTGCAAAGGTTTCTTGATAATCAAGACCATGAGTTTGAGTAAACCCCTTAGCAACTAACCGAGCTTTATACCTTTCTATAGACCCATCCGCTTTACACTTAATTGTAAACACCCATTTGCATCCCACTGCTCTTTTTCCTCTAGGCAATTTAGCACTCTCCCATGTTTTATTTTTTACCAGTGCATTCATTTCCTCCATAACTGCCTTTTTCCAAGTAGGACATTCTAAAGCTTCTTGTATGTTTCTAGGAATAGAAATGTGAGATATTTTTGAAGTAAAGGCTTGATGATCACTAGACAACCTATGATATGACAGGTATTTAGCTATGGGATGATTAGTGCACGACCTAACACCTTTTCTAATGGCAATTGGAATATCAAGATCTGTGTAAAAAAATCTGATGTTATTTTCAGTGTTTGACTCAATCACAGTAGGAGGGTCAGTTTGAGCAGGTAAAATAGGTTCAATAGGCTTAGATGAATTACCTGGATGATGCTGATCCAAAACAGGTTCAATGGGGTCAGTCGATTGGCTTGATCTCAATTAGGCTGATGATCTCTATTATTTTGAGACTTCTTCCTAGTATAAACCAACACTTCAGTTGTAGGTTGATGGTCTGCAGCTAAGTGCTGGTCCTGTGATGTTGAATCTCTCCCTGAAATAGACATATTTTGATTCGGAGTAATGGTCTAATCTACAAGGTTAGATCCTAATGGTTCACTCGAAAAACAGGGTGCTGGACAAAGTGCTGGACAGGGTGCTGGAATACTAGCACTAGTTCCTTTTTTCTGAAAGTTTCTACCAGTACCCACACCCTCATCTTCACTCACACTAAACTTCTCCCCCTGAAGATGAGTTTCAAAAAATGGTCGCTGTTCATGAAATATAACATCCATACTCACATGTGTTTTCCTTGTTTTAGGATTAAAAACCTTATACCCTTTTTGGTTACTTGCATAACCAATAAAAATGCATTTTTCAGACCTGGGTGCAAGTTTTGACCGACCCACATCTAGAATATGCAAAAAAACAATACACCCAAAAACTTTGAGAGGTAGGTTTGAGTGTAACCTATTTTCAGGAAACATTTCTTTTAAATAGTTTAAAGGTGTCTTATGCTTTAGGACTCGGGAGGGCACCTTATTAATTAAGTATGCAGCTGTCAGAACTGCATCCCCCTACAAATAATTTGGAACATTCATAGCTAGCATGAGAGCCCTACTAACCTCAAGAAGATGGCGGTTTTTTCTTTCCGCAACCCCATTTTGTTGGGGCGTATGACTACATGTGGACTGATGTTGGATGCCCTTATCATTTAAAAACTGTCCCAAAGTTTGATTAAAAAATTCTTTACCGTTATTAGTTCGCAAAATACTTATTTTAGTTTGAAATTGTGTTTCAATCATATTATAAAATATTTTAAATAAATTTTGGACCTCGGATTTTTGTTTCATCAAATACACCCAACATAGTCTAGTGTGGTCATCAATAAACGTTACAAACCATCTTTTACTTGATAGAGAATTGGTGTTACAGGGCCCCCAAATATCACTATGAATTAAGTAAAAAGGTTTTGAAGTCCTATATGGTTTTGAAGCATATACTTGTCTAGTACTCTTAGAGAATGAACAAATATCACATTGCAAATTTTGATTTTTAAATTTCTGAAATAAAACAGAAAACAAGTGCTTCAAGTAAGGAAAACTTGGATGACCTAACCTATAATGCCAAGTCATTATTTGCTCTCTAACTGAAACAGAATTTTCATCACAGGACAGCCCTACTGCTTGTCTTTTATTCCCTACTGCCTGTCTTTTATTGTCTTCAAAATAATAGAGTCCATTGTCTTCTCTAGCACTGCCAATCTCCTTCCCCAATTTCCTGTCCTGAAACACACAGTTTTGAGATGTAAAAATGACAGAGCAGCCAGAATCCTTTGATAATTTACTAACTGATAATAGATTACAAGACAAATGGGGAACATGTAAAACTGATTCTAGGATGAGGGTGTCCGATATTTTGACAGTTCCTTTCCCCGCAATAGGAGAAAGACTTCCATCAGCTAGTCTCACTTTCTTATTAACAGGATAAGGGCTGTAATTTTGAAACAAGGATGATATGCTTGTCATATGGTCTGATGCACCCGAATCAATGACCCGGGGTGTGTGATTAATGTGACTTAAAAAGCTTGTAGATAAGTTACCTGTGTGGACAAGAGAACAGTTAGGAGTTGATGAATTGTGCACCAGTTTGAGAAGCTGATCTATCTGGTCTTTGGTAAGTGTAACCTGTTCAGCTGAGTTTACATGGGGTGTACTCTTTTCTCGAGCCTTCCAATTATCTGGTTTGCCATTCAATTTCCAGCAAGTTTCTCTGGTGTGACGAGGACGATGACAGTAGTCACACCAGATTTTTTTCTTCTCTTCAGGTTTTCGAGCAGTAGCCTTCAAGGCTGTATTCTCTTGTGAAATCAGGGCTGAGGTCTCAACCAGACTGGGTATTGGCTCCTTTTTCCCCAACATCACAGCCCGTCTACTCTCTTCCCTTCGCACTTCTGCAAATACTTCATTTAGGGGTGACAAGAGACGTCTGCCTATGATACAACCCCTAACATAATCAAACTCCACATTCAGTCCTGCCAGGAAGGAGTATACCCTTGAATTATCAATTTCCTTCAGATAATGAGCAGCATCTTGTTTTAACTATCCAAGCTTCAACTGCAATTCATAGATCTGAGATTGGTTTCCCAGATTTGAGTACATTTCATTCAAGCTGTCCCACATCTCTTTGGCTGTCGAATAGCCAAGATAGGTTGAACTCACATCTTCCTCCATAGAGTTGGTAAGCCATGCCATCACCATGGAGTTATCTGCCTCCCAAATTTCATATTGTGCATCTTTCTTGTCGGGTTCCTTCTTATCGCCAGTCAAGTACCCAATCTTTCCCCTTCCACGAATATACATACGGACAGACATGGACCAGCGATGGAAATTATCTCCATTAAGTTTTATAGTAGAGATTTGGACAGTATGATGGTTAGATTGACCAGAAGGTTTTTCAAGGTTTGTTGACATGATAAGGGAAAAATAAGAGATACAAAGAAAGAGCTTAGGTCTCAGAGTTGAGAATCAGGCTCTGATACCATGAAATCACTCAAAACTGAATGTTGTATTGTATTCACTTACATTCTAGGTTTTACAACTTTGTTTAAATAGAAAAGACAAACACCTAATTTCTAGGAAAGTAATAAGTTAATTACACAAATTAAGCTAATCTATTTCTATACATGGAAATACTAAATTATGAATAAAATTCCTAACAGATCTCTCACCTAAAATCATGTGATTTGGTCAACCTTATTTTCAACATTTATGTCACTTGATTTCGATTTGTTTGTACGCTCAACCTCCTATTGTAGATGATAGTCATCTGCACTTATAGAACTTGGCAGATCATTTTGCTATGCATTTCTTTTGTTAAAGGTTTCTTTGTCGCGTTTAAAAAAGATAAGTTTTCTGGGGCTTTGATATTTTTTTATGGATAGTTGTTAACTATTTTAATTTGAAACTAATTGGGATTAGGCACATAATCTTTCTCTGCTCCATCCTGTCCAGTTCAAGCGTAATCAGTTTTAAATGATAATATTTTAAGAGTTGTATAAGTTGAATATCTTATGTGAGATGTCTTAAGAAGTCGTTTACTTGTCCTTGGTCTGCCTATGGACACTGAACATATGTTTTTGAATGATGCTTTTGCATAGTTAATGCATTTACCACAGGAGATAACATGTTTATTTGTGTTGTTCATAAGCTTTTGTATGAGTGTTCCTGCATGAAGTTCTTTGGGGTCAATTTAGATGTATTTGAAGTAACTGCTAGGTTGAAAAACTTAAGCTATTAGGAAAGGGCCCAACAATAGTATTCAAGCACTCAACAGTTTAATGCCCTGCTTAATTCCTCTTTCAACTTCTACTTTTCTTTTAACATTTGTAAATTTGTATCATGTTTATTAGGTTGTCATTGAGGTTTCTACTCCATCGTCTATGGTTATGCTGCCGTACTATCATGTTGAGACCGTTGTAGGATCTCATCTTCAAGCTGCTGTAACTTTGAAAGCATCAAATGGTGATGCATTATCCTACCATTGTTGGACACTCAATTTTATTTATTTCATATGATTTCGTATAGATATATTTTTTTGTTAAAGTTGACTTGTCATTTGCAGGTGCTCAGTTTTATAAATGTGATGCTTTTAGTTCCATAACAAATTGGAAATCAGGAAGCGAGTCTTTCACTGTTGTCAATACAACTGAGAATATACCTTCCTTTGAAAATCTGGAGACGATGCAGCAATCTGTTCAGGGTCCTCCATGCTCATGGACCTATATATATGCTTCTGGTCCTGGTCAAACTATGCTGCATGCAACACTTTCGAAAGAGTCTCTGCACTTTGATTATTCTTTTCTTGGACCTATTGTCTTGAAAGCGACTTTGCGTATTGCAGCATATTCACCTCTTATTGTGCAGCAGGCAGGCGATGGAAGTCCTTTTGGTGGTTATTGGTTTAATCTGGGTCAAGCTGAAACTGGTAATCAGCTGCAAAATTTGGATAAGCTGTATCTTGCCCCTGGAACAAATATGGAGGTTTCAGTTGTTGGAGGACCAGAACCATGGAGTGAAGGTGTTGACTACATTGAAACTTTTGAGATATCAAATGACAGGCATTCCCACACCAGAGATGACATTCATGTACATCTCATTTCTGGCAGCAGTGGTAGCTTGTATGGGATTTTATGTCAACAGCTGGGAACCTTTGTAAGCTTCCCATTTCTTTTGGATATGGCTTTTTATCATTTTAATGCCTTCTAATATACCTTCTATTATATATATCTTTTTTGTTTAAACAACGGAAAACTGTCATGTTTTTTCTTTCTATGGTTTTCAATGGATCAGAGTCTGGTTTTCAAACGTGGGAATTTGGTGGGAGATGACCATCCTCTTCCATTAATTTCAGAAGTTTCACTGTCAGTTACATGCAGCTTTCCTTCCTCCGTTGCCTTACTTGTTGATGAACCTGGTATTTATAATTCTTTAGCAAAGAATTCATTCAGATTTTCCTTGTATTTAGCCTTTACATGCTTAAATTTGTGTCATTTTTCAGTTAATAAACATGAAGTGATACAGACTGCAAAACAAGCTGATCGCAGTCCAGGCTGTATTCGTGTCGTCCCAGTTACTGTGGCAAATGGACAAACCATTCGAATAGCTGCTGTTGGCATCAGTAACACTGGAGAAGCTTTTGCAAACTCATCCTCCCTTTGTATGAGATGGGAACTTAGCAGTTGTGAGGGGTTGGCATATTTGGATGATGCTTATGGTTCACTGAGATCAAAATCCAGTTGGGAGAGGTTTTTGGTCTTGCAAAATGGATCAGGACTGGTACTTCCAGTCTTTCATATTTACTTTATAGTTCCATGTTTTCCTAGTAGCTTGTCAGGGGTTCTTTAATATTTTAGTATTTAAGTTTGCAGTCTTGAAGACGATAAAAATTCTAGAGACAAGTTATTGTTTTTGGTTGCTGTAGTAGAGCTACTTAATTTATGTCATAGCTCTTAAACTTAAGTTTTCTCATATTTATAATATGATAAAACTCCTATTGTTAATATTAAGATTTATTAAATCTCTGTAACATTTTAAGCATTGGAGATGAAAAGGTTTCATGGCTTGATTATCCTATTTGTCTCTTTATGACTAGATTTACAAAAGTCCACAGGCACATTCTGGTGCTGAAATATAGCATGTCTTACTATTTGTATCATTTAGGCAGTAGCTGCATTGTTAGGTGTTTACACTGCCTGCTTCGTTAGGGGTTAATGATTGTTAATATCTGCTAATTTATTATGAGAAAAAAAATTCATGGTACTTTGCTCTTACTTTGATGAATTACTACATGGTTTAATGTCCGTCTCACCAGCTGTATTGATTTTTGATATCATTATTTTACTTCTCAACTTTTTGGATATGACTGAGCTATTGAATTTTTGTGTCTCAGTGTGTTGTTCGTGCCAATGTTACCGGTTTCTGTAAAGCTTTGAGTGGTGATTATTCTGCTCAATTGTTTAAAACTTCAGAGAATGTTCTTCCTGATGCAATACGTCTACAGGTATGCTGTGCTATATCATGTAATTTACACATGCTACATATGTATTGACACATGTTTTTATAGCATGATTTTCCTGTTAGTCCTCCTTAATTTTGGTTATAACGTTTAAATTTGTTGAAATTTGCAGCTTGTTTCTGCTCTGAGAGTCAACCCGGAGTTGAACTTGTTATTTTTTAACCCTGATGCTAAGGTAGATTCTACTTCCGATATCAATTACTCTCTTTGAAGCATTTTCAGGATGTGTAAGTGCATCATCAAAGGTTTCTGGAGAATTTTCCTTAGCAACCATTTCTTATTGCAAGCAGACCTTGTTTTTCTTAAAATTGTTTGCTTGTCTTGATGGTTCTGAATCAATATGGCCTTTTCGATTTGGTTAGTTTTACTGAGGAGTTTGATGAGTTTGAAGATGCAACAAAACATGACTTTTGGTTTTCGGTTTTCAGTTTTCAGTCAAATGAACTTGCATGCTACCTTCTTGAATATGAATAATTGATACTGTTAGAAAAATGTGCGCTTTTTTTTTTTATGATAATAAAATGCTTGACAGTCCCTGACCCACCAACACTCTCCTCTTTCTCTCCTGTTCCCTCTTCTTTTGTGTGTTAAGTGGAACTAATGCAGCTCAAATTAATTGGTCAATTTCTAACCTTGAAAGTGGAAGTTGCTTTTACTGTAACTAACTCACTCCACAGTGAGATGAATTGGTTAATTTTATTTGTTTTTAATTTTGGGCGGATAAGATAATGTTGCTATGCTCGATTTGGAATTCCCATTAGTTGTTATCTCATGTAAAATAAGGTTTTATATCTGTACCATGATGTGTTAGACTGATGATAGAAGGTACAAGTTCAAACACTAACGACCCTTTTTAAAATAAAATTATTTAAAGATGAAAAAACCTAAAACTGCCGACTTACACAAAGGGAGAGTTTGGGGACTTCTTGTTTCCATTTTACTACCAGCTAAGCATATTTTTTGGATTGTTTAATTTATTGAATGGTAATTTAACATTATGTCATGTGCTCTCTGTATGTCCATTTACATACAGTTTATGTTTTTTCTGAGGCAAGGTACTATATAACTGCTGGTTTTGGTGTTGTTAGTGATGATATGTCTTGTTATTGCTATAGTGTATGATATTAGATATTAGCACTTACATAGAGTGAGATTGGATCCTACCCAACCAGATTCACGTAGCAGATAAACCCTACTAATGCTGTCATGTATTATTCACTATTTGTTGATTTAGCATGATAGTTTATTTCTTAGGCAGCGTTATTGTTGCAAATGCTATAATTATCTTCATTCAGGTAAATATATCAATAACTGGAGGGAGCTGTTTCCTGGAAGCTGTTGTGAATGATTCTCGAGTGGTAGAGGTCATCCAATCCCCACCAGGTTTACAGTGTTCACAATTGATGCTAACTCCAAAAGGGCTAGGGACTGCCCTTGTGACAGTTTATGATATTGGGCTTGCTCCTCCGCATGCAGCTTCAGCACTGGTAATGGTTTTAGTTTACACCCTTGGTTATCCCAATGTGATTTGCGTGTTGTCAATGACTGCAGCATTATGTTAATCAAGATCTATCTGGGATGGATCTGTTCTTGCTGTAGACATTGTTTTTTCAAGGTGATTTGTTTGTTATTAGTGGGACTGCTGTTTGATGTTGATCAAGATAAATTTGGATCAATCCTTTCTTATTGTAGAAGGACTACTTTGAATATAATAAGTTTTACTGATAAAAGGAATAATAAATAAATTCAAATGTTGACTTGCTAAAGACATAGTTATGGGAACTCATCCTTCTGCCCAGCTGCTCAATTGAAGGAGGAGGAGCTGTGCAGGAGGAAAAGTTTCTCGTAGTTAAAGGTAGTTTGGCTTTGATCAAACATTTTGGATCCATTGTGTATAAATCTAGTTGTCCTTACTTTCAAAAAAGAATAAAAAAAAGAAGGCTAGTTGTCTTTGTGTGGAGACCTTTAAGTGCTTTCTTTTGTTGCTTAGTTGAGAGTATTGTGAGACTTGGAACAGTGACCTGTCAACATCTCAACTATCTTGTACGTTTTTGTTTTTACTAATTGAAGAATGACATCTTTGTAAGCTCTTAGCTGTTTCGTGTATTTTTACCTTTGTCTGTTATAATTCCGAGAATGAAGCCTTCAACCTTCATTTTCATATTCCAGTTTACTCTTATAGTTTCTTATGTAATTAAATGCCTTTTCAGGTCCAAGTTGCTGATGTGGACTGGATTAAAATTGTGTCAGGAGAAGAAATAAGTCTCATGGTATGTTTTGCCTGAACAATTTATTTTAGTCTGCAGTTGCATAATATCTATGCTCTCATTATATTCAGGAAGGTGAATCACAATCTATTGAGCTAATGGCTGGGATTGATGATGGAAGTACTTTTGACACTTCTCAGGTTTGAATTGATTTCAATTATTTTGTACAGTTGTATATTCAAATTTCTCTCTTGCTTGTTCATTTTTGAAACCAATTCCAGGGGAAACTGTTACTCAAGGATTTGAAACATTGAATACATCCAAGTCTATAGATAGGGATGTGGAGCAGTATGTCCTTGCTTAGTTGGCTTTCTTTGTTCTTTAAAGAGTTTACTGTTATGTTTGTATGTTTGTAAACAAATGTGTCTGGTGCTGTCTTTTTTGCACTTGTTACCTCAATATCTTTTAGTGATCTTTTTTTCCTTTGGGTGCAGAATGTTTACATGGATATCCATGTATATATTGAGAGTCATATAGTTGAACTTGCGGATGATCATGGTGTGTCAACTCCTGATGGAGGATATGTTAACTCTTCGAGTTTCAAAATTTTGGGTAAACATCTGGGTATCACAACTCTTTATGTAAGTTCATCCTTTGCACTTTGTAATTGCAGTTAGTTCCTCTCATCAAATGTCTGTATTAGGAATTAAGTATCATGCATGTTCACTGGTAAATCTTGAAATCAGGTCAGTACTAGACAGCAGTCAGGACAAGAAATAGTGAGCCAAGCAATAAAGGTTGAAGTCTATGCACCCCCTAGAATCCATCCACTTGATATTTTCCTTGTACCGGGTGCATCTTATATGGTATTTTTTTTTCCTTTCTTTTTCTGTCTAATTTATTTATTATTTTTCTCATATAATCCAAGTGAAAAGAAATTTAAGTGAGTTTTCATTTAGTTGCTATATTGATAAATAAATATTACACAAAATTTTCTTACATCTTTGATTTTTTTTTTTTTTAAAAAAAAATTATATAAGTGTTGTTCTCAGCAAATAAATTTTGATGTTTTGTTCTTTGGCATGTTTCTAATGGGTTAATTATTATTATTATTTATTTATTTATTTGTGTATGTAGCTTACCCTGACAGGAGGCCCAACTATTGGCGTATATGTTGAATACACTAGTATGGATGATGAAATAGCTACAGTCCACAAATCTTCAGGCCAATTGCTTGCAATTTCACCTGGACACACTGTAAGATAGGATGCCCAGCTGATTCTTGAATACACCCTTTTTTTTAATTTAATGTTCATGCGAGACTGGGTAATTGTTGTTCAGGTGTGGTCAGGTATAATTATAGTCTTATAGACATGTATTATTTTGGTTTAAAGTAGACATGATTTCTGAGGTTATATTACATAACTAAAATTTGTAACTTCCTATCAAAAAACCAAAATTTGTAACTCATGGTCATGGCTGGACTGATTGCATGACTTTTCTTGATTCCTGAACTAAAATACATCTGTCTGTTTTATGCCTTAAATATAAAGATCTACATTAGCATTAGTTAGTGTAAGGTTTTTATATGTGTATCGAGTAAGGTTCTTAATATATACTCTTTAGTTGTCATTTCAGTGTTTATCTTCTATTCAGTCCTCTCTCTGCTATGAAGACAGATTCATTGCTAGGTCTTTTCTTCAGAATCAGACATACTCTTATGGTAGTTACTTATTTCTAATACAATTATTATTGACTAACTTTATGCATTTTCTTTTCTTTTTATGATTAGACCCTCCTTGTCACTGTTTTTGGAAACGGTGATGTTGTAATTTGTAAAGCATATGGCAGTGTTAAAGTTGGAGTTCCATCTTCGGTGATATTGAATGTACAAAGTGAACAGCTTGCTGTTGGCCGTGAGATGCCCTTATATCCTTTATTTCCTGAGGTAAGAATCGAAAATCATGAGTAACATCTATTCGATTTACCTCTCATATTAGACTATTGCTGAGCTATTATTATTTTCAGGGTAACCTTTTTTCTTTTTATGAGCTCTGCAAAAATTACAACTGGACTATAGAAGATGAAAAGGTTGGATCATTCAACTGCTATTTGCTTAAATACTTGTGGATTGTAAAATGTTGCATACTTATTTGGGTGAGAAAATGACTTATTTTTTTCTGTTTCTAGGTTTTGAAGTTCCGCTTGGGGGAAAATCATGGGGTACCATTGGTTATTTCAGGGGATGTTCAACCCATTAGTTATTTGGATGATAAAGAAGTTGGTTACATCCGATTCTTGTATGGAAGGTAAGTAACTGAAGTTATGAAACAGTTTATTAAGCTTTCTCTATCTTTGCTTCATACTGGCTCTGGAAAAAAGAAATTGTTTAATGATATTAATTAAGCAATATTATTGGCACTTGGATTTGCATCTCATCAGTCATCTCACTACCAATTGTTTCTTTATAATTTCCCTTGCATTATTAGAATTTTGACTACATGCATCGAAACATTTAGGGATCATAAATAGCCACTTCAGGAAACTTGTCTTATCTTATCCCTAAGAATATTAGATTAATGGAACTCTGTTCTGAAAAGGGGCCATTTGATTTTAAATTAATATTTCTTTATAATATTGTTCTGGCCATAGTGGGTTCAACATAGAAAATTTCATTTCTTAATTAGGTTACGTTGGTCTAACTAGGATTAAGAGTTATTGGTTAAGAGTTTATATTGGTTTATGGGGTATTTTCATAATGTGTTTTGTTGTAAACTTATTATTTGGAAATATTTTTTGAGCAATTGGAGGAGGTATTTTTGGGGTAGTGCTGTTGATGAGTCTCTTAAGTGTTGCTAACACAGCATTTTATGTGTCACTACTATTTTTATGGCGAGTGGAGCAAATGTACTTTCTTCAAATCCAAACTGTTGGAAAATCAACTTGGTTGAAGATCATACCTCTTGGATGGAAAGAATTCTATTCTTGGTTCCTATCAAAAAATTCCATCATTGGTGAAATTATGTACTTAGAGTTTTTTTCTCCAGCAATTGAGTCTTCCTTTTTTGGTTCCTTACATAGCTGATGCAAGGAATTGTGAGACAGTCAATTTGAGGTATTAAATTGATGTGTTACCTACTTAGTTATAGACTCTGTGGATGTACCTTGTTATGTGGAAAATTGAGTCAAGAGAAAGTTCACTACCATTATGGTTCATGGCATTTGGAATTTCTATGCATATGCTTGTAATGCTTATCTGTGGTAAGCTTCTATAAAGACTTAGTATAAAGCATAACTTTAACTTCATCAAGCAGTATTTCCAATTTTATATTTTGAAGTGCTTAGAAATGTAAGCATCTAGAAAATGGTAGCTGTTACTAGTTGCTTGCTCGGTTATGTATAATATTTTAAAAGGCGAAAGGCGAGGCGAGGCGAGGCGAGGCGAGGCGGTCGCCTTGAGGCAATTGACGCTACCGTCTAAACCCAAGATGAGATAAAAATCAAAAAAATTAAAAAATAAAATCTCTAACTTATAAAATCATTCATAACATTGAAAAATTTTTCAAAATATCATGAAATCATAAAGGGCCTTGGAGTTCGAGAGGTAAGGCGTGTCTTTTGGATGTGACGCACACCTTTTTGTAAATCAATATCAAAATATTATGATTTTTATAATTTTTTTTAAACTGTAGGGTTTATTTTCATATTTTTCAAAATAAATGTTTTGATTGATAATTTTATCAAAAGTTGGGGCTTTATTTATAATTTTTACTAATGTACATGTATATATTGTATGAAATTTGTTTTGGAAAACCTAATACCAACCCCCAGTCGCCATCTACCTCATTGTCATCTTCCCTCCCACTCCTCCCTTTTGTGTTGCGTCTAACCACCAGAAAGCATGTGCTTGCCGGCGATCCACTGGAAAGCAACTTTTCAAGTCGACAACTCATCGGAAAGCATCTTCTCTTGCCGGTGACCCACTGGAAGGCATTTTCTCTTGCCAGCAACGTGTTCTGTTAGTCGGAACTTGTCAAAAACCGTCAAATCAAGGTGATGTCGCCGGATCGAGCTCTGATTTGCTTTCAAAGGTCGTCGGCAACGTGTTTTCTCTATCGGAGCTTCTTGAAAAGCGGCTCCACCCTCCTTCCTCTCTCAGTCGCCTCACTGTTGCTTCAATCGGCCTCGCCTCAAGTTGGCCTTGAGGCGATCGCCTCAGGCTCCCAAGGCGGGATTTTGCACCTCTATCGCCTAAAGTGGCCGCCTTGAGGCACCTAGGACTCCAAGGCGGCGAGGCGGCGCCTCGCCTCGCCTTTTAAAACAATGGTTGTGTGCTGGAAAGTATCGAGCATTTGAACCTCCATTGTTTAAGTGCATTATGTTAGTGACTATCAAATCTAAAAGTTTAAGCTATATAAGCTTTCTAACACACCCTTTCAGGTGCAAGACCAACGGGCTTGCCACGTGACTCAAACCCAAATACAAACATACAATAAAGTCATATAACAAATAATAAATCTAATATTGATCACATAGGGGGTTCGAAATCGTGACTCTTGGGATAAATCAAGTTTTAATACCATGTTAGAAACTATTGCACCCAAAAGTTTAAACTGATAAAAAAATGACCCAACAATAATATATAAACTCTCTAATACATCAACACAATGAAATAAAGTATTCAAGATTGTCAGCCTATTTGGGTTTACCCAGCTTCTTGTTTTTTATTATTTTTGGAAGTGTTTGTTCCTTTTTTTTTTTTTTTTTTTTTTCCCTTTTATATTTTTCCTTTGGGTGGTGGTGGCGGGGGTGTAGGTGGCAGAGGGGGTGGCCCAATAAATTGGGAAGTTGCAGGGCCACAACTATTTTGGACAGAAAAATACGTGAAAATTTTGTTAAGAAGCTAAAGAGGAGGATGGTAAGTAACTTTCAGGATCAGGCACTAGCATTATAACAGGCTCTGTTACATACCCCTCGTTTCCTTTTCTCTTTCTCTTTTTCATCATTATTATTTTTAATTTAAGGGAAAATTGAGAGCTGTAGTTAGATCATTCTTAGAAGCTTCTATGTAATTTTTTTATTTAAGTGGACTGCAAGTAGACTCTCTGCAATTTTTTTTCTTAATAATGGATTCTTTGTGGTTTTTATCCAATGAAATAAGTAACATATGGAACCAAACCTGTTTCCAGATCTGCAGGCAGGACAAATGTTGCGGCTGCCTTCTCTTGTGATTTCATTTCTGATTCATACTCACTATCAAGGAGTTACAGTGCATCTATATCCTTGTCAGTGGTACCTGATCTCCCTCTTGCTCTTGGAGTTCCAATAACATGGGTTCTTCCTCCCCATTATACTACATCTGGGCTTTTGCCTTCATCTCCGGAATTGCATGGTCAATGGGATAGTCATAGTCACAAAGGATCTATTACTTATTCTTTACTGAGATATTTTGGTGAAAAGAATGAACCTGTAAACAAGGATGGTATTTTCATTGATGGGGACAGAATAAAAACAGGGGAGAGCAACAATCTCGCATGCATTCAGGCAAAAGACAGGTCCACTGGAAGAATTGAGATCGCTTCCTGTGTCAGGATTGCTGAGGTAATAATATGTATATTATACATCTTCTGGTAAATGCTTCAAAATATAAATATGGCAAAATTTTCTATTTAAATAGGGCATGATATATATGCTATTGAAGCCCAATAGACTCTGATACTTTTAATGCCTGTCTGGGTGTTAAATATGTCTGCACATTCTCTTTGTACTGAAAGGAAGCATGGCTTGAATGATGAGGTGTCTCAACTTTTCTGATCATACCTTGGAGAAATTATGAATTGTAACTGCTAAATTTCTTATAAAGATGATGAGAAAATCTGGTTCAGATGAGCTATCTAAAGGTAATTAATAAAAATCTGAAAAGTGAATGTGCAGAATCAGTTCTTACTGTTGTCCTGAGGCAGTTTATTCTTTAGTTTAGCATATTTAAAATATGAGATATCCTGGATCTCCTGTTGTTTTACTTCGCTCTAACTTTAATTAACATAGGCATTTGTGTTCTGTAAACCTCTGATTGAAGTTTTTTTAACTATGTTGATGCTACTGTATATTCTCAACAGGTTGCGCAAATAAGAATCGGATATAAGGAGTTCCCAATTCTTCTTGCTGTTGGTGCTGAACTTGAAATTCCAATAAACTATTATGATGCTTTAGGTATCAATATTTTGTTGATATTTATTATTAATTTATTGACACTTTATATATTCCAGACTTGAGACTTGCCAATCTTGTGAATTCGCATTTGATCAGGAAATCCTTTTCATGAAGCACATGATGTCATCTTCTCTAATGCTGAAACTAACTATCGTGATATTGTCTCCATTGATGACACACACTTTGGAACTGGGAAAATCCATCTCAAGGTCTGTAAATTCCTTAAACTATTGAGTTTTATTTGTATATGGCTTCTAAAAGCAAGACAAGATTTTTTTCTTGGACCTTTGGTCCTTTTTGTATTTTTTAATAGAGTAATGTTATACTATCTAAAAATTTGTCTAAATTCATCACCCAAATGAAGTGGCAAGCTTTTGTGTAATTATCATATCATCAATACACCATCTCAAAATTATTGTGATAGCTACAATCAACTTGCTACATCATTTGGGCAAAAATTTTGGGTAAATTTTTGGGAAGTATAACATGATTTATTTTAATTATGCTTATGATTAGACAAATTGCTTTGCTTTCATAATCAGATTTCACTTTCACATGCAAATGCTCAAGAATTTAATTTTGTTGACTGCTTACCTTCTGCTTGGCAATATAGTTTAACTGTGATTCTTGTAATATACTTTTTGGTTGAAGGCATTGCGACATGGTAGAGCTCTTGTGCAAGTATCAATCAACAATAGTCCTCGGAAGTCGGACTATGTTCTGGTAACTGCATAGTTTTTATTGAACCACGAGAACTGTCTATATTTAACTCAGCCCTGTTGATGTATACTTTAACTTACCTCAACCAATTAATTGAAAGCTGCATAAGGCATACATTTAGTGCCGCTGCACTTAAGCTTCTCACCTTTCATATTCGACATCATAGTACTTTTGAAAGCATAATCAATTCTTTTTCAGCATCTTTTCTTCTTCCAATCAATGGAGGAAGGAAATTTATAGCTATGTAATGATGACTAGACATGTGATCTTGCATGATGGTGAGTTTTGCTGCACTGCTCAAGTATATGTACTGCCTTTCTTATCTTCCTTACCTGTAAATGCAATCCTCTCATATATATTTTCATTTGTCCTATTTTAAATTTACCAAACCCTTTCTTTCTTCAGATTTCAGTTGGTGCTCATGTATATCCTCAGGATTCAATTCTCCATGTAGGAAATGTTCTCAACTTTACAGTACAAGGTGCTTCTTTAATGATTAATCACTTTCAATGCATTTTGTTATGGATTATCTGAAATGACTATGAATCATGTTCTTTTTGTCAATTTTGTGTATATGTAAAATACCTTGAATCATCGCTTCTTGAACATTGTGAAAGCTATTATAACATTATTGTTCCTGTGCTTTTATGCTTGGTTGTTCTGCGTAGGGTATAAGTTGCTTTGAGGCTAATCCTCTAATTTTGTTATTCATTATGAGGATATGACAAATTTGTGGCCTGTTCATCACAATTTGAAATCACATATTGGGGGATTGTAGGCCATGCATATCAAAAGTTAAATTATTATATAATTATATAGCATCCAAAATTTATAAATGTTTCTGTGGAAGTGTAATGAGATACTAGTTGATAATGCAATGTAGCTTGTCTTTGTTCTTCATCTCCAAATAATCTAAAGGTGGCCCAAAAGACTGTTGCATGAATCTGCCTCAAACTGTATTTCCTTGTATTGTCATGTTTCTCTTCTTATGTGAACACAATTAATACCTGCTGTGCTGTAATTGGAATTCATTTAACTGTTAAAAAACACTTTTCAAGGTTTTATGCTTTTACTTTGACTATAAAGTTTGACAGGCTGATGGTTTTTTAACGATATTTACATATGCACTTGTCTTCTTTTTCCGTTTTCCACATGGCAGGTTTTAATGATCTACTTTCTGGTCACTGGCTTAGTGGAAATGAAGGTGTGATATCTGTAGATAGGCTATCTGGAAAAGCTGAAGCAGTTGGGATAGGTTCAACTCAAGGTATTAAATGACATAATCTTGTCAATGTACATGATTTTATCTACATGAATATTATAAGGCTATCTTTATTACTGGGATATGTTACCTCTGCAGTATTTTTTGAATGTCCAACTATGAAACTGCAAACGACGGTCACTGTTCTATCCAGAAACATTGTTTCTGTGGATGCTCCCAAGGAGATGCTAACAAATGTTCCATACCCTTCCAGAGGATATTCCTTCTCTGTGAGTTTCAGGTTTGTAGGTCATTCTACCCTCTACTGACTTTGATAAGTGTATGTGCATCCTTTAATTTAGTTGCTCCTTGCTCGTCAGGTTGGTCCAAATTTCTGGTTAATGGATTACTGCTAACATGTTTTATGAAGATTAATACAATTCTAGAAGACAAATCATGTATTTGTTGATAGGACCAAAAATTTGCTGATATGAGATTTGTTGAGCTTTAAATAATCATATGGCATGTGGACTTTCCAGTCATGGATGATATAAATTTGTTTCTCTATTATAATTTTTCTTATAAACTACTAATCAGGAGCTTTATATTTGTTCATATAAAAGCTTAGGTTAATAGGGAATCCCTGTCTTTGTTGATATCTAGTACAGGCAAAAACATGATTGTGATTTACAAGCTGATAAAAAGTTCAGGCCTATCCTTGTTTTGTGACTTGGTACACATGAAAGTGATGACATCTAACATTACGATTTGATAAGAACTTCCTATATTAAAAAAGATATTGCATTTCAGTTCCTTGACTACATAAATAAATTTTGAGTGCATAATTGTCCAACACTAGGAATCTCGTATGACTTCTGTACGTGTTGTCAATTCAAACTAAAGTAATGAATTTCTATAAAAGTAAATCCTATTTGCTTTAGCCAGTATGGTCCGCTCCATGGGGCAGGTAAAGATGTTAGATCTTTTAAAATAAGAAAAAGAGGATGCATTGTCCTTGTAGTTGGCTGGATTAGGTCTACTTGCAGACTTGCAGTTAGAGCACTTCCTCCCCTTATCAACAGGATTAATTTAATTTCTTCACCTACTTTAGTTTTCATATCATTTGTATATTTAATATGTAAAAGTGCTTAAATATTATTGTTTGGATTTGTTAGTAATTACTAGACCCAAAAAAATTAAACTAATAATGATAGGAAAGGGCATAATAATAGTATATAAGCCTTTTAATACACTCCCTCACATGCTACACCAATGCACTTGCCATATGGCTCGAGTTTAAATGCATACAAACAACAAATTCAAATATTATCACATAGGGGGACTCAAACCCAAGACTTCCAAGGAAAATCAATTTCTTATACCATATTAGTAATCATTGGGTGAAAAATGTTAAATTGATAGGAAATGACCTAACAATAGTATATAAGGGTTGATACCTATAAGTATAAACTTTTGAATCTACTAATTACCTACTGTGGAATCTAGATTTACTAGAAGTGTATGGGTTGGAGTCTTCATCATATAATTAATTTGTGATTGGTATCTGATTTTGTTCTGCATTTGAATCTATGATTGTGTTTGAGCTTGGGTCATGTCATGATCTCATTAGTCTTGCATGTGGGAAGGTATGTTAAGAGTGCTTAAATTGTATTGTTCGAGCTCTTTACCTACAGGCTTAAGTTTTTGGGTTTATTGCTTAACATCTATCTGAACTATGGTTCTTTAAAGATTGGACATAGGCCATATATACCATTTTGACAGAATTGTTATCAACAGTTTTCAATAATTATTTATTTGTTGGGTACTGGTTAGAAAGTTTACTGCAAAAAATCAGGTTTCATTTTCCTCTCTCTCTTTTTTTTTTTTTTTGACAGACATCTTGCTCTCTCTTTTGCTGGAAATATATAAGTGATAATTTGAACATATACAACAAATTTTTACTGGCTTAAATTATTTTGTTAAAATGTAACAGTGATACTCACAAGAAGTTTGCAGCTCTTGAAAGTAAGGGAGTCTCATATGATTGTAAGGTGGATCCTCCTTTTGTTGGGTAAGCTTCATTTCTTTTCTTTTCTTTATTTATTTATATTTTATTGTAGACAACTAGAATGATGACTACATTCTTTGACCCTGTTATCCATTGATTGAAGATATGCACGGCCATGGATGGATCTTGACACTAGTAATTTGTACTGCCTCTTCTTCCCTTACTCTCCGGAGCATTTGGTACATTCAGTTCAGAAGTTGAAGGACATGACCCCATACATATCCGTCTCTATCAATGCTTCACTGATAGGATCCCACCATTTTTCTGGATCTGCATCTGCACTCTTTGTTGGAGGCTTCTCTATATTGGAGATGGACAAGGTAATTGAAAGACATTTTTTTGGGTCTAGAAGACTTCAATGCTAATGAAGTAGATGTAGCTAGTAGCCTTTCTATTTATCCACTAGTGACTATTAAACAAATAATTCCTCTGCACTATTGGATGCTCTGCTCTGGTACTGGAATTGACTAGCAACCTTGCATGTTTAATTCTGTCTATTTATTAGTATACTACATCGTGAACAACATTCATATAGCTGGTATCTGACTTATCCAAGTTTAATTTTGAGATAATTTTATCTTGATTCCTATAATAATGTTAAATTATTTGTGAAGTTGACCCTAATTAATGAGGAACCAAAACCGTATTAATGGGGAATGCTTTTGTGTTGCAGAATTCAATGCAGTTAAATCTGACGCCAGACTCCAACCAGACTATCATAACTATCTTGGGCAATACTGGTAAACCAACAAAAGCACTTTCCTTTCTTTTCGCATCTTCCTATTTCAGTAGATTGTGTGGCAGAAGTCAGTGCAGTCGGACACTAATGTTTGCATTGTCTCATTTAAGATATTGAAATCCACTGGGACAACCAAGATTTGATAAAGATCAGCCCCATACATAAAGAAGGTTTTGGGATAGGTGGGCACACACGTTATGAGGTGAGTGATACACTTTATTTATATAGTTTACATGCAGATGCAGTGAACACTTGAAAAAAATCACTATTCGATCCTAATAATTGTGCAGTAGACTCATCCAAATATTTTAATTCTTATTTAAAACAATATGAAACTGAAGGGATATTTCATATGCTTGTTAAACAGAAAGGAATTGCATTTCAGAATTTCATTTTCATTTTTTATCGTGGAGATAAACTCTCTTGTCAATGTCTTAGGTCAAAGTACTCAAAGCCAAGAAATTCAAGGATAAAATCATAATCACACTTCCAGCAAACGGTGAGCCTATGCCATTATGAATCCTGATTTAACTTCTCCCTTTCAGCAATCAAAGAATCTATCTTTGAGAGGGAGAGGATGGTGGATCTTTGAACTACGATGAACTTTTATCTGTCGGCTGTTTAACAGGTCAAAGAGTGGAAATCGATGTCAACTATGAACCTGGGGAAAAAGCAGCATCACGCAATATCATAAGGGAATTGATATCAATAGCCATACTTGGTCTATGTATATTAGCGGGTTCCATAGCAATAATCACCCTTTGTAATAACTTGGAGAAACAGGACAGAACCTCCGGATCTCAGCCATCTGCTGCTCCTGCCACTCCAAGTAGAACAGCACTTCTTACACCTGAGCGTAGTAGTCCTACAGTTTCGAGTGAACAGCCCCCTCGAACACCACAACCTTTTGTAGAATATGTGAGAAGGACAATAGATGAAACTCCATATTATGGACGAGAAGCCAGGAGAAGATTTAATCCTCAAAATACTTTCTAGGTTCTTGAATAGCACAGAGTGATTAGATCAGATTCTGTCTCTCTAAATGTATTTGTAGGCAATATTCCTAGTAGTGTACAGAGCATAGCGATTAGCTTATCAAATTTTAGCAGTTGTGTTGTATACATTAGGGAACTGCAACATCACTGGACTGCCTGCATTTTGATAAGAGTTTTCTAGTTATTATTTCTCTCAGTGGAAATGGTTGGTAGGATAATTCATTTTGGCGATACAAAAAGCTCTTATTGAAATAGCGAAATCAGATCGTTCCACCCTCAACATTGTGAGATGCCAAACAGCAGTCTTCCTTTTGCAATTTTAAGTCGGTTGTTTTGATATGTTGTCTGCGTAGTTAACTGAAAAGTGAGGTTGTGGATTGGTTATGTTACACCTGTGAATCCACTAGCCAAATTTAGGTGAAGGCAATAGATTTGGTGACTGTTTAATCGCTACTTTTTGATACAAACTGAATCAAAACAGAACAAGAACAAGATATTGAAGGAAAGTGAGAAAGATTGAGAGAGGTTTAGAAGTGAAATAGAGAAGTAGGAGAAGACATTGTAAAATCTTATTCTTATGTTTCTTGATTTTTACAAATGAGCCCTTTTATACTCACATATTCTCACCTCCAGCTTTCCCTCCAATTTTCTTCTAACTACCAATTCTAACATAATTAACAAATTCCTAACAAAATCAGCCAACTCTTCTTCAGTTACAGACTACTAAATTTCATCCTCACATAGAGCCTCCAAAACGTTGCGTTTTGAGTACCACACACTTACTCAAAATGTTGCGTTTCAACTTGCATCAATACCCCCTCGTTGAATTCCTTGTCCACAAGGAAAAAATTCTGAAAACTTCACTTTAAATTCAGTAGCATTCTCCCAAGTTGCTTCTGTTGGGGACTGTCTTTTCCGATGAACCAACCACTGTGTAACTGCCTTATTCTTCCTTTTAACCATTCGACGCTCTAAAACAACTTGAGGATACAAGGAGGTGTTAGGAACAATTGGCAACATTGGTGAAGCTTGAATGTTAGCTTGAACTGGCTTTAAGAGGGAAACATGAAACACATCATGTATTTGAGTTCCTGCTGGCAGCATCAGCTTATAAGCAACAACACCAATGGTATCTTGAACTTGAAAAGGGTCAAAATACTTCGGTTGGAACTTTTGATGACCCTGATGGACAGTAACCTGTCTATAAGGTTAAAGCTTAACATAAACTCAGTCTCCTATCTAGAATAACCTGTCACTTCTGCCTTTATCAACCTATTTTTCATTCGAACTTAAGCTCGTCGAATATGGTGTTGTAGGATTTTAATAGTAGATTCCCTATCCCTCAGATAAGCATCAACTGCCTCCACTTTAGAATCATTTGCAAAATAAGGAACATGGAATGGTGGAGCATAGCCATATAAAGCTTCAAATGGTGTCATCTGAATAGTGGTATGCTAAGAAGTATTATACCAGTACTCAGCTAAAGATAACCATTTAAACCAAGTATGAGGCATGTCATGTCACTAGCCATACACCTGAGATTAGCTTCCAAGCAGCGGTTTACTACTTCCGTTTGACCATCCGTTTGTGGATGGTAGGCAATAGAGAGCTGCAACTCAACTCCTTGTAGTTGAAACAATTCCTTCCAAATGTTGCTAATGAAAACAACTCCCCTATCACTAGTTATAGTTTGTGGCATACCATGAAGCTTATAAATGGAATCTAAGAAAGCTTGTGCCACAGTGTGAACAGAAAAAGGATGGGACAACCCAACAAAGTGAGCATACTTTGTTAGCCTATCTACAGCCACAAAGACAACATCTTTTCCTTGTGATCTTAGAAGCCCTTCTATAAAATCCATAATGATGTTTGTAAAAATTCCCTCTGGTATAGGAAGAGGCTGCAACAAACCTGGTGTAGCCACATTTTCTAGCTTATATTGCTAACAGGTATTGCAATTTCTAACATAGTTCCTGGTATCCTTCCATAAACCTTTCCAATATACCACAGAAGCTAACCGCTTTGCAGTTACAGTTACTCATGAATGACCCCTCATAGAAGAATCATGAAAAAATGACAATAATTTGTTCCTTAAAGCACTGTCATTTCCCACTACTAACTTGCCCTTCCTTGTGAGTTTTTGTTGATGTCAAACATAACTGGAGTGATGATTTGTATTCTGTTTCTTGGCTGCAATAATATTCCTCAATGAAGCATCTTCTATCCAAGTGTTCTCAATGGCTTGTAACAAGTCTAAAGATAAGACAGTCACAGTAATGTTGCAAATTTCAGGACTAGATGTTCTGGAAAGAGCATCAGCTGATACATTCTCCTTGCCCTTTTTGTAACAGATCTCGTAATCATATTGCATAAGCTTGGCTATCCAAGCTTGTTGAGAAGGTGTCGTGATTCTTTGCTCTAATAAGTACTTAAGGCTTTGGTGATCTGTCTTAATGATGAAATGTTGGTTAGCCAAAAAAGGTTCCCACTTCTTAATAGCAAACAAAATGGCTAACATCTCCTTTTCATAAACTGACAACAGTTAGTTCCTTGGGGAAAGAGATTTGCTAATATAGGCTATAAGGTGTCCCTTCTGCATCAACACAGCTCCTATACTTGTCTTCGAAGCATCAGTTTCAATAAAAAAAACTTGAGTGTGATCTGGTAGAGCAAGCACCGGTGCTGTCACCATCACCGTTTTAGTTGTTCAAATGTCATTTGAGCTTCTTGACCCCAATGAAATGAATTTTTCTTAAAAAAACTCTGTCAAAGGTCTTGCAATCTGCCCATACCCTTTAACAAATCTCCTATAGTAACCACTTGATACAAACTGAATCAAAACAGAACAAGAACAAGATATTCAAGGAAAGTGAGATAGATTGAGAGAGGTTTAGAAGTGAAACAGAGAAGTAGGAGAAGACATCGTAAAATCTTATTCTTATGTTTCTTGATTTTCACAAATGAGCCCTTTTATACTCACATATTCTCACCTCTAGTTTTCCCTCCAATTTTCTTCTAACTAACTACCAATTCTAACAGAATTAACAAATTCCTAACAAAATCAGCCAACTCTTCTTCAGTTACAGACTACTAAATTTCATCCTCACATAGAGCCTCCAAAACGCTGCGTTTTGAGTACCACACACGTACTCAAAACACTGCGTTTCAACTTGCATCACTTTTTCCCCTTCAACAAATTTGGCAGACATTCAGTTTCAAGTTCCAACGTTATTTTTTAACAAAGAAGAATGGTAGACATGGACAAAAGTTTTAGGTGAGGAAAAGTAGATGGTGACGCATGAAATGCACTTCTATTGTAATATTTTTGTTCGATAATCACGTGATTTTTTAAGACAATAATAACATAATTTCAAGGATTTTAAAGAGTTTTGCTAAATGTGTTTTGGTGATAGCTTGGTGATGTTATAGGTGTTTTGAGTTGGTATATCGTAATTTTGGGTAAATTAATGTTCATGATATTTTGGGTAAATCAATGTTTTATGATATTCCGATCACGGGGGCGCGCAATTTATTAATAGTTGAATTTAATTTTAGTCTTCATGTTTTAATGCCCTACGAAATTTTTAATTGCAATGCATTTTTTTCTGTCATTTCCAACCTCTTAAAACTCATCGCTTCGGTCTACAATATGGCCAAATTTCTAGCGGTGAATTGACGTTGAAAATATAAAATGCTTGTTTTGCTGAGGCCATAAATTAGACATCATAGTACAATTCTACGCTTTTAAAATTGTAAGAACTACAAATTAATCTTGAATTGTTAAGACCGTTAGAGGGTGTAGCCGATTTAAACTTTTAAAGATATTTGTGAAATTGAAAGGTTTAAAAACTATACAAAAGTTTTATGATGTTCGATATAAGTTTTCAATTATTTTCAAAAAGTTTATTAAAATCATTGTGGGGTATTTATTTTGGGAAAAAAAAAATCATTGTAGAGTATTCAAAGAATTTTAAAAGTTTATGAAAGTCGCAAAATATTAAATTTATCACTGACTTTTATAAATTCTAAAATATTAATGATTTTCGTTAGCATGTGTATATAAAAAATTTCACAATTTTTTTTCATTCCAAAGACTTTTGTAAATTTATGGTGAGAGAATAAATCAAACCTCTCATTCTTTCTCTCATATGTAAATCTCCCCCAAACTTGTGATCGTCATAATAAATGAATTTCACTCTTTATAAATATTTTTTATATTTGTAAACTGTAATTAGCATATTGCATAATATATATATATATATATATATATATTGCAGCAGCAGAGGTGGTACTCTTCGCGGCGAGTGTACTCCGCGGGAAAGGCAAAGCGAATCTGCAATGTAACCTGTCAAAACAGAAAAACCCTCCATTAGTGTGATTTGAAGGTTGACTCCGCAAGTACCTTCCGACGTTTAAGTCTATTTCTCTTCTATTAAATTTCCCTCACCATAAATCTTAGTAAAAGCATTATTCTCCTGTAAAAATGAAGAAAAGTTACATTTATAAAAGGACAAACTTTACTTTTCACGTGTCATTATGCACGCAAGGGTGATCCTCGTTTGTCAATTTATTTCATATTTCTGTCGACAGTTGTATACTGTATGTCCCCGAAGGTCATCATTTGTGCATCAGTTCGTTGATCCAAAATTCATATCTTGTTGGCTGTGACCTCCATCCGAAGGTCATGTGATTTTGCCACGTGTCTAGCTTCCTGAAGTCCATGTGTTCATCTATTATTGGCCCTATCTCATACCCGTACAAAATATATATATTACACTGCAATTTGATTTCCAATAAGTTTTAACTTTATGTTCATAAAATAGAAATTGAATTTCTTTTTTTTGTAATGATTTTCTAATGCCTAAATAAAGCCATCCATAGACGGTCTTAATAATTGGCTGTCTAGTCTATAGGCTTTGATTGTAAAAAAAATCAGCACTGTATCATTGAACAAATAATTATATTTATAAATTATGAATTAAATTTCATCTCTTTCACAAAGATTTTCAATCACTAAACAAAACAGGCCCATAGACTATTTAAATAATTGGTTGTCTAATATTTATATATAAAAGAAGTTCGAGGGAGGTTTGAACTTGTTATCTCATCTAATAATTGGTTGTCTGGTTAATGTTCCTTGATTGTATTAAAAATCAGTACAGGATTATTAATAATCACAAGATTGGTATCGAATTAATAATTTTGGATTACCAAATCTGCCCATAGGCTACTAATAATTGGCTGTCAAGTCAGTGGGCATTGACTGTTAAGTATAGTAGAAATCAGTAGGGTGTCAGTGCAATTAACCACGACTTGAATTTTATAAAACAAAAATTGCGCTACTATTTAAATAAAGGGCATTCATGTCATATTAGAAGGATACAAGCGTTTGAAAATGGGAGCGGTTGTATAGAATCAGAATCAAAACTCGATATCCATCGCAATTCACAAGCCATCCTTACAAAGCCAACCAGAAAACAGAGCGAGGGTTTTAGGGCTTACAAACTCAAACCACCAATACAATATCCAGCTCTCTCTCTCTGTCTCTCTCGAACAAGCCTCTTCTTCTTTTTCTCTTCTTCAAAGTTCTCCGTTATAACGCCCGTGATGGACCCAGAAGCCAATGAAGCCATTCTCGACGGAGAACCTAACGACTTCAACAAATCCTCTGACCACCCTGAAGACGACAAGTCTCATCCTCACACAGGTGACGGAGCTAGTCCCGGGTGGGTATTTCTCTCTTCACTTACAGCTCTACTTGTGGGGTACTTTTGTTGGATTGTTTTGTGACGTTTTTTCCAACCTGTAAAATACTGCAGAAAAATTTTTATTGGAGGTTTAGCTAGAGAGACCACTTCTGGTAGGTTTTATTTACTCTCTCTAATTTTAGCTTTTGTGGGTCTGCTTCATTTTTTTGGTTTTTGTTTTGTGTAGCGCAATTCGTCAAACACTTTGGTAAATATGGTGAAATTACGGATTCTGTGATAATGAAGGACCGGAAAACTGGGCAGCCTCGAGGATTCGGGTTTGTAACGTATGCGGATCCTTCTGTGGTTGATAAAGTCATCGAAGACACTCATATTATTAATGGCAAACAAGTAGGGTGGTTTTTATAGTGGGTTAAATTGAATCTTTGTGCATTTAAATTTGGGTTAGTTAGCTCTAGTTGCTGACAAGTTGTGGTTTTGGGGCTTTTTTTAAGGTTGAAATTAAGCGAACAATACCGAAAGGAGCTATGGGGTCTAAAGATTTCAAGACTAGGAAGATTTTCGTGGGTGGAATTCCTTCTACGGTTGATGATGGTGATGGTTTTCTTCTTCTTGTTCTTCTTCTCTTTTTTCTTATTTTGTTTTCTGTTTCAGGTTTGGTGTTACAATGTTGAGGGTTTTAATGTGTGGAGATGCTTATCTGGTTTTGTTTTGGTGGGCAGATGAATTTAGGGACTTCTTTATGCAGTATGGGGAGGTGCAGGAGCATCAAATCATGCGGGATCATTCCACCAGTCGTTCACGTGGTTTTGGGTTTATCACTTTTCAGACAGAGCAAGCGGTTGATGATCTCTTGGCCAAAGGAAACAAGGTTGAGCTAGCTGGAGCTCAGGTGAGCCTTGGTGTCTGCTAATGTTAATCTGTACTTTTATTTGCTGTTACCTTTGTTTCTCCATTGATCTTTGCATTGACTTCTTGATAGTGGAGATTTTTGCTATGTGGTAGTCGATAAATTGGATTTTTGTTATTGGCTTTGTAATCCTTGAAATCACTTATGCTAGTATTATCTGAACTGCATATGCACAAATGACATCTTTTAGAACTTTTGGTGAACCATTATACCTCTCAGAATCTGACTGAGTACGAGAAGAATGAAGGGAAACATCTCTTAGTATCATCGGAACTGAATATCATTCTGCTGGTTGATTGTTGTTGCCCACTTGCCTTTATTTATCTCATGGTTTTCTGACTTGAATTACTATTTTTTTTTTTAACGTACATCACTGTCTATCTGATTATTGGAATAAGGGCTTAATGACAGTGTACACTAGCTGATTAATTATCTCCATGATTGAAAGGTTTTTCAAAAAATCAGCTCAGTTAGACAATTGACCCCCATCCATTATCAGTTTTTTGACTTTAAGAATTAAGTATGGGTCTCATCTTGAATGCTTGGTCAAATGTTGGTGTTCCTGATTCTTGTCTTAAAGTCGACCAACTTCAACTCAAAAAATGTTTTTTTCTGCATTGCCAGTCTGTTGAATGGACGTTTGTTGCTGTTTCAGTTCATAATATTGGCATTGCCTTTTGAAAGAGCAAGGCCTTGACTTACCTGGATTGATGTCAGTGCCTACAATTTTTTTGTATATGTCAGAAGTAAGCCTTAACAAAAAGGGTTTACCTACAATTTTTTCATTGGCAGAGATGAATAAATCTCTTAAAGAATAGGGGTCAGTTTGGCAAAGTATTTTTTTTTTTTTGGGCTTGAATTCCGGAATGTCACAGTATGTTTGGCTGTATGATCATCTAGGATTAAGAAATTTAAGCATGCATCAGCTTTGCAGCACTATTTATGTCACGCCTACTCAATTCTACTAATCCCTGATGCCTGATGCATGTTACAATTACATCTGAATAGCTTGTATAACAATTGCTTTGATGGTTCCTAGGGATATCTTGAATTCCTTCTAAATGCTTATCAAATTAACATGAAAACTGGACTTTGTGAAAACATTTTTCATATAAATGGTTTCATGTTATACCACCATGCTAATAATCGGAAAGTTCTGGGATGTGGATCCACTTATCTCTTTGCCTAGCAGTGTTGAATAATTGAGATGCAACATAATTTTGTTTGGTTGTGTAATTAAATAGTGTGTTAATACAGATCCATGTTTCTTATTTCCTGTAGGTGGAGATAAAGAAGGCTGAGCCAAAGAAACCAAACCCACCACCAACCTCTTATAGGAGATACAGTAATTCCAAGCCTGCATTTAGTGGTGGGTTTGGAGAGTCCTATGGCGGATATGGAGGTGGGGGATTTGGTGGAAGTGGCACTGGTGGTGGTTATAGGTCTGGTGGGCCTTATGGGGTCAGAGGCGGTGCTTATGAAGGATATGGTGGAGGTGAGTTTGGTGGCTATGGAGGAGGTTATGGTGGTATGGGGGCTTATAGGGGAGATCCCTCACTTGGATACTCAGGTCGCTACGGAGGAGGCTTTAACAGAGGTTATGATATGGCTGGTGAATACGGTGGCCCTGGAGAGAGTTATGGAGGATATGGTGGTGGAGGTGGTGGTGCAGGTGCAGCTGGCGGCTATGGAAGTGGGGGATACGATGTTAGCCTTGGTGGCGGTTATGGAGGTAGCAGTGGAGGTTCATATTTTGGAAGTAGAGGAGGATATGGTGGGGCAGGGAGCAGCAGATATCATCCATATGGGAGGTAGAAGGGAAAGGTTGATTGAAATGAAAATGGGTTTCTCTGGGGTTGAGTGCAGCGGCAAGAGCTGGGTTGTACCAGTTTGTAGCAATGAGTAGTAGTTATATTTTAATGGTATTTTTGTCAGAAGGAAAAAATGCTTTTAATGTTTGATAACTTATATGCTTTAGTTACCGCCTCCCCATAATTTTGTGAAGGAGGTGTGCTTTGTGTTTGCCCCCACCCTGGTCTTTTTTTTCCCTAGGACTATTAGATATAAGAAATTTGATTTTTTTTCCCTTCTTGGTTTGAATTTACATGGATATTTGTGTACTCTCTAATTCTGAAAAGAGTTGCAGCCGGCAAAATTGCAATTATTTTGATTAATAACTTGAAAACGTGCCTTGATTCTATTCTACTTGGTTTCTTCGATGAATACGCTTGTGCCCAAAATGGTCGTTGCATTTAATCTTTGTAATTGTAAGGATAAATGAATTGTTTCTTGTCTGCTTAAGAAAAACTTGGGTACACGGTGTGAGATGTGTCAAGTGTGATTGGATGGATGATTTTAATCACATGTGGCAATGGCATGCTCTCATCGAGTTTATCTCCCTGCCCAGTGCCCAGTCATTGAACTGAATTTTAATAAGAGGGCAGTTAGTAATATGTGGTTCAAGTGATTTTACAATGCTGACTTTCCTGAATTGGAATAGTATCATTTTAATGAGTGCTACGATCGTGAGTGTCAATTGAATGATAATGGAATCATTTTTGTCGAAGGGGATTAAATTGAACCCGCAGGAATTTTTAATCTAGGGAATCATGTAAACAGTTCAATTTTTACAGTTTTATCAAATAAATAGTACGGTATGGTAGGTCTAGCAGTCTAGGACTGTAAAATCACTACAAGCAATAACGGACAAGGTAGAAACCGTTGTCATGTTAGAACCACACAACTTCGCAGCCTCAAAATATCTCCAATGCCGTACAATGCTCACCAAATTACAAAGATGAATCGTGTCAAAATTATAGAGAATTTCATTTTTATTTTTTATTTATTTGTTCTTTTTGTTTGTGTGGTGCTACAACAAAAATGGAAAAAGTAGAAGCAACTTTTAGGCGTCCCTTGTCTCGCAAATCAGAAGAAGAGAATAGAGAAAGACATACAAGTCCCGGGAAACAAATATAGAAGAATCGGACATGGCTATGGTGGCATCAAATCTCGGCACATATCACAAGGTATCAACTTTTCTTGATTTTATTGTTTCAGTTTTTAGTTTTGAACAGATAATGCATTTTGATTTTTGAACAAGTAATGAAAATTGAAGGAGAAAGTAAAATGGCAGAGTTGGATGGTGATTGGCAGGTACAGAGAGTAGGTGTAATATGCAGAAAGAAAGAGAGAGAAATTCACCCTTACAAAGTCATCGAAATTACGCCTCCACCCAAGAGCCTTGGCGTTCGTTGCTTCCCTTCCGTATGTCTTTTTGTTTTTATATATATATCTTATTTGTTATAAATTATATAAACTTTTCCCATACAAATATCAAAATGTGTATATATATATATATATATTTTTCTGTGTGTATTATGTTTCTAGGAAAGTGTCAGTATGGTCAAGTAGTTTATTTTGTGAATGAGAAACTACTGCTTCGAGAATGTAGTAAGGTGTTCAAGAATTGAGAAAAAACATGTTGAAACCATTGGCGTTTTATTAGAGATGAGTAGAAGAAAATGTAGAGATGGAGAGCCTCTCAATTGCAGCACGAAACGAGTCTCTAATACATGACTTATTAGTAGCGAAAAAAATGCTTGGTCGATAGTATTCATTGCATAATATGAAGCAAAACTCATTCAGTTTGAGAAGTTCAGAATTTAATGTTGAAACTTGATTACTCGGGTAGAGATAACGACAAGTCTTCTAAGATTCTGCCTGCACTTTATAGAAGATGGTGCTAACTTGTCACGTCTCTTTGATCTATTATGAGTTGTAAATGTCAGTTACTGTTCCACCTGAGTTTGGAAAGCAGAAACGAAACTTATTCCTAAGATTTGTATGTACACCTGGTGCAAAACTTTATGGTTTTTTAATCTGCCATGTTCTCTGTAGTACTCTGTAGATTCATTCTTTAGGATTGCTAGGCCCGACTGCCCAACTTAGCTTCTCAAAGTAGAAGCAGCATAACATGATGTTGCTAATGGGGTATGTTTGTTTTGCTGTCTGTTCTTATTGGTCTGTAGCAGAACTTGCAATGTGGGGAAAGTGTGACGATTGAAGGCCAAACTTATACTATCAGAGCTGTCACTCATCGATATCAGCTCCGGAAAGGCAAGTATGAACCTAGTGAGAAGAGACTTGATGTGCTTTCCACTGGAAGATACATCTTGAATTTATATCTGGAAAACCTGTTAGAACAATCTTAAAATGTCTCCAATAAACCTATATTTAATTAAGTAGTGAATGAATCATGTTTGTCTATCACTACTATGGGGAGTAATTAAGTTGTTCATGTTCATGTACAGAAAATAAAATGAGATGAATTGGTATCACCGGATCATAGATGAAACTTGCTGAATATTGATCTTACTATATCTCAACTTTGAATCTGTGATTAATCTTCTAGTTTCTGCTCGTCCAGTCCATGCGACCGCGTTTCAACCCCATCTCTCAGGCCTCGCCTTTTCTGTTTGGCATGACTAGATGACAAACTGGTATAAGTCATTGGTATCTCATCAGTTACATGTTTGATCTCACAGTGAAACCATTATTCCAAATTTTAATTTGATGAATTGCATTTATGTGTATTTGACATATTGGTGTCTATTCATACATATTGGTGAAATAATCAGCTCGTGAAGCCTGCACCCTGCCCACCAGTCATCCCTGCCCAACACTCCCTGCCTCTGCACCTGGCCTGAGAGGTATCACTTATCCACAAGGGTGTCTTTGTTGAGATCTGACCCTAATCATTTTCAGAGACACCAACCCCTTTGACAACTTTCTATAATCCATTAATCGATTCTGTTATACCCGTTTGTACTAACTGCCACTAAAGCCTAGTAGTTTCCTTTTCACTTCACATCTAGCACAACAAACCATGATTAAGACAGATATCTTGTATTATATTCATTTTCCTTCTATGAATGACTAATTTGGTAGCCGGCATTATTTTTAATTTTGTAAAATTGTCAGATTGTCTGGCACTTCCAAAGTTGCATCGAAGAAATCACTTCGGTTAAATCTTCCTTCACTAAGGAATTGGTTTTACAATTCCATCAAAACGGTATTAAACCTCTCTGGATTTTTTTTTTGGGTAATTGTGTTATATATGTAGGAGTGGATATTTGGATCCTGCAATTAATGTTTGAGCTGCATAGATTTGGACAGAATTTGATTATACTTTTTTTTAAATTATAAAAAAAAAAAAAAAAAAAACGAATTTAAAAATAAGATGGAAAGGGCTATGACTAGATAATTTGTATTCATATCATCAAAATAGTGTTTCTGCTTTAGCTAAAGTCATTAGTGTGCACTTGAGCCCATAAGATAACAGCCAACAATCATGGGTGGCTGGAGAGAATGATTTAATACATTGCACACTGAAAATGATTGTTAAAACATGTTTATATGATTGGTGACTGATACGGGTCCCCTGACTTTAGATATAGTCCCATTTTCTCTCAAATCATTACACGTATGCCAACTCGAGTCCTCCTCCTATTACTTACCCCTTTATCACCGTTAGATCAGAATAACTGTTATCGTGTGGACCCACATGATGCAACCGAGAAAAGCACACACCCAATATCAACCAATCTCATCTTCAAGGAAGGGACTACTCAACTACCGTATGCCTACTCTCTGCCCTACATTACCCAGAAGAGTTTAGTGGGTCCCATCAATAACCCAACCAAGTGCACCTACTGGATTCTGCCAGCGAGGTAGGCTTGCCCCACATATGTACCCATAGCAATCTTAGAACATCTCCGATGTAAATGTGGATTGTCTTTTAAAAAAAATGAACATATCATCAATGTCAAGGAAATGTGCATCCTATGTGACATAAATATGGATTGATAAACACTCAAGTCTCAAAGAGCTCTCCAATGTTATTTTATTCATTTCAATAATAAACAGTCAAACTATAATATATCATTAAAGTAAATTACCATAAATTATTATTTGATGGAAGTTTTCATCATTTATTGCTGACATGGCTGTCCAAGAGACCCTCTAGAAATAGACATTGAGGTTGATAGTCTCTATTTTCTTTTTGTCATGTCAGCTTAATAGTGGTTATGGAAGTTTGCATTGGAGAGATTAATTTTAACCTTCTATCAATTTATCTGATGTAACACTCCATTTTTCCACAATTCATATTTGCATTGGAGATGCTGTTAGACATCCCTAGGGGCGCTCCCCTCTAAGAAGACGTTTATATCCTTAAGGCCATCTTCAATGTAGTGCACCAAATTTAACACAATTTTGGTGTTAACATCAAATTTTTCAACACCAATTTTTTTTTACTCCAATGTGTTGACACCAAATTGGTGTAAAAGGGTATCTTCAAAGAATATTTTATACATTATTCTTTAATCAATAAATATTAAAGATTTAAACATACATTAAAATATATTTAATATTATACTCATTTTAAATATCTCAATAAAATATTTCTAATGATATCATTTTTTATAATAGTTTAATATATATTTTAATTAAAGTAATTTGTAGTAGAATAGTAAATTTAGTGTTATGAATAGTGCAACACTAAATTTGGTGTTGCACTATTCATTGACACCAAATAATTGTATTGAGAATATAACTTTTACATCATTTTGGTGTAACATTGGAGAGAAAAATTGCATCAAATTGATGTTTTACACCATTTTGGTGTAACATTGGAGTTGGCCAGTCATTCTCCTATGTGTATTATTGAGCACACCCTATTCAGTATAGTAATGTGTATCTCGCCTTTCATGTTAATGGTGGGGAATTCGATTAATGAGAAAATCTTTCATGATATGTTAAATTGGTGTGTCATACTGATATTGATATGATTTTTTATAATTAAGTGATATATGATATTTATTTTTCTAATAATAACACCAACATAACGCATTAACTTAATGTTCCATAAAAAATTATCTCAATTCAATCTTATACTTTTAATAAGCATGTATGGAGACTGAAGAGAAGTAAATATTTGTGGTACTTGTTAGGTTATGGAGACTGAAGAGGAGTAAATATTTGTGGTACTTGTTAGGTTAACACTTGTTACTTGATCTTTTAGTCTGTTTGATATTAAATTTAAAAAAGAAATAAATTCTTAGATTTCAATCTAAGATTAAATTAAAAATATAAAAAATAACTTTATTTTTTAAAAAATATTATCGACCACTAGGATTTTGAATGAGGATTCTATATCGTAAGATCACATTGAAATCGTAAATTAGTGTTTTCCATAATTACATATAAACTATAAAAAAAAAAACTAAATTGTCACCTGAAAAATAAGAGACGGTCGTAAATAATCGGAGAGCATGACAGCCATTCACGTGCAAAATGTTCAGGCGATCACGTGCAAGCATGTGAGAGCTGGGTCGTTTCCGTTGTTCCGACAAACAAAGTTGATGAAAATGGGTGCGGTTGCTTAACCCCATGTGATTACTACTAATTATATGGTCACTAGGAAATTATTTTAACTTTAAAATAATAAATACTTTATATATAAAAATGTGAAAAAATCCTGGTTGTCCTCCGTGAATCTGGTTGGTCTTGCCGAAGCAAGTACATTTGTAGAAAGAAAGTGTCGTCCAATTGGTCATTGCCGATCACCATGGCTATTCTACTCATTAGATAAATAGAAGATACTACTTTGATGCTTTCTGCTATTGTCCAAGACATAGGAATAGATTAGACAAAAGAGATGATTATAAAAATTGTGTCGAGGGCCCTCCACATTTGATGGTGGAGATTGAATTAAGTGGTCATGCTTAATTCTATTTTGCTCTTTATGGGTGTTATTATATGTTATTAATTCGAAGGACAATAAACATAATTTTATATCAAAACTGTAATTTAGATTTAACAATATCATAGGCCATTTGAAGAAAAACTTCACCAAATGAAAGTATTGCGTTTATTTGATATAAATATATATCATTGATCTTTCAATTCTCATTTTTCAAATTTATTTAACTCTTATTATAATCAGTAAAAGTTGAGATTTTTAAATTTTGTTTTTATTATTATTATTACTATTTTGTGATTCACTTGGTAAGCTTTTACGTCTGCACTTACATCTAGAGTTGTCAGTAAGGCCTCTTATTCCCATCTCTATTTAGAAAGGGAATTTGGGGATTTTAATTATTAAATATAAATTATATTTAATAATTAAATTTATTTTAATAAGTTTTAACATTTGCCATATTTATTACTTTATCATATAATGGTTTTATATTGTTTTGGAATTTAAAATATTTTGAAAGTTTAGGAATATTTAATCCAGATTTGAAATAATTTAATTGAAATATAAATGTATTCAATTTAGATTTTTATGAAATCCATTAAAATTTAGGTGTATTCATTTTAAATTTGTATTAAATCCAATAAAATCTAAGTATATGAGAATTGTAAGAGATGTATTCCATCTATTATTCATCGGAATTAAAAATATTTTAAAAATTTAGGTACATTTAATCCATATTTGAATAGATTCCATTAAAATCTAGATATATTAAATTCAGATTCATATGAATCCATTAAAATTTAGATGTATTTAATTTAAATTTGTATGAAATTTAACAAGATCTAGGTGCATTTAAAAAATCATTGATTTCATATATTTCATTTAAATGATGAAATTTGAATGATTTTTAAGGTAAATTTATGAAAACAAAATTATAACAAAATTAACCATTTTCTTCAAGACTTCATTGAATTTCTTAAAAAAAAAAATTAATAAAATCATTATGAAGTTTATAGAATTTGTGAATTCCATCAAAATCTATCATTAAAAAAATCTCGTCAAAATCTAATAAAATTTAATATCGGATTAATGTATCAGAATCAAAATAACTTATTTGTTTCAATTGCAAAAATCATAAATGGAATCAATAATATTCCTTTTAAGATATTTACTTTAACTTGAAATCAAAATGAATTGTTTAAAAATTACAAAAATACCTTTAATTAAAAATATGTATTCCTTTAACATTTTTTAAAAAATTATATATTTTGTTGTCACCAAGAAATAAGTTTTATTACAATGATATTATGCTTATCAAACTATTTTATAGTAATAATTGTTTTTTAATGATAATTTAATGTTATTTACTATACTATTGATAAATATAAAATGAGTAATATTGAACTTTCCAAATTTTTTGTTCAAATAATATGTCATGTGAATTGTCAATATCTTATTAATTATCACATCATCTTATGATTTATAAAATATTGACAATTTATCTGTCATATTATTTAAGTAAAATATTTGAAAAGCTTAATATTACTTATATTTTTTAATTTATAATTTTATTATTTTTTAAAATGAGGGTATAAAAAACTTTTTAATATTTAAAAGTAAATGAGAATCCTAAAAAGAGTGGGGGATGATAATCTCATTTTACAATCTCAAATTTATAATAGGACTTATAATTTTATTTTCATTATGGATTAATTTAAAATAAGAAAACACTAACCATCATACCTATTGCTCACTCTCATTTCCTAATTAAATACACCAAAAATGTAAACTTATTTTTGGTAAACCCTTTTTTTAGAATAGTTTTTTTTTTTTTTTTTTTTTTTTGGTAAACTTGGAAAAGGAGAATGCATGAAAATTAAGAAAAAGAGATGTACAATACAATAATTGCGAAAGACTGGTGGGGGCGCCCACTTTATATGAAGAGTGCCTCAAAGTTTAAACAGCGAATAAATAAAGAATAACCCTAGATTTTTAAATATTTTATTTAAATTTATATCCAAAATAATATATAAATTATTAAAATTATATTAATCATAACACTATCTCATAATTTATAAAATTTTAATAAATAATATATTAAATTATTTAAATATAAATTTAGATAAAATATTTACAAAGATTAGTATTATTCGTAAATAAAATATTCGCATTGGAAAGTATATTACAAAACCGAGAACAAGATATATATATATATATATAGAGAGAGAGAGAGAGAGAGAGAGAGAAATTAAATGGAATGGAGCAGTAATGCTTTGCTTGCGTAGTTGGTTTTTGTTTTCTCCTGCTAGTCACACCGTTACACCGCCTCCATAAAACGACGAAAAAATAACGGAAACCATTTTTCACGTACCAAAAAATTAACCGAAACCACTTTTCACATACCTAAAAACTAACTCTTATTATCACCATCATCAATACCATTATTCTCTCTCTCTCTCTATTGCTTTCATGTTTCGATCGGATCTGAGGAGGTCTTCAGAGCTGCTACCACCAACAACACACTCTAAACGCTAAGTTGCTTCACTTTCTCTCGTGAGGCCTCTTTTTTCGCTGTTTCAGGGGGTCTCTCTCATTATCTTTGCACTTCATGACTGATTGCTTCCTCTGCATTGCTCTCACTCTTCTATGATCAGGTGCCTTTTGTTTTGTTTTGTTTTGTTTTAATTCTTTTTAGTTGCTTCTTGTGTTATTTTAAGTTATCTGGATTTTCGTTTAAAGGGTCTCTCTTTTTTGCTTTTTTCGTTTGCTATTGCGGTTGCTTCAGAATTGTATTAAAAGAAAAGAAAGCTGGGATTTGTGTTCTTTTTAAGTTTCTTTGCAGTTTCTAGGCAACCAAAAGCTGAGCTTTTTTAGGTTTCTTGAAGACTAGTTTATAGTTTCTTTAAAATTGAGAAGTCAGAAGTGAGAATTTTTTGGGATTTTAGGAGATCATTGAGAGATCTTTCACGCGTCAATTTGACAGTGAATCACGAAGTTTTCTTGATTTCTGGGTCAGTTAAGATATCTTCTTTTAATTGTATGGTTTTTTTTGTGATTCTGTTTGAATTTGCATTGAAATTCAAATTCATTGTGTTTTTGGAAAGTCATTTAAGTTGAGATATTATGTAATTAATGGCTTTGGTATATATGTAGGAATTATGGACTTATTATGGTTACCTTGTTTGTCACTCATATATAAACCCGCCCAATCGTTTTCAACCCTATTTCACTTAATATAATCCCCATCCCCACCATTGAAAAAAAGTTACTTTGTTTGAAGTTGATGGATGAATTTTATGGTGTGCAGCGCTGGTGTTGAGTTTCTTGAATGGAGTCACTTGCTAATGGTGTGAGTTCATCGAAGAGTCAAAATTTGGCATCAGCAGGAGGCAAAAAGCCTGCTTCTGGATCCAGTACCCCTCGTTCCTCCCAACCTCCATCTCCGAAACAGTCTAAGAACATAGGCATAGGGGTTTTCCCCACGTCGAATGGTACTGTTCAAAATCATGACCTGAAGGCAGTCTCTGGTGTGTATGGTTCTGTGATCAATCAAATGAAGGTGATCAAAATAGCAGAGAATAATAAGCATGAAGAATCACCAAAATTGGCGAAACAGTTATATGATTTGAATAAGGGGAAACTTGAGTATAAGGGTACGGTTAATGTTTCGGATAAAAAGGTAGAAGCTTCTTCTCAGAGAAGGGTTTTGAAGGTGGAAAGCAGATCTGTTAATGAGATTAAGGATAGCAATTCAAGTGGTTCACTGGAATCTGAGAATATAGTCTCTGGACCGTGTAAAGGAGGTGTTGGGCAGTCGGAGAAGCAGTTACCTTTTCAATCGGTTGTAGGCTTTTGTCCAAGTCCTTCGAATAGTATGTACACTGCCACTTTGTATGCGGAAGCCAAACAAAGTTTCACCAACACAGACGTCAGTGAATGCACTAGCTGCATTGGGAAGTCTGCTGAAAGTGGTGAAGTGAGTCAATCCTGTGATTTTGTTGAGAGCAGGAAGACAAGCATCTGTAGAGGCAGCACTGGCAGTGATGTTAGTGATGAAAGCAGCTCCAGTAGTTTTAGCAGTGCCATTAACAAGCCCCATAAGGCAAATGACACAAGATGGGAAGCGATTCGGGCTGTCCGATCTCGTGGGGGAGAGTTGAGTTTGAATAACTTCAAATTGTTGAGACAACTAGGTTGTGGAGATATAGGCAGCGTATATCTATCAGAATTGATGGGCACTAAAGGTTATTTTGCCATGAAGGTTATGGATAAAGCTGCTTTGGCAAGTCGGAAGAAGCTTTTGAGAGCTCAAACGGAGAGAGAAATACTGCAATCTCTGGATCATCCGTTCCTACCCACTCTGTATACACACTTCGAGACACAGAAGTTCTCCTGTTTGGTGATGGAGTTTTGCCCTGGGGGAGATTTGCATGCGCTTAGGCAAAGACAGCCAGGGAAGTATTTTTCTGAACATGCTGCCAGGTTAGGACTTCTTCCTGCCTTTTCCTGTCCTTTTGTTTTTTGTTCTGATGGTTCAGTCAATGTATTCTGGGTAAACTGTTTCTAGGACTTGATAGTTTGAATTAACTTCCTGCATACAATCAAATGGTCTAAGTACACAGATTTAATTATGTTTTATTGCCCCGTTTAATTTGTGTTAAGGATTACCTTTTGCTCGTGTAAGACTAAAAATTTTTATATCTTTGGACAGTAAACAAACAAGCAATGAAATTGATGTAGCTTGAAATTAGTTGAATTTTTCTTAAACTTTATAATTTGAATGTACTGTTGTCAAGAGTTTTTGGATTGGGCATTACTGCTACTTGAGTCTGCCTGTCAGTGGCATTGATGTCTCGTTTTGTGTAAAACTCTTGTAATCTCTGAAAACTGATATTTCCCTAAACATGTCTCATTAAACTCGGATGCCTTTCATTGTCTCTCCTTTTGTTAATTACATTGGCCTCTTTTAATCTCTATTAAGCCATTGACACCTAAGCCTAATGACTTTTCTTCTGCATCTTAATAGTTTAGAGAAGTACTATTTTTTCTTATTCGCTAAACTTGTTTGACTTGAAAATCAATTTTCTTGAATGGAATTTGAACGTTGTCCTTCTTAGTAGCATCACACACCAGCAGAGTCAAGTCAACGTCCTTGGTGTTTTCCGTTCCCCTTAGCAAATTGCCTTCTTTGTTCATGTTTTAACTTTATTGCACTAACGCCGCTAAATTTATGCGTTCTCCGATAAAAGTAAATGATGTTTTACTTTTCGGCTTTTCCTTTCTGGCTACTTTTTGTATTTTTTCAAATATATATATATATATATAAATATATATAATGAGATTCTAAATTCTGATAATTAACTGAAATATGACCAAAATAGATAGAGTGATGAAACATCACTCTTTAATAAGAGTGGTTGAATACCAAACTTGACTCTAAGAGGTTAAGATTCAAGTTTATCCTTATCCTTTAAAATATTAGGTGTGGATTGTGAGTCTCTTCTTGATAGGACGAACCTCTCCTAGGTTGTGGGAGTAGTCATCTGGACTGTGTTATCAGTGATCCATCTCGATAAGTTTGATAGTCATTTGACCTATAAAGTGTTAGCATTCAAAAAAAGGGGAAAAAAAAAAAAGTTAAAAGGGTGATGAAAATTAGTTGTTAAAACCTCATTGACAGCAGTTTTAAAGCCTTGCTGTATGCTGATCTCAAACATCTGTTACCCAACAGAAATTAGAATTATCTTAGCTAGCATTCTCTGGATGATCAAAAGATATAGTGGTTTCTTAAATCTTAAGATGTGCCACCAGTAGTCATTATCATTATTGTTTGCAATAATTCCTTTTTGACTCTGCAGGAATCTTAAGATGTGCGAGTAGTAATCATTATCATTATTATTTGCAATAATTCCTTTTCGACTCTGCAGGTTCTATGTGGCAGAAGTTCTTCTTGCTTTGGAGTATCTGCACATGCTTGGGATTATCTACAGGGACCTTAAACCAGAGAATGTCTTGGTGAGGGAGGATGGGCATATAATGCTTTCTGATTTCGACCTCTCCCTCAGATGTGCTGTCTGCCCAACACTGGTCAAATCCTCGAACTCCAGCTTGGAGTTAAAGAGTTCATCTTACTGTGCTCAACCTGCCTGCCTCGAACCAACTTGTGTAATGCAACCAGATTGCATCCAACCTGCATGCTTTGCACCACGGTTCTTAACAGGCAAGCCAAAGAAAGACAAGAAGACCAAACCAAAGACTGAAGTGTATAATCAAGTGAGCCCTCTCCCAGAGCTGATTGCTGAACCCACAAGTGCTCGATCAATGTCCTTTGTTGGTACGCATGAGTACTTGGCACCTGAAATCATTAAAGGTGAAGGCCACGGAAGTGCTGTAGATTGGTGGACGTTCGGGATCTTTCTCTATGAGCTGTTATTTGGTAAAACTCCTTTCAAGGGAGCAGGGAACCGCGCAACTCTTTTTAATGTAGTAGGCCAGCCATTAAGATTTCCAGAGACACCTTCAGTGAGCTTTGCTGCTAGGGACTTAATCAGAGGTTTACTTGTAAAAGAACCACAGCATCGCCTTGCTTATAGGCGTGGGGCTACCGAAATAAAACGGCATCCATTCTTTCAAAGTGTGAATTGGGCACTCATTCGATGTACAAGCCCACCAGAGGTGCCAAAACAACCTACAATGGACTTTCCTGTGAGAAATGATGTGCCTAAAGCACCTACAGCTAACAAGGTCCCTGGTGTAGATGTGAAACCTTCAGGTAATTATTTAGAGATCGATTTCTTTTGATTTCTGTGACTGTTTTCCTTTTCTTCTGTTTTTTAGCTAGAATTTCTGTCACCTCATTTGTATTCTGCTTCAATGGATTCTTTCCATTGCAAAAAGGTTTTACCAATCTGAACTTTCTGTTGATAAGCACATGTAACTGCTTCTTTGAAAAGCATGATGATAAGAAACAACTCTGAGGAAATACAAATGCATTGAAATGAGGATGAAGCTTCTGATCATTCATTCTTCCCTGTAAAAAAACTGTTGCCTCTGTTCATTTTTTCGCAATTGGAAGTACAGTCTCTAATATTGAAAGATATCTATTTTTTAATTTGTTGCAGTTTTATCATTTATCGATTATTGTATGACAATTACAATCATAAATCACATTTAACATCATATGAGATAAAAATTTTAAAATATGCATCGATATGTATACTATTATTATTTTAGAATTTCATTAATTTATAAGTCTTTATAGCTGTTTTTTCTAATATTATTTCCAGTTTTAAAAAAGAAGATAGGAGAACAAAAAAAAGGTCAGTTTTTAATCAACTGCTGTGAGAATGTTGACCATTTGACGAACAGTAAATGAGCCAGCCCAACATCAAATGTTGTGTTGGCCTACAACTTGAAAGTAGGCTGATGTTTATGTGAAACATTAGCCTTATAAGAATAAACAACAATATTTACCTTCTTTAAAACTTTGTACAATCGAATCACCGTGAAATGTAATTTAGTGGAATAGTGTGTTAATTTAATATGACAATATCACTGATATGGTTAAGCGTATTAGTATTTATTTGAAAAAAAATTATATACCCTTTTTAATGTATACTGATAAAATTTCTTTTAAAATTCTAGTTCGTATTAGAACTAACTAATTACTTGAAAACATATTTTCTTACTTTACTGTATCACTTCTTTACAAATAAATCTCATTTACAAGTCACAATTATAAACAAGGTTAGAACTTTTCTTTTTTTAAAATTTATTTTGTTTTATTTAATTGATTTATGAATTTTATTCAACTAAATTCAATTTTTTTTTTTAAATAAACTTTTAAAAGCAAATAACCAATGACAGATTTTTTACCAATAATTATAATTGTTGAGTGGAAAAATAAGGGAAACAAATGTTGACTGGATAATAAAATGATTTTGAGTGAGGTTTATTTACAAAATTGTAATATAAGAAGATGAGAACTTATATTTTTCTTTCTTTTTTTCTTTCTTTTTTGTATCGGAGTGTACGTGTGCACTTATAATCGCCCATACAACTATGGGTTAATCTAAAATTGGTTTTATTTCCAAACTCAAAACAAAATATGCAAGCTGTACTGTTATCAATATAAAGCCTACAATATATTAATAAAATTTTCAATTTTTCAACACTATATAATCTCAATCCCTTTGAAAAATCTCCCCTTCACAATTTAGGATAAATCACATATACACCTACCAAAAGCTATAAAAGGAAACAAGATTAACAGTCAAGAGATTCTTCTTGCTAATGCTCTCCTTTACAATTTCAAGTTTCTCAATTCTAATAGCCGATCAAAAAAAAAAAAAATCTAATAGGCTACCTATTTCTTTTGTAGAAGTTTAATCTGAATTACTTCATTCAGATTATTTAGTTAACACAGTATACACACATCATATTATTATTATTATTTTAGAGAGTACAAATTTAAATTTAGGATCTTATTTTCATTGGCAAATATTGTTACTGTCAAATTGTATCACCAATCATTATGAGTTTTTTTTTTTTTTTTTTTAATTTATTGGAATTACCTAGAGGATTATTAGAATCAAGTGATATGAAATACTGATAGTACGGTTCGAAAAGTAGTTTTCATATGGAATAAATCGATTCACATATAGATGAAAGAATGACTTAGAAATGAGAGAAACCAGCCACATTAAAGACCAAACACTACTGGTTGTCGAATCCATTTTCAGAAAAAACATAGACTGTGCTGCCAACTACCTTGGCAAAACACATATTGACATGAGTTGTTGTTACTTGTTAGAAAGAAGTGCGTCCAAATCTACCAGAAGTTCAATTTAGCTGTTCTATCCTGGGAAAAATATCCAAACGTCAAAGGACATGATTAATAGAAAAAGGAGGAATTCCAGTCAATGATCTAGAAGAAAACATTAAAGAATTTGGTGACTTTATTGAAACCTCCACGGAACGGAATGGATCAGTCTTGGTTTATACAATTGAAGAAGATGCTTTATTATATCACACGAGATGACTTAATCGTAACAAGACAAGACTAATGAGTAGATTAAATTATATTGAGTCGTACAAAATTCCAATTTGGAGTGTGATTCTACACCATATCATAGATCTTACTTTCGATTCATAATTTTGAGGTTGGCAATGTGTTTTTTTTTCTCCAAGGGCATGACATGGCATGGGTGTGTAGGGATTTGACTTGGGCTTGGACCTACCTTTAGTAATTGTTTATTCGTAAGAGCATACGTCAGCAATTAGCATGGGGCTTGCCTTTCCTACTCGCTACGATTCGCACTGCTCCTTTGCGCTCGCTCCCACATCCAATCCCTCAACTTATTATGCTATTAAATCATATTTCCTTTGGCGGTTGGCGGTAAGGTGTAATGGCACCCACCCTCTTAATATAACTTCTCTTAAATCCTCGTTCCAAGTTCCAACTGTAGCATTATCCTTCTTATTTATAGAAGATTTTTCCATTTCATGTGGATTATTTTTTCCATTTCTATGAATTTTCGTTTTGGACTATGCTTCGATGTTTTAATTAGGAGAGCTCAGATAATAATGAATGTATTTGTAATATAAAATATATATAAAAAAAAATTCATATTTCATCCAAACCGAAGTGCTTTATTGTATTTATATATTATGTATATTTCTCATTCAATACATGCAACATCTGAGTGGAGGGTCACACTTTAATATAGTTGATTTTAATTATTGAATTTTAATCTAAGAGTTCATAAAAAATATTTTATTTAAAATTAAAAAAATTAGGAGATAATTTGTCTTTTATACAACCCTAGTTAAGGGTGATTTATCAATCAAGAATGAAATTTAAAGGGAATCAAGTTCCAATAAAAAGAAAAAAAAACTTATTGGGTGGTAAAAGGGAATTAAAGGGAATTTATTTTTTGATTTTGTATGAGTGTACATAATTTAATTACTCATAATTTTAGTAAACATGGAGTCATAAAATAAAAATTAAGTTCTCTTATCCTTCTAGTAAAAATGTACATTACACATTGGATGCACCTATATATATATTTTTGAGAGGATATATTTTTATTTTATTAATTAGTTATAATGACAACACAAATATAAAAGAGATACAACAGAGAGTTAAAGAGTTACTTTTTTTTTTTTTTAAGAGAAGTTAAAGAGTTACTTAGCCATAAATATAATACCGTGTCTTGACCGAAACAGTTATGGGCCGGGGGCCCGGAGCGGTGTGACCGGTGAATAGACTTACTTGACACAAAAGTAACGTGAAGATCCATTTAGACTTTAGAGTGGTAACTGGGGCGGGCACCGCTTCATTTAACTTATCAACCCATTTTCTTCCAATAATTCGTCAGTCAATGTGACTTTTATTCAATTTTGGATGCTCGAGAGTGACCTCACTAGGAGACCTTAACTCCGGTATATATACGTATTTTAAAATCAGAATTTAATTATCAAGTTGCGTTATTATTTATTTTGTTCGAATATTTATTAAGATAATTGAAAAATAATTATTATGGTGAACACTAGGTGAGGTGAGACTGGATCATAAAAGATTGTGAAATACTTTTTCTTTTTTCCTTTGAACTGAAAATTATAAAATTATTTTTTCAAAAAAAATTGTAAAATTGAAAAGTGAATAACACCTGAGAGGCAACTTGCTTATTATTATTTTTTTTCTCCCGTTTCGTTTTGAGAAATTATATAAAATTGGATGTGGGTTCACGCGTTCGGTGTCGCAAGGAGAAAATTGTGGGATCTTTACGTGGGGCTCACCGTCGTAACACTCACGTGTACGAAATATCTTCGTGCTTCCTCCTAGCGGATCGGAGAGCATGGATTCACTGCTCGATACACCACACTATTGATGTAGGCTATCACTTTATTTTATGATATTGACAAAAAATGCACATAACTAATGAAATATCTATATTTTGAGGACTAGAACTGATTCGGAGACTATCGGTACCAACTTGAATAGAAACATTGGTGGCACTACTCGAAATATAGATCTCATTTGGGAGGGATGCATTCATACGAAAGTGGGAAAGAAATTCATACGAGAAAGGGGGAAGAGAGAAGGCGATTGGTAACCTACACATAATGGTGGAAGCGCTATTATTTTTGGCTACCTTGGTGTCAACCCATGCCACCAAAAGCATAGAGATAGCTGACACCTAAACCAATGACAGCAACTGTCATTAACTATAACTAGTGAAATATGGTTTATATTTACTAATTATTGTGAGCGGTAAATTAGCGAAAGACAATTTTTGTTTGCAAGAAAAAAAAAAAAAAAACTCTCAAGGAAACCACAAAAAAATAATAATAAATTATTTACTTGTATTTGAATTTATAGATTGTTAAAAGATTTATATTATAGCCAAGCTTAAATTCAAATACGTTCCAAGAAGTGGATTTATTGTATGATTAAATTGTCTAAAGTAATTTGTATGAAATAAATAAAAATTGAAACAATATAAATTTGCAATTAAATTGTAAAAACAGAAAGTCAAAATGAGGGTGGGAATGGGAGTGGGAGTTTAGAGAAATCAAAAAGAGATCCACTCTTGTCTCACCGCAACCGGCAGCCTAAATATAAAGAGCGTGAGGTGCACCCATTTGATCCGCCCCACGGCGTTTATTATTATTCTTATATATTTTCTCTGATGATCTTCACCGTCCAAGGCAATACCAACACTATCAGCATCTCTTCCTATGCGCATCGCGCACCCAACGCGCTTTCAGCTTGCGATATCACCAGCAGCTAGTTATCGTCACTCTCGTCGTCATTTCTCTTTGCCTCTCTCACTCTCATTTTCTAAATCTCTTCTCCACTCTAGCGCCACCGTGGCAAATATGTCCACCACCGTCTCCGCCGCCCTAGACGACGAGAAGTTCGGGTTCAAGCGAGATGAGATGTACAAGTCTAACCTCGCTGGAACCGTGGACTCCTACGACCGCCACCTCTTCCTCTCCTACAAGGCTCCCGATGCCTGGCTGTCTCGCGTCGAGGACTCCGACACCGATCTTCTCCCAAAAATCCTCGCCTCCGCTCTCAAAGCCCGCAAAAACGACATATCTGTCAAGGTACCTTTCATTTTTTATTCCTCTGCGTTTTTTTTTTCGAATTCTGAAATGCCTCACCAAGTGTTGTGATTTGGTAGACGAGAATGACGATTTGTGGAGGCGGCGATGGGACAGATGGAGACGTGTTGATTTTCCCTGAAATGATCAAATACAAGTCAGTTTCCTTCCAGCTCTCTTTCTTCTTGCGTTTGATTGTAAACTGTTTGATTGTGTTTTTTATTTGCGATTGTTAAGGGGTTTGAAGGAGGCGGATGTGGACGGGTTCGTTGAAGATGTGCTTGTGAATGGAAAACCATGGGCTTCTGGAGTGCAGGAGGTGCTGACTGGTTCTTATGTGTTTGTGTGCGCTCATGGTAGTCGTGATAAGAGATGTGGTATTTGTGGTCCGGCTCTTATCGACAAGCTCAATGAGGAGATTGAGTCTCGAGGACTGAAGGATCAGATCTTCGTGAGCCCTTGCTCTCATATCGGGGGCCACAAGTATGCTGGCAATTTGATAATCTACAGTCCTGATTCCCAAGGCAAAATCATGGGCCACTGGTAACATGTTGATCTATCATACTTGCAAAATAAATATTATCCGGGTTGTTTACATTTTTTTTTTATTAGTTTTTGGTGTTTGAATGCAGGTATGGTTATGTTACTCCTAGTGATGTGCCTGCGTTGCTTGATCAGCATATTGCAAAGGGAGAGATAATAGAACGACTTTGGAGGTTTGTGATATATGCCTTGTCTGTTTATACATCTGTCAATTAATATGAGAATCAGACGCTATTGGATTTTTAAATTTGGTGATATGACTGTCCCTTTTTGGTTTTCAAAGTGGGCTTTATCTGTTTTTTTTGGGTTTCAAAGTTAAATTCAGTTTTTTTTTTTTTTTTTGGGAAGAAAGTTAAATTCACAATTGGGTAGCTTACTGTTTGTGTAATTCTTTCCTAAAATATAAATCGGTTAAGATGCTGAACAGTCGGAAGTTTATCTATTTTTATCTGTGTATATTTCGTTGTTAGTTTTATTCTCTTGTTTCTGCCATTTTTCTAATCCTTGTTTCTTTGCGTAATCGTGTTGATTGTTAAGGTAATGTATTTGTTTATATATGTATTCTTTTAATCATCTATCATTCTTTGTTCTCTGGCCATTTTTTTATTTATTACAGTGGTTTGAGGCGTATGTACCCTCTCAACCTGCTTAACATTACAATAGACAATGATGCATGACCTGGTTTCTCCAAAATAGAAATTATGTTCTGTCCATCTTAGTTCTTTTTGTCATCACTCTTGACAGACTATTTTGTTGATTGGCATGTCGTGTACTTAAAAGGATTGGTATTTGCTTCCACATATTCAACTGTAGGTAGCAATTTTTTTTTTTTTAAATTCTGTGTAAGTTAGTATTTATTTGTATTTTTATAACATTGATATTATTTAGTGCATTTTAAGAACTTAAAATTAATTATAATCATCTGCAGAGGCCAAATGGGGGCATCTCCTGAAGAAGGTGCTAAAGGGGATGCACAGAAGCTTCCAAATGGGAAGGAGGAGAAGAAAGGCGAGAAACATGAAGAGAGCAATGCTCAAGTCAACAAGGAAACTGCTGGTGGCTGTTGCCAGGGTTCCAATGGCTTTTCATGCTGCAGGGATGGAAGTTCAGATGTAACTGCTGAAAAGAAACTGAAAGAAACCAAGGGGCCTGGCTGTTCAAGCTGGATAGCATCACTGGAGCAAAAGGATGTCCTTACAGGTGTTGCCGTGGTTGGAGCAGTGGCCACTATTGCTATAGCTTATAGTGTTTATAGGAGATCAGGCTGAAAGATGCCTTGTACCACACGCTATACCTGTTTACTTGTTTGTGGGTGTGTGTGAACCCCATCTTAAGTAGGCAGACACAATAGTTTTGATGAAATAATTCTCCAAACCTAATATTTCTTTAGGAGAAAGATACATATATTTGTTCTTTTTAAGCAAATGAGGAAGAATTACCGAATTTTAACAGGTTCAAGGATGAAGCATGATTTCATCCGTTTTCATCAGTTGGTTTCCACACAAATTTGTAATGTTGTTTCTATAGATGCTTGGCTAATATTGTGTTTTATCACTAGAGTGATTGCATGATTTACGACCTGCTATAATTTGGCAACAATATTGCTAGTCGTTTGTTTATTGTATATTTGTCAGGTTATTGAATACATGTATATGTTTGCTCTTTTTGTGCCATTTTTGTTTTTTTTTTTTTTTTTTAATTGCTAGATGCGAAGTGCTATTTTAAAGTGCTCGCTTCAGGTGGCAATGGTTGATAAGAGCTTAAATTTGGATTCCTTTGTTGGTGGGGACAGGAGTTGGGCGGGCTAATACTGCAATGGAGAAGTTGATTTCTGACCATTAAAATATTACTTATGTGCAGAAGGCTGCTTATTATTATTATTATTATTATTTTCATTTATTTATTTATTATTTTTTTGAGAAGAGAAGGCTGCATTTCTTGACCTGTTTGCTAGTATCATAAAGAGCGAAATATGCATTGTCTTCTATTTTGTCAATTTTCTTATTATTAATTGATGTATCCAATGTAGAAATATGTGGGGTGATGATCACTGGTCACTTAGATTTTACAAGAAAGATTAGTTCTGATCCGGATGTGCACTGTATTTTTAGCTCCTCGCTGATAAATTTATCTACTGGTGACAGTAAATTCTTTGCTCAATATTGTTGCCAAATCCTATTGGTGGAATTCGATTCTAGCATCGTCAGTTCTTGGTCTTGTCTTAATTGGTTGAATTGCCTTGTTTGTGTGTATGAAATGGCTATGCCGTTCTTATTTCACCTTTTAACTGTCATTTTAACTCATGTAAAGGTGTTTGTAACATGTTTTGTTCTCACTACATGCTTTAATAGTGATTTTACTAATTAATAATGAAAATTTAAGTGATCTATTACGTCACATGACATGAAATTTGAACGGATGCTTATGCATAAACAGCTGTTAATAGTATGAAAGTTTTTATTTTTTATTTTTGTCTGAAGAAACTTACAGTTAATTTTCTTGAGAAGAGCAAGCCCGTGTTATGCAGTAGAACTACGTGTCAGCTTGTGATATAAATTTAGATATTCAATATTAAGTATTAACACAGATTTATAGTATTCATTCGGGTTACTGAGTGTCTGTTATAGTCTCCTCTAATGTTGGTATCAACAATTCTTTTTCTTCGTTGGAAATTGTATTCACTACTGCGAATGCAAAAGTTAAAAATTCCTGACATAGCTAGAGCAACTCAAACCCAAGGCCAAGGAATTACCTATCCTGTACTGAGCTTCGCAATCATCTCCTCAACTAGTCTCACGGTGGTACCCGACACTCTCTCTCCTTCGGCATCAATTTCTTGCATGATCTGCTCTACCAGCTCATTCTTGGACTGTTTACTTGTGGAACTGTACTTTGAGCGATCTCTCAAAAGCAACAACAATTCTCGAGCCATATTTTGAGCCCTCCATGTTCCATCCACACTCAACTGAAGCAGCCCAGGCACAACACCTTCCTCCAGAATCAGAACTCTGTGTTTGTCTGTCCTGTTCCTGCATACGAGCAGCAGGATTCCCACTGCATGCTCTTTGCATTGCGAAGAGCCCTCTTCGATCACCTCAACCAGTGCCCGAATTGCACCGCTTGTAGCAGCGACCTCTTGAAGGGCATTTTCTGACAAGGAAACAATATTTTCGAGCAACGAAACTGCCTTCTCAGGCAGCTCTGATGATTTCTCTGATGTATGGACTAGCTGAAGCAAGAAATAAGTCAAACCAGAGGACACTATTGATGGGATCACCTGATGACAAGTTGAGAGATTATGGAGGGTGGCAATGGCATCAAGCTTGGCTTGCATACTAATACAGCCATTACCATCATTATCATCACTGACATAGTCTCCACTGAGAACTTCAACCAAGAGTTGAATTGCCCCAGAAGACGCGATCACCAACTTGTTTGCCTTGCAAGAAGACAGGATCAACATGGCTGCCACTGCAAGTTCAATCAGCGCCTCGCTTTGGCATTGAAACAGCTCCAACAGCACTGGTACAACCCCCGATTTCACTATCCGAATCTTGTTCCTGTAACATTTGTAATATATGCATAAATTTAAGAAACATGAGTGAATTGAATCAAATTTGATGATCGTTGGACAATGGACTAACCTTTCACTGCCAAAGGCAAGACTAAGCAGAGACAACAGGGCAGCTTCAATGGCTTCATAGTCTTGAGAACGAAGCATGGAAACCAAAGGAACAATCACTCCTCTCTCAACCAACTTGTGTCTCTGTCTACTGCTTAGATTACAAAGTTGAGATGCAGCTTGAATCTGGGCATCTCTGTCACCATTGAGAAGAGCATCCAACAACATGTCCTCCATGGAAACTCTCTCAACAGTGAGTATAGTAAGTATGCTTCCCTTGCAGGAAATCTATGCTTTGGAATGATAATATGGGGTTTCTTGAAGAAGAGATCATGTTAGGCTTTAAAGGGTATCATCTATTTGTTTGAGTTAGAAGCAAGTTGCTATTCTTTGGTCACCTTTTTGATTGCTTGAATATCTGATTTGGAAACACAGTAACGATTCTAAGGATGTAGCTTTATCTTTCCTTTTATATAAGCAAACGCTTTCTCCGCTTTATGGTAGGTTTATAATATGCAGGGATTTAGTGGGATTTTCTTATTCAAGCTTTATTGTAGATTATCATTGTTGGGATTCCTTCACGATTCATTTAATCATATGATGACACTACGTCATGACAATATGACATCAATAGTTTTTGCTATTAATTAACCTTTTCATGAATTATTAAAATTTTAATAAATTATAAATAGGATGTATCACCAGTCTATCAAATAATCGATATAATTATTTTTTTTTTTAACTGATATTGAACAAATCAAATGATCCATTGAAATTTATTGAGATTAATTTTTACAATAAAGAAAAAAACTATTAATACATGCTTATAAAATTTGTTTGTAGATAACAAAATTAGTATCACCTTAATGAAAGCAGATGTGCACAATCACTTATGCTAAAAGGTAAAAAAGTTGGTAAGGTCAATTTTGCTAACCTTAAGTTCCTTATAAATTATGATGAGGAGATTTAGACAAAGTTTGTTATGGGGGTTACCAATAATAATAATGGTGATGAAGATGATGATGATCAATTGGTTGGACAAATATTTGAGTGACGACATATAACTGAGGAGTGAGGTCGTTTTGCTATCAATGACAGTTGAGATCACTTGAAAGCATATCAATTCAGTTCCCTGCCTCTAACGGTCTAACCCCAGTCAACCAACTATACAAATAAGATACAAAATCAAGAAATATCACCGCTTGCGAGTAAAGTAGCGCAGTGACACCTCCCGTCCAATTTTGTAAAATGTAGAGGGGTATGGTTTGGGCATCATAGCCTGTACGTGTGAGTAATTTTTTCACTTAAATATAGATAGATTTCTTCTATTTTTTGGGAGCGACATTTCAGATGGTGCATTAGAGTCTTACCTCTCTCACCTCTTGAGAATAGTATTTTGGACCGTATGTTAAAGTTTTATTTTAGATAGTCACTACGATCGTTGATATAGGAGGTGAAAACAACAATCAAGAAATATCACAAAATTAGAGAATAAAAAAGAAAGGATTTTGATCAACTCAATATAGAAAGTGAAAATATACTGTGCCAAAACTTGGTTGGGACTTGAGATACAGGGGCTGTGCTGATGACGATGAGCTACGCTGAGCTAAGTCTCAAGGTCCAATGCCAAGTTGAGTAGAGTAACATATTGTGTAATGGAAAATGTACATCCCTTTTTAATATTTTATCTCTATCTCTCACAAATTCCAGTAATTACTGCTAATTTTTCAGAGCATAGATAAGCAGAAAAGTTATAAAAATCATTCTGTTTCCAAAAAAAAAAAGTTGTAAAAATCATTCATATAGTCTTGGAAATCCTAGCACTAAAAGAAGTTGGAGAAAATAATATAAATACAGTGATTGTCATCTTGGGGCTGTCGCTAATTTTTCTAATGAACTTAGTATGCTTTAATCTCACCGCTATACAATTTGACATTAATATTGGTGATATATTAAGCGAGTCACTATATATATAATATGAATAAATTTGATTGATTAATCATTATTTTAAAAAGTAAAGAAGTTATTATTTTAAAAACACTACACACACATATATATAGGGAATAATCGATACATAAAGGTGGAAGAACTTTTTTTTTTTTAATCTTCTCCGGGTGTTGACCTATGCCAAAGGCATAAGAATAGTTAGCGTTTAAACCAACGATGTCAACTGTCATTGATGAGTGACTATATGTATATTTATATATATATATATAATAGTTACCATCAGATCTAAAGATTTAAGTTAATAGGAAATGGTCTAACTATGATATTTAAAATTTGAGGATATGATATGTTAATAATATATATATATATATATATTATCACGCCATGAGAAGTTTCATTGTTTGCAATTTCAATTGCTATGTTCATGTTTATTACATACAATTAATAATTAATTGTCGAATGCTTGGCTGCATGCATGAATTGACGTTTTAGATGCAGTACCTAAGGCCTAAGAACTTTTATGAGGAAGTGTTCAAGCTAATAGAGTTTTCAAAAACCCTAAAATTGCAATCATAGTTTGAGGTGAGATTTTAAAAATTTTGAGGATGACTATAAGGGTATGGGTAGGGCTCACGATGCGGATGAAAATTCATTCCTAAATTCAAATGGGGATACGGATAAGGAAAGTCATCCTGTCCCCATTTTTCTCATTTATAATGTAAAAATATAATAAATATTTATATTTAATAATCAAATTTATTTTAATAATTCCCTTCATTTCCCCGTATTAACGCAAAGATTTGGCATCATATGCCAGTTGTAAAGATTTGACATCATATAACAAATTTTGAGCAAACTCAGATTTTGTTAATTAATTAGTTTCTTGATTTGTCTCTCAAATTATTTTGAATATTCTCTTAATAATCTTGGGTAATTATTTTGAATAACATCTTATGAGATATTCTTGGGTTTTAATTTGATAATATTTTTTTATTAAATATAGAATTTCCTATTTAAGAAAAATATATTCTTTTTAGGATGAAATTCATTGGAAATATTTTTTGAAATTATCCCTGATATTTTATTGTTGATTTTAAAGTAAATCTCTTTCATTTATTAGAAATATTCATGGACCAAAATTGGAATTGATGTTTATGACTCTGGTCATGATAATGATCAGATTCAATCATAGCTAAAAATTAGGAAAACTTTCCTATTTTAACCTGATTTATTTTAACTTTATAAATACTAACCGAGTTCATGAAGTTCTGTGTGTAGACAATGAGCATCTAAAACTAATATGAGAACATTGAATATGAACTAGATAGTTTTATATATTTTGTAAGTTGTAGAGTGAATCTCTGTAGGATCTTTTAGTTTTAGGAAAAATGTGGTTTTCTAAGCAAAAACAACAACATAAGTCTTAAGACTTTTGAAAAGAGTTCAAGAAGCTATAGATCAATTAAGTAGAGAGAGTACAACATTTTACGTCAACTGTAAAGATAGAATCTTTAGTTGATTGAGTCAAGTTGTATATGTACTATATGAACGTATTTCAAAATAATAATAATAATAATAATACAAACATCTGGGCATGGTCCCGTGGGTAAAATCGAATCACGTTAAAAATATTGTTATTTTTTTTCTCTATTACAATATTTTTTAGTTAATTATTGCAACAAAATATTATCAATTGTTATAATAACTGACTGTTAATTATTATAATAACTAACTATCAATTATTACAATAAGTGACTGTTAGTTGTTACAACAACTAGACAATAATCCAAAAATTTGGTGACTTCAAAGAAAATCGATCTTTCACTCTAATATATGTTTATATTATTTGAATTTTTGTCATATGTTATGTGACTTATATAAGAGAATTGTAATTATTTTACAAGTTGTAGATTTTGTATGTTGAAATGTTGTGGTTAAATATGTTAATATTCCATGGAATTATTTTGTGAATTATATTTTTTAACTTTATATATATATAAATTTTGGATCAAACATGATCAAATGAAGACGGAGAAAACAAGGATAATTGGGATAGAGAAGAGGGACTCACCCCCAAATACCCCGTCTTTTAAATGAGGATTTGGGTGGAGATGAAGGAATAGTAGATGAATGAGGATGAAAATGAGAGAACCCTACCCTAACTCCATTTGTCCCCATTGACATCTCTACTACTAAAGAGGTCCATTGTTAGAATTGGATGTTCTTGGTAAGTATGTCACTGGCTGTCTCAAATATATTATGTTTATGTCTCTATGTCGTATTTAATGTTAATAATGTCGATCATGTTTTATTTGAAATTTATAAGGTTAATGTGTTTCAAATGTTGAACTGTAACTTCTCTACGTGAAGCGCCTACCTTAGCTATACAAAATATAGTGCTTCATTTGTTCACATTTTACACACAATTATCTTGCACTTGAATATACTATGGAAGAATAATGTGAGAGATGTGCACCATATAAGAGATTTTCTATTTCAATCACGTGATGTGAAACATACATCGTACACGATGGCTGGTTAGTGTGGAATTTTTTAACTTCTATCACTTAATCATTGGAAGATAAATCTAAAGTTGTAATTTTGATTCTTGACTTATTTCTTATAGATGATTTAGCGCTTATGATTGGGTTTTGGTGTATAATGTTTCCGTTATTACAAGAGCAGTCCTTCGCTTATGGAGGAAAATAATATGGGTGTTCAATGGCTGATATATACATGATACATTTGACTCTGGCAAGTTTGTATTGCTCTTTCTATATTAGACTTTTTCTAGTCTATTTAGTTTTGCCTATCTTCGTTAATCCATGAGAGTGTTTTGCTGCACCTACCCACCGCAACTAGCACATGACCACACTATTACATTGCACAACATATGTATATATGGTGTTCGTAAAAACTTTGGATGTATTTTATATTTTCGAGTCATCTTTTGTTTTTTCTTTATACAGGTGAAAAAACATAATTTGACGGATTTTGTTGCTGGCTTTGTAACAATCATGATCAATGGTAGAGGAAGAAGTGGCCTCGCAAGCGGCCATGCCTTTCAACCAATAGGATTTGAGAATTTTTTTTTTTTTTTTTAAATAGGCCAAATTTCATTTCGTTCCGATATTTTGAGAACATATCAACTTTTTAACTGTTTACTACAAATCATCCTAATAATCCCTAAAGTTTTAAAATGCATTTAAATGTCTCAACAGTTAGTTCACTGTTAGTCAAAGCTAACGTTGACCATGGTAGATAGGGGTAATTTGGACAATATACAATGTAATTTATATATATATAAAAATAGAGTACAAGTGTCAAACAATGGTTGGTGGAGATATTAAAATATAAAATATAAAAATGAAACAAATTAAAAAAAAACTTTTAAAAAATCTATACACTTAAATAATTAATTATTAAAAATTAATAAAAAGTAAAAGAAAATTAAAATATATAATTATTAAATAACTAAAAATTAATTAAAAATATTTAAACAAATTAAGAAAATATGAAAATGGTTCATTTGGGTGCAAACCCAAATGTTGAAAATGTTCAATGCTGGTGAGGAAGACGACGAAGACGGTGAAGACAAGGAGGATGTTGAGAGTCTCGTGGTCATTGAAAGCGTGACCAAAGTGGAGGGGCTAGTTGGTGGGGTGGAAAACATGGAGGAAGAGCCAGGTGACAAGGAGGTTGACAAGCATCGAGGTAGAGAAAGGGTCGTGACAGAGGATGGCCTCATAGTCGTCAGATAAGTAAACGATGGAGGAGGGAAAAACATCGCCATCAATTGTCAATGGTGATGACAGTTTGTGGTTCAAATCCAATTTTTTTTTTTTTTCTTATTCTCTTTGCGATTTGGTCATCATTAGATTTCACTATGATTTTAATTAACTAGATTGACGATAATCTTTTTTTTTTTTTAATTTCTTTTCATATTTTAAGTTTATTTTATTATGTTTGATCTTCATCGTTTATCTCAAAGATAGACAACGAAGATTTTCTAATTTTTTTATTGTTTAAATATTATTTTAATGAAAAAAATGGTTTTTTATTATTTATATCTGTAAATGTTTTAATTTAAAAATGGTGATGTGTCAATTAATCATTGGTGTAAATTTTTTTGATTTTTTTATTTTTATTTTGAACTTTGTATGATACATGTTAGATTTTCATTAGTTGATAAATTAGGACAAAATAGTAACTTTAAGATCAACTAATGATAGGGGCAAATTTGACTTTTTATATTTTCCATTAGGTTTGATCGTTAAATTGTTGGTTAAAGGGCTAAATGGATACGCGCGCACACACATACACACATACATATATAATATTTTTATAATTAAGCATACTTGATTTTAAACAATAAGGATCAATTAATAAAATTCATCTATTACATTTGAATTAAATAAAAGAGAGAATTTATTTTAAGAAAAAAAATAATAGATGAATTTAATTGGTTGGTCTTTATAATAAAATCAGGTATACCTAATTGTAAAAGTCCTATATACATATATCTATAAAACTTTAGAGATTATCGAGATAATGTATAATACATAATTAAAAAATGAATAATTTCTCAAAATATAGGGATAGAAGTAAAGTTTAGCCTTTTAAATATATAATTATATAATACTTACAGTATATAGGTAACCACCGTGAAAAATGGCTCCAAAGTGCATTAGTGTTGTGATGATACTAATCCACCTATCTAGTTTTCTCAAATAGAGATAAGGTTTGAGCATCAACCCACTTAAAAATATAATAAATTTTCTCACTTAATGTGGATATGCCTCTCACACCTCTAGGAGTAGCACTTTGGATTATACGATAGAATTCCATTTCAATTTGATCTTGATATTTGTCTGAATTTGTGTAAGGTGGTTAAAAAAAAAAAAAAAGAACTAAAAATGACAGTTATAAAGTAACTGATCTCAAAAGGAGCGCCACCATTTGTTGGTTTTACTTCCATCTTCCGGATAACTAGATTATTATTTTTCTTGCTTTTTTTTTGGTTTTTTTATTCTTTTCTGTTACTTTACAAGTCATGCATGGTTGCTTTCATACATACACAGATACACTGGATATTCCACTCCCCACTAACCATCAAACTCTCTATGTGCCTTGGAGGTCACATTTTGAGAGAGAGAGTTAGATTGAAATTAATAGCTAGGGAAGAACATGGGACTGGCACTAAGCACATAATAAGAGTGGCAAATGGAAGCATCATCAAAAGGCCTGTCTGGTTGCCTCTACTTGCTTTTCCATTTGTTTTGGAAATATGCATTAGACTTGGGCTAGGTTATTGTATTAACTTTGAGGTGCCAAATAGATGCGTAATGGATAGGCTAAGCCTGGCCATAGCTTTTACACTTAATCAGGCTTGAAGGTGGGTACTGGCGAATTTTGAAGGGCGCTTTTTTTTTTTCTTTTAATTATTAATTAGGTCTTACTCTGTCCATTAGCCCTCTTTAAAAAAGCAGGGTTTGTACCACTAGTTCTATCTTATTTTACAAAGGATCTTATTCTTTGAGTTTGGTCATTCCTCAAGAGTCAAGTTCAGCTCCCTGGGCCTACGGGCCTTTATTATCAAGCCCTGTTCATCCAACTAAAGGGTTTGGATACAAAATTAGACTTTAATTTTGACGATCATACTTGACGACCATACATTTAATATAATAATCTAGCGTGAACTCAAAAGGATCATTGTATATGTATAGTACCATCTCTAACAGAATACTAACATACTCCTATATACCGTATAGTTAATAGAATAACAAATTATATATATTTCAAAAAAAAAAAAAAAAAAAGAATAACAAATATATACAATGAGAAGTTTTCTAAAATATCTAATATGATGTGGAGCTTCCTGATAATTCATCTCTCCCCATCATTAGCAAGCTTTACATCTTGACTTATTGACTGAGCTGCATCAACAACAATATATACAGTATATAATTATTCATAATTATATACTCTATATCATACTACGTTTTACTATGGTCCTCCACATGAAATGATATCATTTTATTTCAATTCCTTTCCGATACCTAGTAAGAAAAATCCGAAATTGGATCCCAAATTGACAGATTAGTTCGAGATTCATTTGATGATCGACCTATGCTATGTTGAAGGAATATCTATTTTATGTAATTTATTGCATAAATTCCATGGTAGCAATGGAACTGTAGAAAGCATACAAAAAGGGAAATGAAAATTTACTGCAAATTGCATGTTCACGTGCTCACGGATGACAGAACCAATGCTCGAATTTTCTGTCAAGACTGTCACGAGAGCCAACTACATTTGTAAACATAAGAGTGAAAACAATTTGTACATAGAAATATATAACACAATTTAGTTAACGTTTGTACATAAATGGGTTGTTCTGAGATGTGTGGTAAAGTACAAAACGAAAGGGAAAAAACAACCAATGGGGCACTAATTTATTTCATTTGGCATGCAAACCAACTCTTTCCAGATTAATAAACTCAAATTATCACATAACTACTTATTTAACTATTTCCTAGTTGCTGCCGCCATTGAGGCACCAACAAAATAAAACATAGTACAGTCAACTCTAGCCTACAACACCTTATGAAGATAGACAATTTCTGCTTGGTATGCTACGACTATACAATGAATCAACTATATGTGTTTTCAACTCTATATTAGCAATATGTAATCCAATCGAAAAATGGTCGAGAAAAGGAAAATTGAGAAAACGCCGCATCTATGGATTTCGACATATACAGTATACTATATATATTACTAGTCTATGTAGTTTCATGCCTAATTTATTACCCGAGAGCCGCCACAACCCGAAATAAGCAACGGTTGAGCGTAGAAGGGATAGATAGGTGGGATAGTCGAGAAGCGGAAGCAGAATGGGAGAGAAAAGCGCTTCCATGAATAGGTTTGAGCGAGTTGGTGAAGTAACAAAGAGGTGTGCAGGGATTTAAATTTCATTGCTTTCAGTCAGGTTGTTTAAGACATTCAAGGAAGAGTGGAGGACTGGTACTGTGGTACAGACCTCAAATTTCATTGTATGTTGAAAATCATTTGTTTGATTATGCTCAACTTGTTTAATTGGATTTGACTACTGGAAACTGTTTGTAGGCTGGTAGCTCGTTTGTTGGAAAGTTTGACCAAGTTTCAATCTCACTGGACTTGTCTTAAAATTTTGAAATCGGAAGGATAAAGCCAAGGACAGTGGGCATTTGCTTACAACTACATGTACACAATGTGGTAAATAAGCCCATTAAAAATGGTTTTAAAATATTTTATTAATCATTATTTTCAAATGGATGTGAATTCGTGTGATAATAATAATAATATTAATAAATCAACATCCTCTCTCATTATTTTAAACAGATTCCAATATAAATTATCGAGTGCAACTCAACTATTAAAATCAAACACATAAGTTTTGGTAACAAGACTTGTATACAAGTTTAAAAGCCAATTTCACACCATTAAAGCAACACACCTATATTCATCAATGGCTTAACACACAATTAGATTTCTCTTTTGAAAACCCGGCATTTCAAACCATGTTCTAGATAAAGTACCATAGATGTTTTCGGTGACATAAGATGACCTTGCGACACTTGTATACGATAATTCCAAATGATAGCACTTGCAATCATTTTCATCTGAATGAAAGATATGTACTTACCAAAACAACTTTTGGGTCCTGCATTAAATTCTGGAAATTTGTAAGATGGTACGGACATAAATAATGCATCCCTTGTCTGAAATCCATCTTTGAGGTTTGAATTCTAAACAATCTTTGCCCCAGATTTCTTCCATTTTTCCCATTGCACAAAAGGAGATGAGAATATTGGTATTTTGATCGACCTGATGACCTGATGGAAGAATGTCTGCTTGAGCTGCAGCTTTATGATTATTAGGTACCGGAGGGTATAGCCTCATTGTCTCACACAAGACTGCATGGAGATAAACCAGTCTATCAACCTCTTCTGCAGTAGTGAAAAGTTTTCCTTCCGCATCCATTGATCCTTGCTTGTTCACTTTAATTTCTTCAAGAATTTTGTATTCGATTGATGGGTGATTAGAAATCACCAGGGAGACCAAGTTAGGGCCGACGTTAAAGCGTCTCTTCCAGCCCACAGCACATTAAATGCCATGTCTCTTAAAAATTTGTCAGATTTGCTCAAAACTTTCGTTTGTGATATGTCCTCTTTTACCTGTAGTTCTTCTTCCTCGACCAAAAAAGCTGTTAACAGGTCGAATTGCTCTTCCATCATCTGGGGTTTTCTACTTAATTTTTCTCGCTTCAGTGAGATACTATCATATAAGAATGGATCAAAAGTTTTCCAAGCTCTAAGAAACTTCTTCTCTTCTCCGATTTGAAGCCATTTCTGCAACTTCCAAATGATTTCAGGCACTAAATGCCTACGAATTGCACCCTCCACCATATCGTCATACACCTTCTCATATGCTAATCTGGGGAATTAGACGGAGAGAGAATTAGGATCAAATCCTAAAATCATTTGAGAGTTACTGTCGAAGTTGAATCGTTGGAAGACATCTTGCATGTCCACCACAAGCCCTAGTTTGGATACTTGCTCAAGGGCTGGGATCAAACCTTTTTCCACCTTCTGACGGATGACTTTCTCAAGAGCAGACTCATACTTGCGGTGCTTTATCATTGCATGGAGGATTTTCCTCTGGAATTTCCACAAATCATCTTCGATCGGCAATTAAGATATCATCTCCTGATGGTTCCATAATCATATTGAACTTGGGACGCTTACTGTAGTTGGCAAAGTTTCTGCTGAGGATGTGGTGGACATTGGCAGGATCACTAGTAGGACATAGTAGTCTGTGTTGCCGAACCATGCTCCTTTAATGGCAACTGTATATCCCCTTTCTTTCAAAACTTGGGCGAAATACTCATGGATACGCCTTGCATAGTAAAGAAGCCCTAGCAGCATCCCAATTACAGGCCCGTTTCTGATGCGAGAGTGGTTTCTGTTCCAACTCCACCACCAATAGATAATTAGAGACCAGAGAAATTCCAGAATTTACGTACGTACCATCTCACAAATTTCCAGAATTTAATGCAGGACCCAAATGTTGTTTAGGTAAGGACATATCTTTCATTCAGATGAAAATGATAGTAACTGCTATATATCATCTGGAATTATCGTATACAAGTAGTGCAAGGCCACTTCATTTCACCAAAAACATCTATGGTACTTCATCTAGAACATGGTTTGAAAGTCCGGGTTTCCAAAAGAGATAAGCCATTGATGATTGGTGTGTTGCATCAATGGTGTGAAAGTTGTTTTTATATTTGTTAATATTTGTGTGTTTGATTTTAATTGTTGACAGTGTGCTAGATTTTATATTTGTTAACATTTGTGTGTTTGATTTTAATAGTTGACAGTGTGCTACACTCATTAATTTGTATTGAAATTTGTTTAAAAGAGCAAGAGAGGATGTGGATTTATTATTATCATTATTATTATTTTATTTGAACCTACCGGAACTTAAAAGGACTTATATTTAACACAATTCGCATCCATTTAAGAATAATGGTTAATAGATCTATTTTTATTGAATTAGGTTGTTTATCGGCTAGCCCATTAAAACTCAGTAATATAATGGGTAAGTTTCAAGTTTACCTTTGAAAAGGTGGTAATCCACTATAACGTATTACCATAAGGATATTTTCAACTTTGTAATAAAACTCGGATGTAAACTTTGCGATAATTTATATCGTTAATTCGGTCAAGTTATTTAAACTTAAATTTATTTACTTCAACAGTCTACCATTCATGTGTTTCTAAACCAATAATTGAGATAATTGTTAATTTGGACCAATTTATATATTTTTCAAACCAAACCAGACCAAATTGGATTGGTTTGGTGCGGTTTGATTCGGTCTAACGGTTTATCCGTGGATTGCAAATGACTATTTATGAGAGCTTAGTACTAAATATACATAGTGGAAAAACTACAAAAATCATTATCTCAACCACAACACCTACTTTCTTTTGGGTTTTGGATTTCATATTATTAGCACTAAAAATCCTGTTTTTATATATTTTACTGCTATAGTTTTATTTTCTCACACAGAATCCTTATTATTTTTTCCAAAAAGTAGATGTACGTGCAATTACTTACAAGTCTACCTTAATTAACCAGTCAATACATAAGTATTAAATACATTAATGAAAAAAAAGGACTTTATCGGTATAAAGAGATTGGCTAAAGTTTATTCAGAAAGTTTAACAGCAAAAACTGAGATGGATTTCTGCACAAATTATTTGTCAGCAAAGCATTATTTTACTAATGGTATTAAATATGTATCACGCGGGTCTCATCGATAATCTTCTTCTATTAAACAGATGCATTGCATTGTTTTTCCTATAAAACATTCATTATATTATACTGTTACAATTAAATTAAGTAATTAAATGCTATTAAAAAAATAAAAATAAAAAATCATTCTCACCAATTGGTATATGTTTGCATAAAGTCTTGATTGACAATAAAGTGACCTAATATATAGAGTAACGTAAGACATGGATGATAACTTGATTAACTTCACTTTTGTCAAAAAAAAAAAAAAAAAAAAAAAATCATCCCCAGAATTATCAAGTCATTTACTCTACTTACAAATTCAAAAATAAAATATTTGCATTAAACTAACCTTCCCTACGTACAGGCTGCCAAGTTGTCTTTAATGGATGTTTTCCACGCTGTAAGAATATGGCCTCTTGTTGTCTGAACTGAAAGAAATAAGGTTTTAACATTCAACAATTTACCTTTTAAATCTTCATAAAATTTTCAAAAGCATTATTAAAACTTAGACTGAAAAACCACATTTGAGTACAACATATAATTAAAAAAAAAAGAGTTAGAAGTATTTAGTTTTACGGTTTGATCCGGTTTTGATGAATTTGGATCACAAATTAGACCAAAACGCACAATTTTATTATTAAAAAAAAAGTACGATTTTTTTAAAAGAAAAAACCAAACCAAAGCGGTTTGATTTGGTTTAACAGTCGATGGGCATTTTTGCCCAGCCCTAATTACAAATACATTAAGATTGGAAAAAAATATAGGGTTTTAACCAAATCTAACCCTTTTTTGATAACCCTTTGGGATGTTACCCTTTTTTTTTGAATTCCCAGCAGCATGGTTTTTTTTTGTCCAAAATACCCTTGATAGTCCATCTAATTACCATTTATCATGTTTTTTCCCTCCAATAACCCACCCCATTTCTGATTCTCTCTCTAAAGTTCCCACCCCATTTCTGATTCTCTCTCTAAAGTTTCCTCCAATGACCCGCTGATTCCCACCCCATCAAATTCCCTCCAATGACCCGCTAATGGATCCTCCCTCTGTTCTTCTTCTTCTTCTTCTTCATTTTTTTCTCTCTTTTTTTTTTCCTGATTTGGATCTGGTCGAACCAGAACCATCTGGTTCTGGGTTCGCGACCCAAAACCAGATCTGGTTCTGGGTTCGACTGGTTCTGGGTTCATGAACCCAGCAGATTTCTTTTTTTTTTTTTTTTGTTTGTTTGTTTATTAATGAGTTTATGAATGATTTGATGTTGTTGTTGTTGTGGGAGATGATGATGTTGATTAATTGGATTGATGAATTGTGGTTGTTGATGAATTGTGGGAGGTTATGGGTTTTGATATTGAAGGAATGGGAGGGGTAATTTTGTTCAAAAAATAATAATAAGGTCCGTTTTGATAATTTAGAAAACTAGATGTCAATTTTGTAATTTTAAAAAATATATTTAAGGGCGCTTCTTGGGTAAGAAACGCCCTCTATTCTAAATTTGATAATTACAAAATAACCTCAAAAATTTGTTTAATTATGAATTTTACCCTGAATTTTCAATTAAGGTTGGAAATCCCAACCTCGAGGTTGGGATTCCTAACCTGAAAGTTATGATTGATAGGGAATCCTAACCTTGAGGTTGAGATTATGGATTTTGATATTGAAGAAATGGGAGGGGTAATTTTGTTCAAAAAATAATAATAAGGTCAGATTTGATAATTCAAAAAAATAAAAGTGTAATTTTATAATTTTAGAAAATATTTTTAAGGGCGCTTTTTACCCCAGAAGCGCCCTCTATTCTAAATTTAATAATTACGAAACAACCCTAAAAATTTATTTAATTACGAAATATATATAATTGAACATTTAGGTTGACATTCTCAACCTCCAGGTTGGGAATCCCAACCTAAAGGTTGGGAGTTCCAACCTTGATTCAATATTCATATTTGAAATCTCAACTTCAAGGATGGGAATTCCAAATAGGGTTGAATATCAAAGTTAGGATTCTCAACCTTTAGGTTGGGATCCCAACCTAAAAGTTGAGAATCCTAACTTTGATATTCAACCCTATTTGGAATTCCCAACCTTAGAGTTGAGATCCCAACCTATAGGTTGGGATTGATTTCAAAAAATACTCATTAAGGGCATTTTTGTCAATTTATGTTTTTTTTTCTATTTGGGACTCCCAACCTCGAGGTTGGGATTCCCAACCTATAGGTTGAGATTTATTTAAAAAAATGACTCATTAAGGGTATTTTTGTCCATTCATGTATTTTTTTTGTACCTTTTTGTACTATCAATCACAAAAGGTTATTTTTGAGGTTGACCTCTCCAAATGGACCATTTTCTCAATTTTCTCAAAAATATATATGATTATGCTGGGTTGGAAAACTTAATGGAGAGACCTACGCGAGATCAAGTTTTTCCTTTGAATAATAAAATATAATCATTGTATATGTTTCAAATATATATATATATATATATATATATATAAACATTGTACATTATTAATTGAATTGGCAGTCTGGCAAATCACATGCCAGACTTTAAGTTGCAAATAACTCACATCGTTATACTTTCACAAAATGTTTTGTCATATTGGTCAATTAAAAGTAATCAGAACAATATGTATGTATAGATGATGATGCCGAGATTGCCGATCACATTTTAATAAATAGGCTAATTGTACGAATAGCCTTGAAGTATCTTGAAATTCCACTCATTGGTAAGCTCTTATTTTGTTACACAAACACCCTTGAAAAATATTGACCGTGGTTAGAGATAACATCATTTAAACGATCTTGTAAAAACAAATTATTTTTTATGATCTTGTTGAACCAAATCAATCAATCATCAATCTAGTTTCTAGATCAAAGGCTGATCTTGTTCAATCAGATTTTTCTTTTCTTTTCTTTTTTTAATTTCGTTTGTTTAATTTTGCAATTATTATTCAATTCATTTTAATCTCCACCACACATCTATGAGATGAACTATGAAAATCTTTCATTTTTAATCTTAATTATTATATCTAATTTTTCTTTTTAATTTTATAATGATTACTTTTTATGTCCATCGACCATCTCAAAATAAATGGCAGAGATCTCTTTTTTTTGTTATTAATCTTAGCTAAAATAAAAATGAAATGATTAAGGTAATTTTAGTCATTATACGCATTTTGTACTGCTAGTTTTTTTTGTCAAAGGAAGTAGTTTGATGAAATTTCCAATCTTTAGTGATGACGAAGATCAAAAATGGATTCGCAAGGGAAAAAAAGTAATAATTCATCAAAACATAAGAACTAAAATGAAAACCATAAATCTATGAGTTGTTTTGTGAGTTAGACTTATACCTAAAGAGGGGCTACCATCTTATGCACTTTAAGACCGTTTGGACTTTTAAGTCTCATTAAACTGAAAACTATAAATCCATGGGCTATTTTGTGAGTTATGCTTAGAGACGAGACAGGCAACCAACTTGTCCACGTTAGCATATAAATGTAATATCATGCCTCTGGTCTCTGGTGTGAAGTGTGATGATGCTGATAAATTCAAATATCATTATTCTCACTTTTGACATCCTTAGGATTGCAAAGCTGCATCACAAGAAATTGATGTAAGAGATTACCAAAAAATTGGCATCATAAGAGCACATTCAACTTCCAACAGAAAACTCTTGAACTCATTCCCGTATTGGTCGAGTCACATTGGTGAGATACCAGTCCCAGTACCTCTCAACTGCATCCTTCAAAAGCTGAGGCAATGTAACACCAAGAAATGCAGCTTGTCCAGGGCATCATCACCTGCATTGCTGAAGATACGAATTCGTAAAGATAAGTTCTAAAAATTAAATACCGAGGAACAGAGTATCATCTAATTGAAATAAAACATAACTCTTTTTCATGATTTATTCTCATTGTTTTTACTGATAAGGAAGAACTAAAGCATCTTTACCAATTCTAAAAATCACTACTGAAGGGTCATCTTAATGGGTTAGCGCTAAACAAAAAAAACAAATTCCTTATGGAAAAAGAAAAATAACTCATCAAAAATAACAACCGAATACTGCAGGCCATAGGTTATTGCACCCTTATCCTTTCTCAGTTCAAGAGATACAATAAAACAAAACCACAAGAACACCCTTACATCTACTGAAATATATCTAGATATGCCTAGAACGAGCAGTAGCACATTCACCTGAACTTCACTTCAGCATGACAGCATTATTATTTTCAACTTGTAGAAAATTATCTTCAAAATATTTCTTTTTGTTATAATTTATGCATCAACATATCAACATGAAACTTCATTCTTTCCAACTTTACCGACCACATCTTCATTCACGATAACTATCTAAAACATGTAAGAGAATTAAACACCCCAACTGCCAACAAAAAGTAGAAGCAGAATCAAGGCATACACAATTGAAATTACAGAGCAGCACTGACACAATAGGTGAGCCAAATATACAATAACCCAATTACTATCTTGCGAACCAAACAAGTGCAGATAATCTCGCTCCCAATTAAAGGCAGTCTCCTTCTAATACATTCCACAAGGTTCTATAATTAGTTGAAATCAATCCATGACTCAGTGTCACCCCATTAATACATTAGGAGACATGTAGCTGAGTGAAAGATATATAATGATAAACCTTCGAAATTGAATTGGAATCAATAGATTCAATTGGCTGCAGTAAATCATACAAAGACATGATTACACTCAAGAGTGGAAACAACAAAGCAACAGAGAAGTAGCTCCAGTTAACTTACTAATCCTTCATACGAAGATGTTGATCAGGTTCTAGATAACTAAACAATACAGCCCAACAGATTTAAGTAACTGCCATACAAACAGTTATCAGCTTCATATTCCTCATACTCTGCAACGTGAAGAAGTATCAATCATGTTTTATACAAAAACATTAACTCTGTTCTCTTCACCATATTACATTTAATAGTTAAGCATCAAAGTTCATGATTAAACTAACTGCTAAAAGTATCTTTATAGTTGAACAAGTGTAATACACAGCTTAAATTTGATTCATTCATTAAAACTTTTGAGCTAAATTAAAATTTTAACGAACTCCCATAGTTTGATAAAAACTCAGTACTTAATACTTATATATATCTAATTACAATAATAGCGTTAAGGTTTCAAATTTCTCAACTGTTTCCACTTCACCTTCATCAAGCTTAAAATTCAATTAGTTATGATGAAAAGGTGAAAAAAAAAAAAAACCAGAATTTCCTGCAAAGAAGTTGACAGTGTCAATAGCAAGTAAGATATTGCAACTATATCTCATTTAAAATTTTAAATACATTAATAAGTGGTTGCAGACTTTTCTTGAATACCTCTACCGTAAAAAAATCATGTCCATAATGCACATATAACCTGTTTAAAGAAAGGCAAAGAAAAATTAATGATATAATAAGGAAATCCAGAACCTTTGTAAAACCCACAGCTCAAGCTTGTCCCATGAACAAGACCTACAAGTTTACATGGTTCTGCCACTAATGTGCATTATAATCTTTGTACATTAGATTTGTTTTTTATCAATAATAATCTTTCTACCATACGATTCAATAATAATCTTTCTACAACGATCAAATAAATATAAGCTGGTAGATTTGCTTCTTATCAATAATAATCTTTCTGCCACACCACAAAAACATGAAAGTTACCAGTAGTCTCCACAAGAACAAACACCGTGTTCAAAATGGTGAAACCGATGCATGTCCCTGACAATTATGACTCGATCCACTATCTTGGAGAACAACTTAATCGCATTATGACAGTCTCCACATATTCTCAGATTCTTTGTTATGCGAATTGTAGTCCCTGGAGCAGTGTTAATGAGGCCAAATGCAATGGCTAGTCTCTCACTGTGGTAAGAAAGTGCCTCTTTTTTTGTTTCCTCTTCAATGTCATGAAGCACAAAATCTGTCATGGGAACATAACCCAATCTCCTCATTGAAGAAGCCAATTCCTCAAGTTTAGAATAGATCCTATCAGATTGAGGATGAGACCTGTCTCCCACCCCGAATTTATGAACCATATTATTGAACTCAATTAAACTAAATCCTTGAACTTTACTGGCTTTTCTGCCAACCATAACCTTCCTCACCTTCTCAACTTCCTTCCATCTAGATTTAGCAGCATAAATGTTAGAGAGTAGAACATGATAGCCAGCATGAAAGGGGTCTAACTGAAATATACGATCAGCAATTCTCTCTGCTAAATCTAGATCATTATAAATACGACATGCACCAAGCAAAGACCCCCATATACTGGCATCAGGTTGCATTGGCATACTCTCAATAAGTTTTTCCGCTTCAGATAGTTGTCCTGCTCTGCCAAGCAGATCCACCATACACGAATAATTATTAAGCTTTGGTGCAATCCCAAACTCTTCTTTCATCATCGCAAAATACCTTTTGCCCTCTTCCAATAACCCTGAATGGCTACAAGCCGAGAGAAGGCAAGTGAACGTTACATGATTTGGCCTTGTCCCAATTTTCACCATGTCATTAAAAAGATCAATTGCCTTAGTTCCAAGCCCATGAATCCCATAAATAGAGATCATTGCACTCCAACAAACAACATCTTTCCCATGTGTTTCGTCAAACAATTTTCGAGCCAAATCCAAACTCCCACACTTGGCATACATATCCATCACAGCAGTTGCAACCGAAATATCACACTCAAACCCAGTGCGAATCACATAACTATGAAACCACTCACCTTTTCTCAAAGCTCCAAGATTACCACAAGCTAAAAGAACACTCAAAAGACTGACCCGGTTAGGCTTTATTTCTGAACCGACCATCAAACTAAAAAACCCCAACGTCTCACTATTGTAACCATTGTGGGCATACCCAGATATCATCGAAGTCCATGAAACCAAATCTCTCACAGCCGTTTTATCAAACACCAAGCGTGCAACCTCAACAGCCCCACATTTTGCATACATATCAACCAAAGCAGCATTGACAAAAACATCACTGCCACAACCACAACACAGCAAATGCTGGTGAACCAACTTGCCCATCTCCAAATCAGACAATCCAGCGCAAGACTTCAGCGCAAAAGGGAACGCGAACTTGTCTGGTCTCAAACCCATTCGAAATATGTTCGAATACATTTGTAAAGAACGGATAAACTTGCCTTCAGTGGCATATCCTCTTATCAAAACATTCCAAAGATAGCTACATGGGTTCCTGATAAATTCAAAAACAAGACTTGCATTTTCAACTTCATTGAATGAAACGTACAAAATGGCTGTTTTTGTAGACAGATGAGCGTCGTTTTGGAGCCCGTATGAGAAGATCTTTGCATGGGTTTTCTTGAGAGTGTTCAAGTTGTTGCATCTTTGCAAAGCAGAAGAGATAGCGAGAGCTGCCTCGTTGATGGGTTTGCTTTGTAAAGTAGTTGATGGGTTTGGAGGGAAAGTCGAAAAAGATGTGCGAAGGTAGTTAAAGTTTAAAAAACTGTTGTGAAGACTATTGAAGGGTATAGATGGACTTTTGTAGGTTGTCTTAAACATGATTTTTGAACCCCTGATGTTGTAGCATTAATGTATTTTGGATGACAATTTTAATAGCTAACCCTGTATGACTAGATATAGCCATATCAAGTTCATTATAAAATTTGTTTTGTCATCCACGGGTGAACTGGAAATTCGGTGGGAAAAAAGAACAATAATAATATCCAAAGTAGAGATCATATATCATAATCATTGGGAACTGCAGGGATCTCTCTCTTCTTCATTTTGAGTGGTCAAAAGATTTTGGAGTTTAACTTTACATTAATTACGAATTCCTCAAAAAATATTAAGCATATCAGATTTAATTATTGAAAGATGGAGGAACTCTTTTAGAAATCGTTAATGTGATACAAAAGTAACTATAACCCGGTGTGAGTAATCAAACACGTGAATGAAAGAGAGAAGAGACAAAATCGTTGATTTATAAACTGCAAATGTTACTTGAGATGGTATTTGTGGGGATCTATATTTATAGATCCATGACAATATTTGATTGATGAAAAACCAAATCAGCGTCAAGTTTCAATGAATATAATTTCTGTAATCTCAAGATCCAGAGAAAAAGCATGGGGGACAATTTTGAGTAACCACAACAAAACCTCGACTTTTTAATCTTGATAAGTCAGTAGATCAGAGCTTGCCGCAGCCAGTATAAAGTTCATTATTCACTGAAGGGTTCCTGCCTAGGGATTTTGATGTTCCATCCATTTTTCTAATTCATGAGAACTGAAGAAAATTGGCTGCTACAATAAACTACTTGAGATGCAAGTTCCTCCAATGAGAGATCGTTTCTTGATTCAAATGTCTTACCATCCGACTGCTCAACAGATACTTCTAATGACAATGTCCTACTGGTAAGACACTAAAAAATGATCACTTCTAGATGACTGAAAATAAATCGTAACAATTGTGCATTCGTATGAGGACATGAGAACAAGAACCAAATAGACTTAGCAAAGGCTTGCTCATTTGTATGGACGATAGTGTCAGGAGTCAACATAGATTCACCTTCATACACAAGCAATCCAGAAAAGGCTTCCATAAAGCAATTTTTGTTTCCCACCTTTCTTGGACTGTTGATTTTCACGTGCAAAACGATATGGATTTCTGTACACAGGTTACATAGTTTTGTCAGTCACTCATGATTATGTTCCAATTCCAACTCTTTTCATAACAATAATTGCAAAGAAGGCTAAAAGTCTCCATTATTTTTTTCCCAAATGGATATGATGTGTGTGTGTGTACTGGTAATCAAAATGATACAACTGTCTCCGCATCATGAGACAGACATTCTGTATCAGAAGCATAGCCCTCCTCTCTCATTTTCACCTGCATTTGTCTCAGTAATGTATACATATGCTCGTACTCTGGATGGAGTCTGTCATCAGCAATAAATTTATGGACCTCACTCCTGACTTCAATAACACTCTGCCCAAAATTCCTCTTGAAACCCTTCTCCTTTATTAGAGCTCTAAGCTTTGCCACATTACCCCATTTCTCATCCTGAGCATACATATTTGACAACAGGATATAATACCCGGCATGGTTAGGATCTAAATTTAGAAGATTCTTTGCAGCCAGCTCGCCGATCTTGATATTGTGATGAATCCTACATGCACCAAGCAAGGCTCCCCAAACTTGTGGCCCAGCAGGAATTGGCATACGGTTAATAATGTCCAGGGCCTTACTTATCTGTCCACTGCGACCAAGAAGATCAACCATCATCCCATAGTGCTCTGAAGTAAGCTCCAATTGATGTTCAGCCACCATCAAGTCAAATATCTCAGTCCCCTTCTCAACCAAACCTGCATGGCTACAAGCAGATAAAACTGAGAGGAAAGTCACATTGTTAGGCTTAACTCCAGAACTCCTGACCATCTGATCATAAACTTTTAATGCTTCGCCCCCTTTTCCATGAATTCCATAAGCAGCAATCATAGCACTCCAGATAACAACGTCTTTGTCAATAATCCCTTCAAATATCTTTTCAGCATTTTCTATGCTTCCACATTTCGAGTACAATTCTATAAGTGAAGCCCCAACAAAATTGTTTCTCTCAAAGCCTTTCTGGATCACATAACAATGAAGGGAGAAAGCTTGCTCAAGAACTCCTAATTCTGAACAGGATGCAAGAATCTTCACCATCGCAACAGCATCAGGTTGAGTTTCTTCTAATAGCATGTCACGAAAGACCTCTATCGATTTGTGAGGCATACCATTTAGAGCATACCCACTCAATAAAGCAACCCAGGAGACCACATCTTTCGTTGGTGTTCTTGTAAAGACATCAACAGCTTCATCAGGCAACAAGCATTTCATATACATATCAATTAAACCAGTAGAGACTGAAACTTCCAACTCGAAACCTTTCTTGGTAGCAAGTTCATGAATCTTCTTACCCTCCTCTAAGTTACAAGAAGCAGCACATGCTTGTAATGCACTAACAACAGTAACTGCATTAGGTTCAGATCTCTCCTCAATCATCTCATTGAAAACATTAAGCGCTTCAACAGCATCCCCATTCTGAGCATAGCAAGCAACCATTGAACTCCAGGATATAACATCTTTCTCTGGCATCTTCCTGAACAAATTAACTGCATTTCTCATAGACCCTGTCTTCGCATATAAATTCAACAACGAATTAACCAAGGATAAGTTACTAACAAACCCCCTCCTTACCGCAAACCCATGCACACACCTACCAAGCTTAACACTACACAACTGAGCAGAAGCAGAAACCAAGCTCACAAGTGTCACAGGTTCAGGATCAACACTCTCCAACATCACCATTTGACGAAAAAACGCCACCGCTTCCTCAGGAAACCCATTTTGCTCATACCCAGTAACCACTGAAGTCCATAGAAAAACATCAGGTCGAGAAAAGCCCTCAAAAACCTTCAAAGCACAATCCATTTGCCGGCATTTAGAGTAGAACTGGACCAATGCAGACCCCACAAACACGTCAGACGCAATATGCCCATTCTTTATCGCAAACCCATGTACCACTTTACCATGCTTAAGCGCATGCAAACCTGCACACGCCTTCAAAACAATAGGTACAGTGAAATTATCAGGTTTCTCTTTAGCACAAGAAATCATGTTATTGAAGAGAAATAACGTATCCTCCCAACGTTTCTCTTTACAGGAGCTCCTAAGAGTGACGTTGTAGAGATAGACGGTTTTGTGAGGCGTTTCGTCGAACAGTTTGCGTGCGTGTTTGATAGAGACATGTTTGGCGTAAAGAGCTACGAGATTGGAGGTAAAGAAGCTGTCATGGGCAAGGCCGTTCTTGAGGATTCGAGTGTGTAGTTGTAACAACAATTTGTTAGTGTCGCATGACTCAAACAGCCTGACAAGCAACTCTCTGCTTTTCATGTGTTGACTTCAACACCCTGAATTTTTTTCTCCTGGCAGCATCATAGTACACATTATAACACCCAACAGAGTGAAAATAACATCCTGCCTCCAATGGTTTGCCTTCTATAATATAAAATCGACTTTTAACAAAACTCTCACTAACCTCCTTTGCAGATTGGTGTTTATCCATAAAATGTCAAATTTACCCTTATTGTAATAGAAAATTACTAAAATACCTTGAACTTGTGTATTAAACTTAATTAATTTAATAAATATTTAATTACATTTTAATTTTAAAAAATGGATTGAATAAACTATGTCACCTACGATGGCCTTTTCTAGCAAGGAAAATGCTATAAAACCTCCTCTATTTTAAAGATGGAATTCTCTTGTTTTGTTTTAAAAATATTTTTATTTATTTACTATTTGTTTTAGTATTAATTAGTTAATAGCAAAGGGTCAAGGTAAATTTTTGATGAATATTTTTTCTATGTAAAAAGGTAAATTATAAGAAGTTTTGAAGTAATTTGCTCATACATTGTAGTATTTATTTCATAATTAATTATAAATAAACAATATTACGCTTTTCAAAAATTTTACTCAAATATATGTTTATTTGTAATTATCACATAACTTTGGGATAATATATTGATGACGTGATAATTATACATAAGTTTATCATATTATTTTGATGATGAATTTGAACAAATTTTTAAATAATGTAGCATTAATTATTATAAGTTTCAATATAATTGGGACACTAGCAAATACTCTCTAAAATTTCAATATTGTTTTTAAAAGTAAAATCAATTACAATTTAGCATTCGGAGCGAGGATAGATGAGACGAAACTAGTACTTCAGTTATAGTGGTCCGAAATTATTATTACTCACATAATTATTAGTTTTTTCATTTGTACCCAAACTTGATCCAAATGGCTGAAAATGTCCTACTGATCAAAGTGCAGGGAAACAAATTGTTCATGATAATTTATGTAACATTTCCACCACGCTATATTACTTGCGTGTCGCAAATATGGACTCATGAACTACGCTATACACATCCAGCTCTGCCAGGTAATGGTGTGTATTTTCACTAAACTTGTTTACAGTATAAAGAGTGTTGTCTTTTTTCTCGAATCAAATTTGATAAGAAAAAATTTTCTAATATTTATTTATTTTCTTCATTTACAGTACGTTATTTGTTTAATACCAGTTTGGTTTCTTTTTTTCTTTTGAAATTTCCTGTTATATACCTATTGAAATTTTTTTTTTTCTCTGTTGTCTTTTAGTTAGTTGGGTGTAAAGAGGCAAAAAAAAAAAACAGTTCCAAGTTCATATATATTATATGGGCATTTTCAAGGCAATTGAACAATAAAGAAAATAATATGGGACAACACTAAAAAATACGTGAGTTTTTTAATGCTGCAAACAAAAGCAATATCTCCCATATGAAAGCCATGAATTGTGGGTTTTTTTTGGGTCCTCTGTTGGAACTGTAGTTTGCGAACACTTATAGCAGTAAAGAAATGTCCGTTTTAATTATTCGATACTAGTTCGAAATCTCTTTTTTGTTTTTGTGTGTGTGTGTGTGTAGAATAAAAAAGATCCATAACACATTCCAATTCCCATATCTTTGTTCTTCTTTAAATCTTTTGTAGTTTTTCTTGTAATTTTACTAAATTGAATATAACTTTTAGGGTTTGTATGCCAACTTTATATTAGCTAACCTACATTATAAAAAAGGCTCACCCACCCCGTAATTAAATGCTTATTTTGGATATGCCATTTGGATACCCACAAATTTTTTATATCTACTGTGAATAGCTAGCAACAATTGCATTCTCTTAATGTGAACATATATTCTTTAATTTCGAATATAGAGAAAAGCATTTTCGGTACACCATACTCAACAAAACAATAACATAATATATATACGTATGTTTTTAGTTTGACAAGTTCACACACTAGAAAAACGTTGTAAATATTTCTTGCTAGGTAACAAGTCGACTTTATCTGGCTAATAGTTAGGTATCGGCTTTAAATACATGTAAATCTTAAATCGTACACATTTTAATTATACATATGTCACTATCTCTCTCTCAAATTTTAATTATACATATGTCACCATCTCTCTCTCAAGTCTATTCATCTCTCACACACAATCTTTTAATAAGAGTAGTTAAATACTCAATTTGATCTTAAGAAATTAGGAGTTTAAATCTCATTCTTATCTTTTAAAATATAAGATGTGCGTTGTGAATTTTCTCTTGATATAAATTACATTTTCTTCGATTGTAAGAGTAATCATTCGGACTGTACTATCGATAATCCATCTTAATAGGTCACGATAATCATCTTATCTATAAAATGTCAACATTATTTAAAAAAAAAAAAAAAGTCTGTTCCTCTCTCCTTTTTTTATACTTTACATCTCCCGTGATATAATTTATAGATTAGCAAATTAAGTAATTTTTAACTTGCTTCTCTTTGTCATAAAATTCAGTGCCAGGTTAATGAGTTGCCTAGTAGTTGATACCATTAATTGTCCACGCCACCATCTACCCATCTCAACTTTATACAGATACCAACATAAAGTTTTAGCATCTTCAGCCATTTTAAATCGCTACATTTTCATTTTAGGGCCTTTTCATATTTGTTAATTATTGTTGCATTCCAACTGGCACCTTTCTATTTTTGCTTATATTTGTTACTCTTTATCTATAACAAAACAAATCCCAAGAACTCTTTCACATATCTAGCATGCAATATTTAATTTCATATTCTTTAACTAAGGATACGATAACATGAGCTGGTGAATATTTAATTCTAGCTGGTTCCGGTGATATTGATAGCGTAGCAGCTATATATAATGCATTTGAAATGGATTGCGCTGTCCTAAAAAATCATCCAATGTTACATTTAAGTAATTAACCACCCAATTAATAATCACTGAAGTTACATAAGAAAAAGCTAAACCAAATAACAATGTTTAAACAGTAATAAAAAATTTGTTATGCCTGTATTATGCCGTTTATTTTCAGGGGAAAAAACACACACACACAAGTAATTATATAGATTAAAAGGTGCATGTAGTGCAGTCTCTGAAACGCAATGGTAGATTATATAAATTCAGTTGTTTTTAACTCCTAGTTAGTTTACTTTGTAAGATCTTATCTTTATACACAAAGTTTGGAGATATCAAATCCAATTTGTAAGTCTATCTAAACCTAAAGGGATGTTGGGGTGGTATCTGAGTATTGTATGAAAATAATAATAAACAAAATATAGAGTACATCTATGAATGTGTAGACAAAAAAAATCGTTAAATTTAAATAAAAAAATTATGTTACGTAATATAATATATATGATTGAATATCTAATAAAGTAATATAATATTATTAGATTGAACATATGTGTATTTTTCAAAAAATATCTATAGTTTGTCCAAATACACTCTTATTAATACTACATATATGCTCTAAAATGGTTTGCTTGGATGGTAAAACTTATCATGTGTTTTCCACATAATGAAAGATGCGCATGGTTCGAGCATCCATGGTCTCCAAAAGTGGCCAATTTCTTCTTGATCTCTTATGTGAATCGATTTTCGTTTAGTCCCTTCAATTGGAGGATAGTTTTTCCACTTATTGTGGATAGATTATCAAACTATTCTATAACGTCTAAAGTTTTAAACGGTCTCTATAAATAGGTTTGTTGTATTAAAAAAAAAAATGATACATATACGACTCCGTCGCTTGTTGGAGGCTTCTACTACATTGGCACATAAACAATGGTAGGATAAATGTGACCTATACATAAGCATTATCTTCCCTCTTTGTCACACCAACGAGTCACCGCCAATTTCTTATCAGAACAAATAGTAGGCTTAGGCTAGAAAGTAGAACCCTAATGGATGTAAAATGGTTGAACATGTAATGATGATTGACTAGATTCTTGTCGACTTATCAATTGCCATAATAAGTTATACAACCAAATAGAAAACTACAAAATGAATGGATAAGGGTCGGCGCCACTTCTCTTTTTTTTTGGTTTCTTCACATTGCGTAGACAAAAAGCCACTTCTACTTTACCTTTAAATTTAATTAGGCTACCCTATCTACATATTTTAAATGTTTACATAACTATTCTAGCTTCTTGTTCTTTCTGCATGTATATAAAAAATGATTAATTGATTTATGCATATAAAATCAATTCATTTCAATTAATCCATTTGCATCGTGTTAAATCAATACACCTGATATGATGTAAAATCAATTCATCGCAATTAATCAATTGGAACCATCTTAAATTAACATATCCTCTCGTTTAAGTCCACCTAACAGAAATTTCTTCAATTATTTGCCAAAAATTACTAATACACTCGTGAATGGATTGCTACCGCTGTATATATCGGTACACATTGACACGTATCCATTATAATCGTAATATTATAATAAATTAATAAAAGCAAACTCTTATATTTTATTTGTCTATTAAAAATGTTCGATATGTATAAATAAATAAAATTGAAGTAATATACTTGCCTTGACAAGTATATTTAAGTTTCTTAACTCTATATTTATTTTATTTATTACGTCAAAACATAATACACTTGATCAAAAACTGTAAGGATTGACTTGAAAAAAAGATGGCAAGGAACGAGTTGTTCCCACTCATGAATACTTGTATTCAATTATTTTAGAAGAAAAAGAACAAACAAAACAAATGAACGTGAGCGTTCAATAGATGAGGACCGCCGATTAAAAGTTTTCCTTATAAAAAAATGCATTAATTTTTGTTTCACACTTGATTCGTCAACTAGGAAGGTGAAAATCAAGTGTACTCATGTCCACCCCAATAAATAAAAGAAGCTCTCCGTCTGTTGCCACCTGTGTAATATATAAAAATCAAAGCCAAATCAAAATCATACTTTCTTTCTTTTAGTACATTTCCAACTTAGAAGAAAAATCAATATATTTTCCAATAATTTTTGTGATGTATAATATAAACCATTTTAATTTAAAATTTAAAATCGAACCCATGATTCTTAATATAAACATGAAAATATAAAGAATCTCATCCTATCAAAAATCTTAAGATTAAACATCATTAACAAATGAAAAAATATTAATCCATAACTAAACAAAAAAAAGAAAAAAGTAAAAAGACCAAGGGTGATGGATTTGATATAAGACGCATGGAATAGATGATCCAAAAGGTGGTGCATGAAGAGAACGTGGGACCGAAGACAGAGGAACTTACAGAGTGGAAAGCGACAGTGGGAACAGAGCAGAGCATCCAATGAAGAGAAGCAAGTACATGTAATAGTAGAAGGTGGTTTTGATTGGATATCCACCATTCTCTTCACAGAGGTCCCATCTCAATTCCTCTATATATCCAACTCTTACCCGGACTTTTCACGAACTTAGAGTTGGTGGGTTCTTCTTCAAACTCGAAACCGATAGCAAACACTTCTATATTTGTTTTCTTTATTATTATAATATTAGTTTCTGTATTATCAACTAACGTAAGCTAACACCATCTTTTGGTTCCTTCATTTACTTATATTATAACTATTATTATTATTATTATTATCTGTTTCATTAGTCTGGGTTTTTTTTTTTTTGGAATATTCATGATCAGATTCAGAGATCGGTTTTGATCTGTATGTTCTTCTGTATCTGTGAATTCATGTGTTTATGATATGTTTGATCGTTTCGTTTGTTTGGTTGTTTGTTGTTATAATGGATGTGGTATGTGGGTGTGTGCAGCTGGGGTGGAGAAAAGGAGGGCCATTTGTGAGCAGTATAAGAGCAAGGTTGAGGCCAAAAGCCATGTCATTGAAAATAGTGGATGATAAAGATGGACTGCCTAGAGTTATTTTGACTGAGCCAACTGGCTCATCTGCTGAGGTCTGTTTCAGCTTGTATCATCTTTTTTTTTTTTTTTTTTTTGTTGTTGTTGTTGTTGTTTTGGTTTGTGGTTGATTGGTACTTCTTTTTGTTGGGGATTTCTGATGATATTTTTGGAACTTGATTATTTGGTTTTGACTTGGATATCTGATGGTGGGAGGGAGGATTTTGTGTTTGGAAGTGAATTAGATGTTGAAATGATTTTGATTTATTATGTTATGCTACATTGCTACTTTCATGGTAATAGAATTAAATGGGTATTTTTCAGCTAAAAGGCTGTTGCTGGTTAATATGTTGTGAAAGAAGTCCATTGAATTTAGAAGAGGCAAACAAGTCATCCTGTTGTTATGTAGAAAGAACTAAACAATTTGAAGTTGGAATGTCGAACATGTTGGCAAAATAATTGCGGACTTGAATATGATCATAGACGCTGATTTGATTTTCTCAAATATTGCTTTATGAAAACTGAAAGGAAGGTGTAATAACTTGTTTTCAATTTCTGTAAAAGTGTAATATGGGGGGAATACAGAATGAATCCTTAATCTTTTAATGAAATGTTTTAGACATGTTTTTCAGCTGTAATATTGTAACATTTTTGTTTCATCTTTAAATTGATGATGTGAGGATAGCTAGCTTGCTTGCTTGTTTGCTAATCAAGTATTTTACATGAATGGTCTCAGGTGCTTCTGTATGGCGGACAGGTTGTTTCCTGGAAGAATGAACGAAGAGAAGAATTGCTTTTTAGGAGCAGCAAGGTGAAAACCTCTGTTATCTATATTTGAGAAGTTTGGATGTGTGATTAGGTAAATTAAACATGGTACCAACGACTCCTGTAAATCTTCATTATATAATTCAGAATTTTCTTTTGAGGACCATTCTTTGTGGATTACTCGACCTGCAAAGAATCATAATTTTTAATGTAAACAGCTCTTATACTTCCATCTATCACATACCTCTATACTTCACAATTCTGCAACCGGAAAGCCACTTTCCCAAGCAGTGTTGTGCCAAGGGTGTAGTCTATGTCTAGGCGATGAGGCAAGCTTTCATTGTCAGATATAATCAAGTAAGTTGTATTATCAAAATGAGAAAAATATTCATGTGGTAATTCTTTATATATGAGATGTGACAAAGTAAAAGTTAGATATTTCTTTTCATATGGTTTTACCCAATATATGACAGCAAGAAAGACCAAATACTACATAGAATCTAAACATGTAATCATGTATAATTTATTTTTTTTTAATTTACGATTTCTGGTATCTGCATAGGCACTTCAGACTTTTCTTACTCGTTACTTGATATGACACTCTTGTTTTACCTATACACTTTTTACTTCCCTCAAGTAGTCCTCAAACTATATTTCCCTTTTTTGTGCTTTTTATGGTTGCCAAAGCTACTGTTCGTACCATAACTTCCTTTTACACTTGAATCAAACATGATGGTTTTTTCCATTCTGCAGGCCTTTTGGAAACCACCCAAAGCCATCAGGGGAGGTATCCCTGTCTGCTTTCCACAGGTTGCATACTAAGTGAACCTAATGAAAATTGTAACACCCATTGGGCTTGTTGAAACTTGGCTTTCTAATGTAATACTGTCTGTACAGTTTGGAAATCTTGGTTCACTGGAGCAACATGGATTTGCAAGGAACAGAATGTGGTCATTAGATAATGACCCTTCTCCTTTACCTCCAGCTAATAACCATTCATCTGTTGATCTGATATTGAAGTCCACAGAAGAGGATCTAAAGACCTGGCCTCGTGGGTATGTTTATAAATTTGTAGTCTCTGTCAGAAGATAACAAAAATGGAAGCAATTCACACCTTTTTAACCATGGGATCTCTTCCTCTTTGTTTTGCAGCTTTGAGTTGCGTCTTCGTATTACTTTAAGTGCTGGCAAGCTCACTCTGATCCCTCGAGTGAGAAATGTGGACAGCAAGACCTTCTCTTTTACATTTGCACTCCGAAATTACTTAGCTGTATCAGATATCAGGTTTTTCCCATAAATTTTAAAAGCTTGTAATATTTTTTTCTTTTAATGTGATGGCTGGAAGCTTGTTACTGTCCTCTTTTTGTCTTTTGTGGTGTCAAAGATCCGAACCTGTGTGAAGTTTGCATATCTACATTTTGGTGGTGATGTGCCAAGTGCCAAGTTTGTAATTACATATTCCTTATTATAGCTAAGTTTAGAGAATATTTCATTCTTCTCCTTTTCAGAGGGGTTGCATGATGCTGTTTAATTTGCAGTGAAGTGCGCATTGAGGGCTTGGAGACACTTGATTACTTTGATAATCTAATCCAGAGAGAGAGGTGTACTGAGCAAGCAGATGCAATTACCTTTGATGGAGAGGTAATACTTATTTTTTCACTTTTCCTTTCAATCTGAATGTGAATTGAGTAGGAAATTGTGATCAGACTCATGACCCTGAAGTTTCTGTTTTTTCGTTTCTTTCTCGATCTCACATGGATTAGAGCAATTCTTTTTCTGTTTGCATTTCAAGTTTCAAAAGATAAATGTCTGAGCATCTGTTTCATTCCCTTTAGATAGACAGAGTGTATTTGAGCACCCCAACAAAAATTGCAATCATAGACCATGAGAAGAAAAGAACTTTTGAACTCCGGAAGGATGGCATGCCAGATTCGGGTACTTGAATATTCTCATTTGTATTGCTGTATGATTAATTATCCAATACAATACAATTCAAATCTTTTCCTGTCATATTTCTGATTATCCAGAATTTGTCCCTTAATTTTTGGAACTCTCTCAAAATCCAGTTGTGTGGAATCCATGGGACAAGAAGGCCAAAGCTCTGCCAGATTTGGGGGATGAGGATTACAAAACCATGTTATGTGTGGATTCCGCTGCAATTGAAACTCCAATCATCTTGAAACCCTTTGAAGAGTGGAAAGGCCGGCAAGAGCTCTCTACTGTGTCATCAAGTTACTGCAGTGGGCAATTGGATCCTCGAAAGGTTCTTTATGGTTTTCACTGATCTCATCCAACTATAGGGACGTTTTTGTATAATCTATATAAGTTGCCTATTTAATGTACAATATTCATGCACTTGCTTGTCTGTTTTATCATCTTTGATGTCATATCTAAACAAGGTGTATTTAGTAGCTACCAATATCATCATTCAAAATGTCACAGGGTTGGGCAACATACATATTTACCAGTGTTTCCTCTTTGTGATGGTGAGGAACTCATTATTATGTATCACAATATTTTTGAACGAATGAGTAGCCATTAAGCACAAACAAATGTTCCTTAGTTGTAATTGCATGATTCATATCTTATAGGCTGAATACAAATGTTCAGTTCTACCCTTACACACAGAAATGAAAAGGTGGAAATTGGGAATTGACTGCACTTAGATCTTATAACAAAAAGCAGTCACATGTTCATTGCTATCTATCTTGTTTAACAATAGCCTAGTAGTCAATACGAAACAGACTTAGATCTTATTCTCCGAAGTCCAAACCCCTAGGAACTGTTTCGGAGAGACGTCAGAAGAGAGAAGGAGGGACATCCCAAATTTTTCTTTTGCATCTTTGTCCAAGACATCATCTCCCAGATACATATTGATGTAGCCCCTGCATAGAACTTCACTCTCTACTTTGTTTGTCACCTCACCCATCACTGTGTCCATCAAAACTAAATTTGGTTAAATTCTATACCCAGATTATGTTTACATGACATTTAAAAACATAGCATCATCTTTGTATCTCACCATTGGTTTGAAAAATGTATCCTGGAAGTCGAGAAATCTCTATGACAGAACCCAGTAGTAGCTTCAAATCATCGGATGTCTGACCCATGGCCCTATCAATCAACACAGGTGTGTCAGGTTTGTCATGTCTGACCCATGGCCCTATCAATCAGCCCAGGCGTGTCAGGTTTGTCAGGTAATGTATCATAGCTAAAGTAAAAGCATGCAATATTGTAGTGGCAAGGAAAGAAGTGTACAATTTACTTGTTAGTGAGCTCCTCATCCTTCTTCCCAGTTAGCTTTTTAATGGATGCACCAAGACATTCATCTAAGTTCTTTCTTAGCATGTTCATTTGAGGCTGGAGCATATGATTACCATCCTCACCGTCATCTCCACATCACTATCAATGACTACCTGATACATTTCCTTTGTTGGTTTTGCTGGGGGTGTCTCAATTTTTTATCTTATAAGGTCTTTTAATTTCTCATTATCCGCATATATTCCACGAATTGAAGAATGAAACTGCAACTAGTTAAGTAATGGTAAGCTCTACTAAACGAATTTCTCATGTAATATAAGATTATGAGAAACTTGTTGAAGTTATATGACAATATGGTTACCATGAATGAGCTGAGATTGTATGACAGTTCATGTATGCAATTCCATGGAAAATAATAGTAAAAGGATTAGTATATGTATATATGAGCTAAGTAACTGAAACATTACCGAAGCCATAAATCTTTAAGCCTATGCCAAGAATGGATTTCGTCCTCACACCAGCACCAAACAGCTGCTTCCCATCATCCAACTTAACAGGAGATGAGAGCCCACTTTTGGGCTCGACTTCCACTGCCACCTCCTTCTCTTCTTCAACTTTCTCATTAGTCTCAATATTCACTTTCTCCTTTGCCCAAGTCCTCACTATGATCACGCTTTTCAGGTACAAGGGACTCGCCCTTGGCAGTGACATTATCAACAGGGGTTTCCATTCTTCAGCCAAGAGGAGACCTACACAGAAAGACAGAGATAAAGAAACTGGTAATATGTCTGCTTGTGTGTGTTGGTTAGCCAATTGAGGACATGCTAGGACTTTATATAGGGATAAGATGGTGATGGGCATTAAATTAATGCTACGTTTGGCATATAGAATTGGAATGGAATGCATTAGATTAAAAAATTACTATCTCATATTTGATGTAGGTTGGGATTGGATTAGAATAAAATTCATTTAAATATTTTATGATATTACCCAAATTAAAATTAATTTAAAAAAAAAATCAAAATATCTATCATACATATTGTTATACCTATTTTTGGGACTACAAAAATGAACTAGTAAAAGCTCAAAGAACCAATCAAGGAGGCTGGCCCAGCTCTTAGCTCATCAGCCTCCAGCTCGCAGGCCTCCAGGTCGCAGCTCGCAGCTCCTCAGCTAGCTCAGCTCACAGCCCCTCAGTATCCAGCTCTCAACTAGCTCAGCATCCAGCTCGCAGCTAGCTCAGCCAATAGTATGAAGCTCTCAGCTCTCAGCTCTCAGGTCTCGTACCAGCGAGCTTCATGTTATTCCAGATCCCAATGAGCAAAAAATGAGAAAGGAGAAGAATTTTAGTATTACAGTCACTCTGAAAAAATATATTGAGAGTGACTCGTGGATGTAGGCACTATTGTCGAACCACGTAAAAATCTTTGTGCATCTATCTATCTCTTTTCTTCCTCTCTCCTCTCTTTGATGTGTTATTTGATTGCAGGTATTGGGCGTTGGATCATCCGATCGACCGAAACCAAAAATCGACGTCGACATATATCTACAAAAATCCACCAACATATCCACAAAAAATCACATAACTCCACAAAATTCTACAAACAAAAATACATAAAAATCTGATAAAAAAAAAAACCACAAATATCTCAACCAGACCGATCATCTTCTTCTTCTTATCTTTTTTTTTTTTTTCAATTTCTTTCTCTTTGTTTTTCTTCTTCTTTGTCTCCTCTAATCTCTCCTCTCTTCTTCTTTGTCCCTGCCTTGTCTCTCTGGCTCTGTTCCAAGTCGAACCCAAGACATAGACCACAACATCAAAAAAAAAAAAAAATGAAGAATGAGGGTGGCTACGAAGATGAAGAGGACAGTGGCAACTGGGAAGAGAAAGAGAGATAACACAAGTGAGTAAAAGAGGAGTAAATAGAATCATTCTCATCCTCTCACAACCCAAAAGACCATAATTTCAAAGAGTTTGGGATTGAGTTTTCAATCCCAAACTCTCCTATCCAAATGTCAAATTTTGTGGGATTGAGAATTTTGAACCTGATCCTACTCCAAATCCAATGAAACAAAAATAACCTAAGAGTTTTCCAGAATTAGATAGTAATATTTAATGTTACTATAATTAGATAACAATATTTAATGCTACTTAATGTGTACTCTTGAGCTATAAAACCTTATAATTCCTTGGTGAATCAATTTTTGTGGGTTGATTTGTCAATTTCACACTACAGACAGAGATATGGGAATTCACACATACCGAGGAGCTAACATTTTTATCATTATCAGTGCCACTGACCCGTCCAACTGCAATACTGTCATTGGTTTTCAATTGATTTGCATTATATTATTGAACCACTGCTTCTTTTTTTTTTTTTTTTTTTTTGTGAAAAGGATTGAACCACTGCTTTGAACTGCTCAATCTTTGTCACGTTGCAGCATCGCATTCGGTAGTCGTCGACATTTGTTGGGCCTTCTAACTTGGGAGAGGGAAAAGAACTGGCATCTCAATATTACTGGAAGCGTGATTATCAATTAAACTGTGTTATCATAGTAGTCATCGATGTTAATTGTTAATATAAATGTAAACACAAGAAAGATTCAAATATGTAGCCTGTTAGTTTTGATTAAGATCGCATTAGTTTTAATATTACGGTTTTTTTTTTCAAATATCATTAGTTTTAATATTTTTTTTTATTTTTTTTCAAATATCGTCTTACATAATAGTTATTGGAACTTAGATTATTGTCGGATTGAGTGAAAACTCTATATTATAGGGTCACATTGAGCCATGATCTAGAAGTTGATATATGTACTTTAGATGATAAGTCCAAGAAAGTCTTTCCAAAAACAAGCACAACATATCATTTGACTTCTGGAGCATTTTTTACAGAAAATATGCACTGCATTAATCCGACAATTATCATGTAAGGGAAAAAAGAGGCAGTGCCGAGAGGACTAATCACCAGATACAAATCTTATAGAATGGATGATATGGTGCCAAGTGAACTAATCATCAAGCTCTAGACAGTATATATTCATTCTTTCACCAAACATATAAGGTTTCGACATGATAGAAAATCCCCAATGCATCACGTGTATTAGGGGCAAGTGGTGAACCAGGTCGTATGACATTTGGTTATGTACACCGATGATTCACTCTCACAAAGATTTTACAAAGCTTTCCATTATTTTAATTCCCCCCCTTTTTTTTTCAAATTATGATATTAATCTGAGCATTCTACGTAATTATGATATTAATCTGAATTTTAGGGTAAGCTAGCGATATTGGGCCTTTCTGTTTGTTTATTTAATTTGGGCTTGGTAAAGAGGCCCAACTATAATGAGATGACCCAATCAAAAGGTATTAGAGAGGTAGGTGCAAAGCGTGGGGGTGTTGGTTTTGGTGATGGTGGAAGCGATGAAAGAGGGAAGAAGCAGAAAACGAAAACGAGGGCGGCAGACTCAGCCTCCTTCTAATCAACATAAGAATCAAACTGGTTCCTCTTCTTCTGCTGCAAAACGAACGAAGGCCTCCACCAGCTTCCTCGACAAGGTCGCTTTTTTTTTTTTTTTTTTTCCCACTATGTGTTGATACAACTTGTTCTCTGGCAAAACGAACGAATAATGTGAGGGGTTTGTGTATTTGCAGATGCGAGCCAAGCTATCTGGGGGCCATTTCAGGATGCTCAACGAGAAGCTTTACACTTGCACGTATTTCTTCCTTATCTTTCTTATTGCCTCAATCAATCGAATGTGCTTCATTGTTTCTTTGTTTTCAGCAAGTTTGATTCATTTTTGCTTATATGTTAGTGGGAAAGAAGCATTGAACTATTTCGGCGAGGACCCGGCATTGTTTGATATGGTAAGATTTTTACATATTCAACTTTTGTTAACTCTTAAGTAACTGTATACGTGGTTTGATAGAAAGCACATTTGGGTTAAATTAGTGTCAAGGCATGCAATCTCAAAGCTATTCTGGTCCTTTCGTTATGTGTCTTTTTTGGCTCGGTAATTCATATTCTCAGCTTAACTGACCTCGGAGCAATACAAAGGACTGTTAGTGGGTTAATCTTCCTCAATCAAGTTGTAGTTAAACATAAATTCCTTGACTGTGCCAGTGGAGTCAAAGCTTATAGCTCCATATTCTGGCCTATATGTTCATTCAATTTATAAAAATCCCATGCCTTGCGGTCTCATGAATCTGCGGTATTGAATTATGTTGTTCATGCGCTATGCAGTGATACGTACCTTTTGAGTTTCTCATATATAAATTTATTTCCTCTTAATTTACTTTGGTCCAAAAGAAATGGCTACACACGTTTAGTCTTTGAATTACGTAACTATATTGGGAGGAATAGTTGGCTGATATTTTTTCGTTTTTATTTATTTGCCAGTATCATGCAGGATATCAAGAACAAATGTCTCATTGGCCTGAGCCGCCGGTTAATATTATCATCAAATGGCTGAAGGGTCGCAGCCCTTCTTTAGTTGTTGCTGATTTTGGTTGTGGTAAGGTTTTGTTGAACTCTATAAATTGTTGCTAGATTGAGATGGACGATTACTACTGTTATGTGTGATTATTTATAGTCACTGATACAATTGTTTTGGGATGCAATGTCAAAATTTTCAGGGGATGCACGCCTTGCAAAAAGTGTGAAAAATAAAGTTTTTTCTTTTGATCTCATCTCAAATGATCCTTCAGTAATTGCTTGTGATATGTCAAATGTATGTCTTTCTTACTTTTTCCTCTTTCCAGCTTTTGCAATAGCAATTATACTCTGGATATGGGTTTAAAACCAGTAAATGAAGTAAATTCATCCCCATCCCATATTAGGCCATGGTAGTTGAAGATATCATCTTTTTGGTTATTTTGAGGGTAAGGGTAGGTTAATTGTATTGCTGCATGCAGTGTTTAAGCTTTGTTTTAATATAGTTAGTGGCCTATCGAAAAAATAGTCTAATTTTGCCCTAATTCAATATAATTTCTGAACTGATTCCATTAATGATCTAGTAAATTGTAGAATCATGCTTAAACAATAAAGAGCTAACCAGGGTTCTTATGTATAATATTAATCATAACCATTTAGCGACTCCGGATAGAGGTGAAAAGTAGTACCAACTGCTAAACTGCAATATGAATACGTAAGCTTTTCACCCTGTATTAGAATTTGCTGAAATTTAGTGAAAAGCTGCTAGAAGCTTTTTGTTTTCCTCCTCAGTTGTTTTTCCTCTTATTATGTTTATATACAGTTTATAAGATGTCCTTACTATACTAGTGATTTACTGTTTGCTTACTGGCAGACACCCCTTGACTCTTCATCCATAGATGTTGCTGTCTTCTGCCTCTCATTAATGGGGACTGACTTTCCCAGTTACCTTCAAGAAGCGCATAGGGTTCTTAAACCAAGGTATGGTGCACAAGATTTTCATTTAAGTGTTTGGCTCACCTTGTGTTTGTAATCTTCTTCAGTTATTAGCTTCACTGATGATGGTTTTTCTTAGTGGTTGGCTTATGATAGCAGAGGTGAAGAGCAGATTTGATCCAAACACTGGAGGAGCCGACCCAAACAAGTTTTCAAAGGCAATTTGTGATCTAGGGTTTGCTTCAGAGTTAAAGGTCGGTTTATTAGCCTTTTATTTGTCTATAAAATCAGTCATTTGGTTAGATACTGACTTCCTACATTTTGTGTCCAGGATTATTCAAATAAAATGTTTATTTTGTTGTACTTCAAGAAAAAGGTTTGTAGCCACTGTAGACTAAAAATGTAGTTCATATCACATCTAAATTATCTGATCCAGAAGTGGTATATAATTTAATGATATTCAACTTGGATCCTTTTGTCTGTAGGAGAAGCAAAACTCCAAGCAGAAGGAGATTGAATGGCCTGAGTTAAAACCTTGTTTGTACAAACGTCGCTGAGGTTCAAGGCGAAATGTGCCTCTATGTTTTCATCCCGACAAAGTGGTTCTGCTATATGGTTTTGTAGATGTAGTTCTGTGCAACTTTTTGAGTCATTACGCTTTCTTCCTGCTTAGGAATATGAAAAACAGTTTTTTTTTTTTTTTTAAATGCATTTAATTTAATCTTCTGTTCCATATTATACTTTCTTTCTGCTTAGGAACATGAAAAACAGTTTTTTTTTTTTTAATAAAAGAAATGTATTTAATTTAATCTTCTGTTCCATATTTTACTTGTACTTTACTTGAGATGCGTTATGTAAGTGTAGGCAAATTTCATCAGCAATACTTGGGATTTTTAAGGCATTTTTTTCCGTCTGTCATCAGTTAATTTGGATGAGATTGTGAGATATCAACACTGATTACACTGATGTTGATATCCCATAAAACTAGGTTTGTCAAAAAAGATCATCTTTAAAACTATATCAAAGACGGCTACAACATTTCCTGAAACTAAGCTCTCAAATCAGCAATTAAGCCACATCTAATGGCTTCCCTTTTCCAGTTACATGCAAACTCCCTTCAGGACCTGTGCAACATTCAAAAGAATGCCTCATCATCTTACAAAATCCTGAAAGGATGTTTGTACTGTAGAATAATGCCATACTCATAACGGTTAAGTCTCAGAATATCATAAATTCATTTTTGTTCAATTCCCATCAGTGTGAGAGGACAAACAAAAAGAGCCACAGAGTCATTCAACATAGCTTGGAAACTTCAGCAAGCCTGGCATTGGTTTCTCTGTAACACTTCGGCAGTCACTTATGGTGCCTACATCTTGTGATCCATATATAAAGTTACAAGTAAGAACTCTTCTTGCCTCAAACAAGTTAACAATGAACAAAGTAACAAAGCAATGCCTTCCATGCGTTAAATATAAATGTTCTACACTAAACCTTACATAAATGGTTGCCCATTAATGAAAATAGCATAACACTATATACACTGGTTAGCAAGAGAGACAATGCAACCAAAATAAGAGAAGTTGTACAGGCTAGTAAGGCAGATCTTATATTAGAATTCACAAATCACAAAATAATTACTGTGGAATCATTCTTTAATGGAAATGCTCTTAGTAAGAGTTGTCCTTCAGCGTCAAAAGCAAACCAAAAGATGAGGATTTATATGATGGCAAAGGAAGTTCACTCTTCGTAAATGTTGTGGATAGCTGCATTAATGCTTTTACAGTCATAATCCATGGTCTTCATCCAGTTCTCAAAGTCCCCAATTTCCTATGACAACCCCACACAAAAGTTAGAACCAGCAATAAAGCCATAATCAGTATGGCTTGACAAGGAAAAGTATTCTTCAAGTCATGGCATCACCGCTTCCAGACTTCACAAGCATAAATAGTATGGTCTGACAAGGAAACATATATATATATATATATATATATATGTACATATATGCGCATGTGTGTGTGTGTGTGTTTTGAATTCTCTTATCTTACAAGAACGTTATGCCAAATTCTACCAATAATTAGGATCCCTGCAATTTGTTCTAAATTATGCTATATAAGTTGATGAGTATTAAACTAACATGAAGACATCACCATTGTCAGTAAACTAACATAGCATTAGTAGTAGCAGCACGCTAATTGGAGAAAATCTCATTCAAGGGAACTTGTCTAGGCCGTCCAAAACGGCAAATACATTTCTCTCTTTCTGAAATCTAAGTCTTCTCAAGAAGTCTGGCGTAAAACACAAGGGCCTGATTTAAGTTCAATTTAACATCAAACACCTAATCATCAATCTTGAATAGGACATCAAAGACGGGCTGCCACTCATTTGAATCAAAACTTACCTAGGACCCAAAGGCTCTACAAGTCATGTCTAAGTGGCTTCAATACATCTCTCATTGCAAACAAAAGCACTACTAATTGTTTCATTTCCTAATGTTTAAGGAAAGATGGAAGCTTTACCTTCATAGCAGAGTTAATAGCATTAGTAGCAGCAAGCCACTGATCAGTCTGTTTCATGAAGCGTGCAATTGTAGCAGCCAATGCTCGTATTTCATTTTCTATACTTTTCTCAATCACATATGAATCTTGAACCCCACCATTTAATGCATCCATCAACAAATCCCCCACCTTCTTTGCATTTTTAATCGATTCCTTTTTGGCTCTCTCAGTTTGTTCGCGGAGTCTGAGAGAGGAGAGATGGTGGTTGTGGAGAAGCTGGAGAAGAGATTCTTCAAGACCCCCTCCTTCTACCTCTGCTTGTGATTTCCCCGTCTCTGAACCCTGTTGCACGCGCGTACGCGCCGCACGATTCGGTGATTGCATCTTTGTTCCAACGCCTTCCCTTCTCGTCCTAGGAGTCACGCGTGTTCGGGTCCGAGTAGTTTTCACCCTTTAAGAAATAAATATGCTATCATACTCCAAATATCACCTATGTCAAAAAAACATATACATATATATATATATATACACGTATCAATGTCAAAAATACCGATGTTCAATATTGAAAAATTTGTCATAATTTATATTTGACATTAATTATTTGTATATAATTAATAGATCCAGAATGTTTGAAACTTATATAGATATCCTATTATTTTTTTATATTTTGACAATATTCTCGATTTTTAAAATTTTTATAGATATTTTCATAAATTTAGATTATGATATTTTTCAAAACTCAAACTTATTGCTCTTTTTTTTTTTTTTTTGAAAGAAAGAAATATTTCATTAACCAAAAAAAATAACATCCAAGTGAAGTCGAGCTTGAAGAAAAGAAGGAGGCACACTCCACACCATAGGATTCCTAAGAACACAAGAATCTCTAGCAAGCAAATGGGCAGCCTCATTGGCTTTTCTTTTAACAAAACAAACTGAAACCTGCTGACATTGATTAAATAAAGACCAACACTCTTCCAGAATAGAACCAAATTCCATGAGATCCATTCTTCGAGCATGAAAGGCATCCACTACAACCTTTGCGTCCATTTCAACAACTACATTTTGCACCTATAAGTCAATAATCCATGCAAGGGCCTCTCATAATGCCATCGCCTCTGCTTCCTTGGGAAGGAAAACACCTGTAAACAGCTTGGTCATCCCATTCACAAAGCCTCCAACATCATTCCTCAAGATCAGACCAACTCTTACCTCTCCTCGATCATAAAAGATAGCAGCATTTATGTTACATTTTAGCCCATCTAATGGTGGCTTTTGCCAACAAACAAGGACCAAAACAGCTTTTTTAACCACCTGAAATCTTTGACCTGCACGAGCTTCAATCCATGCTACAATGAATTCCATGCTGCCACGAATCAAATGCTCAACTGGTTGTCGCTATCCATACCACAACAACTTATTCCTTTGACTCCAAATTGACCATAACACTGCACTAATTTTGATTAATATGTCCCCCGAAGCTGTAACAACATGCTGAAAAAACCAAGCACTAAAATCAAGAGCACTTGAACCTCCCACATGCAAACCAACTTGTCGCCAAAAAAGAACAGCATGCAGGCATTGAAGGAACACATGAGCAATGCACTCACCTGCTGCACAACAAAGCACACAACAGTTGTCAACTTGAATACCACGCCTTTGAAGATTACTTCGAGTAGGAAGACAATCACGACACATTCTCCACATCAAATTCTTTATTTTTGGAGGGAGATCTAGCTTCCAAAGTCTATCCCATATACCAGGTACCGGGACATCATTAGGACCTCTCAGCAGAGTCATAGCAACTCTGTAACTCGACTTAACCAAATATACTCCATTCTTACTAAAGTGCCAAATTCGATGGTCCATAGAATGGTTATTAGAAAGAGCTAATGTAGAGATAGCTACCACATTACGAGGGAAAAACAATTATTCTAGCAATTCAAAATCCCACATGCGAGATTCTAGAGCAAACAAGTCTGCAACTTTCAAGTCCTCTAGACCTTGAATCATAGGTGTCTCAATTCTCCTGTTCTCGTCCTTCTTCAACCATGGATCACGCCAAACATTTATGCTTCTACCATCACCAACCTTCCATCTACATCCTTCCTCTAGTAATTATCGAGCACTCCAAATACTCCTCCAAGTGAAACTTGGCCTATGGCCTAACGCAGCCAATAAGAAATCCTCTTTAGGATAGTATTTAGCTTTGAGCAGCTTTCCAATAAGAGTATTGGGGTAGAAGATTAAATTCCACCCTTGCTTACCCAACATAGCTAGGTTGAAACCATGTAGATTTCGAAAACCCAAACCCCCTTCATCCTTGCGAAGACATAACCGATTCCACCGAAACCAATTAATTCCTCGACTACCATCCGCTTTCGAACCCTACCAAAAAGAATTCATCATTCGTTGAAGCTCGTCACATAAAGAAGAAGGCAAAAGGAATGTGCTTATGCAATAAGAAGGGATTACTTGAGCCATAGATTTGATTAACACTTCTTTCCCCGCACAAGACAACAACCTACTATGCCACCCTTGAATTCTCTTCCAAAGCCTCTCCCTCAAAAAAGTAAAAACGGCCTTTTTCTGTCTTCCAATAAGAGAAGGCAACCCCAAATATTTTCCTGTGTTAAGCGGAGCATGAAAACCTAACATGGAAGAAATGCTATCTTTAAGATGTTGTTGAACATTAGCACTAAAAAATATACCCGACTTTTGAAAGTTTATTGCCTGGCCTGAAGCTTCCTCATAGCACCCCAAAATACGCTTCAAAGAACAACACTCCTCCTCCGTTGCTTTGAGGAAAAATAAACTATCATATACGAAAAAAAGGTGTGAAACACTAGGTGCTCTCCTGGAAATACGGCAACCATGTAACCTCCCCATCCATTCTTTCTTTTGAATTAAAGCTGTCAAACCCTCTGCACAAAGAATAAACAAATAAGGGGAAAGAGGGTCCCCTTGCCTCAAACCTCTACTAGGAATTATAGGACCAACTAGCATCTCATTCAACGAAACTGAATAAGAGACCGTCCTTACACATAACATGATGCAATCCAACCAATTACGATAAAACCCCAACTTAAGCATAATGTTTTCCAAGAAGGACCACGAGACCCTATCATATGCTTTGTTGATATCAATCTTTAATGCAACTTCACCTTTATCACCTGTAGTCTTACACTTCATGTAATGAATTATCTCAAAAGCTGCAAGAAAATTGTCCGTTATAAGTCTGCCTGGCACAAAAGCGGATTACGAATCCGAAATCAAGGCAGGTAGAATGTTTTTGAGCCTATTAGCCAAAACCTTTGCAATTATTTTGTAAGGCACATTGCAGAGCAAAATTGGCCTAAGATCCTTCACAATCACAGGGGAATCACATTTAGGAATAAGAGCAATTATGGTGTCATTCAAACCAATAGGAAACTCCTTCTTTTGCAGCCAACTCAAATAATTGAGACACTTTCATTTTAGTTTCTATAGTTTCCAAAGGGATAATTTTATTTTAGTCCCTGTGTTTTTAGAAAATCTTTCGTTTTTAAATGTGAATTCTTTTATAATGATTATAGTCTTTTACATTTTAAAAATTCATCAAATTAGTTCCGAAATGTTTGAAACTTATATAGATATCCTATTATTTTTTATATTTTGATAATATTCTCGATTTTTAAAAATTTTATAGATATTTTCATAAATTTAGATTATGATATTTTTCAAAACTCAAACTTATTGCTCTTAATCTCAAATAATAATTGAGAAACTTTCATTTTAGTTTCTATATTTTCAAAAAGGATAACTTTATTATGGTCCCTGTATTTTTAAAAAACTTCTCGTTTTTAAATGTGAATCATTTTATAATGATTATGGTCTTTTACATTTCAAAAATTTATCAAATTACTTCCAAAATGTTTGAAACTTATATAGATATCCTATTATTTTTTATATTTTGATAATATTCTCGATTTTTTAAAATTTTTATAGATATTTTCATAAATTTATATTATGATATTTTTCAAAACTCAAACTTATTGCTCTTAATCTCAAATAATTGATAAACTTTCATTTTAGTTTCTATATTTTCAAAAGGAATAACTTTATTTTGGTCTCTATGTTTTTAGAAAACTTCTCGTTTTTAAATGTGAATCATTTTATAATGATTATGATATTTTATATTTCAAAAATTCATCAAATTAGTTCCTACCGTTAGTCAACAAATGATCAAATGTTATCCATGTATGGGTATTTTCATCTTTCAACATTAATTGGTAACATAAGGACACATGTTGGACGGAAATTTTAAAAAAAAAAAAAAACAATAATTAAAAGTATATATAAAGTTGAGGACAAAATAGTATTTTACCATTTTGTTTTGATGTTGACCAGCAAAGATCACATAAAAAATGACTAGTTTTATGAAGTTTCAAAACGTAAGTACCATGAAAATTATAAACGAATTTATATTTAAAAATGAAAAGTTTTCTAAAAATATAGGAATTACAGTAAAGTTTCTTTTAATTATGAATTAAAAACCAATCCAATCTTTTCTAATATTTCATAAATACATCAATTTCCTGACCAAGAATTTAGCGCCAAACATAATTGAAAGTGCAAAAAATCCATTTTACTCCAATCATTAGTTAATTCTAAAATTACAGTTTTATAAAAAGTTATCGATAAACATAAATTTAACATGTGTCATCAATTTAAAATAATAAAAACTAAACAATTTAAGACAACAAAATATATATTAAAAACTTTTTTGAATCAAAAAAGGAAAAAGAAAACTATGAATTAAATATATATATATATATATATAAATATACATCCATCTAATACAGATCTATATTGGATCCCCATTGTCGAAGGACTCCATCTACAATGAAGCTCCAATATTGATCTCCACTATACAATTTTTTTTTCTCAATTTCTATCTCTTGTATTTTAATTTTTAATTATATTTTAATTATGTTGAATCTTCATTGTTCATCTCCTAGATGGATAGTAGAGATCCATCTTTTTTTATTTCAATCATTTTCTTGAGATAAATGATAAAGATCCATCCTTTTTTGTGTATAATTTTTTATATTTTTAATATTTAATTTTATTTTAATTAAAATAAAAATAATCTTATTAGAATGACATAATTTACCTTCATCTCCGCGAACTTTGACCAACAATTAACTCACAAGAGGAATGAAATTTGTGTATATATATGAAATTTTTAAGTTCATAGATAAAAATTTTATACTCTTTGAAAACACAGAAACAAAAATGAGACTTATCCCAAACGATTTAAAATGATTTGCATCACAATTTTTTTTTTTTTCAATTATTACCATAAATTTGAAATTTTGAGTTGAAGTAGATAATCAAACTCACAACCTAGACCAACCTTATCATGTCTTTGCTTCACAATTTTACTAAAAATAGAAAATGAAAATCTATCATTCATCTAGAGATAGAATGAGATGAATAATGGAGATATAAAATTTATTTATTTTGAGATCGGGGATACAAAATTTATTTTATTAATTGTTTGCAATTTCTGCTTTTCAATATGTGAATCTACACCATCTGTTTCAGTGACTGACCATGAAGATTATGGATGTTTTCTTTTTCAATTGTGTAACTTAAATAAATAAATAAAGGTATGGGCATTTTTATCTTCTTATCCTTTAATGTAATGAATTGTTATACATAAAAACACTTACAGGAAGAAAAGTCCTTATCAATTTTGGAATAAGTTAATTTCCAACATAAAAAAACAAACTTCAGTCATTTTGGTGGTATAGTTTGTTCCATGATTAATACACATTCTTTTAAATATTTAAATATTTAAGGATGATAGATAAGTGTTACCAACAAGAGGAAACAGGTCCTTTCAAAAAAAAAAAAAAAAAAGAGAACAGTATTATTAACAATTGAACCTTATCATAGTTTTTGATAGATATTAGATATTTTAGCCAAGAAAAAACAAGTTTAGAAAACAAACTGTGTTTTATTAGCTAATTATTAGGTCATGCAACCTAAAATATCATCATCATTTAATCATTTTTTTAACAGCATCATTTAATTATTTGACACGACAATATATCCGAAATTGTCATCATCCTATGCTTTAATATCGTATTCTTTTTTTTTTTTTGAAAGAAATAGAGAATAGCATTAAAAGTCCCAGAACAGGGACCAGGAACTTACAAACCAAACTGCCCTCAAAGGGGAACAGAAATCAGACAGCCCAGGCACGAGATGAACTACACCAAATGAATCACACATGCCCAGAACCAACCAAGTACTCGGCCTAGCACAGATACAACAAATGAGGCACACAGCCAAATACAAAGGAGAAAGTCCCTGACTCCAGCCATAGACAAAGGCCAGACAGCAGAAAATACATAAACAAACCAACCAGAAACAAGAAACAGAACCAGCGGCTACACAATATAAACAAACCAAAACAGCCCCCGACCACCGAAAACAGCAGCGGGACCGCCGGGAGAGCCGAAGGGCGCCACTGCAAGCAGTCAGCCAGGGAGCAAGTGTGGGCCACCAGTCCGCTGTCAAACACCGCGAGCCATCAGCCGACGAGCGGGACAAAAGGGGGCGCGATGGCGAAGATCGGAACCCCGCCAGGGAAACCCCAAAACCCCAACCAGAACCCATAGAAGGGGACGGAAAACGGGGAAGAACCCAGACCAAAGCTCTGCAGTAGATCCGCACGAACCGTCGAGGGGGTTTTACGGGGTAGATCCAGAAAAGCTGGATCCAGCCCCGAAAACCCCAAAACCAAAAAGAGGTCGCCTAGGAGAAGGGGGAAAAGCGAGAAGCGAGGAAGGACGGCAGGGCGATCGATGCAGAGAGGGAACTGGGATGAGAGCCTCTCACTCTAGAAAGAAGAGAGAGAGACGCAAACCCAGACTGTTGGTGTCCTTTAATATCGTATTCTTGTTGTAATTAGGCTACATTAGTTCCACATTCAATTAAAACATTCTCTCTACTAATTTATATGGGTAAACCTCTATTTTCACGTGGGTTAATCTCTTCCGTCTGGAAGTAGCTCTCCGAATCACGTCACTAATGTTCCATTCCAATTGGTTTCAGTACTTTATTGAATCAGTTTTAGTAATATTTAAAAAAAAATAAAAAAATCAGATTCTTGCTTCCCCCCCAAAAAAAATAAAAATAAAAATAAGATTCTCAAAACTTGAAAAGTTTGAGCGTCAATTGCTTTACACCATTTTTTTTTGTATTATGATAATTAGAGATGTGGTATTGGTGATTTTTTATTAGCAAATCACCTTTTTTATTTAACACTTTTTTTGTTTTTCTTCGGACACTCCATTGATGAAATTCTTTTTATACTATTCCTAATGTAACCATTCCAATCTTAAATTTATAGAATTTATGTCGACATTCAGTATTGTTCCAAAATTACTTTTGATTCAAATTTGAATTATTGCACCATAAATGATATTATTAAAAAATATAAATTCGAAAAATCTCATAATTAAGAGACATAACTATTAACCAAAGAGCTTTCAGCATCAATTTCCTTGACGACAACAAGAAACTTGAAATCAACAACAATGATCCACTTGGTGATTTTGGATGCCAAAAATTACAATAACTTCGGCAAATGAGCAGGAGTTTACTGCTTTTGGTTCTCTAAATTCCCTATATTATGAGAATAAAAAGGAACTTCAATAATCTTCATGGTTGTCCTCACCTTACATTTTCCAGTGTTCTGGAGAAGGTAGAAACCACCCTCTTGGTGATTTTGGACCAGCCAAGAGAGGGAACAAAAACAAGAAATAAAAGTTGTATTCTCATATAAGAGAACTACTGTGTATAGTGTATACTATTTAATTTGTAGTAAAATTATTTGCTATGAAAACAGTTTTAGTAAATTTTGTCAAAGTTTGGGTTTAGATTTGTTTTTTTAATTATAATTTTATTGAAGTCAAACCTATCATTAAGAAAATAATTTAATATAAAATACTAAAACAAATTTGATGGTTTGCCAATAGCATCACTCATATTCTCATACTAAAAAGTTTTTTCACCAAAATATAAAGTAAACCACGTTAAGTACAAGTGTGAACCAGAGTTTCAACATCATATAAATAGCATTTTAATTATAATTTTTCCAGTACTCTTACTTATGCATATCAAAGATTATGCAATTATATCAAATTCTATCAATACAAAAGAAAATTATAAGTCATCATAGCAAACCATAGATGACACAATTTGTCATTTAAGCCCCTTCATTTATTAATACGTACACCTAAATGCAATTAACGTGCACACATAACCATAGGAAGGTTACCTTAAATATACATCGCATTTATTTAAAATCAAATCAATGGGGACCGTAGCTCTAGAAATCACATTGACACCTCTTTGTCAACCCTCAACCTTCTCAAACTTGTTATAGTAAACTTGACCGAGGTGCCAAATTTTGCATTAACATCATCATTAAACAAATAGTAAATTATTTTTTAAAAAAAGAGCTGCATGCATCATGTGAGGAGCAGTAGCAGGTGGGCGATGTGATAATCTATATATTTAAATATCTTTCTCTCGTGAACCAACACTCAACTTTTTGGGCGGATTTTGAATCAATCAAAATTAGTTATTGCATTGTGACTGTGATGAACATGATCATTGAACATTGGCCGTTGGATTAACAATCAAATGATTGTACTTAAAATTGGAGTCAACACTTTGAAGGCAAGAGGCAAAACTCACCAACTGCGCTTCACAAACTTCATCGTTACAATCTAAACAAAATCCAAATAAAAATATAAAAATAGACTTTAAAGCTTCTGTCAACGACTTAGATTAAAATTTTGCGTGTTCTGGCGACCGCCTGCCCTTGACTTGCAACAAAGTACCACAAAGGGCATCTAAGTCACGGCCTGTTTAATAATTGATTCGGACCCACTAATATTGGTACTTCGCTGTTACTCACCGACATGGTTTTGTAATTTGACTATTAATTTTCATAATTATAATTGATTCAAGATTCAAGGAGGGGATATGATTTGAACTCATGATCTATTAGTGTAGGTTCCAAAACATTCACTTATTAACTTCATCTGATCCATCTAACTTTCTTTTGATATAGGATTTTCATATGTGTATTTCTTTTTCCATCGTTGGTATTTTTGGAGGAATTATAACAAAGAAAAATCATATTATTGTGGATATATTTGAGGCTACATAAGGGGGTTGATAAAAGTCTAATAAATTGATCAAATAGATAAAACCCAGTTCGTCAACGTCCAGCTCGCATAATAAGCTCTCAAATCGTTGTTTCGGTTCTCAGATTGTTGGTCAATCGTGATCAAGACTGCCTTATACTCAACTCTAAGTCACCCAAAACGAGGTCCAGCTTGTATCTCGAAATACTCATTAATGAAGTTTTTCCAAAAAGGAAACAGCCTAATTTGAGGAATAGTCAGCTACTATAATTGAAAATAAAATTAAATTTCTAATTTGGTGGAATCAATCCCTAAAATGATAAGCATCGGTTTTGAAAGTGTAATTAATGTAAACCTTTTCCTATTCTTATTGTATTCAAATTGTAACACCTCATATTATAAATAAAAGTTGAAAATTCATTGTAACGACGAATAAGCAATAAAATACTGTGACTCTATCCAAATAACCAAAGAAACAGTTGTGAATGTAGACATCTTTTTTAGCCGAACCATATATAAAAATCTCATTGCATTCACTATTTTTTCTATTCTCTTTCTTTTGTCTTCGTTTTATTTTGCTTTATTTGAAATATTGAGTTAAGAACTTGGATCGACTAGATTCAGACGTCGACACATACCATTTGTTTTTTGGTGATCAAATCATATTATAACAAAATTTTCATATATTCTTCTATCCATCAAAGCAAAGAAAAGTCTGATTTTTTTATTTAAAATAAAAGTCATATCCAGCATTTAACAAAAAAAAAAAAATCTTTCATAAGACGTTAAATTGGTGTGATGTAATGATGTTAACGTAACATTCAATAACAATGTTATATGTGTCGTAACTTTTTAAATAAAATTTAAAATCCTATAAGCGATTGTTTTTCGTTTTATTCAAATTAATGGGCATTTATAAAATAAAAAAATAACAACGTAAATTTATAAAATATACTCTAGGTTAGAGTTCTATCAATGTTTGTCTAAATAAATTACTACAACAATTAATATAGTCCGTAGAACTGCTTCTATTAAAGGAAGAAAAAAAAGCATGCATTTTTGGGATCAAATTAGTTAATCATTTTATATAAGGTTTAAATATTATCTTTTATAATTGGGAAAAAATGTGCTCCCACAAACACCATAAAGTTTTCCCACATATTAATAATCTCATGGTATGACCTGAATCTCCAACATATATATAAAAAATGAAATGCATATCACTTGAGCTGTGAGTACATAATTAATTTGTCTAATATGATAAGGTATACAAATACTGACTCTCAATAAATGAATAATTTGAGAAAATGACTTTGGTGTAATGGTAAAATTAAAAATCCACTTGTCTTACTAAAAAATGGTCGTGAGTTCAATTTATAAGTCTCACTTAATATATGTAATTTTCTCTATATATGTGAGTTGCCTTATATTGTTTTTGAGAGTTAATCCCTGAACTACACTTTAGAGTTACATCGTAACTGGTCTTGAGCTATTGACAATACTCTAGATTGGTCTTAATAATAATATAATTAAAAAAGAAAAAAGAAAAAGGAAAAGGATAACTTATTGCACTTTCTTTCCTTAGGAAATGAACATCTAGATAAACTATGCAAAGCTCTGGTACCCAGAGCCCACCAATCTAATGACTTGGTAATTCCAGAATTCAAATCTTATGATATTTACCAATATCAAAATGGCATTGTTTGACAACATCTTTCTTTCTTTTTACTGTCAAAAGTCCACTCCTATCTTCAACCAATACTTTTCATTTTTCCTCTAATTCATTTATGACTTCTCATCATCTCTCCTCGTGAAACGAATTCATATCAATTTTTCCTACGGGAAAACCGCCACCAAAATTCTCAAATAATTTGGAAAAAAATTAGCATAGAAAGATATATATCAAATAACATAATTAAAACAATAAATCTCAAATCCCATTCAAAGACGAGTACATATTAGATATAAACAAAGTTTTATTTTAAAAATAACTATAAATAAAATAAAAAATCGGTGCATAACTACGAAATATATTTTAAATTGAGAAATTAATTTATATATATATATTAGAAGCCTAGACTGCAATAAATGGAAGTCTGTAAAAGGAGAGGTGCGATGTAGCTTCCTAAAAGTCAAAGTGTCGGTGTAACAAGGTCAGACTTCATATATACGTTGGATTTAGAAAGTCAACGTCTGACGGAAGCCCGTGAAATGGACAACAATGTATGCTTCAACCTATAAAACATGCTTCCCCTGTACCTTTCAGTTTATCTTATTTTTAACATTGTTTTCAGTTTTTTCCTCTCGAAGACAAAATAAATTTATTAAACTAGAGAAAAGAGTGGCTATGATTGGAAGCATGTATACCTGTTGCCCTAGTTGATTATATTTAATTTCTTATTTTATATAAGAGAATTTGGGATTAATTTCAACAATAATTGAGTTTGAGGAGTTTACTTCGTGTCCAAATGGTATTTATAATTATTATGATATAATTCTATTCCCATCCCATAATGGATTTGAGGAGTTTACCATAAGTATTAAAAATATATATATCTTGAGTTTGAATTTACCATAATTTGAGGTTGATTTCAATAATAATTGAGTTTGAGGAGTTTGAAACATCTCATAATAGTATTTAAATATTGTTGTACACTTATCCATCGATTATAATGACGAAGATTTAAGTCTCATTTTATAATTATATGTGGAGAGTTTTTCGTTATAAAGATGAATACATATTTAAATTACAGTCTAATCGATTTGATGTTAATTATTAAAACTTTAAAAACATCCTATTTGCCATACATATAGATCTTATTTTATGTGGAATTCCATGCATTTTTTTAAAATTGCCCGTAAAACAATTTATTAGATGTGATAAACTAACATGCTGTAAAAATAACAAGTGAGAGCTTGCACTTGAAGCAACAATTAAACCTATCATCAACTATTATTTGTTTCATTTTGTTGATGAAAAAAAAAAATCAATATAAACATCGAAACAAATTTTACAAACTGTACTTGAATGTGCTTTTATTTTTTAAAAAAATCAAATCACTAAAAATAAATTATATAAAGAAGTTTTAGATGAGATGATAATAATGTCCCAAGTACCTTTTTTTTTTTTTTTTTTTTTTAATTTTAAAAGAGCATTTTGAAAACACAATCAATAAAGTGATTCTTTTCTTCATTTTTCTTTTTGTACTACGGACTTAAAAAAAAATTGAAGAGAATATGACATTAATTTGTGACCTTATTAATGAAGATATAAATTTATACGGTTCCCCACCATATAACCTCAAAATTTTTGGTTATTTCTGTCTTCATCATTTAACTATGTTTGTACGATATTAAATAATAATAATAATAATATAAAACAGTTAATATGGTACTTAAATTGGAAAAAAAAAAAGGTCAGACTCTAAAACCCATAATAAGTTATAAACTTATGGTGTATTTACTTGATGAATGGAAAAATGAGAATAAGGAATGTAAATTATTGATAATGTTTATTTGCTATAAAATCATTTCGTAATAAAAATGAAATTATGAGTCTTATTTAAATTTGAGATTGTGGAATGAGAATTCAATTTCCTCCATCCTCTTTGAGAATTTTATTTTCATTCACCTTTCTAAATTAAAAATACTTTTATACCCCTTATTAAAAAAAAGTTTTATGAAAAACTTGTATATATATTTTTATACATTTTATGTTTATTAAAAAAAAAGTGTTTATACATTTTGTATTCCCTTTTCCACTTGGATATAGATTTTTCGTTATTTTAGTTGGTTGTTTTTATATTTATAAAAATAAATATTTACATATGCTAAAATATTCATTATATATAAATATGAATGTATATTTATAAAAAAGAAACACAATGCTTCTTTTGCTATGTTATTTATTTTTTTATTTCATTTTACAAAAAAAAAAAAAAAAAACCTTATGGAGTACATAATTTCAATTAAGGGTATTTTCTGTAATTTGTAATTAATTCATTTAAATTTCAAAAAAAGTAAACAACTCAATGAAAATATTATTAATTCTCATTTCCATTCTTACAATTGATGTAAACAATTTATTTTGATTTCGATACATTATTTCGATTCTAGATTATTTCATTTTCATTCAAATTCCTATAATTAAAGTAAATGCATCATTAAAATAATGTTAGATTTCTCAATTTTTTGGAAAGTGAGTTATTGACATTATATTAATTATCATATTATCTTATGATTTATAAGAGATTGACAATATATAATTTGGATAAAAGATTTGAAAAATGTAACGTTACTTATAAATTTACCGTAATAAAATTAATACAGTAACAAAAACATCACTCTAGATTTGCGCTCTCTCTCTCTGGGTCCAAATAATTTCTTATTAACGAAAAGACACTATTTTTCTGACAAAGACTCAACTCCTGCCGCGGCTTTATATGCTCTCGCAGGTCTAGGAACCTCGACTTTGTCTCAAACGCGTCCAAAACCAGAACCCTCTCATTTCTTCTCTCAAACCCACCTCCACCTTCACATTTCCCAGTCTACCTCCTTGAGTTTCACTGCAAACTCCAATCCTCCATCAAACTTCTCTTCATATACTTTCCTTTCCTCATCGCTTCATTTTTTCCCATCTAAGTTTTTATATTTTCAACTCTGTTTCTAGACAGAACTTGTTGAGCCTCTTTCCTCTGTTTCTAAATTCTACAATTGTCAGTAGCTAGGAGGTGTCTGTGGAGACTGAATAAAAAACATGTGTGCTTTTATTGATCTTTGTCTTGAGAATTAAAGGTCTTGGTCTTTTTTTTGATGACTTTGGATCTGTCTCTGAATGGGGATGTCTTGTGTCTATTAATAGTTGAAACTTTGATTTTACTTGGGAAGAAGAAGTGGTACACACGAGGAGAGCTTGCTTGATTTGGTTTTGTTAGTTCTTCTTTAATAGAGTTAGAAGGGCCAAAAAATGGGATCTTCAAATGAATTTTTTGCATCTACACAGTTCAGTTTAGACCCCAAGTGGCTAGTTGATCCTAAGCAGCTTTATGTTGGGCCAAAAATTGGAGAGGGAGCTCATGCTAAAGTATACGAGGGAAAGTATGTCAATTTGTTGTGTCTTCTGTTTCTTTTCTCTTGATTCTAGTTCTTGATCTTCATATAATCAATTAGGTTCTTTGATATTTAGAGTAAATTTAATTATCTGTGTTTGTTGACTTTTTTTCTGTTTTCTTTATTTTTTATAAACTATATTGTGTCATTGTGTGTATGTACTATTTTTCCTAAAGTTTACATTTTTTTTTTTTGGTATTTATTGAAGAGATTATGTGTTTGATGGCGTTTTGTACTGGTGTTGTTATCTCGTTCTTTGACTTATGAATGCCTTTTGGTGTTTTCAGATATAAGAATCAAAATGTTGCTATTAAAATTGTTCATAGAGGAGACAACCCTGAAGAGATTGCCAAGAGAGAAGCGCGATTTGCAAGAGAAGTTGCTATGCTGTCTAGAGTACAACACAAGAATCTTGTGAAGGTTGTTGCTTAGAATGTGTAATTGGTTACTTTTTAATTGCTGAAATTTATAATATGACATTTTTTTTTTAGGTGATTTGTTTTGGACAGTAAAGGTTGTAACTGACTTATTTTCTTGCAATGTTGTTGAACTATATGCACAATGTATATCTGATCAGTGGCTATGTTTATTGCCAGTTTATTGGTGCTTGTAAGGAACCTGTCATGGTAATAGTAACTGAGCTTCTATTGGGTGGGACATTGCGTAGATACTTGTTGAACACGCGGCCAAGGTCCTTGGACAGTTGTGTGGCTATTGGTTTTGCCCTTGATATTGCTCGTGCAATGGAATGTTTACACTCACATGGGATCATTCATCGTGACCTAAAACCTGGTATGATTTTGTTACTGCTTTTGTCCACTAGATTGTTAATCTGTTATTAGGGTTGAATGGCTAGATTGTTGTAGGAGGAACTAGATATCCACTGTAGCTGGATGTGTCCTGCTATGTATGTGAGTTTTAAAAGATTCAGTGTTTGTATGTTTAGTCTGTATCTAAATCTGACTTTTAAACTATGAGAAAAATTGTAACGTTTGATTGCCAATAGCTTGTCATAATCTGTATTCTGTCATTTTTGTATTTCTATTATCCCTAGGGTAGTGGCATTGGCATATCAATCTAATGAGTAATTTACCATTTATATATGTTTTCATTTTCTGTGGATATGAAACTTTTTTCTTTGAAGTATTGATATATCGACCATTGGTCCAATTATAAATTCCTCTAGCTTGTTGAGGCCATTCTGTCTTATGAAACTTCTGGGTCTTCAGATGCTCTAGTGGCTGGAGCCAGTGTTATGTTGCCCTTAACGTTACGATTCAAATGTTTACCTGAATAATTGACATGCTTGCTTTGTGCATCCTTCTCTTGTTAGACGTGGTGGAAGTTTGTGTAGGACCTGTAACTTTATAGACTCCCACTTTAGAATACCTCCTAAACATTATGTTAGCATTTCTTTTCTCAACTTATTGTTTTTATGTTGTTACCTTATATGTGAGAGATGCATTCAATTTGAGTTCCAAGAATAAATTCAAATATATTTGTGAATTTGAAGGTTCTTAATTATTGCAACATTGCTGTAACACTATAAACATTGAGCTTATATAACGCATTTCCAACTTGTTTCTTGCATGATCTCTAGCGTTCATGTTGTAAGCTACATGCATGGAATAATTTTCACGTGTAATATCTTTTTCCATTTTCCTTTCCATCAATATGGTGCTTAGATACCAATGACAAAATTACGCAAAATATGTGTTGCGTCTGGACGCTCTGTCCTTCTGCTGCCAAATTTAACAGGGAGAAAGATTGCTAGTATGATGTCATTCATTAGATGCACTAGTAATCTCCATGTTCTATACTTAGTTGCTTGCCTGTTCATTAGCATTTAGCTATCTAAGTGTCTACTACACTGAAAATTACCTCTGAAGAATAGAGATGTGGGTATTATTGGGAGCCAGATGAGAATATCTATAAACATTCTTATGGTACACAAAAGTGGAAAATCTAATTAGCCTCATGAGGTTGTCTTAAATTATTGTGTTATACATGACAATAGGCTTGAGTAGTCGTGTCCTGTGTGGTAGGTTTGAATTGAGATCGTCGAAGGGATAAGTTTTGTTTCCCCTAGCCTTTGTTTCCAAGGCTGGTTCTGACTGTCATCCTTTGTCCTTCCTGGTTGTGCTTAATAAAAGCTGCCTTAATGAATGTATGACTTTAGTGAAAAGGAAACTTCCATGTAAAGGATGGCACTTGCGATTTGTTTCAACTTTCAACATGATACTCTAAAAACTACTTTTAACAATCTTCTAAATTGTCTGACCCACTCTTGAAATTTTTTGATAATTTCTTGCATCCTAAATCTTTCTTTGTCAAATCAGGCCTTCAGATACATATGATCAAAATGATTGAAAAAAAGTTGTACCTTCCCTCTCAAAGTATGACACATTTATTCTTATTACTTCTAGACAAGGAATGCTATTGTGATTGTATATCGGACAATATAAAGCATCATTGTAGTCCAAGGGTTATTTACACAAAGCAGGAGCATCTGCCTTAGGGTATGGTATGGTGTAGAGCATAGTGCTGATGGCTTTGTTTTCCTTTTCTTCTCAGAGAACTTGATCTTGACTGCAGACCACAAAACAGTCAAACTTGCAGATTTTGGTTTAGCCAGAGAAGAATCAATAACAGAGATGATGACTGCTGAAACAGGGACATATCGTTGGATGGCTCCAGAGGTTCTTTGCAACATTATTTAGATCTTGAATACCTTTTCTTTTCTAATATGTTTTAATTTTAATTGAGGTGGATGTTCCATATCAGATTACTGATTATTCACTTTTGGTAACAGCTTTACAGCACAGTCACATTAAGGCGTGGAGAGAAAAAGCATTACAATCACAAGGTGGATGCTTACAGTTTTGGGATTGTGTTGTGGGAGCTTATCCACAACAAGTTGCCTTTTGAAGGCATGTCAAATTTACAAGCAGCATATGCAGCAGCTTTTAAGGTAATCAGATGTATAATTAAGATAAAATGATTTCTCAATTATGTATTTCTTGGCATGTCTACACTTTTGCAAGTGTCATGGATGCTTGTTTAATTTAATAATACCTGCAGACAGCCCCTTGCTATTTCATGTGTGAACACCTAGACCAAACCAAAGAGATTTCACGAGTTGATGCGCTGGAACTTGTTCACATAAAACTTAGACAGTTTGTGGATTTCAAGAATAAAATTGAACCATCAGACAACTAGCACGTCCTAGATTTAATTCTGATCTCCTCTGAAAATCATATTAGCTGATCGATCATTCTAATGTAGATGGAACCTAATATTTTTCCTAACACGTAAAGGTTGTAACAAGTTGGCTATGCCTATTCATTTAAAGAAGCCCCATGCTTGCATTGGTTACTATTAGGATGGGTTGAGTGAATGAATCTATCATCTGTCAGTTGTCTAGGTTGGTTGGATGATAATAACATTTGTAGGGATCTCCTATCCTGTAGTCCAGGGGTCAGCGTGGCATTAAGTGATTGATAAATTTCTCATCTTTCCGTGGCTCTTTCTTGCTCAGTTATTACTTCATTTTGGCATCATGATATGAGATTTTTCTTTATTGCTGCAGAATGTGAGGCCCAGTGCTGAGGATCTACCAGCAGATTTGGCTTTGATTGTTACTTCATGTTGGAAAGAGGATCCAAATGCAAGACCAAACTTCAGCCAAATCATCCAGATGCTTCTGCATTACCTCTCTATGATTTCACCACCAGAGCCTGTTGTCCCTGTTCGGACATTTTCTTCAGAGAATGTTGTATATCCACCGGAATCTCCGGGCACAAGCTCTTTAATGTCTGCAAGAGATGACTCAGGAGCGGCCCCAAACTCATCAACAGTAAATGACAAGCCGAGAGGTTTCTTCTTCTGCTTTAACCAATGTTACTGATGCTTCCAATGACACAGTCTGCCCTTTGGGGATCCCCCCATATTACTGTAGGAATATCAATAAACAATAATCACAAATATTACATAATACATCTCTTATAAGAAAATGTCAATCTATTCCATAGGACTCTGAGTAGTCTCCGATACCTTTATTAACTTTGGATTCTCATTCTTTCATGAATACAAGTATCATACCAGATGGATATTTAGGATTTAGGAGTGGAGGTTGCTGTGATGTATTATCATTGTAATATAGGGTCATCCAAAGGCCTTGACTCCTTACATCCGACCACTGACCCGGGAAAGAGAGAAGCCATTCTGATTATTTAACTCAAATTAATTTGTTTGTACCAAATGGTTTGAAAGTCTACGCTTTGTTACAACATTGTCAATCTGTATTGATGTTTTAATACAATACGTTGCATATTCCCAACTTGAGCTTTGCTTTTCCTGATTTTAGGCTTGTTTGCTCCTAAAAGATGCAGCATCCCTGTTACTGGGGAACATAATCCGGGCCTGTTTGACATGCCATGTAAAGACTTGATAGTTGATAATTAATGAGAACTTCTGTGCACATGAGACTTTAAGCTAAAAATATCTTTTAAATGTCATGCACAACATATACAGGACCTAATTTGGCTGCAAATTAACACCTTTAGCTTCAGTTTCAAAGAAAGTGTTATATTTCAAAGATTGCTCTACAAGGTTGTCTAAAGTGTTGACAAATACCACATCATGCCCTTTTTAAGTTGACTACTTTTCATGTAAAGCAAGTTTCGAATTCCAAGAAGTTTTTGCTTAGAAAATATCTCAGGCTTCCCTTCCAATGGCTATTAAAATTTGAAAGCTCTTTTACTTTATCATCCAATTACCTCTAAAAGTAGTTTTTGGATTTCAAAAATTGCAAGTTAGATTTTAAAAATATATCAAATAGGACCTCAATTTAAAAGCGAAAAGATCAGTTAGCATATTAGTATTCAAAATTTTATGCAATTAACCTAGATTTAATGCCAAGTGATGTTGTTCAAAATTATAAATTTTTATGTTATAATTTATTACAATTATAACTTCAAAACTTCGTGTTGTGCTAAAAAATAATACCGGGGCTAGAAACCTAATAAGAGTTTGATAGATTAACAAGCCTAAAGGCTCATATGAAAAATGAAACAGTTTAAAGTTAATCGTACCATGATATATTAAATGTTATGCGAGTAAGGACACTAAACAAGTTCAATTGCTCTAAAATAGTAAATCAACTCAGAACAAGAAGCTTGCAAAAGACATTGCTCGAGGTAACAATCATAAAAGCAGCCTATGGCATATATGTGAGTTCGCAATTTTTTTATTAGTAAAAAAAACACGGAGACTTGAAATTTTTTACCAATTCGCAGAAACTAAGTGTTAATGGATTTTGGACAACGACACTTGGACAACTAGAATTATTGTTTTTGTAAATCGTTATGATTTAAAAAAAAAAATCCCTGTAAATTAAAATAAAACGTAAATTTAGAATTGTCCAGCACTCTTTTTTTTTTATTTATTTTTTTAATGGCTATTGTCCAGCACTTTTGTTGGCAATGATGGCAAATTTGAGGCTTTCAAGTCTCATTAACCGCGTAAAGGCAGCTTCACCTTCAACTAACACATAACGACAAACAACAGTGTCGTATGGACTGTACACAATCGTCAATATTTAAATTGTGAGTGGATAAAATGGGGCGATTAAAAGAGTGATTTGTCACAGTTTCCACAATAAGCTTGGGGAGCACGAAAGCGGATGTCCCTACCCCTTCCAAATGCCCTGCGCTTTTACCAAAATGCCCCTGAACTCGGTTTTCGAAGTTGCAACTCGTCCGACAGGACTTAGGTTCGTGTAAGAGCAGACAGCCTCGGACTTAGCTTCAGTCAACGTCCGGGGCCCACAAAACAATTCAGTTTGCCTGATACGTTGACCCGAAGCTGAGGTTCGGGGTCCGAACCTCTCATTAACGGCTCCAAACCAAAGAAGAATTTTCCCGCTCAGCGTGAGAAAAAGAGAGAGAGCTCAGTTAACTTAGCCGAGTGGAGAACAGAGAAGACTCAAAGAAATTGATGAGAACATTTACACTATATCAATACAAAGTGACTGCTTTCTCTCTATCTCTACAACTCTCTTGATAGATAGAAATGTCCAGGTGAGATTCAAGTTGATGAACATCTTCGCATATTTTATTTCCTCCATTAAAGATTTTAACTTTCTTTTAAAACAAAAAGAAAAAATTTCTTTTATTTTTTTATTTTTTTGTTTTGTTTTTGGGTTGTTGCTCTGAAAGAAGGTTGTGGGAGATGGGTTTGGTTTATTTGAAAGGAACTTTATGGTTGGCATTATAGTGCAAATGGGAACCACTACCAGTGTTTGATGCAACGTGAATAATAATGTTGCTAGGAAAAATAAATGGAGTTTTGGAACTTGTATTGATTAGAGCCGCGGACCTTTTTCTGTTTATCAGGGTGTGAGTTGTGTTGGTCTTAAAGAATTCAAGTGTTTTTTTTTTTTTTTTTTTCCATTTCGGAGTAATTAGTGCAAGTTAATATAAGTCAATATTAGGTTAACTTATATCATGATTTCTATCTGTAAAAGAAGAGAAATTTAGTCATGAAGAGGGGTAAATTTTTTTATTTGGTTGGGCAAGCTTCAATGGGAACTTGGAATTTTACTTGTTGATATTTTAGAAGTTGGTGTTGTAGTGTTTGAGGTTGTTATGGTGCTAAATGTTGAATGTGTTAAAAATCCTATTAATGTATGCACCGCCTTGTATTTGATTTATGAGTGTCTAAAAAGGCTCTTAGAGATGGTCAGAACAACTTTCTGAGCATGGAGGTGTATAGTTATCGATAAAGGTTTCTGTATCCTTTTATCACCCAATTTCCTCTACGTAATGCTTTTTTTGTTTTATCATTTTTTCTTTACATGGTTGTGCCAATGTTTGTACTGCCCAATTTATAGCTTACAAAGATGCACAAATAGTGTATATAAATTATAATACTTATGCTGAAGAGATTTTCATGCACATAGTCAGCTTGAATGTACATCGAGTATTTTGGAAACATGTCGCCATAAAAGTTCATTCATGTCCGTGGCATGTTTCCGCTTAGTGCTGCATCCAAGTCTTTTTGTTGGCTGACATGATTTATGATTGAACTTTAAACTTCTGTCATGTCTTTATTGCAGGACTTGGCTTGTCAATAGTAGAGCAATAGCAAAGAAAGTGAGAAATGCTAGTCGGTTTTCTGCTCAACAAATCAAAGACTGTGAGGCTAATCGGGAATGCCCAAATTGCCATTATAGGATTGACAACAGTGATGTAAGTTGGAACTTTAGCTAATATTAGCACAATTTCCTTGCTAAAATTCTTCTCTAAATTTGCACCAAATATAAATCTTTATGCAGATTTGTTTATATCAACATAAAGGATGTATACACTGCAAACTTGGATATATTGATTTGCTTTTTCCTCATTTGAATAAACTTAATAGAATTGACCTTAACTTTATCTGGAGTCACTTTTGCTATCTATTGATGGAAATTTAGAATCAGGTTGATTGGCAGATTATTAATATCTCTTGCTATCTTCTGCATTTGTCACTGCTTTTAGTAAGGTCTCTTATCTAGCCTTTCTGTTACAGGTTTCTCCCGATTGGCCAGGTTTGCCTGCTGGTGTAAAGTTTGACCCATCTGATATAGAGCTCTTAGAACATTTAGAAGCAAAATGTGGAGTTGGGAACTTGAAGCCACATATGTTTATAGATGAGTTTATTCCAACACTTGAGGGGGACCAAGGAATTTGTTATACCCATCCAGAAAATCTTCCTGGTAAGGGATCTTTTCGTCTTATAGTTCTATTTGGTTTTAATGTCATCAGTATTTTCTTTATATTTGCTGTTCTTTTTGAAAAAATGAAGGCAGTAGACCAAATGAGATGGATATTTGAACAAGAGAATAGTATTAAATCGAATTTTTTCAAAAATGTGAAGGATGCCTGATTCAGGAGCCCCTGTTTCTATGACTGTTAAAGGTGATAAATAGTCCACTCATGTCTGAGTCCCGACGGAGTTATTGAATGCTTTGTTACTTTTTTAATCATTCTCAATTCCTTGTTAAATGTCTGTTGGTTTGAACTTAACAAACTCATTTAGCCTGCTTTATTTGAGTTAATTAGTTAGTTTTTGTCTATTCTTGTTTGTTTGGTTATTCTATGCAACTTCAAAACAATGCTGAATTTTCTGTCAGATTTGACAAAATTTTGCTGTAGATGCAAGCTTATGAAATTATAAGATGAGTACAATAATTGTTTAGACCATTATATCTGAATTCATTGATTGCAGGTGCTAAGAGAGATGGAAACAATGTCCATTTCTTTCACAAAACAATTAATGCCTATGCTACTGGTCAAAGGAAGCGCCGCAAGGTTCAGTGTCAACACAGTTTGAATGGGGAACATGTCCGCTGGCATAAAACTGGTAAGACTAAACCTGTAATAGAAAATGGAGTTCAGAAGGGCTGTAAAAAAATTATGGTTCTTTACAAAAGCTCAAAGAAGGGTTCCAAGCCGGATAAATCCAACTGGGTGATGCATCAGTACCATCTGGGCACTGATGAAGATGAAAAGGATGGCGAATATGTGGTTTCTAAAATTTTCTATCAACAAGAAAAGCAAAATGATAAAGGTGATGATTGTCCCATCCTTGAGGATCCCGATAACTCCACTCTTCGAACTAGTCCAAGGACGCCCAAAACAAATCCTCCTAATCCCCCTCGGCCAGGGAAGTCTGTAAAGGAAGATGATGTTGCTGACGATAATACACATGAGTCATATGCCCAGGTAAGTAGTCTTTTTGTTATATTATTTTGTGAAGAATTAAAACAGCTCAGCTGCAGGAATTAGGATGTTTTATCTATGTATATATTAGAAATCCTAAGTCTAATTGATTGCGACAAATTATATTGGGTGGTTACAAGTACCATGTAAAGTTAGGTCCAAATGTCTTCAGATAAGTTACCAATCATGGTGCATCATAAGCCTACACTTCGATTGCTATTGCTAATGGGGAAACAATGTTCAATTCTTAGACGTTGCCTTCATATGATTATTAGAAAGAAGTGTCAATCATAATGATAGTACATGTTTTTTTTAATGGTTTTATTGATTTTTTTTTTAATTCCAATAAATTCCTGAAGGAGGTCAATTTGCACGAGCAAATGTCCACGAGCTCAAGTCAATTTGTAACACAGTTTAGAAAGAGTTCGTATCGTTTAGTGTGGAAATTAAAAATTATATGATATGAACTTTCTTGATATGCATTATTCATTATGGTCCTTATTGAAGTTTAATTTTGTTGTTTAGGAAGCAGTGGAACTTGGAGAAGCATCACATGTACCTGCACCTGGAGTTCCAATTGATGACCATCTGGGCTACCAATCATGGTTGGCTGGAGAATCTCAGGCCATTGAAAAGTCTGATTTGGACTGCATTGAAGATTCTTTGTTATGCAAGGAGGAAAACTATTCTTCTGCCGAATTAAACAAATCTGGAATCAATAATGGCTCAAGCACTTGCTTGGCCACTAATGGAAATAACATGAGAGGGAATAACAGTGCACCCTGTGGAATCTCTGACCTGGAGAACCTAGAACTAGATACCCCGCCAGATTTTCATCTCCCTGTGAGTGTACATTCTCCTATCCATCAATGTGTATCAACTATTAACTTACAGGATTTAAAATGTGAACATATTATCTAAAATTCTTTTCCTTATCATACAGGACTTGTCTTTTGGTTCTCAGGAAAGCATTCTTGATTGGTTAGACCGTTTTTGATGAAGTATCATCCAGAAAAAACTTTTTGCGGACAATAATTTCCCTAAGTTTTGTTTGCTCCAGTCCCACAGTCTGACTGAAGTTTGCCTCTCCAAACATTTTCTTCGTCTGCAAAGAGTCAACTTGATTGCTTCAAGGGAAGTAGGGACTTTTCTCTTTCTGGTTCATGAACATTTTGCTCCAAAGGCATATGAGGCTGTGAAGTAGTCACTCAGCTTTCTTACGCCGGAGATCATTGCTGGAGTTTGACAAAGCAAAAATGCAGCCATCTGTTTTTGGTGTCGTAGCTGCAACTGCAGCATAATTGTTGCTTGTTAATGCACCATCCAGGTGCTCAGATTTGGTGGTCAATTTCTGTGTTTAGTTAGTCTGATTAGTGTTTATTTATATAACAAATATTGAGGTTAAGCTTGTTGGCTTCCATGGCTTTTCATATGATCTCATCAGAACATATGAAAGCTCTGGAAGTTAGAAACTTCCTCGACATGTAACTGCAGTACATACAAGAATCACAAACATTTGATTGAAATGATGACTTGAAGCTCTTTAACTCTCTATACTGCCTATTTTTTGATATATTTGTGATATTATGTTACTGGTGAATGTATAACGGGATTTCATTACTACTCTTCAACTGTATTTAATTTCAAATTTGTACCAAGCTTAATTCTGTTGACTGCAATCTAAAATGTATTTTATTATCTAAAATACCATCTAATTAATATAAAAAAAAATGTTGCATGAACATGGTTATTGTTTTTTTTTTTTTTTTTTTATGTTGCATGAACATGGTTTTTTTTTTTTTTAGTTCTGAAGGTAATAATGTGGATGTATGAATTTTTTTTTTAAGTAAAATTATTAAAAGTATATATTTTGAAATAAAACTTCAACGATGTGATTAGAATAAGAAAAGTAATTAATTGTTTAGTCATCAATTAAAAATTTTCTAATAAGAATATAAATTATTTGTTTTTGAAAGAACTTTTATAAAAGATAATTAGTATAATTTATAAAAGATTATTAGAATATAAATTGTTAGATTTATTATTTGAACTGTAAATATATGTACTAAAATAATCAGAGTTCAATAGAATTATAAAGATTTTTATTTCAATGGAGTGCTTGTAATCGATAAAATATATATATATTGTGAGAATAATTTAACATTAAATATATATATATCTCTCAAAGAAGCTCAACCAGATTTCACAAAAAACGAGAGCAAAGAAGAAGCTCTTCCAAATGTAGGAATAAAAGGGCAGTATGGTAATTACGGAAGACTAAAGAAGTGTACAAAGACAAAGCATCTCTAAAAACCCAAAACCCTGAAAACCCACTCTGCCCTGCGCAGAGACAGAAGCATGAAATGAATCCAACAACACACGACAAGACCAAACCCAATGTTTGCTACGAGGATCATCCACACCAACTGCTTCAAGTCCTTGTCTTCTCTCCTCCTCTTCAAGTATCTTTTCACTATTTCATTGTTATTATCATTTGATTCACATGTATGTACATTCAATGTGTTTAGGGTTTGTTTATTATTGAATTACAGTAATGTGAAGGATGGTTGGCGGAAACCGTTATCGTCTTATGTGATTGAAAAAGGTAGTCGTTTTTGTGAGGATTCTCGTCCCTCTTTTGTGCCAGTGAATCATTTCTGGAGTGGGTGGTGGTGTCGTTCAATGTCCACTTCAAGAGGGAGGGGCATGCGAAGCAAGGTGGAGAGACGGATGCAAAAGGAGTCCGGTAAGACCCTCAGAGAGATCCGCAGAGCCAAAAAGATTAAGAAGAAGCTCATGACTGATGAGGAACGGCTTATTTACAATCTCAAAAGAGTATGTCAGCGTGCTCGTATATGTTTATGTTGTATTGTTGATTATAAGTTTTATATTTCATTTGCAAGATTTTAATTTGAAGTGCTTTTAGGTACAAATTAGTTTATAACAACAGATGCTATTCTAATTTCAGTGTAAATCTGAAATAAAAATAATATTGAAAGAAAATGAAGTAATAAAAGATAAAAATAGTCGACATAAAATTTACATGCTAAAAGATATGAGAGAAATATCCACGGAACTAGAGTATAAGGATTTTATTAAACCAAGATAATTACACCCTCTTTATAAATTTTAGGATAGAACTACAAGAAAGAGAAGAGAAAACTTTCAATTTAATTGAGATTGGGATGCAAAATCAACTAATGCCGATGTTTTTATGTAGGCAATCGATGACGGTGCAAATCAATACTTTGTCATGAAGTATTAATTAATTTAATATGTAATAATACTATCATTTAGTACTTTACCATGAAGAAGTATATAACAGTTCTTCTTGCTTATGCTAACCTCAATGTTAAGCCAATAAAAATTTGGCTTTTATTTTAATAAGCCACCTCCATTTAAGTTAGAGATGTATAAAGCCATTTAATTAGCTAAAATGGAGGAGAGTTATTAAAATAAGAGTCAAGTTTGATTGGCTTAAATCGTGTTATTGACTTTGGTCAATCTTGAAGCACAAGCACAGGTGAACAAAACTTAAAATAGTGAATACTTAATGGTTAAGTATGCTGTATGCGTTGATCACTGTTAATCCACTGTCTTGACTATTAAATTAATTAATACTTCATGGTGAAATATTGATCTACACTGCCATATATTGCCTATATAAAGACATAAGTAGCAATCATTCAGTTGTCTCATGTCCTATTCTCAAATTAAAATTAAGAGTTTTCTCTTCTTCCTTTTGTAGTTCTCTCCTTAAATTTTAGAGAAAGATTGTAATTTTGTTGGTTTAATAAAATTCTTCTAGTGTTGGTTCGTAGATGTTTCTCTCACATTAAGGGTTTTATCACATAAATTTTGTGTCGACTATTTTTATTTTTTTATTTTCATTTTCTTTCAATATTATTTTCAATTTCAGATTTACGCTGAGTATAGAATAGTATCAATTTTTATAATAGGTATGCATATGGGAGTTTTGTGATATGAGAATGTGGAAGACGTTTCTATAAACTTGTTGGTTTTGCATGCCTAATTTATGCTAGAATTTTAAAACCCTTAAACAATCTGAATTCTCTATAAATTTGCTTTGGAACCATTTGATGGATCATGGAAGTAAAGAATGTTGAAAATATTTGTAGAGGTGACCGAATTAATTTGCCATGGTAAGTTAATGGTGAAGGTCGCTTCTGTCATCAATCAATATTTACTACGTCCTGGTGTCTGGACTAGATTGCACACTTGGACTTGGCATAAAAGCACTGGACGATATTGATTTATTCATTTTTTTTGTGAGTGATTTAATTCTACAAAAATGAGACTAGTTGTACAATGACTTCGAAATTTGAATGAGGAAAATGCAGTAAACCTACAAACTGTTAGACTAAAAGCTCACTTTATACTGGAGTAGACTAATTACAGGAATTGCAGCTAGATTAAAAATTTTAAATATTCAATAGAGTTACAATTATTAGATAACTTTTAATTCTTCATGGAAATGTTTAATGATTAAATCTTATCACCAGTAGGTTATATTAGTTGAATGAACTATACATAAACAGCTAGGCCTCAACCTCAGTTGCCAGATGTTTTACTGACATTTGGGACCTTAGAATTTGCTTTAGGAATATATAGCCATATCTAACTAAATAACGGATGTTTGATTTGTTATCATTTGCTAAAAAAAATGAGTGCCATATGAAATTCATACCTCTTTATTGCCACCTTAGCTTCTGATAAAGATGTTAAATTAGATCACATACTAGGAATATCGACTTAAGTAAAGCTTGAACATCGAAAGAACAAATTTGAACTATTGAGAAACAAGAAGTCATATTAGAAAACTTAACGATGGGCATAAAACAGTATTTAGTTCTTGAACGTTCTAAGTGGTCCTCGGTTTCCTCCTATGAACAATGGAAGATATTTCATTGAAATGACAAGTCAGAAAATTGGATTAACTTTTTCCTTCTTAAGTTTGTGGTCATGTTGTTAGGTTTTTTCAAAACAGAGAATTTGCTTTATGGTATTGACAAGGGCAACAAGCGCAACTAAAAAAGAAGAGAAGTAATGATACTATGCCCAACAAAATAGTTGTTACTAATTTCTCTGTCAAATACTTTGTATGAGGAATATTCCTTTTTTCCTCTACTGTATAGATCATTAGATCTTTTAGGTGTTTGCGTGGAAGGTTACATTACAGCTAAAAATTTATGTTATCATCATAATTATTCATCAAACACATGCTAGGAAAAAGAAATTTTACATGCATCAACCTATGAGTGATTTGTAATGAAATGGAAAACCAGAATTTCATTATAGATCATTGTTATACAAGGTTTCATTATAAATTATTGATTAAAAAAGAATTTTATATACATGCATGCATACATTCCTGCATGAATGATTTGTAATGAATCTCATGGTTTCTTGTGATAATGTGTTAGCTACTAACTCTCAGTTGATTAATTTTCTTTTCTATTTTTGGAGGACTATTGCATTCATAAGATGGTTAACTGCTTAGATGATTCTTTGTCATGGTAAATTATTGTTATCTTTAGTGATTTAATATATATATTTTTTGGTAGAATTCTCTGTTTTTACCTTTGTAGTGATGTTTTGCATGGTTTTCTTATAAATTATATTTAAAAAAATTGCTTCTCTGAGGTTCTGGTCTGTGGATTAATTTCAACTGCTTTTTTTTTTTTTTCGTTTTATCTGTTTGTATCAGCTTAAGGACTATATAGTCTATAATTTCTTAAGAGAATTTGTTAAGTGTTCTGTTTTTACCTTTGTGGTCATTTTTAATTACTCAAGGTTATATTTAATTGTACTGCAATATTTCAAGCATGGGATCTTAATTTCTCTATTTCACAGTCATCCTACCGACCAGATATGATGTTCTTTGTAATTGATGCAGGCCAAGAAAAAAGTGGCTTTGCTGCTACAAAAGCTGAAGAAATATGAACTACCAGAATTACCACCCCCTGTGCATGATCCTGAGCTATTTACACCTGAGCAGCTTCAGGCATATAAGAAGATTGGCTTCAGAAATAAAAATTATGTTCCTGTTGGTGTTCGTGGAGTATTTGGAGGAGTTGTCCAAAATATGCATCTCCATTGGAAGTTTCATGAGACTGTCCAGGTTTGTTGTGATAACTTCCCCAAAGAAAAGATTAAGGAAATGGCAACCATGCTTGCAAGGCTGAGTGGTGGCATTGTGACTAACATACATAACGTGAAAACAATTATCATGTTACGTGGCAGAAACTATCGCCAACCAAAACATTTGATCCCTTTCAACACCCTTACAAAGAGGAAGGTAGGTATACATCATTATGTCTTTCATAGTTGATTGCAATTTGTTCTTCTTTTATCCCCACTATTTGCTGTTTGCATGAATCTGTCTGAACATATGGTACTTCATAATATCTTTTAGAACAAAATTGGTAGACTGTAAGACATGATTTGCAATGCTTTTTCTTTTTTCAGAGAACTGGAAAATTGCTGAATTATGGTCCTGAGCAAGTCTCATCCCATCTTTGATGCTCTCAGTTGATGGCTAACTACAAATGAACCAAAAGAAATTAAAAGGAAAAATAAAGATCAGTCAAACTATTTAACCTCCTAAAATGCTTTTCCGCTGAATATACATGAACAATGCATTCTTGATATTGCAATTATCTGCTCGTCTGTCGATTGGATACTTAAAACAATTCATCAATAGCGTAGCTGGCTGGCATACAGATATAGACATACATAATAAAGCGATGCAGACATGTTTTTAACCACTCTGTGAACTGTTTAACTTAAGAAATATTATGCTATCTGGTTTGAGTACTCTCTAAGTGAGCCAAAGTTTAAGAACTGAATTTCTATTTTCCATCTTTATATGTAGGCATTGTTCAAGGCCAGATTTGAACAAGCTCTTGAATCTCAGAAATTAAACATAAAGAAGATAGAGCAGCAGCTCCGACGAATGGGTGTAAACCCTGAGGATCCGGTTGCCATGGCCAGCATCCAAAGAGTTGCTTCAACATTTTTCAATGCAATTGACCAGAAGGAAGGAAGCCCTTATGTCTTCCGGGGAGATAAAGAGTCAGCATTTGAACCTCATAGAAGTATAGAACATACTGAACCTCCTGCTGATAGTGACCAGGAGGAACTAGATAATTTCATTGCTGAAATAGAGCATGCAGCTGACAAAGAATGGGAAGCAGAAGAAGCTGCAGAGAAAGAAGAATTCACTAGAATTAGGTATTGGAACAGAGAAGAGTTTGGGGGAAGGTTCAGAAGAACTGAAAACTACAGTGATGATGACCGAGGTGACAACATTAAAGGAACAAGAGGTTGGAAGGATAAACGTGGACAGAAGAGAAGTGCTGATAGTGGTGATGAAGTTGCTGATGAATGGGAGTCTAGCCATGCTGGAGATGCTAGTGATTTCGAGAGTGATGCTGATGATTCTGATAAAGCTCACAATGATTTCAACAGATTTAAAGTAGAAAGAAGGAAGCAGAATAACGTTGGGGGGGCTAACAGTAATAACAAGGGTTTCCAGAGAAATGTGGAAGCTCATATGGCTGAAGAAGATTCTGAGTCAGAAAACATGTTTAGTGATCTTGAAAACGCAATGTGGCAATCTGACTCTGAGGATCAGCATGATTCAAGAGCATCAAGAACAGTGGCAACTCACGATCACGTGAACCACAGTGATGAAGAGGATTTTGAGTACGCTGCTGATGATAATTGTGAAGCTGACAATGAGATCCACATGGATAGAAGATATAATGACAAGCAGCATACTAGGCAGAACAATATTGATTCTAATTTCAAGAGAAATGCAAAAGCTAGCTTCAGGGGAAAAAATACTCAGAAAGAACAGAGGTCAGAAGATTGCTTTAGTGATTCTGAAGTTACAATGTACGAATCAGACTCTGATAAAGATTCAGGATCGCTGGGGTATAATTATATTAGCAGTGATGAAGAATCTTATCGCCCACAGAAAGTCGAAAAGAATGAAGTGAATCAGAGTAGATCAAAGACACCGAAAGAGGTGGACGAGACATGGGACAGTGATTAGCTTCAAATTTGCTCATCTGTTTTCTCCTCAGATTGTATCAGGCAAGCTGACCAATGGAGATCAATTTTTCATGCTTTATTCATTTGGTGGAATTATACCCTTTGCTTATTCTTAAACATGAAAATACAAGGTTCAGCACAATGTAAACTGAGACTGCTTTGAATGTTAAATGAAGGCAGAAGACATTCTTTAATTGATGAAATGAGGTCGAAGATGTTCATTGTTTTTCTCTGCATGGCATTCGAATTGAGTACATTTCTTCTTTGTACATCAAGCGTTTTTATTTGTTAAATGGCGAGGTTTGATTAGGGGATATATTTTTTATTACCACATACTCGTTTGAATTGGAAATCTGGGAGAAGAGAGACTATTACCTCGAGAAAGAAACGTAATGTGCATAAACTTAATTACAGTACAGAAGTTCATAATCATTTTCAACTCTAGTGCCAAGTTTGTAACCTTTCCTAGTATGTTGGTTCTAAAATTTGTTACTGTACATAAAAGGTTAACTGATGCTTGTATTATTATTATTATTTTATATTACAATTACCTATCAAAACAATCGGAATCTATAAGATCAGAACTTTAAGGAACGGTTCAGAACATAATATTATTTAATATCACTTCTAACTAGACGGAAAAGAAGGGTTCCCGTTAAAGTAAGAAAACTATCTTCCAACTAAAAGAACTTAGAAGTAATTTATCTACATAGATAGGTTAGACTGAAATTATCCACATTATGAACATTGTTATTAAAAAATGTGTGAGAAAGCACCGGGCGTGCTTGACTACAAGCAACTTGTGAGTTAAAAGGTTACCTGCTGGTTGAAACAGACTTTTCCAAGCAAATTTGGTGGCTCAACCATAATAAAGTAATGAAAGGAACTTGCTCCTGTCATAGTCATAAGTCTGTAAAAATGGATGAAAAGATCCAGCCTTCAGAGAAATTCCTGAACATAATAATGGGGCAATTATCAGCATCAAGAAAAGGTCCGCCCGTTGTAGCAGACAAGGTATTCTTCAAAGGGACAATATTAATATTATTTTCTCAAGTGTACTTAGCCAGGTAGCAGTCAACCCTATCAATTAATCAGCGTGTTCATGCCGTGGGCACTAAATTAATTTGTTATTCTGATTTTGATGGATTAATAATTAAAATCAGCCCTTTTCATGCATTCATAACATTACTTTTGGCCGACTCTTCCACCAAAATTGTCTTTTTGATCCATTTTTAGCATATCTTTTTTCACTTTTTGGTACTTTGGTTGGAAAAGATACAAGCTGTAGTAGCTTAGGAGGTTGAGAATATGAAAGTAAGATCTTGTGTGTTCAACTACCAAAATGCCCACTTCAAAGATTTGTAAAATCTTAGCATTTGGCCTCTAGTGTGACAAAACAGCTGTTTCCGAGCAGAGTTGTTGGGACTTGGGGAGGTTTTTTGTTCAGCTAGTAAACTTGGTAGAAAAGTGTTTTTCGTAGCAAATTATGCATATACCCAAGAGAGCATATTTATAACAAAATTGTAAAATCAATTAATGCCAAGGCATGTTCTAGCAACTACTCATCTTTTCTTTTGCTTTCAGTTTCTCAAGTGGGTTGATTCTGATTACGATGATAAATTGGTTATGCTTATTTTGTAGTCCCATCAGTTGCATCAACTGCAGTGTTTTTTTATCTGAATTTATATACTGAGGTATATTCTTACGCAATCCAGCAATTAGCATTGAATTGCTTCACCTAAAAGGAAGGTTTTTTGGTTTGCCAGCTCCATGAAGTTAGCAATTTCTGGGCATTTTTTAGATTCCAGGATTATAACATCAAATCTGTCAATTAAATAGCAAGATTATATATCACACCCTATCCAGGCTTGTTTGAGGCCTACATTCGATTAATTTTCAATGTAGCTTGTAGCATGACTTCTAATAAAATGATTGCAGGAATGTAACATCAAATCTGTCAATTAAATAGCAAGATTATTTATCACACCCTATCCAGGCTTGTTTGAGGCCTACATTTGATTCATTTTCAATGTTGACTGTAGCACGGCTGCCAATAAAATGTTCCCTGAATATCCTTCCAAATATCCCGTTTATGTGCAACAACAGCAGTTTGTATTTTCTACGAGCTAAGAAAGGACAAAACGACTTGTTCACCAAGTCCACTAGTGGTGTAGGAATTACTCATACGCAACGGCATCTAAAATGGACTACTTCCCCAGTAAAGACAGCCCTTAGACTGAAAAATCAGCAGCATTTGAATCAAGAGAAGATAACGAAAACTAAATGATAAAAATTCAGTAAGTGGAAGAAATTCAATCAAAATTTTCGTTCCTAGATTCTTTGATTTTTGAAGGCGATGGTGAGACAGTGACTAGTCCACAACATGTGACTAGTCACACAAAAAAGAACCGTCATTTACCCTATAGCCGGGGACTTGTGTATTTCCACCATCCTTAATTGAAGAAAAGGAATCATCACTTCCATTCGTAAGTCATCCAAGTCACACTAACAAGAAGATGTAGAATTAAGACAAAAGAAGGATACAGGGAACCTCAAACAAGCAAATATAACCCGTGTATTGGTTAAAAAATCCAAGGAGATATTTGATTGCTGATCCAGGAATAGTTGTGAAAAGTATAATATTGTTCCAAATTCTATAAAAAGATTTAAATACTATATTACTGAAAGGAAGAAGATGGGAAATAGAGAAACATCTTCACTTGGTTGGAAACAAACACCTTTTCTTTTTTTTTCCCTTCTTTTTTTCAAGTTTAGAAACATATAATTGAGTTTGAATCACAAATCAAACATTCACAAAATATTGAGAAACAATCTCCACCATTACATTTAGACCATGAGTATACCATAGAGACAGAAAAGATGTGCTGCCTACATTTGCAAGTCGAAGTATAAGGAAAGATCATGAGGAGAAAAAAGGGTACAGATATAAACATGATAAAAACATTTTCACTATCCACAATGATGGAGAAAGAATAAATCATCATTATGTCCATGGACTAGACTGCAAGGAAATTGGATGTACAAAAGAGTTAATGAGGAACAAGAGTCATAAGAAGAATATATGATTAAATTAGTTTAAAAAGGAAAATTCCCGACACAGAAAAAGCCAGGAAAGGTCATTCTACTCTAGCAACTTATGGATTATGCCATGCCAGTATGTAAAAGCTTGCAAAAGTCGCAAAGCTATTCTCTCAACAACATACTCTCCTGTTGGAAAATTGAATATGCCACCCAGGTAAAGGAAAACATACAGAATTTCCCCTCAAAATCCAAAAATCCCATCAATGTATCTCTAAAGAATGACCTAGATATCGCTGGATATAAGGTATACCTGTATCAAAAGTCACACCATCGCCATCAATTGTTCAATAAGAGCCCATTCTGGTGCAAAGCACAATAAGCATCACAACTAAAACCTTTACAATGACATCACATTTCTGTACTAATTTAGCCACCTTCTCTTTTACAGTTTCCAGGCAAGAGGTATTTGAACTCCTCAGCATTGTTCAACAAATATGCAGGAAGGTGAACAGCTGAAAACGAATGAGGTACAGGACCCATCTTCCCAATAATCTCTCTAAATGTGTATTCCTCAGGAAGCATGTCAAATAGGTCAGTTCCTTTACATATTACATCCTGAATCCGATTTGGGTTCAAGTAATGAGCGAACCTGACCCGATCATAGTGGCTGTATGCTTTCATCTTGAATATAAACTCATTGATATGGCGGAAACAAAAGCTACAATGCCACCCTGCATCTGACAAGAGGAGATCGGTTTGACGAAAATGCGCATATCTTGTCTTGCCCTTCTTGTACTGGTGAACTGAAGCTCTCCAGCTCTTGTTATCTACATAATACTCAAAAGAGTACAAGTAGTTCTTTAGCTGAAGATGGAGGACAGGCGGAATGTCATCACACCACCTCAACAGGTTAATTGTGTGGGCACTGGGTATCTCATCCACATCAGACATTATCAACAAGTCGTCATCTTCAATACCTGCTATTTTGAGAAGATGGTCAAGTGCAACTCTTTGATACGCCTCTTCAACGAATGGGTTTTCACCCTTTTTAAATCTTCCTCCGATAGTCCCATAAGTCAGCCGAGGCTCCACAAATTTGAATTTTTGTCTATTGCTTGCAAAAACCAATGGTTTGGGTATGCCAGTAAATGTGGAGTTTGACTCAAGAACTACGAACTGCGTTATGTAAGGATACAATTCCTTCCATCGAATTGCCAGAATATCTACTTCATTGCTGAACAAGACTGCATCAAAAACTCGCCTTGGAGTTTCACGAACTCCCCACCCATGAAGCTTGCAAAGAGACTCCATCGACACATTCTCATGATAATAGTGAGGGATTGTGATGAAGGGCTTCGGCGGAGATTCCCATAGTGGTCTCAGAAAATAGCTAATTTTCTGACCATGCAAATACATGCCAAAGATGAATACTGGGGAAACCACAAACAAGAAAATATATGTCCTCATATCAAAACCCCGCAGCATACACCGGAGCCTTGCAAATGTCAATGCCGCGCGTGATGTCTGCTGCATATCAAAAATAACAACTTTCTAAGATACCTCATAACATATATGCACGTCATGCCAAAAAAAATATCACTTTCAATAAAGGCCATCAAAAATCCAATTATGCAGACTGGAGAACATCTACAACACAAGACCAAAACCAATCAAGTTTACATCCATTTAAATGTCACTAGCTGCAGAGCAAATTCACCTAGTAAACAGAAAAATAAGATGACAAAATAATTGTGGTAGCTATACGGTATGTCTGAATCCAAAATCAATATCACGAACTAATTAACTGAATTATAAAATAAATTAAAAAAAAAAAAAAAAACACATACTATACCACTGCATTCCCTGTAAAATAAAAGGTAAAGGAGAAATAAAACCAAATAGAAATCCAAATAGATATAGAATTCAATATCATGTTCCAAGCCTATATCCTTAAACATGCTTCAACTTATTAAACTTTTCAATTTCATCCAGCAAATTCATCGTATCAATATTATGAGCAAACAAAATATTCAAAATTATTTTATAAAATATATCCCCCAAACACACACAAAACCCCAAAACAAAATTTAAAAAAAAAAAAACCAGAAAACAAGAAATTATATCCTCAACAATCCAAACAACCAACCATATCAAATAAAAACACTTACCTTCTTAAAGCTTATAAGAGCATGAAAACAACCCATCTCTATATCAATAACAACAAAACTAAACCTTTAACCAAAAAAGGAAAAAAAATTCCAAAATCAAAACACACCCACCACCCAGGACTACAAGCAATGAAGAATGCTCTCCATAAAATTATCAAATCATCAAAAAAAAAACAAAAAAACAAAAACAAAAACAATTACCTGACCACAAACATCTTCACATATATCATCAGTTTTCTTGGAATTGTAGTAACCATCCGCCATGATTGACGCCAAAACGTATTCAATCTTCTTTTACTTCCAATCAATCTCTGCAAAACACAGAGATCGTTCAGCCCCAGATCAAACCCCTCCTACACACACACACAACCCCAGAACTTTTTTTTTTTTTTTGAATTTTTTGGTTTTTAATCAAAAAAGAGACCAAATTTTTGAAGAGAAAATCTGGCAAAGAAATTACAACGACAAACAAGCGATCTTAAATGGCCACCACTCTCTCTCTCTCGCTCTCTCTCTCACTCAAAGGAAACACTTGTAACGTCAATTATAGCCGTTTGGTGGTTTTTCGCTCTTTCACCAGATAACTCTCAAAATAAAACCACACCATGCTCACTATGTTACATATCTGCACTCGTTTTTATGTCGACCGTTGATTTTAGTGTTCATTCATCGACGGATGATATTGGCTCCACGTGGGGCTTCGTCGGATACTAAGGAATCGAAGTGGTGATCTGTCGTTAAAAAACATGTTGCAAAGGAGCCGTTTTGTGTTTTATAATTTAATTTCTTAAACATGGTTTACAAACGAGGGTGGTTTAGTCTTTTCGCATTCGAATTTAGCGTATGCTGTCTTTCGACGAGTTAAATTGTTCCACGCGGTAATTTGACAATTCACATGCTCTACGGACGCTAGACAGGGACACGGCTGGACAGTGTCTTTTATGTTGTTTTGACTTTTACGGTTTTTCCATGATTTACATTGATTGGACAAGATTATTGTACATCTTATCTAATTTTTAATAGTTGTCATTATTACGATGAATAATATCAACCAATAAATAACCAAAACCATATTGTTTTAGTAAAGTCCATGTGGTTTAACAAGGAAATCCCTTTTTTTGTTGAGATGGCTTGAAAAATTGGTAAGAAATTAGGAAGTGATTTTGTTTGGGTTAGTATCCAACCATTAAAGCAAATTACCTTTTTCTTATTTATTACAAATTCCAAATATAAATCAAATTATATGATACAATACAGATTCCTTCTAAATCACATTCACATAGAGTAAAAGTATGGATTTTAATTGATTTTGTTGCATTTTAATAGAGTTGGCTTTCTTTTAAAACATTGAAGATGTGTGATTTGTCCATGATTTGATGTAAATATAAATTTTACTATTAAAAATAGCTGAAGTCTGAAGATGTAATGTAATCCTAACAATTCTGAATATACAATGGAAGGGTAATTTTAAAAAAAAAAAAAATTAAAACTAAACAGTACTAAAAGTTATTGAATATGAAAATTGAAATCTGAATAATATTTTTTTATTTCTCACATTTGAATTCATTATAAACGTTTTTGTTTTTTTTTTAAGTACAAATTATTTGGAAACTAGTAATTTGACATTCATATTCTTTTTACAATTAATTATTATAAAACTTTATTTAATAAGATACAAAAACTAAAAACAAATAATTTAACAAATTTTAAACACTTTTAAGTAAATATTATTCTTAATTAAAATATGATAACAAATAGAATTAATGATATTTATGTATTAAAAAAAAAAAAAAAATGGCCTTTGAATTGAATTAAAAAACAACTAAAAAATAAATGTTTAAATTGTAAATTAGAATACCATAGCCCAATTCCAAGAAAATTTGGAATGAGATGTGTTTTAAGGTTTTTTTTTAAGTATTTGATAGAAAAAAAGGGAAATTTGTATAACATAAAGTTAGTATAAATTTATAAATATGTTATTTTGGAATGGTAATAGAATATTTTAAATTTATTAAGTTTACAATTAAGTTATAAGTTAAAAATTCTTATTTTTTAAAAATGTTTTTGATTGTTTTAAATGGTTTAAAAAAACATAAAAAACAATGTGCAATCCAACATCATTAAGTCATAAATGAAAAACACAAACCATCCGAACGCAAGCATTTATCCCATTATTGGCTTGGTTTCTTTAATAAATATGGTTATTGGATAGGTTAATCAAAAGATTTATACTTTTTTAACAAAGCAAAAGATTTATAATTAATTTAATATTAAACAGTGTCATTACTCTCCTTTTTAATCCTTGCCACTTTCTTCCTGCTTTGGTATCTCTTGGGGTTTTTAGAACTAGATCTAGCTCTAACTGGATCTAGCTCTTTATTTGTTTTGGTTTGTTTGTATGTCTTTTAAGTGGTGGGTGAAAATCAATGGATGTATAACTCCTTGGTGCTTCAAGGTAATGATGGATAGTAAAGATCGTTATCCGGTATTAGGCGTTGCAATCACAGATCTCTTGGTGTTTCAAAAGAAGATTTCAAGTTCAAAAGGAAGATCTGGTTGCTATAAAAGATCCTCATCTGATACGCTTTACCCTTTCTCCCTTTGTTATCTTTGTTGTTGTTTTTTGAGTTATGGAGATTGTACTGTAAAGTTTATTTTTGGTGTTACTGATTTTCATTCATGTTGTTGGTCTTTATTTAAATTGTGTTTAGTTGTTAAGGTTGG